>OX453011.1:2515000-3765000 GCA_949699075.1 Asteroscopus sphinx | reverse complement strand
AAAAAACTATGCTCCTTCGTGTACAACCAGCGCTCACGCAGAATGCACCTCAAACCGTGTTCACCCCTCTCAGTACACATGTCGCGGCATCGGCCAGTAAGCATCGCGAATGCAAATATCCTTCAGGTGCATGGTGTGTGTGTGTGAGCATAGTTTTTTTGGCTTATATAGCTTTTAGTGAGTTGATGGCAGGTTTTGTCTTATTAGCCCAGGGTTTCGTGCTGTGTTTTGATTTTCAGCCAATGAGCTTGGACGGCAGACTGGCTATCTTGAAAATGCAATCCATTAGTTCCAAGATCTTATTCAACTCCAAAAATATGTTAAACAGCCTATTTTTTGCTAGTTCTGAAGGTACTGCTGGTCAAATATACCGTAAAATGCTCCAAATTTGCCCAAATACTTTGCTCAATTGTATTAACCGAATTTTTGACATAATTACACTGACATTTCAAATAAAATAAAATCAAATCAAAATCAAATCCTTTTATTTCATTTCATAACTTTATTTGACAGAACCACATTTATGAAATCTCCCCAAGTACGGCAATCATAGCTAATAATAGATTATACTGAGGTTGGCGGGAAAATTAGTAAAGATCGTGTTGTGGATTTTTTATTATTTTCCAAAATTTGTGTTTCTTCGAGTGTTAATGTGTAATAATGGTGAATTATTAAATGTTAAGTGCTCGTTAACGTGTACAAGTGTGGATAAATGGTACAGAGTTGAAAAACATGACTTTCGTATTATCTAATCATCCCCTCAGAAACCTAGTAAAGTTTCCATCACTTTACTAGGATATAAGTATAATATGTTCAATGATTACGACTGAAGGACATGTATTATATATATATTATAGATTATACTAGATCTGTGGATTATACTAATAAAAGAAATAATAGACAAAGTCGGGCTGTGTGGACGAAGTTGGAGCATAGCCCATGAATAGAGTTTGTTGGATGAATGGAACCTGACTGCTAGTCGTTCGAAACATGAAGCGTTTGTTAGTTAGAACAATAAATTAGCATAGAAATGTCGTTGATCTGTATTTAACCAATTCCTAAAGGGAAGCTGGTGGGAATCGTGTTATGGACTCTTCGCCACTGGAATCAATGTGCTTTGTGTCAAGTAAATGATTCTTTCTTTATTTTTCATCTGTCACTAACCTCTCCTCTCTAACTGCTTCTTAATCTGGCCTTTATTGAGAACGTTCGCGGTTTGGTTGAGGACGTTCGCGGTTTGGTTGAGGACGTTCGCCCAGGTCGGTTCGTCAATCTCCTATTGTCCCAAGCCTAGCCTGATTTTAAATAAATAAAATGGTTGGACTGCCTCGTTGGTCTAGTGGTTGCAAGTGCGACTGCTGAGCGTGGGGTCCTGGGTTCGATTCCCGGGTCGGGCAAAGTGTTATTGGGTTTTTTCATTAGGAAATTCTCAGTAGCAGCCCGGAGTCTGGATTTGTGCCTGGTCAATGGCAATAGGCTCGCCCCCTATTACATGGGACTATAACATAACTGGCGAAATGTGGTTGTACTATACACCTCTGCCTACCCCTTCGGGGAAATACAGGCGTGATGTTATGTTATGTGTTATGTTAAAATGGTTAAATTCTTAGTAACTAAATTAAGTTTTAACATATCTACAGTTTGCCCATCACAGACGTAGCTATAATGTATATAAATATACTAGGTCTGTGGCGAAGGGTCCATATAACACAATTCCCACCGACTTCCCTTCAGGAATTGCTTAAATACAGATCAATGACATTTCTATGCTAATTTATGTTCTAGAGTTCAAAAATAATGCAAAATTAAATTAAAAGTTGTTAAATTGTTATTTTCATTTTATTAAAGTGCGATCTTAGCTATTTTAGGATTTTTAGGTACCTACGGCGTCCCTTCTGAAAATATTCACCCTTCGCCACTGCTAGGTACTCATAAACATTATCTTCTCATATGGCATCCTCTTTATTGTCTAACCGAATAAATTATTCAGCACAAGGAAGTTAAGGATAACACCAAAGTGTCTTAACAGTGAATATAATGTTTATATAACAGGCACTTACTGCCGTAGTGAGGCAATAACATTAATTATTACTTATTTAGCATCGTTATAACTACAGAGATAAGAGTTACGGCTGAATAAGATGTTTTACGATTTTATTCCCTGGTGGGCTTGGGCTTTCCTTTGCCGGTTGAACGTATTTTAAAAGAGTTCTACATCGTCGCCTCAGTGCTTGAATGTCCAACCGACCATTGACCAAATTTTACAGGAGACGTTTTATTAGGTTATTATTGTTTTTTTTTTTTATTCTTAACTATAAATAAATAAAATTAGTAGGATAATAATAATAATTCATTTATTTAATTCTAATTTTCTAATTATAATAATGTGATATGGGTGTATGTGTATGACGTCAAACTTATGCCTTGCCTGAAATAAAGTCTTTTTTTTTGTTTTTTTTTTTAAGAGAAACATTTATAAACTTTGATGATTTAAGAATAATGTATAGTATATATTAAACAAAGTAATCAGCCTGTATAAACCCACTTTCAAATATGATCCTAGTAATAATAGCTCTAGCTGTGTGTGTGTGTGAGTACGTCAAATTACCAAAACAAAAGGTATATGATGATTTAAATTGCGGAAAGAAAAAAAAATCACGAGCTGGATTCGAACCTGCGACTCCTGGTTCAGTACGCCAGTGGTTTAGCCACTAAGCTACCGTGAACACTGCTCGTGGTATCGAAATTAACTACCACTTAGTACGTCTTTGGGTGACGTCAGCGACATCTTATTAAGAAACAGTGTTCCTTAGAATTACGATGTATCTTAAAAATAAATGTTTTAATTGATGTAGGTATTAAGGTACGGTCGACCGCACGTCGGTGGAAACACTGATATTAGCAGCATCTTTATTTCGTAAGCAGTAAGGGCGGTTTTCGAATTGATGTGTTACCACTGTCATGCAGTCGACAATACTTAGATTTTTTGGAATTTAGAGAAAATACGGCCAACCCAAGTTCATAGACACTGACCTAAAATATTGTAGATGTCATCTATTTATATCTATTTACAACAAAAAGTTTGGAAGGTGATGGCAACGAGACGTATGTATAACTTCATACCTACTCATCATCATCATCATCATTTCAGCCGAAAAACGTCCACTGCTGGACATAGGCCTCCCCCATATAGGCCTACCTACACATGTATAATATTTCAGGCAAGCTTTTTCATAGGTAATTTCTTTTTTTTCAATTCACTTAACACAGAACATCACGCCTGTATTTCCCGAACGGGTAGGCAGAGGTGTATAGTAACACCCACATTTCGCCAGTTATGTTTTAAGTCCTATGTAATAGGGGGCGGGGGGCTTTGTTTTTCAATTCGAAGTTCTTTATAGCTAGTTTTAGTAGGAATGAATTATATCAATAAATTAAATTACATAAAATTTCAATCTGAAGAATTCTGTTCGGACGAAACACAAACAAAAAATTTATTACTTATAGAAAGAATGAAAGAATCATTTATTTGCGTAGAATACAGGTGGTACCAGATATAAAATTGGTGGTTTAGGAACAGTGCTATATTCTGCTTGTATTCATCATCATCCTCCTGCCCTTATCCCAATTTATTTGGGGTCGGCGCAGCATGTTTTTTTCTTCCATACATCTCTATCAGCCGTCATCTCCGTGTTCTATATTTTGCTTGTATTAAGCATGCAAAAATCCAGTATAGATGAACCCGATTGAACTGTATTATTATTACATTATTATTATTATAAATTATTAATATACATTATTATTACAGCTGGTCAAATGCTCTTTAAATTTCCCTAACCCCTTATTTTTCTCAAGAAGAATTAAGAATGTTTCAACATCTTTCTCTAGTTTCGTAGTAGGTATATATGTAGACATCTCTCATTTCACACTGTCTGAACATTGGAACTCGTTAATATGTAGCAGTATCGATTGGTTCATGGTCAAGGCAAGGTCGTGTGACGATGGGCCAGCATGGGCTAAGGAAGCGTTAAAATTAACGGTGGCTTCAATGAAACAGATGACCCCTAGGCTAAGAATAGAGCCGCCCTTGTGGGTGTCAAAAGGGGGTGGATATGGTTTAATATCTCACCTTAGTGTCAGCTGGTTGCGACTAAAGTCTGTTTTTAGGGTTCCGTACCAAAAGGGTGCTAACGGGACCCTATTACTCTCGCTACGCTGTCCGTCCGTCTGTCTGTCACAGGGCTGTATCTTAGTAACGGTAATAGATAACCAGTTGGAATTTTCACAGAATATGAGTTGCTATGAGTTGTATCACGACAAATACTAAAAATAAAAAAAAGTCTAAAACCAAAGGGGGCCCCCCCTTTGGTTTTAGACTTTTTACACACACATGACACAAATAAATAACACAGACAAATAGTAAAAATAAAAATAAACTTAAACCAAAGGGGGATCCCTTTGGTTTAAGTTTATACAAGAAACCTCGAAAAACATGCATTATTTTCATTGATTTTGTTCCTGCTCTATCTTCAAATTTTGGTCTGATTATAGTGCGTACCACTACACACACACACACTACACCTATTTTTAGTATTTTTTGCTAAACTACATAGTAATGTAGTTTAGCAAAAAATACTAAAAATAGGGCAAACGTACACATATGTGGTGGTACCTACGTAAGAAAGAGATGTAAAAATACACATTTTGCGTACGTCGTTGATGTCTTTTGATAAACTCTCGTAAATTAAATCAGTTTCTATGGGGTATCAGGTCGATGGGTGGTACGGAACCCTTACTGCGTGAGTCCGACTCACACTTGGCCGGTTTTTTCTCTCTTATCGTATTTAGTAAACAATCTTGGCATGTCTCTTTATTCAAATAACTACTGATAAAATATAATTACTAGTTCTGCACATGCTATTAGGTTAAAAACGTTATTTAGTGTGTGAAATTGTTAACATAATGTCTTTTAGTCATTATTATTGACGAATTGCATTAAAAAGACATGCCAAGATTGTTTAGTAAGTAAGACAAGTAAGAAAAAACAGAGTGTAGAACAACAAGGGGAAGGGGAAGGAACTGATTTCTGACACACAGGCTAGATTATAGCTTAGTTCAGAAAACAGAGCTTTCAACAAATTCTGAACTTATTTAGTGTCAAATAAATAAATAAACTGTTAAGCAAGGCTATTAATTATATGGGAATATTCTTTCTGAATCAATTTTTAAGTATTTTCGTTTATTGTTTTGTGTGTGGCATATTTTCTATTATATTTTATATATTATTATTTTTTATTGTATTTTCTAAGGTATATTCTTTCCGATATAGACTTCCGAAGTTCCGACTTACGATTTCCGAAAAAGAAGGCATAATTTCAGACCCAACGCTGCTACTGGAAAATTCGTAACACTAAACTCAATAACTTTGTTACATACAGAAAAAAATAGTACCTATAATTAAGTAAAGACAAATTAATTAGGAAGTTATTAATTATTATACTATCCCAGTGACGCAATCTGCTTATTCGGCCTCCTTTTAAATATAATACAGTCGCCATCTGCTTGCTTTCCCGCGCGACTTCTAACACTCGACTTTGTCTCATTATGTAAATGTAGGTACCTATTCTATAATTTCCTTGTACACCATGCTAAGATACGTCACTACTCCGACTTAAAAATACGTCATACTTTGAGTAAAGTAACAAACAAAGACGTCACACACATTTATGTTGTCAAGTTAAGGAAAACATGCGTTGCCTTGTGTCAAATTAAGATTATGTATGTACCTACCTAAATCCGAGAATCTGGAGAAGAACCGGAGTGACTGACATAGCTTGTAGGATCAGTAAGCTGAAGTGGCAGTGGGCTGGCCACGTCTGTCGAAGGACTGACGGCCGCTGGAGCAGACGAGTCCTTTAGTGGAGACCGCAAATTGGCAAACGCAACGTAGAGCGCCTCCCAGCCAGGTGGACCGACGACATGGATGCGGAAGGCAGGGGACCGAGTGTTGTGGTGCAACTTGGGAGAAGCCTATGTCCAGCAGTGGACTGCGATAAGCTGAGTTGATGACCTACCTAAATATGTTTTTACAATTAAAATAATGTCTGAATTTTTTTTGCATGACCGTTACTTAGTCACTTTAAGAAACAACTTTGAAAAATTCGACACAACACAAAATAACATAACATCACGCCTGTATTTCACCGAAGGGGTAGGCGGAGGTGTAATAGTACACCCACATTTCCTCTAAGAACCGTCAACGCTCTTCGTGTGCAGTACAATAATGCGTTCAGGATGTTGCTGGGGCTGCCACGCTTCTGCAGCGCGTCGGGTATGTTCGCGGACGCGCACACTGACGGGTTTGCAGCGATCAGGCGTAAGCGCGCTGCGTCCCTGTTATACAGGGTGCGCGCCAGCACCAACAGCCTCCTGGGCGTCATTGCGAACAAACTGGATTGTCCTATCTTGTGTTACCTAAGTAAGCTACATGTACTTGCGTAATGAACTTAATAGTAAATTTAATCTTCTTTGTTATCTGACAGGACATATGTAATTTAAATGAAGAAGTCTGACATGGTTCTTTTTTAGGGTTCCGAAGTCCTACAAGGAACCCTTATAGTTTCGTCATGTCCGTCCGTCTGTCCGTCTGTCCGTCTGTCCGTCTGTCCTAATCCTTTACAGCTTAATAACTTCTACAGTTATAAACATAAGTAAATGAAATTTTGTTAAAAAATAGTCTACATATAGATCTCAATTTTAAAAGAATAAAATAATCGTTTTTCCGTATTTTAGGGGTGGCGTCCATACATGTGAAATGGAGAAAAAAAAATTTTTTTCGCTGCACCCCCTCGTGTGGGTTATCATTGAATAGGTCTACTAAAATGAAGGTAATGTTTGATACACCACTTT
Organism: Asteroscopus sphinx; assembly: GCA_949699075.1. Classification (NCBI taxonomy): domain Eukaryota; kingdom Metazoa; phylum Arthropoda; class Insecta; order Lepidoptera; family Noctuidae; genus Asteroscopus; species Asteroscopus sphinx. The sequence continues at coordinate 3,758,091 of OX453011.1, read as the reverse complement.
TTTATCAGGTGTACCATCTGCGAAATATAGCCCGCCAAAGTGGCTTGCAATGTGTCCCCCCCCCTGCCATTTCTAAACTATGCAATGTAGAAACTTATAATCTTCCACATTGATAGACCTTTATGAAAACTTTCTTTTAAAATTATTTCGAGTATAATGTAATTATAATTTTTTGAGTTATAGAGAGAAAACTGAAAAATACTTAAAACGTCCTAGTTCAAAGGTCATTGACCTTAGAGAAAAATGATCATAGCAAATAATGCTCCTTTAGCTACTTTCTATTTGAAAAAATCACAAAAAGTAACTTTGAAATGACAAATGTCTTAAATTTGGCTTCTTGAATTTATCGCTAGATGGCGCTACTAACAACACGCTCTGAGTCGAGAATGCTGCCGATTATTGCAAAAACTAAAATAGCCATGATTAATATTCGATTTGATTCGTTTGTAATTACACCTACTTAAGGAACCCTATAATACTGAGCATGGCCCGACATGCTCTTGGCCTGTTTTTATTTATAATTATGTTTTTAAATGAATTTCAGTGAATTTGATATCATGGTAATGGAAATGGATTATTTGGTTGTAATTTTTATATGGGTCTGCGTGCCTGGAATAAAGAATTTTATTTATTTATTTATTTATAATTATTAACATATTCACGCCAGCCACGGATTTGATCTGTCTTAACGGCAACATACGCAGTGTTTTTTTTTCTGCACACCATCAAAGGCACATTATCTTGTGAAATTTACAAGGTTCATTCCCCTCCTTTTATAATAAACACAAAAAAAAACGATCGCTAACATTCGATGTTCACGTACTAAGTAATGAATGAATTATTATTAATTGCCGGAGATAGCAAGGTTGGTCGGTGACTTGGTGCATATATTCGGAAAAACTTGAACAAGTTTGGCGTAAAATGTAAGACAGACAGCAATTTACAGAAACCGAGGATTCGTACCTAACTCTGGCATAGAAGAAACAATAATTTGCTTTTCTATGTCTCTGGTTCTGTAGTTGATTATCTCTATGAGTCACATACTATCACAGTTTCCCATTGGGGTAGGCACTAACTATGGATTTCCACCCTCTACGATCCCGACACACCTTTGTTACGTTCATAAAATTATTCCAGCATGCTCGTCGGCCTAGTGCTCTTAAGCCGGCCTTAACTAGTCCTAAAAGGAACCCTTATAGTTTCGTCATGTCCGTCCGTCTGTCCGTCTGTCCTAATCCTTTACAGCTTAATAACTCCTACAGTTATAAACATAAGTAAATGAAATTTTGTTAAAAAATGGTTTAGATATAGATCTCAATTTTAAAAGAATAAAAAAATCTTGATAACGTATTTTAGGGGTGGCGCCCATGAAATTTTTTTTTCGCTTCTCCCCCTCGTGTGGGGTATCATTGAATAGGTCTACTAAAATGAAGGTAATGTTTCATACATAACTTTTTTATCAGGTGTACCATAAGTTACAGGCACGAATTCATAATTTTTTTATGAAGAATTTCTATGTCTGATTGTGCTATCGGTTACAATTGACATGTTCGGACTATCTAATCATCATATAGGTTCAAAGAGGTACTAGCTATGATATCGGATTTTGTCAAACAGTAGTATTTCCTACCTTATAGGCAATTGAGAAGACCAGAAGCTGTGATTTTTCTAATAGATTGTGTTTGATAAGTTCAACTCTACCTACGTTTATATTATTTTTAAATATCTTGGTAAGATAATAACTTCTTAGGTTTTCGCGATCACTACATATTATAATAAAAAAAAGTTTAACCGGATTAAATCGCGTATATTATTTAAATTGGTTTCCCTGACGTTTCGAAAGCTTTGCAGCATTTCGTGGTCGCAGGTAGACTAAGATGACAAGCGTCTTTACAAATATTTCTAAATAAATATTTTTATCTACCGTACAATATTATTAATTAAAATCGTTTCGATGCACGCAGTAATCACTCACAATATCATTATCTTTTACAGTGTTGCATGCTGTTTGGGACTTGATTATTTTTAGGACTGGGTTCCAAACTGGTGGTAGCTGCCAACCATCTTCTCTATTAAAATTAGGATGTATTTTAATTTCAATAGCCTCACGGAGCATTCTAGGTACATATCGGTTATTTAAATAATATACGCGATTTAATCCGGTTAAACTTTGTTTTATTATCTTGGTAAGATTTATATCCGTATTAAAATAAGATGATGAAGTATTTGTTACCTCTACAGAATTTATTTCTAACAATAAAAAAAATAAAAAAAAATAAAGAATAAAGAAACTATACAACAAACCAACCAACCAATTTGGAACCGTGCAACTAGAGGCTGACCTTTCAAAAATGCCTGTAATTAGGTTTATTTGAAAAAAAAAATGACTTTGACTTTGACTTCAAATACCAGGCCCCTCAGAAAGTATTGCGAAAAAAAGTTTTTATATATGGGAGACTGGCCAGTTATAATGTTTTTCGAAAATATGATTATTTATAAGTAAAAATAAGTAAGTTCCAATTTCAAAATTTCCCTCCACATTTTTTGCGAGTTAATTCAAAGTATTGTGTCTCACTGAAATATGGATCTGCGCCGGGAACATTTTAGAGCTATGATTTTATACGATTTCAAGTGTCGCCTGAAACCGGATGAATCGTACGATAGACTTCAAATGGCATTCATGGATGAAGGCCCTTCCAAGGCAACCGTGTATCGTTGGTATAACGAATTCAAGCGCGGTCGACCAACTTTGGGGGATGACGAAAGAAGCGGTCGCCCTTTGACGGCTGTTACCGAAGAAAACGTGCTAGCAGTGAAAAATTTAATCCAAGACAATAGGCGAATTACATATCAGGAGATTCAACACATATTGAAGATTGGATCGGGAAGCGTTCACGAGATTCTACACAGCCATCTTCGCGTGAGGAGGATAGTATCACGCTGGGTGCCGCACAACCTCACCGATGCTCAGAAGCAGGCCCGGGTGGAATGGTGCCGTGATATGCTTAACAAATTTGAAGCAGGCTCGTCTCGGCGTGTTTACGACATCGTTACAGGTGATGAGTCCTGGATTTATCAATACGACCCAGAAACCAAGCGCCAGTCGACTGTTTGGGTGTTTCAAAATGAGCCAACGCCTACCAAAGTGAAGCGATCTAGAAGCGGGGGTAAGATTTTGATCGCTAGCTTTTTTAATTTGACTGGCCACTTGGTATCAATTCCCTTACGGGATCAAAGAAGCATTAATGCCGAATGGTATACTACCAAATGTTTGCCAGAAGTTTTCTCTGTTATAAGCAACAAGCGACCAAACACAGGGCTCCGCGGGCTACTGCTCCACCACGACAATGCACCTGCGCACACCGCACTCAAAACGAGGGACTTCCTGGACAGCACGCCAGTCAAACTCCTGGGTCACCCTCCTTACAGCCCTGATCTAGCACCGTGTGACTTCTTTTTATTCCCAAAAATAAAAAATCAGCTCAAAGGGATACAATTTTCGTCGCCGGAAGATGCGCTGGCTGCGTTCGAGCAGGCTGTAAACGAGGTGTCTGCGGCGGACTGGAAAAAGTGTTTTGAAAACTGGTTTAGGCGCATGAATCTTTGTATAGAGGCTGGTGGAAAGTACTTTGAAAAGATTTGATAAAAATATATGTACGTATAGAACAATTTTTTTTAGTTTCGCAAAACTTTCTGAGTGTCCCACGTATGTTATTGAAATAACTGAAAACCTATTAAGTGGTCATTGTACATACATTATAACAACAACTGCGACATGAACAACTTTTAAATAACACCAACCTTGAAATCGAGAAAAAAAAAAAAAACAACTGTTCCCTACATTTGTGTTCACATCATCTCAGCCGAAAGACGTCCACTGCTGGACATAGGCCTCCCCCAATAATTTTTGTGTTCACATAAATCAACAAAATGTAGGGAACAGCTGATTTAATTTTCGTGATTTCAGGGTAGGTCCCATAGTAAAAGTTGTTCATGCCGATTAGTACAATGGCCCCAATCATCATCATCATCATCATTTCAGCCGAAAGACGTCCACTGCTGGATATAGGCCTCCCCCAAGCATCGCCACAACGACCGTTCCTGTGCCTTCCGCATCCAGCGGATTCCCGCGACCTTCACCAGGTCGTCAGTTCACCTTGTGGGGGGCCTACCCACGCTGCGCCTTCCAGTAAGAATTTCACCACCCTATATCTTCTCATGGGTGTCGTAAAAGGCGACTAAGGGATTCACCAGAGGATGGGCAGCGCGTCCTCCGAGTATTTAATCAACCAACTGCGATCGCCAACCCGCCTGCCAAGTGTGGCGATTATGGCATATCCCCCAAAACATGCAAAGCACGAATGGCCCCAATGGTTTTCAATTATTTCGATAACGCGTTGTATAGTTTCATTGTTTTATTTTTGTTGGTAGAAAAAAGTTCATATCATAATAAAATACGGATATGAATCTTATCAAGATATTTAAAAATAATATAAACGTAGAATTAAACTTATCAAAGACTATCTATTAGAAAAATCACAGCTTCTGGTCTTCCTCATCCCAATTGCCTATAAGGAAGGAAATACTACTGTTTTACTTTACTCTTAGGAGGTTTTTAGTAATTTAAATAACACATTTTATTTACACCGAAATTCAATAAAGCCTTGTCCAAACTTAGATACGAAATAAAGACTGCACTCTATACAGCCTCTCTTGCACTATAAGCTTAATGATATACCTTTACATAATAGGACAATAAGCATAGTCTGACCTATTACGAGAAATAATTAATACTGACAATGGTGATATTTCGGGATTATATTTGGTCCAATGCGCTTACATAATACGCTTAAAACATAAATCTGGAGCTAAACAAAAGCTATTGAAGCTAGGATAGTTCTCATTAAAGTTAAATCATAGCGGAGGTTTAATCACTGTTGTCTTGGAGTATAAATGGTATAGAGAGCGCATAAAGAAGAATAAATAAGTTTAATAAAATGTTATAAAGGTTTACGTGTTTCTGGCAAACAATTATTAGAGGCTTATGTTTAACGAAATATAACAGCAAAAAATCACTAAAATCACCAGAATTAAATCCCCATTTTAGCGTGACATTAGAACCAAATTTTTTACAACTTGTGATCCTACAGCAACCAACTCCATATTATGATTATGTCTTAAAAGGCGTAGTCGGAGCCCCACTTCGCGGGGCTCACAACTTTAAAGGTTAATAACCGCGAAGGGAATGGCGGGGTCTAGTGAGCGAACTCAGACGTGAGGCGTCTTCGTACCTAACTTGTCTGAGTCGGGGTGCCCCAAGTTTGCTTATTAAAATTTGGTGATCAATTTACTAAATTTGGTGATTGGTATATAGTTTAGGTCACCATAAGGTCACAAAATTCTTTTTGGTGGTCATTACAACTATCCCCATTATTAGATCATAATTTTCCGTGGGAGCCACGATAGGTAACAAAAACGTTGTCCACACAGTTCCGGGCCAGGGTGTGAACTCGCAGAACCGATAATCAATATGTCGTGATATTAGTCGTGTGGATATTAGTAGAGTAGGTACTCTAACAGCCAAAATTAATATCCAATCTATCGACGATTTACCCTACTAGAGATAGAAATTTGACATATTTTCTATGGAACTTATGTCAAATTCCTATCTCTAAGGGCAAATCGTGGATAGATTGGATATTAATTTTGGGCGTAAGTAACGTCGTTTTATCTATCGTTTGACGACGTCTGTGGTCTAGTGGTTCGAGGGTCGGACTGCTGATCACGAGGTCGTGGGTTCGATTCCCACAGGACACAAATATTTGTGTGATGAACATAAGTGTTTGTGTTGGTCTGGGTGTTTATTATGTATCATAAGTATGTATTTACAAAAAAAAATAGTCTATGTATTATATCCATTGTCTAGTACCCATAGCACAAGCTCTGCTTAGTTTGGGACTAGATGGTGTTGTGTAAAAATGTCCCAAAAATATTTATTTATTTATTTATAAGAAGCAACAAACGATACTAATCGTCAATTTTCGTAACCCTACTCCTAGTTTTAAATGTCATTGACAGTATTTCTTTTGTTTTTAACTCATTTTTCCGAACATTGTATATGACGTTGTTACATGATGATGACCCTTGCCTACAGAACGCTAAATTATTGAACCGATGACACACTACAGCAAACTGTACTGTACTACAAATTCGGTAGCGTGTGACCGAAGTTGTGCAATACCAATTAATCAATATTAAATTAACATACCTACTCGTCACTCTTGTTTCTCATATCGAACATTTGGCACGCATACTAGTTTTATACCGATATATGTAATAATTATATCGATTCAATCTTTAAGTTTAGTAAATCGGTTTCATTTTTGTACCCTCGACTGCAGCCGTACGTAATTACGTCGCAAAATATCACAATATTTTGTCTGTAAATTCGATAAACGACATAGAATCCACATGTATTAGAGTAGGGTACGATAGATACATTCAGAGAACTATCGTGTCGTTTCGATTATGTAGTTGTCGATTTTGCGAGTAGACCACCACGGCCTTCCAACCGTTTGGGCAGTGTTTTTGCATGGTGTTTTGTGCCGGCGCTGACGCTGACGTTACGTGACTGGCACAATTTTATACAGGACCTACCACGCCACGTGGCACGTTCCGGACACGGCACCGGATGAGTGTGGAATTGGATAGCCGTTACGGTTAAATAATTACGTCAACAGGAAGGGCAGCAGCGTCCTCTCATCTACACACCATAACACCAATCTGAAAACGATCAATTCGAAAAATTCATTAATTCTAAAAACACCTAAATGTAAATATTAAACCAATTTAGTGCTAATTTTGCATTCAAAAGTACGAATTTATATTAGTCTAAAGCCGATCGAGCGGAATTATTTTGATGAAACCGTGAATTTGGAGAAAAAATTGTTGACCACTGGAACACAGCGGTCTATAGCTTAAATTCAAACACTAAGGCTCCGACAATTTATTACGTGTGGGACCCTACCCATTGTTTGACGAATCCAATTTCAGGGAGGACACTTCGTACTAAAGTAAGGGACGGTAATTTGTACAAATCTAATTTTGAAGGGGAAGGTATCTGTTTGTACAAATTTTAATCATTAGAGCATGGACACGCCGACACGGACACTTTAATTAAATGAATTCTATGGCGTGTATTCTGTAGCAGTTGTTAATTGAATAATAAATGGTTAGACCTCCATGAGTGTTGTATGTGGTAATGAAGGAATCAGATGTGGAAGGGATAATTTCAATTCAAGGGAATGTTCCAGGTAGAAACCGCCCCAAGGGCAAAAAAGATCACCAAAGTTCAATTAACTGACTGGTTGACTGGGAGAGAATGCCTAAGGCATTAAGTCCGCCTATGTACACATGTTGCATGAAGTTTAAATAAATACATAAATAAATAAATTAACTCAGCCTATTTGACGACGTCTGTAGTCTAGTGGTTCGAGTGTCGGACTGCTGATCACGAGGTTGTGGGTTCGATTCCCACAGCACACAAATATTTGTGTGATGAACATAAGTGTTTGTGTTGGTCTGGGTGTTTCTTATGTATTAAAGTAACGTAACATCACCAATTATCGACACTTTAAGGGACGATCACAAGTATTTTTTTTAATACATTGGATTCGTGATGATTTATTACGTATTTGTGCACTATGTAACAGTTATATAATGTTTATTAGATAATATTTAACCGTATACCAAATTATAATTTGATGATATTTTTAATCATACCTAAAAGTTCGATTCCTTTCTCAGGAAAGACACTTTAGAAAAATATTTGAATGCAGTATTACTTGCTTTAAAAAATAAAATGAGTCATCTTTAAGGTAATAATTTCTTATTTTAAATATTTAAGATACTTTCCCACCATGAAGCTTAGCGATGGGACATCCTGTATGATATAATTATAATATAATAATTATGTTGCGCTTGTTGTATTTTTGCAAGTCGGTTTATTTTATAACTTTAAAATTGTATTTATTAAACATAAAAAATAAACAAAAAAACAAGCAAACCCGATCATGCGGGAGATTTGAGGTAGGTAACGTAAAAAACAGGCCTTTTCAAGTCCGTTAAAAAACTTTACCCAAATATATGAAAATACAAAAAAAAATATGATTAGTTTTTCTTAAAATTTTATTTTATGTTCAAATATTAGGTAGGTACTTACACACTTTAATTCCATATTTTCTAATCTACAATCCATACTAATTTTCTAAATGTGACTGATGTGTGATTTTGTAACTGTGTGAGTCTGTCTGTTTGTTTGTTACTGTTCACGACTAAATCTCTTAACCGATCGTAATGAAATTTGGCAAAGCGGTAGCCTGCGCCTGGAGAAGGACATAGGCTACTATTTATCCTAAGTCACAACAGGGTTCCAGCAGAATAGCAGCGTCAGGTTTAATAACCTGGCAATATGCTGAGCTGGACACCCATTTGTCACAATTTTGAGACACACATGGCGCATGACTGTCAATGACTGCTTTACTTCCTCGCTTTGTTACTCATGTATTAATTCTTCGTCAATAAATTTCTTTTGTATATGTCTCAGTTGTGTCAAATAAATATTTTTTCTCCCACTTGCTCGGAAATTGGTTCATTATTCAAAAAAAAGAATACAACAATCGGCTCTTTTCCGTACGCAACGAAATAACTGGCCGATAATATCCAACACGACAATAATATAAATTTCTGGACACTTTTTATTTTTTAAATTATGCTACCGAGGTTTTTAAGTACACACTTACATAAATTAGGTGTTGTTAGGTACAAAATATTTATCATTATACAGGGTGAATGCGCATTTTTTTTTTTTTAACTTTGAAAATAGAACAAGAACCGCGCGCGAGCGAATTGGCGTGAATGAAAATGAGATACTGTTGAATTAATTTGTGTTGTGTTTCCACGCAAATGAGAGAAAAGTAATAACAAGTCTCGGCCGAAATAGCAATTAACGGCCTCGTTAAAAAGGACTCGACTTGCGCCTCGTCATTTCAAAATCACTTCCAATAATACTCGGCCGTAAATTGCTTCATTTCAGGCCTCGACAGTAATGTACTATTTCTTTCTTTCTTATTTATTTCGGGTACATAAATAGTTCCCGAGTGATGCGTGATAATGTCTTTCTGTGATAAACCGAATCACACGCGTGCGAAGCAGCGGTCAGAAATTATTACATAAATGCAACATTATTTTGTAAATAAGGACTCAAAATAGAATTATCAAAACAATGAGCTAGTCACAAACTCAAATTAATTCTGAACACGGATATATATTTAAGTCTTTTTCCTTATTTTAAAGTATGTCGACACACATAACATAACATCACGCCTGTATTTCCCCGAAGGGGTAGGCAGAGGTGTATAGTACACCCACATTTCGCCAGTTATGTTTTAAGTCCCATGTAATAGGCGGCGAGCCTATTGCCACTAACCGGGCACAAATCCAGACTCCGGGCTGCTACTGAGAATTTCCTACTGAAAAAAACCCGATAACACTTTGCCCGACCCGGGAATCGAACCCAGGACCCCATGCTCAGCAGTCGCGCTTGCGACCACTAGACCAACGAGGCAGTTGTATGTGTTGTTGTTGTGTTGTATTGTTGTTGTTGCAAGTATGTCGACAATAAATGCAAAGGCATGCCCCACACTTGAAGTAAAAGTATAAAATGACAGACGGAACATTGTTATGTTTCATGTAGGGTCGATTTCACATAAATTTGGGTACCACGAATGATTTTACACTAATGAGATCATGACACAAATGAAATCTAAATCACGCTAATGGCATGCATATTTTTTTATTGGTTTACAAAGTACGTTTAGCCTTATTAATTGATGAGATTACTGTTAACAAATTGTAAAAAAGTTTATCAATTGTTGTTTCGATGTCAAAGGTTTTAATATTGATCATAAGAAGACTTAACTTACATTTTTAAACCAATAAGAATATGCACATCATTAGTGTGATTTGGATATCATTTGTGTCACGATCTCATTAGTGTAACTTCATTCGTAGGCTGTGAAATCGACCCTATAACGCATTTAAATTCAAATCATACATGATTTGAATGGTTTTTATTTCTGACTAGATTTTTCCCGCGGCTAACTCGCTTACTGAAATAAAATATGGTCTATGTTACATCTGGATAAAGTAGCTTTCTAATGGTGAAAGAATTATTAAAATCGGTTCAGAAGTTTCAGAGTTTATTGATTACAAACAAATTTTTCCTCTTTATAATATTACTAGCGACCCGCCCCGGCTTTGCAATGCTGCTATATTATGCATTTATTATACATATAAACCTTCCTCTTAAATCACTCTATCTATTAAAAAAACCGCATCAAAATCCGTTGCGTAGTTTTAAAGATATAAGCATACATAGGGATAGACATTGGTCCGTGTGGTGCCGGACTTAAAGAATAGCACCACCCTTATCTCTTCTCATGGGTGTCGTAAAAGGCGACTAAGGGATTCACCAGAGGATGGGCAGCAGCGTTCTCTGAGTATTTAACCAACCAACTGCGATCGCCAACCCGCCTGCCAAGCGTGGTGATTATGGCATATCCCCCCCTTAATTGGGGGAGGCCTATGTCCAGTAGTGGACGTCTTTCGGCTGTAATGATGAGGGATAGACAGCGGGAAGCGACTTTGTTTTATACTATGTAGTGTTAAGTATAGATAGTAGATTGGTTTTACGGTTGTTCCTATGGAGAAGAACCGGCAAGTTTTAAAAATTGATTGCGTAAATAAACTTAACCTCAAACCAATTCGCCAATTTCATGTGTAGAGAAACGATAGGGTAAAGAAGAAAGACAAAATGCAATGAATAGATTAATTATTAATTTGTTATTGACAGATTTTTATTATTCGTCGCAAGGCAACCTGATTGACGTCTGTCCAATATTTTTATCTTTTTGGTTCATTGAATGAGATCGAGACACCACAGAGGTGGAGTACGCCACACCACTCCCCCCCAGAGACCGTCTTACGGGCGATATTGTTTCGGTAAACGTACTGTTCTTCCCGAACGTGTCTTTCTTTCTGAAATTTCCTTTTCGCGATCTATTTTTTTATGGTCACTTTTATCATTATGATTTATAACCACAGGTAGACTTGGAGGTGGTGGTACGTCATTTCTCGGATCAGCACTCTCAGTTAGTACATAGGCAGGTTTAAGTCTTTCAATTGACACAGAAACAGGTTTCCCTTTGATTATTATTTTGAAGACTTTGCTGTTTCTCTCTTTCACCTCGTACGGTCCTTTATAAGCCGGTTGGGGTGCTGCCTTGACAGTATCATCTCTGAGATAGACGTGTGTGGTTGTAGCAAGGTCTTTAAAGACAAACACGGATTTTTTACAGTGTCTGGAAGCTGGTTGCGGTTGCAGATTCTTGGCAATCAGTCTAAGTCGTGCCATAAAGTCTGTTATGTCGTCACTTTTGTCCTTAGATGGCTGGAATAACTCTCCAGGTAATCTTAGTGGTTCTCCGTAAACCATTTCGGCTGCAGAAGCCTGAATGTCTTCTTTGAAGGCGCTCCGGATACCAAGTTACACCAGTGGAAGTGACTCTGTCCAGTTTGGATTTGCGTGACAGACGATGGCTGCTTTCAGTTGCCTGTGTAATCTTTCAACCATTCCGTTACAAGCAGGATGATAAGCGGTTGTCTGCTTGTGTTCGAAACCAATCATATTGGCCAGAATTTTAAAGAGGGCCGACTCGAATTGCCGACCTCTGTCCGTTATTATAGTAGTTGGGCAGTCGAAGCGTGCTATCCACATAAATATTAGACCCTTGGCTACTGTCTCAGCATTGATATCAATAATTGGTAGGGCTTCTGGCCATCTAGTGAATCGATCGACGGCTGTAAGACAGTACCTGTAGTTGTTTGATATTGGCATTGGTCTTATCAGATCTATATGGACCGTGGTAAATCTGGCACGTGGAAGGTTAAATATTCCAGGAGCCGTAGACACGTGTCGTGTGATTTTTGCTTGCTGACACGGATGGCATGCCTTTGTCCATTCGCGGCAGTCCTTTCTCACGCCGGGCCATACATAGCGCTGAGTTACTAGCTCCGCGGTAGCCTAAGCACCAGGGTGGCTGAGTGAATGCAAACTTTGGAATACTTGCCGTCGAAATGATGCTGTGACAAAAGGCCGCGGAACTTGATTGCTGTCATCACAATACAGTTCAATTTGCGTTCCGGGGACAATTACTTTGCGTAAGGTAAGCGATGTTTCTCCTTTCAGTAATCTTTGCAGCTCTGGATCGTTATTTTGTGACTCTGCTAGAAGTGATATGTCAACAGGCTTGGCAAGTTCTTCAATTCGGGATAATGTATCCGCCAACACATTGTCTTTTCCGGATATGTGACGTATATCCGTGGTAAATTGCGCTATATAGTCAAGATGGCGAAACTGTTGGGGTGAGCATTTATCCTTTTGACTAGCAAAGGCTCAACAAATAGGTTTGTGGTTCGTGTATACGGTAAAGTGCCTTGCCTCCAGTATATATCTAAAGTAACGGATTCCTTCGTAAATCGCAAGTAGCTCTCTGTCATATGAAGAGTATTTACACTGCGATGGACTCAATTTCCGGGAAAAGATGGCAAGTGGTTCCCAAGCGTTATCTTTATATTGATGAAGGGCAGCGCCTATTGCTACGTCCGAAGCATCTGTTACGATTGCGATTTTTGCATTCAGGTCTGGATGCGCTAGAAGCGTGGCGCGGCACAGACTGTCTTTGCATTCTTCAAATGCCACTAATGCGTCGCCAGTAATACTCACTGGATGGACCCCCTGGGGGTCTACTCCCGTTTGACGATGTTCGATAAATCGTACGATTCATCGCACAATTTGCTACTCCGGTCAACCATCGTTACCTTATCGCATGCGATGATCGAGTTTTGACGTTTGTTTTTCTCATCTCCGGTAAATTGTATACGACTATGAACTGTAGTCTATCTTAATTGTGCCTTTTTTATGTGCCTATCTTTATTATGTAAGTATCAGTCGGAACGAAAGTTCGTACTTCGTTTGTCGTTCGTAAAACGCGAGTAGACCTACTGGTGCTATATTATGGCTGTCGGATGTCGCCATTACCGACTGCCTTGCTAGTTTTCCAGTTTGTAGTCACAAGGTTTGACGCAATGAATCGCTTTTCTCCCATGCTGGTGATGATACCAACAAATTGGGAATTTACGGTAGTTAGACTGTGATCTGGTCGGCTTTCTGTCTGTATTGTCTCCTCGGATTCTTGATCTCGATCGGCGATTCGATTGCGAAAGGGCGCTGACCTGCCTCGTAAGTTCGCTTATTTGTCTTGCCATCAACTCGAGCGCAGATTCCGATGATGTAGATGTTGCTGCGGCTACCTGAGGTGTAGATGGTACGATTTAATGTACACTGTCAGCCAAATCTGCCAGCGTTTGTAAATCCGATGTCTTTTGAGACACGATGATTGGCTGTAGTGCGGTGGGCAGGCGACTAGTCCAAATAGTCCGAATGAAATCGTCAGGGACCGTGGGGCCTGCCAACCGTTGCAGGTGGCGCAGGAATTGCGATGGTCGACGGTCACCCAGTTCCTCATGCATAAGTAGTTGTTTTACTTCTTTTTCTCGAGATGCCGATAAACGTTTAATGAGTTCGGATTTCAAACGTTCGTACTTTCCGGTTTTCGGGGGCGACACAATTATATCTTTGACTTCGGCGGCATACCTGTGTTCCAAGGTTGAAGTCACGTAGTAAAATTTTGTGTCTTCGTCTTTGATTCCTGAAAGGGCAAAATTTCCTTCCAGTTTGAAAACCAAACAGCGGGCTCTTCTGCCCAAAACGGGGGTGGTCGAACGCCGACACGAAAAAGTTCGGTCGTCCTTCCTGAATCAGCATTGCCCCCAGCTGATAATTCTCCATCAGATTTTTCCATCGGGGTCACCAGTGTAGAGAAACGATAGGGTAAAGAAGAAAGACAAAATGCAATGAATAGATTAATTATTAATTTGTTATTGACAGATTTTTATTATTCGTCGCAAGGCAATCTGATTGACGTTTGTCCAATATTTTTATCTTTTTGGTTCATTGAATGAGATCGAGACACCACAGAGGTGGAGTACGCCACACATGTTTAGCTTGGCAAAATGCTGTAATTTTGCTATAGGAGCGTCAGTCACAATATGGCATTGCAATATATAGTTGCAGTGACCAGCGGTTTCTAAAGATCCTACCTCTTTTCTCAATTACAAAACATTTACTTTCTTGGGTCATCTTCTTCATAGCTAGTCGATGTCAAATTTTGACAGTTTTTGTTGGTCCATTGTTCCGCAATGCGCACTGCGTTTGCGTTGGCGGTTCTTACCTCCTCACGCGTGCAGGTGACAGGAGCCGAGGCACAAGATAGGTGAGCCATTGTCTGAGGACTCTGAGGAGTGAAGCCGCAGTCAAACTAGACATATGAATCAATCAATTAAAAATCATTTATTCGAAGTAGACTCGTTTCAGCTAGTTCTTTTCGAATGTCATACATAGACAGACCCCAAAAAAACGCCCGCCCTTCACCACTTCCTAATGCTTAAGCTGGGAAGAAGAAGCGGCGCAAGAAACTCCACAGCAACACGTCTCTGTCACTTAGTACACACGGCTACACATCAAGCTGTACATTTCCAGTATAAGCTGACCTCGCATTGTACAGATTTTCCTTACAACGCGAGGTCAGCCTATACTGGTTTTGTACAGCTTGATGTGTAGCCGTGTGTACACCAAAATGGTATTTGTTGTAAAATAATAAATTAATAAAAAATTAATATGTCAACATGATTAGGTAAAATTACAGTAATGTCATATGTAAAATGGTAAAAATTTAATTGTCAACATACTCATACAAAAAAAAAAACAGTGTGGTCATAACTATGTAAAAGGTAAAAATATAGTAAAATAAATAAATAAAATAAATAAATAGATGGGACATTTTTACACAGCACCATCTAGTCCCAAACTAAGCAGAGCTTGTACTATGGGTAATAGACGATGGATATAATACTTATGTACTTTTTTTTTTTGTGAATACATACTTATAATACACAAAGAAACACCCAGACCAACACAAACACTTATGTTCATCACACAAATATTTGTGTCCAGTGGGAATCGAACCCACGACCTCGTGATCAGCAGTCCGACACTCGAACCACTAGACCACAGACGTCGTCAGTAATGTGAATGTCGTAAAAAAAACATTAATAATATAATATTTATGATACGCACACATCATGTCAAATGAATATAGTATGCTAGGGATTATCTTGCGCTCAATTCGGCGACCAACTATTTCTATCATCTAAATATTCATTCAAAGTATAGTACAGTCGACTGCATGACAGTGGTAACACTTCAGTTCGAAAACCGCCGTTACTGCTTACGAAATAAAGATGCTGCTAATGTCAAAGTGTTACCACCGACGTGCGGTCGACCGTACGCCTTTTGCTTTTGATTTGATATTTTTATTTTTAACGCATTTACGCATGCGAAGCGAAATCTAAAGTTGTAAATTGTGAAAAGAAAAAAAAACCTGCTCGTGAGCGATTTTTTCTATTCACAATTTAAATCTTTACTCACTGACATGATTTAAATTTTGTTTTGATTTTATTTTATTATTTATTTTGTTAATTTTCTTACATGTTAAATATAATCTAGTGACCTTTACTTCTGGCATGATTTTAATTATGTATGCATTTCTTTTAATTGAAATTAATTTTGTACAACATGTTTTTTATTATATGGGTTAAACCCGAAATAAATGAATTTTAATTTTTTTTTTTTGCAAAAGGTTAGTTTTTATTTTTTTAGATTTAAATTAAAAGGTAATTCTAGTAAACACAGTGGTAGCTAAGGTAGTGGTGGCTAAGTGGTGGTGGGTGGTGTATAAAGGCGGAATCATCCGGGAACCCCCATTTTCGGAGATTATCTTTACTTCTGTCAACTTGGGTTCGAAATCTATTTATGGATTTCCAAGTTGACCATGGGAGTGCATGCCTAGATGGAATGGTTTGGTTTACGGCTAAAATTAATATCCAATCTATCCACGATTTACCCTACTAGAGATAGAAATTTGACATATTTTGTATGGAGCTTATGTCAAATTCCTATCTATGGTAGGGCAAATCGTGGAGTCGATAATATTACACATCCGAGGCATCTGACTCCTGATTGTAAAATACAGGCCTCCTAAAATACTGGTACAATTGACTTACATGACGCAGGTAAATACTGCTGACGGGAAGTAACAGATCAATCCATTCATAAGCGGAAAAAAACTATGACACTTCCCGGTTGATAGTTGATACTGCACTATACATTTTATTTCATTGCAGAGCAATCCATGTCGCACTTGCTAACGTGTCCCTTGTGCCCGAACACCTGCACAAGAGGTGATCTATTCGCCGCCACTGAAAACGCCATTGAAGTGGCCACTTTTTATTCCAACCATATTGGAACCATTGACACGATAAGAAGAAGAAGACTATACATTTGTAGCAATAAAATAAAATTACATCCATACAATTCCTGCACTACTTCTCCGCCAAATAGTGATGCTTGCATTGCTGTGTTTCGGTCTGCAGGGTTCGGGTGTCGGTGAAATTACAATCACATGAGACTTTCCATCTTCATGTCTCAGTTTGGCGAACCGACTTGCGGTACCATTTAGGCAACAGCCTAGGTGGTATTGAAGTTGTCATGGGCAAAGGTAAACGCTTAACATCAGGTGGGCCTTTAGCTCGTTTCGCCATCCTATACAATATATAAAATAAAATAAAAAAAAACACATTTGTAGTAATACAATTTAATTACATCTGCATCCCTACAATTCCTGCACTATACATTTGTAGCAATACAATTTAATTACATGCCTAGTATTCCTGCACTATACATTTGTAGCAATACAATTTAATTACATACATACTTATATACAATACAGTTAATTCGTAGACAATTTCGTAGAAGAGGCAACGAAAATATTTAAAATGCACTATACATTTGTAGCAATAAAATTTAATTACATGCCTAGTATTCCTGCACTACATATTTGTAGCAATACAATTTAATTACATACATACCTATATACAATACAGTTAATTCGTAGACAATTTCGTAGCAGAGGCAAAGAAAATTTTAAAATTCGTAGCTGAGCTTCTCCGTGGGCGAGTGAAGACTACTTGTAACTTCGTAGCCAGAACAGCAAAGAAAATTCGTAGCCGATACCTCAACTTATATTCGTAGTCTATTATTTCCGACCAAGTTCTCAGAAATTCGTAACACATACAAAACGATTTTGTCTGCATTTTAGTGATTCATTGGCAAAAATTTCTAAAATAAGTGAAATGTTTGACTGTTCTATTTGTTTACCAAGTATTATGCTATTATGTATTTATTTCAGCCATTTTATTTTATTCGAGCCCTAGCAGTTACTGGAAAACTCGTTGTCAATGCCTTCGTCCAGTTAGTGTATATACAGACGCGGCCACGAAAGTTCAGGTCACATGTCGAGACATAACAGCACATGTCATATCGTCGCCTGCGGCATGCAAGGTCGCAATATGATGTTATGTTGGCATTTACGAGTAATAACACGAAATATATCGTGGGTGATCCCCAGTATATATATACAAAAGGTGTCTGGTTTGTAGAGGTGTGTAACTCAGCTCAGAACCGGTTCAAATATGCAGATCAATAAGCTTGAGCTGTTGAGCTGCAGCTCAATGTCAAAATACGCAGCTCACGGCTCAAAGAATAGTATCTATCTGTGCGACAATGTTCGTTGCACGAAAGATTAAAGATGTGCATATCAATAAAAACCTGTTTGAACCGATGAGCGGGAGCGGCAACAGATCGGCGGTGAGTCGCAGAGTGAGCGAGCGAGTGCAGCTCAAACAGATCGAACGCTCTGTAAACTCAGCGACTCGCATCACAGATCATAACTCGAAGTAGCTCGAATTGAGCTGATCTGTGAGCCGGTTCACAGCTCCGGCTCACTGACGTGAACCGTGAGCTGAGCTGCAGCTCACGCATTTTTGTTGAGTTACCCATGTCTACGTGGTTTGTACTAAATTTGATGTGGTCGGCTTCAAGTCTTACCAGATGCGGTTGGATATTAGCATTCTACATGTAGTGACTGCCATCCAGTAATTCAGTTACTATACAAGATGTTGATCCGTAACCGTGCCATATTTCTAGATAGAATAATAACAAATGTGCTTAGTCACCTAAAAGTATGTAACTAATTCTAGAGTTATTTAATAACAAAATTTTCACTTAGAAACATAGCGAGGGTTTTTGGGAAAGGGTTTGCCAAAGGGTGGGAAATTCTGCCTATTTTTTTGGTAGTTTTGCACGCATCGTTTTTCAGTCGCACGCGACGAACGGTCGAAATTTTTTTTGGTATTGATTTTTTCATTGATTAGTGTTCAGTATCAGTGGTATAGTAACCTCCTTAAATATGGCACGGATACAGATCAAAATTTTGTATAGGCAATGCATATATTATTAGTAGTAAAACTCCTCGAGAAGGAGCTCGTCCGGGGAAGTACTACCACCGTACATACTTCTGCCGCCAAACAGTAATGCTTGCATTGCTGTGTTCCAGTGTGAAGGGTACGGGTGCCGGTGAAATTACAATCACATGAGACTTTCCATCTTCATTTCTCAGTTTGGCGAACGCAATTTTCAATACCATTTAGGTATCAGCCTAGGTGGTATTGCAGTTGTTATGGGCAAAGGTAACCGCTTAACATCAGATGGGCCTTTAGCTCGTTTCGCCATGCTATAATAAAAATAAAAAAGTCTATAAGTTTCATACAAACCGACTCTGAGCGCGAGACCGATTTCTACGTAGGTAAATAGAATACGTCATATATTGGAAATAGCCGCGGGGGTGCGGGGCGGGAAGAGGAAGGTACGATTAGAATAAGTGTGACGACAAAACTTACCAATATCTTCAACAATAATTTATGAAAATAAATAATTACTTTCCATACAATGATATTTAAAAGTACAGATATAAAGATTTAAATTTTGGAAACAAAAAATCACTCACGAGCAGGATAGTAACTGAAATCGTTATTTTCACTTCGCATGCGTAAATGTGTTAAAAATAATAAAATAAGTACAGATCGCGCAATCAACCATATAGCCAACCTCAATGATTTTTACAATATCATTGGCCAACCTCTTGTCAGCACCTTCACATGATTTGTAATTCGACCTATTCCTTGAAAGGACTTATACTAGAGCTCATTTGCAACAAAAATTATTCCGTGACCCAGGGGGCTCTGGTCATTTGTTTTCGAGTTATAGCAGTTTTAATATTTTTTCATGTTTTGCGTCTTCAGATGGAAAAATTCTAATTGTGAAAAGTCTATCCCACTCTGGGCACTCGATTGACACTTTCCTGATAGCTGATGAATGAGCAATTACTATCATACAAAATTCATGGTCAACATCATCACAAGTTATAAAACAAAATCATCTAAGTACCCTTTATGTATGATATTTATCGTACAAATTACAGAAATAACATCCTCATTTTATAAGCTATCCAAAATGGTACAGATGTGGTCAAGTTTCGCTAAGGCTTGGAAAAAAAATACAAGTAAGGGCAGAATTGGGAGCACTTATCTCATGAATGAATATCTCTTTGGTTCCTGACGGGGGTCCCCTGACCGCACAAGTTTTTTTTGTCTCGATTTCAGTGTTGCCCTTAGTAAAATTTGTTCGTTATGAGTACCTAAATTCACATTTAAAAAATACCTTAGCTAAGACCACTGAGGTAATATGTACTACGTAGGTAATAGAGTAGACATTACGAACAAAAAATATCGCGCAACTTGCTGGCCGCGGAGCACGCGCGCGGCGAGCGTGAGAGTGCAGAGGAGCTCTAAAACGTGCTACAAACATTTTGTTCGAGGTGTCTTCTCTAGTACGTAGTACATATTACCTCAGTGGCTAATACACCTATAATTATGTATAAACACTATAAACATATAACTTATCTTAATAAAAGTCGGGTAACCAAAAATATTATTAGAATACGAATTTTGGCAGCATTGTCGTGTCAGTATATCCTACATATCAAGCGTATTATCTGTCAAATGTCGTATGCATTACATCGATGTTTTACAACGACCCCACAATTGTCATCCAAGGAGAAAACAGTTAATGTACTACAAACGGTCATTGGCCTTGACTCGGCTTTGGCATTGTACCAAGAACTTCCTGCTAATAGCAAATTATATTGTGTAGCTCATTGCTATAAAAATAAGGTTCATTTTCAAAGGGAATTTCACTGATAAATTGAATGATAGCGTTTGTTTAGAGTTTTATTTGGCATCTTTATGAGGAACCGGGAGAAATAGATTGCGTCTGTTAATGTTTTAAATTCACCGACTTTGACCATTCGTGAAACTATGCGGACTATTATAGATTACATCATCTCTTTCCATCAGTCTCTAAACGTCTTCTGGTAAAAATGGGCCTTTCTTTCTTTCTTTTTCTCCTTTTGTCACTACTGCATCCATTGCCCCGATTTTTAGGGTTCCGTAGTTCCTACAAGGAACTCTTATAGTATCGTCATGTCCGTCCGTCTGTCCTAATCCTTTACAGCTTAATAACGTCTACAGTTATAAAATTTAAAAATAGTAAAAAAAGTCCAGATATAGATCTCAATTTAAAAAGAAAAAAAATCGTGATTACGGGTTTTAGGGGTGGCGCCCATACATGTGAAATGGGGATATTTTATTTTTTTCGAAATATAGCCCGCCAAAATGGTTTGCAATGTCCCCCCCCCCTGCCATTTCTAAACTACACAACGTAACAACTTATAATCTTCCACGTTGATAGGAATTTGCAAAAACTCTCTTTTAAAATTATTTCAAGTATAATGTGATTATAAATTTTCGAGTTATAGTGAGAAAACTGCAAAATACTTAAGATGTCCTAGTTCAAAGGTCATTGACTTTAGAGAAAAATGATCTTAACAAAGAATGCTCTTTTAGTTACTTTCTATTTGAAAAAAATCACAAAAAGTTACTTTGTGTTATGTTGACATAACACACTTCTTAACTTTGGCGCTATACAGCGCCATCTAGCGGCTACTAACAAGACGCTCACGTTCATCGCCAATGCTGCCATCTATTACAAAAACTAAAATAGCAAAGATTAATATTCGATTTGATTCGAAAAAAGTACCTTTGTATTATTTTGTCATGACACACTTCTTCAATTTGGCTTCTTAAATTTAGCGCTAGATGGCACTGTATAGTGCCACCTAGCGCTAAATACTAGCAACACGCTCTGAGTCGCCAATGTTGCCGTCTATTGCAAAAACTAAAATAGCCATGAATAATAATCGACTTGATTCGTTTTTAATTACACTTACTTAAGGAACCCTATAATACTGAGCATGGCCCGACATGCTCTTGGCCGGTTTTATTATTAAAAGTTTTGTGTTAACCAATAGCCTTAGTAACTTTAATTAATATATTTTAACAAAAGTAAACTTTTTTTTTCATAACGCTTGGCAGATAGAACTTGTAATCGTAAATGTTTTGAAGCCAAGCTTTTCAGTCGTCGTTGCGGCGAATTGTGCGCTCAACCGCCGAGGAATAAACCAAGAAAGACGTCACCGTTAACTTCCCGTATAATTAAAATAAATTACAATTAAATTAAAAGTTGAAATGAAATATTTTTATCGTGGTCACAAATCCCTATACTAAATGTGGTTCCATATCATTTCAGCTGAGAGATATCCACTGCTGGACATAGGCCTCCCCCAATGGGAGGGGGGATATGCCATAATCGCCACGCTTGGCAAGCGGGTTGGCGATCGCAGTTGGTTGGTTAAATACTCAGAGAACGCTGCTGCCCATCCTCTGGTGAATCCCTTAGTCGGTTACTCTGAATAAATAATAATTGTTGTAATTATTTCTACATATCTCTCTACTAAATCATGGGTTATCTTCGGCTTATCTTCCATAAGATGAGGAAGAAGTCCAGATCTTCGGAAGGCTTACCAGAGGACACAGGTCCAGATTATTAACAAGATTTTCTAGTTTAAACTGATGATTACTGTTAAGCAAGATTATCACTCGATCAGTTAGGTAGTAAACATAACCATATAACATAAAATCACAGCTTTATTCCCCGAAAAGGTACGTACAGGTGTATAGTGATCCCATATTTCGCCATTTATGTTGTAAGTCCCATGGAATAGGGGGCGAGCCTTTTGCCATTAATCGGGGATAAATCTAGACTCCGGGCTGCTACTGAGAATTTCCTAATGAAAAAAACCCGATAACACTTTGCTTTGCTCGACCCAAGCATCGAACGCTCGGCATACCATGGCCGCATTACCATATAACTGCAAAAAAATGTCTGTATAAAAATACTTTGTGCATTCAAGCACTTCTTCAGATTATTTCCAGCAAGGCGCACTTTGCCTAATAAATGGTTCTGATCTGATAAGCAAGAACAATAATAACTTCTTAGGTTTTCGCGATCACTACACATTATAATAAAACAAAGTTTAACCGGATTAAATCGCGTATATTATTTAAATTGGTTTTCCTGACGTTTCGAAAGCTTTTCAGAATTTCGTGGTCGCAGGTAGACTAAGATGACAATCGTCTCGTCTCGTGGTTTCGTATCAGTAATCACCAGCACTATCACCTATCTTCGTTTTCGGAAGCGTTTCCCTGACACCCTGTATATATATGTATACTGTATACACAATGAATTATGACTGTTTCCCTTTAAGCATCAGCTATTAAAAAGCTCACTGGTCAGATACTTATTGCGACGATAAAAGATGAGTGTTTTACGCTTATTCCTTATTATTATTATTATTCCTTATTTTTGGGGGTCAGCAGATCCTTGTTAGCGGTCTTTAAAAATTGCCTTACATGTATAATTTAATTAAGTTTATAAAAAATGTTGTGTGGCTAAGTCAATAAATTATTATTTATTATTATTATTATTATTTATTCCATTTACTTTAGGATAACAAAAAAAACTACAATGAATCAATAAGATTATTAATCATCTATTGCCAGCAAAGTCGGCAAAAACAAAGCGAAACAACAATCTCCTTTCCACATACCTGTGGGAAAAGAAACATCTGGGCTATTGCAATATTTAAGTTTATCGCTTTATGGTTATATTGTACATTATATCAAATACAATGTAACTTAGAGTAATAAGAGATAGAGTGATAGTTTCATTAGACATGGGTAACTCAACAAAAATGTGTGAGCTGCAGCTCAGCTCACGGTTCAGGTCAGTGAACCGGAGCTGTGAACCGGCTCACAGATCAGCTCAATTTGTTTATCTGCCTACTTCGAGTTATGATCTGTGATGGGAGTCGCTGAGCTTACAGAGCGTTCGATCTGTTTGAGCTGCGCTGACTCGCTCACTCTGCGGCTCACCGCCGATCTGTCGCGATGTCGCCACTCCCACTCACCGGTTCAAACAGGTTTTTATGGATATGGACATCTTTTATCTTTCGTGCAACGAACGTTGTCGCACAGATAGATACTATTGTTTGAGCCGTGAGCTGCGTATTTTGTCATTGAGCTGCAGCTCAACAGCTCAAGCTTATTGATCTGCATATTTGAACCGGTTCTAAGCTGAGTTACACACCTCTAAGTTTCATTCATAGTTCCTCTCAAAGTTGAAGCACAAAAGCAATCGATGTGTGCTCGCAAGCGGCACATAAAATGTCCGCCGCCGCCGACACACACAGAAGCATCCGTAAGCTTACCGAGCTGAACTTTTTGAAAATTTTACCATACCCAAATTTATCCATAGTTATAGGTAAGTTACAGTTCTCTGACGAATAAAAAATGGCTGACGGAATCACGCTATGAAAAGATTGAAGCACTTATTTTTTTCCTAAACCCACTATAATTTCGACATAATTTTAACACACCAGATAGATATTGTTATTTTATTTATGAGACTACGACAATGACTTCCGTCACACGAGATTTGTTGTGTAATCGCGACTTTTTGTCTTACTACTATGGGTGTGAATGTGTGCGTAACAGCCCGTTCTTTTTAACCGACGAAAAAAATGAGGAGGTTCTCAATTCGACGCGTATTTTTTTTCAGAGTGGTCCGATTTTGATGTTTTTTTTTTTTACGGATAGGTTATATCTCGAAGTTGGTCCCATTTAAATTAGAAAATCAAAATCCACCCCTAAGGGTAGGAGAACAGGGTATGACTGCTTGTTCACCCACTGAATTCTTACCTGTTAACCGATTCTGTTGAAACTTGGCACACATAAATGTAGTTCTAGGCACTATAACATTATGGAGACCTGGAGTTAGATTATAGCTACAAAAAAAAAAAAAAAAAACTTTTTAACAAAAAATTGAACCGACGAAAACAGAAACTGAAAAGCGAAAAATATAATGAAGCTTTTAGTCTTAATAACTATAACCTAACCTAACCTAACTAAACAAATGTAAATAACTAATTATGAGTCGGCGCCAAACAAGATCATTAAATTACTTTAAAGAAATAATAAAAACAAATAACATCAAATACAACGTGAAATTTCCAACGATAAACAATAACTTTCCAAAAATGCGTTTTCCGCTCGACCACTTGCAACTTACACGCACTGTGCTTGTTTTTTTGGAGCCGTTTCACTTTAATTTTTAGTATTTTCCATGAGGCTATTAGTAACGCATATTTTGTGAAAATGTCAACTTATATGTTAAAAATATACAGCTCAGAGGCAGACAAACGGACGGACAGACGGCGGCACGTCGTCGTCCCGTTGGCACCTTTTGGATACGAAACCCTAAAAACGAAATCAATTTTCATCTTATATCCATAACCTAAGGCTATGATAGATATAATAATATTAGGACGTCATGCATATTAAAGTATCGTAGAATATAATATTTTTGTACATGTTTATCTAATAAAACCCATTTTAATATCGGGTCTGAATCTTACTGGCAATAACTAACTAAA
Source organism: Asteroscopus sphinx (assembly GCA_949699075.1). Classification (NCBI taxonomy): domain Eukaryota; kingdom Metazoa; phylum Arthropoda; class Insecta; order Lepidoptera; family Noctuidae; genus Asteroscopus; species Asteroscopus sphinx. Next base: position 3,733,006 of record OX453011.1, on the reverse strand, counting down.
AGATTCTGATAACCATAAAAATAAGAAAGTTTTTGGCCATATTTAGGCATCTGGAAATCAGCATTACATGTCTTTATCTCTATTCTGATAAAATAATATCATTGACATGTTTATCTATTAGCTGCTTATTACATAAGAAAATGTTTACATATTACAGTGATTCAATATGAAATATTTGACTCATTCCATATTAATCTGACAAGGAACGGAGAACTAAGATTATTCTTTATCTGTTTATGGAATTTAAACAGTTTATCGTGGTAAAACTATCATGTCATGCACAGGCACAGATATAGTAAAAAATATAGACGAAGTGCTGGGAACAATCATAGTGAAACCAACAAAACCGTGCTTCTCCGTGTACAAACCAGCGCTCATGCTCACACCAGACCTCGGCCACTCAATACAATATAAATGCTAGCATCACCTACATACACAAGATTACGTCTGTATACGAACGCGCACACACGTGTGGGTTAGGGATGCTCGCCGCTCGTAATGCCGACTGGGTTCCAAGCGCTTCTCAGTAGTTCTCAGAGATGGCGTGCTTGTATAGCAACTGGCGATTGACATCCATTGCAATATTACAGTCCAATTGCCGGCAAACCGCGGTTGGGTGCGGAGTGCGGGTGAGGAATCTTAAATTGGCGGGGGACGATGAGTGGCAGTTCTGTACGATAGTACTATTAGGTATTCTGTGTTCACACTATGCACCTGAAGGATATTTGTTTTCGCGATGCTTACTGGATGATGCCGCGACATGTGTACTGAGAGCGGTGACCACGGTTTAAGGTGCATGTGTGTGCGTAAATGCGTGTGTGTAAATCTCAATGCAAAAAAATTACATTGATCTGTTGCTCCGTTGCTGTGTCAAGCACACTTTTGCATTTTTTAACACTAGCTTCTACCCGCGCCTTGGTTCCCGTGGATCTTCAATTCTTTATCCCACAGGAAACATGTATCTTTCAGGGATAAAAAGTAGCCTATTAATTTTCGGCCCAATGCAAAAACTCGCGTTGATCTGTTGCTGCGTGAAAGAAGGATCAATCAACAAACACACTTTCGCATTTATAATATCTATCTTCTATAGAGCTTTAATTCCATGGAGGTTATCGTAGTTAGATATCTTTATTCATCACAGTCCCTTCTAGTATAATACTGTGTTTTACTTGTACATATTTTTATTCTGATCTTTACCGAACCAATTTCCTCCTACTTATAGTTTTCTTCATAATCACATACGATTGCCAATAAATTAATTAGTCTATCAACGCTAATCATTATTCTAGGAATCTAAAATTAAACAATGTAAGTCATAGATTGAAGTTCAGTTAGTACGAGACAGACAATTGCGTCATATCGTCTAATATGTAGTGCTCATAAAATAATTGCGGCAGTAAAATGCAACAGGGAAAATAACAGTTTAAAACAATTTTCAATGCGATTGTTTATATGCATCATCATATGATATTCATCATCATCATCATTCATTTAAGAGCCAGGGTCTTGTAGGTAGAGCACTTTCCATCCTTCTCTGCATTCCGCCTCTCTTTTGACTTCCTGATAGGACACGCCATATATTTTTAACCAACGAAAAAACAAAGGAGGTGCTTCTTTTTTTACTTGTTGCATAAGTTCTTCTCGGTATTCCTCTATTGCTTTTCCCATATATCTTCTCTTCTATAATAGTTTTTATTAATCAATGATCCTGCCTTAGCAGGTGTCCCAACATTTTCCCTCTCCTGTTTTTAGTAAATTTGATAATTTTATGTTTAACTCTGATCACAGAGTAAAAATGCATTTTACTGCAGCAAATAATTGGTCAAATTTGGTAATGGGAAAATGTCTTATAGCTGATAACAGCTATAAGATTTTTATTGATTCTCAAACCTACTGCTATAGTTTGGTTCCCTTTAGATGGCAGGCAAGATGCTTTTCATATAGTTAGGTACATCAGAAAAACTTTAACGACAATCAAGCTTGACAAATTAGATTTTGTCAGCAGGAAGCGACGCTTATCATGTGCTATCTCCATGTCCTTGCTAATCACTGGTTAATTACAGTTTTTGACATGACTATTAGTGCAAGCCTGTTTGTTATATTTGTATCTAAATAATTAAAAGTCACTGGTTGAACGAGGGTCTTGTTGAAGGAGCATGTTCAGTACTTGATTCTAGATACAAAAATTTAAAAAAATTATAACTAGGTACCGTAATTTTTTTTTGTCCCTGCGTGATTGAATCAGAAATGACGAGATTCGCAGGAGAACGAAAGTAACCGACATAGCCCGAAGAATTGCCAAACTTAAGTGGCAGTGGGCTGGGCACATTGCTCGCAGAACAGATGGCCGATGGGGCAGTAAAGTTCTGGAGTGGCGACCACGTACTGGAAGGCGCAGCGTGGGTACGCCCCCCACAAGGTGGACCGATGAACTGGTGGAGGTCGCGGGAATCCGCTGGATGCAGAAGGCGCAGGACCGGTCCTTGTGGCGATGCTTGGGGGAGGCCTATGTCCAGCAGTGGACGTTTTTCGGCTGAAATGATGATGATGATGATGACCGTAATTTTTAAAATAATTTTCCAGTCGATTCCATCAATTGCTGTGGACGCTGTTTCGCGCTTACAAATTAAAGTTGCATGCGGTGTTGATGCAGTCATCTAGTACGGCAGCGTCCATCAGACTCTATTTACACCCTCGCCATCTTTTGTACTAGTTAGCCCGCAGACCTCTAGAGCAGCCATTCCCAAAGTGGGCGATAACGCCCCCCTGTGGCCGCTGCAGGCCTAAAGGGGGGCGGTAAGAGACCCAGAAAAAAATGGGGGCGTTGTGTAAAGGCTTGGGGGGCGATTTGTAATTTCATGTAGCTAGGAGGACTCTTAGACACCGACTGAACTCTCGACTTTCGAGTTTGGGAACCACTGCTCTAGTCATTCAGAACGTCCGCGAGCATTTTATTTACTCCTGTACGCATTGTTTATCATGGAATATTAAAAAAAAACTATGTGTACGCACATTTTACCATAACCTAGAATATGTCCGTTGTTCATTCAGTAATTCGGTAATAGAATTAGGTATGTAATGTAATGCATATGATACCTTCATCAAATTACATAATTATAAGTATTCTAAATCGTCATGCTAAGCCAATGTGGACAGTGTTATAATAAAATCTAGGTGCTTTTTCACTCAATTCAAGTCTTTTACTATTTCTGTGAGTAATTTATCCTAAAAAAATGTTTTTATCATCTTCAAACCAATTGTCTGTTAAATAATAAACAGAATACATTAGCTGTTAATGATTCCACATAAGTCGGTCGTAATATGCAATTAAACGTCTGTGAATGAGTCATTGTACTACATACTATACGTATGAGAATAAGTTGTATCATGTGTGTCTTGAAGAGCAAAGATTCTTATTTCTTATTGATGACTTGACTGTACATACAGGTCTCATTGCTATGCTTTACGAAGGGAAAGTACTTTAAATATTGGAAATATAAAATTTTACATAAAGGAGACATCATTATATTGAAAAAAAAACGTTAAAAAGTAAAAACCGACTTTAAAAAGAATAACATAATTTGTGTGAAACAGTTTAAGAAGTAGGTGCCTTTGATTCGGTTTGATTTAAGAAAAATTGGCACATACTTCCTAAACTGTTTCACCCAAATTATTTTATTCTTCTTGGAGTCGGTTAGTTTATTTTATTTTCTATTTTGAGCGGCATTAACAATAGAAAGACAAGCGATTGCTGCAATCCCCGATGATTTGCTGCCATTCATTTAAGAGTTTCCTTCTTTATCTCCGAAGATCTTCATCAGATCTTTACCAAATGATACTTTCTGAATGCAACCAAAAAAATACCAAAATCGTTACATGTATGCCTATAATATTTGAGGAGTACCCTCAATTCCACATGGATCCTATTATCAGAACCGGTTTTTTTGGTAATATTGGAGTTATTCCACACATTATTAAAAGAATACACAAAAGAACACAGCTCTATCTCAATTACATTAAAAGTTATTGTTGCTTAAAAAAGCCCCCGCGCATGCCCTTGTTAAAAATATAAAGACACATCTTCACTCAATGATATTTTTTCGATAAAACCCCACAATTAAGAGGTTTTCATCGATCAAATTAAATGTATGTGTTTACCGCCCTTAAATTTTTATCACTACAAAAGGGACATAAATTGCATATTGTTTAATAAGTTAAGTTCAATAATAAATAAATGTTGATAAGTTCACTTATGATTGTATCAAGTCCTTGACAGCAAGTTCAATATCATTTTGTACTTGTATTTTATATTTGTGTTGTAAATATTGTACATTTGTAGATAGGTTATTTAATTATTATATAAAATGAATAAATAATAGAATTACAAAAAAAAAAGAAAAAAATTGTCGATAGCCAAGTTCTTTGTCAAGGATATTCATATTTTTTATTATCTTCCTCCTTCCCATTATTAGATTATAATCAAGACCTTATTTAGATTGTACAATCAACATCACAAGTAAGTGATGATGGCTCAAAGTTTTAAAATTGTTTTATGTACGATATATTAATATAATTTACTTTTACTGGTCGTCCCGTGTGGTAACGGACGTTAAGAATTGCACCACCCTCTCTCTTCTCATGGGTGTCGTAAAAGGCGACTAAAGGGATTCACCAGAGGATGGGCCGTAGCGTTCTCTGAGTATTTATCCAACCCGCCTGCAAAGCGTGGCGATTATGGCATATAACTGCTTGGAGGAGGCCTATGTCCAGCAATGGACGTCTTTCGGTTGAAATCATGATGATGATGATGACTTTTACTGGTCTATGCCCGTGGCTTCACCCGCGTATATTAATACAGTTCGGTTTATTATTGAAATATGTTATCACGCATCCCGCGGTAACTTCCGGAGATGAAAAGTCTATATATTAACTCAGGTTATGATCTATCTGTGTGCCAAATTTTATCCAAATCCATTCAGCCGTTTTAGCGTGATTAAAGGACAAACAAACATCTATACTTTCGCATTTATAGCATTAAGTATAATCAAAAATAATATTAATAATTTTACGTAGGTACACATTAACTTATTGATTATATATATTTAAGTTTATATCGAGAATTGAAACTTCCTATCCTACTATCCTACTCCCCATCCTTCTTCCTACTATAATATTATAAAGGTGAAAGTTTGTGTGGATGTATGGATGTTAGTTACTTTTTCACGCAAAAACTACTAAAAGGATTTTAATGAAATTTGGCATACAGATAGAACATAACCCGGAAGCTACTTTTTATCCCGAGAAGATGAACAGTTCCCGAGAGATACGCGATTAACGACATCCACGCGGGTAGAGCCGCGAGCACAGGCTAATAAGTTATAAATAGCTTTTACCCGCGGCTTCGCTCCCGTGGTGTTTTATCCCGGAGGATCCGTGTATTTCTCCAAGAAATCTACCAACCTACCAATCTACAAAATCGACCAAATCTACCAAATCGACCAAATCTACCAAATCGACCAAATCTACCAATCTATCAAATCTACCAATCTACCAAATCTACTAATCTACCAAATCACCAATCTACTAATGGCCAAAATTAATATCCAAGCTATCCACGATTTACCCTACTAGAGATAGAAATTTGACATATTTTGTATGGAGCTTATGTCAAATTCCCATCTCTAGTAGGGTAAATCGTGGATAGATTGGATATTAATTTCGGCCGTTAGTCTACCAATCTACCAAATCTATCAATCTACCAAATCTACCAATATACCAAATCTAACAATACCAAATCTACCATATCTACCTACCTATCTATCTATCACGCGTACATTTCTATCCACGCTTGCAATGCGTAGAAAGAAGCTTCATAGCTGTCGGGCGTTATCCGACGCACGCCACAAATTTATTATTACTCTTTCTTTCTTTCTTTCCTAAAACCATTTCCAGTTTTTAAATCTAATCATCAGCTTTCAAACACAGGAAATTACATCAAAATCGGTCTAGTAGTTTTAGCGTGAAGCTCGAACAAACAAACAATAAGACTCATATGGAACTATATTTACGGGACTTTTCACGCACAGTAAAATCAAAACAAAACAAACATTTTGACTAACCTCGACGTCGAGTGTCTGCTCGTGACCACGGCCAATGCAACTTGGCCGAAACGTTGAGGTTAGTCAAAATGTTTGTTTTGTTTTGATTTTATTGTGCGCGAAAAGTCCCGTAAATATAGTTCAAAATAAAAAATAAGACATTTATACATACATATTATCACGCCTGTTTCCCATTGGGGTAGGCAGAGACTATGGATTTCCACCTGCTACGATCCTGACACACCTCTTTCGCTTCATCTACGTCCATTAACCTCGAAGACAAGACAAGACAAGACATTTTAAGACATTTATAATTTTATAATAGTTAAGATAAGAAGATTAAGATTAGATTAGATTATTATTTACATTAGATTTTGTAATGTATAGAGTAATTTATTCCATATGATTACGGTAGTAAAGCACAAAAAATATGTGCACAAAAATTCGCATGCCTACTAAAGGTGGATTTGTCGGACACCGAATGTGTAAAAACATGTATATTTAACATCTTCTGTACCATATCCTTGCGAATAAATATCTTTATCTAGATAAGGTAAAATAAAAAGTAGTCTATATGTTAATCCGAGTTATGTTCTATCTGTGTGCCAAATTTTATTAAAATCCATACAGTAGTTTTTGCGTAAAAGAGTAACAAACATCCACATATCCATACATCCTCACAAACTTTCACGTTTATAATATTACCTAGTAGGATGGTAGGATAAATTAAATTTGGAATTCTAAATAGATATCAAGTACTGATAGAAAAAAAGAAAATAACAATTGTTTGGCACCGAACAACGACTATTGCTACTGAATGTACTCGCAAATAAGGTTAAATCCATTAGGCACAAGTTCTCTGTCATGGCCATAATAGTCGTAGACCCATGTTGACTATATCGTAACATCTAGAGGACCGATAACAATGAAACAATTCCATTGGCCTTATATGTATATCATTACGCCATTTAGAGCATGTAACCACCTAATAGGGACTTCTGTCTCTCGGTAGTCTTCTCAAATCAGTTAGCAGCTCGTTTGCCGATTGTGTGAATCATGTTTAATTAAGATGCTGTAACACCAACCGACCGAGGACCGATGGCCGTTGGAGCAGACGAGTCCTTGAGTGGAGACCGCAAATCGGCAAACGCAGCGTAGGGCGCCCCCCTGCCAGGTGGACCGACGACCTAAAGAACGTGGCTGGGGGGGACTGGATGCGGAAGGCAGAGGACCGAGCGTTGTGGCGCAACTTGGGAGAGGCCTATGTCCAGCAGTGGACTGCGATAGGCTGAGTTGATTGAACACCAACTTCCGTCAGCGGTTTTCCCGAACAAATTCAACATGGGAGTCTTCAAGAACGGCACCGCACACTGCACCTTCCGCCGGTCATCAATCAGGACTACCTTCCTGGTCGACGCAGCAGTCAGCCACTACGCAGCATCACCGCACACACTCGACTGGCACTGGCAAGCACTCAAATCGACCTCCGGTCTCAGAGGGGAGTGATGTGGCGACATCTACCTCACCACAGTGGTGACCCCGACGTGATCGTCACAGAGAGTACTTCCACGAACCCACTTTGGAGGAACGAGGTGTCATGTCCCTCCAACATGAAGGGAGGCTCCTCCGGCCAGGCTGGGTCTGCGCCTGGCGGGCGCGCCGGCCCCCAACGTTTGATGTTGGGCGGTTGTATTTATGCTAACTTGCGTGTAAACTCTGCTTGCGCGATGTAGGATAGTTCTTATGTCACCGGATAGATGTCGCTACATCACCCATGTGCGTGATTCGGAATTTCTATTGTCATTGGCTACGCTAAGTCAGTGTTAGTTTCCATGTGGTGAGGTAGATGACGCCACAAAGAAAAGAGCATACGACTTTTTAAAAGGTCGGCGACGCATCGGCGAATCCCCTGGTGTTGTGGATGTCCATGGGCGGCGGAGATTGCTTACCATCAAGTGACCCGCATGCTCGTTTGTCCTCCTATGATACATAAAAATAAAAATAAAACGTGCGATTCTGCGATTTAGTCGGCCAACTTGGAATTGTAAGTCAGCGGGCTCTCTTAAATAACACGGTCTGTTTCTTAGTAAGATGCGGCTGACGTCACGCAAAGACGGATACAAAGTGGAGGTTAAATTCGATACCACGAGCAGAGTTCAAGTAGCTTAGCGGATAAAGTACTGATGTACCGAACCAGGAGTCGCAGGTTCGAATCCTGCTCATGAATCAATTTTTCTTTTCACAATTTATATCTTTAGATTTCGCTCCAGATTAAATAATCTATCATAATTCTGCATGAGATAATATTTTTAAGCAACTTATTACTCTGCTTTTTACATAGGATTTTAATGACTTGTGGTTTGTAGGAAGGAATGACGAGGGTTGGCAAGGGAAGACATCGTTGGCTTAACCACGTGAAAAATACGATTTTAAAATTAAATATGACGCAAATCCCCACACATTCGCGACAATAAACCGTTTTTACGTTTCTGTCATCTCGTCTTTTGACATAATATAAAATTAATTATAATTAATAAAATGAATAAAATTATGCGTGGATGTCGCACCCGCTCTACATTCTCTAATCGCGACCGCGAATCCGTGAATGCGATGTATATTGCTGAGCTCTCAGGCCATATAAATATTTGGCTTAAAAACGCAATGTGGTACAACAGCGTTTTTGCAGATTCGTAGGCGCGATTGTAGTGCGGGTATTACACATTTTGCAAAAGTCCACACAATAATGTGTTTTTTTATTCCGTGAGAATCGAAACAATTGCATTAGATCGCTTATGCTTTACAAGGTTATTGAAAACAATGTGTCAATGTAATTTTTAGGGTTCCGTACCCGAAGGGTGCTAAACGGGACCCTATTACTCTCGCTACGCTGTCCGTACGTCCGTCCGTCCGTCCGTCTGTCTGTCCGTCTGTCCGTCTGTCTGTCTGTCACAGGGCTGTATCTTTGTAACGGTAATAGATAACCAGTTGAAACTTTCACAGAATATGTGTTGTTGTGTTGTGTTGTTGTTGTGTCCCTGCGTGATCGAATCAGAAATGAGGAGATTCGCAAGAGAACGAAAGTAACCGACATAGCCAGAAGAATTGCCAAACTTAAGTGGCAGTGGGCGGGGCACATTGCTCGCAGAACGGATGGCCGATGGGGTAGTAAAGTTCTGGAGTGGCTACCGCGTACTGGAAGGCGCAGCGTGGGTAGGCCCCCCGCAAGGTGGACCGACGACCTGGTGAAGGTCACGGGAATCCGCTGGATGTGGAAGGCACAGGACCCGAAAGAAACCCAAATGACCCGAAGATATTTATTAATTATTATTTATTTATTTTAGGACCGGTCTTTCGGCTGAAATGATGATGATGATGATGATGATGATGATGATGATGATGATGATGATGTGTTGCCATGGTGCCTATCACGACAAATTCCAAATACAAAAAAAAATACAAAAAATCAGAGGGGGTCCCCATACAAGAAACCTCAAAAAACATGCATTTTTTTCAACGTTTTTGTTCCTGTTCTATCTTCAAAACGGTAATATATACCAGCGTCAAACTTGGTCAGATTATAGTGCATATTATGTTGTTTAGCAACAAATACTAAAATTAAGACAAACATAGACATATGTAGTGGTACCTGCGTAAGAAAGACATGCGAAAATTCATATTTCGCGCACTGGGCGTTGATGTCTTTTGATAAACTCTCGTAAATCAAATCAGTTTTTATGGGGTATCAGGTCGTTGAGAGATACGGAACCCTTACTGCGCGAGTCCGACTCGCACTTGGCCGGCTTAAAAAAAAAAACTGTATTGCGATTACACACAGAACGCTGCTGCCCATCCTCTGGTGAATCCCTTAGTCGCCTTTTACGACACCCATGAGAAGATATAGGTAAGAAAAATAAATCAAATAATATAATAAATCAATTAATTCATGAATTAATAATTTTACACTAATAAAATTTATTTTAATCTTTAAAAATATCTTTACCCAAAATCACGGCTCTTGAAATCTGACTTCGAAACTCTTGAGCGAAACGATCTTATCTAAACAACAGCCGAGATTTACCGATAGTAGTATGTAATATCGGCAAATTGATGTCGAACAGCGTCCTTGATATAGGGGCTCTTATCGAGAAGGTGGTGGACAGTTTTATCGATTGTAATCGATTGAGATAACCTTGGGTTGACGATATTGAGATGTCGTGACGTCAGAGGCTTGGACGTGTGACTATCTGTCTGTGTTTTTCCCAATTTTCTTTTACTGTAGAAAAAATAAGACAAGAGAGACAATGACAGCAAATAAAACATACAACTTTTACTATGGGACCATATCTGAAAACGCCAAAAAAATATCAGCTGTTCCCTACAAAATAATCGATGGCGCTCGACAAAAAACCGGCCAAGTGCGATTTTGACTCACGCAGTAAGGGTTCCATACCACCCATAGACCTGATACCCCATAGCACAGATAATATAATACTATAATCCCATAGAAACTAATTTAATTTACGAGAATTCATCAAACGACATCAACGAGCCATGCGCCAAATATGAATTTTTGCATCTGTTTCCTACGCAGGTACCACCACATATGTCTATGTTTGTCCTATTTTTAGTATTTGTTGCTAAACTACATGGTATGCACTATAATCAGACCAAGTTTGACGCTGGTATGTGTTACCGTTTTGAAGATAGAGCAGGAACAAAAACGTTGAAAAAAATGCATGTTTTTTGAGGTTTCTTGTATGGGGACCCCCTCTGATTTTTTGTATTTTTTTTTGTATTTGGAATTTGTCGTGATAGGCACCATAGCAACAAATATTTTGTGACAACTGGTTATCTGTTACCGTTACAAAGATACAGCCCTGTGACAGACAGACGGACGGACGGATGGACAGCGTAGCGAGAGTAATAGGGTCCCGTTGGCACCTTTTGGGTACGGAACCCTAAAAATGGTTTTAGGAAGTATTTTTACAGCCGTTAGTGACAAACCATGCGTCGTGTGTTTCAAAGTTATGGGAAATGTGTTTCTTGCTCAGCATTTGCCAGTTATTATTTTAGGTTATTTGTAGGTATTTAAAGCAAATAGACCCATAAAGAAACACTCGACAGAAACACAGGAACGTTTGTCATACTCGTAGTATGGGCACTAAGCAATTGAATTTATAATAAGGGCGGACGTGATGTCTATCACATAACTGAGTGACGATGTGTGTCAGTGAAAAACACGTCTAGCCCTCTAGCAAGACTGTTACTTCTTCGAAATTTCTTTCACGACTTAAGCTGCTATCACGCTTTTCTTATTAAACAACTCAATTTTCCAAATAAATACAGGATAATTTTTACCCGGTTTACACGGTTTTGTTATACATAAATGAAATGTAATAATAGACACTTTATTTTTTATTAAAAAACACCAGTAATACGAAGGACTGGATCTTGATGTCGCACTTGTCTGTGGTCTCGTTACTGTGCTTATTATGTGCTTAGTTCCACATACTTTGTACTCCTGTTACCCGCGCTGACATTGGTTATAATTACGAATAAATTACGACCACATTACGACCATTTATTTATAAAAAAAATGGATATGGTAGAAAAAAATAATTAAAAAGTCCATCCTATTAGCGATACAGGATCACCCAAAAAAATTCAGACTCAGAGATTCAGTTTATTTTATGCTTCAGTAAGTGACCATCTAACCTGTCTCTTCACGACGACGGTTCTAATTAATATTTAAAGAAACCTTTCCAAGATATAAACACGACAACCGATCGATCATTTACAAGCCCCACTTAGCTCCCATTACACAAATGAAGCGTTTTATATGCGTTCTAGAATTCCATTTCCATTGTACGGTATTAGAACTCAACGAGCAACAGCTACCCATTTTAAATCGCAGGAACTGCAATCCGTATCATTTGAAGCAATTTTGTGAACAGTTTCTACGGTAAACGGTTGTCACGGCTGCAGATTATCTGATAAGAGCTTTATGCTCTCGTTATTTTAGACTACTTAAGAGGCTGACAACAGCTAAAAAATCAGACATCTGCGATCACTGACGTTTTGTACAGAACTGAAAGAGAGGCGGGACGTCGGGTGCGCCACTCAACTTGAATGAAAATTAACAAAAAAAAAAAAAACTGAATGCTTTTGAAAAACAGAAACAACTGTTTTAGATTATTGTCTTTCTTATATGTCTTCTTAATTTCCTTTATAATATTTTGCAAATAATAGAGATTGTTTGCGCTAAAGCATGTTTTAAGAGGTTACATATATTTTTTATTTTTTTTAATCCGTAACGAGATTATCCGGAGAAGAACCGGAGTGACCGACATAGCTTGTAGGATCAGTAAGCTGAAGTGGCAGTGGGCTGGCCATGTCTGTCGAAGGACCGATGGCCGTTGGAGCAGACGAGTCCTTGACTGGAGACCGCGTATCGGCAAACGCAGCGTAGGGCGCCCCCCTGCCAGGTGGACCGACGACCTAAAGAACGTGGCTGGGGGGGACTGGATGCGGAAGGCAGAGGACCGAGCGTTGTGGCGCAATTTGGGAGAGGCCTATGTCCAGCAGTGGACTGCGATAGGCTGAGTTGATTGATTGATTGATATATTTTTTCACAGCTAAAATTTTTTTTAAAAGAAGCCTATTTGGGGTATTTTGCTGTTGTCTGTCAGCGTCTTAAGGAGTCCTCACCTTATTGCTCAATGATAACTGTATTTCTTTAGAGGAATTGAAACTAGATTTAAACTAAGCACTCTAAAAAAAGAAAAAAAATCGTTTTTAAAAGAAGCCTATTTGGGGTATTTGGCTTTTATTGTCAGGGTCTTAAGGGGTCCTCACCTCATTACTCAATGATAACTGTATTTCTTTAGAGGAATTGAAACTCGATTTAAACTAAGCACTCTAAAAAAAGAAAAAAATACGATTTTAATAGAAGCCCATTTTGGGGTATTTGGCTGTTGTCAGCGTCTTAAGGAGTCCTCACCTCATTACTCAATGATAGCTGTATTTCTTTAGAGGAATTGAAACTCGATTTAAACTAAGCACTCTAAAAAAAGAAAAAAATACGTATTTAAAAGAAGCCTATTTGGGGTATTTGGCTGTTGTCAGCGTCTTAAGGAGTCCTCACCTCATTACTCAATGATAACTGTATTTCTTTAGAGGAATTGAAACTCGATTTAAACTAAGCACTCTAAAAAAAGAAAAAAATACTTATAACGATAAGTATACCGCTGAAGTTTGTGAGAAATATGAACTCTAAAACGATTCGTAGTGTTAATTTAAATCAGGATTATTACTATTTAATTGGAAGAAATCTTTACTTTTTTGAGTTTTATTGTAACAATTTTGATTGTTTTCTATTAAATATTTTGATTGTTTTCTATTTTTAACTATAGTTATTACTAGGTCGCGGGAATCCACTGGATGCGGAAGGCGCAGGACCGGTCGTTGTGGCGATGCTTGGGGGAGGCCTATGTCCAGCAGTGGACCTCTTTCGGCTAAAATGATAATGATGATGATGATGATAGTTATTACTCAAATTATAACCATTTAACTCGGAGAAGTGAAAATAATATCCCGAACAATGAACCAGAAATAATCTGCAAAGCTATGAATGAATGATATATTTATTTGCAAGAACATAGGCAACATTGAGTAGTTGCTAGTTTTTAATCCAACAATAATTCTTGTAAAACATTACATTTCACATTCTGAATCACGAGAAGTCCAGATGCGACTGTCCTTGCTCGCACTCGTAATCGGGACCTTTTAAAAGAGGTCAATTGGTGGACCAACTCAATATTGACTTAGTGGCCAATTTGGGCCGATTTGAGTTTATCTTAAATTCAAGAGCATGACGTTTCTAGAAGTTTTTTTTTGAATATCTACAACGTGTTGATCTGTATTCATGCCATATTTAAGGAGGTGACTATACCACTGATAGTGAACACGAATCAGTAAAAAAATACCATTTTTGTTTAATTTTTAAATACCTATTTGTAACCAAACAAATTCCCTCCGTGTGTCGTATGCGACACAAAAGCGATACATACGAAACCACCAAAACAATTTGCAGGTATTTCCACCCTTTGACAAAGCCGCCGATGACTTATTTTCATGTGATAACGTCTTTTTATGATAAACCGTGTATTATATACACGCGTGCGAAGCAGCGGGCAGAAGCTAGTAAGAAATAATTTTCGAAAAGCGATGGACAGAAATATATGGTAATTCAGCTTGGTAGGCACAACTTCGAGAAAGAAGCCGACAGAAGTATACGTTTGGGCTGAGCAGCATTTGGCAAACTTCGCCGAGTCTTCTCGTCGCCTATACCGCAAAGTTTGAAGACAAAGGGCTTCAACCAGTGCGTCCTGCCAGTCATGACTTACAGCGCCGAGACGTGGACACTGACAGTTGGGCTAGTCCACAAATTCAAAGGCGCTCAGCGAGCTATGGAGCGAGCTATGCTTGGAGTTTCTTTGAAGGATAAAATCCGTAACGAGATTATCCGGAGAAGAACCGGAGTGACCGACATAGCTTGTAGGATCAGTAAGCTGAAGTGGCAGTGGGCTGGCCATGTCTGTCGAAGGACCGATAGCCGCTGGAGCAGACGAGTCCTTGAGTGGAGACCGCGAATCGGCAAACGCAGTGTAGGGCGCCCCCCGCCAGGTGGACCGACGACCTGAAAAACCAGGCTGGGGGGGACTGGATGCAGGCAGAGGACCGAGTGTTGTGGCGCAACTTGGGAGAGGCCTATGTCCATCAGTGGACTGCGATAGGCTGAGTTGATGATGGACAGAAAGACGTCACCAATCTAATTACTTTTTAATTAATGACATGTGCATTGGTTTAACTGCTGGACATAGGCCTCTCCCAAATAGGGAAGGTGACAATTTTTCATTATTTAGTTTTACTAGAAAACTCCAAATTGTTTAAAAAAATATAAGCAACAGTGAAAAAACCGATAAAATATTTAATAAAATGTCCAAGTTTTGAGCAACTTTAATTTGTTCGCTAGACAGAGACAGCACTATCAAAGTATGACGTCATTATTCAAAACCTTCATAGAAACTTGACATCTCTCTGTGCAACGAACGGACGTTCCGTTTAGCACGACAAGGATAGAAAATGCCCCGTCCAAAAACATAAAAAGCGTGTGTCTCTTTAGTTTTTTCATGGTTTTTATTATTATTTTCACATATGTTGTCGTTTTGTACCTTCTTTTAAATAATATAACATTTTTGGTATTTTTTTAACAGTAGTCATGTACGGTCAGCATCCGCACATTGTACCGTAGCCTAGTTTAGTCAGAAATAGGTATTGCAATTTTTGTTATTTTAAGCAATGTTGCACCATAACGTAAGAAAGTACGTTAGTCTTCGTTTTATCGCGAGCTCGTACAAACATACCAGCAACATTTTACCTAACATTTTATATAACATTTTTATTACTTTTTTCAACATTTTTTAACTATTTTTAAGAACATTATTTACGTTGTAGTTTTCCATTAAACATTATTTTAACTAACATTTTAACATTTACTTTATCCTATATCCTCAACATTATATGTACGTGGGACACTCAGAAAGTTTTGCGAAACTAAAAAAAATTGTTCTATACGTACATATATTTTTATCAAATCTTTTCAAAGTACTTTCCACCAGCCTCTATACAAAGATTCATGCGCCTAAACCAGTTTTCAAAACACTTTTTCCAGTCCGCCGCAGACACCTCGTTTACAGCCTGCTCGAACGCAGCCAGCGCATCTTCCGGCGACGAAAATTGTATCCCTTTGAGCTGATTTTTTATTTTTGGGAATAAAAAGAAGTCACACGGTGCTAGATCAGGGCTGTAAGGAGGGTGACCCAGGAGTTTGACTGGCGTGCTGTCCAGGAAGTCCCTCGTTTTGAGTGCGGTGTGCGCAGGTGCATTGTCGTGGTGGAGCAGTAGCCCGCGGAGCCCTGTGTTTGGTCGCTTGTTGCTTATAACAGAGAAAACTTCTGGCAAACATTTGGTAGTATACCATTCGGCATTAATGCTTCTTTGATCCCGTAAGGGAATTGATACCAAGTGGCCAGTCAAATTAAAAAAGCTAGCGATCAAAATCTTACCCCCGCTTCTAGATCGCTTCACTTTGGTAGGCGTTGGCTCATTTTGAAACACCCAAACAGTCGACTGGCGCTTGGTTTCTGGGTCGTATTGATAAATCCAGGACTCATCACCTGTAACGATGTCGTAAACACGCCGAGACGAGCCTGCTTCAAATTTGTTAAGCATATCACGGCACCATTCCACCCGGGCCTGCTTCTGAGCATCGGTAAGGTTGTGCGGCACCCAGCGTGATACTATCCTCCTCACGCGAAGATGGCTGTGTAGAATCTCGTGAACGCTTCCCGATCCAATCTTCAATATGTGTTGAATCTTCTGATATGTAATTCGCCTATTGTCTTGGATTAAATTTTTCACTGCTAGCACGTTTTCTTCGGTAACAGCCGTCAAAGGGCGACCGCTTCTTTCGTCATCCCCCAAAGTTGGTCGACCGCGCTTGAATTCGTTATACCAACGATACACGGTTGCCTTGGAAGGGCCTTCATCCATGAATGCCATTTGAAGTCTATCGTACGATTCATCCGGTTTCAGGCGACACTTGAAATCGTATAAAATCATAGCTCTAAAATGTTCCCGGCGCAGATCCATATTTCAGTGAGACACAATACTTTGAATTAACTCGCAAAAAATGTGGAGGGAAATTTTGAAATTGGAACTTACTTATTTTTACTTATAAATAATCATATTTTCGAAAAACATTATAACTGGCCAGTCTCCCATATATAAAAACTTTTTTTCGCAATACTTTCTGAGGGGCCTGGTATAGGCTTAAGCCCTTACAAGTCAACTACCGGATTGTGAGCAGTTGCCAACTCGCAGTAGGCCAGAGTGGTAGACTAAGGCCTGAATCCCTCACATTCTAATAAGAGGCCCGAGTTTGACAGTTGGGCACTCAATGTGCTGGTTATGTTGTTTTTGTTTGTTTTATAGTATAGGATGGCGAAACGAGCTAAAGTCCCACCTGATGTTAAGTGGTTACCTTTGCCCATAACAACTGCAATACCACCTAGGCTGTTGCCTAAATGGTACTGCAAGTCGGTTCGCCAAACTGAGACATGAAAATGGAAAGTCTCATGTGAAATGGGAATCCTAATGATTGCCACAGCTTAGCTGAAGGAAGAAAATCAGCGCGCTGGTAATCACAGTTCACAAATCACCAGCAGGTGATCTCAAGATCCTTTCGCCTATTCTCTTGACGTAGTCTCCCTGAAGCGCTTTTAAGATACCCATGGATGTACCAACTTCTAGGTAACAACAACTACAACTTAGGTTCAACTTGATGGTGAATTTGAGTTTAAGTACCCAATATTAAAGTAAGTTGGTTCAGCGTGCTGGGCCCTAATTCACGTAATTTCATGACGCGCCGATCAAGTTGCAGTGACGCTGCAGTTCATTTCTGATAACGATCGCCGTAGATAAGAAAATACGAAAATATTTTGATCGAAACTTAATTGCAACTGCACTGCAACAGCACTTTAGTTACGTGAATTGGCCTTCAGGTATATTGCAAGTATAAGTAATTAGAAATATAGAACTAAACTGGTGTGACCATGACCATAGCACACCTCGGCCACTCAATACAATATAAATGCTAGCACCACCTACATATACAGACGTTGTATACGAACGCACACACATGTTTAGGTTAGGTATGTTCGCCGCTCGTAATGCCGACTGGGTTCCAAGCGCTTCTCAGTAGTTCTCAGAGATGGCGTGCTTGTATAGTGACTGGGGATTGACATCCATTGCGATCTTGCAGTCCAATTGCTGTCAGATTGCGTGCGGGGCGCGGGCGAGGAATTTTAAATAGGCTGGGGGCGGTGAGTGGCCGTTCTGTACATTAGTACAGTATCTACTATTAGATATTCTGTGACTATTATATAGTGTGATACACTACTTGCGTTATTAGTCAATTATGGTTAAAGTTATACAATAAAATACTGCAGCCTAACCGTTGGCATAGTGTAATAGTACATTATGTCTTTGGTACCTAATTAGTTATTATGATTAATTGTATAGGTAGTATAAGTAAATATCAATATGTTAAGTATCCTCTTATCTAAATGAATATAAACAAGTCAATTCTAGCAAAATTTTCAAAATTTATAGAATCGGATAAAATCTAAATTTATTAATAATCCGCTCTTGGTTTTGGCGTTTGACTTATACATAAATATTATGATGTTAATGTCACAAAAATGGATCTTTCATTTAAAAACTTTCAATTCAAAGGAATCTATTGATCAAAGGAGAAAACGAACAAGAAAAAATCTGTCAAGTGCGAACTTTACCGTCGACCGCTTGATAGGAAAGGGTTGCAAATACTTGGACCCGATTTTACCGACATGGTAAATATAAATATCCTTATAAGAGTTTTCGCAAATATCTGAAAAGATTATACTTCGTGTCAAGGTACATAATTACTTTATCACTTGTAGCGGTTTGAAAGCGAATAAAAATACAGCTTCGCGATGCTACGTACATGAGCTTACAAAGAATTTTTTAAATATCGTTTTATATTTAAAAGGTCGTTGACATGTGATTGTTTTCTTTGTTTTATTATTCACCAGTTTTTATATTTATAAACTTTAAAGAAACAAACACGCGGATTGTACGATCTGTACGGTTAAGCTGCGCTTGCCACGGTCAGTCTGTGGATGGGTAACCGCTTCGTTACACATCGAGACCCCTCCGTGTCTCGGAAAGCACGGTAAACTGTCGGTTCCGGTGGTCATACGAATATCTGTAACAGTCGTTACGGGCAGTCAGAAGCCTGAAGGTCTGAAAACTGGTCTAACCTCCGAATGTCGGTATTACCCAGTACCTGGGTTGCGGGGGTGATGGCAGTCGCTTCGTGTAAAATACTGATGTTCAGCCGCATCTGGGTAGATTGGAAGCTGACCCCAAAATAGTTGGGAAAAGGTACATAATATTTGTAGCAGCAGACGTAATGATATGAAATGAGTCATTCCCATTTTCTCAGAATCATTGTGGAATTTATTACTTAATAACCACAGATATAGTAAAAAATATAGACGAAGTGCTGCGAACAATCTAGTGAAGCCAAAAAATTATATGTTCCTTCGTGTACAACCAGCGCTCACGCAGCCATGCACCTCAAACCGTGCTCACCCCTCTCAGTACACATGTCGCAGCTTCGTCCAGTAAGCATCGCGAATGCAAATATCCTTCAGGTTCATGGTGTGTGTGTGTGAGCGCTGGTTGTACACGAAGGAGCATATATTGTTTTTTTTGGCTTCACTATGATTGTTCGCAGCACTTCGTCTATATATATTTTGATGATATATGAACTTGATTACGCATATCTTTTTACAGAGTAGTCCGATTTTGATGATTCTTCTTTTCGTGGATAGGGTATATCTCGAAGTTGGTCCTATTTAAAAATGAAAACCAAAATCCACCCCTAAGGGTAGGAAAACGGGATGAGTGTTTGTTCCCCCACTGAATTCTTACCTGTTAACCGATTCTGTTGAAACTTGGCACACATAAATGTAGTACTGGAGTTAGATTTTAGCCACAAAAAAAAATCAAATTAAACTTTTTAACAAAAAATGTAACCGACGAAAACAAACTGAAAAGCGAAAAATAAAATGAAGCTTTTAGTCTTTTCCTAACTAACTAACTAATGTAAATAACTAATTATGAGTCGGCGCCAAACAAACAATCAACAAAGATCATTAAATTACTTACTACTAATAAAAAAAAAAAAATATCAAATACAACATGTTTTCTACGATAAACAATAACTTTCCAAAAATGCGTTCCCCGCTCGACCACTTGCAACTCGCACGCACTTTGCTTGTTTGTTTGGCACCAGCTCATAATTAGTTATTTACACTAGTTTAGTTAGGAAAAGACTAAAAGCTTCATTTTATTTTTCGCTTTTCAGTCTCTGTTTTCGTCGGTTCAATTTTTTGTTAAAAAGTTTTATACAGAGGTCAACCCGGAAATCGTGAAAAAAAAACTGCTGTTTCATAGAAAAGTGCAAAACCTATTGGACCGAAATGTATAGAAAGGTTTATTGAATATTCGCGATTTCAGAGGGCGGCCCCGTATCAATCGAAAGACAGAAAAGAGGTCTTAGGTGCAAGAAACATACTTAGGTACTGTTTTATGTACCAGAGATGTTATGGATATGATAATTCGGATCTGGATACGGATATGGATATAGGAATAAAATTATATCGGTTTCGGATACGGTCACAGATATGTAATTATTTCGGATAATCCGTTAGTTTCGGATAGTTTCGGTTAAATAAAAACACAAATAGTATGTAATAATTTGGTTTTATTTATAGGATTTATCTAGTTATGAAAGAGGTTATGTTATGACTAGAAATAACAAACAAACTGCAAGATTCACGTGGCGCGCAAGCGGTGAAACAAAATCCTGTAGAAACATGTCGTTTTATTTAGACTCTGCCCTTATACGAAACTATCCGGAACTTGTGAAACGGATACGGTTACGGTTACGGATATGTTTTTATTTCGGATATCCGATAGTTTCGGTTACGGTTACGGAGCTCCATAACATCCCTGTTATGTACCACTGTGTTTTATTGAGGTAGGCAGGAACTACTATTACTATAGGCAGAAGTGACTATTGAAATTCCACCCGCTATGATCCTGACCATAGAAATCTAAATAATATAATGTAACAGAAGTGGCAAAGGCGCGTAAAAGTGTCACCACGTACAGGTGTCTCGTAGGACATCAGTAGGCCAATTTTCGATCAAAACAATGCTTTTTGTATTCACTTATCTACAGCGATCGCTGTCAGAAAAGAACTGCAGCGTCACTGCAACTTGATCGGCGCCTCATGATCATTACGTGCACTAGGGCCCATCGTGCGAACCGTTTACTTGATCATCAGTGCTGTTTTGGACGGAGAGTCACTAAAATTGTACTTTGCAGCATATCTAACAACAGATTTCTTATTAAACTTAATTTATTTTTCATTGAATGCTACAAACATGGTGGGCGTATTTGTGTATTTATGTGTTGGTAGCGCCGAACCGGCGTCACGCGTTCCTGTTGAAAAGACATAGATGGCATTTCTATTACCTTATTATTAATATTTCTATGATCCTGACACACTTCCTTCGCTTTACAAGTGAACACCCCCCCTCCACATTCGCTTACTTGATAAAGACACAATAGGAAAATCAGCACGTCCCAGAAATAACTCTACCCTCATTATTAGTAAAGTTGAAACTGATTCGAATAGGGTAAGGGTACGCAATAAAAAATTCTAACAACATTCCCGATGCCAATCACTCACTGCCCTTCCGAGGGTCGGGAGATGGTAAAAATACGTTTGACCTCCCTTTTTGTTGATCGGAGTCTGTATGATACCACAAAGGCTTTGCTTACTGTCGGTGTTGCTTATAATGCGAATTTAGATAAAAGAATGAATTCCGTTTTCCCCTTAAACCAAAATAATAAGAAAAGACGGAGCGCCTAGAACTAGTAACTGAAGCCAGAAAAAGGAATACCAAATGGCAAACACAGACATAGAAAAAAATATGGACTAAGTGTTGCGAACAATCATAGTGAAACCAACAAAAACCGTGCTCCTGCGTGTACAATCCAGTGCTTGCACCTGAAGGATCTTTGGATATTTGTTTTCGCGTGTAATGTCTTTGGGTTTAAGGTTCGATGGCAGTTTCCTCCAAATTGCCTTATTTCACTGTCAAATCCATTGCTTCTTGCCAAAATGTTATCTTTCCATCACTTTTTCTTTCACCTTAATAAGAAAAAAAAGGGTGACCCAATTTTACACCAGGCAAGAAATTAATGACTTCATTTTTAACTCTGGCGACACTACAAAAAATGGCTTCCAAATTAGGGTAATTGCTGTCTAACGACTTTCTCGACCCGAATACCTTTGATATGTTTGAGTTTCCTTAATCCGGTCAATTGGCTGAACAATGAGAGTTCCTAAAAGCGATTATAACTTATATTGCAGGACCAAGGGTCGAAGGGTTTCCTCGAATATTTGTTTCCTTAAAGCGAGTTAGTGGTGGTACGAAATTATTAACATAGTCTGCGGTTGGGAAGATTTACGGATCCTCTAAGAAAATTTGCATATTTAATGTTTTAATAAGAAAATTTATAATAATCAAAAGATTTCACTTCAAATTACAGAGTTTCTACTACATCTGAATCAAAGCTAAATGTCCTGTTATAGCTACGTCCAAGTCACTGTCACTGTTTGACTCTAACATCCCAATGCTGGGCATAGGCCTCTCCCCTTGATTTCCATGTGTCATGGTTTTGCGCTGTTGACTAATCGTTACAGTATTTGTCCAACTCGTCCCACCATCGTTTTCGCGGTCTGCCTCGACGCCGCTTCCCTGTGTCAGGGCTCCACTGTGTGATAATTTTGGGCCACAGCTCAGAAGGCATCCGGCAGACGTGGCCAGCCCAATCCCACTTTAGTTTTGCGGCTTTGTGAGCAACATCAATTATTTGTGTTTTTGAACGCAGTGTACGTCCGAGTACTTATGCTATTTATTGTGGAAGGATCCAAATAGCGAATTATCTATCATGTAGAATTAGCAACTACGTTTATGAGTAGAAGTTTAGTATAATCCTTTGCTTTTTGTATAACCTTTATATAAAACTTTTTGGAAGCGTTTGCTACCATGATATTAATTTGCTTTTGCTGGAATCTCGAGACCTAAAATGTATTAAAATCTAAAATGATATTACATCCAACAAAGCCCGAGGCAACTACTGAACCTTTGCCAGCAAGTCTTTTGTAGTCAAACTGTCGCTGGCAACTTGTCTGCTTCGGTAGTCAACAACCTTTTACAAGAGAATTAATTCCTTTATTAATACACTTGTACGAATTTTCTATAAGATAAGTAGATACTAGCTTCCGCTCGCGATTTCCTCTGGGTGTACTCTTTCATTGCATACCCTTGTACCTTCTAAATAACTTACCGCTTTCTTGTCAGTGTACCAGTAAAATATCTGTTATCAAAATATAATTCTTAACCAAGGCCACAGACAGACGAAGTGCTGCAAACAATCATAGTGAAGCCAACAAAATCGTGCTCCACCCTGTACAAAACAGTGCTCACGCATACGCATGCACCTCAAACCGTGCTTACTGCTTTCAGTAATCATGTCGCGGCATCGCCCAGTAAGCATCGCGAAAACAAATATCCTTCAGGTGCATGGTGTGTGCGTGAGCGCTGGTGGAAGAGCACGGTTCTTTTAGCTTCAATATGATTGTTCACAGCACTTCGTCAATATTGGGCACAGATAATGTAAGTAAAAGTTAAATTTTCAAGATCCAGTAGTTTAGACTATTCATTGTTCGTCATTCAGTCTCTGGGTAAGTAAATTAATCCTATTTTGACGACCTCTGTGGTCTAGTGGTTCGAGAGTCGGACTGCTGATCACGAGGTCGTGGGTTCGATTCCCACAGGACACAAATATTTGTGTGATGAACATAAGTGTTTGTGTTGGTCTGGGTGTTTCTTATGTATTATAAGTATGTATTTACGAAAAAAAAAAAAGTATGTAAGTATTATATCCATTGTCCAAGTCCGTGTTAAAGAATAGCACCACCCTTATCTCTTCTCATGGGTGTCGTAAAAGGCGACTAAGGGATTCACCAGAGGATGGGCAGCAGCGTTCTCTGAGTATTTAACCAACCAACTGCGATCGCCAACCCGCCTGCCAAGCGTGGCGATTATGGCATATCCTCCCTTAATTGGGGGAGGCCTATGTCCAGTAGTGGACGTCTTTCGGCTGAAATGATGATGATGATGATGATATCCATTGTCTAGTACCCATAGCACAAGCTCTGCTTAGTTTGGGACTAGATGGTGCTGTGTAAAAATGTCCCAAAGATATTTTTTATTTATTGATTCTAGGGTTCGATTCCAAGGATTAAAAAACACGAAAAACATTTCAAAAACTATTTTTTATTTTACATCTTTGTGATGGTCCAATAAATTATCTTTGAACTTCGATATTTACTAAGAATATAGGAATCTTCGACGCATGTTCCGTGTAACCAAAATAGTACAAATTACAGTACTAAACGAGGCGCAAAACCCTTGTGTTGTGGTGTTCATTGTCAAATAAATGGTTTTAATTACATGGGTAGGTACGGAACTACCGAAGTCTGTTTCCTATTGCGGCTTGCGGCTTAATTACCGCAATCAAAGTAATAAAAGGAGGCCTAATTAATTTACTTATGGGGCCTAGTTTTTGGTAAAGTCTGTTCAATAAGTCTGTTCAATAAGTTAGTTAACATGGGTAATTTCTAGTACCTACTTGTGATTCTTGTGAAATGTTGGATTGTGATTCATAAGAACTATGTATAACGAAATATTGATACAAATTAAATCCAAAGTTAAACCCACTATTTAATTTTCTTTTCCTTCCACGCTCAACCCGAAGATTTCTCTAATCCCGCCAACCAACTGACACATTTTGCGGGTTTAAAGTTTTAAATAAAGTGTGCAAATGTTTTGGTCCAACATAAATTATTTATTTATAATTTTTGCTAACAATTAATACATATCATCCTTCGAGCCTTTTCCCAATTATATTGGGGTCGGCTTCCAGTCTAGCCAGATGCGGCTGAACATCAGTATTTTACACGGAGCGACTGCCATCAGACCCCCGCAACCCAGTTACTGGGTAATACTGACATTCGGAGGTTAGACCAGTTGTCAGACTTTCAGGCTTCTGACTACCCGTAACGACTGCCATAGATATTCGTATGACAAAACCGGGACCGACAACTTAACGTGCTCTCCGAGGCACGGAGGGGTCTCGATGTGTAACGAAACGGTCACCCATCCACAGACTGACCGCGGCAAGTGCAGCTTAACCTTGCAGATCGTACAATCCGCGCAGTCGTTGCATCGCTACGAGCCCCTCAACAATTAATACATATAAAGATATTAATTTATTTTATTGATTATAGACGAGCAGCACTATTGCTGATAAAATTTGTTGTTTATTTTTTTACGTTCCCAGCGTTGCCAACGAGAGTCCATTCGTTCGTAGCCAGTTGTCGAGTCTATTCTTAAATGAGTTTACAGAGGTGGCAGCAACCATGGTATAATAACACCAGGTAGTCTCTTCCCGTGACAGCTAGGTCACGTGATTGCCTCCGTACTACGTCATCGGCCGTGGAGCCAATAGCGGGCGGTTAGCGTCACACTTGTCAGTTTCATGTGCTGCCACTTTGTGAAAATAAATTACCCGAGCAAAATGATTTTTTTCATTTACTTGCTTATATAAAGAATCACTTTTGAACTAGTAATTTTATACAGTTTCCTTTAATAACTAATTAGATGAATAACAAGAGATAACAAATAGTTAGGCTAGTTAGGAATTTATTTAATATTCATTATGAACAAAAATCTCCTTAAGTATATTGAAGATATCAATCAACGGCAGCACTGATCGTGACGTAGCTCAGAGGCATCGCGCTGTCATTGCGGGAAGAGAATACCTGGTGAAACATCTTATTATACCATGGCAGCAACAACATCCTCCGGCAGCTTGTTCCAATTTCGGACCACCCTATTACCAAGGGTGTGGTGTGCAGTGTTTGTTTTCGCTAGTATGTGACACAGTTGTATGTCATGGTTTCTCCTTGCTCTAGGGACGGTCACCGTTCCAAAGATGCAGCGAACATCAGGAAGATTGTACTTTTATATAATGATTTTGTATTTGTTTCGATGAGGTCGAGGCGACACTCCTCAAGGGTTGTGAGGAGCAATGCGTGAAGCCTTATATCTTCGCGTCACGCCGGCTCCCTCACGGGGTAGCCAGACTGGCTGGTGGACCTCTCGTGGTCCTGACGCATCATCCAGTCGGATCCATCTAATCATCCATTCATTCCACCTTTTCGAGTATTGTGTGCACGTTATGTGTGCATGTACGAGGCTAAGTAGCATCTGCGCGGAATATATTATTTGGGAGGTTAGCGCTACACTTGCCGCGGTCTGTCCGTGGATGGATGACCAATTCGTTGCTAATCAAGACCCCTTGGAAAGCACGTTAAGCTGTCGGTGCCGGTTGCCATACGAATATCAATGGCAGTCGTTACGGGTACTCAGAAGCCTGAAAGTCTGACAACTGGTCTAATCTCTGAATGTCGGTTTTACCCAGTAACTGGGTTGTGAGGGTATGATGGCAGTCGCTCCGTGTGAAATATTGATGTTCAGCCGCATCTGGTTAGACTGGAAGCCGACCACAACATAGTTGGGAAAAGGCTCGGAGAATGATGTGAGCATGCATGATAGTGCAAACTTGTTGCTTTAGCATTAAGATATCTTAAAAAAATATTTAAAAAAACTCTTTTGTTTTCTTTTCTTACTCTTTTTAGGGTTCCGAAGTCCTACAAGGAACCCTTATAGTTTCGTCATGTCCGTCCGTCTGTCCATCTGTCCGTCTGTCCGTCTGTCCGTCTATCCGTCTGTCCGTCTGTCCGTCTGTCCGTCTGTCCTAATCCTTTACAGCTTAATAACTTCTACAGTTATAAACATAAGTAAATGAAATTTTGTTAAAAAATAGTCTGCATATAGATCTCAATTTTAAAAGAATAAAAAAATAGTTTTTACGTTCTTTAGGGGTGGCACCCATACATGTGAAATGGGGAAAAATAATTTTTTTTCGCTGCACCCCCTCGTGTGGGACAGGATTTCCAAGTTGACCATGGGAGTGCATGCCTAGATGGAATGGTTTGGTTTACGGCTAAAATTAATATCCAATCTATCCACGATTTACCCTACTAGAGATAGAAATTTGACATATTTTGTATGGAGCTTATGTCAAATTCCTATCTATGGTAGGGCAAATCGTGGAGTCGATAATATTACACATCCGAGGCATCTGACTCCTGATTGTAAAATACAGGCCTCCTAAAATACTGGTACAATTGACTTACATGACGCAGGTAAATACTGCTGACGGGAAGTAACAGATCAATCCATTCATAAGCGGAAAAAAACTATGACACTTCCCGGTTGATAGTTGATACTGCACTATACATTTTATTTCATTGCAGAGCAATCCATGTCGCACTTGCTAACGTGTCCCTTGTGCCCGAACACCTGCACAAGAGGTGATCTATTCGCCGCCACTGAAAACGCCATTGAAGTGGCCACTTTTTATTCCAACCATATTGGAACCATTGACACGATAAGAAGAAGAAGACTATACATTTGTAGCAATAAAATAAAATTACATCCATACAATTCCTGCACTACTTCTCCGCCAAATAGTGATGCTTGCATTGCTGTGTTTCGGTCTGCAGGGTTCGGGTGTCGGTGAAATTACAATCACATGAGACTTTCCATCTTCATGTCTCAGTTTGGCGAACCGACTTGCGGTACCATTTAGGCAACAGCCTAGGTGGTATTGAAGTTGTCATGGGCAAAGGTAAACGCTTAACATCAGGTGGGCCTTTAGCTCGTTTCGCCATCCTATACAATATATAAAATAAAATAAAAAAAAACACATTTGTAGTAATACAATTTAATTACATCTGCATCCCTACAATTCCTGCACTATACATTTGTAGCAATACAATTTAATTACATGCCTAGTATTCCTGCACTATACATTTGTAGCAATACAATTTAATTACATACATACTTATATACAATACAGTTAATTCGTAGACAATTTCGTAGAAGAGGCAACGAAAATATTTAAAATGCACTATACATTTGTAGCAATAAAATTTAATTACATGCCTAGTATTCCTGCACTACATATTTGTAGCAATACAATTTAATTACATACATACCTATATACAATACAGTTAATTCGTAGACAATTTCGTAGCAGAGGCAAAGAAAATTTTAAAATTCGTAGCTGAGCTTCTCCGTGGGCGAGTGAAGACTACTTGTAACTTCGTAGCCAGAACAGCAAAGAAAATTCGTAGCCGATACCTCAACTTATATTCGTAGTCTATTATTTCCGACCAAGTTCTCAGAAATTCGTAACACATACAAAACGATTTTGTCTGCATTTTAGTGATTCATTGGCAAAAATTTCTAAAATAAGTGAAATGTTTGACTGTTCTATTTGTTTACCAAGTATTATGCTATTATGTATTTATTTCAGCCATTTTATTTTATTCGAGCCCTAGCAGTTACTGGAAAACTCGTTGTCAATGCCTTCGTCCAGTTAGTGTATATACAGACGCGGCCACGAAAGTTCAGGTCACATGTCGAGACATAACAGCACATGTCATATCGTCGCCTGCGGCATGCAAGGTCGCAATATGATGTTATGTTGGCATTTACGAGTAATAACACGAAATATATCGTGGGTGATCCCCAGTATATATATACAAAAGGTGTCTGGTTTGTAGAGGTGTGTAACTCAGCTCAGAACCGGTTCAAATATGCAGATCAATAAGCTTGAGCTGTTGAGCTGCAGCTCAATGTCAAAATACGCAGCTCACGGCTCAAAGAATAGTATCTATCTGTGCGACAATGTTCGTTGCACGAAAGATTAAAGATGTGCATATCAATAAAAACCTGTTTGAACCGATGAGCGGGAGCGGCAACAGATCGGCGGTGAGTCGCAGAGTGAGCGAGCGAGTGCAGCTCAAACAGATCGAACGCTCTGTAAACTCAGCGACTCGCATCACAGATCATAACTCGAAGTAGCTCGAATTGAGCTGATCTGTGAGCCGGTTCACAGCTCCGGCTCACTGACGTGAACCGTGAGCTGAGCTGCAGCTCACGCATTTTTGTTGAGTTACCCATGTCTACGTGGTTTGTACTAAATTTGATGTGGTCGGCTTCAAGTCTTACCAGATGCGGTTGGATATTAGCATTCTACATGTAGTGACTGCCATCCAGTAATTCAGTTACTATACAAGATGTTGATCCGTAACCGTGCCATATTTCTAGATAGAATAATAACAAATGTGCTTAGTCACCTAAAAGTATGTAACTAATTCTAGAGTTATTTAATAACAAAATTTTCACTTAGAAACATAGCGAGGGTTTTTGGGAAAGGGTTTGCCAAAGGGTGGGAAATTCTGCCTATTTTTTTGGTAGTTTTGCACGCATCGTTTTTCAGTCGCACGCGACGAACGGTCGAAATTTTTTTTGGTATTGATTTTTTCATTGATTAGTGTTCAGTATCAGTGGTATAGTAACCTCCTTAAATATGGCACGGATACAGATCAAAATTTTGTATAGGCAATGCATATATTATTAGTAGTAAAACTCCTCGAGAAGGAGCTCGTCCGGGGAAGTACTACCACCGTACATACTTCTGCCGCCAAACAGTAATGCTTGCATTGCTGTGTTCCAGTGTGAAGGGTACGGGTGCCGGTGAAATTACAATCACATGAGACTTTCCATCTTCATTTCTCAGTTTGGCGAACGCAATTTTCAATACCATTTAGGTATCAGCCTAGGTGGTATTGCAGTTGTTATGGGCAAAGGTAACCGCTTAACATCAGATGGGCCTTTAGCTCGTTTCGCCATGCTATAATAAAAATAAAAAAGTCTATAAGTTTCATACAAACCGACTCTGAGCGCGAGACCGATTTCTACGTAGGTAAATAGAATACGTCATATATTGGAAATAGCCGCGGGGGTGCGGGGCGGGAAGAGGAAGGTACGATTAGAATAAGTGTGACGACAAAACTTACCAATATCTTCAACAATAATTTATGAAAATAAATAATTACTTTCCATACAATGATATTTAAAAGTACAGATATAAAGATTTAAATTTTGGAAACAAAAAATCACTCACGAGCAGGATAGTAACTGAAATCGTTATTTTCACTTCGCATGCGTAAATGTGTTAAAAATAATAAAATAAGTACAGATCGCGCAATCAACTATATAGCCAACCTCAATGATTTTTACAATATCATTGGCCAACCTCTTGTCAGCACCTTCACATGATTTGTAATTCGACCTATTCCTTGAAAGGACTTATACTAGAGCTCATTTGCAACAAAAATTATTCCGTGACCCAGGGGGCTCTGGTCATTTGTTTTCGAGTTATAGCAGTTTTAATATTTTTTCATGTTTTGCGTCTTCAGATGGAAAAATTCTAATTGTGAAAAGTCTATCCCACTCTGGGCACTCGATTGACACTTTCCTGATAGCTGATGAATGAGCAATTACTATCATACAAAATTCATGGTCAACATCATCACAAGTTATAAAACAAAATCATCTAAGTACCCTTTATGTATGATATTTATCGTACAAATTACAGAAATAACATCCTCATTTTATAAGCTATCCAAAATGGTACAGATGTGGTCAAGTTTCGCTAAGGCTTGGAAAAAAAATACAAGTAAGGGCAGAATTGGGAGCACTTATCTCATGAATGAATATCTCTTTGGTTCCTGACGGGGGTCCCCTGACCGCACAAGTTTTTTTTGTCTCGATTTCAGTGTTGCCCTTAGTAAAATTTGTTCGTTATGAGTACCTAAATTCACATTTAAAAAATACCTTAGCTAAGACCACTGAGGTAATATGTACTACGTAGGTAATAGAGTAGACATTACGAACAAAAAATATCGCGCAACTTGCTGGCCGCGGAGCACGCGCGCGGCGAGCGTGAGAGTGCAGAGGAGCTCTAAAACGTGCTACAAACATTTTGTTCGAGGTGTCTTCTCTAGTACGTAGTACATATTACCTCAGTGGCTAATACACCTATAATTATGTATAAACACTATAAACATATAACTTATCTTAATAAAAGTCGGGTAACCAAAAATATTATTAGAATACGAATTTTGGCAGCATTGTCGTGTCAGTATATCCTACATATCAAGCGTATTATCTGTCAAATGTCGTATGCATTACATCGATGTTTTACAACGACCCCACAATTGTCATCCAAGGAGAAAACAGTTAATGTACTACAAACGGTCATTGGCCTTGACTCGGCTTTGGCATTGTACCAAGAACTTCCTGCTAATAGCAAATTATATTGTGTAGCTCATTGCTATAAAAATAAGGTTCATTTTCAAAGGGAATTTCACTGATAAATTGAATGATAGCGTTTGTTTAGAGTTTTATTTGGCATCTTTATGAGGAACCGGGAGAAATAGATTGCGTCTGTTAATGTTTTAAATTCACCGACTTTGACCATTCGTGAAACTATGCGGACTATTATAGATTACATCATCTCTTTCCATCAGTCTCTAAACGTCTTCTGGTAAAAATGGGCCTTTCTTTCTTTCTTTTTCTCCTTTTGTCACTACTGCATCCATTGCCCCGATTTTTAGGGTTCCGTAGTTCCTACAAGGAACTCTTATAGTATCGTCATGTCCGTCCGTCTGTCCTAATCCTTTACAGCTTAATAACGTCTACAGTTATAAAATTTAAAAATAGTAAAAAAAGTCCAGATATAGATCTCAATTTAAAAAGAAAAAAAATCGTGATTACGGGTTTTAGGGGTGGCGCCCATACATGTGAAATGGGGATATTTTATTTTTTTCGAAATATAGCCCGCCAAAATGGTTTGCAATGTCCCCCCCCCCTGCCATTTCTAAACTACACAACGTAACAACTTATAATCTTCCACGTTGATAGGAATTTGCAAAAACTCTCTTTTAAAATTATTTCAAGTATAATGTGATTATAAATTTTCGAGTTATAGTGAGAAAACTGCAAAATACTTAAGATGTCCTAGTTCAAAGGTCATTGACTTTAGAGAAAAATGATCTTAACAAAGAATGCTCTTTTAGTTACTTTCTATTTGAAAAAAATCACAAAAAGTTACTTTGTGTTATGTTGACATAACACACTTCTTAACTTTGGCGCTATACAGCGCCATCTAGCGGCTACTAACAAGACGCTCACGTTCATCGCCAATGCTGCCATCTATTACAAAAACTAAAATAGCAAAGATTAATATTCGATTTGATTCGAAAAAAGTACCTTTGTATTATTTTGTCATGACACACTTCTTCAATTTGGCTTCTTAAATTTAGCGCTAGATGGCACTGTATAGTGCCACCTAGCGCTAAATACTAGCAACACGCTCTGAGTCGCCAATGTTGCCGTCTATTGCAAAAACTAAAATAGCCATGAATAATAATCGACTTGATTCGTTTTTAATTACACTTACTTAAGGAACCCTATAATACTGAGCATGGCCCGACATGCTCTTGGCCGGTTTTATTATTAAAAGTTTTGTGTTAACCAATAGCCTTAGTAACTTTAATTAATATATTTTAACAAAAGTAAACTTTTTTTTTCATAACGCTTGGCAGATAGAACTTGTAATCGTAAATGTTTTGAAGCCAAGCTTTTCAGTCGTCGTTGCGGCGAATTGTGCGCTCAACCGCCGAGGAATAAACCAAGAAAGACGTCACCGTTAACTTCCCGTATAATTAAAATAAATTACAATTAAATTAAAAGTTGAAATGAAATATTTTTATCGTGGTCACAAATCCCTATACTAAATGTGGTTCCATATCATTTCAGCTGAGAGATATCCACTGCTGGACATAGGCCTCCCCCAATGGGAGGGGGGATATGCCATAATCGCCACGCTTGGCAAGCGGGTTGGCGATCGCAGTTGGTTGGTTAAATACTCAGAGAACGCTGCTGCCCATCCTCTGGTGAATCCCTTAGTCGGTTACTCTGAATAAATAATAATTGTTGTAATTATTTCTACATATCTCTCTACTAAATCATGGGTTATCTTCGGCTTATCTTCCATAAGATGAGGAAGAAGTCCAGATCTTCGGAAGGCTTACCAGAGGACACAGGTCCAGATTATTAACAAGATTTTCTAGTTTAAACTGATGATTACTGTTAAGCAAGATTATCACTCGATCAGTTAGGTAGTAAACATAACCATATAACATAAAATCACAGCTTTATTCCCCGAAAAGGTACGTACAGGTGTATAGTGATCCCATATTTCGCCATTTATGTTGTAAGTCCCATGGAATAGGGGGCGAGCCTTTTGCCATTAATCGGGGATAAATCTAGACTCCGGGCTGCTACTGAGAATTTCCTAATGAAAAAAACCCGATAACACTTTGCTTTGCTCGACCCAAGCATCGAACGCTCGGCATACCATGGCCGCATTACCATATAACTGCAAAAAAATGTCTGTATAAAAATACTTTGTGCATTCAAGCACTTCTTCAGATTATTTCCAGCAAGGCGCACTTTGCCTAATAAATGGTTCTGATCTGATAAGCAAGAACAATAATAACTTCTTAGGTTTTCGCGATCACTACACATTATAATAAAACAAAGTTTAACCGGATTAAATCGCGTATATTATTTAAATTGGTTTTCCTGACGTTTCGAAAGCTTTTCAGAATTTCGTGGTCGCAGGTAGACTAAGATGACAATCGTCTCGTCTCGTGGTTTCGTATCAGTAATCACCAGCACTATCACCTATCTTCGTTTTCGGAAGCGTTTCCCTGACACCCTGTATATATATGTATACTGTATACACAATGAATTATGACTGTTTCCCTTTAAGCATCAGCTATTAAAAAGCTCACTGGTCAGATACTTATTGCGACGATAAAAGATGAGTGTTTTACGCTTATTCCTTATTATTATTATTATTCCTTATTTTTGGGGGTCAGCAGATCCTTGTTAGCGGTCTTTAAAAATTGCCTTACATGTATAATTTAATTAAGTTTATAAAAAATGTTGTGTGGCTAAGTCAATAAATTATTATTTATTATTATTATTATTATTTATTCCATTTACTTTAGGATAACAAAAAAAACTACAATGAATCAATAAGATTATTAATCATCTATTGCCAGCAAAGTCGGCAAAAACAAAGCGAAACAACAATCTCCTTTCCACATACCTGTGGGAAAAGAAACATCTGGGCTATTGCAATATTTAAGTTTATCGCTTTATGGTTATATTGTACATTATATCAAATACAATGTAACTTAGAGTAATAAGAGATAGAGTGATAGTTTCATTAGACATGGGTAACTCAACAAAAATGTGTGAGCTGCAGCTCAGCTCACGGTTCAGGTCAGTGAACCGGAGCTGTGAACCGGCT
Source organism: Asteroscopus sphinx (assembly GCA_949699075.1). Taxonomy (NCBI): domain Eukaryota; kingdom Metazoa; phylum Arthropoda; class Insecta; order Lepidoptera; family Noctuidae; genus Asteroscopus; species Asteroscopus sphinx. The sequence continues at coordinate 3,698,732 of OX453011.1, read as the reverse complement.
CACAGATCAGCTCAATTTGTTTATCTGCCTACTTCGAGTTATGATCTGTGATGGGAGTCGCTGAGCTTACAGAGCGTTCGATCTGTTTGAGCTGCGCTGACTCGCTCACTCTGCGGCTCACCGCCGATCTGTCGCGATGTCGCCACTCCCACTCACCGGTTCAAACAGGTTTTTATGGATATGGACATCTTTTATCTTTCGTGCAACGAACGTTGTCGCACAGATAGATACTATTGTTTGAGCCGTGAGCTGCGTATTTTGTCATTGAGCTGCAGCTCAACAGCTCAAGCTTATTGATCTGCATATTTGAACCGGTTCTAAGCTGAGTTACACACCTCTAAGTTTCATTCATAGTTCCTCTCAAAGTTGAAGCACAAAAGCAATCGATGTGTGCTCGCAAGCGGCACATAAAATGTCCGCCGCCGCCGACACACACAGAAGCATCCGTAAGCTTACCGAGCTGAACTTTTTGAAAATTTTACCATACCCAAATTTATCCATAGTTATAGGTAAGTTACAGTTCTCTGACGAATAAAAAATGGCTGACGGAATCACGCTATGAAAAGATTGAAGCACTTATTTTTTTCCTAAACCCACTATAATTTCGACATAATTTTAACACACCAGATAGATATTGTTATTTTATTTATGAGACTACGACAATGACTTCCGTCACACGAGATTTGTTGTGTAATCGCGACTTTTTGTCTTACTACTATGGGTGTGAATGTGTGCGTAACAGCCCGTTCTTTTTAACCGACGAAAAAAATGAGGAGGTTCTCAATTCGACGCGTATTTTTTTTCAGAGTGGTCCGATTTTGATGTTTTTTTTTTTTACGGATAGGTTATATCTCGAAGTTGGTCCCATTTAAATTAGAAAATCAAAATCCACCCCTAAGGGTAGGAGAACAGGGTATGACTGCTTGTTCACCCACTGAATTCTTACCTGTTAACCGATTCTGTTGAAACTTGGCACACATAAATGTAGTTCTAGGCACTATAACATTATGGAGACCTGGAGTTAGATTATAGCTACAAAAAAAAAAAAAAAAAAACTTTTTAACAAAAAATTGAACCGACGAAAACAGAAACTGAAAAGCGAAAAATATAATGAAGCTTTTAGTCTTAATAACTATAACCTAACCTAACCTAACTAAACAAATGTAAATAACTAATTATGAGTCGGCGCCAAACAAGATCATTAAATTACTTTAAAGAAATAATAAAAACAAATAACATCAAATACAACGTGAAATTTCCAACGATAAACAATAACTTTCCAAAAATGCGTTTTCCGCTCGACCACTTGCAACTTACACGCACTGTGCTTGTTTTTTTGGAGCCGTTTCACTTTAATTTTTAGTATTTTCCATGAGGCTATTAGTAACGCATATTTTGTGAAAATGTCAACTTATATGTTAAAAATATACAGCTCAGAGGCAGACAAACGGACGGACAGACGGCGGCACGTCGTCGTCCCGTTGGCACCTTTTGGATACGAAACCCTAAAAACGAAATCAATTTTCATCTTATATCCATAACCTAAGGCTATGATAGATATAATAATATTAGGACGTCATGCATATTAAAGTATCGTAGAATATAATATTTTTGTACATGTTTATCTAATAAAACCCATTTTAATATCGGGTCTGAATCTTACTGGCAATAACTAACTAAAAGATTCTGATAACCATAAAAATAAGAAAGTTTTTGGCCATATTTAGGCATCTGGAAATCAGCATTACATGTCTTTATCTCTATTCTGATAAAATAATATCATTGACATGTTTATCTATTAGCTGCTTATTACATAAGAAAATGTTTACATATTACAGTGATTCAATATGAAATATTTGACTCATTCCATATTAATCTGACAAGGAACGGAGAACTAAGATTATTCTTTATCTGTTTATGGAATTTAAACAGTTTATCGTGGTAAAACTATCATGTCATGCACAGGCACAGATATAGTAAAAAATATAGACGAAGTGCTGGGAACAATCATAGTGAAACCAACAAAACCGTGCTTCTCCGTGTACAAACCAGCGCTCATGCTCACACCAGACCTCGGCCACTCAATACAATATAAATGCTAGCATCACCTACATACACAAGATTACGTCTGTATACGAACGCGCACACACGTGTGGGTTAGGGATGCTCGCCGCTCGTAATGCCGACTGGGTTCCAAGCGCTTCTCAGTAGTTCTCAGAGATGGCGTGCTTGTATAGCAACTGGCGATTGACATCCATTGCAATATTACAGTCCAATTGCCGGCAAACCGCGGTTGGGTGCGGAGTGCGGGTGAGGAATCTTAAATTGGCGGGGGACGATGAGTGGCAGTTCTGTACGATAGTACTATTAGGTATTCTGTGTTCACACTATGCACCTGAAGGATATTTGTTTTCGCGATGCTTACTGGATGATGCCGCGACATGTGTACTGAGAGCGGTGACCACGGTTTAAGGTGCATGTGTGTGCGTAAATGCGTGTGTGTAAATCTCAATGCAAAAAAATTACATTGATCTGTTGCTCCGTTGCTGTGTCAAGCACACTTTTGCATTTTTTAACACTAGCTTCTACCCGCGCCTTGGTTCCCGTGGATCTTCAATTCTTTATCCCACAGGAAACATGTATCTTTCAGGGATAAAAAGTAGCCTATTAATTTTCGGCCCAATGCAAAAACTCGCGTTGATCTGTTGCTGCGTGAAAGAAGGATCAATCAACAAACACACTTTCGCATTTATAATATCTATCTTCTATAGAGCTTTAATTCCATGGAGGTTATCGTAGTTAGATATCTTTATTCATCACAGTCCCTTCTAGTATAATACTGTGTTTTACTTGTACATATTTTTATTCTGATCTTTACCGAACCAATTTCCTCCTACTTATAGTTTTCTTCATAATCACATACGATTGCCAATAAATTAATTAGTCTATCAACGCTAATCATTATTCTAGGAATCTAAAATTAAACAATGTAAGTCATAGATTGAAGTTCAGTTAGTACGAGACAGACAATTGCGTCATATCGTCTAATATGTAGTGCTCATAAAATAATTGCGGCAGTAAAATGCAACAGGGAAAATAACAGTTTAAAACAATTTTCAATGCGATTGTTTATATGCATCATCATATGATATTCATCATCATCATCATTCATTTAAGAGCCAGGGTCTTGTAGGTAGAGCACTTTCCATCCTTCTCTGCATTCCGCCTCTCTTTTGACTTCCTGATAGGACACGCCATATATTTTTAACCAACGAAAAAACAAAGGAGGTGCTTCTTTTTTTACTTGTTGCATAAGTTCTTCTCGGTATTCCTCTATTGCTTTTCCCATATATCTTCTCTTCTATAATAGTTTTTATTAATCAATGATCCTGCCTTAGCAGGTGTCCCAACATTTTCCCTCTCCTGTTTTTAGTAAATTTGATAATTTTATGTTTAACTCTGATCACAGAGTAAAAATGCATTTTACTGCAGCAAATAATTGGTCAAATTTGGTAATGGGAAAATGTCTTATAGCTGATAACAGCTATAAGATTTTTATTGATTCTCAAACCTACTGCTATAGTTTGGTTCCCTTTAGATGGCAGGCAAGATGCTTTTCATATAGTTAGGTACATCAGAAAAACTTTAACGACAATCAAGCTTGACAAATTAGATTTTGTCAGCAGGAAGCGACGCTTATCATGTGCTATCTCCATGTCCTTGCTAATCACTGGTTAATTACAGTTTTTGACATGACTATTAGTGCAAGCCTGTTTGTTATATTTGTATCTAAATAATTAAAAGTCACTGGTTGAACGAGGGTCTTGTTGAAGGAGCATGTTCAGTACTTGATTCTAGATACAAAAATTTAAAAAAATTATAACTAGGTACCGTAATTTTTTTTTGTCCCTGCGTGATTGAATCAGAAATGACGAGATTCGCAGGAGAACGAAAGTAACCGACATAGCCCGAAGAATTGCCAAACTTAAGTGGCAGTGGGCTGGGCACATTGCTCGCAGAACAGATGGCCGATGGGGCAGTAAAGTTCTGGAGTGGCGACCACGTACTGGAAGGCGCAGCGTGGGTACGCCCCCCACAAGGTGGACCGATGAACTGGTGGAGGTCGCGGGAATCCGCTGGATGCAGAAGGCGCAGGACCGGTCCTTGTGGCGATGCTTGGGGGAGGCCTATGTCCAGCAGTGGACGTTTTTCGGCTGAAATGATGATGATGATGATGACCGTAATTTTTAAAATAATTTTCCAGTCGATTCCATCAATTGCTGTGGACGCTGTTTCGCGCTTACAAATTAAAGTTGCATGCGGTGTTGATGCAGTCATCTAGTACGGCAGCGTCCATCAGACTCTATTTACACCCTCGCCATCTTTTGTACTAGTTAGCCCGCAGACCTCTAGAGCAGCCATTCCCAAAGTGGGCGATAACGCCCCCCTGTGGCCGCTGCAGGCCTAAAGGGGGGCGGTAAGAGACCCAGAAAAAAATGGGGGCGTTGTGTAAAGGCTTGGGGGGCGATTTGTAATTTCATGTAGCTAGGAGGACTCTTAGACACCGACTGAACTCTCGACTTTCGAGTTTGGGAACCACTGCTCTAGTCATTCAGAACGTCCGCGAGCATTTTATTTACTCCTGTACGCATTGTTTATCATGGAATATTAAAAAAAAACTATGTGTACGCACATTTTACCATAACCTAGAATATGTCCGTTGTTCATTCAGTAATTCGGTAATAGAATTAGGTATGTAATGTAATGCATATGATACCTTCATCAAATTACATAATTATAAGTATTCTAAATCGTCATGCTAAGCCAATGTGGACAGTGTTATAATAAAATCTAGGTGCTTTTTCACTCAATTCAAGTCTTTTACTATTTCTGTGAGTAATTTATCCTAAAAAAATGTTTTTATCATCTTCAAACCAATTGTCTGTTAAATAATAAACAGAATACATTAGCTGTTAATGATTCCACATAAGTCGGTCGTAATATGCAATTAAACGTCTGTGAATGAGTCATTGTACTACATACTATACGTATGAGAATAAGTTGTATCATGTGTGTCTTGAAGAGCAAAGATTCTTATTTCTTATTGATGACTTGACTGTACAGACAGGTCTCATTGCTATGCTTTACGAAGGGAAAGTACTTTAAATATTGGAAATATAAAATTTTACATAAAGGAGACATCATTATATTGAAAAAAAAACGTTAAAAAGTAAAAACCGACTTTAAAAAGAATAACATAATTTGTGTGAAACAGTTTAAGAAGTAGGTGCCTTTGATTCGGTTTGATTTAAGAAAAATTGGCACATACTTCCTAAACTGTTTCACCCAAATTATTTTATTCTTCTTGGAGTCGGTTAGTTTATTTTATTTTCTATTTTGAGCGGCATTAACAATAGAAAGACAAGCGATTGCTGCAATCCCCGATGATTTGCTGCCATTCATTTAAGAGTTTCCTTCTTTATCTCCGAAGATCTTCATCAGATCTTTACCAAATGATACTTTCTGAATGCAACCAAAAAAATACCAAAATCGTTACATGTATGCCTATAATATTTGAGGAGTACCCTCAATTCCACATGGATCCTATTATCAGAACCGGTTTTTTTGGTAATATTGGAGTTATTCCACACATTATTAAAAGAATACACAAAAGAACACAGCTCTATCTCAATTACATTAAAAGTTATTGTTGCTTAAAAAAGCCCCCGCGCATGCCCTTGTTAAAAATATAAAGACACATCTTCACTCAATGATATTTTTTCGATAAAACCCCACAATTAAGAGGTTTTCATCGATCAAATTAAATGTATGTGTTTACCGCCCTTAAATTTTTATCACTACAAAAGGGACATAAATTGCATATTGTTTAATAAGTTAAGTTCAATAATAAATAAATGTTGATAAGTTCACTTATGATTGTATCAAGTCCTTGACAGCAAGTTCAATATCATTTTGTACTTGTATTTTATATTTGTGTTGTAAATATTGTACATTTGTAGATAGGTTATTTAATTATTATATAAAATGAATAAATAATAGAATTACAAAAAAAAAAGAAAAAAATTGTCGATAGCCAAGTTCTTTGTCAAGGATATTCATATTTTTTATTATCTTCCTCCTTCCCATTATTAGATTATAATCAAGACCTTATTTAGATTGTACAATCAACATCACAAGTAAGTGATGATGGCTCAAAGTTTTAAAATTGTTTTATGTACGATATATTAATATAATTTACTTTTACTGGTCGTCCCGTGTGGTAACGGACGTTAAGAATTGCACCACCCTCTCTCTTCTCATGGGTGTCGTAAAAGGCGACTAAAGGGATTCACCAGAGGATGGGCCGTAGCGTTCTCTGAGTATTTATCCAACCCGCCTGCAAAGCGTGGCGATTATGGCATATAACTGCTTGGAGGAGGCCTATGTCCAGCAATGGACGTCTTTCGGTTGAAATCATGATGATGATGATGACTTTTACTGGTCTATGCCCGTGGCTTCACCCGCGTATATTAATACAGTTCGGTTTATTATTGAAATATGTTATCACGCATCCCGCGGTAACTTCCGGAGATGAAAAGTCTATATATTAACTCAGGTTATGATCTATCTGTGTGCCAAATTTTATCCAAATCCATTCAGCCGTTTTAGCGTGATTAAAGGACAAACAAACATCTATACTTTCGCATTTATAGCATTAAGTATAATCAAAAATAATATTAATAATTTTACGTAGGTACACATTAACTTATTGATTATATATATTTAAGTTTATATCGAGAATTGAAACTTCCTATCCTACTATCCTACTCCCCATCCTTCTTCCTACTATAATATTATAAAGGTGAAAGTTTGTGTGGATGTATGGATGTTAGTTACTTTTTCACGCAAAAACTACTAAAAGGATTTTAATGAAATTTGGCATACAGATAGAACATAACCCGGAAGCTACTTTTTATCCCGAGAAGATGAACAGTTCCCGAGAGATACGCGATTAACGACATCCACGCGGGTAGAGCCGCGAGCACAGGCTAATAAGTTATAAATAGCTTTTACCCGCGGCTTCGCTCCCGTGGTGTTTTATCCCGGAGGATCCGTGTATTTCTCCAAGAAATCTACCAACCTACCAATCTACAAAATCGACCAAATCTACCAAATCGACCAAATCTACCAAATCGACCAAATCTACCAATCTATCAAATCTACCAATCTACCAAATCTACTAATCTACCAAATCACCAATCTACTAATGGCCAAAATTAATATCCAAGCTATCCACGATTTACCCTACTAGAGATAGAAATTTGACATATTTTGTATGGAGCTTATGTCAAATTCCCATCTCTAGTAGGGTAAATCGTGGATAGATTGGATATTAATTTCGGCCGTTAGTCTACCAATCTACCAAATCTATCAATCTACCAAATCTACCAATATACCAAATCTAACAATACCAAATCTACCATATCTACCTACCTATCTATCTATCACGCGTACATTTCTATCCACGCTTGCAATGCGTAGAAAGAAGCTTCATAGCTGTCGGGCGTTATCCGACGCACGCCACAAATTTATTATTACTCTTTCTTTCTTTCTTTCCTAAAACCATTTCCAGTTTTTAAATCTAATCATCAGCTTTCAAACACAGGAAATTACATCAAAATCGGTCTAGTAGTTTTAGCGTGAAGCTCGAACAAACAAACAATAAGACTCATATGGAACTATATTTACGGGACTTTTCACGCACAGTAAAATCAAAACAAAACAAACATTTTGACTAACCTCGACGTCGAGTGTCTGCTCGTGACCACGGCCAATGCAACTTGGCCGAAACGTTGAGGTTAGTCAAAATGTTTGTTTTGTTTTGATTTTATTGTGCGCGAAAAGTCCCGTAAATATAGTTCAAAATAAAAAATAAGACATTTATACATACATATTATCACGCCTGTTTCCCATTGGGGTAGGCAGAGACTATGGATTTCCACCTGCTACGATCCTGACACACCTCTTTCGCTTCATCTACGTCCATTAACCTCGAAGACAAGACAAGACAAGACATTTTAAGACATTTATAATTTTATAATAGTTAAGATAAGAAGATTAAGATTAGATTAGATTATTATTTACATTAGATTTTGTAATGTATAGAGTAATTTATTCCATATGATTACGGTAGTAAAGCACAAAAAATATGTGCACAAAAATTCGCATGCCTACTAAAGGTGGATTTGTCGGACACCGAATGTGTAAAAACATGTATATTTAACATCTTCTGTACCATATCCTTGCGAATAAATATCTTTATCTAGATAAGGTAAAATAAAAAGTAGTCTATATGTTAATCCGAGTTATGTTCTATCTGTGTGCCAAATTTTATTAAAATCCATACAGTAGTTTTTGCGTAAAAGAGTAACAAACATCCACATATCCATACATCCTCACAAACTTTCACGTTTATAATATTACCTAGTAGGATGGTAGGATAAATTAAATTTGGAATTCTAAATAGATATCAAGTACTGATAGAAAAAAAGAAAATAACAATTGTTTGGCACCGAACAACGACTATTGCTACTGAATGTACTCGCAAATAAGGTTAAATCCATTAGGCACAAGTTCTCTGTCATGGCCATAATAGTCGTAGACCCATGTTGACTATATCGTAACATCTAGAGGACCGATAACAATGAAACAATTCCATTGGCCTTATATGTATATCATTACGCCATTTAGAGCATGTAACCACCTAATAGGGACTTCTGTCTCTCGGTAGTCTTCTCAAATCAGTTAGCAGCTCGTTTGCCGATTGTGTGAATCATGTTTAATTAAGATGCTGTAACACCAACCGACCGAGGACCGATGGCCGTTGGAGCAGACGAGTCCTTGAGTGGAGACCGCAAATCGGCAAACGCAGCGTAGGGCGCCCCCCTGCCAGGTGGACCGACGACCTAAAGAACGTGGCTGGGGGGGACTGGATGCGGAAGGCAGAGGACCGAGCGTTGTGGCGCAACTTGGGAGAGGCCTATGTCCAGCAGTGGACTGCGATAGGCTGAGTTGATTGAACACCAACTTCCGTCAGCGGTTTTCCCGAACAAATTCAACATGGGAGTCTTCAAGAACGGCACCGCACACTGCACCTTCCGCCGGTCATCAATCAGGACTACCTTCCTGGTCGACGCAGCAGTCAGCCACTACGCAGCATCACCGCACACACTCGACTGGCACTGGCAAGCACTCAAATCGACCTCCGGTCTCAGAGGGGAGTGATGTGGCGACATCTACCTCACCACAGTGGTGACCCCGACGTGATCGTCACAGAGAGTACTTCCACGAACCCACTTTGGAGGAACGAGGTGTCATGTCCCTCCAACATGAAGGGAGGCTCCTCCGGCCAGGCTGGGTCTGCGCCTGGCGGGCGCGCCGGCCCCCAACGTTTGATGTTGGGCGGTTGTATTTATGCTAACTTGCGTGTAAACTCTGCTTGCGCGATGTAGGATAGTTCTTATGTCACCGGATAGATGTCGCTACATCACCCATGTGCGTGATTCGGAATTTCTATTGTCATTGGCTACGCTAAGTCAGTGTTAGTTTCCATGTGGTGAGGTAGATGACGCCACAAAGAAAAGAGCATACGACTTTTTAAAAGGTCGGCGACGCATCGGCGAATCCCCTGGTGTTGTGGATGTCCATGGGCGGCGGAGATTGCTTACCATCAAGTGACCCGCATGCTCGTTTGTCCTCCTATGATACATAAAAATAAAAAAAAAACGTGCGATTCTGCGATTTAGTCGGCCAACTTGGAATTGTAAGTCAGCGGGCTCTCTTAAATAACACGGTCTGTTTCTTAGTAAGATGCGGCTGACGTCACGCAAAGACGGATACAAAGTGGAGGTTAAATTCGATACCACGAGCAGAGTTCAAGTAGCTTAGCGGATAAAGTACTGATGTACCGAACCAGGAGTCGCAGGTTCGAATCCTGCTCATGAATCAATTTTTCTTTTCACAATTTATATCTTTAGATTTCGCTCCAGATTAAATAATCTATCATAATTCTGCATGAGATAATATTTTTAAGCAACTTATTACTCTGCTTTTTACATAGGATTTTAATGACTTGTGGTTTGTAGGAAGGAATGACGAGGGTTGGCAAGGGAAGACATCGTTGGCTTAACCACGTGAAAAATACGATTTTAAAATTAAATATGACGCAAATCCCCACACATTCGCGACAATAAACCGTTTTTACGTTTCTGTCATCTCGTCTTTTGACATAATATAAAATTAATTATAATTAATAAAATGAATAAAATTATGCGTGGATGTCGCACCCGCTCTACATTCTCTAATCGCGACCGCGAATCCGTGAATGCGATGTATATTGCTGAGCTCTCAGGCCATATAAATATTTGGCTTAAAAACGCAATGTGGTACAACAGCGTTTTTGCAGATTCGTAGGCGCGATTGTAGTGCGGGTATTACACATTTTGCAAAAGTCCACACAATAATGTGTTTTTTTATTCCGTGAGAATCGAAACAATTGCATTAGATCGCTTATGCTTTACAAGGTTATTGAAAACAATGTGTCAATGTAATTTTTAGGGTTCCGTACCCGAAGGGTGCTAAACGGGACCCTATTACTCTCGCTACGCTGTCCGTACGTCCGTCCGTCCGTCCGTCTGTCTGTCCGTCTGTCCGTCTGTCTGTCTGTCACAGGGCTGTATCTTTGTAACGGTAATAGATAACCAGTTGAAACTTTCACAGAATATGTGTTGTTGTGTTGTGTTGTTGTTGTGTCCCTGCGTGATCGAATCAGAAATGAGGAGATTCGCAAGAGAACGAAAGTAACCGACATAGCCAGAAGAATTGCCAAACTTAAGTGGCAGTGGGCGGGGCACATTGCTCGCAGAACGGATGGCCGATGGGGTAGTAAAGTTCTGGAGTGGCTACCGCGTACTGGAAGGCGCAGCGTGGGTAGGCCCCCCGCAAGGTGGACCGACGACCTGGTGAAGGTCACGGGAATCCGCTGGATGTGGAAGGCACAGGACCCGAAAGAAACCCAAATGACCCGAAGATATTTATTAATTATTATTTATTTATTTTAGGACCGGTCTTTCGGCTGAAATGATGATGATGATGATGATGATGATGATGATGATGATGATGATGTGTTGCCATGGTGCCTATCACGACAAATTCCAAATACAAAAAAAAATACAAAAAATCAGAGGGGGTCCCCATACAAGAAACCTCAAAAAACATGCATTTTTTTCAACGTTTTTGTTCCTGTTCTATCTTCAAAACGGTAATATATACCAGCGTCAAACTTGGTCAGATTATAGTGCATATTATGTTGTTTAGCAACAAATACTAAAATTAAGACAAACATAGACATATGTAGTGGTACCTGCGTAAGAAAGACATGCGAAAATTCATATTTCGCGCACTGGGCGTTGATGTCTTTTGATAAACTCTCGTAAATCAAATCAGTTTTTATGGGGTATCAGGTCGTTGAGAGATACGGAACCCTTACTGCGCGAGTCCGACTCGCACTTGGCCGGCTTAAAAAAAAAAACTGTATTGCGATTACACACAGAACGCTGCTGCCCATCCTCTGGTGAATCCCTTAGTCGCCTTTTACGACACCCATGAGAAGATATAGGTAAGAAAAATAAATCAAATAATATAATAAATCAATTAATTCATGAATTAATAATTTTACACTAATAAAATTTATTTTAATCTTTAAAAATATCTTTACCCAAAATCACGGCTCTTGAAATCTGACTTCGAAACTCTTGAGCGAAACGATCTTATCTAAACAACAGCCGAGATTTACCGATAGTAGTATGTAATATCGGCAAATTGATGTCGAACAGCGTCCTTGATATAGGGGCTCTTATCGAGAAGGTGGTGGACAGTTTTATCGATTGTAATCGATTGAGATAACCTTGGGTTGACGATATTGAGATGTCGTGACGTCAGAGGCTTGGACGTGTGACTATCTGTCTGTGTTTTTCCCAATTTTCTTTTACTGTAGAAAAAATAAGACAAGAGAGACAATGACAGCAAATAAAACATACAACTTTTACTATGGGACCATATCGCACACCCAGAACAACACTGTATTATGTCGAAAAATCTCAAAATTGAGTTATGTCTATGGACGAATAGCCAAAAATTTGCCGCGCATACCACGAAGACAGGCGTATTTCTATTTACAAAAATGTCCTACAGATGGCACGCTAACTCTCTATTGGTGAAGACGCGCTGCCAGAATCATACCACGAACACAAAACTATTTCTAGATGCAACTTGTCCACCTTAGAGAACAGCACCATACCCTTTACGCAACAGTGAATTATTTTGTGATAATGCACTGTTGTTGAATGTAGTACGAAAATTACTCCGAATTATTTAGTTTTAATTCAGTATTGGTGACTGTGCTTATACAACGTATTTGATATTATTTCGAAATAGTACTCTGTTGTTGACGAAGGTATGTCAGATTTTTTGGATTATTCCAAAATGGTTCAGTGTTGTTCGTAAAAGGTGAATATCTGTGAAATGATGCACTATTGATGGTAAATATAAATGATGTCCTAATTTTATTAAAAAAACATAATAAATATATTTTTTATACGCAGAACTGTTACTTGAATTATATTTAAAAGAAATGTATTTACAATTTATGTTGTTCTTTAATTACAAGAAGATTAATCATCTTTTTTTGAGATAATGCACTATTGTTGAATTTGAAAAATTTGTAATTGTTATTTGGCAGATGATGAGGGGTTGTGGTCTCCTGTTAATTAAAAAGGCAATGCAAGCAACCACAGTAGAAACCTGACCTTCTGTTCAACAAAACAGCGTGGAAAAGGATAACTATTGTAGCATCAACCGATGAAAGATCAGCGTTGGCAGCATCAGCCGATGAAGAAAAGAATATTTTACTCTGATACACTTTTTCTGCCTTTTAAACAAATACCTTGGCCTCTTTTAATCCCTAGAAGATTATCTTCTTCTTCCTCTTCGAACTCCTCGTCAGACTCCAGCTCGCCATCGTCAAGCTCCAGCAGCTCAAGTAGTTCATCTGATAAAGAATCTAATAGAGCGGGTCATTCTACAGCGAATACTCAAGGAGATTCCAATTCTACTCCGACAAACGCACCATCAACTTCTTCTGCCATTGATACTGCTCCATCAGTGATCGAACCCAAGTTAAGTAGAAAGAGAATAAGAAATCCTGCTGGCTAGAAGTGTAAGATTGCTAAGAAAACTTTGCGGAATACAGGAAAAGCGTATGTTTCTTTAACAAACCTTACAAAACTAATCGCTGAGTGTCAAATCCGGATTACTATTTTGAAATAAATAACAACAGGATTAGGGCATGTAAAGAGTTTTTAAGGCTACTCTGAAAATCTGTGATAGATATGATATTAAGTAGGTCTTAAAAGAACATGGACAAGACAAAGGTTATGTCGAATTCCTTTCTTAAACATAAGAGAATCTACACTCGAAGTTGTTGACGATTACCGAAAAAACACATAGGACAAACTGTCCAGTTAGGTAGGTAGGTCCAACTTCGAGAAAGAGGTCAATTGTCGAATCCAACCCAGTTGGGCAGCGTTCGGGAAGCTACGCAATATCTTCTCGTCCAAAATACCGCAGTGTCTCAAGACGAAAGTCTTTGATCAGTGTGTATTGCCAGTATTTACTTACGGCACTGAAACGTGGTCGCTCACAATGGGCCTGATAAGAATGCTCAAAGTCACTCAAAGGGAGAGGGCTATGCTCGGAGTGTCTCTGCATGATCGAATCAGAAGTGAGGAGATTGCAGGAGAACGAAGGTAACCGACATAGCCCGAAGAAATGCCAAACTTAAGTGGTAGTGGGCAGGGCACATTGCTCACAGAACCGATGACCGATGGGGCTATGAAGTTCTGGAGTGGCGACCGCGTACTGGAAAGCGCAGCATGGGTAGGCCCCCCACAAGGTGAACTGACGTCCTGGTGAAGGTCGCGGGAATTCGCTGGATGCATAAAGCGTAGGACCGGTCGTTGTGGCGATGCTTGGGGAGGCCTATGTTCAGCAGTGGACGTCTTCCGGCTGAAATTATGATATTAAGACGGCGGTTTCAAAGAAAACAGATAGTGGTTTTATGAAATCTGATGCACGCCAATCACCGCAAAATAGACTCTGAAATAAAAGATAGTGTGACTAATTTCATAAATTCTGTTCCTAGAATAGAGTATCATTACCTAAGAACTCAAACTACAAGAGAATACTTCTCAAGTGATAAATTAGGCCGTTATTGTATATTGAATCTCAGTAAAAAACAGTAGAATAATAGTGCATTATTTCAGAATCAATCAGTAAAAAGCACGTAACTCGAAATAATTGTTTTTTATTTTGTTCAGTCATTTCACAACAGTGAATTAAGTAAAAAAATGCATTATTTGGCTTTATTAACGCGTTTTGAATCGACTGAACTACATAATGCTGATACGCATTGGATTCTTCACATGCAATGTTCAAAACATTTGCAATAACTTTGACGTAACATGAGATAACGGTTTTTCGTCGATTCTGAAAAATGAGCTATTTTGACTTAGTGCAGTATTGTTCTGGGGGTGCGATATCTGAAAACGCCAAAAAAATATCAGCTGTTCCCTACAAAATAATCGATGGCGCTCGACAAAAAACCGGCCAAGTGCGATTTTGACTCACGCAGTAAGGGTTCCATACCACCCATAGACCTGATACCCCATAGCACAGATAATATAATACTATAATCCCATAGAAACTAATTTAATTTACGAGAATTCATCAAACGACATCAACGAGCCATGCGCCAAATATGAATTTTTGCATCTGTTTCCTACGCAGGTACCACCACATATGTCTATGTTTGTCCTATTTTTAGTATTTGTTGCTAAACTACATGGTATGCACTATAATCAGACCAAGTTTGACGCTGGTATGTGTTACCGTTTTGAAGATAGAGCAGGAACAAAAACGTTGAAAAAAATGCATGTTTTTTGAGGTTTCTTGTATGGGGACCCCCTCTGATTTTTTGTATTTTTTTTTGTATTTGGAATTTGTCGTGATAGGCACCATAGCAACAAATATTTTGTGACAACTGGTTATCTGTTACCGTTACAAAGATACAGCCCTGTGACAGACAGACGGACGGACGGATG
This sequence comes from Asteroscopus sphinx, assembly GCA_949699075.1. Lineage (NCBI taxonomy): Eukaryota > Metazoa > Arthropoda > Insecta > Lepidoptera > Noctuidae > Asteroscopus > Asteroscopus sphinx. The sequence continues at coordinate 3,683,514 of OX453011.1, read as the reverse complement.
GACAGCGTAGCGAGAGTAATAGGGTCCCGTTGGCACCTTTTGGGTACGGAACCCTAAAAATGGTTTTAGGAAGTATTTTTACAGCCGTTAGTGACAAACCATGCGTCGTGTGTTTCAAAGTTATGGGAAATGTGTTTCTTGCTCAGCATTTGCCAGTTATTATTTTAGGTTATTTGTAGGTATTTAAAGCAAATAGACCCATAAAGAAACACTCGACAGAAACACAGGAACGTTTGTCATACTCGTAGTATGGGCACTAAGCAATTGAATTTATAATAAGGGCGGACGTGATGTCTATCACATAACTGAGTGACGATGTGTGTCAGTGAAAAACACGTCTAGCCCTCTAGCAAGACTGTTACTTCTTCGAAATTTCTTTCACGACTTAAGCTGCTATCACGCTTTTCTTATTAAACAACTCAATTTTCCAAATAAATACAGGATAATTTTTACCCGGTTTACACGGTTTTGTTATACATAAATGAAATGTAATAATAGACACTTTATTTTTTATTAAAAAACACCAGTATTACGAAGGACTGGATCTTGATGTCGCACTTGTCTGTGGTCTCGTTACTGTGCTTATTATGTGCTTAGTTCCACATACTTTGTACTCCTGTTACCCGCGCTGACATTGGTTATAATTACGAATAAATTACGACCACATTACGACCATTTATTTATAAAAAAAATGGATATGGTAGAAAAAAATAATTAAAAAGTCCATCCTATTAGCGATACAGGATCACCCAAAAAAATTCAGACTCAGAGATTCAGTTTATTTTATGCTTCAGTAAGTGACCATCTAACCTGTCTCTTCACGACGACGGTTCTAATTAATATTTAAAGAAACCTTTCCAAGATATAAACACGACAACCGATCGATCATTTATAAGCCCCACTTAGCTCCCATTACACAAATGAAGCGTTTTATATGCGTTCTAGAATTCCATTTCCATTGTACGGTATTAGAACTCAACGAGCAACAGCTACCCATTTTAAATCGCAGGAACTGCAATCCGTATCATTTGAAGCAATTTTGTGAACAGTTTCTACGGTAAACGGTTGTCACGGCTGCAGATTATCTGATAAGAGCTTTATGCTCTCGTTATTTTAGACTACTTAAGAGGCTGACAACAGCTAAAAAATCAGACATCTGCGATCACTGACGTTTTGTACAGAACTGAAAGAGAGGCGGGACGTCGGGTGCGCCACTCAACTTGAATGAAAATTAACAAAAAAAAAAAAAACTGAATGCTTTTGAAAAACAGAAACAACTGTTTTAGATTATTGTCTTTCTTATATGTCTTCTTAATTTCCTTTATAATATTTTGCAAATAATAGAGATTGTTTGCGCTAAAGCATGTTTTAAGAGGTTACATATATTTTTTATTTTTTTTAATCCGTAACGAGATTATCCGGAGAAGAACCGGAGTGACCGACATAGCTTGTAGGATCAGTAAGCTGAAGTGGCAGTGGGCTGGCCATGTCTGTCGAAGGACCGATGGCCGTTGGAGCAGACGAGTCCTTGACTGGAGACCGCGTATCGGCAAACGCAGCGTAGGGCGCCCCCCTGCCAGGTGGACCGACGACCTAAAGAACGTGGCTGGGGGGGACTGGATGCGGAAGGCAGAGGACCGAGCGTTGTGGCGCAATTTGGGAGAGGCCTATGTCCAGCAGTGGACTGCGATAGGCTGAGTTGATTGATTGATTGATATATTTTTTCACAGCTAAAATTTTTTTTAAAAGAAGCCTATTTGGGGTATTTTGCTGTTGTCTGTCAGCGTCTTAAGGAGTCCTCACCTTATTGCTCAATGATAACTGTATTTCTTTAGAGGAATTGAAACTAGATTTAAACTAAGCACTCTAAAAAAAGAAAAAAAATCGTTTTTAAAAGAAGCCTATTTGGGGTATTTGGCTTTTATTGTCAGGGTCTTAAGGGGTCCTCACCTCATTACTCAATGATAACTGTATTTCTTTAGAGGAATTGAAACTCGATTTAAACTAAGCACTCTAAAAAAAGAAAAAAATACGATTTTAATAGAAGCCCATTTTGGGGTATTTGGCTGTTGTCAGCGTCTTAAGGAGTCCTCACCTCATTACTCAATGATAGCTGTATTTCTTTAGAGGAATTGAAACTCGATTTAAACTAAGCACTCTAAAAAAAGAAAAAAATACGTATTTAAAAGAAGCCTATTTGGGGTATTTGGCTGTTGTCAGCGTCTTAAGGAGTCCTCACCTCATTACTCAATGATAACTGTATTTCTTTAGAGGAATTGAAACTCGATTTAAACTAAGCACTCTAAAAAAAGAAAAAAATACTTATAACGATAAGTATACCGCTGAAGTTTGTGAGAAATATGAACTCTAAAACGATTCGTAGTGTTAATTTAAATCAGGATTATTACTATTTAATTGGAAGAAATCTTTACTTTTTTGAGTTTTATTGTAACAATTTTGATTGTTTTCTATTAAATATTTTGATTGTTTTCTATTTTTAACTATAGTTATTACTAGGTCGCGGGAATCCACTGGATGCGGAAGGCGCAGGACCGGTCGTTGTGGCGATGCTTGGGGGAGGCCTATGTCCAGCAGTGGACCTCTTTCGGCTAAAATGATAATGATGATGATGATGATAGTTATTACTCAAATTATAACCATTTAACTCGGAGAAGTGAAAATAATATCCCGAACAATGAACCAGAAATAATCTGCAAAGCTATGAATGAATGATATATTTATTTGCAAGAACATAGGCAACATTGAGTAGTTGCTAGTTTTTAATCCAACAATAATTCTTGTAAAACATTACATTTCACATTCTGAATCACGAGAAGTCCAGATGCGACTGTCCTTGCTCGCACTCGTAATCGGGACCTTTTAAAAGAGGTCAATTGGTGGACCAACTCAATATTGACTTAGTGGCCAATTTGGGCCGATTTGAGTTTATCTTAAATTCAAGAGCATGACGTTTCTAGAAGTTTTTTTTTGAATATCTACAACGTGTTGATCTGTATTCATGCCATATTTAAGGAGGTGACTATACCACTGATAGTGAACACGAATCAGTAAAAAAATACCATTTTTGTTTAATTTTTAAATACCTATTTGTAACCAAACAAATTCCCTCCGTGTGTCGTATGCGACACAAAAGCGATACATACGAAACCACCAAAACAATTTGCAGGTATTTCCACCCTTTGACAAAGCCGCCGATGACTTATTTTCATGTGATAACGTCTTTTTATGATAAACCGTGTATTATATACACGCGTGCGAAGCAGCGGGCAGAAGCTAGTAAGAAATAATTTTCGAAAAGCGATGGACAGAAATATATGGTAATTCAGCTTGGTAGGCACAACTTCGAGAAAGAAGCCGACAGAAGTATACGTTTGGGCTGAGCAGCATTTGGCAAACTTCGCCGAGTCTTCTCGTCGCCTATACCGCAAAGTTTGAAGACAAAGGGCTTCAACCAGTGCGTCCTGCCAGTCATGACTTACAGCGCCGAGACGTGGACACTGACAGTTGGGCTAGTCCACAAATTCAAAGGCGCTCAGCGAGCTATGGAGCGAGCTATGCTTGGAGTTTCTTTGAAGGATAAAATCCGTAACGAGATTATCCGGAGAAGAACCGGAGTGACCGACATAGCTTGTAGGATCAGTAAGCTGAAGTGGCAGTGGGCTGGCCATGTCTGTCGAAGGACCGATAGCCGCTGGAGCAGACGAGTCCTTGAGTGGAGACCGCGAATCGGCAAACGCAGTGTAGGGCGCCCCCCGCCAGGTGGACCGACGACCTGAAAAACCAGGCTGGGGGGGACTGGATGCAGGCAGAGGACCGAGTGTTGTGGCGCAACTTGGGAGAGGCCTATGTCCATCAGTGGACTGCGATAGGCTGAGTTGATGATGGACAGAAAGACGTCACCAATCTAATTACTTTTTAATTAATGACATGTGCATTGGTTTAACTGCTGGACATAGGCCTCTCCCAAATAGGGAAGGTGACAATTTTTCATTATTTAGTTTTACTAGAAAACTCCAAATTGTTTAAAAAAATATAAGCAACAGTGAAAAAACCGATAAAATATTTAATAAAATGTCCAAGTTTTGAGCAACTTTAATTTGTTCGCTAGACAGAGACAGCACTATCAAAGTATGACGTCATTATTCAAAACCTTCATAGAAACTTGACATCTCTCTGTGCAACGAACGGACGTTCCGTTTAGCACGACAAGGATAGAAAATGCCCCGTCCAAAAACATAAAAAGCGTGTGTCTCTTTAGTTTTTTCATGGTTTTTATTATTATTTTCACATATGTTGTCGTTTTGTACCTTCTTTTAAATAATATAACATTTTTGGTATTTTTTTAACAGTAGTCATGTACGGTCAGCATCCGCACATTGTACCGTAGCCTAGTTTAGTCAGAAATAGGTATTGCAATTTTTGTTATTTTAAGCAATGTTGCACCATAACGTAAGAAAGTACGTTAGTCTTCGTTTTATCGCGAGCTCGTACAAACATACCAGCAACATTTTACCTAACATTTTATATAACATTTTATTACTTTTTTCAACATTTTTTAACTATTTTTAAGAACATTATTTACGTTGTAGTTTTCCATTAAACATTATTTTAACTAACATTTTAACATTTACTTTATCCTATATCCTCAACATTATATGTACGTGGGACACTCAGAAAGTTTTGCGAAACTAAAAAAAATTGTTCTATACGTACATATATTTTTATCAAATCTTTTCAAAGTACTTTCCACCAGCCTCTATACAAAGATTCATGCGCCTAAACCAGTTTTCAAAACACTTTTTCCAGTCCGCCGCAGACACCTCGTTTACAGCCTGCTCGAACGCAGCCAGCGCATCTTCCGGCGACGAAAATTGTATCCCTTTGAGCTGATTTTTTATTTTTGGGAATAAAAAGAAGTCACACGGTGCTAGATCAGGGCTGTAAGGAGGGTGACCCAGGAGTTTGACTGGCGTGCTGTCCAGGAAGTCCCTCGTTTTGAGTGCGGTGTGCGCAGGTGCATTGTCGTGGTGGAGCAGTAGCCCGCGGAGCCCTGTGTTTGGTCGCTTGTTGCTTATAACAGAGAAAACTTCTGGCAAACATTTGGTAGTATACCATTCGGCATTAATGCTTCTTTGATCCCGTAAGGGAATTGATACCAAGTGGCCAGTCAAATTAAAAAAGCTAGCGATCAAAATCTTACCCCCGCTTCTAGATCGCTTCACTTTGGTAGGCGTTGGCTCATTTTGAAACACCCAAACAGTCGACTGGCGCTTGGTTTCTGGGTCGTATTGATAAATCCAGGACTCATCACCTGTAACGATGTCGTAAACACGCCGAGACGAGCCTGCTTCAAATTTGTTAAGCATATCACGGCACCATTCCACCCGGGCCTGCTTCTGAGCATCGGTAAGGTTGTGCGGCACCCAGCGTGATACTATCCTCCTCACGCAAAGATGGCTGTGTAGAATCTCGTGAACGCTTCCCGATCCAATCTTCAATATGTGTTGAATCTTCTGATATGTAATTCGCCTATTGTCTTGGATTAAATTTTTCACTGCTAGCACGTTTTCTTCGGTAACAGCCGTCAAAGGGCGACCGCTTCTTTCGTCATCCCCCAAAGTTGGTCGACCGCGCTTGAATTCGTTATACCAACGATACACGGTTGCCTTGGAAGGGCCTTCATCCATGAATGCCATTTGAAGTCTATCGTACGATTCATCCGGTTTCAGGCGACACTTGAAATCGTATAAAATCATAGCTCTAAAATGTTCCCGGCGCAGATCCATATTTCAGTGAGACACAATACTTTGAATTAACTCGCAAAAAATGTGGAGGGAAATTTTGAAATTGGAACTTACTTATTTTTACTTATAAATAATCATATTTTCGAAAAACATTATAACTGGCCAGTCTCCCATATATAAAAACTTTTTTTCGCAATACTTTCTGAGGGGCCTGGTATAGGCTTAAGCCCTTACAAGTCAACTACCGGATTGTGAGCAGTTGCCAACTCGCAGTAGGCCAGAGTGGTAGACTAAGGCCTGAATCCCTCACATTCTAATAAGAGGCCCGAGTTTGACAGTTGGGCACTCAATGTGCTGGTTATGTTGTTTTTGTTTGTTTTATAGTATAGGATGGCGAAACGAGCTAAAGTCCCACCTGATGTTAAGTGGTTACCTTTGCCCATAACAACTGCAATACCACCTAGGCTGTTGCCTAAATGGTACTGCAAGTCGGTTCGCCAAACTGAGACATGAAAATGGAAAGTCTCATGTGAAATGGGAATCCTAATGATTGCCACAGCTTAGCTGAAGGAAGAAAATCAGCGCGCTGGTAATCACAGTTCACAAATCACCAGCAGGTGATCTCAAGATCCTTTCGCCTATTCTCTTGACGTAGTCTCCCTGAAGCGCTTTTAAGATACCCATGGATGTACCAACTTCTAGGTAACAACAACTACAACTTAGGTTCAACTTGATGGTGAATTTGAGTTTAAGTACCCAATATTAAAGTAAGTTGGTTCAGCGTGCTGGGCCCTAATTCACGTAATTTCATGACGCGCCGATCAAGTTGCAGTGACGCTGCAGTTCATTTCTGATAACGATCGCCGTAGATAAGAAAATACGAAAATATTTTGATCGAAACTTAATTGCAACTGCACTGCAACAGCACTTTAGTTACGTGAATTGGCCTTCAGGTATATTGCAAGTATAAGTAATTAGAAATATAGAACTAAACTGGTGTGACCATGACCATAGCACACCTCGGCCACTCAATACAATATAAATGCTAGCACCACCTACATATACAGACGTTGTATACGAACGCACACACATGTTTAGGTTAGGTATGTTCGCCGCTCGTAATGCCGACTGGGTTCCAAGCGCTTCTCAGTAGTTCTCAGAGATGGCGTGCTTGTATAGTGACTGGGGATTGACATCCATTGCGATCTTGCAGTCCAATTGCTGTCAGATTGCGTGCGGGGCGCGGGCGAGGAATTTTAAATAGGCTGGGGGCGGTGAGTGGCCGTTCTGTACATTAGTACAGTATCTACTATTAGATATTCTGTGACTATTATATAGTGTGATACACTACTTGCGTTATTAGTCAATTATGGTTAAAGTTATACAATAAAATACTGCAGCCTAACCGTTGGCATAGTGTAATAGTACATTATGTCTTTGGTACCTAATTAGTTATTATGATTAATTGTATAGGTAGTATAAGTAAATATCAATATGTTAAGTATCCTCTTATCTAAATGAATATAAACAAGTCAATTCTAGCAAAATTTTCAAAATTTATAGAATCGGATAAAATCTAAATTTATTAATAATCCGCTCTTGGTTTTGGCGTTTGACTTATACATAAATATTATGATGTTAATGTCACAAAAATGGATCTTTCATTTAAAAACTTTCAATTCAAAGGAATCTATTGATCAAAGGAGAAAACGAACAAGAAAAAATCTGTCAAGTGCGAACTTTACCGTCGACCGCTTGATAGGAAAGGGTTGCAAATACTTGGACCCGATTTTACCGACATGGTAAATATAAATATCCTTATAAGAGTTTTCGCAAATATCTGAAAAGATTATACTTCGTGTCAAGGTACATAATTACTTTATCACTTGTAGCGGTTTGAAAGCGAATAAAAATACAGCTTCGCGATGCTACGTACATGAGCTTACAAAGAATTTTTTAAATATCGTTTTATATTTAAAAGGTCGTTGACATGTGATTGTTTTCTTTGTTTTATTATTCACCAGTTTTTATATTTATAAACTTTAAAGAAACAAACACGCGGATTGTACGATCTGTACGGTTAAGCTGCGCTTGCCACGGTCAGTCTGTGGATGGGTAACCGCTTCGTTACACATCGAGACCCCTCCGTGTCTCGGAAAGCACGGTAAACTGTCGGTTCCGGTGGTCATACGAATATCTGTAACAGTCGTTACGGGCAGTCAGAAGCCTGAAGGTCTGAAAACTGGTCTAACCTCCGAATGTCGGTATTACCCAGTACCTGGGTTGCGGGGGTGATGGCAGTCGCTTCGTGTAAAATACTGATGTTCAGCCGCATCTGGGTAGATTGGAAGCTGACCCCAAAATAGTTGGGAAAAGGTACATAATATTTGTAGCAGCAGACGTAATGATATGAAATGAGTCATTCCCATTTTCTCAGAATCATTGTGGAATTTATTACTTAATAACCACAGATATAGTAAAAAATATAGACGAAGTGCTGCGAACAATCTAGTGAAGCCAAAAAATTATATGTTCCTTCGTGTACAACCAGCGCTCACGCAGCCATGCACCTCAAACCGTGCTCACCCCTCTCAGTACACATGTCGCAGCTTCGTCCAGTAAGCATCGCGAATGCAAATATCCTTCAGGTTCATGGTGTGTGTGTGTGAGCGCTGGTTGTACACGAAGGAGCATATATTGTTTTTTTTGGCTTCACTATGATTGTTCGCAGCACTTCGTCTATATATATTTTGATGATATATGAACTTGATTACGCATATCTTTTTACAGAGTAGTCCGATTTTGATGATTCTTCTTTTCGTGGATAGGGTATATCTCGAAGTTGGTCCTATTTAAAAATGAAAACCAAAATCCACCCCTAAGGGTAGGAAAACGGGATGAGTGTTTGTTCCCCCACTGAATTCTTACCTGTTAACCGATTCTGTTGAAACTTGGCACACATAAATGTAGTACTGGAGTTAGATTTTAGCCACAAAAAAAAATCAAATTAAACTTTTTAACAAAAAATGTAACCGACGAAAACAAACTGAAAAGCGAAAAATAAAATGAAGCTTTTAGTCTTTTCCTAACTAACTAACTAATGTAAATAACTAATTATGAGTCGGCGCCAAACAAACAATCAACAAAGATCATTAAATTACTTACTACTAATAAAAAAAAAAAAATATCAAATACAACATGTTTTCTACGATAAACAATAACTTTCCAAAAATGCGTTCCCCGCTCGACCACTTGCAACTCGCACGCACTTTGCTTGTTTGTTTGGCACCAGCTCATAATTAGTTATTTACACTAGTTTAGTTAGGAAAAGACTAAAAGCTTCATTTTATTTTTCGCTTTTCAGTCTCTGTTTTCGTCGGTTCAATTTTTTGTTAAAAAGTTTTATACAGAGGTCAACCCGGAAATCGTGAAAAAAAAACTGCTGTTTCATAGAAAAGTGCAAAACCTATTGGACCGAAATGTATAGAAAGGTTTATTGAATATTCGCGATTTCAGAGGGCGGCCCCGTATCAATCGAAAGACAGAAAAGAGGTCTTAGGTGCAAGAAACATACTTAGGTACTGTTTTATGTACCAGAGATGTTATGGATATGATAATTCGGATCTGGATACGGATATGGATATAGGAATAAAATTATATCGGTTTCGGATACGGTCACAGATATGTAATTATTTCGGATAATCCGTTAGTTTCGGATAGTTTCGGTTAAATAAAAACACAAATAGTATGTAATAATTTGGTTTTATTTATAGGATTTATCTAGTTATGAAAGAGGTTATGTTATGACTAGAAATAACAAACAAACTGCAAGATTCACGTGGCGCGCAAGCGGTGAAACAAAATCCTGTAGAAACATGTCGTTTTATTTAGACTCTGCCCTTATACGAAACTATCCGGAACTTGTGAAACGGATACGGTTACGGTTACGGTTACGGATATGTTTTTATTTCGGATATCCGATAGTTTCGGTTACGGTTACGGAGCTCCATAACATCCCTGTTATGTACCACTGTGTTTTATTGAGGTAGGCAGGAACTACTATTACTATAGGCAGAAGTGACTATTGAAATTCCACCCGCTATGATCCTGACCATAGAAATCTAAATAATATAATGTAACAGAAGTGGCAAAGGCGCGTAAAAGTGTCACCACGTACAGGTGTCTCGTAGGACATCAGTAGGCCAATTTTCGATCAAAACAATGCTTTTTGTATTCACTTATCTACAGCGATCGCTGTCAGAAAAGAACTGCAGCGTCACTGCAACTTGATCGGCGCCTCATGATCATTACGTGCACTAGGGCCCATCGTGCGAACCGTTTACTTGATCATCAGTGCTGTTTTGGACGGAGAGTCACTAAAATTGTACTTTGCAGCATATCTAACAACAGATTTCTTATTAAACTTAATTTATTTTTCATTGAATGCTACAAACATGGTGGGCGTATTTGTGTATTTATGTGTTGGTAGCGCCGAACCGGCGTCACGCGTTCCTGTTGAAAAGACATAGATGGCATTTCTATTACCTTATTATTAATATTTCTATGATCCTGACACACTTCCTTCGCTTTACAAGTGAACACCCCCCCTCCACATTCGCTTACTTGATAAAGACACAATAGGAAAATCAGCACGTCCCAGAAATAACTCTACCCTCATTATTAGTAAAGTTGAAACTGATTCGAATAGGGTAAGGGTACGCAATAAAAAATTCTAACAACATTCCCGATGCCAATCACTCACTGCCCTTCCGAGGGTCGGGAGATGGTAAAAATACGTTTGACCTCCCTTTTTGTTGATCGGAGTCTGTATGATACCACAAAGGCTTTGCTTACTGTCGGTGTTGCTTATAATGCGAATTTAGATAAAAGAATGAATTCCGTTTTCCCCTTAAACCAAAATAATAAGAAAAGACGGAGCGCCTAGAACTAGTAACTGAAGCCAGAAAAAGGAATACCAAATGGCAAACACAGACATAGAAAAAAATATGGACTAAGTGTTGCGAACAATCATAGTGAAACCAACAAAAACCGTGCTCCTGCGTGTACAATCCAGTGCTTGCACCTGAAGGATCTTTGGATATTTGTTTTCGCGTGTAATGTCTTTGGGTTTAAGGTTCGATGGCAGTTTCCTCCAAATTGCCTTATTTCACTGTCAAATCCATTGCTTCTTGCCAAAATGTTATCTTTCCATCACTTTTTCTTTCACCTTAATAAGAAAAAAAAGGGTGACCCAATTTTACACCAGGCAAGAAATTAATGACTTCATTTTTAACTCTGGCGACACTACAAAAAATGGCTTCCAAATTAGGGTAATTGCTGTCTAACGACTTTCTCGACCCGAATACCTTTGATATGTTTGAGTTTCCTTAATCCGGTCAATTGGCTGAACAATGAGAGTTCCTAAAAGCGATTATAACTTATATTGCAGGACCAAGGGTCGAAGGGTTTCCTCGAATATTTGTTTCCTTAAAGCGAGTTAGTGGTGGTACGAAATTATTAACATAGTCTGCGGTTGGGAAGATTTACGGATCCTCTAAGAAAATTTGCATATTTAATGTTTTAATAAGAAAATTTATAATAATCAAAAGATTTCACTTCAAATTACAGAGTTTCTACTACATCTGAATCAAAGCTAAATGTCCTGTTATAGCTACGTCCAAGTCACTGTCACTGTTTGACTCTAACATCCCAATGCTGGGCATAGGCCTCTCCCCTTGATTTCCATGTGTCATGGTTTTGCGCTGTTGACTAATCGTTACAGTATTTGTCCAACTCGTCCCACCATCGTTTTCGCGGTCTGCCTCGACGCCGCTTCCCTGTGTCAGGGCTCCACTGTGTGATAATTTTGGGCCACAGCTCAGAAGGCATCCGGCAGACGTGGCCAGCCCAATCCCACTTTAGTTTTGCGGCTTTGTGAGCAACATCAATTATTTGTGTTTTTGAACGCAGTGTACGTCCGAGTACTTATGCTATTTATTGTGGAAGGATCCAAATAGCGAATTATCTATCATGTAGAATTAGCAACTACGTTTATGAGTAGAAGTTTAGTATAATCCTTTGCTTTTTGTATAACCTTTATATAAAACTTTTTGGAAGCGTTTGCTACCATGATATTAATTTGCTTTTGCTGGAATCTCGAGACCTAAAATGTATTAAAATCTAAAATGATATTACATCCAACAAAGCCCGAGGCAACTACTGAACCTTTGCCAGCAAGTCTTTTGTAGTCAAACTGTCGCTGGCAACTTGTCTGCTTCGGTAGTCAACAACCTTTTACAAGAGAATTAATTCCTTTATTAATACACTTGTACGAATTTTCTATAAGATAAGTAGATACTAGCTTCCGCTCGCGATTTCCTCTGGGTGTACTCTTTCATTGCATACCCTTGTACCTTCTAAATAACTTACCGCTTTCTTGTCAGTGTACCAGTAAAATATCTGTTATCAAAATATAATTCTTAACCAAGGCCACAGACAGACGAAGTGCTGCAAACAATCATAGTGAAGCCAACAAAATCGTGCTCCACCCTGTACAAAACAGTGCTCACGCATACGCATGCACCTCAAACCGTGCTTACTGCTTTCAGTAATCATGTCGCGGCATCGCCCAGTAAGCATCGCGAAAACAAATATCCTTCAGGTGCATGGTGTGTGCGTGAGCGCTGGTGGAAGAGCACGGTTCTTTTAGCTTCAATATGATTGTTCACAGCACTTCGTCAATATTGGGCACAGATAATATAAGTAAAAGTTAAATTTTCAAGATCCAGTAGTTTAGACTATTCATTGTTCGTCATTCAGTCTCTGGGTAAGTAAATTAATCCTATTTTGACGACCTCTGTGGTCTAGTGGTTCGAGAGTCGGACTGCTGATCACGAGGTCGTGGGTTCGATTCCCACAGGACACAAATATTTGTGTGATGAACATAAGTGTTTGTGTTGGTCTGGGTGTTTCTTATGTATTATAAGTATGTATTTACGAAAAAAAAAAAAGTATGTAAGTATTATATCCATTGTCCAAGTCCGTGTTAAAGAATAGCACCACCCTTATCTCTTCTCATGGGTGTCGTAAAAGGCGACTAAGGGATTCACCAGAGGATGGGCAGCAGCGTTCTCTGAGTATTTAACCAACCAACTGCGATCGCCAACCCGCCTGCCAAGCGTGGCGATTATGGCATATCCTCCCTTAATTGGGGGAGGCCTATGTCCAGTAGTGGACGTCTTTCGGCTGAAATGATGATGATGATGATGATATCCATTGTCTAGTACCCATAGCACAAGCTCTGCTTAGTTTGGGACTAGATGGTGCTGTGTAAAAATGTCCCAAAGATATTTTTTATTTATTGATTCTAGGGTTCGATTCCAAGGATTAAAAAACACGAAAAACATTTCAAAAACTATTTTTTATTTTACATCTTTGTGATGGTCCAATAAATTATCTTTGAACTTCGATATTTACTAAGAATATAGGAATCTTCGACGCATGTTCCGTGTAACCAAAATAGTACAAATTACAGTACTAAACGAGGCGCAAAACCCTTGTGTTGTGGTGTTCATTGTCAAATAAATGGTTTTAATTACATGGGTAGGTACGGAACTACCGAAGTCTGTTTCCTATTGCGGCTTGCGGCTTAATTACCGCAATCAAAGTAATAAAAGGAGGCCTAATTAATTTACTTATGGGGCCTAGTTTTTGGTAAAGTCTGTTCAATAAGTCTGTTCAATAAGTTAGTTTACATGGGTAATTTCTAGTACCTACTTGTGATTCTTGTGAAATGTTGGATTGTGATTCATAAGAACTATGTATAACGAAATATTGATACAAATTAAACCCAAAGTTAAACCCACTATTTAATTTAATTTTCTTTTCCTTCCACGCTCAACCCGAAGATTTCTCTAATCCCGCCAACCAACTGACACATTTTGCGGGTTTAAAGTTTTAAATAAAGTGTGCAAATGTTTTGGTCCAACATAAATTATTTATTTATAATTTTTGCTAACAATTAATACATATCATCCTCCGAGCCTTTTCCCAATTATATTGGGGTCGGCTTCCAGTCTAGCCAGATGCGGCTGAACATCAGTATTTTACACGGAGCGACTGCCATCAGACCCCCGCAACCCAGTTACTGGGTAATACTGACATTCGGAGGTTAGACCAGTTGTCAGACTTTCAGGCTTCTGACTACCCGTAACGACTGCCATAGATATTCGTATGACAAAACCGGGACCGACAGCTTAACGTGCTCTGCGAAGCACGGAGGGGTCTCGATGTGTAACGAAACGGTCACCCATCCACAGACTGAGCGCGGCAAGTGCAGCTTAACCTTGCAGATCGTACAATCCGCGCAGTCGTTGCATCGCTACGAGCCCCTCAACAATTAATACATATAAAGATATTAATTTATTTTGTTGATTATAGACGAGCAGCACTATTGCTGATAAAATTTGTTGTTTATTTTTTACGTTCCCAGCGTTGCCAACGAGAGTCCATTCGTTCGTAGCCAGTTGTCGAGTCTATTCTTAAATGAGTTTACAGAGGTGGCAGCAACCATGGTATAATAACACCAGGTAGTCTCTTCCCGTGACAGCTAGGTCACGTGATTGCCTCCGTACTACGTCATCGGCCGTGGAGCCAATAGCGGGCGGTTAGCGTCACACTTGTCAGTTTCATGTGCTGCCACTTTGTGAAAATAAATTACCCGAGCAAAATGATTTTTTTCATTTACTTGCTTATATAAAGAATCACTTTTGAACTAGTAATTTTATACAGTTTCCTTTAATAACTAATTAGATGAATAACAAGAGATAACAAATAGTTAGGCTAGTTAGGAATTTATTTAATATTCATTATGAACAAAAATCTCCTTAAGTATATTGAAGATATCAATCAATGGCAGCACTGATCGTGACGTAGCTCAGAGGCATCGCGCTGTCATTGCGGGAAGAGAATACCTGGTGAAACATCTTATTATACCATGGCAGCAACAACATCCTCCGGCAGCTTGTTCCAATTTCGGACCACCCTATTACCAAGGGTGTGGTGTGCAGTGTTTGTTTTCGCTAGTATGTGACACAGTTGTATGTCATGGTTTCTCCTTGCTCTAGGGACGGTCACCGTTCCAAAGATGCAGCGAACATCAGGAAGATTGTACTTTTATATAATGATTTTGTATTTGTTTCGATGAGGTCGAGGCGACACTCCTCAAGGGTTGTGAGGAGCAATGCGTGAAGCCTTATATCTTCGCGTCACGCCGGCTCCCTCACGGGGTAGCCAGACTGGCTGGTGGACCTCTCGTGGTCCTGACGCATCATCCAGTCGGATCCATCTAATCATCCATTCATTCCACCTTTTCGAGTATTGTGTGCACGTTATGTGTGCATGTACGAGGCTAAGTAGCATCTGCGCGGAATATATTATTTGGGAGGTTAGCGCTACACTTGCCGCGGTCTGTCCGTGGATGGGTGATCAATTCGTTGCTCATCAAGACCCCTCCGTGCCTTGGAAAGCACGTTAAGCTGTCGGTCCCGGTTGCCATACGAATATCAATGGCAGTCGTTACGGGTACTCAGAAGCCTGAAAGTCTGACAATTGGTCTAATCTCTGAATGTCGGTTTTATATTGATGTTCAGCCGCATCTGGTTAGACTGGAAGCCGACCACAACATAGTTGGGAAAAGGCTCGGAGAATGATGTGAGCATGCATGATAGTGCAAACTTGTTGCTTTAGCATTAAGATATCTTAAAAAAATATTTAAAGAAACTCTTTTGTTTTCTTTTCTTACTCTTTTTTCTTATATAAAAAGTCAGATGTCTCCACACGGAGATGACGGAATGAGCTGTTCTCCTTCAAAAAGGACTGGATTCTTGTCGCAACAGACAGGGCTAAGTGGAAGGAGAGTAGGGAGGCCTTTGCCCTACAGTGGGACACTTCAGGCTTATAATAATAATTGTCTTTTTACCTGTATGACCTGTGTCTTGTTTTGTAATAAATAAACGTTTTGTCTATCTATCAATATTTTTATTTCGTATTCAGTGGATGTGCACTGAGGTTTTATGAACACTAGTTTACGTCCTAGCACGGATAATTTAAAGAACAATTTTTCTTTGTTCACAGAGGAGGAGGGCACAGAGTTAGAACTGGAGGCTCTATACAGAAGATACTGCGTGAGATTGAAACACGCGCTGTTCGTGTCCGCGCTATGTGTGACACTGTTTTGCTGCATCATCTTGCTCTGTGCAGTCTGCATATTGCATTCACATGTAAGTTAGCATTAAATTACTTATGTCTTATACTAAGATGCTGCGTGAGATTGAAACACGCGCTGTTCGTGTCAGCGCTATGTGTGACACTGTTTTGCTGCATCATCTTGCTCTGTGCAGTCTGCATATTGCATTCACATGTAAGTAAGCAACATCTTTACTTATACCGAATCCAAAATAGCCAAATTCAAAAGGCACCTACACAAAGTCCGCATACGCAAAAAACAAAAAAAAAATAACTTGTATCGAAATGCGTGGTCATAGTTTGAAAATTTATTCAGGGTAGCATAGAACAAGTTTTAATATGGCGACAACCCTGCAGGCCTAGCCAAGTTACAAACGTTTCGTATCTTCTTCTATCGTGTCGACATGAGCTACATATTGTAGAGCTCATGCCGTGGGGAAAAGATTAGCCAGTCAGCAGGTTGGTAGCGGGGCTGACTGCCCAGGGTACGCCGGACGATCAATTAAATATCGTCACTTGTGGAGGCTTTTTTAATGTACCCCAAGTCTGGCCAAAACATTATAATCGGAACTAATTTTCTATCCTTGTCAGGATTTCGTCAATCTGTGGTTTATCATCCAAAAAATATGCCTGTAAACACTTGAATATATTCTTCTTCTTATCGTGTCAATGGTTCAAATAGGTATAGGTAACAGTTTTGTTTAGATGTTTTTTGAATAGAACGTGGCCACTTCAATGGCGTTTTCAGTGCCGGCGAATAGGTCATCATTTGAATATATTTAAAAGGAATATGACAATCCAAAGTTCTGCCAAAAACACGATTTTAAAACAATTTTTTCAATGTATGACTAGTAGCGCCCTGCATTTGTGTAGTACCTATGACTAGTAGCGCCCTGCATTTTGTGTACTCCTTAGTGTAGTTAAAACATTGAATTGAAAACTCCTTGGTTGGGCTGAAGTGTACTATTAAGGAAAAATTAAATTATAGCATTATTTTGTTCAGCAAACTGTATCGTAATGATTTCTTTAAATTAAATACAGGTGCATGTGCATAAAGTCTGTTATTATGAAATTACTTTTGAATTCTCGAATTTTACGATATAAGTGTAGATAAAATCTTTTTCTTTCTTTCTTTATTATCTTTTACCCCCAACATCGTTTTTGTGGTTATCCCACAAGAAGCGTGCATTTTTTCGTGATAAAAAATCGCTTGTCACTCTGCGTCAAAGACTATCTCTATGCAAATGACATCGATCCGTTGCTCTATTGCTGCGTGAAAGAAGAACAAACTAACAAACACACTTCGCATTTCCAGTATGAGTAGGATAACAACCATACGAATATCTATGGCAGTCGTTACGTGTAGTCGGAAGCCCGAAAGTCTGACAACTTTTTTTCTTTCTGCCGTGGGGAAATCCCGGCGACCATACACTCCATAGACGTCGCATAACAGGCGGCGACCAATGTATGCAACACATCTATGAAATTTCACTAATGTAGGTCGCCACTATTCGCCACTTGAAATCTTCAAATCAATTTCGACCAATTACATGACCCGACAAAACTGCCGCGTTAGTTATTAGCCAATAGCCGCCTTGGTATGGCCAATCGGATTACAGTACCCCGCCTCGGCTACTGGCAGAATTTATTGTACGAATTATATTCAACACTAGGCGTCTATTGGACTGTATGGCCGTTGGGAAATCATCATGGAAGCACTCACTTGACCAGTCAACATTTTACTAACTGAAATATATATTCTAGATTAACCTAAAATAGCGAACCTATAGTAATTGCCTACAGATATCGGTCAAGCCTAAACCTCGACTTGATTACTTAAGCGTAGGTGCACTTAGACCTAAGCTAGTGAACCACGTTTATGTGTGCAGGGAATTGCATTAAGTGTTCCACTCGGGGACTAACTCGATTGAGGGTCAAGAGATTAGACCTTAGCTTCGAGCTATTAGACTTTGCATGTGTAGGTAGTTTGTGTAAATCTAGCTGTGGTGTTGTGTAAACTTTGCATTAATGTGATATATTAAAACAAAATATTAAAATGTACTTTCCAAAAAAGGTAGCTCCTAAAAATTTGGTAGATCGAGGAAAGTGGAGAGTTCTCGTTTCGGAGACCATGACTCACTTTGGGTCGCTGAGCCAGAAGAGTAAGTAAGTAGGTAAGTTTAGGAAGTAGGTAGGTGCTTTTGATTCGGTTTGATTTAAGAAAAAATTGGCACCGACTTCCTAAACAGTTTTACACAAATTATTTTATTCTTTTTGAAGTCGATTTTAACTTTTTTTAAGTTTATTTTATTTTTCTATTTTGATTGGCATTAACAATAGAAAAACAAGCGATTGCTGCAATCCCCGATGATTTGCTGTCATCCATTGAAGAGTTCCCTTTCTTTATCTCCGAAAATCTTCATCATATCTTCATCAAATTATATACTTTCTGAATGCAAATGTTTGACTTGTTGATGCAAATACCAAAATAACAAACATAAAAAAAAAAACAATTGAGAACCTCCTGCTTTTTTGAAGTCGGTTAAAATTACATCGAAGTCAGCTACGGACTATAGGGAAATACCGTTAAGTCTAATAAATAAGTAAATACCTAATTTTGTTCAGACTTGATCGCCATTTAGCTGAGTGGTCGTGAACTGTGAGTGGTTGTCTGTAGCGGCTTTATGACGGATTAATGTCGCGTCCATGTGACAGCCCTGTCTGTATGACGAAGGATTTATTAGTTAAAATTTGTGTTTGAAGAAATAACGTAAATAAAATAGACAAATATAATTTTGGTGGTTTTGGTGATTACAAATCTACATTACTTAAGACGCTGACAACAGCCAAATACCCCAAATAGGCTTCTTTTAAAAACATTTTTAGCTGTATCAATTCAGTTTGTGGCAGTGAAAAAAATATATGTTAATCTTGATCGTATTTTCTGAAACTTATTTTCTGAATCTGTATTGTGCCCAAAACACGTTTTCTTGAAGTTTTCTCGATAGAAAAGAATTGTAAACTAACCTCTTAAAACATGCTTTAAAGCAAACAATCTCTATTCATCCATCATCAGCAAACAATCTCTATTATTTACTAAATATTATAAATAAAATTAAGAAAACATTTGAGAAATACAATAATCTAAACATTTGTTGCTTCTGTTTTTCAAATAAAGTTTTAGTTTTTTATTAAAAAAATAAATTGTTAATTTTCATTCAAGTTGAGCGGCGTATCCGACGTCTCTCGGCTCGTTGCCTCTCTTTCAGTTCTGTACGAAACGACAGTGACCGCAGAGGTCTGATTTTTTAGGTGTTGTCAGCCTCTTAAGGTGCTAATAACACAGGCACAAAAAATTGAACTCTTGACTTCCAAACTAAGCAGAACTTGTATTATGGAAGTCAATTTGGTCTCTATCAGAAGTAAATAATACAATAACGCAAGGATAGGATGCATGCAGAAAAAAATAGGTTTTACAAAACCAAATAGAAATAGGAATTTATGTTAATAACTACCAAAGCTGTGATGGGTATTGACTTATTTATTTATTTAATTCTTTATGCACAACAGGGTACAAAGGCGGTCTTAACGCCATAGGCGTTCTCTACCAGACAACCTTAGGGTAATGCAGAGACAAAGAATAGGGTAGATGCACCAGTAAAGTAGTAAAATATGTTTCGTACTACGGACTTATAATTACATATAATAAATAATAAAAAAAATAGATAAATACATATGTACATTATACATATAATAAAATATATATATTATACATACCTACATATATAACTATAAATATATAACATCAAGATAATTCAAAGTCGACCTGAATCTGCTAAATTGTTTTCACGGAAATATTTCCTTAACTTATTTTTAAAGGCGAGCCGACTGTTAGCCATCCTGATTTCCTGAGGAAGCGCATTCCATAATAGGATAGATTGCACGAAGAATGTAGAGTGAACGAAGTCAGAGCGGTGAGAAGGACATTGGAGAAGACGATTATTAGTGGAGCGGAGATATTTAGTATGACTTGTACATAGATACTGAAAATGAGAAGTTAAGTAAGAAGGAGAATTGGGAGAGAAAAGTAAAGAGAATAGAGTAGTTAATGCCCTCATATGCCTACGTTGGCGGATAGGCAACCATTTTAGAAGCAAACGATACTCAGACACATGGTCATATTTACGAAGATTAAAAACGAACCGAATGCAGTTGTTAAGAAGCCGGTCAAGTTTGTTGAGAAGAACTGCATTCAGGTCAAAGTAGCACACATCACCATAGTCAACAATTGGGAAAATCAAGGCTTGTACAAGCTTTGTTTTAGTATTTGGTGGGAGGAAGTTTTTCAGGCGATAGAGCGACCGTAATGTTCCCGTAACTCTCTGGCTGACACTCGCCACATGGTTTTGCCAGCTTAAGGTGGTGTCAATATGCAAACCAAGGTCTTTGACACTAGGGCTGAGTGGGATGACCATGCCATTAAATATAATTGAAGGAAGTGTTGCACAGCTCAGTTTGCAACTACTCCAGTGACTCCCTATAACGATGGCTTGACATTTATTAGGGTTCACTTCAACCCCAAACATATCAGACCAGTTTTTTATGGCCATCAAGTCACAATTTATGGCATCTATCGCGTCGGATACATTTTCCACCCTTGCTTGAGAATATAACTGCAAGTCATCGGCATAAAGGTGATAAGAACACTGAAGCTTCTGGGTAATGAAGTTAATAAAAACTGAAAATAGAAGTGGAGAGAGAATGCCGCCTTGTGGGACGCCAGTCTCTAGTTCACTCCAAGTTGAAGAGGATTCCTCAACATGGACAGACTGCTGACGATCCCGAAGATAAGTAGAAAACCACTCCAGCACTTCAGGTGAAACCATAAGATGGGAGAGAATAGATAGGAGAATATTGTGACTGACAGTATTAAAAGCATTGGAAAAATCAACCAGCACTAAAACAGTAACCATGGTGTCTTCCATACCAGCCTTAATATCACCTGTCACTTTGAGGAGGGCGGAGGTAGTGCTATGTCCTGGCCTAAAACCAGACTGAAGAGGATTTAAGAGGTTGTTGAGATAAATGAAACGGGAGAATTGCTTATGGACACAGGCTTCTAGAACTTTGGAAAGGAAGGGGAGGATAGAAATAGGTCGGAAATGGGAGGGTAGAGATGGGTTGGAAATCTTTGGCAGGGGGCAGACATAAGCCTTACGCCACAAGGTAGGAAAAAACCCGGTATCTAGGGAGAAATTTATGATATGGGATATAGCTGGGAGGAGTTGGTCTAGTAATGTGACGATCATTCTACGACTGATATTGTCACAACCCACTGCTTTGGATTTGATGGAGAGAATTATCTTTTTGATCTCACTTTCAGTAGCTGGAGAAAAGTGAAAGGGATTTATGTCAGGATGCGACAGACCAGATATGAAATTCAAAGTCGTTTGTGCGGTTAGACTATCCATAGTCGGAACAGTGGTGAAATGATTGTTGAGGACGTCTAAGCCAATTGAATTAGGAAGGTCTAAATGTCGCGACTTGCCGATACCTAAAGTTTTAAGAAACTTCCAAATATCGGCAGGAGAACAAGAAGATATATTAGCAAGAATATGGCAGCGTTTAGCATTGCGTATCATCTGATTACACCGATTCCTTGCAGTCTTGAAAAGTTTCCAATTGTCTTCAACACGATCTCTTTTGTACTTGCGAAAAGCTCGGTCCCTACACCTCATCGCCATTAGAACCCCCTTAGTCATCCACGGTGCAGGTGGACGCTTAAGTTTAACTTTTTTGACAGGAGCGTGACTGTCATAGGTATCAATCACCAACTGGTTAAAAATTCGAACTTTGTCGTCGACCGTAATGGCCTCCGCTAAAGGTTTCCAGTCGATTTCAGACGCATCCTTATGCAGTTTATCCACGTCCATCCGCGCAAAACAACGCCTGTACAGAACCTTGGGCTTAAGTTTAGGAGGTTTCAGGATATAGGAAAGGAAAATAAGGTCATGGTGAGAAAAACCAGGGGCATCAAGTTGCCCATGAGAGGAAACGAGAGAAGGATTGGAGGTAAGGATTAAATCAAGCCAGGTGTCCTCGACATCCTTGTTGTGGTGAGTGGCTTGAAGAGGGAGAACATGCAGGCTAGCTGACTTGATCAGGTGCAGGAGTTTTCGGGAACGTGGGGAGTTTTGAGCAAGAAGGTTTGTGTTTAAATCGCCCATGATAATGTGATGTGCATACTCCGAACCCAAGGACTCTAATACCGATTCGAAGTCAGTGAAGTAATTGACAGTAGGGGGACAATAAACAACACCAAGAACTACTTTGGTACCTTTGACACAAACCTGTAAGAAAAGAAACTCAGCAGAGGCGGAATAGTTTGGAGGGGAAGAAGATAATATTTTGTAACGAAAGTCACTGCGTAGGTATATCGCGACACCACCCCATCCCTTACTTATCCGGTCATTTCGGATGAGAGTGAATCCAGGTAGGGAGTAAGAGGTAGACAGTAGTTCAGGTTTGAGCACGGTTTCGGAAATCAGGACGGCGTGAACATTGCTATTGGAAAAGGCCTCATACAAGTCACTAAAGTGACTAGGTACGCTTTGTGCATTGATATGGCACACATTCAACAGGCGGCTGTTTTGTTGGTTAAAAATATCACGTAAAGTATCGCCGAGCGTGCCAGAAGCAGAACAAAAACTATCATCCAGAGAAGTAACAGATTCATTAGCAGAGTGAAAAGATTCATTATCATCTGATATCATAAATAAAAAATAAAATAATAATAATATAAATATACAATAAAAATATCTAAAGGATGTATTATATTTTATATAACAGAGTGCAAAATAATTTATATTACGTTCGCATCTCTGCACCACCCGCCAGCTAACAATAACACACAATTTAAAAAACAAAAGAACACTATATAGGTACAAACAACAGAACATCAAAATAAAATTCTAAACAAACCGGCCCAAAAGCACAGAATGCCTAATTGCCAAAAGTGAAGTTTGACACAAAAGAGTAGAAAAACATAAGGGGCGCCAAGCAGCGACAACGGCTGGCGCCATGTTTTAGTAGGAAGGTATATAAAAAATAAAACGCTTCTCTAGAAGAACTTTGGCTAAAGCGCTAATTTAGGCATGTTACAGTTCAGCGTAAAAAGTATAAAAAAAATGAGGACGCCACTAGTCATACAATATAAAAAAAATACAATACAATACAATATTAAAAAAAATACTAGAAAATTTAAAAATTGCTTTTCTGACAGGACCATGGATGGTATTTTGTATTGTAACATTTTGGCATCATGATAATACATAGACTGACATAGTTCTGACAACAAACAAGAAATACCTAGTTCAGATTTTAAACTTTTTGCCGGACAACACGAATAATTTACACGAAAGAACAACAACACCCAACGGCGTCAGACGACCATTGATTTAATAATGCAGGCGCCGGATACTCTGTGGTTTGGGCGTTCGTTTGTATCATCGCTTTGAGTAACTGGAACGACATAATACGCTCCGGGCGTCGTCGGACGATAATACTGAACGCGGCCCTTTAGGTAACGTATGATGCAAGCAGTTGAAGCAGTACAAGTCACACTTTTTATCTGTGGACAAATATGACTAAACTCATAAACTGTCATGCTAGTACATATATCATTAATCTGTGCTGTCATGTGTTTACTATTGAGAGATTTTAAGAGTAAGCTAGCACAAAACAAAACAAATACCTACCTACTTTATTCATTCCAAAGATAATTTAATCACTATTCATACAGCAATAAAGGCACCACTTATTTGTAACGAGTTAGTGAGTTAGTGTAAAAAATAGTGTTTATTTAAATTGCACAGGCTGTATCCGTACTTTATTTTTACTCTAAATATCAGACTAAATTATAAAAAATTAAAACGCTTAATGATTCGCTCGCGGCAAGATTCACTTAAAAATAAACTTAATTAAATTATGAGCTCGAGGGCGTAATTAGGTGCTTCAATTGAACATTCTTCTTGTCTCGTTTAAAAATAAATCAGTCTTTTTATTTATAGAAGGATGGGTAAATGTGTTTGCTATTATTTTACCACGATTTTCTAACCTACAACTGGGTAACATGTCATCTACCTGCTGAGTTTAGCAAGCACATCAGATCAGGGTGCATAGTGCGAGTTTGACACGTATTGCATATTGCCATCAAAAACACATCAATAAATTACAACAAAAATCACGCACACATATAAAACACGCACACTTGTCCTTACGCTCCTTACGGCATTTTAGAAATAAAAGAAAGTTTTCTCTCTAACTCGTGCGCATACTCACTCAGGTGCAAGTGACGGTGAATTACGGCAGTGTATGCCCGCTGTGCATACACTGGTCAGCCTTTACGCGGCGGCTTGTCATCTCTCTAGTATTCTGTTGCTCTGAGGTTTCAAAAGTGTGACCTATGGACATGGTTTACAAACTGCAATTATCTTACATTTTAAGGCTTATGCAGGCCATATGGAGATATACAATGATCATATTATTTACCCTACATGGTGTACGGAACATAGTAAACAGTAATTACAGCAAGCCTGTGAGATCTGACATTGTCTTTGTGCCGTCAAGCCAGCTTCGCCTTGTACCTAATCTACGGAATAATCTCGGTCTAGATTAAATTTCAGACTATAACTCAAACTACAACTCAAACTACAATAGCGACACGACTGTGTTAATGTTAGTATTATCTATACAACGTTACTTCAAATTAGCTGGCGACACTTCCCAGATGCACTGATGAGTGTTGATATCTCACCATCATCATCATGATTATTTCAGCCGAAAGACGTCTACTGCTGGACAAAGGCCTCCCCCAAGCATCGCCACAATGGTCGGTTCTGTGCTTTTCGCATCTAGCGGATTACCGCGACCTTCACCAAGTCGTCGGTTCACCTAGTGGGAGCGACCTACGCTGCCTTTCAGTACGCGGTCGCCACTCTAGAACTTTACTGCCCCACCGGCTATCCGTTCTGCGAGCAATGTGCCCCGCCCACTGCCACTTAAGTTTCCCAATTCTTCTTGTCGATATCGAATGATAATAAAACAAGAAATAACATGATAATTTAAACTCATAATTTCAACCACAGCCAGCTGATCACGGGGTCAACTGTCGCGCGACGCACGAACAGGTTTTTTTAATAGATCAGTTGACATTAATGAAATTATGAGTGTAGAATATCCTATTTTATGGGCCGCAGGCCCACTACTAGGGTGGCTGGAGGTCAGCTTACAGCAGTTGCGAGTGGGGAGAACTCATCGTCTTTCGAACTCTCTCCATCGTCTCCTTCGCGAGCATCACCTCCTCGCAGAAGGAGACGACACCCTAGGCAACCACATAATTTCACCTCTTCTCGCTCTGGATGTGCGCAGCCTATTGGCTGCATTCTAATTTGCGGTGTAATGGCTGCCGCAGTCAGGAATTACTGGCTGCCTAGTGAAGTGTTTCTAAAGAGCTATCATATTTATCTCAGATTGGCTGCCGCGCCCAGGCTGCCTAGTGCACGGGGACCTTTATGTTCGAGGAAGTGTTGGCTTATTTTTTGCCGTAAATTACAAGGTTTAGATACCGAATGCGTAGAAATATAATATGATCATTCCAGCAACAATCAGTCACAAAAACTGATATATGTACGCGATCTGCCTGTAGGCTTATCATTTGTAACAACAAAACTCGTTTACGGAAACATACGAACACAATGTGTCCAATTTGTTTTTCCAACAAAACGTATGTGACCAATTTATCACATATAATAATGGGTGTAGGAACGTTTGTGTGACCCAAACGTTTTCAATGTGTTTGATTGTTTGAGAAAAACCAATACCAATCACTTTTTAGAGCGATATCGGAAAAAAAATGAACTAAAACATCTTCAAGGCTGATGACAGCAGAAATTAACATAAAAACATTTGGCAGATAAAGTTGTTTTCTGAAAGTTGCAATTCATAAAATTGCGTATGAATGTCCAGATTAACGCGAATATTTATAGAGATTCTTGAAACAAAACAAAACATTTGCACTTATAAACTCATAACTCATCTTTTACGGCCATTAATTTTTACAAATAAAACACACTGTTACTGTTAGCCTGTAACATCCAACTGCTGGGCTAAGGACTCCCCCTTGATTTCCATGTGTCACGCACAATATGAAATAATAATTTGATGAAAAAGATATTTTGACGAAAGCGAGCGGAGTGACCGACATAGCTTTTACGATCAGCGGGGGGCCTTCGAGGTCACGGGCATTCAGAGTGGGGGCTCTGATTGTCCACTAAGTGACTTCTGGGATGGCGGCGTCACACTGTGGTCACGTGGCGCCATGTGCACCGGTTAGAACACAAGGAGACAAATAGTCTCTTTTAAGACGTGCCTTACAGGCGTAGCATAGGGAGGGCTCCGGAGGTATATTAATTTCCCGGAGTCTCCCCTTATTATGCTGTAAACGGCCACTGAGGGTGTTTTAGTGGGTAAGAATCCCACACACCCCGGCCTCTGTTCCCCATGAGGCCTTTTGAAGGTTTCCTTCTCGCAGCAAAAAAAAAAAAAGGATCAGTAAGCTGTAGTGGCAGTGGGCTTGCCATGTCTGTCGAAGGACCAATAGCCGCTGGAGCAGACGAGTCCATGCGTGGAGACCGCGAATCGGCAAACGCAGCGTAGGGCGCCCCCCGCCAGGTGGACCGACGACCTGAAGAACGTGGCTGGGAACTGGATGCGGAAGGCAGAGGACTGAGTGTTGTGGCGGAACTTGAGTGAGGCATATGTCCAGCAGTGGACTGCGATAGGCTGAGTTGATGATGATGATGATGAGTTAATATTGTATTGTCATCCAGTTCTGAGCTAGGTTAGGATGTGGCTATGTTTAAAGTTTTAAGTCTCTAGCTCATCGGGAAGTTAGTTTAAAATTGATTTACCGAACAGCCAGACGTGACTGAAAGCGAGTTAATAACAACGTGGTAATCACGGACCAATAAAAATGGCTGACGGAATCTCGCTAAGAAAAGACTGAAGCACTAAATTTTTTCCTAAACCCACTATAATTTCGACAGAATGTTAACACACCAGTGGGGTAATTGTGTAATGCATTCACATTGACATCAGCTTTCATTTTGAAATTACAGCAATATTCATTGCGTGGTACGTAGTTGTCAATATGACGGATTGTCAAAACACACAGAGCAATGAACATTGAAATCCAGATGATTGCGATCGCGAGTGAGTTACGCAATACGGCAGCAGATATATATTATTATTTTATTTGTGACACTACGACAATGACAACCGTCACACGAGATTTGTTGTGTAATCGCGGCTTTCTGTCTTTTTATGGATGTAAATGTGTGCGTGCTAGCCCGTACATTTTAGCGAGCCGTCTTACCATGAGGGCTTAACTTTTTATGGATGTAAATGTGTGCGTGCTAGCCCGTACATTTTAGCGAGCCGTCTTACCATGAGGGCTTAACTTTTTATGGATGTAAATGTGTGCGTGCTAGCCCGTACATTTTAGCGAGCCGTCTTACCATGAGGGCTTAACTTTTTATGGATGTAAATGTGTGCGTGCTAGCCCGTACATTTTAGCGAGCCGTCTTACCATGAGGGCTTAACTTTTTATGGATGTAAATGTGTGCGTGCTAGCCCGTACATTTTAGCGAGCCGTCTTACCATGAGGGCTTAACTTTTTATGGATGTAAATGTGTGCGTGCTAGCCCGTACATTTTAGCGAGCCGTCTTACCATGAGGGCTTAACTTTTTATGGATGTAAATGTGTGCGTGCTAGCCCGTACATTTTAGCGAGCCGTCTTACCATGAGGGCTTAACTTTTTATGGATGTAAATGTGTGCGTGCTAGCCCGTACATTTTAGCGAGCCGTCTTACCATGAGGGCTTACCTTTTTATGGATGTAAATGTGTGCGTGCTAGCCCGTACATTTTAGCGAGCCGTCTTACCATGAGGTCTTAACTTTTTATGGATGTAAATGTGTGCGTGCTAGCCCGTACATTTTAGCGAGCCGTCTTACCATGAGGGCTTAACTTTTTATGGATGTAAATGTGTGCGTGCTAGCCCGTACATTTTAGCGAGCCGTCTTACCATGAGGGCTTAACTTTTTATGGATGTAAATGTGTGCGTGCTAGCCCGTACATTTTAGCGAGCCGTCTTACCATGAGGGCTTAACTTTTTGTTTAGCGATATTCCGTCCGCCTTTTTTTATTCGTCCAAGGTGGTAATTAAACTAAGACTGGCCAAGTGTGATTCGGACTCACGCAGTCAGGGTTCCGCACCACCCATCAACCTGGTTTATCAAAAGACATCAAAGTACCGTGCGCGAAATATGAATTTTTGCATCTATTTCTTACGCAGGTTCCACCACATATGTCTATGTTTGCCCTAGTTTTAGTATTTGTTGCTAAGCTACATAGTACGCACTATAATCAGACCAAGTTTGACGCCGGTATGTATTACCCTTTCGAAGATAGAGTAGGAACAAAAACGTTGAAAAAAATGCATGTTTTTCGAGGTTTCTTGTAGGTTTCCCTTTGGTTTTAGTTTATTTTTTAATTTTAGTATTTGTCGTGATCAACACATATTCCGTGAAAATTAAATTTCAACGGGTTATCTATTACCGTTATAAAGATACAGCTCTGTGACAGACAGACGGACTGACGGACGGACGGACGGAAGGACGGACGGACGGACGGACAGCGTAGCGAGAGTAATAGGGTCCCGTTAGCACCCTTTGAGTACGGAAACCTAAAAAATACAGAAAACAAACGAATTAGGAAAAGGTGAGTGTTTTCCTCCAAACATTCTCTTGCTATTTATGACTTGACACATATAATAATATAACAAGTAAACTCTGGCATTCTGGCTCACTAAAGATATTGATACATTGATGCGGTCCCTTGGGTACTGGCCAATAAGCAGTAGAGGCTTTTGGGATTTCGAAGGTACAGTCGAACCAAGAGATAAGTATGCAGGGTTGCTATATATTGATGAAGTTTTGAAAAAAAATTGGACGTTTGTCGTTAATGTTTTCTAGAAATACAGTTTAACCATGTATTACTTTAGTAAAATAATTTTACACTAAATTACTGCTATTCCATGGTTTCGTGTGGTGCCGGACGTAAAGAATTGCTCCACCCTATTATCTTCTCATGGGTGTCGTAAAAGGCGACTAAGGGATTCACCAGAGGATGGGCAGCAGCGTTCCCAACCAACTGCGATTGCCAACCCGCCTGCCAAGCGTGGAGATTATGGCATATCCCCCCAAACTGCTTGGGAAGGATTTGCTTGCTTGCTTGCTTGCTTTGTTTTTTGCTTGCTTTGTCCAGCAGTGGACGTCTTTCAGCTGAAATGATGATGATGATGAATTACAGCCATAACTTCCTGAGAAAACTTCGTATAACCACAGAGTAAGGATGTTATACTGTAGTATAACTATCTACTTGTCTCTTCTTTTGACTGTACATTTATTATAGACATCAGTTTTCTATTGGACGATGTAAGTAATATAAGTTTTTCGAGGCCTTTTTTCGAGGCCTTCGAGAATGTTTCGGCCGTAATATAATATTAAAAGTTGGTGTATTTGATTTTTATTAGTTTTTGGGACAAAATATTTGATAAAAAAGTTTCCCTTCTCGATTTGATTTCTGCTCAAATAATATTTCTAACGAAGATTTTGGACCCAGTGTAAGTGTACAGTACAGTGCGAAAAACGACCACTTTTGGCACTTTTTCTACCTACAACTACAGCGAACTATAATTTACAGAGTTAATAGTTTTTGATTAAACTACATTACACACGGCTACACATCAAGCTGTAAATTTCCAGTATATTCTGATCTCGCATTGTACGGAAATCCTATACAATGCGAGGTCAGCTTATACTGGAAATTTACAGCTAGATGTGTAGCCGTGTGTAACTGTACTTCAATTGTTAAAAACTAATAAATGATGATCTCAGCGAGTAATTATTTTTTTACTGATGGTATGCAACTTAGCTCTTAGTAGCGCCTTAAATCCCTGAACGCTGCGGAATGAGAGTAAGCGAGAAGGAAAATACGAGGCTTGCCGGAAAGGAGTAGTGCGGCATGAAGTAGACGCCACTCCGAATGAAAGTGCATTTAGGCGAAAAAAGATATTACTCAAAAAGTATGTGTATTTTCGATAAAATGGCTCAGTAAAATTATTTCAAAATAATAAAACAGTATTTAGTTAAAATATCATACCAAAATACCAATAAATGTTGGATATATTTAGGAAACTGTTCGAAAATAAACAGTTTCCGAGGTATGTTTGGAATTTTCCATGATTTAGCTAAATAGGTGCATTCATGTTTTGGACTTAATAATATTGTCACGTCTATCATTGAGTATTTTAATGTATTTTAATTTCAGTACCATAGAGTGAGTAGATTTGAGCGGGATTCGCATTCGTTTGTTGAATTACGGGTTTCGGCACTTTAATACCGTCCCCCAATAAACACATTACAATCCAATACATTGCAGTCGTTTCCATAAAACGTTCAATCAATGAAATTGCAAGATAAAATAATATTAATTGTATTCCCATTCCCCATGCAGGCCACAATGAAGCATTCGCATGAATAAAAAGCACTATCAATAATTAATTAGCAATTTCGCTGATTACTTGTTTCTGCTGTTAAATTGTCCGCTTACAAATCCGGTTTACACTGTTATGCATCGGTTCACTCCAGTTGAAACCAGTCATAAGCGGATTTGCGCGGCATTTGGTGGTTCTAATACAACGAGCAATGATTTGTAGTCTATAGATAGCCCGTGAATTGTAAAGCCATTGGAGTTGAAAAGCCAATTAATGAGATTATGAGTAGTCATGTGTGTTGAGGATGTTGCCAAACTAGGAATTACATAGGAAAGTGAGTTGAGCAGAGGTGTTACGATAGGCAGGAATGTCGTCTTCGGTGAGGCTGGCGAGGCAGGCGTGGCTAGCGTGGCTGGCGTGACTGGCGTGGCCGTGTCATTGGATTGTTAACTGCGTCACGGTGGGTCCCGTGAGGTGGCGCGCAGCGTTCTGTGTGCGCCGCCGGGGAGGGTGCGGCTGACTTTAGTCCGCACGGGGAGGAGGTGCTCGCCTGCTTGTGGTGGGCCTGGACCTGTCGGGTTGTTCGAATACAGATGGTTCCCACGCCCCCGGCCAAAGGTAATTGGTGGAACACTGTGGTGGTTTTAGTCGGTAGGAGTCCGACACTGGCTCCGTCGTCCCCGGGCGGAGTGCATCCATTGGGATTTCCCCACGGCAAGAAAAATTTCTTCTTGGTGTCGACATGGTACAAAATGTTAACGATGATGGCTCAGTCAAAGAATATTAACTATTAGGTACTACGTAAAAAAGCTACACTCACCTTCTCCCTCCAATTTAGCATCTCTTGCAACTAAGCATACGGCTGGCAGTTCGCTGTACTGAGTTATCGCATTTACGCACACAAAAAAACGTGTAAGGATAGGCCAACTCTTCAGTAGTAGTGTAGGTAAATAAATCTGCCCCCCTAGCCAAGTTGACAATCTACACAATCGTCAATCGTCAACGCTAATAGAAAACGATCAAAATGTATGGGAATGACATATCTCAACGAAAAAATCATTTGTTCAGATATGTCATTCCCATACATTTTGATTGTTTTCTATTAGCGTTGACGATTGTAGATTGTGTAGATTGTCAACTTGGCTAGGGGGGCTGTTCGCTAGTTTGGAGTGCCGTAGGCCTGGAATATCAGATACTGCTGGCCCAGAAAGTTGCCATGTCGTTTATCGTCCTGTATGCTAATATAACAATAGAATGCGATCACCAATTTGCCAAGCATGGTGTTGGCATTTTTCCATGATAGTTTTCCCATGGAAATTTTCTAAAGGCATTTTTTCGATAACATTTTTCCTAAGGCAGTTTTCTCATCAAATTTTCTATAGGCAGCGTTCTAAATAGGCAATTTAAAGATTTTTTGAGGGCTTCTATAAATAATTTATCATTAAAAACGAAACATAGGGGCATAGAGAAAGCTGATATATATTTTAGTCTAAAAAAATCATTGCCCTGGTATTACAAACCAGAAAGATAACAGTCGAGAGCGTTTGTATGGAGAAAAGACCACCAAGAAAAGAGTACTTCCTCTTAATGAACAGAAATACGAACATAAAATTCAATAAGTACTAATCCAATGCCAATTCTCCTATTTTTAACAACATGAGAGGGTAATACGTCTTATAATATGTCCTTGAAAATTTGGTGGGAAATCACATGGCAGTAGGTTTATTGGTACAGTAACCATATGGTCATGTATGCATTTGATTAGACTACTAATCGCTAGGGGATGGGACGACGTTTTCTTAGATAAAAATACCGGTTTAAAGAAAGAAAGAAAGAAAAATGGTTTATTGTCCCAGATAACGGCGCGCATAATATAAATAACAAAACAGTGTAACAAGTACACAAACAGGTAACTAACAGATACTTATACAAAAAATAAATCGAAAAAACACATAAAATATAAGGAAAGTACAGTTTACGAATTAGTTTATTAGTTTTTTTAGTAGTAGTAGACCTCCTTTGTAAAAGAGCTCGTCCGGGGAGGTAGGTACTACCACTGTACCTACTTCTCCGCCAAATAGTGATGCTTGCATTGCTGTGTTTCGGTCTGAAGGGTACGGGTGCTGGTGAAATTTCAATCACATGATCTTTCCATCTTCATGTGACAGTTTGGCGAACCGACTTGCAGTACCACTTAGGTAACATTTGCGGTAACAGCCTAGGTGGTATTAATGTTGTTATGGGCAAAGGTAACCGCTTAACATCAGGTGGGCCTTTAGCGTGTTTCGCCTTCCTATACTATAAAAAAAAGTTTCATTTGGCTATTGTACTTTTTAGCTTTTTCAAATTTTTTTCGGTATTAGAAGTATAGTTAACGAAGATATTTATTATCGAGATCAGGCTTTTGGATGAACAGATATGGGTATAAAATCGTGCTGAATCTCCACCGTGTTTCAACACGTGGCAATTTCTGGTGTGCGTAGGACTTTTGTCCCAAAACTTGCAGTTTTCCATTTGGGGCCGAATTTTGAAGTGTTACGAAGAGGGATGGAGGTATTGGTACGTCCTGTATACTTCTGTCTCCCTCTCGTAATATAACTGTGATGATTCTAATACTTCAAAATGCGGCTCTTGCACGGCACTCTGAGTTCGTAGCATGCTAATATTTTGCTAAGACGGCGTGCGCCTACGTGCGTAGGCGCACGGCTGCGCGCGTAGCAGTGGATATACGCGTAGCAAGAATTACCACACGTCAGATTTCTATAAACTTATTTTAAACCATCACTCTCTTATTAATAGTAGATACAAGAAAGGGATGGCAACAATTTTAGTGCTGTCAAATTAGACGGAATTAAAAATTCCATACAAGTTTAGTCGTGATTTCGGAACGTGCCCACTAAAAATACGAAGAAGTCGAACACTTAAATTAATTTGACTGCACTAAAATTGTTGCCTCTACTATTAGTAAGGTTTACGCGGAAATAGATTCGACCATTAACATAAACTAGTGCTACGACCTTATACTGATATATAAAAGGAGCTCTTATTTTTATTTGGAAACTAGCTGTGCCCGCGACTCCGTCCGCGTGGATGTCGGAAAATAACATCGTGTCATAATTATGAACACAATATCTTCAAATATATACATATAAGCGCATACACAGACGATTACACTATTTACCGACCATACTATATTTTGTTTTTACAACCAACCGGCTAAGGTGATGGAATTTCATGGAATTAGCCCTAAACTCCCTCATTCTGAGAAGACGCTCGTGCCCAGCAGTGGGATGTAATTGGGCTGATTACTAACCACATCTCTTCTTATGCTGAGAAGAGGCCCGTGTCCAGCAGTGGGACTGTAATGGGCTGGTAATGTTATGTTATTTTAGAATACTAATAATATCCAGTTAATTAACTCTTCTCATTTTGAGGAGAGGGCCATACCCAGTAGTGGGATAGTAATGGGTTGACTACGTTATGTTATTCTATATTTTCTAGTTTCTT
The DNA here is from genome assembly GCA_949699075.1 of Asteroscopus sphinx. NCBI lineage: Eukaryota > Metazoa > Arthropoda > Insecta > Lepidoptera > Noctuidae > Asteroscopus > Asteroscopus sphinx. Next base: position 3,649,381 of record OX453011.1, on the reverse strand, counting down.
AACTCTTCTCGTTGCGAGAAGAGGTCCGTGCCCAGCAGTGGGGCAGTAGCTAATGAGCTGATTATGTTATGATATTCTATCACACTAACAATATCCAGTTCCTTAACTCTTCTCATTCCAAGAAGAGGGCCATGCCCAGCAGCGGGACAGTGATGGGCTATGTTATGTTATTCTATACTTTCTATAATACTAATAGAATCCAGTTGTATTTTTAGGAACCTGCAACCTGCATCCAACCCACAATCATGACCTTTACTTTGTATGCAACTTAATACAATAGAGGGGTCAAGCTGTATCGCTGGATCTACTCAACCGATTCAGATAAAACATACCCTATATTTTAAGTTAGACTAATATCAATATAAATGCTAAGTTTCATTACGATCCGTTCAGCCGTTTTCACGTGATGAGGTAACAAACAGACAGACAGACAGACAGACAGACATAAATTTTTTAAACGATTGATTCGTGTTCTATAGCTTATTTCTAGTCCCCCTAACCGGTTTTCGCGAAAAAAAACTCAATGTACAGACTTTTCGACCTTTACAGTTTTATTATAGTATAGATAGATAGATGGGCTTGTGTTTGACCTTATTTATGAAGTAGCCAATTCACTCGCACTTTATACCTACTTAATATTCAATCAGGTTTTTTTTCCAACTCTTTAATGGGTATTTCATCATCATCATTTCACCCGAAAGACGTCCACTGCTGGACACAGGCCTCCCCAAGCATGTTGGGGGGATATGCCATAATCGCCACGCTTGGCAGGCGGGTTGGCGATCGCAGTAGGTTGGTTAAATACTCAGAGAACGCTGCTGACCATCCTATGGTGAATTCCTTAGTCGCCTTTTACGACACCCATGAGAAGAAATAGAGTGGTGCAATTTTTTACGTCCGGCACAACACGGAACAACATAAATAGATCATAAAAACAGAGAGAGAGTATAAAAACATAAACAGAGCTAGTATCACACTGACATCATGGTCTACAAAAAATTTGCAAAACACTATCTATTAAAATAACCGCAATAACGACATTCACATCGCTTGCCCAAACATAACCCTTGTACCACTTGTACGCATTTTTTATGAGAATGTTTGCATTCAAAATACAACAACAAGCAAAAAAAGTATATTAAATACCTAATAAAATACTGCGTTACTTAAAATACTTATCTACAACAAAATGTCATTGTGTGTGTGTGTGTGTGTTTATTTTTGTTGCATATTTAATCTTAAAAACGTAATTAAACCTTTGTTATTATAGAATAACGTTTTATAACCTGTGGTGCACAATGAATAAGCGCAGTTGTTTGGTACTAACAAATATGAATTTAAAAAAATACCGGCCAAGTGCGAGTAAGAAAGAAAGAAAGAGAGAAAGAAAGAAAGAATCATTTATTTGCGTAGAATACCAGGCCCCTCAGAAAGTATTGCGAAAAAAAGTTTTTATATATGGGAGACTGGCCAGTTATAATGTTTTTCGAAAATATGATTATTTATAAGTAAAAATAAGTAAGTTCCAATTTCAAAATTTCCCTCCACATTTTTTGCGAGTTAATTCAAAGTATTGTGTCTCACTGAAATATGGATCTGCGCCGGGAACATTTTAGAGCTATGATTTTATACGATTTCAAGTGTCGCCTGAAACCGGATGAATCGTACGATAGACTTCAAATGGCATTCATGGATGAAGGCCCTTCCAAGGCAACCGTGTATCGTTGGTATAACGAATTCAAGCGCGGTCGACCAACTTTGGGGGATGACGAAAGAAGCGGTCGCCCTTTGACGGCTGTTACCGAAGAAAACGTGCTAGCAGTGAAAAATTTAATCCAAGACAATAGACGAATTACATATCAGGAGATTCAACACATATTGAAGATTGGATCGGGAAGCGTTCACGAGATTCTAAACAGCCATCTTCGCGTGAGGAGGATAGTATCACGCTGGGTGCCGCACAACCTCACCGATGCTCAGAAGCAGGCCCGGGTGGAATGGTGCCGTGATATGCTTAACAAATTTGAAGCAGGCTCGTCTCGGCGTGTTTACGACATCGTTACAGGTGATGAGTCCTGGATTTATCAATACGACCCAGAAACCAAGCGCCAGTCGACTGTTTGGGTGTTTCAAAATGAGCCAACGCCTACCAAAGTGAAGCGATCTAGAAGCGGGGGTAAGATTTTGATCGCTAGCTTTTTTAATTTGACTGGCCACTTGGTATCAATTCCCTTACGGGATCAAAGAAGCATTAATGCCGAATGGTATACTACCAAATGTTTGCCAGAAGTTTTCTCTGTTATAAGCAACAAGCGACTAAACACAGGGCTCCGCGGGCTACTGCTCCACCACGACAATGCACCTGCGCACACCGCACTCAAAACGAGGGACTTCCTGGACAGCACGCCAGTCAAACTCCTGGGTCACCCTCCTTACAGCCCTGATCTAGCACCGTGTGACTTCTTTTTATTCCCAAAAATAAAAAATCAGCTCAAAGGGATACAATTTTCGTCGCCGGAAGATGCGCTGGCTGCGTTCGAGCAGGCTGTAAACGAGGTGTCTGCGGCGGACTGGAAAAAGTGTTTTGAAAACTGGTTTAGGCGCATGAATCTTTGTATAGAGGCTGGTGGAAAGTACTTTGAAAAGATTTGATAAAAATATATGTACGTATAGAACAATTTTTTTTAGTTTCGCAAAACTTTCTGAGTGTCCCACGTACAGGTGGTACCAGATATAAATTTGGTGGTTTAGGAACAGTGCTATATTCTGCTTGTATTAAGCATGCAAAAATCCAATATCCAGTGTAAGGGTTCCGTACCACCGATTGACCTGTGATACCCCTTAGAAACTGATTTAATTGACAAAATTCATCAACACACAGTGCGTGAAATAAGAATTTTTGCATCTCTTTCTTACGCATTACCGTTTTGAAGATAGAGCAGGAACAAAAACGTTGAAAAAATGCGTGTTTTTTGAGGTTTCTCGTATGGGAACCCCCTTTGGTTTTAAACTTAATTTTTATTTTTAGTATTTGTTGTCATAGCAATACATATTCTGAGAAAATTTCAACCGGCTACCTATTACCGTTCAAAAGATACAGCCCTGTGACAGACAGACGGACGGACGGATGAACGGACGGACGGACAGCGTAGCGAGAGTAATTAGGGTCCCGTTTGGCACCCTTCAGGTACGGAACCCTAAAAAATCATGTCATGAAAATGTATTTAGCGAATTTCACTCATAGATATTTGTTTTGTTTTAATTGTGCGCAAAAGTCCCGTAAACATAGTTCAATATTACTACAAAAGTTTCAAGGCGCATGTAGCAGCGAAGTGGGCCCCCCACCAGTAAAATTAGTTTTAAACAATTGAAGTACAGGTCAGAAACTATTAAACTCTATAAATTATAGTTCGCTGTAGTTGTAGATAGAAAAAGTGCCAAAAGTGGCCGTTTTTCGTTAATTTATAATGTTATGCTTGCATTGCTGTGTTTCGTTCTGAAGGGTACGGGTGCCGGTGAAATTACAATCACATGAGACTTTCCATCTTCATGTCTCAGTTTGGCGAACCGACTTGCGGTACCATTTAGGAAACAGCCTAGGTGGTATTGCAGTTGTTATGGGCAAAGGTAACCGCTTAACATCAGGTGGGCCTTTAGCTCGTTTCGCCATCCTAAACTATATAAAAAAAAAATAGCAGTGAGTTTCACTCTTCCTCCTCTCTCTCTCTCTTAACTATGCTGTACACGTCAGGGCCCACAACTGATTCTATAGTTTTAAACTTAGCACCTGTTTTGATATAATATTATGGAACGCAACAGAGAATTGAATATCTTTTCCCAGACTTCGTAATATCACTACTAATCATTATTGTACCCTACAGCCCTATAAAACTAGAATGGGTTTTCGGGTCTAGTTTTCGAGTAGGGACAACGACTGGCCTTGTCAACAGCTGTGGCCTGACTTATATAGTTATAGACTTCATCTGGACCGACCCTTTTATTTCAGTGACTTGTCCGAGGATAATTGTATGTATTATTTTATTTGTACACTAGCGGTGCTCTTGCGGCTTTGCCTAGGTTAAAAGTTTTGACATACGCCGTATAATATTTCCCGTCGTAGTTTTGGGAAAACAAAAGTATTTGTGTCAAGTGAAGAAAGATTTTTCATAGAAACTTTTACACTACTTTTTTACCCCCGTTCGGTTTATTTTCGAAAAATTAAAAAAGACGTAATTCATTAATTGCTTTAAACATTACTTATACCGAGTTTCAACTCAATCCAGCTACGCAATAATATTCTCCCATACAGAATTTATAATTCTATTGCATCCTCTTTTGGAATAATTTTGGAAACAAAAGATAATTATTACTTACTTTAAACATTATTTATACCAAGTTTCAACTCTATCGAGCTTCGCAATAAAATTCTCCTCTTCTATTGCATCCTCTTTTTGGAATAATTTTGTAAAAATAAAGGATAAGTATTTCATTACTTAACGTAACACATAACATAACATAACGCCTGTATTTCCCCGAAGGGGTAGGCAGAGGTGTATAGTATACCCACATTTCACCAGTTATGTTATAGTCCCATGTAATAGGGGGCGAGCCTATTGCCATTGACCGGGCACAAATCCAGACTCCGGGCTGCTACTGAGAATTTCCTAATGAAAAACCACAATAACACTTTGCCCGACCCGGGAATCGAACCCAGGACCCCACGCTCAGCAGTCGCGCTTGCAACCACTAGACCAACGAGGCAGTTAGAATTATTTGTGATTGAAGCCTCCGCTCTTCTATAACAAGACGTACATATAATAATATATTAATTAAAGCAATGTTTATATACTCTATGCTAGAAAACTTATATACTACACTTATTAACCGACTTCAAAATAAGGAGGAGATTCTCAATTCGATTGTATTTTTTTTATATTTGTTACCTCATAACTCCGTCAATTATAAAAAAAAATAATTAAAGTATATTCTTCCAAATTGGTCTCATTTTTATCAAAATCCAGTTTTGATGATAAAATCCATGTGGAATTGAGGGAACACCTAAAAATATTATAGGCATACATATAGCGATTTTGGTATATTCATCAACAAGTCAAGCATTTGTATTCAGACAGTATCATTTGGTGAACATCTTATGAAGATTTTCTGAGATAAAGAAGGGAACTCTTCAATGGATGACAGCAAAACATCCGGGATTGCAGCAATCGCTAGTCTTTCTATTGTTAATGCCATTCAAAATGGAAAAATAAAATAGACTCTAAAAAAAAGTAAAAACCGACTTCAATTTTATTATTTTATTCTTTTTGAAGTCGGTTTTTACTTTTTTTATTTTGACATAAATCGTCCACCCTTTTATTTATTATTATTATTATTATTTATTTTCAGCCTATATTGTCCCACTGCAGGGCAAAGGCCTCCCTTTCCTTATTCCACTCTTTCCGGTCAAGTGAAATTGTGAACCAGTCTCTTCTATACGAGTCCAGCTCGTCCCGCCATCATCGCCTGGGTCTGCCGCGATGCCGTTGCACGTTTTTCGGGACCCACTCGGTACAAATTTTAGCCCAAAAATTGACCGACATTCGGCAAACGTGCCCGACCCTTTTACTAATAAAAATATAACTTATCATACTGTATCGTTGTTCCAGGAACTGTCCTCCCAAACGAAAGTGCTCGCATCACTATCGGTGATCACTTTCGTGCTATCAATAGTGTTGTGCCTGGCTTTGCTACCAGCGGCGCCGGAGTGGGAGGCCCTGGCGTTAGCTGGGTCACTGCTAGTCACAATAAGTTTAGGCGTGGGTACGCTGATGGCGACGCACCACGCGCCATTACCACTCTTCGCATTGATTTTGGTAAGTAACTATTGACAGTATACCTATTAAATGCTCCTTCTTTATAGGTTTTCTCCTGACGTGATGGATCAGACGTAATGTGATGATGATTGACGATGAGATGTGATAAGGAACAGATACTGAACCATTAGGCAAATTATCCACACTCCTTAAAAAATATCTTGTATAATCTTGGAATTACCTAGTATTTTTAATGAAAATTAGGGTCTACTGCTACCGCTAATAAATCAACCGCACCATTGAGGTGGCAGTCAAACGCAAGCCCGTTAAGGATAAAAAAATAAAAAACAGAAACGTTCTTTGTTAAATCACCATCATCATCAACTCAGCCTATCGCAGTTCACTGCTGCACATAGGCTTCTCCCAAGTCGAATTCAAATTCAAATGTTTCTTTATTTCAAATAAACCTAATTACAGGCATTTTTAAAGAAACGTCAAGCTCTAGTTGCATGGTTCAAAATTGAGGGACTTATGGAGATAAACCGGCAAGAAACTCTATGGATATACTCTTTTTAAAATAGGTTATTGTTTATTAGGTACATCAAGTAATGTGAGTATAATGTAGGTTAATGACAGAAATAAACAAGAGTTTAAAAGTAAGAATATTGCATTGCATCTATAAATAAACCTAAAAAGAGTTGCCATAGTATGTAGGAGCTGACCTGTCCCGACAGACGGTACCCGTTCAAGTAGCATCACAACACTCGGTCCCCCGGTTTCCGCATGCAGCTTTATTAAATTCTCAACTAAATTCTACAGTCGCAACAACTTAATGTACAAACAACGCTTTAACCTACTTTAAAAGTAACATTAAGTGTACCTGACTACCCTGAAGGCTTGTACAAACCAATCGCAGGTGCAGCAGCGCGCGGCATGAGCAGTGGGGCACACGCACACGTCACACTAAAACGCAGGAAGTTTTAAAGCGTTTTGACAGAGGGCCCGCGATAGAACTGCTTTCAGTGTGACGAGTTAGTTTGGCGGCCATAGTGATACAACGCAACCGCAGTGCTCCTGCCCTGCGCATCTTACGCGCTGCACTGCCTGGTTTGTGTCCGGCTGGTCTAGAGCAAGTCAGGAGCGACGTAGTTCACCAGCGGGCCTGCGCAAATACAAAACAAATCTTTATTGCACTACATAAAAAAACATGATTACTATAAACTAGGTATAAGTGTATAATTGGCGGACTTATCGCTCCACGGCGATCTCTTCCAGACAACCATTGAATGGACCAGTGCAGTTAATAGTTAAAGTCGGAAACTTACTTAAAACTTAACTAACTAAACCGAATTAACTTAACCAATAAATAATATAATAAATACATAATTTAATTTATCTTATTAAATCATAAACTTACATGTGATTACAATAAATAAATAATAATATACTTATATACATAATGGAATTGTCAAATTACAATCACATGAGACTTTCAATCTTCATGTCTCAGGTTGCCGAACCGACTTGCGGTACCATTTAATTTTAGGCAACAGTCTAGGTCAGCCATACTCAACCTTTTTTTGATAGGGGCCACAAACACGTTTCAGTCATGGTGTCGAGGGCCGCAAGCAAAAATTATTGAGGTCTTAATTAAATAAAACGGAATTCCAAGATAACGATGTAGTTACTTTATTAATGAAAAAAGAAGTTTTAACAAAGATGTAACACTTTTTCAAAACTTTATCAAGATCTAGCTTGTCGCTACATGCTATACTTATAACATCATCCAGATGAGAATCCGTAAGTTTGTTTCTGTAAACGTTCTTTGTGTATTTTCATTTTTGAAAAAAGACGATTTACACACATACGTAGACCCAAAGAATGTTAGTAGGATTTGGGCACATCTTTGGACGCTTTTATATTTTTGGGGAACAATACTCCAAAATTCCACTTATTATCTGTTTCCCCTTTTTTCTTTAAACAGAACTTCTAGATTGGTATCGTTTTTAAAATTGATGAACTCATCATACAACTCCGAGTAATTACAATTTAAAACGGAAGCCAACTCTGAGAGTCGTTGTTTCTTCAGAAATTTGTAACTTCAGATGGGCCAATAACAAAGGCGCATCGGGCCGCATGCGGCCCGCGGGCCGTAGGTTGAGTATAGCTGGTCTAGGTGATATTGCAGTTGTTATGGCCAAAAGTAACCGCTTAACATCAACGAGTTAAAGGCCCACCCTTTAGCCCGTTTCGTCATCCTATAATATATAAAAAAACGAGTGTGCTTTAGACAACACTGTTTGAAAATAATTAAAACATAAATAATTTGTAATATATTAACGTTAGCATCAATATTTTATAACCACAACTTTTACGTAGTGGCAAAATTCTTGTCCTTATGGATTCCATATTGGTCTGTGCTAAACGGTGTAACGATCTTGTAATTACTAAATTATTAAATACAGTCTATTGCTTAAATTCAACCAGCATTTTTATTGTACATGCTGTGAGTGGTCCTTCGAGCCGACTGAAGTAAAACTTCACTAAACAAAAAAAAAATTGTGCTCGCACCACCTCTCTCTCTTGCCCCTACAGTAATATACGAAACATAACTCTCTCTCTTTCTATCTTCACTAACTGATATCTCACTCTCAACTTCCGTTTGCCTCGCCCGATCAAACTTTTCGTAACGCATTCACACTCTCCAAGTCATGCGTGGCTAAAGAAGTTTTACGTCAATAAAAAAATTGAGATAGGACAACAATATCCTCATGTCATTACTGCGACAGATAGTGCTCCTTAAGCAAACGCCTAAAGATAAGTAGTGATTGCAAATATTTGGTGTGTTTTGTTTCATATCGTTCCTTGTTTTACAACGTGCGCGGGCCCGCCTTCAGCCCGCACTGCTACTGAAATGCTTTTGGTTTGTACGGGCCCTTACTGTAACGCTCTCAAGCGCAATCAAAATTTATTAGAACAGCCTCTAAGCTATTCTCGCGGGAGTGTTTCTTACATTTTTGATAGCATAACTTGCTATGTACGCAACAGAGGATCATTTATTTAGTAGTTACGCTTGATAGAATATCGTAGAGTGATAATTGTGTTACGCATTCACAATGACAGTAGCTGTCATTTTGACATTACAGCAATATTCATTGCGTAGTGCATAGTTGTCGATAAGACGGATTGTCAAAAGAACGCAGTGATTAATTTGAAATCAATATCACTGCGTTCGCAAATGAGTTACACAATATGGCAGTTTTAGAGTGAAGAAAAATTTGTACGTGCACTTGATTCTGATTTTTATTTAAAAAAAATCTAATAAAATAGGGAATTGCTTGCTAGCATAATAATAATATTCATCGGGTAAAATGACAACCCCAAGCTATATCTAATTGTTTCACACGAAAGAGGTTAATGAATATGATCATAACTGATGGAAAATAGTCCTTCTACTCTACAGTGTAAAAAGTCTGTACGAAATCTATCAATCAATCAATCAAATTATTTATTTACTAGAATATGGTATTATTACAGATGTAGGTGACTTATGATTAGTTTCAGCATATTCTGCTCCATTTCTATGTGGAAACGACTAAAAATATTTCTTGTTCAGAGTTTTTTCAGTTTTAAGGACTCTGCGCTTAAAGATGAATCCAAATTGCTAGCAGAATGAAGCCATAAACATAATTTTTATTTTAAGCTGAGTGGGTATTTAGAGATAGATTGTTATTCTTTCCTCTTCATTATCTTTAAACAAAGGATCTTGAACTTCATAAAGTTTGAGTTTCAAACGATTTCAGAGTTTCGAAACTCAAATAAATGGGCTCAAATCCGTAATCTATATTTCTGAATGTCAATATTTTATCAAAATTCATAGCCTCCCTTTTATTTATTTTACTATATATAGCCTTTCTTTATCTGAATTCTGATGAGTTTTGATGTAAAACTTTAGGCACGCTTGACTTGGGGGTAAGCTGGTGAATGCGTTACGAAAAGTGAGGCGAACGGAGGGGGTAGTGCGGGATGCGGGGAACGAAGCGAGTGCGACGGCCGGCCACGACACAGCGCCGGCAGAAGTACGCGCGCTGCTCCGCCATTTCTTTGTTCTCATTTAAATAGTATTGAGGGAGAAATAAGTTAGTGAAGTTTTACTTCAGTCGTGTGCTCTAAAAAAAGACACTCGTTTTTTTTATATATGAGGCATCGTTATACGTCCCGAAATAAGCTGGCACACCTTATTTCAATACCTATTGCCTATCAGTTACGGCAAATAAAAAGTAGTTTTTTAACCGACAAAAAAAAGGAGGAGGTTCTCAATTCGACGCGTATTTTTTTTTATTTTTATGTATGACCACGCATAACTTTTTACAGAGTGGTCCGATTTTTAGTGGATAGGGTATATCTCGAAGTTGGTCCCATTTAAATTTCAAAATCAAAATCCACCCCCAAGGGTAGTAAAACAGGGGAAGAGTGTTTGTTCACCCACTGAATTCTTACCTGTTAACCGATTCTGTTGAAACTTGACACACATAAATACATGCTGAAATTTGAGTCGCTTAATTCCCGAAAGAGGGTCATTATACTCATCATTATGAACAACTTTTACTATGGGACCAATCCCGAAATCGCAAAAAAAAATCTGTTGGTCCCGACATTTGTGTTCTCTTAAATCAATAAAATGTAGGGGACCACCTGATTTATTTTCGCGAATTCAGGGTTGGTCCCATAGAAAAAGTTGTTCATAATGATGAGTACAATGACCGCTTTTCGGGAAATAAGGGACTCAAATTTCAGCGTGTATAGTTCTAGACACTACGACATAATGGAGACCTGGAGTTAGATTTTAACCACAAAAAAATTAAAAATTAAACATTTTAACAAAAAATTGAACCGACGAAAACAGAAACTGAAAAGCGAAAAATAACTAATTATGAGTCGGCGCCAAACAACCAATCAACGAAGATCATTAAATTACTTTAAATAAATAATAAAAACAACGTCACATCAAATACAACGTGAAATTTTCAACGATAAACAATAACTTTCCAAAAATGCGTTCTCCGCTCGGCCACTTGCAACTTACACGCACTTTGCTTGTTAAAAGTTCGTTTGGCGCCGACTCAAAATGAGTTATTTTTCGCTTTTTAGTTTCTGTTTTCGTCGGTTCAATTTTTTGTTAAAAAGTTTTATTGTTTTACTTTATTTTTATACCCACCTGTTACTTTCTGTTTCTGTAGCACTGTTATTTAAATATTTCACGTCGTTAACTGGGACATTAAACCATTTTTCTTTCTTCTTTCTTTCAATACTATGTTATTGTGAAAACCTCCTCAAATCTATAGGGAGTCTTCATTGTCTCTGCCTTTTTACCCAAATTTGTCTTCCGCTTTCACATCCCTTATAAAGTGTTACCGTGTAATCCCAGCGGTACTTTTTCTGCTATTTTCGTTCCTGACATTACTTTAGCTATATAGCCAGTTGCTATGTCAGTTAGGATGAGCCTTAGATAAATTGTGGCGATTAACTTGTGTGGCGTAGGGTATCTATTTTTATGCTGCTTTAATGAACGAGGTGGTTTCTTGTGTGGTAAAGGGAAGATTTTTTCTAGAAACCCTGTGACTCATTGTTCAAAAACTTTACAGTATTTTGACATCTCTCTGTATAATGTCCGTTTAACACGACAATGACAGAATACCCCACCAAAAACTTATTAAAAACCATGTACCTATATCTTCCATTTTTTCATGTTTTTTTTAAGTAACTGTATATATTGTATGTATATATATTTTTTCCTGTATTATCTAGTGGTAGAGCTCCTTTGTGAGAGAGCTCATCCGGAGAAGTACTACCACCGTACCTACTTCTCCGCCAAATAGTGATGCTTGCATTGCTGTGTATCGGTCTGAAGGGTACGGGTGCCGGTGAAATTACAATCAAATGAGACTTTCCATCTTCATGTCTCAGTTTGGCGAACCGACTTGTGGTACCATTAAGGCAACAGCCTAGGTGGAATTGCAGTGTTTAACATCAGGTGGGCCTTTAGCTCGTTTCGCCATCATATAAATACCATTAAAAAAAACCGGCCAAGAGCATGTCGGGCCATGCTCAGTATTATAGGGTTCCTTAAGTAGGTGTAATTACAAACGAATCAAATCGAATATTAATCATGGCTATTTTAGTTTTTGCAATAATCGGCAGCATTCGCGACTCAGAGCGTGTTGTTAGTAGCGCCATCTAGCGATAAAGTTACTTTATGTGATTTTTTCAAATAGAAAGTAGCTAAAGGAGCATTATTTGCTATGACAATTTTTCTCTAAGGTCAATGACCTTTGAGGTAGGTTTTAAGTATTTTTCAGTTTTCTCTCTATAACTCAAAAAATTATGATTACATTAAACTCGAAATAATTTTAAAAGAGAGTTTTTATAAAGGTCTATCAATGTGGAAGATTATAAGTTTCTACATTGCATAGTTTAGAAATGGCAGGGGGGGGGACACATTGCAAGCCACTTTGGCGGGCTATATTTCGTAGATGGTACACCTGATAAAAAAGTGGTGTATCAAACATTACCTTCATTTTAGTAGACCTATTCAATGATATCCCACACGAGGGGGTGCAGCGAAAAAAAAATTTTTTTCCCCATTTCACATGTATGGACGCTACCCCTAAAATACGGAAAAACTATTTTTTTATTCTTTTAAAATTGAGATCTATATGTAAACTATTTTTTAACAAAATTTCATTTACTTATGTTTATAACTGTAGAAGTTATTAAGCTGTAAAGGATTAGGACAGACGGACAGACGGACAGACGGACAGACGGACAGACGGACAGACGGACAGACGGACGGACATGACGAAACTATAAGGGTTCCTTGTAGGACTTCGGAACCCTAAAAACGCGAAGCGTGGTCGACGAGGCAAGAAAGAGATGAAACGATACAGGACGAATAGCACCATCACTTTTTAGTTTGGTTCAAGGTCATCGGCGTACCCAAGAGCCTTATGCACCTAAGCACCGCAACGTAATAAGCGCCTACTAAGTAAGGCAACAGAATCTGACCTCAGTTTTACACACACAAAATGTACTTAACTACGGTCTTGTTTGAACAAGCTTTCCCTTATCTAAGGAGCAAGACCCGAAATTAACAGAATATTATTCTGACCTAAACTAATGCTTAGCATGTCCATTAATCTCTATAGCAGGTTTACCTTGGATTCTGCCTACTCCCTTTCGTGACGAAGCATAATAATTAAACTTCCCATTTAGATTGTTCAGTGATCGATCACACTCGAAGAAAAGTTCTGTCGACACGTTTGGTGATTGTGTTATTTATTAACCGCAAGAGTTCAGTAGATTAGTGAAATTACTACTGAATGAGTAGCTAAAATAACATTTCTAACAGCCAAGATTACGTATAGGTACAGTACGTAACAAAAACCCTGTTGATCCTGTGAGGTACGTTATCAGTATCGATATTCATACATAAGGACACAACTCATTAGGAAAAACTTCAATAAGAATAATAAAATTAAATATTAAATCATTATTAATTGTAAATTGAAAGTGATTATATCACTTAAAACTCACACACTCAGTGATGATATCAATAAAATTAACCAAATTACATTACATATTAAATCATTATTAATTTAAAATAAAACAAAATTTAACCGGATTAAATCGCGTATATTATTTAAATTGGTATTCCTGAAGTTTCGAAAGCTTTACAGCATTTCGTGGTCGCAGGTAGACTAAGATGACAAGCGTCTTTAATAATATTTCTAAAAAAATATTTTAATCTACCGTACAATATTATTAATTAAAATCGTTTCGATGCACGCAAAAACCTAAAACATTAGAAAGCTTTTTTTTTTTTTTTTAATTTAATTCTGATTATAAATTTTAATTAATAATTAATTTGTTTATTTTGATTTAAAGAGTTTTTCCAAATGAGTTGTGTCCTTTCGTATATTAATATCGATTCTGATAACGTGGCTTACAGGAACAACAGGGTTTTTGTATTCTTTTTTTATGGTTCCGAACAAAACGGGTGCCAACGGGACAGCCTAACGCCGTCTGTCCGTCCATAGAATTCTGACAATTGGCTCGGTACACCAGTGCTTTCTCCGCTAAGCTAGGTACCTTTGATATTGTTGTTGTGTATATGTGTTTCTCGGTTTTGTGTCCAATAAATGTGTTTCTTTCTTTCTTTCTTCTTTACCGTGAACTCTGCTTGTGCTATAGAAAATAGCATCCACTTTCCGCATTTTTTCCGCGTGCGTTAATGCGTTAAAATGAAGAGGATAGATTTGTTTGTTTGTAATCAATAAACTCTGAAACTACTGAATCGATTTTAATAATTCTTTCACCTTTAGAAAGCTACTTTATCCAGAAGTAACATATATAGGCTATAATTTCAGTATGCGGGCGAAGCCGCGGGCAAAGTCTGGTGATAAATAATTGGATTGATGTAATTTTTTTAGATAGCTTCTGGGCCGGAAAGTGACAAAGATTATTTTTTATCCCATAAAAATGCATGGTCCCTTTGTGTTAAAGAACTTAGGGAGTGTAGCCACATGTAGCTAGTAATATTAGTAAATGCGAAAGTGTGGAAGTTTGTTTGTTTGTCCTTCCAACACGCTCAAACAGCTGAACAAATTTGGATTAAATTTGGCACACAGATAAACTAGTCCTAAATTAATACAGATACTTTTTTCGAAATACCAGGGCCACCACGGGAGCGAAGCGAAGTACAGATAGTGCCAGCTACGAAGACGCGCCCCACTTTTCTGCTAAATTACTTACAGTACCTACAAGTGTGCAACGTTCCGCTAGTGCACACGCACACTACGATGAATAAACTAATCAATAATGATAATAAATAATGTACCTGTACCTATATACGTAATACTTTACCTTTTTTTATAGTATACAATGGCGAAACGAGATCAATGTTAAGCGGTTACCTTTGCCCATAACAACTGCAATACCACCTAGGCTGTTGCCTAAATGTTACCGCATGTCGGTTCGCCAAACTGAGACATGAAGATGGAGAGTACCTAATATTTTACTTTAAAAAACATCTGGCGCCGCCATTCAAAACTGGCGAAGCATATTAAAACAGAGCACAACCCGTACACATTTGAACAGTAAAACTGTTCCCTCAAACGTCATAACCACATTTGCTTCCTTAGTTTACAAAATTACGTAATATTTACCTGCACAACTGTCCAAGGTTTACGTCCGCACTGTCGCTGACTTTACATAATTGTGAAAAATTTGCGTGGGTATTTCAAAATTTGCAATTCTTGTCCGTTTTCATAAAAGCTAAGTGTAACTTCGTGAATTTTCATCAAACTCGTGTAGGGTATTTATCGATTTTATTAATAATTTCAATAGTAATTCTGTATTTGCACAGTGGCAACACTGTGTAACGGTGGAATTTGGAGGGGAAATTGTGCCTTATAAGAGGTGATACTTGGCCGACAGGGGAGAGTTGCTGTTGAATTGTGAATCTAGTAAGATTAAAGTATTCGTGCCTGCATCCAGAGAGTTTTATTATACTTCAGAAGTGGGATTAAAGGTAATGTAGATACTCTAAAAATTATTCCATTAAATTTTATTTCGTTATGTTATTATGATGTAGGTATTATCTTTTAAACTAGACAAGTGTTCATAGCTAGGGTAATTTGCATGCGATACAAGTGGCTTAAAACTAAAATGCACAAAATGAGCGCGTGGTAGTTTTGGTTGCTTGGTTTTATTTAATCAGGGTACTCCCTGATAAGTAATACAATCGTGCAATGAGGTTATAATTATTTTGAATCTTTTATAAATAGGTTAGAGTTAAGGTTTGACTTGTTATCACTTGGTCAGGGCACTCCTTGACAGTGGTAGCATGTTGTTACAATATCCTTGGATCACTGTCTTATTCGGTCAGGTAACTCCCTGATAATATGGCTTTGAGACAAGGTTATGATTATTTTTAATCTCTTGTCTAGGGTAGAATTTTGGTATAACTTGTTATCACTTGGTCAGGGCACTCCTTGACAGTGGTAGCATATTGTTATAATAGTCTTGGGTCACTATCTTATTCGGTCAGGGTACTCCCTGACAATATGGCTGTGAGACAAGCTTACGATTATTGTGTATCTTTTGTAAATAGGTTAGAATTCAGGCATGGTTTGTTATCACTTGGTCAGGGTACTCCCTGGCAGTGGTTGCATACTTTTGCAGTAACCTTTAATTGCAGTTTTATTTGGTCAGGGCACACCCTGATAATACAACTGTTTATTGAGGGCTTATTATTTTATTTTTAAGCTGGAATAAATCAAGGGCGTAATTTGCTAACACTTGGTCAGGGTACTCCTTGACAGTGATAGCAAATAGCTCGGTAGCCTGGTTGTATGTTGATACCTGGTCAGGGCATACCCTGATAGTGTTGATAGGCAGCTAGGTTATTATAATTTTGGCCTTCTAATCTTTTATTGTTGTGCTTAACGAATTTATTTAAATTGAACATTTATGTCCGTATATGTGGTTATTACAGTTGTATCGTGGGAAAAGCGTACAGCGAAAGGCTGTGCGCACCCATTCATGGTCGAAGTGAGAGCCGATGGCATCTGGAAACACCAGCCAGGAGTTCGTCGCGCCACAAACGAGAGACTACAGGCGGCCGCCGTAATTGCAGTCGCAGGTTGTCGCGGAGGCGCAGTTTTCGGGAGAAGATAGAGTTCGAGCGAGAGCGGTTATGTGCACAGGCGCGTAGGAGTCTGTCGTGGAGAGGCGGGACAACAGAAGCAGTACGAGCCATCACCGGCCCAGGCAGCGGCGCAGCCGGAGCAAGTCACGTCGACGTGAGCGCAGTGCAACGCGAGCCAAGCGGAGACGGAGCTTCCGGGAGCAGAGCGATGAGATTCGTCTCGAAGATGGTGCTGCACCACAAGATAAAAGGTCATGTAATCTTTCTTTTTCTTTTAAGGATGTTATGAATTTGGTGCTGTCTATAAAAAAAAATGGTTTTGCATCTCTGTTATCTACTGGTGCTTTAGTATCTAAAAAATATACATCACAAAGATATCTTCCCGAATTTTGATCCTTGAGAAAAAAATACCAGCACATTGATATTTGGTTACGCAAAGTTAATGAATGCGCTACCATAAATGGCTGGGATGACTAAACCATGATACAATGTGCAATGCAGAAACTCTAGGGTTAGGCCAAGGTTTGGTATGAGGGATTGAATATAATTTTACACACGTGGACATTGGCAAGAAATAATGCATGAGTGCATTCCCTTGCGAGTAAAGCTATGGCCAAATCCTGGAAGACATGCTTTTGAGGTATATTATTACGAAAATTTCAGAAGTTTGCGTTGGTATCTCTGATAGAACCATCTTGTTACTTTGTTGTTATCAGCCAGATCTACTTGTCCAATTCTTGATAAGCAACAAAGATGGCCAGCTTTTGGACCGTGGCTATAAAATCGACTCTAATAATAATCAATCAAATTCAAAAATAAATCAAAACAAATCTAATCATTCTCAAGTTTCTGTATTATGCTTTATTTGTCAAGAGCGATGTCATACTTCCATAGTTTCCTAAACCGTTAATCAAATGCGTTAAGTGTACGAGATCGGTCACAAGAGTGGAAGTTGCTATCAATATTCTATGTTTACGAATTTAGGAGGTTAGAACGTAGCATCCCCTAAAACATTGTGTATTTCAAGTTCTAGTCCAAATTCCAAATTTCTGAAGCTGGTAACAGCTAATTGCCCGACTTTAGAAGCATTTATTGATTTAGTGGTATTGGAATGGCAGTGAAACGTTAGTTAGAAAGTCAATTGTATCAAGTCTTCAAGCTGATGTATGATCGGGTCCCGTCAATCACGAAGGGTTTTGGGAATGAAATGGTCTGGTCCCTAGGTAGTTTGTCATTGGATATAGCGGTGGATGGAGTGGCTGCTAGGGTTTCTTGGCTGCTAAGGTTTCTTGTAGTCGTGGAGGATTTATGTATTATAAGGATGTATTTACAAAAAAAAAAAAAAGTATATATGTATCATATCCATTGTCTAGTACCCATAGTACAAGCTCTGCTTAGTTTGGGATGGTGCTGTGTAAGAATGCCCCAAAATATTTATTCAATTCAATTTATTCAATTTATATTGTGGTACATAGGTAAAATAATTATAGGTATTAAATAGGTACATTATGTTGTGCTGCTATGACCCGCCGTAATTGGCATACAATAAATTTAAAACAAACACAAATTATTACAGTAAATACATTAGTCATTTTGTCATTACACAAAAAATTATAAAGAAACATCATTCATATATTCATCTAACTTATAGTATCATTTTTCAATTAATTATTATTATTATTTCTATATTGATAGGCCAATCATACACTGAGCAACCACATATCATTGTGTACAAAGATTCCAAAACATTGGAGTTTCGTAGGACACAGACTGAAGTGCCAATTATCTATCCCGAAGCAGATGATCTTTTTGCGGAAATTAGGATTGTTGCTGACGTCAAACTTTACGGCCCTCATCGATTTCAGTGGCTGTTTGATGCAACATCGAGGGTGGTCTAAATGAGGTAGTTGTTCTATCAACGTTCTTGTCTTTTTATGCTACAATTCCATGTAGGATACGGAAGGACTTTGTTACCAAGGCCACGGCATACACGGGTGACGTGCTAATTTTTGGTAAGGAGTCTAATGAATGCTTGGATAGACCCGTCTGTACAAAATTTTCAACGAACAGATAATGTTCATAAAAAATATATAAAAATGTCCAAAATATTTATTATTATAATTATATTTACTAACTTCACCGGCAATGTGGAATATGAAGATGTACTAGGCATCATAGTATCTTCATATTTTCTTTTTATTGGTTTTTGAACAGGTGTATGTTGCATTAACAGCTTAGCTAATTCTGTCGAGTCTTCACTTTTATTTTGTGTAATACAGCGCAGGGAAGCGGTAGGTTTAAGTTGTGGCTCTTGATTCATCAACTTGTGTTGATAATAATTCTTCATATCTTCTTTAGGCTGCAAAATAAACAAAATATGGTTAGTAAGGGTGGCATAGCATACAGACAATATGAAAGACAATTTATTTAATGCTTTTGAAATACTTAGTAATACTTACATCAATATGATCTTCACAACAATACATTGTATATATCTTGAAATATTCCGTGTTTACTTCACGAGTACCACTTTTCACGCAAATCTTCTCTAATGCACAAATATTTTGTTTGGACTATTTTTAGTTTTGATGCAAAATAAGTTGTTTTACTGAAATTGTTGTAACGAGTTTGTAACTTTGTGTTTTTTGTATCAAAATTACATCAATGACATGTTTACATCTGTGAAGCTATGAGACTAAGCCTTTTTAGACGGGACGGTCTAATGAAGGTCAAAAGAAGGTCAATTATGTTTTATCTAAAATATCAACAATCTAGGAAAATTTGTCATTATTTATTGGTCCATAATGATCAGTTATTTTCCTCCAAATGGTTTTTCAATTACAACATTTAAAAAAATATGAACAATGCCCATTGCCGTTTCATACCCTTCATATTGACCACCTCGGTCTTTTTATCAAATCAAAACAAGGATACCCTTACCTCTTAGTAAAGGTACAAAACGTATTTTTATATTTTATTATTTTAAATACAGTCACGAGTTCTAAATCTAGTACGGCCAGGTAGAACGAAATAACCAGTCAAGGAAAATAAAATGGGGTTTGAATAACACAGTTCAAAAGACAACTGCTAGGAGACCATCTGAAGTCATTTTCGGTACGTTTATAAATAGTGAAATTAATCACAGTTAAAACGAAATCATAGACGAGACTAGAGAAGATATTATTTATACTATTCATTTCTATGTATTGTGTTATTTTTCTGTGTGTGCGTAAATTTAATAAATAAAATAAATGAATAAATAAGATGTAGATGTATCTTCAATTTGAACTCAGGTTAAAGAAAGAATAGACGCCGTACAAAATAAACAAAAGCATCATTATGATCAGAATAAAAGCCCTGCTGGAGCTTAGAATGAGGGCGATTTAGTGCGCGGTGATTTTACTTCTCCCATACTACATAGGACCATTTCGTGTTACTAAAGTTTTGGGCCAGGATACTTATATATATATATATTTACAAAGATGGCATCCATTCCTGGTTTAAGAGACGATATAAAAACACGCGTTACCATCGTAGTAGCTGATCGTATGCTACCGTGGGTACATGCAGCCACGCTACAATTCGATAAGTCGGATTCCAGTGAATCAAGAGATGAGAGCGAACAGAATGATGCATAGTTATTAAGCACCGATTTAGGATTTTTCACTGCTAATTATTTCAGTGTTTTATTTATTGTTTCAGGCCGGGCGTGAGAATTGATTGGTTCACGTCACCGGTTCGAGTTGCAAGTTTGGGGGCGAGAATTGATTGGTTCGCTTACCCATAGATTTGAATAGAGGCCGGGCGTGAGAATTGATTGGTTCACGTCACCGGTTCGAGTTGCAAGTTAGGGGGCGAGAATTGATTGGTTCGCTTACCTATAGTTAGAATTAGAGGCCAGGCTTGAGAATTGATTGGTTCATGACCTGGTAGAAGTAACAAGAAATGCATAATTGTTGTTAAAGCTCTGATCAGACATGAGAAGTGATTGGTTCATGATCTGATAGTGACATTTCATTATTGTTATTAAAGCTCCTAGTATAGTATTATATTGTAATTGTTATTAAAGCTCCGAGTATACTATTATATTATCTGTGGCTCTGATCAGACATGAGAAGTGATTGGTTCATGGTCTTATAGTGACATTTAATTATTGTTATTAAAGCTCCTACTATAGTATTATATTATCTGTGCTCTGATCAGACATGAGAATTGTTATTAAAGCTCAGAGTATAGTATTATATTATCTGTGGCTCTGATCAGACATGAGAAGTGATTGGTTCATGATCTAATAGAGTATGGCAGACAGTGAATTAGATATTAAAGAAATGATCAGGCATGAGTAGTGATTGGTTCATGACCTGGTAGAGGAGAAGTAATTTAAATAAATGCTCACGGCGAGAATTGATTGGTTCGCCAAAGTTATGTAATGAAAAGTCGTTATGAAAACTTAGCTGAAACATGTTGTCAACTTATTATGTTACATGTTTTTATAAAATGAATTTGGTATTTAATAATGTAAAAATAAAAGGTATTAAAATTATTATAATGTACACTGGTCTGTAAATATGTAGGTAATGACAGCACTGGCGTACTAAGCCAGGAGTCGAAGGTTCGAATCCTGCTCGTCAGCGATTTTTCTCTTCACAATTTAAATCTATAGATTTCGCTTCGCATGCGTAAATGCGTTAAAAATAATAAAATAATTATGTAAGTAATATTAATAATATTGTAATATTTTTTGGCTTTACATAGATAAGAACTATTTACTTGTTTAATGTGATAAGTCTGTGGTCTAATTTAAGAATTGTAAGTGTATCGTAATTATTTCAGTCAATTTTTTTTTTCTCTACTTTTGTTATAATCCTTCGGCCAAGTGTAGGGTATTTGGGTTACCACCTGGAGCGTGTATGAGGGCATACACGTTGTCAGGACGGTCGAGTGTAGGGTATTTATCGATTTTATTAATAATTTCAATAGTAATTCTGTATTTGCACAGTGGCAACACTGTGTAACGGTGGAATTTGGAGGGGAAATTGTGCCTTATAAGAGGTGATACTTGGCCGACAGGGGAGAGTTGCTGTTGAATTGTGAATCTAGTAAGATTAAAGTATTCGTGCCTGCATCCAGAGAGTTTTATTATACTCGTGACACGGTTTTGTCTTTTGAACAGTTTAGGGTTAAAATTAAGGTTAATTATGATAATTTTGGCGAATCTTCTTTTTTCCTTTTTCCCAATTATCTTCAGAAATAGAAAGATAGAATGGAAAAGTGGGCGGGGCGCACGTGGCAACACTGCACCAGAGTGCACGGCATTTCAAAGCCTTTCTCAGTACGCCTTAAGACTTGTTTCTGTAAATACTGTAAAAAAAACCGCAAAAATGCCTTGTTGGGCTGTTTCTAACTGCAGTAGAAAAATCTGTAAAGTACATTTGATTAAAGTATTTTTTTTTTAATTAATGACGTCAAAATGTAAGGCGTAGTTTGTTCGAAAGTTGCCACGCATGAATCGCAAGTAAAATTGTGATTACAACCATTCTATCTATTTCTGTGGCTTCTAGTCTAACTAGATGTGGCTGAACATCAGTATTTAATGATTAATATAAACGGTTTCACTTACGTTATTTCATCGGGTGTGCCCGACCGGTTTCGAGCTCGAACGGAGCCCTTAATCATGAGCTGGTTACGCGGCGGCGTCGCGCACCAAACTGTGGATTTAGAGGCCACAGAGCGCCGCGTAGCGCTGCGCTCGCGACGACTGTGACGGAGCGCCTGGTTTCGGTGGTGGTCGTGCATCTTCGTCGCTCGTCGTGTCCGAGTCTTCAAGTGGATTATCACCGGTACACACACTGCTGACCGTGTCATACTCCAGGCTCAACGGGACATGGCTGTTTGATGAAGACCTGAGAGCTGGTTTCCAGGCAGGTGGCAGTTTCCAACCTCCGTCTCTATTGAAATTTGGGTGACGACTGATTTCAATAGCTTCACGTACTTTCCGCGGTATCAAGTACTTCTCCCTCGCTAGTACGGAAGCTTTGTCAAACCGTATGAAATGAGCCGTACCCGCATTGCACACGTGTTCTGCAACTGCTGAACTATTGCTGTCCATGCTTTTCATACAGCTTATGTGCTCGCTAAGTCTGGTTTTAATATTGCGCCGGGTTTCCCCTATATAATTAAGGCCACAGTCGCACGGTATCATGTATACGCCAGGGACCCCTAGAGGATCTTTATCTTTTGCTGAGCGTAACAGCTGCCGTAATTCATAATCAGTATTTAAGACGGAGTGATTGCCATCAGACCTCCGCAACCCAGTTCTTGGGTAATACCGACATCCTTAGGTAAGACCAGTCGTTGTCAGAAGGGGTGCTGGCCAGAAAACCTCCACGTATGCCTGACGGCTGCTTGTCCTTCTGGACACGTCTGGAGGGAACGGCAGTTGTTTGGCCGGTGCAGGATGCACCGGCCAAACGGGTACGGGCAATAAAATCCTTTCGAGGGATTAACCTTCGGGGGATTTTATTGCCTGTGGCAAATATTCTGGCGCGGGAGGGGCCCGTTCTGGGCCAGTGGAGAGTTGCTCCACGTGTCCCTCTGTTGCCAACAGAGGGCACAGTGGAGGAGCACGGGCGGACCCGGTGTGCACTCACCCTGCCACTGGGCAGGCAGCGGGGGGACTGTCCTTCTCTGCCCCCGTCGATCTCTAAACCCCAGGAGTACCCGCTGAGTAGTGTTCTCACGCCTCTTGGGACCGAGGGTCTTGTCTTCACCGCCCGGACCGCGAGGAAGAAAAGAAAACCAGGTAGGGCCTGCGAGCAGCAGAATCGGGGTAGTATGCTGCCCGACCAGTAGCTGGCGTAGCTGGCACAGCCGGCGTAGTTGGCGCAGCTGGTAAAGGCCCATGAGGTGAGGTGGCGTGCAGTGTTCCGTGTGCGCCACCGAGGAGGGTGCGGCCGACGTTAGGCCGCACGGGTAGAAGGGGCTCGCCTGCTTGTGGCGGGCCGGGACCTGTCGGGGGTGGTTGTGTGAATACTCACGGGTTCCCACGCCCCCGGCTAAGGTAGTTGAAGGAACACCGTGGTGGTTTTAGTCGGTAAGAGTCCGATACTGGCTCCGCCTACCCCGGGCGGAGGGCGTCCATGAGGATTTCCCCAAGGCAAAAAAAAGAAGAAAAAAAGTCGTTGTCAGAAAGGCGGGCTTCTGAGTACCGGAACGATTGCCATAGATATTCTTATGGCAACCGGGAGCAACAGCTTAGCGTGCTCTCTGTGCCTCGGAGGGACTCAGTCTTTGCAATCCACGCAGTTTATACTTAGCCATAACAGGGATCCAGTAAAATACCAGCGTCAGGTTTAATAACCTGGCAATATGCTGAGCTGGACACCCATTTGTCACAATTTTGAGACACACATGGCACATGACTGTCAATGACTTTTTCCTCGCTTTGTTACTTCTTCACTATATCTATTTCTTGTTCATGTATATCCTTTCTTTTGTATGTGTCTCAGTTGTGTCAAATAAATGTTTTTCATTCTTTCTTTTTAGCCACGAACCCCTTAATTTTGGAGGATAAAATTAGAAATTACTTGGATGTTGTGTGTGTAGTTTATAATAATAATATTCGCAAGATTACGCCAAGCAAGGGCATTCTAGACATAACTTAGAAAGAAGATAATGCGACCCGTCTACTTAAAATAATCCTTAGTCAATTATTTTACATAAGTATGTAATATCATTGTCCTTAGTTGGCCTTTTACGACATTCGTGGAATCAATTAATGGAATTTTTAAGCTTTTAAGATGATATTATTTTGATGAAAAAGATTTTTTTATACCACGTTTTTAAAGCGAGTTAATATTGCATTGTCATCCAGTTTTGAGCTATGTGCAATGTTCATCGGGAAGTTAGTTTAAAATCTATAGCAAAATTTATACCGAAAAGACAGGCATGATTGAAAGCTAGTTAACTAAACGCGATAAAAATATACAAAATAATAGTTCGTTAGAGTAATATTGTACATTATCGACTGTGATCTTATTTAAAAGACTTCGACCCTGCCATAATTCATCAGATAGAAATCCATTCAAGTTCTTGCAGAAACTTTTTCCAATAAAAATCCAATTAAAGCTCAAGATGAAAACTACAAAGTCCATAGGATTAGGCACCAGCAAACCTATTAAAACTTCATAAAACAATAATTAAAGCAAAAAAAATCAGAAAATTGCCATGACATTTGACAAGGTGGGTGCAGACCGGCCGACTAGGCCACTAGAGCGGTCGCTGGCAATCACTGGCCGATGCAATTTATCTAACAACGGCTTTATGAGAAAAATAATGCTTCATTCGAAATTCAATTTGCCATGCAGGTTGAATAAGGCCCGTTTAGACTGTGCGATTTTATTACGACAGTATGATATTAGAACCTGTTAATCAAAGATGTTATAAGACCTGATGTTCTGGATGGATCAGAATGCTGGGCCATGAAAAAGACGGATGAAAGAAGATTGCATGTAGCAGAGATGAGAATTTTGAGATGGATGTGTAGAGTGACAAGAATGGATAAAGTAAGAAATGAATATATCAGAAAAAGTTTGAAAGTGGCGCCTGTAATAGAAAAGTTGAGAGTAAATCGTTTGGGTTGGTATGGGCATGTGACGAGGAGGGATAAAACGTATGTTATTAAGAGAGTGATGAATATGAATGTTCATGGATGGAGAGGGAGACCAAAGAAAAGATGGATGGATTGCGTGAAGAATAATATGGATGAAAAAGGATTAAATGATGAGTAGACAGCTGATAGATAAATGGAAGAAGAATACGTATTCCGCCGAATTCAAGTAATTTGAGACCAGGGCAGAAAGATGATGGGTGATGGATGATATTAGAACAAATTCCGGAAGAAGCAAGGCGTCACATGTAGCATAACTCCCTGAACCGGCTGACTTTACAGAGCCACCTGAGTATTTGCCTCCCGGAGGTGATTTGCAATGGCCAATTTGGAAGTCGCTTAATCGCTTACGGACACAAGTTGGTCGCTGCAGCATGCTTTATCTAGCCAGGTTCGGTTTATCGACGTAAGTAACACCAAATTGCGGAGCTTCCACGCAAAGCATGTCTCACCTGCTGGCCGCCCCGCCAGCTCTAAGGAGGATTTGATGCAGGCTGCAAATAGGGGAACAGAGTGTGCCACTTTCTGGTCAAATTTATCTTAGTCAAAGCCGTTGACCCGATAAGAAAATGAATAAGTATGATATTGAATGGGTTTGTTATTCCTAGAGTGCCAAAGAATATCAACGAATTGGAATATAAAGTATGAAGATACTTTCATGCAGTGGCGATAAATATTGCACATTTTTGAATAAACTTGTGAGTAACGTCTCAAGTCATATACATATTCTATTCCTGCTATACTCATAATTTTTCTAGCCATTTCTGAAGTGTATTGAGGTCAGGTTCTAGTCGCATTAGATAAAAATATTAGGTATAAGTTTGCGACTGGATATAAATTTTTACGTCTTCTACCAGCCTATGCCGCTTGTGCACTACACTAAATTTTACGATGCATAGGTCCGATTTTTTCAGGTCCGATGTAGCAGGCCAGTAATTTATGTATGAATTTAGCACTATCCGTAATTTTACTGTCCGTAATTTTCAGTTTCGCCATATATGGCGAATGCAATATATTGCAGCATCCATAATGTTACTGACAAATGAATAGAGTAAAATAAACTACGGAGCTACGGATATTAAAATTCAGTGTAGTACACAAGCGGCCTTAAAGCTATATTTTTAAGTCAGGAGATTTTTTTTATATAGTGCTAAGTTATGCACGAATGAATAATTTAGAAAGTTGAAGATTTTTACTTGAATTTTAAGTAGGTTTAGGCAATTCATTGGAATAATAATAATGTGGGGGTGATTAGAGGTATTTCCAAGTCACGTTGAAGATATTTTGCTGGTACCAGACACAAACTTAATTAAAATATAATATACTACTAAATACTGTCGACCTACCTGTGTGGCTGCGGGGAGACGATTGCGACTAGGGATGCAAACGATACACCGATGTTGAAACGCCTAACATCGACGATTGACGACGATACATTGTTCTTTATAATCGATGTTTTATCATAGCGCCATCTATGATTCTGTGATCTTTGCTTTACATGCAGTGCAGCACGTAGTATTATATTCGCTAAACAGATGTCAGCACATAATTCCCGTTCATAAACAGATTATATTTCTGTGTTAGATTTGTATTCGTTGGATTGACTGCAATGATCATTTATTAGGTGTTTTATTTCCATTTTATTTATCACTTTCACGTAACCAAGCAACAAAAGCCTTATTAATAATGTCGCAAAGTTAAGTTTGTCCTTCAAAAACTTGTAGAAAACGGTCAGAAATCTATGAGAATCGATTTCCGTGATGGACGAATCATACTTGTGTGTGTTTATTTTGAACAGATTGTTTACGATGTTGCATCCTTAATTGCGGCACCGCACGAATGCAATCGTGCGCATTGTAAAACCAATGATACCAAGCTGTTATAGCAGCTATAGATGGTTATAGCTATTATAGATTTTTATTTTTTTTATATTATTATTTTTATATTATTATTATAGGTTAGGCGCTTGTCTTCTATACAGGAGAGTCTGAGTTCGAACCCGGCCCGCACCACTGACTTTTCGAATTCTTGTGTGGATCAAAATTTGATTATAACTTGCTTTAATGGTGAAGAAAAACATCATGGGGAAACTTGCACACCTGAGAGTGCTCCATACAGTTCTCAATGGTGTGTGTAGTCCGCCAACCCGCACTAGGCCAGCGTGTTAGACTAAGACCTAAACCTTCTCATTCTGAGAAGAGGCCCGTGCCCAGCAGTGGGTTAGTTATGGGTTGATGATGATGATGATGAGGAATAGTATAGGCTAGTTAACATCACGCTTAGACCCTTAGGAGCCGAGCGAAAAGAAAAAAGTCATAATTTTAAATTAAAAGGGCGGGTGAAACCGCTGGGCACAGCTAGTATCTTACTAATCTTATAAATGTGAAAGTTTGAAAAGATGTTTGGATATTTGGATGTTTGTTACTCAATCACGTTGTAAGGGCTGAACGGATTTAAATTAAATATGGTATAGAGATAAAACATAAACCGGATTGGAGTGATTGAAGTGAAGTTGGAGTGGCGACCACGTACTGGAAGGCGCAGCGTGGGTAGGCCCCCCACAAGGTGGGTCGACGACCTGTTGAAGGTCGCGGGAATCCGCTGGATGCGGAAGGCGCAGGACCGGTCGTTGTGGCGATGCTTGGGGGAGGCATATGTCCAGCAGTTGACGTCTTTCGGCTGAAATGATGATGATGATGATGATAACCCGGATTATCATATAGGCTACTTTTTATCCCGGGAAGATGAACAGTTCCCGAGGGATGCGTGATAAACAACATCCACACGGGCGAAGCCGCGCTCATAAGCTATCCTTAGATAGATAGATAGAATATTCTTTTCAACACACTTGCTCGTAAAGTGGCTCTTATTGCATCGCTTTTAGGTTCATAATGTGGCTTATAACGCACGCGTGCTTTTTCATTATATTATTGCACTAGTGGTGCAACCACCATCGTCCGTGTGGTGCCGGACGCAAAGAATTTCACCACCCTATATCTTCTCATGGGTGTCGTAAAAGGCGACTAAGGGATTCACCAGAGGATGGGCAGCAGCGTCCTCCGAGTATTTAACCAACCAACTGCGATCGCCAACCCGCCTGCCAAGCGTGGCGATTATGGCATATCCCCTCATGCAAAGCACAATAAAAAATCGGCCCCTAGTCCCCGGCGGCCCCGCTAGCCCTGGTTACGGTAGCGGCCTAGGTAACGGCGGGGCAGGGGGTGCTAAGAATCCCCGGCAGAGATCCGGCTACCATAACAAAAAAAGACTGGACCTGGCAACATACAACACACGTACACTGCGGACCGACGAGAAGCTTGTCGAACTCGAGGAAGAATTGAGCAGGTTACGATGGGATATCGTAGGGTTATCTGAAGTCCGAAGAGAGGGGGAGGACACGATAATCCTCAAATCCGGTAACTTGCTCTATTTCCGGGAGGGCGATCAACTTTCCCAGGGCGGTGTCGGGTTTATCGTCCACAAGTCTCTTGTGAACAACATAGTGAAGATCGAGAGTGTTTCGACCAGGGTGGCGTACCTTATACTCAGAATAACCGAAAGGTATTCGTTGAAGGTTATACAGGTATACGCCCCGACCTCGAATCACCCCGACGATGAGGTGGAGACCATGTATGAGGATATCTCGAGAGCCATGCATGGCTCTAAAACTCACTTCACTGTTGTCATGGGAGACTTCAACGCGAAACTGGGCAATCGCTACGATGATGAGCTGCGAGTGGGGCAATTTGGATATGGATATCGGAACCACCGGGGTCATCTACTGGCCGGCTTTATGGAGAAGGAGGGACTCTATATGATGAACTCTTTCTTCAGAAAGCGTGAGCATAGGAAGTGGACCTGGTTGGGCCCTGATGGTGTAACAAAAAATGAGATTGACTTCATTATGTCGACGAAGAAGCAAATATTCAATGATGTCTCTGTGATCAACGCGGTCAAAACCGGAAGCGATCACCGTTTGGTAAGAGGCACATTGAATCTGAACATCAAGCTGGAAAGATCTCGACTGATGAAGTCTACGCTCCGTCCAGCACCGATCCAAATCCAAAACCCCGAGAGCTTTCAGCTCGAACTACAGAATCGTTTCGAATGCCTAGGGAGCTCAGTGGACGATTACAGTGATGGGTTTGTGGAAACTGTCCATACGGTCGGGTCTAGGATCTTTAGGACCCGTCGTACAAGTAGAAACAAAAAGCTCTCTGACCACACCCTTGAGCTTATGGCGGAAAGACGCGAGATGATTCTGCAGTCCTCAGATGATGCGACTAAGTACCGGCAGCTCAATAGACAGATCTCAAAGTCCTTGAAAAGTGACCTACGCCAATTTAATACGGAACGTATTAAAGACGCGATAGAGAAGAACAAGGGCTCCAAAGTCTTCGCAAGAGACCTGTCTATTGGGCAGAGCCAGCTTGCAAAACTGAGGACCGACAATGGCAGAGTCGTATCCTCCAAGCCAGAGCTATTGAAGGAGGTCGAGAAGTTCTATGGACAGTTATACACGTCCACCCGGACACCCGCTGTAAATCGGGCTCACGACCCAAGAGCTAGATTGACCCGACACTATACCGAAGATATCCCGGACGTCAGCCTGTACGAGATTAGGATGGCTCTGAAGCAGCTCAAAAACAACAAGGCACCGGGTGATGACGGAATTACGGCCGAACTCCTGAAGGCGGGTGGAAAACCGATCCTTAAGGCCCTTCAGAAGCTGTTTGATTCCGTCATTCTCGAGGGAAGAACGCCACAGGCATGGAGCAGAGGTGTGGTGGTACTCTTCTTCAAAAAGGGCGATAATGCTCTACTGAAGAATTATAGGCCCATCTCACTTCTGAGCCATGTCTACAAGCTGTTTTCGAGAGTCATTACGAACCGTCTTTCGCGCAGGTTTGACGACTTCCAGCCTCCCGAACAAGCCGGTTTCCGAAAAGGCTTTAGCACCGTAGACCACATACATACGCTGCGGCAGGTTATACAGAAGACCGAAGAGTATAACTTGCCTCTTTGTTTAGCGTTTGTGGACTACGAGAAAGCCTTCGATTCGATCGAGACTTGGGCGGTACTACAGTCTCTTCAACGGTGCCAGATTGACTATCGGTACATCGAAGTGTTAAAGTCTTTGTATGAAAACGCCACTATGTCAGTCCGATTACAGGACCAAGCCTCGAAACCTATCCTTCTGCAGCGAGGTGTGAGACAGGGAGATGTGATCTCTCCGAAACTGTTCACTGCTGCATTGGAGGATGTCTTCAAGGTTCTGGACTGGAAGGGGCTAGGCATTAACATAAACGGCGAGTACATCACTCACCTTCGGTTTGCCGACGACATAGTAGTCATGGCTGAGACCATGGAGGACCTCGGTACAATGCTCGATGACCTCAGTAGAGCTTCTGATAGAGTGGGTCTTAAAATGAATATGGACAAGACAAAGGTTATGTTGAATTCCCATATAGCACCCATTCCCGTAAACATCGGATAATCTACACTCGAAGTTGTTGACGATTATGTATACCTAGGACAAACTGTCCAGCTAGGTAAGTCCAACTTCGAGAGAGAGGTCAATCGTCGAATCCGACTCGGTTGGGCAGCGTTCGGGAAGCTACGCAATATCTTCTCGTCCAAAATACCGCAGTGTCTCAAGACGAAAGTCTTTGACCAGTGTGTGTTGCCAGTAATTACTTACGGTACTGAAACGTGGTCGCTCACAATGGGCCTGATAAGAAGGCTCAAAGTCACTCAAAGGGCAATGGAGAGGGCTATGCTCGGAGTGTCCCTGCGTGATCGAATCAGAAATGAGGAGATTCGCAGGAGAACGAAAGTAACCGACATAGCCCGAAGAATTGCCAAACTTAAGTGGCAGTGGGCGGGGCACATTGCTCGCAGAACGGATGGCCGATGGGGCAGTAAAGTTCTGTAGCCTTATTCACAACCCGCCGAAAGTGCCGTTTCCGAATCCGAGAGGAAAGTTACCGAACGGATCCTCTAAACGCTATTCACAAATCCGAAATCGAAATTTTTTGACAGTTCTAGACGAATCAAAGACGTCAAGTTACGGAAACTCTCCCGAGAGCTATTTGCTGTCGGGAACAATGTTCTTTGCTCGGAAAGCACTCGATGTGTAAATTATAAAAACATTTTTTATGTTCTGTTGGATTGGAAGAGGTTCTTTTACGATAATAAATAGGTAATTATAAGGGCTTTATACCTATCTGTAAGTATATCTACCTACTTTATTTTAAGTTTTAAGAATGTTTTGGCTGCTGCTGCATTAAATCCCTAATGAAGGTGTTCAATTATACTTAATTGGTTTTACTTAGTTATTACCTACTATCTATTACATATTGGGGTTACACAACACAGCAACAATAACTTGTTTATTTGCTGTCTTGTTTTTGTCATTTGCTAACTAATTAGTTTGTAAGAAAGGCAATTTATGCCCTAGGTTTTATTATGAACTCAGCCTATCGCAGTATCGCAGTCCATTTAGGTTTAGGTTTCATTAGTTCATCACAAATTCACTAACAAAGGTTTTGTTTTAATACCTCAAAAATAACCTGGGGATAATAAATGCCCTAAGTATAGAGAATAAAACCCTAAGCTGACAACACTTTTGACAGGGATATCTTGTATAATATGTTCAATGATTACGACGACTGAAGGACATGTATCCAAGGTCATAAATAAATATATAAAAAAAACTATCTGTTAACATTTACAAAGTAAGTTAGTAAGATATAATGTGAAATAACAACTATAATTAATAAAACGTAATTCTTATGAATTTGTTACGCAATATATATATTTATAAATGCACTTATGATATTTAGCGAAATACGTAATAAAAATAATTTATTTACCACTTTACGATTTTCTACCACACTTAACAATTTTCTACCATTTCTTAGCGTTCCCCGTAAATACACCTTCCAAACGGATTATAAAATTCCCTTCCGATAGATAATGTGAATAGCGTTTTCGAATCCGTTCGGATCTCAAATCGTCTTTCCGATCAACATTCACTTCGGAGACGGAAAAGTTCCCGACGTTTGTGAATAAGGCTACTGGAGTGGCAACCGCGTACTGGAAGGCGCAGCGTGGGTAGACAAGGTGGACCGACGACCTGGTGAAGGTCGCGGGAATCCGCTGGATGCGGAAGGCACAGGACCGGTCGTTGTGGCGATGTTTGGGGGAGGCCTATGTCCAGCAGTGGACGTCTTTCGGCTGAAATGATGATTGCACTAGTGCTTTTTACTTTACAGTTTATTTTTAAATCGCAGCATAGAGTTTTTATGCCTGAACTAAATTAAATATTTTTGGGAATAAATCAACTGTAGGTATTAATTAAAATATGCTATATAAATATTTCATTTCATCAAATTATTTATTTTTGTCAACAAATTAATATTAATTTGTGTTATAAATAAAAAAATCTATTTATAATATTTTTATATTAGGCTGTTTGGCGGTTTCCTTCGACCACCTGCGCGCGCATAGCTGTAAGTCACCGCGCGGTCCACGCGTCATTTTTCACAAATTCAATATTTGTCTAAAATGTGTTATTTTAGCTCACTTGTATCAAAATGTACCATTATTGTACACCATTAACATTATTAAACTTAGGACTACATAATAATCATAAGCATAATCATAAGCAGCCCATTATTGTGTCACTGCTGGGCACGGGCCTCTTCTCAGAATGAGAAGGCTCCAGGCCTCACCCCGCTAGCCTACTCTCTCTTTTATCTCTTGCTTGGCACTTGTCGTATGAAAAAAAACTTTATTTATACGTCCATCAGGTTCCTTTCAACTCAATCGCCTCCTATTTTAGTATGATGTATCAATAGATTATCACCCAACTTTTATGGCTTAGTAGCAGATAAACCAACGCAGTTTAGCCTTTCACATATCAGGGATGCAATCTTGGCATGGATAGGCTACGGAATTCAATTTCCTGTGTGGTCCCCTATATACACACGTGTTGTACAATACCATTAGGGCATGTAAACATGACGTCATAAATCATGAATATTGTTCATAATGGGTAAAGCAAATGGGATTTTTTTTCAGTGGAATGGGATTCATTAAAATGTATGACTGTTATTGTTGTTTTTATTCTTTTTTGGATCGTATGATATCAGGCTGGCGACGATTAGAAATCCCATTTTGTAAGAGGGGGATACAAAATGATGGATTTAAGCAGTGTTTTTTTTATATATTATAGGATGGCGAAACGAGCTAAAAACCCACCTGATGTTAAGCGGTTACTTTTGCCCATAATAACTGCAATACCACCTAGGCTGTTGCCTAAATGGTACCGCAAGTCGGTTCGCCAAACTGAGACATGAAGATGGAAAATCTCATGTGATTATAATTTCACCGGCACCCGTACCTTCAAACCGAAACACAGCAATGCAAGCATCACTATTTGGCGGAGAAGTAGGTACGGTGGTAGTACTTCCCCGGACGAGCTCTTTCACAAAAGAGCTCTACTACTACTAAAATAATAGTTAATAAATAAATAAATAGTTTGTAAATAATAATAGTGTAATATAATATGGTCTTCTAGTCACTCTTCTAGTCAACAAACATACAATTAGTTTTATGGACATAGGTAAATACGTGCTATTTGACTGTCGGCTAAGCGTCTTAATTGTCGCTTAAGCTTAGGAGTAAGCTATTAGATTTTTCACTTATTTTGTAGCCCTCTTAGGGTAAAGACCGAAATAAAGATATATTTTTTACAATACGCCAAATTTAAATCAAAAAGTCTTGTTGCGTACACTCCTTCATTGCAACTAGTTGTCAGGAATGAAGAAAAATTATCTTTCGCAAATGTTTGTGAAACTCTTAGCGTGCCGATAATCTTATTCAGCTACAACATGATATGGATGAGGGTAAAATTCAAGAATATGGTAGAATGTATGTATGTTATCCTACGGATAATCGGATAAATCGTATCTTTGCAAAAATCCTAGGACGATTGCAAATAACTGGATTATTGGAATCTAGGAAAGATAAGGATATTAATAAAACAATTTTTGATTGTACAACCTGAACAATAACGAAACAAAATAATTTTTTAGATGACTATTGTCATCTTAAACATCGGCGTTGGCTATTTCGTCGATAGACTACTTAGTTCTTAGGCTTACATTCAGAGATGAATCTAAGCGTAAACTCATGCTTCCATCTGTCAAATAGCACTTGATTTTGAAGCATATGTCCGCGCTTAA
Source organism: Asteroscopus sphinx (assembly GCA_949699075.1). NCBI lineage: Eukaryota > Metazoa > Arthropoda > Insecta > Lepidoptera > Noctuidae > Asteroscopus > Asteroscopus sphinx. The sequence goes on along the minus strand of OX453011.1, from coordinate 3,614,944 downwards.
GAAAGAAAGAAAGTATCATTTATTTTCGTAGAATATAGGTGGTACCAGATATAAAATTGGTGGTTTAGATTCATCTCTGCAGATAAGCTCACTCATAAATGAATACACACAATGAGCTGACTATTCAATTCCCGATTCTTGTTTTGATTACATTTATACGAACACCAAAGGAAACTGTTCTGAAAACAAGTTGTTTTTCCTTTGATGAAAAACTAAATAATAGTAGGCCAGCAATAAAATTTATTCGGGCCACAATGCGCCAAGTTGAAATTAATTTTCTTTGGCAAATATTGGTCATGTTCTGGTGGCGACACACGCGTTGAGAATGAATCAAAACTTTCTCACATTTTTCCTTATGACTGTTAGTTGTCTTTATGAACTGTCTTCCTTTTGATATCGTTCAAGTTACAGATGAACGTTTACCAGTCTTACTAGCATGAGTTTTTGCAATATCGTGTAGTTTTTTTAAAAATAAAAAATATCTTTATTTCCAATAATTGGTTCACAATGATAAATTAGCTAGATCATTTTATGACTAACATATTTGAAAAGTCCGCCAACCCGCACTAGGCCAGCGTGGTGGAATAAGGCCTTAGCCTTCTCATAATGAGAAGAGGCCCGTGCCCAGCAGTGGGACAGTAATGGGCTGGTTATGTTATGTTATGTATATTTGAAAAACAGCATCCACCCAACTAGGTCAAAAATATTATTGTATTGTATTTCAGCACTTGGTTTATAATAAAAACAGCATCCACTGCCGAACTAGGTCAAAAACCTATATTTCAGCACTTGGCGCCACTCCCCGCTGGAATTATAGTTTAACTAGCACATTAACTAGCCTTTTTAATATAACTGTACTTTTAAGTACCTACTGACAAATGATTAAATTACTTATATACTAAACTAAAACAGTGATTAGGTGTGTATGATGAACTTCTCTTTATGTATGTTGCTTTTGTACGTGTGTTAAGAGGAAATGCGGTTGGTCTTTTCTTTCTACAGACGCTCTCGACTGTTTTCTTTCTGATTTATAACCCTAGAAACATGATTGTTTAGACTAAAATAAATATCAATTTTTTCTATGCCTCTATGTTTCGTTTTTGTTAATAAATAATTTCTAGAAGCCCTAAAAAAATGCTGAAAATTGCCTATTTAGACCGCTGTCAACAGAGGCTTAGTGTACAAATTTGACAGCTGTTAATGAAAAAATTAAAAATAAGGGCACAGTAAACATCCTTCTTAATCGGTTTATGAAACTTATTTTAAATTGGTCCAGTTTCGGAGGAGAAAATAGTCGAGAGCCAAACCTCGAATGATGACTTTTTTTACTGAGGCTATTCAGTCGTTGCTGCGTTTCTCCTTATCGCACTGTTTTGAGACCGAGCACTCGAAGAGTGACAGCGATAGTTTCTTCAAATACCTAATTTTCAAATTACTCTCCGCACGCATTTCCTTTTAAGCACATGTTTAGTTGTGGCATATTGCCTTAATTGACAGTTGCACCGCTACATTTACTAATCTACAGTAACATAGTGACGCACGGATTTGGGTCATTAGCATAATATAAATGTAATTGAATGTATTAGACTTTAGACAAGCAGCAGAACTAAAACGGAATACATGTTCTGCGATTTCGGCGGTCTTTCCGGTTTTGTTGCTATTGCGCTAGATGGCGTGCCCTTGCCAGTCTGCTCCGACTTTCGGTACCTCGGTTCACTTGTGCAAAGCGATGGTGAAATAGACCGGACAGTCAAGCAACGAATTAACACAGGATGGTTGAAATGGCGGCAGGTCACGGGAACTACATGTGACTCCCGAATTTCTCTTAAACTGAAGAGGAAAATCTATAAGATCATGATAAGACCTGCTGTCCTGTATGGATCGGAATGTTGGGCTACGAAAGGAATTAATGAAAGGCAAGTGCATGCAGCTGAGATGAGAATGTTAAGAGGAATGTGTGGTGTAACGAGAATGGATAGGATAAGGAATGAATATGTAAGAGAGAGTCTGAAAGTAGTGCCACTGACAGAGAAGTTAAGTAACAAAAGACTGTCTTGGTATGGACATGTGATGAGGAGGAATGAGGAGCATGTTACGAGGAAAGTTTTAAGTATGAATGTTGATGGCTATAAGAAAAGAGGGAGACCGAAGAAAATATGGATGGATTGTGTGAAAGATGATATGAATAGAAAGAAAGTGAACACGGAGATGACGGCTGATAGAGATGTATGGAGGAAAAAAACATGCTGCGCCGACCCCAAATAAATTGGGATAAGGGCAGGAGGATGATGAGACTTTAGGCATTACAATGGAGATTTGGATATTATAGACTTGTTCTACATGTATTATACTGAGTTTCTCTGAACACCAAGACCAGCATATTACCAGCATATTACAAGTTTCAAACACGCACACGTGGCGTTGGTAATATTCTTACATAAAATTTGTCGATAAATACACGATAACGTTTAACTACACGATATCGCAAAAACTCATGAGGGGCTCAGAACCGTGTTTAACTATTGTTTAGGCTAAGCAGGGCTTAAACATTTTTTCATGTTTGGAGTTTGACGTTAGACACGGTTTGAACAAGCGCAAGCTTCTGTGGTATATAATCCTAGATTCCACAGAGTTTTAAAAGTTGTTATTTCAATTTCAGTGTTGGGATCAGCTGGTTTTTTTGCGATTTCAGGGTTGGTCCCATAGTAAGTGTTCGTAATGATGAGTACAATGACTCCTCTTATTTATTTATTTATTCTTTATGCACAACAAGGTACAAAGGCGGTCTTAACGCCATAGGCGTTCTCTACCAGACAACCTTAGGGTAATGCAGAGACAAAAAATAAGGTAGATGCACCAGTAAAGTAGTAAAATATGTTTCGTACTACGGACTTATAATCCTCTTCGTTTTCGAAACGACTAAATTTTCAGGGTGTATAATTGGTTTCTTTTTAAATTTAAATGAGTAAAACGGCTGGCGCGCCTCGCGTAAGTTACCTCGCCTTTTGCTGACAGAAGCCATACTAGTGTAAAGAAAACTTCTATTTATTTCCTCTTTTCTTCTGCAGATGGTGCACACAATGATGCCGATAGCCCGGCCTATAGCGCTGGCCATGTCCGCAGTCCTGACACTGGCGTACGTGGGACTGGCGCTAGGAGTGCGGCCTGATGGTGAGGAGTCACAGTTCTATCAGCAGGTATGTAGATCTTAGAAGATAAGATATTCAGTAGTCACTAACTTATTGCTATCTTTTACTTGGTCAATTTTCAAAGAAGCTTACACGTCACCACGGCAGTATTAGTAGAGCTCCTTGATACTCCTACGTGAAGCTCGTTCGGAGAAGTACTACCACCGTACCTACTTCTGCCGCCAAATAGTGATGCTTGCATTGCTGTGTTTCAGTCCGAAGGGTACGGGTGCCGGTGAAATTACAATCATATGAGATTTTTCAACTTTATGTATCAGTTTGGAAAACGCATTATCATTTAGGCAACTGTCCGACACTCGAACCACTAGACCACAGACGTCAAAATTTTCATGCATGTTTAGTCGTGATCTCGGAACGTGAGTTCTAAAATTGTTGCCATCTTTTTCTGGCATCTAATTAATAAAAAGAGAGTAAGTTTAAAATCAGTTTAGTTTGTGAAAAAAAGATTCAACTCCAATAAATAACCACTTTCACACTTTTCTTCTAGGGAAATAAATAATAATGTCGAGTTTACTTAAACGGGGAAGCAACCTGTATAGCATCAGGATTTAATAAAGCTTCTTACAAAGTTAAAGTGGATTGGAGATTAAGGGATTAAAAGGATTAAGGAGGTGATGTTTACTTACGTTCTAAACGTGATGAACATTAAATGTGTACCTAGGTATGGCACGTATTTTTATTGCTAATGTATTCTGATTTAAATAATATCATATCTAAATAAAGGCTATATTAACGGCTGCATAAATCATACCATTTGAATTTATGTAAATCCTACTAATTTTTATATAATAACTATCGTGAGTTAAATTCATAATGATTAATATAAACGGTTTCAGTCACGTTATTTCATCGGGTGTGCCCGACCGGTTTCGAGCTCGAACGGAGCCCTTAATCATGAGCTGGTTACGCGGCGGCGTCGCGCACCAAACTGTGGATTTAGAGGCCACAGCGCGCCGCGTAGCGCTGCGCTCGCGACGACGGTGACGGAGCGCCTGGTTTCATGATTAAGGGCTCCGTTCGAGCTCGAAACCGGTCGGGCACACCCGATGAAATAACGTGAGTGAAACCGTTTATATTAATCATTAATCCTACTAATATTATAAATGCGAATGTAAAAATGTTTGTTTGTTTGTCCTTCAATCACGCTGAAACGGCTGAAAGGATTTGAATGAAATTAGGCATACAAGTAGATGATAACCCAGATTACCATATAAGCTACTTTTTATCCAGGGAAAATAAACGGTCCCTAAGGTTTTTTAGGGTTCCGTAGTCCTACAAGGAACCCTTATAGTTTCGTCATGTCAGTCCGTCTGTCCGTCTGTCCGTCTGTCCGTCTGTCCGTCTGTCCGTCTGTCCGTCTGTCCGTCTGTCGTAATCCTTTACCGCTTAATAACTTCTACAGTTATAAACATAAGTAAATAAAATTTTGACAAAAAATGGAATAGATATAGATCTCAATTTTAAAAGAATAAAAAAATCTTGATTACGTATTTTAGGGGTGGCGGTCATACATGTGAAATGGGGATGAAAATATTTTTTTCGCTGCACCCCCTCGTGTGGGGTATCGTTGAATAGGTCTACTAAAATGAAGGTAATGTTTCATACACAACTTTTTTATCAGGTATACCATCTGCGAAATACAGTTCGCCAAAGTGGCTTGCAATGTGTCCCCCCCCCTGCCATTTCTAAACTATGCAACGTAGAAACTTATAGTCTTCAACATTGATAGACCTTTATAAGAACTCTCTTTTATAATTATTTCGAGTATAATGTGATTATAAATTTTTGAGTTATAGTGAGAAAACTGAAAAATACTTAAGACGTCCTAGTTCATAGGTCATTGACCTTAGAGAAAAATGATCATAGCAAATAATGCTCCTTTAGTTACTTTCTATTTAAAAAAATTACAAAAAGAAACACAGTTCTTAAATTTAGCTTCATAAATTTAGCGCTAGGTGGCGCTGTTAGCAAAAACTAAAATAGCAATGATTAATATTCGCTTTGATTCGTTTGTAATTAGACCTACTTTAGGAACCCTATAATATTGAGCATGGCCCGACATGCTCTTGGCCGGTTTTATTATTTATATTATAAAGATGGCGAAACGAGCTAAAGGCCCACCTGATGTTAAGCGGTTACATTAGCCCATAACAACTGCAATACCACCTAGGCTGTTGCTTAAATGTTATTGCGAGTCGGTTCGCCAAACTGAGACATGAAGATGGAAAATCTCATGTGATTGACGACCTCTGTGGTCTAGTGGTTCGAGTGTCGGACTTCTGGTCACGAGGTCGTGGGTTCGATTCCCACAGGACACAAATATTTGTGTGATGAACATAAGTGTTTGTGTTGGTATGGGTGTTTCTTATGTATTATAAGTATGTATTTACAAAAAAAAAGTATATAAGTATTATATCCATTGTCTAGTACCCATATCACAAGCTCTGCTTAGTTTGGGACTAGATGGTGCTGTGTAAAAATGTCCCGAAGATATTTATTTATTTATTTATTTATTGTAATTTCACCGGCACCCATAAGGATGCAAGATAACAAAACATGATAGTCTTTCAGTGATAAACGAATCATTTCGGGCAAAGGCTATATTGTGATAATCGTGTTATAAATTAATGAAACATGTTTTCGTTATTGTAATAACACGACAACTAACTTACATTTGGCTTGGTTAAAACATGATAAGCATTAAAGTTGAAATCAATTTTCAGTCTTCATGTTTTCCCTGTATGGGTTCCGTATGGTGCCGGACATAAAGAATTGCACCACCGTATCTCTTCTCATGGGTTTCGTTAAAGGCGACTAAGGGATTCATCAGAGGGTGAGCAGCAGCGTTCTCTGAGTATTTAACCAACCAACTGCGATCGCCAACCCGCCTGCCAAGCGTGGCGATTATGGCATTTCCCCCCATTTTTGAGGAAGCCTATGTCCAGCGGTGGACGTCTTTCGGCTGAAATTATGATGATGATGAATAACGCGATAACTAGCTTACATTTGGTTTGTTTAAAATATAATAAGTATTAAAGTTGTTGTCGAATTTCAGTCTTCATGTTTTTGCTCTGAAATTCAACAATTTTCTCTTTTTATAACAACAACAACATAACATCATGCATGTATTTCCCCGAAGGGGTAGGCAGAGGTGTAATAGTACACCTACATTTTGCCAGTTATGTTATAGTCCCATGTAATAGGGGGCGAGCCTATTGCCATTAAACGGGCACAAATCCATACTCCGGGCTGCTACTGAGAATTTCCTAATGAAAAAACCCAATGACACTTTGCCCGACCCGGGAATCGAACCCAGGACCCCACGCTCAGCAGTCGCACTTGCAACCACTAGACCAACGAGGCAGTCCTCTTTTTATAGGCTTACATTTTTATCTTCCCTATCAGTAGATATTTTCAAAGATGTATCTTCAATTTCTATTAAAATAGACACACAAAACATGTCACAATTTGTTATTCGTGATACATAGATGACAACTTACTTCGAGTAACTTAGTTATAAAGATTTAAATTGTGGAAAGAAAAAATCGCTCACGAGCAGGATTCGAACCTGCGACTCCTGGCTCAGTACGCCAGTGCTTTAGCCACTAAGCTACCGTGAACACTGCTCGTGGTATCGAAATTATCCTCCACTATGGTACGTCTTTGGGTGACGTCAGCGATATCTTATTAAGAAACAGTGTTTCTTAACCGACTCGACTAAATTTGCAGTTAATTCAAAGTCGTATAGATATGCCTACCCTTACTAATTATTTTATTATTTTTAACGCATTTTACGCATGCGAAGCGAAATCTAAAGATTTAAATTGTGGAAAGAAAAAATCGCTCACGAGCAGGATTCGAACCTGCCAGTGCTTTAGTGGCTAAAGCACTGGCGTACTGAGCCAGGAGTCGCAGGTTCGAATCCTGCTCGTGAGCGATTTTTTCTTTCCACAATTTAAATCTTTAGATTTCGCTTCGCATGCGTAAAATGCGATAAAAATAATAAAATAATTAACTTAGTTACAGTTCATTATCGAAACAAAGTTAATGTAAATGACGTGGTAGACGTAGTATCAGCCCAGTTCACCCAGTTGTTGCCTTACTTCACTCCAAACTTTCAGTTTGATTAGATTACATCGTTATCCAAAATATAATATTAAACTAGCTTATAATATTAAACAAGACATTTGTTTTTGGAGGGCAATGATATTATACTATATTTGTATAATAATATCATTATTATCGTAATATCATTGTTGGAGGGATAGAGTACCTTGTAGGTAAGCCGAATCTTGTAAAATTTCTTTCAGAATCTTAACAGACAGGACTGGTCAATTTTATCTAGACTTAAATAATTAGGTAGGTATACCTAAAGTTATTGCGTAGTTTTAAAAATAGTACCTAGTCCCTTTGGCCTTTGATTATTTATGGTATAGGATAATAAAACGAGCTAAAGGCCAACCTTATTTTAAGCGGTTATCTTTTCCTAATATAACTACATTAACTTTACCACCTAGGCTGTTGCCTAAATGGTATTACATGTCGCTTTTGCGAAACTGAGAGACGAAGGTGGAAAGTCTCATGTGATTGTAATGTCACTGGCACCCGTACCCTTCGCACCGAAACACAGCAATGCAAGCATTATTGTTTGTTGACATAATTAAATACCTACAGTGGTGGTACTTCGCCAGACGATCTCTTTCATAAGGTGCTCTACTACTACTAAAATGCAGATATCCACTGTAGTAGGTACGAATCTAGAACTTGAACTTACTAAAAAAGACAATGGTTAGGCAAGACCTATTGTTTCATTCCTCTATTCATTCCATTCAAGCGTGTTACAATGGAAAACGTTCTTTTTACATAGTCGACTGCGAAAGCGCCTGAAAGTTTGAGATAAGCAATAACTCTTTTTGCTAATTGTGTGCGTTGCTCCCAATATTATTGCAGGCGTTTGTGGACATTGGTTTTCTGTTTCATTAAATTAAATTAATTAGTTATTATGAATTCAGTTTGCCAACATACGACATTTATTATTAAAAACGTTCATTTAAGCCTCTTTATTTCTCATTCAATGTAATTTTTTCCGGAATATAATTTTTACGACACAAAATATGATGTACCTATTTAAAATTTTAAAGTTTTACTTATTTTTTTAAAACAAAATTCATTAAACGGTCTAATTTATGTGGTTTGAACGGTACCTCGCCCGCATGTCTACAAAGTTCTTTGAGACATAAATTCTATAAAGTTGTAATGTTCATGTATGCTAAGGCAGAATTTATACATTTTCGAAATTTTCTTGAGACACCTTTCTTAGTACCTACTATTGTGACTTTATGGGAAAAGTTAGCCCATTATCTTCGTTTGACTTCATAATTTCTATTTTAAAATTTAAATAGACACATCTGTGACTTCATAAAGTAAGCTAAAACGTTAGGTAATTCTTTTTTCGGGTGTACATGTACCAAATATCGTGAGGATAGTGATAATACAGATGTAATGATAAGTTAATTATATCGGCTTGTAATCAAATAATTTCATCATCCTTGTCGTACGTACTTTTGACCTCTCGTTGTACGAAAAGCCTTATATAATGTGAGGTCAGCTGATGAATGTATAGTTTGATGTGTAGCCGTGTGTACTATGGTCATGAGCACCCAGGGCAAGTCTTGAATTAACTTAAACTCATGTTTTAATTTTAGATACTTTCCTTATGTGCTCGTCTCCCAGCGGCCTGCAGGTTGTGAGCCTACGTGTGCGCCTCTTGAAGTTATGCGTCCCTGGTAGCCACCTCCGGGACCATCCCTAGCAACGACGCTGATTGTCACACTTAATATCATGACGAAGTCGAATGATCGTGTTTCTTGTACCTACCTACCTAATAACTCTACAATCAGTTTTTTCTTAGCATCCAAAAGTTCTCAAAAAGTCCATACAACCTCATAAAGATCCTTGTAACGATTATCGTTAAGCATAATTAGCATAACAAGGAAAACAAAAGAACTAATAAAACCGTGAAAATAAACTTCTGAATAAATGGCGCTGTTAGCTAAAAGACGTCGCCGCGCCGTTTCGTGTCTAATGTCAATAAACGTTTATATTATTTGTTTTCATAACGTGGCAACCTTGACGCCAACCTACTTCTAATAAACTAGCTTTACCCTTGACTTTACTTCGAAGTGTCAACCCTAATAAATATTCGGGATTGGTTAAGCGTAAACTGAATGGAGATTTTGTGTTAGGCAATTAGAAGGTTCAATTCTGTTAATTTTAGCATATTGGTATCTCATGTCTCATTTGTTGGGTAAGGTCAGGCAGTATTTGTTTCTTGTAAAATACAATTGCAGGGCTAGACTGGAGGTTGTCGTAGTCCGAATTTTATGATCTATACCATGGACGAATAAAAAAGCGGATGTAATCTTGCTAAACAATAAGTGAAGCACCCATAGTACTATAGTATTATATTATCTGAGCCCATAGTAAGACGGCTCGCTTAAAAGTATGGGCCTCGGACGAATAAATTCGTCCAAGGTATAGGCTGGTACGTACACATTCATACCTTTAAAGTAAGACAAACAGCAGCGATGACGCAACAAATCTCTTGTGACGGTAGTCTTTGTCGTAGTGTCACAAATAAAATAACAACATCGGTCTGGTGTGTTAAACCACCTGGATGCTGTCAAAATTATAGTGGGCTTAGGAAAAATATGCAGTGCTTCAATCTTTTCTTAGCGAGATTCCGTCCGCCTTTTTTAGTGACTGACAGCCAACGCACAGCCTAAACCAGTGAATCTAGAGATTTGAAATTTGGAGGAAATATTCCTTGAGTGCCTTGGAAGTGCACTGAGGGATTTTTTTAAATTCCATCTTTAAAGGGGTGAAAAGGTGGTAAAGTTTGTATGAAGGGGTGTCAGCTTGTCATTAATGTAATTTTTATGATACGGTCAAGATATAATAATAATAACTTCATGAATGATTACATGATCCTCTGTTGTCACTTACTGTACTGTTGTGCCTTCTCTGAAAGTAGACTATATTAAAATATTAATTAGGGCTGACAAAGCTCAAACTAAAGTTGATGGACAGACGTAGGTAATGCCACAGCACTGTGACAAAAACATCGCCAGGCAGTGGTCGTACTTTAATTTAATTTAATTTGATCACGCTGAAGTTGCGTTGTTGCAACCACAAATTAAGGTGTGGTTGCGATGTATTGCGTTGTTGCAGCCACAAATTACGGTGTTGTTGCGATGTAGTTGCGTTGTTGTAGCCACAAATTACTATGTAGTTCGATGTACTTGCGTTGTTGCAGCCACAAATTACTATGTGGATCGATGTAGTTGCGTTGTTGCAGCCACAAATTACTGTATAGTCGATGTAGTTACGTTGTTGCAGCCACAAATTACTATATGGTTCCATGTAATTTGATCACGCTGCAGCTGTCAGAAGTTGCGCTGTTGCAACCACAAATTAAGGTGTGGTTGCGATGTATTGCGTTGTTGCAGCCACAAATTACGGTGTTGTTGCGATGTATTGCGTTGTTGCAGCCACAAATTACTATGTGTTTCGATATAGTTGAGTTGTTGCAGCCACAAATTACTATGTGGATCGATGTAGTTGCATTGTTGCAGCCACAAATTACTATACGGTTCGATGTAGTTGCGTTGTTGCAGCCATAAATTACTATGTCGTTCGATGTAGTTGCATTGTTGCAGTCACAAATTACGGTGTTGTTACGATGTAATTGCGTTGTTGCAGCCAGAAATTACTATGTAGTTCGATGTAGTTGCGTTGTTGCAGCCACAAATTACTATGTGGTTCGATGTAGTTGTAATCTAAATAAAAAGGTAATAGAAATGTTATCTACTGCCTTTTAATATCAGAACGCGTGTCGCAGATTTTCCGCTATCAACTCATAAATACGCAATTACGCCCACCATGTTTCTAGCATTTAATGCAAAATAAATTAACCAATATAATTAATTAGCCCTAAAAAAAGTCCGCTATTAAACATGCTGCACAATACAATTTTAGTAACTCCGCGTCCAAAACAGCACTGATGATCAACCAAACGGTTTTCGAACTGGTGTCACCTGTACGCGGCGACATGTTTACGCACCCTTACCACTTCTATTACCTATCTATTTTGATTTCTATGGTATGCCTAGTCTTTGTCACCACAGCTGTAGGTACAAAATGGTTATTTTTATTTTCCAATCATGGTTTTATTTATGATTCAACCTCGTGTGACTATACGCCATTGAAATGACTTTGTAACAAAAAGCGTGGGCACGGAAACTATTTCTAACTTCATTAGCTTTTATTTTTATTCACTTATATAAGCTGGTTTGTATCGGAAGCTTGTTATTCAGCGCTCGTTGTAAAACTTCAGCAAGGGAAAATTGGTTACTAAGGTATAAATAAGTAAACTATGTTTTTTCTTCATCATTTCAGCCGAAAGACGTCCACTGCTGGAGGCCTCCTCCAAAAGGGGGGGATATGCCATAATCAAATGTGGGGGGATATGTAATAATCCCTACCATAAGGACCAAGCTCTTTGAGAACTCTTTCATAATGCGCACAGCCAAGTTGTGGAATTCACTGCCGTCATCTGTATTTTCGGCCACTTATAACCCTAACGCCTTTAAAGCTGGAGTGAATCGGCACCGAGGTTTGCTCGCTCCATCGTCGACTACATCTTGACAAAGCTGTCTAGATTGCGGTCAAGAACAGATCTATATATCATTGGAAAAAAATGAAAAAAAATCTCCACGCTTGGCAGGCGTGTTGGCAATTGCAGTTGGTTGGTCGCCTTTTACGACACCCATGAGAAGAGAGAGGGTAGTGCTATTCTTTACGTCCGGCACCACACTGAACAACATGTTTTGTCTTACTTGTCTTATTTATTAAACAATTCGGCACGTCTTTTTAATGCGATTCGTCTATACCAATTATTAAAAGACATTATGTTAACAAATTCACGCACTAACCATACATTTTTAACCTAATTACATGCGCAGAACTAGTAATTATATTTTATCAGTAGTTAGGTATTTGAATAAAGAGACATGCTAAGATTGTTTACTAAATAAGGAAAGAGGGAAAAAACTGACTTTAATACACAATTTTAAGTAAGATAACTTTCCAGTTTCCATGTCGCTCTAATTTAAATCATTTTTAAAGAGATTTAAGGCGATATTGAAAATTGTAATCAATAAAAGTGTATCCTTCAGAGAGTCACAAATATTTAATCATTTTTTTTTATTTCCATGCATGATTTATACAGAAAAAACAAAGAATTATAATTTTTCTCGTTCTTCTTCCTTCAAAGCAACAAATCAAGATGAAAACATGTTTCAAATATTCTTAATGTTACTCTGAAGGATGTGTATTGAATACATTTTTCAATATCGCCTAAAATCTCTTCAAATAATAATTTCTTAGGTTTTCGCGATCACTACACATTATAATAAAACAAAGTTTAACCGGATTAAATCGCGTACGGACCGAGTGTTGTGGCGCAACTTGGGAGAGGCCTATGTCCAGCAGTGGACTGCGATAGGCTGAGTTGATGAATTTGCGTATATTATTAAAATTAGTTTTCCTGACGTTTCGAAATCTTTGCAGCATTTCGTGGTCGCAGGCCTAAGGCCTTAGCCTTCTCGTACTGAAAAGAGGCCCATGCCCAGCAGTGGGACAGTAATGGGCTGGTTATGTGGTCGCAGGTAGACTAAGATGACAAGAGTCTTTACATATATAAATAATCAAGTCCCAAACAGCACGCAACACTGTAAAAGATAATGATATTGTGAATTGTGAGTGATTACTGCGTCCATCGATATGATTTTAATTAATAATATTGTACGGTAGATTAAAATATATTTTTTTAGAAATATCTGTAAAGACGCTTGTCATCTTAGTCTACTTGCGACCACGAAATGATGCAAAGCTTTCGAAACGTCAGGAAAACCAATTTAAATAACATACGCGATTTAATCCGGTCATAGGTACTTTGTTTTATTATGATTATAAGAGATTTCTTTAAATGTTTAAAACAAGCATATAATTAGAGCGATACGGATGTGGAACGGGAAGGGAATCATAATAAGGCACTAATAAGTATTGAGCTATTAATGGGTATTTTAAGAGCGACTTAGTATTCCTTTTTCTGGCTTCAGTCACTAGTCCTTTGCACTCCGTCTGTCTCATTATTTTGGTCTGGGACGTAATATAAAATTTATTATTTTACTCTACAACCTTTTTTCGCAGAAGGAAGCTGGTACAAATTACATCGTTAGGAAAAAATATATGGACCGTTTGTATGCGAGTCTGAACCGTATGACTGAAGGTTCTATATGTAATATATTGTTATTACTCTAATCCCCATAAACATTAGGGCCGCCTCTTATTTCTCTCTGAAAATAAAATAAGTGGAAAACGTATAGTTATTACGTGCGTATGATCTTTTCCTTCGATGCTGGCAATGTCAAATAAATAAAGAATCATACTAGAAGCAGTAGTAAATATCACCTATAGATATTTTCCTCATTCATGATAATGTAGCTCCTAAAATATTAAACTTGCAATAGTTTGCAGAACGAAACTTTGCGTTTGAAAATATTGAACCATATTAATTACGGCTCAGTGGCGCCTCACATCAGTAAAAAAATAATCTTCTTCTTCTTCTATCGTGTCGACATGAGCTACATAATGATAATAATAACTCTTGCCGTGAGAAAAAGGTTAGTCAGTCTACTGGGTGGTAGCAGGGCTGACTGCCCAGGGTGCGCTAAACAATCAATGAAATATCGTCACTCGAGAAGGGCCTCTTTCTTCTCATGGGTGTCGTAAAAGGCGACTAAGGGATTCACCAGAGGATGGGCAGCAGCGTTCTCTGAGTATCTAAACAACCAACTGTGATCGCCAACCCGCCAGCCTAGCGTGGCTTTGGGGGAGGCCTTTGTCCAGCAGTGGACGTCTTTTGGCTGAAATGATGATGATGATGACTCGAGAAGGCTCTTATAATGCACCCAAAAAAATATACTCGCTGGGTACAAAATTTATCGAAAATCTGTTTCTACAGAATTGTATTAAGGTACTTTAGTTTAATCAGAAACGATTAACTCTGTTAAATATATTTCACTGTAGTTGTTGATAGAAAAAATGCGAAAAACTGCCACTTTTGGCACTTTTTCTATCTACAAAAACAGTAAACTGTATTTAACAGAGTTAATGGTTTCTGATTAAACTGTAGTAAGTACCTGTACTACAATTCTGTAAAACCTATATATAAATATTGTACTCAGCAAGTAATTCTGTTTTTACTGGGGGTATCACTGAGCAGTAGGGAGCCGCTTCGGCTTATTTTTTATTAAATTAGGCACATATCTTCTCCCGAAGTGAATTAAATAGAGTAAGTACTGGGCTGTACTGGGCTGGGCTGGTCACATCTGCCGCATGCCGGAGGAGCTATGGGCGAAAACAACCACACAGTGGGTTCCAGACAGCAGCAAACGACAACGCGGCAGGCCCAGAAGGAGATGGCGGGACGAACTTGACTCCTATCTGAAGGATTGGCCCCAGAAGGCAAAAGACAGGGACAAGTGTAAAAAGGGAAGGGAGGACTTTGCCCTGCAGTGGGACACTACAGGCTGATAATAATAATAATAAGTACTCTTTCCATGGCACGAATAAAAAGTCTCATATTCGGTAACAAATCTTTGTCAAACTACCTACAAACTTGTTAAAAATGCAAATTTGGCTGGAAAACTATTTATTTATTAGTTTATAATTATTTACAATGATACACAAATTGAGCTTAAATGTGGGCAGAGACAGAATTTATAAGTAGCAAATTAAATAGGTATAAATATTTGTTATTGTATTTTGATCAAGCGTTTTGTGTTCCTATAATTTTTTAACCGACGAAAAAAAGGAGGAGGTTCTCAATTCGACGCGTATTTTTTTTTTATGTATGACCACGCATAACTTTTTACAGAGTGGTCCAATTTTGATGATTCCTTTTTTAATGGATAGGGTATATCTCGAAGTTGGTCCCATTTAAATTTCAAAATCAAAATCCAACCCTAAGGGTAGTAAAACAGGGTATGAGTGTTTGTTCACCCACTGAATTCTTACCTGTTAACTGATTCTGTTGAAACTTGACACACATAAATATAGTTCTAGACACTACGACATAATGGAGACCTGGAGTTAGATTTTAACCACAAAAAAATGAAAAATAAAACTTTTTAACAAAAAATTTAACCGACGAAAACAGAAACTGAAAATCGAAAAATAACTAATTATGAGTCGGCGCCAAACAACCAATCAACGAAGATCATTAAATTACTTTAAATAAATAATAAAACCAACGTCACATCAAATACAACTTCACAAAATTTTCAACGATAAACAATAATTTTCCAAAAATGCGTTCTCCGCTCGGCCACTTGCAACTTACACACACTTTGCTTGTTAAAAGTTCCGACTCATAATGAGTTATTTTTCGATTTTCAGTTTCTGTTTTCGTCGGTTCAATTTTTTGTTAAAAAGTTTTTTAACAACCAAATACTCATCCATTTTTCTATTAACCTTTTTAAACATAATTCACAATTTTATTCATAATATTTTTTTCTCTTCTACAGCTAATCTGCGAGCTAGCCCTCCTCCTTTCCGCTAGTGGCATCGGTCTCTACTACCGAGCCCTCACAGAGAGGGCTCATCGGAACACCTTCGCGGGCACCAGAACCTGCCTGGAGCAAAGAGTGAAGCTGGAGTGTGAGCGAGAACAGCAGGAGAGGCTGCTTCTGTCGGTGATACCGGCGTATATTGCTGCCGAGGTAAGTGGCTTCACAATGCAATTTAATGTTGGTGAAAACTTTTTTCTTTCGTGTCATTGGATTCTAGTTTTAAACGGAAGCCAAGAAACAGGCACACACTATATGCGTTTGCTCGAAGCCTACATTAAATCCTCCCGGGAACTGGTGGGCCAAAGCGACACATAAGCAGGTGGTCTCACGCAAGGCATATTCATGCTCTGTGTGGGAGCTCCGCAATCGCACTTAGTAGTATTTGGGTCAATTGCAGCCTAGCTAGGTTATCTTTACAGCTAAAAATTGTCCGTAGACGGCTAATCGACTTCCAAATGTGCAAACTGCAAATCAACAACTTTTAACTCGCTAATTTCGTTTGATTCCTTTTTTACCCATTTTGTATTAAAAATTTTGTTGAATTTTCCTATAGCACATTTAACGATTTTCTAAATCCTTCACCTATAAAAGATTTAATACCTTTAAAGTGCCAAATTCAACCAACATAATACCTTCTTCAAAAAACTCATTACGATTCTAAAAGAATTACCTTGGTGTTGGTGAGGTAAAATCTGATGGAAGCTGAACTTCATCGATGCTCAATTGTGTGGAAAAGCAAATCTATTGATTATCGATAAGTGTGAGGCCTTCCCTATAAGGAATGTCCACATTGGCGCGGTTAATATCAGGTGAAGCGATTTCCATGTTGTGTATTTTTGTTAAGAATCAAGATGCTACATAATAAAATATAAACTACCACTGCTACTACTGCTACTGTCCTACTGTAATATAAATGTATATGTGTGTGTACAATAAAGAATAAAGAATAATCATCATCATCATCATCATTTCAGCCGAAAGACGTCCACTGCTGGACATAGGCCTCCCCCAAACATCGCCACAACGACCGGTCCTATGCCTTCCGCATCCAGCGGATTCCCGCGACCTAAGAATAATAATAAGTCACAAATCAAAGTTCCATGCTCACTATCTTGATGATTGGTGATCTGAAAGAATGAAAGTAAGAAAAATATTTATTTGACACAACTGAGACGGAAGCACTACGTTTCACCGAAATACGATCCACCGAAACACGTTTTACCGACAACTAATCGTCGAACGTATCATTCCCCGATGCAACTCTTGGTCGAAAGTACCTACATTTAGCCGACGCACGTTTCCCCGAATTTTTTTTTGTCGAAACACTATCAGATTCAAAAGAATATATCCTATACATGAAAAAGAAATCTACTACCGTACGCTTTACATCTTGCCTCAAACTGAAAAACTGTTGAACAATTTTTAAAAGGTCGGCATCGCATCCGTGCGGCGCGGCGGCTCCCCTGGTAACACGGATGTCCATGGGCAACAGTGATTGCTTACCATCACCTAACCCACTTGCTCGTTTCCCCCCATCTTTTATAAAAAAAAGGAAGAATAGGGAACAGACAGTGTTATGGATTTTTCATATAATTATAACAATATCCCCAGGAAATCATTAAAGACGACGTAAATACGTTTTGAAAAAGTTCTGAGTTGGCAACGCGACGCACGTGCTAATTATATCATCTTAGCTCGTAAAATTATACTTATTTATGTCTTTAGGTAGGTAGTGCTTAACTAAGTTTAATTTGTAAAATATTGCAGTATTGTATGTTGTATGAACGATGCAACACTATTGCTGTAAATTTCCCATCTGACGTGTACATTTTCCGTTCCCACGTAATTTTGGTCGCGCCTATCTGCCCGAGCCCTTAGTGGTCACGTCACGGCATGGTGAAGTGTGAAGATACTTTATGGTTTAATTTCGGAAATATGGAGGTAAATGTAATAGAGTTATTTTAGGGATTGTGGTAAAAATAAGTGGCGTGAAAGGGCCGTTGATGGTTTATTTTAGGGTTAAACCTGTCCATTGACGGTGGATATTGTTATTGGGTAAAGAGCAATTTTCAGAGCTTCATATTAATTTGTATGCTGATAAATAATATCACATAATTATGCGAAAGTATGGATGTTTGTTCTTTTTCTTTGTTTGTTTGTCCTTTAATCACGCTGAAACGGCTGAATGAATTTGGATGAAATTTGGTGCACAGATAGTATCGTAGCCATCGAGCAACAGTAGCTAGGGTCATAAGCGCCCAGGCCAAGATTTAAATTTTGGGTCCCCAAAAACTTACACCTAGGGCAAGATTTGAACTTTGCGCTGATGATGGAGCTGATCTAATAATGTAGGTGGCCATAGGAACTTCTCAACGAAACAACATAACCTCCTATTTTGGCTCGTTTTGTTTGTCTTGACAAGTACTGTAGACTGTAGCCCTAGATGGTGTCCAGGCTGATGATGATGATATAAAAGCTTGTTTTTAAAATGATTTTTATGTTATTATTGAAGTAAAACTTCTTTAGGCACGCTTGACTTGGGGAGTAAGCTGTAAGCTGGTGAATGCGTTACGAAAAGTGAGGCGAACGGAGGGGGTAGTGTGGGACGCGGGGAACGAGGCGCGCGCTAGGCCGGCCACGAGACAGCGCCGGCAGATGTACGCGCGCCGCGCCGCCATTCCTTTGTTCTCATTGAAATAGTATTGAGGGAGATATAAGTTAGTGAAGTTTTACTTCAGTCGTGTGCTCTAAAGCACACTCGTTTTTTTATCTCTATTTACTTTTTATTACATGTGACTCCCGAATTCCTCTTAAACTGAAGGGGAAAATCTATAAGACCATGAGGATTAAGACCTGCTGTCCTGTATGGATCGAAATATTGGGCTACGAAAGGAATTAATGAAAGGAAAGTGCATGCAGCTGAGATGAGAATGTTAAGAGGAATGTGTGGCGTAACGAGAATGGATAGGATAAGGAATGAATATGTAAGATCTGAAAGTAGCGCCAGTGACAGAGAAGTTAAGTAGCAACAGACTATCATGGTATGGACATGTGATGAGGAGGAATGAGGAGCATGTTACGAGGAAAGTTTTAAGTATGAATGTTGATGGCTGTTAGCGACGTGCTCATGCTGTGTTACAATGGCTATAAGAAAAGAGGGAGACCGAAGAAAATATGGATGGATTGTGTGAAAGATGATATGAATAGAAAGAAAGTGAACACGGAGATGACGGCTGATAGAGATGTATGGAAGAAAAAAACATGCTGCGCCGACCCCAAATAAATTGGGATAAGGGCAGGAGGATGATGATTTAATTTTTATTACATCGAATTCTTAGAGAGGTCTTCCAAACTACTTGATAACCATTTCAATCATTTACAATACATGATGCGATCATTACTGAAACCACATTAAAACCTTCTAAAACCAGTTCACTTGGTCACCTATATAATTTAACAACTAAATAAACATCCAACAGCACGTGGAAATTTAGTTGTCACGATCACGACTAATAAACACCGTAGATTTTGACAACTGATATTCAACTTTAAATTCTACGCACTAAGGTAAGAAATTGTAGATTTTCATATTAGGTCTTTTTAGGGTTCTGCGCCCAAGGTTGCCCACGGGACCCTATTACACTCTGCCCACGTCTTCTGTCCGTCTGTCTGTCACGGGCTGTATCTTTTGCACGGTAATAGGTAGCCAGTTGAATTTTCTCAGAATTTGTGTGGCTATGACCCCTATAACGACAAATACTAAAAATAAAAGTCTAAAACCAAAGGGCCCCAAAACCCATTTAAGAAACCTCGAAAAACATGCATTTTTTTCAATGTTTTTATTCCTTCTCTATCTTCAAAACTGTAATACATAGTAGCGTCAATCTTGGTTTCATTATAGTGCATACTATGTAGTTTAGCAACAAATACTAAAAATAGGACAAATATAGACATTATGTGATGGTACCAGCGTAAGAGATGAAAAAAATCATATTGCGCGCACGGCGCGTCTTTTGATGAACTCACCTAAATAATATCAATTTCTATGGGGTATCAAGTCGATGGGTGGTACGAAACCCTTACTGCGTGAGTCCGACTCACACTTGGCCAGTTTTTTTTAACTATAGTTGTACCGTTTGTACCGTAAAAAAACACAGCCTGATACTTGTTGTTTCTCATATTTTAGTGAAATCTCTTTCCAAAGTGTCTAAAGATCCTTAAATTGGTGGAAGTACAGTCTAAAAAAGCAATTAGTATACAGGGTCGCCAGATAGAGATGAAGATTTCTCTGAAAATTATTAGAAAACGGTTTGATTAGGGTTTTGTATAAATACAGTTTAACTTTGTCCGTTATTAAAATGATATTTCACTCGAAAACATCCATAATCTTCTGAGAAAACTTCATCTATATCTGGCGACCCAGGATACTAATTGCTTTGTTAGACTGTACAACAACATTACCTTCGTGATTTTACGAAAATCGTTTCATTTTCCTTGTGATTGTGGATGTCATGGATGAAGAAACTTGGTAAAGGAAGGGTCGTAAGTGCTATAAGCACACGACCGGTATCTGCCAGAAAAATGTTAGGACGAGGAAAACACATGACCACTAAGCTTTATATGTACCAGGCCCCTCAGAAAGTATTGCGAAAAAAAGTTTTTATATATGGGAGACTGGCCAGTTATAATGTTTTTCGAAAATATGATTATTTATAAGTAAAAATAAGTAAGTTCCAATTTCAAAATTTCCCTCCACATTTTTTGCGAGTTAATTCAAAGTATTGTGTCTCACTGAAATATGGATCTGCGCCGGGAACATTTTAGAGCTATGATTTTATACGATTTCAAGTGTCGCCTGAAACCGGATGAATCGTACGATAGACTTCAAATGGCATTCATGGATGAAGGCCCTTCCAAGGCAACCGTGTATCGTTGGTATAACGAATTCAAGCGCGGTCGACCAACTTTGGGGGATGACGAAAGAAGCGGTCGCCCTTTGACGGCTGTTACCGAAGAAAACGTGCTAGCAGTGAAAAATTTAATCCAAGACAATAGGCGAATTACATATCAGGAGATTCAACACATATTGAAGATTGGATCGGGAAGCGTTCACGAGATTCTACACAGCCATCTTCGCGTGAGGAGGATAGTATCACGCTGGGTGCCGCACAACCTCACCGATGCTCAGAATCAGGCCCGGGTGGAATGGTGCCGTGATATGCTTAACAAATTTGAAGCAGGCTCGTCTCGGCGTGTTTACGACATCGTTACAGGTGATGAGTCCTGGATTTATCAATACGACCCAGAAACCAAGCGCCAGTCGACTGTTTGGGTGTTTCAAAATGAGCCAACGCCTACCAAAGTGAAGCGATCTAGAAGCGGGGGTAAGATTTTGATCGCTAGCTTTTTTAATTTGACTGGCCACTTGGTATCAATTCCCTTACGGGATCAAAGAAGCATTAATGCCGAATGGTAAACTACCAAATGTTTGCCAGAAGTTTTCTCTGTTATAAGCAACAAGCGACCAAACACAGGGCTCCGCGGGCTACTGCTCCACCACGACAATGCACCTGCGCACACCGCACTCAAAACGAGGGACTTCCTGGACAGCACGCCAGTCAAACTCCTGGGTCACCCTCCTTACAGCCCTGATCTAGCACCGTGTGACTTCTTTTTATTCCCAAAAATAAAAAATCAGCTCAAAGGGATACAATTTTCGTCGCCGGAAGATGCGCTGGCTGCGTTCGAGCAGGCTGTAAACGAGGTGTCTGCGGCGGACTGGAAAAAGTGTTTTGAAAACTGGTTTAGGCGCATGAATCTTTGTATAGAGGCTGGTGGAAAGTACTTTGAAAAGATTTGATAAAAATATATGTACGTATAGAACAATTTTTTTTAGTTTCGCAAAACTTTCTGAGTGTCCCACGTATGAGTGTGTACTCACGTGTATTTTTCGGGATTGCCAGACTAGTGTCGGAATAACCAGAGCCCTTTATCATGAGATTTTTACGCGGCAATAATTGCGAAGTAAGAAAATGTTACTTTAACTGCTTTCAGTAATAAGAGGGTCAGTTTCACAGCCTACGAATGAAGTTACACTAATAAGATCGTGACGCAAATGATATCCAAATCACATAGCTAGACATACTTTGTAAACCAAAAAAAATATGCATAACATTAGCGTGATTTAGATTTCATTTGTGTCATGATCTCATTAGTGTAAAATCATTCGTGGTACCCAATTTTATGTGAAATCGACTCAAGAAGGCATACAAACATAGAAATCGAAATAATAAGGTAATAGAAGTGGTAAAGGCGCATGAACTTGTCGCCGCGTACAGGTGTCTTGTAAGACACCAGTGAGCGAACCGTTTGCTTGATCATCAGTGCTGTTTTGGACACGGAGTCACTAAATTTGTATTTGGCAGTATATCTCCCCGAGTGACGATATTTAACTGATCGTCCGGCGCACCCTGGGTAGTCAGCCCCACTACCAACCTGCTGACTGGCTAATAATTTCCCCACGGCATGAGCTATTATCATTATGTAGCTCATGTCGACACGACAGAAGAAGAAGTATATCTAACAGCGGATTTTTTTAGGCTTATTTTATTTTGCATTGAATGCTTGACTAATTATTATCAATTATTTTATTATTATTAACTCATTTACGCAATTAAAAATTAAAAAAAAAAAAAAAAAATTAAAAATTAAAAATCAAATTATTATTAATTTAATTTTAATTTCAAAATAAGCAACTTATTAGTATACAATTTTGATTATATCACTTAAATTCTATTTTATTTTAAGCATGATGTTCACATTGTACACAATTATATTTGTGTCTTTAAGGCAAAACATAGCGCACTCAATCTAATTAAGACCTTATAATATAATGTAAACCTACCTATGTTTGACAAATAAACTATTTTGATTTGATTTGATTTGAAACATGGTGTGCGAAATTGCGTATTTATGTGATTGTAGCGGCCAAGCGGCGACACGAGTTCCTGTATTAAAAGGCAGTAGATAACATTTCTATCACCTTATTATATAGATTTCTATGCATACATAATAAGGCTGCATTAATAAAATCTAGCAATAAATCTAGAGCTTTTCTAGATTTTATTTCAACTTGTAGTTTATGCGTCTTTTCTACCTTTGGGTAGGATTGCCATTTTCCGGGCAAGACGAAGTTTTATAACTTTGTACGGAATGCGACGAGAATTATTCTCAAACGTCCGAAATTGTGTCATAAACATATGATAACTCATGGCGCAAAATGTAATTTTGTTGAAAATGTCGTCCTACTTCTTCCATTACCTTAGTCCTCCTTTGGCCTTCTACTTATTGAATTGTTTACTCATGTTTTAATTAATAAATGAATCTCATATGACTGATATATTATTGATTTTGTTGTAACGGTTATTGGGAAGCCCATACATAATTATCTTCTATACTTATAAAGACAGATGTCCTGACTTACTGATTCATCAACATCAACTCAGCCTATCGCAGTCCACTGCAGGACATAGGCCTCCCCCAAGTTGCGCCACAACACTTGGTCCTCTGCCTTCCGCATCCAGTCCCCCCAGCCACGTTCTTCAGGTCGTCGGTCCACCTGGCGGGAGGGCGCCCTACGCTGTCTCTCTCTCCACTCAAGGACTCGTCTGCTCCAGCGGCCATCGGCCCTCCGACAGACATGGCCAGCCCACTGCCACTTCAGCTTACTGATCCTACAAGCTATGTCGGTCACTCCGGTTCTTCTCCGGATAATCTCATTACGGATTTTATCCTTCAAAGAAACTCCAAGCATAGCTCGCTCCATAGCTCGCTGAGTGACTTTGAATTTGTGGACTAGCCCAACTGTCAGTGTCCTCGTCTCGGCGCCGTAAGTCATGACAGGCAGGACGCACTGGTTGAAGACCTTTGTCTTCAAACTTTGCTTTGATTCATCAACGCAGAGCCAGAACTACTCCAGTTAAAACATGAAATTTTGACAATACAGCACCCACTAAGAACGGATTTTTCGATATTTTAACCCTAAGGGAGTGAACTCTAAAACCCTATTGTTAGAGTTAGTATGACTATTTTTTTCTCCTGGATCGATTTTGTCAAAACTTGGGGAAAATAATCTCTAAAGTAAATAATGAAACAACAATCTTTTTTTTTTTCAAAATAACTCCTAAAAGAGGGTGCAATAGTGTTATAAATTTTGTATGGGAGAATATTATTGCGTGGCTGGATTCAGTCGAAACTCGGTACAAATAATCTTTAGAGCAATTAACGAATTACGTGTTTTTTAATTTTTCGAAAATTAACCTCGTGTTACAATTTCCTATGAAAAATCTTCCTGGGGTCACGTTTGACACAAATACTCTTTAAATTCATTATCATCATCATCATCATTTCAGCCGAAAGACTCCACTACTGGACATAGGCCTCCCACAAGCATCGCCACAACGACTGGTCCTGCGCTTTTCACATCCAGCGGATTCCCGCGACCTTCACCAGGTCGTCGGTCCACCTTGTGGGGGGCCTACCCACGCTGCGCCTTTCAGTACGCGGTCGCCACTCCAGAACTTTACAGCCCCACCGGCCATCCCATATATTTCTTCAAATTAAATAATAATAAAGATAATAATAAATATTTGCTTAACTACTACACTTTATATTTGTATTTATTAGTATATTATATGATATATATTTCTCATACTTATTTAAGTAAATTCCATGTACTTTATATTATTATATTTAAGTAGGTATATTATGTACGAATCGTACCTACTTTTACACCGTACCTACCCACGATCGGTTCCCATTCTTCTAGTCCATCCAAAGGTTGTCTGGAAGAGATTGCCTTGTGCGATAAGACCGCCCATTGTACTTATTTTAATCTTTCTGTAAACTATTGTGTTTGTTTTCTTTTGGTGTAATGTACAATAAAGAATATAATAAATAAATAAATAAATAATATTTATTTTTCTACGACGGGGAAAATTATACGGGGCAAGTTATAACTGAGCGGGAAAAACCGTAAGAGCACTTCTAGTTTATTTATAAACATGAATGCTATTCACGAAAGTTACAATAATTATGAAACAGTTAACTTATTTCCTGTTTCATGTGAGCTTGAAAATTTACGCAAGTAAATAAGAAAGGTAACAATTATACTTACTACAAATTACTTCATTAACAAGTAAAAAGGTACTGTTACAAGTGCTTATTAACAACAATTACTGTAGTAATAACTCAAAGTATACCTTAACCTTGACTTTTCCTAATTCTACTAAAGAAAAAACTTTGTTGTTTCTTGAAATGTAATTATTCGTGAAGGAAAAATATAATGGAGACCATTTCTCCTTTGTGAATGAATAATCTCGGATTCGTTTTCATTGTTACACGATCCGATATATATAATTTTATAGAGTGATAGTTGTTAAGAACTGTAGGTTTACTAATAAAATAGACTTTCTGATTCATATTATATTGAAATATAAATAATATTTCAATTAGAACAAAGGAATGGCGGCGCGGCGCGCGTACATTGGTCACGAGTATCGTTCGCTGAGGTGTGTCTTGCTCGCACTGTGTGTGTGTCGTGGCCGGCCAGTGTTGCCAGGTCCGATTTTTAAAATCCGGGAGGCTTACTATGAAAAAAGCGGGAGATGTATTGAGGAAAAATGGAAAAATCGGGAGATGATGTTTTTTAACAAAAATCCAAGTTTTTGAAGTAATCACGGTATTAAATTTTATTTAAAACCAAAGCAATTTTTTTACAGTTTACTGCCCTGTGTAATGAAAAAAATTCAATGTGTTTAGTGAACATACATTGGGAGTGACGGAAATATTCAGGGTAGCAACTTATCCGTTTGTTTCATTTGATGTAGTTTTTTTGCCAGGTTTTGATATTATTCCTATTATTAGGCTTTATACAGGGATTGTAAAAAATCGGGAGATTTTTGTCGAAAATCGGGAGATCGGGAGATTTTTAGAAAAATCTGTGAATCTCCCGGAAAATCGGGAGACCTGGCAACAGTGTGGCCGGCAGTCGCGCGCCGCACGTGCCTCCTTCCCTGCGCCCCGCACTGCCCCCTCCCGCCACCGATGTTCAGGATTGTTCCAAACAAGTTTCATTCAAAGTTCCGTTCAAAGTTGAGAAGTTTGCTGACACACCATAAGCGTGCCGTAGCCTTTTAAGGCTAACTTGAATTTGCTTTACTCTGCGTGCGATTACTGCGGTTCGAAGCCTAATGATTCTTAGTTTCTCCTTATAATATTCGTTTCGAATCACCAATTTTTTTTTTTTGCGAAAAAATGTATACAGATGACTTTTAGGTGGTCACTTTGAGATTTATTCTTTGAATACTAATTTCATCATGTTTGGTCGTAGGTACAATCGACCGAACGTCAATAGTAACAGTTTGACATTGACATTGTCTTTATTTCGTAAGCACTAGGGGCGGTTTTCTATTTCAAGTGTTACCACTTACATGCAGTCGACTGTACTATATTTGTGCATGAGTCTCCTCATATTCATATAACTTGCCGTTGTCCGCCGGGTGATAGTTTCTCGTACATGTGCGCGGTTGCATAGGATTCATTATGCTCTATCTTCACGGCAAAATTGACCAGCCAGCCGCTGTCCGTCATCTGGATCGCTTTATTAGAATACGATTTCTCGTGTCTTCCTCAACAATGGACGCGCACATAACTCCGTGCCCCGCATTACAAGCAAGTGACTGTTATTCCGTCCCCGTCGGTATTAAGGCCGCCATGTTAATATCCTGGCCTACTCCATATGCTTATATTAGTTTAGAAAATTCATGAACACGTGAAAGCTGTATTGTTGATATTAGACGACGAGAAAAAACAATTAAAATTAGTTAGATTTAGAACATTTTATGGATTTTTTTCTTAGAATTGTTACGTCGATGTTCATCTACGTTAATTCTGTGATTAAGCGGCTGATTACTCCAAAAAATAAACCTACTGGAATTGTGGATAATCGGTCGTTTATCCAGAGAATTATCGTTGGTGAAATGAAGACTATAATAATGACTTATAATAATTACTATTATCAATAAATAACTATGAACTATGAACTATGAAGCCTTAGTAACATATCCCATTATCATATCTGCATATCACAACGAAATTGTTATAAGCCTCTCTCAATAAGACCAAACAAGAAACGCATTTCATTGGCTATAATATAAATCTCCTGTAGATTACTAGACAAAACTGAATGGCATATCTTATTGCTAAGTTACTCTATCTTTGCTAAGTTTTAAAGTAATGACTGAAGGAAAAATCCCTGCTATAGCTTGTGCGGGACAACATGGCAATAGCAGACTAATCCGACTTTTATCATGAAGTTGCAATTCATAAACGACATCATTTTGTCATTTAGCTAGTGAATCATATCATAAAAAAATACGGGTTGCTATGCCACAACCTTGCTGCCAACGTGACTTCTACCAATAGATTTTTTTCAAGCTTCTATCACGATCATTGAGCAACACTGCGGTTGCTCTAAGATCACGATACTACGCAGATTATAATTTCACGTTTCGCGGAACACGCGCGTTGTTATTTTAATGCGTGGTTATCGTTGACATGATATAACTCATAGAACGCATTAGTAAAGAGGGGTCAAAGTCCGCTATTGCCTAGTTATTCCCCACAAACTATGGGTTAGCACGATGCCATAATACATCCTGCTATCTCACATTGGTTTTAAGTATTATGCTTATACCTACATATACTGGGTGTAAGGGGAACGCTTCCGAAAACGAAGATAGGTGCTGGTGATAAGTTACGCGAAACCACGAAAAAAAAATGCGTTTTTTTTTTTTTTCATATATATTTTTTTGCATTTTTCATACATAACCAGCTTTGGGCAGTTAAATAAAACTCATATATAATGAAAAATGCAAAAAAAAAATGAAAACTATCACTCACCTGTCTTCGTTTTCGGAAGCGTTTCCCTGACACCCTGTATGAATCAACAAATAATTTGTTATTCTTCACAAGTCTAAAGTAATGAGAGATTGCTAGACCTTTGTTCTGAACACCATAATGATGAGTTTCTCTCAATTGAGTCGCCTAACTAGCGTGAGAAAATCTGCACTTGAAAGTAAAATATGATTCTTGTAGTTTTGATAAGTTGGAAATCATGAATCATGGAACTTTGGGTCTTGCTCGTGATAGCTTGGGTTTGATTCCTAAATCATGCAAAATAAGTAATAATAAATAAATACTAAATATTTTTGGGACATTTTTACACATCACCATCTAGTCCCAAACTAAGCAGAGCTTGTGCTATGGTACTAGACAATGGATATAATACATATATACTTTTTTTTTGTAAATACTTACTTATAATACATAAGAAACACCCAGACCAACACAAACACAAATATTTGTACCCTGTGGGAATCGAACCCACAACCTCGTGATCAGCAGTCTAACCCTCGAACCACTAGACCATAGACGTCGTCAAACTAACTAGTCTTAATTAACAAACTCTGGGTGAATAAGATTGTATTCACTTGATGGTAGCAGTCTTGATTATCCTTCAAGTCTTTGCAAATGTCTTTCGTGGGCAAATCTTTTGACTTTGACGCCCCTGTTTTGTCAATCAGGGATGACAAGCATAACGATTTTGTTTGTTTAATGGTTTAATGTAAAATAAACGTGTAAACTCGCAATATGTAGTAGGTGTATTGTAGGAATGTAGCTCCGATATATTATTTATTTATTTATTTAATTCTTTATGCACAACAGGGTACAAAGGCGGTCTTAACGCCATAGGCGTTCTCTACCAGACAACCTTAGGGTAATGCAGAGACGAAGAATAAGGTAGATGCACCAGTAAAGTAGTAAAATATGTTTCGTACTATGGACTTATAATTACATATAATAAAAATAGATAAATACCTAAGTAAATTATACATATAATAAAATATACATATTATACATACCTAAATATATAACTATGACTATTATGAGTATTATGACTGTTTAATGGCCTCGATTTACGACCTAAATCATAAATACTTAATGATCCAGACTCGACAGCAAATAGGTGCTAATCTTTAAGGTTTCAATCATATTAATGTCTACTAAAAAGACTTTCCAATCTAATGGAAGTGAAGAATGGCATGGAATAATGTCGAAAATCAATTGGAGGTGGAAAAGGATCCTTTGGGTTTTATTAAAAAGAAACTTTACTTTTACTTGGCAACTAAATAATATTATTATTTCGCTCGACAAAATGTATAAATAATAAATAAATTATAATATTTTTTTATTCATAAAGAGTTTTTACATAAATATATAATATCATCTGTTTTTATGAGTACATTCACCTCAGCTAATGATGTTAAACCTTATATACATATATAATACTTTTAAGTGTCAAAATAAGATATGCCTGCTTGTACGTGAGGCTATTGAATTAAAAAAAACATACTAATTTTAATAGAGAAGATGGTTGGCAGCTACCACCTGTTTGAAACCCAGTTCTAAAAATAAACAGCACGCCACACTGTAAACCAATGATACTGTGAGTGACTATTGCGAGCATCGAAACGATTTTAATTAGAAGTAGTAGAGCTCCTTTGTGAAAGAGCTCGTCCGGAGAAGTACGGTCGACCGCACGTCGGTGGTAACACTTTGACATTAGCAGCATCTTTATTTCGTAAGCAGTAAGGGTGGTTTTCGAACTGACGTGTTACCACTGTCATGCAGGCGACTGTACTACCACCGTACTTACTTTTCCGCCAAATAGTGATGCTTGCATTGCTGTGTTTTAGTCTAAAGGGTGCGGATGCCGGTGAAATCACAATCACATGAGACTTTCCGTCTTCATGTCTCAGTTTGGCGAACCGAATTGCGGTACTATTTAGGCAACAGCCTATGTGGTACCGTAAACTGCTCTAACTTGGCCCACAAGCCCTACTTTGCCTAGTTATTTTTTGAGTAAACTATAATAGCTATGATTTCCGTATTTGGGGAGCTTTAAAAACTATGATAACGCCAACATTTGGTTCAGTTAGAAAGTGTCAGTGCGTGTAAAAATCAAGTTAATGCCTCAGGCAAAGTAGGGCTTGTGGGCAAAGTTAGGGCATTTTACGGTATTGAAGGTATAGATCGAATATTAATATGCATGCATAATAGGTTAATTTGGTTGTTAGGTTAGGTTAGGTTAGGTTAGGTTAGTACAATTTAGGAAATCATTTACATTTAGGCAGTCATAAATCTCATTTAAGTCAATAAAAGAATTAGCCATTTTTAAGTATTTAAGTACCTACATAATAAGTGTTTTTTTTTTTCTTGTATTTATGATTTTGTCTCAGTCCTTATTGTTGGCAAGGGCAAGTATTTCATTAATGCTCCTTAGGGTACGAATTTTTTCGCCGTCATCCTTGCGTGCTTTGACGAGTCCTCTTTTAAACCATACGTACTTGAAGTTGAGGTTGACTTTCAACTCTTGTTTAGCGTTCCAAAATAATTGTTTGTTGAGTTTTGTCGGCTTCTCTCACGTACACGACATTGTTGTTGTTTTTTTCCGTAGGTAGTATGTCTGCAATAGTAGTCTTTACCAAGTAAAAGTACCCTTTTAGCTGCTATAATCCAATTTTCTTGAACGACTTCGTCTTTGAGTTCCACTAGTATGATAGCAGGCTGGTCTTTTCTTCCTTGCAGTCTCCGTGCACTTTTAATCTCTTCTTTAGGCTGATTAATGTTGATAGCAATTTTTTCCACCAGAAGTTTGACATCCTCCTTGTCTTGGTTAGGCACATTTGCAATTTCTACGAATCTTGCAAGCTTCACTTGTTCTATCTCTTGCATGCGTTGTTCCAAGGCACCAACCCGGGTCTCTAGGTTATTGTTTTTATTAGTTAATTCAGTGTTCTTCCGTTCAAGAGCTTTAATGGTTTTCTTAAAAGCTTCCATACACTCCACTGCTTCATCAAGTTTGGCGCTATGGAACTGCAAGGAGTCATTCAATTGGGCCATTTCGCTTTTGATTGCTTTTTCAACCTCTTTAGTTATGTTGTTTAGTAACTTTTTTGCATTTATTTGAGGAGGTGTATCATCCTCTTCATCGTCATCTTCTGGTATGATAATAGATGAGCGTCTCGGAGTTTCTTGCTGGCATTCAAGGCATGTCCACTCTAGACTGGGAGCAGCTTTTAATGCAGTGATCTGCTTATTAGTTAACCCTGTACACTTTGAGGTCAGATGCACGATCCTCTCGCATTTACTGCACTCTAAACCCGGTGAAGATTTCGTTAAAGTTTTTTTACAATTATCGCACTTGGACATTTTTTTTTCTTTTGTGGGTACTTTTTCGAAATAGTTATTTTAAGGCCCGAGCGTCCGTCACGTATAGTAGTACGTCGATGACTGATATACTGACTGGTATATCAGTCATCGACGTATCGACGTGGTGATATATATATATGACTGGTATATAAGTATTACCAGGCCCCTCAGAAAGTATTGCGAAAAAAAGTTTTTATATATGGGAGACTGGCCAGTTATAATGTTTTTCGAAAATATGATTATTTATAAGTAAAAATAAGTAAGTTCCAATTTCAAAATTTCCCTCCACATTTTTTGCGAGTTAATTCAAAGTATTGTGTCTCACTGAAATATGGATCTGCGCCGGGAACATTTTAGAGCTATGATTTTATACGATTTCAAGTGTCGCCTGAAACCGGATGAATCGTACGATAGACTTCAAATGGCATTCATGGATGAAGGCCCTTCCAAGGCAACCGTGTATCGTTGGTATAACGAATTCAAGCGCGGTCGACCAACTTTGGGGGATGACGAAAGAAGCGGTCGCCCTTTGACGGCTGTTACCGAAGAAAACGTGCTAGCAGTGAAAAATTTAATCCAAGACAATAGGCGAATTACATATCAGGAGATTCAACACATATTGAAGATTGGATCGGGAAGCGTTCACGAGATTCTACACAGCCATCTTCGCGTGAGGAGGATAGTATCACGCTGGGTGCCGCACAACCTCACCGATGCTCAGAAGCAGGCCCGGGTGGAATGGTGCCGTGATATGCTTAACAAATTTGAAGCAGGCTCGTCTCGGCGTGTTTACGACATCGTTACAGGTGATGAGTCCTGGATTTATCAATACGACCCAGAAACCAAGCGCCAGTCGACTGTTTGGGTGTTTCAAAATGAGCCAACGCCTACCAAAGTGAAGCGATCTAGAAGCGGGGGTAAGATTTTGATCGCTAGCTTTTTTAATTTGACTGGCCACTTGGTATCAATTCCCTTACGGGATCAAAGAAGCATTAATGCCGAATGGTATACTACCAAATGTTTACCAGAAGTTTTCTCTGTTAAAAGCAACAAGCGACCAAACACAGGGCTCCGCGGGCTACTGCTCCACCACGACAATGCACCTGCGCACACCGCACTCAAAACGAGGGACTTCCTGGACAGCACGCCAGTCAAACTCCTGGGTCACCCTCCTTACAGCCCTGATCTAGCACCGTGTGACTTCTTTTTATTCCCAAAAATAAAAAATCAGCTCAAAGGGATACAATTTTCGTCGCCGGAAGATGCGCTGGCTGCGTTCGAGCAGGCTGTAAACGAGGTGTCTGCGGCGGACTGGAAAAAGTGTTTTGAAAACTGGTTTAGGCGCATGAATCTTTGTATAGAGGCTGGTGGAAAGTACTTTGAAAAGATTTGATAAAAATATATGTACGTATAGAACAATTTTTTTTAGTTTCGCAAAACTTTCCGAGTGTCCCACGTATATCCATTATCTAGTACCCATAATACAAGCTCTGCTTAGTTTGGGACTAGATGGTGCTGTGTAAAAATGTCACATAAATATTTATTTATTTATAACGAATAATCTTTTTTTCGCGCGCCAACCTGTCAGTTTTAGAAAGCAAACATGTGTGTCATTCTGTCCTTGGTAGAGCTCACATTTACTTGGTCAATATTCATTAACCTTTATCAACAAAGTTTGCTTGGCAAATGCCTTAGCAACAGATAGTGTGTTCATTCCTATAATGTTATAATTACCACCAGCCCCACCAGGCGTTGGATACATTTCTTGCGTAGTGTTTCACGAATAGATGCAAATTTTTATTTTCTTGTAATAATTCCTTTGTCGTTTTTAAAGCAATGTAGTATAGATTCTGAGTGGTGGTAGTTATTTTACTATTATTTTGGAACAAATGGATAATGGACATCGTGCTTTTGGATTTGTTGGTTACGTTAGTTAGGGAAAAAATAGATAGATAGAATACACTTTATTGTACACCATGAAAATAGTAGTAAACAGGAACAACGTATAAATTATGGGTACATGGGCGGTCTTATCGCTAAAAGCGATATCTTCCAGACAACCTTTGGATGGACAAAGAAGACGTAAGATCTAGATAATGGGGGCAGTCCGTGGCGTACTTCTAAACTAAAATAAATAAATAGCACAAAATATATTACACATATAGGTATCATAAATATATATAATATATATATAAATAATCTTACAATTTAGAATAGAGATTGGATACATAGGCAATGTCTTAATAAATTACGATCTATTTAAAAAAACTTTACAGGCAGCTGTAAAAAACCCTTTTTTGTCTTTTAATCATCATCAGCCCATTATTGTCTCACTGCTGGGCACGGGCCTCTTAGAATCTTAGAATGAGAAGGTCTTGGTCCACTACACTGGCCTCCTGCGGGTTGGCAGACTACACAAACCGTCAAGAACTGTATGGCGCACTCTAAGGTGTGCAGGTTTCTTCACGATTTTTTCCTTCGAGCAAATGATAATCAAATTCTGATCCACATGAATTCAAAAAGTCAGTGGTGCGGGCCAGGTTCGGACTCACACCCTCCTGCATGGAAGGCATGTGCTCAACTGCTAGACTATCACAGCTCTTTTTGTCTTTTAATTTTTCATGTTTACCAGACAGCGAATTCCTTCGGACGAGGTCGTCAGGAACATATTGGTCTCTTTAAAATTTAAACTAGTTTTACGTTCTATTCGAAAACTGAACTCAGTCAATACTATCGAGAAATGAAGCCATTTTGACATCCAATGAGAAATGACTAAAGAATATAGATACAATTAGCAAGGAATTGACGTTAAAAAAAACCGGCCAAGAGCATGTCGCGCCATGCTCAGTATTATAGGGTTCCTTAAGTAGGTGTTAAAAACAAATCAAATCGAATATTATTCATGGCTATTTTAGTTTTTGCAATAGACAGCAGCATTGGCGACTCACAGTGTTGTTAGTAGCCTCTAGATGGCGCGCGCTATACAGCGCCAAATGCAATAGACGGCAGCATTGGCGACTCAGAGTGTTGTTAGTACTAGATTGTATTACTAGATGGCGCCAAATTTAAGAAGTTTGTCATGTCAACAACATAACACAAAGTTACTTTTTGGGATTTTTTCAAATAGAAAGTAGCTAAAGGAGCATTATTTGCTATGACCATTTTTCTCTAAGGTCAATGCCCTTTGAACTAGGACGTTTTAAGTATTTTTCAGTTTTCTCTCTATAACTCAAAAATTTATAATCACATTATACTCGAAATAATTTTAAAAGAGAGTTTTTACAAAGGTCTATCAATGTGGAATATTATAAGTTTCTAAATTTTATAGTTTAGAAATGGCAGGGGCAAGACACATTGCAAGCCACTTTGACGAGCTATATTTCGCAGATGGTACACCTGATAAAAAAGTGATGTATGAAACATTGTCTTCATTTTAGTAGACCTATTAAATGATACCCCATACGAGGGGATGCAGCGAAAAATGTTCATCCCCATTTCACATGTATGGGCTCCACCCCTAAAATACGTAATCACGATTTTTTTATTCTTTTAAAATTGAGATCTATATCTAGACTATTTTTTAACAAAATTTCATTTACTTATGTTTATAACTGTGGAAGTTATTAAGCTGTAAAGGATTAGGATTAGGATTCGCCTATACCGCAAAGTTTGAAGACAAAAGTCTTCAACCAGTGCGTCTTGCCTGTCATGACTTACGGTGCCGAGACGTGGACACTGACAGTTGGGCTAGTCCACAAGTTTAAAGTCGCTCAGCGAGCTATGGAGCGAGCTATGCTTGGAGTTTCTTTGAAGGATAAAATCCGAAACGAGATTATCCGGAGAAGAACCGGAGTGACCGACATAGCTTGTAGAATCAGTAAGCTGAAGTGGCAGTGGGCTGGCCATGTCTGTCGAAGGACCGATGGCCGCTGGAGCAGACGAGTCCTTGAGTGGAGACCGCGAATCGGCAAACGCAGCGTAGGGCGCCCCCCTGCCAGGTGGACGGACGACCTAAAGAGCGTGGCCGGGGGGGACTGGATGCGGAAGGCAGAGGATCGAGCGTTGTGGCGCAACTTGGGAGAGGCCTATGTCCAGCAGTGGACTGCGATAGGCTGAGTTGATTGAAAGGATTAGGACAGACGGACAGACAGACAGACGGACGGACATGACAAAACTATAAGGGTTCCTTGTAGGACTACGGAACTCTAAAAAATCAAGGTAAGAATCTGTGTACCAATTAAAGGTAATTAAATAACAACAACAAATAAGTTCAAATGCAGTTTTGGAGGACAATTCTGACGTCAACAATTTTAAGATGTCGTGTGATTTTGTCGCATTTTTGCAATATTCGAGGTTATTGCACAAATGCGAGAAAATTATCAGTGAAGGTCTAATCGATTGTTAAAACATACAAAACAAGAGTTTTAAAGTAAAAACATAAGACGCAACTGAGCTTAAATGTAGTTTTATCAGAATCTAGCATCACAATCTAGTAAAAAATGTTCAGGATTGTAGACGAAATTAATGTGGGTATTTAAATTTTAATAGTGTCTTGTGGTAGTAAAGAGCATTAATTTTATGCAGCTGCATTTATCAAGTAAAGATCATTAATTTAAAATTTAATTACACCAATAAATTAGGGGAAGCTAGAAATAAAAATGCAAATATAAAAAATCTAAAGATATAATTTTATCTTACATATTCGTAGGTAGGTATCTTAAGTACTAAATAATTCTAATATTAAGGCTACATCAGTCACAATCGGTCAAAATTTTCGAACTCAAGGATTTAACCTGGTCTCTAATATAAACTAATTTGAAAGGTCAAAAGCCAAAGCTAAAGGCCAAAATATTTTTTCTTTATCAATCAATGAACCATTCATTATCTTTCTTCATAGACATAACCACTTCTACCCTATCTTTGTATAATTCGTCTTCATCGGTTTTCAATTATTTATCTTCTGCAAAAGACATCTTCTTTATAGCAAAGGTGTGTTTCCGATTTAACTTTACAAGACCATTATTTAAATAAATAATAGTTGTAACATTTTCATTTAATTAATAACAAAAATGTTTGGAAATGTTTTTGATTCCTTGCTTTTTAAAATTGTGTATATTTCTTAATATGAATGTTACCATCTATAATAACTTGAGATCGCGAAAATCACCAACAGCATAATTTTACCAAAACTTTTTAAAGTTCACATCATCATTAAATACAAATGATTCTATATTGATATTTAAATGCATATCTAATCGGAATGATATTGTGAATTATTTAAAATTGTCTGCACTGCATTGAGCACTATTTGCCACGATGTTTTACACTCGTTTTTCTCAGCACCTTCGCTTGCCTCAGGGTAAGCGGAATGATGCTTCTAGAAATTGAAGAACATCCCTAGTCCATTTACCTTTCGTCACTCAAGATTCTGCGTAGTCTTTCCTCAACAAATCTGAGTCTGATTTGCCAATGTTAACATGAATTGTGATAGCCTCATCATTTTCTGATTTCATTACCACATCATTCCATTGCACTTCGGCTTTTTTACCGTAAGCTTCATTTTCTATCAGAATAGAGGATTTAGTGCAAAGGGCTTTGCTTTGGAATTCAATCAAAGCGCAGTAATTGCTTTTTTTCGATTCTGATTTTACGTCGGCGATATATCCGAGCTTTCGTCTCATCACTTCGACTTTTACGTGGTAGTTATAGATGCATACTTTTATGATGAAAGCGCTTTTTTGGTGTAAGAGGATGATCTTGTATTTTGTTCTGCAGCAGGCGGTCTTCTTCAGCTTCGTCTGGAAGTTTTCTATGAGGATCTTGATCTTTTGTGAGTAGACTGCGATGATGTTGTGGTTTGCTTGAAGATGTGATGATAATTCTTCGAAGGGTACTGAGCAGCAGTTGGCTGTGATTGGACAGATCATGGTGTCGTGTTTGCAGTCTTCTTCGTGCTTGACTCTGGTGACAGCTGTCAGAAGCTCTGTGCATCCGCGTCTGAGAACAAAGAAACGAGTTCATTAGGTTTAGAATATAAATGGCGCCTTAAGAGGGTACAAAACGTTTTTATAATGATGGAAATTAACATATTAAACGTTTCCAATTTTAAATTGTAGTATTTTTATTTATTGCAATCAGATATTTATGCTAATTGAAGATAACGTTCAAAGTGACGATTCACTGTTTCGGTATTTAATTCATCTGCATTTTCGGGGTCGCTAGAATAAACACTAAAAAACAGTAGGTTGGATACTATTTGTCACCTAGTTTATATTTCACTCGAAAACATCTATAATCTTCTGCGAAAACTTCATTTATATCTATCTGCCCTGTATACCAATTGCTTTGTTAGACTGTACTACCTAATTATTTTTTGCTGCGAATCTAAACACAAGAAAAAACTGTATTTATAAATGTTGTAAGCATAATAGCGACCATGTAATTTTAAAGTCACAGTGATTAAATCATGTATAAAACAGTAAATTTAATTAAAGACGATGTGTTTATTTTTATTTTTTGCAAGCTAATTTGATCACGCGCATGCAATAAATGTAAATTGATGTCTACTATTTTTAACCGAGTTGAAAAATAAAATACAAATAAAATAAATATCTTTGGGACATTTTTACACAGCACCATCTAGTCCCAAACTAAGCAGAGCTTGTGCTATGGGTACTAGACAATGGATTTAATACTTAAATACATAAGCAACACCCAGACCAACACAAACACTTATGTTCATCACACTAATATTTGTGTCCTGTGGGAATCGAACCCACGACCTCGTGATCAGCAGTCCGACACTCGAACCACTAGACCACAGAGGTCGTTAAAAAAAGGAGGTTCTTAATTCGATTGTATGTTTTTTTTTTGTAGGTAACAATACCACAGAACTCCGTCATTTATAAACCAATTGCGAAAATTCTTTTTTTATTTGAAAGGATATGCTTCCAGATTGGTCCCATTTTTATCAATATCCAGTTTTGATGATGGGATCCATGTGGAATTGAGGGAACTCCTCAAATATTATAGGCATACATGTAGCGATTTCGGTATATTCATCAACAAATCAAGCATTTGCATTCAGAAAGTATCATTTGGTGAAGATCTGATGAAGGTCTTTGAAGATAAAGAAGGGAACTCTTCAATGGATGACAGCAAATCATCCGGGATTGCAGCAATCGCTTGTCTTTCTTTTGTTAATGCCACTCTAAAGTAGAAACATAAAATAAACTTTAAAAAAAACTAAAAATCGACTTCAAAAAGAATAAAATAATAAAATTTGTGTGAATCAGTTTAGGAAGTCGGTGCCAGTTTTTTCTTAAATCAATCCGAATAAAGGCACCTACTTCCTAAACTGTTTCACACAAATTTTATTATTTTATTCTTTATGAAGTCGGTTTTTACTTTTTTTTAAAGTTCATAATAGTGCATTTTAATGTACTATTTGATGCATATCTTGTATACTATTATGTCTTTGCTTTGAATTTTACGACACTTGAATGTCATAATAACTGAGAATAAATTATAATATCAAGATGCTATTTTATTTAATAAAGGCGAGACTTGGAGCTCTTATAACGTATAACTGCTATCAATAAGCCTTTAAATAATGGTCTTTAATTAATTTCCATAGGATTCGTTGCCCGTATGTAGGTAAGTGTAATACATATATATTAGGATAAAAGCAGGTACGGATATTCAAAAAGGATTAATAATAATTCATCTCGATGCTACAATAACTTAATCGTGTATGCATAGTGAATTAATTATAACGTTTTCATTAATTAATATTCATTCTATTATTACCTTCAAATGATAAAATTTAAAGCGGACATCTGCATTACTAAACTGTTTTTCATGTTACCTATAATAAGGGCTTCTTCACACGTACCACAACCACACCACGACCACAACCACACCTCAACCACACCACGTGTCCGGGCGTATATTTCGTATTGAAAATGAATAGGACTATTCACACGTACCACATTTTGCAGTCGTTATCGACCGTGTGTGTGATACCGACCACATCGCAACCACAACGCAACCACCAGTGACACTGCGAATTAGAGGCCGACCACATCGCAAACACAACGTTGCGTCGACGCTACGACAGTGCGCGCACGCCGCCCGCGCTCTTCCCCTCCCCCGGTTCATTCATTCATTCTGCGAAGGATAGCAATAACAAAGTTTCCTCTTCGAATTCCATGAGTTTGGTCAGTCAACACGTGTTTCCGCTATGAAAACCGGAGTCGAACTGTGTCTGCACACCACGTAACCGCATCGCAACTACTGGCGACAACGCAACCACATCGACATTTTGTCGGTACCACAACGCAACTACAAAAAGCTGCAGCGACACTATTCACACGTAACCACTGCTTGACAACATTTTGTCGTTGCGATGTGGTGTGGTTGTGGTACGTGTGAAGAAGACGGAAAAGGGTCAGTCATATACGGCGACAACCACGCATCCCACTCAAACATTCTAGTAAAAAATACGTAAAAAGAGCATGTTCAAAGAATGTATTACATATGTATTTATTGTGAAAATCCTGTGTTAGGACAATCCTACAATAATATAATAAATGCGAAAGTATGGACGTTGGTTTATTTGTCCTACAATCATGCTGAAACGACAGAACGTATTAAGATGAAATAAAAAAATAAAAATAGTATAAAAAATACAACATGTAATAATAATGATACAAGTATGTCGATATAATGTCGGATTTCAATGAACATTTGCTACATATAAACAGGATCATACCCATAAATACACGTAGATGCTGCGTTTACGTTTTAAATTAAATTGAAACACATTCTGAATTTTAATAAATGATTTTATTATTTTAACAATATGGTATTGGGTAA
Source organism: Asteroscopus sphinx (assembly GCA_949699075.1). Taxonomy (NCBI): domain Eukaryota; kingdom Metazoa; phylum Arthropoda; class Insecta; order Lepidoptera; family Noctuidae; genus Asteroscopus; species Asteroscopus sphinx. The sequence goes on along the minus strand of OX453011.1, from coordinate 3,574,830 downwards.
TGTTATTATGTGCTCAATTTGTAACTGTAGTTTTACGAGTTTTAATTGCAAATTGTAATCATAGATTATACACTAATATGGGATTGTGATGAATACGAGCTTTGTAAACTCACATTGTGAGTTTGGAAATATAAAACATTTTATACTTGCATCAATGAGTATTTGTGGATAATTTCTGTAAGAGCGTTTGATAACATTGAAATTTCTTGCTTTATTAGCTTTTGGCTTGTTTGGGGAAATTGTGAATTTTTAAGTAAGGTGAAAACGTCGGACGAATAATAAAGGCGGACGTAATCTCGCTAAACAAAGACTGAATTTTTTTCTAAACCCAATAATTTCGAAAGCATTTTAACACACCAGATTTATACTGTTATTTTGTTTGTGACACTCCAACAATGACTACCGTCACACTAGATTTCTTGCGTAATCGCGGCTTTTTGTCAGTCTATGGATGTACTATGATGGCATACTTTCCGTACTTTTAAGCGAGCCGGCTTACTATGCTTCACTTATTGTTTAGCGAGATTCCGTCCGCCTTTTTTATTCGTCCTAGGTGAAAACTTGAAGGATGCAAGAAAAACATAACGATAAAGGCGATGAAATAATGGTTAGTTCAGATTGGCTGATAAAAGTCCTCACGAACGTAATGTAATGAAACAAAGCTCGCTTGATTTTATGGACGGTAAAACATAAAGGCAGTGTGACATCGTAATAAAAATATAGGCGGCACGAGTAAGGGTGTTTATAGACTAGATTGGAATGTTCACGGTTTTTAATACGAATATAAATAATTTGATGGAAGAAGATAGATGTGGGAAGTTCAGGACCGGTCGTTATGGCTATGCTTGGGGAAGGCCTGTGTCCATTATTTTGCTTATCGAGGAGGATAACTACTGCAAAATCTCTTTTCGTCAAAAGATATAAAAAATTTGCTTACGTAAGATAAATGTGTTTGCCAATAAACGCAAAACTGAAGGAAGCGGAAGGTTAAGGCCCTGTCCCTGCACGAATTCCAAAAAAATACATTGTTTCTTTCCATTTTTCGTCATCATTTCTTGAAGTAGGGAGAATGGAAAAAATATATGGTGGAGTTGAGTAGTTTATGTATCCATTTTGAAAGATCGATACACGATATACTTTATCGCAAGCCAAGTAATCCATTACAGAAAAAAAAATTGATAAAATTACATTAATATAATGTTTTACATAACTAATTGTTATCACAGGCGCGCCTCAGTGCTCCAGCTCCCCACTGCGCCCCGCAGTCCACCCCGAGACGTTTCGTGCACGGACAGGGCCTTTACTTCAGACAAGAACAAAAAAAAACTCAACTACTACTTAAACTCGTCGAAAATACACCCTGTTAGAAAGCACCCTAAAGCAATAAAACCGTAACTTTAATCTACCGTTTACGGTTTATTGTCCGAAAGTTGCGGTTTATTCGACAAACAAGTGTTCTTATTAAGTTACGTTTATTTGACGCCTTTTATGTGGCGTTTACGATGTTCCGTCGAAAGTGATTGGATTAGTTCTTTATTGATTGGCTTTTGATTTTAATGGATTGAGCCTTCTGTGGTTGTTTTCAAGGTTATAGGCAATTCTGGTCTAGCTTGTTTTGAAAATAAATTAATGGAGGGTCAGCTGTCACTATGGTAGTAATTGTTGCCAGTTTGCAAACCAGTGCCAGTTGTTAGGTTATCTTAGGCTACACGGTTTAGGTAGAACTCTCCCAGATTGGGCCATTAGGCAATAATATTGAGTCTTTCCTAAGCTCATGCAAATGCAAAGTTCGAAGACGAAGGTCTTCAACCAATGCGTCCTGCCTGCCATGACTTACGGTGCCGAGAAGAAGACACTGACAGTTTGGGCTAGTTCACAAATTCAAATTTGCTCAGCGAGCTATGAAGCTATGCTTGCAGTTTCATTGAAGGATAAAATCCGCAACGAGATTATCCGGAGAAGAACTGCAGTGACCGTCATAGCTTGTAGGATCAGTAAGCTGAAGTGGATGTTGGGGTAGACATGTTCTTGAGTGGAGACCGCGAATCGGCAGACGTATGGTAGGACTCCCTCAGGCTCGGCGGAGTGATGATATTGGCAAGTTGCTGGTAGCAGCTGGATGCGAGTGGAGGATCGATGTCGGTGACGTGCTATTGTCCAGCAGTGGACTAATATAGACTGCTGATGATGATGATGATGACGATGATGATGGTGATGATGATGATGATAATAATGAACTTGTTAATTGTGTCACAGGAGAAGCAGATATGATCAGATATATCAATATTCAAAACAATTAACCATTCAAAGTAGCTGCTGTTATTTGTCCTAAGAACGATCCTTACTTAGCATTCTCTTTAGAAACAGTGACGTGATTCAAAATGATGCGATAGACTCAAGACTATCGCCTGACAAGAAATACTATCACGTATCTATAGCTATTTCCTGGTAACTCCTTACTGCATACGTAGACTTTGACGTAATACAGCTACGACAAAGTGCAGTAGATTCTATACTTCTGAATAAATTATTATTAGTTCATGAAAAGCGTTTAGCATGGAAATGATTCATTGTGTTACCTCGTGTTGTAGACAATGTGGACGTAAGTGCGTATCATAATATAGATAGTATGTAGGTGCCTATGAATGAATAGGGGCTTCCCCATACATTGCTTTGTATTAAGCAATCTTGCCGATTAATTACTACGTTTGACAAATGTAATAACGCTTGTAATTGCAGTTTTTTAAAATGGGGTATAGGTTAGTGCTGTTATTCCAGAAATCTCTCACATTAGTAATATGTAATCATTGTAATCCTCAAAATTAGGGCTGCCATCCATCCGGATTTGTTCGAACATGTCTGGCTTTTTGGTCCACTGTCCGGGCTTTGTCAGGATTTATCTTTTGTCTGGACTTTTCAACTTGGTGAAAATTAAAAAAAATTAAAGGCTAGTAGGATAGTAAACCTACCTATAGTTACGACACGGTAGCATAAGGTCGTTGATCAGTCGTTGTAGCGCCAGGCAGGGGGCTGCGGGGGCTCTGAGGGCCCCCCTACACCAAGCACACCTTGACATGCGCCGGGAACACCGCCCGCACCACACACCCCCACACCATGGACATACACAGGGGCCGCAGCACTGGAAAGAAAGAAAGAAAATATATTAAGAAAATTAATGAGAATGAAATATATTTTTTACGAGCCCGTTTTGTCCCACTGCAAGGCAAAGGCCTCCCTTCTTTACTTCCACTTTTCACGGTCTATGGCAATTTGTGGCCAAAAAAGGATTAAGTAGGAGTACTCAGCCCATCCCGCCATCTCTTTCCGGGCCTACCGCGTTTTCGTTTTCGGCTGTCTGGGATCCATTTTGTTGTGAGTTTCGCCCATAGCCCCTCCGGCACGCGGCAGATGTGGGCAGCCCAGTTCCATTTTAACTTGGCAGCCGTATGACCTACGTCTGCAATTTTTGTTTGGTAACGCAGTATCAAATTTCTTACACGATCACGGGGTTTGACCCCCAAAATACTTATACTTTGTATCTTGGAAAATAAATATGTAAAGAAAATGTATGACCCTTTGGATTTACGCTTTTTATAATCAACAAGTTCCAACAATCAAGGTACGTACTTAAAGAAAATTTCAAAATCTTGGAACAGAAGTTCAAAACACTGCAAGATTTTGAAGCATGAAAAACAGTCAAAGTACCTATTCAACACAGCCTTTGAGATCGTTTAAGAATTCCTCTGTAAAGGAATTCCATAGCAAAGATACTTGTTATAAAATCAAGACTTATACATGAACATGCCTTGGAAGCTTACTTGCTTAACTTCGACATAATGAACTATCAGAACCCCTAAGATGTGCACGGTAGTCGTGTTATCACCTCGTACTAACTTGCATACTGGTAAGGGAGAGGTACGGGCTGTGATGAACGAATTTATTTTACCGTGGTTCTTTTTAAGTAGCTTAAGTGCTTTTATGAATTATGAGTTGTATGTGGCTATCTTGCTACATTTAGAAATAAAAAGTAAGTGGGTTACAGTCTAAATGGTTGAGCTCCTTCACGTCCCGACACGGTTGAAAAAAAAAAGTTTGAACTAAACTAAACTAATCAGTTTTTTGGAATGATTATTTCACATCCGAATGAAATACAATACGTAAGACGTAAAAAAAGTGGAGGTTAATTTCGATACCACAAACAGTGTTCACGGTAGCTTAGTGGCTAAAGCAGGAGTCACGGATTTGAATCCTGCTCGTGAGCGATTTTTTCTTTCCACAATTTAAATCGTTAGATTTCGCTTCGCTAATCGCTTCGAAATACAATACATTTTTTATTCTGTAACTACAATAAAAATTATAAACTTTAAGAGTTTCTAAAAAATAGAGAGTAAAACTAGAATCAATACCTAAACGATTGTATTATAGTATTATCTTGCTAAGCCGCTATAAATTATAATAAACATTGAATTTATGGTTTTATTACTACTTTATTATGTCATTTGCCACAAATTTATTGATATTAATATGTGACATAATTTTTGCTTGCTTAACTAACATAAATATAAACTTAAGTGTTACTTAATTCGAATCATCTGATTTTGAAACAAAATGGCATTATAGTAATTGTCAATCGTGTGCCTTACAAACGTTATCAGCCCATTACTATTACAACTCTTGGCACGAGCTTCTTCTCAGAACAAGAAGGTTCCAGGTCTTAGTCCACCCCCATGCTGGCATGCAGGTTTGCAGACTACACACACCATCGAGAACTTTATGGAGCCTAACAAAAAAGAAAATATAACATTTTCTTTCCTACTTTTCGGGATTCATCGTAGCTAGTCGGCACGCCGCAAGCCTTGCGCACGTGATTCTACATTAACAGTGATTAAGATTCCCTCCCTAGCACCTTTGTCGTAAAATTAACATGAGGTACGTTCTAAAGGGAACGCGTAACTTATGCCTTTATTTTCTGAGGAGGTAATCAGCGTCCAGTTCTTCAAGTCGTTTTAGATATTAAGTTCAATCAGATGGTCAAGAGTTACGATTTTATATTTATTGCTCATAGTTTGAGATTTGAGACTGTTACTGAATAACGATATTGGGATCCAGTTTACACATAGGCATTCAACGTGAAAGTTATACTTCCAATTAAGAGCAGGACTTTAAAACAGTTCCCGTAGGTGGGTGTAGTCTGCCAATATGCACCAGACCTGCGTGGTGGATTAAGGCCTTCTCCTCATTCCGAGAAGAGACCGTTGAGTCCCTAGCAACACGCTAGAGTACTATTGAGGAAGAGCTTAAATAAACAGGCTCTTGCCCCATTTTCATTGAGTGCACGGTTGGTCTTTTATAATCCCTTTGATGAATAATAAATGAACGAGTTTTAAGTGGGATATAGGGATTTAGAATCAGCGTTGGATGTTATTCTTGGGTACATAGCTTAACATAGGGAAATTTCCATGAATTTTCGTTTTCAAACAAAGATCGGGGTAAGTAGAGCGTAGGAATGGGCAAGGTTTGACACAGAGCAAAAATCTTTAAACGTTCTGGATTTGATGATGATGATGATGTTCTGGATTTAAATGGATCAAACCAGCGGTCTATAAATATCATATTTTGGAGGATCAAGGTATTATGTCCCTCCAACACAAAGGAAAACCGCCGCCCGATGGTTTTTTTCGGGCGTTTCTTTTAATGCTCACTGCACGTCAAATCTTGCTTGCACGATTTAGGATTCAGTGACGTCATCTCATTATATCTCTGATGTCCAGTATGACAGTTTTAGTTCGCATATAGCGCGATAGATTTCGCTACAATATCTTCCAAACTTTTACTTAAGATAATGTCAGGTCATTAACATGCAGTATTATTTCTCGTTATAATCTACGTTTACATTAATCAAGTATTGCTTAAAAAGAAATAAGGACTTAAGTAGGATGGAAATTCGCCTTTGTCTTTACTAATTAAGATCTTGGAAATTGAGGCAAGGGTTTCATTTCCTTGTTTTCATTCCATGCTGTTACGACTCCTATTATACGCGTCTGGTTTAAATTTTGATAATTATTGTTTACCTGTAAAGGCTCTAAGCATATACTGCATTCTGAGAATCGTGACAGCAGTTCATCACAGTTAGGGCAGGAACACTGAGCGGCGTGGCCTTCTTCTGGTGCATCTAGTGATGGCTGGACTAGGGGCAGCGATTTATCTGTGGACAATAGAAAACATTTATGAGTACTGGATGAAATATTATCAACTGAGAAGGTTATTTGGAACGTTTAGATGTATGTGCCATTTTGTCGTACTACTGCGCCAATAATACTGTGTAATAAAAATTACTATTGTTCGAACTACCTCTCCCATACCGCACTTGTTGTCGATGCTTAATACACTCTTAGATACCAACCCAGGATTGAATTTGTTTGCCGATGCATGGAAGACAATAGGTAGTATTAGAATGTTTGCGGTTCTGTGAGAAGACCGAGTGATAGAATTATTTTTGTGTTAATTTAATTTAGTGTTAATGGTTAATCGCTGTACTTTTATAATAATTATTAATGCCTAGAGTCTGGATTTGTGCCCGGTTAGTGGCAATAGGCTCGCCCCCTATTTCATGGGACTATAACATAACTGGCGAAATGTGGGTGTACTATTACACCTCTGCATACCCCTTCGGGGAAATACAGGCGTGATGTTATGTTATGTTATTAATGCAGGTTGCAAATGACACGTACACATTTTTGATTATTCAATGGTTTCTTTCAGATAGCTTTTTATGTATAATCAATAGTTTTGAATGATCGATCCAACTGTTTTTCGACGAATATTGATAAGTGCATTTGTTTTATTGCCCAAGCTAAAATAGCGGCTTCTTTGTTGATACAGTTGAAGATAAAAGATAACTATAATATACATCGATGATTTCATTGATAATATCTCGGATCTCTAAGAGTCATAGTTTGTGGTAATAGTGGGTGCGACTACCGTTGATGTGACGTGTTAGTTCCAAGAAGGTTAATTTAATATTAATAACGTCATCCATGGCCTCATAAGGAGATAATCATTAAAGGTGATACATCTCACGCTACTGCTTCGAACGACATAGTATTGTAAAATGTAACTATCTATCTCGGAGAAGAACCGGAGTGATCGACATAGTTTTTAGGACCCGTAAGCTGAAGTGGTAGACATGACCCTTCTGTCGAAGGACACACTGATGGCTGTTGTAGCAGACGAGTCCTTGAGTGGAGAAATTGTTAATCAGCAAACGCAGCGAAAGGCGCCCCCCAGCCCTAGGTGGACTGACAACCTGAAGTAGATAGATAGAAGAAGTAGATAGTTGGGGACCGGGTAGATTGGAAGCAAAGGCAGAGGACCGAATGTTGTGGCGCAGCTTAAGATATGCCTATTTCCAGCAGTGGACTGCGATAAGCCGAGTTGATGAACTATCTACTCCATACAGTGATTCAACGAGAGATCGAGTCTTAAAAAAGGCAGATCAGAACATTGCTTGACAATTTTGAATTCTGCTCAATAGCCCAATGTGTTTGACGAATTTAATAAAATAACTAGACTAGAACTAGCTAGACTAACTTAATTTATAACAGTAAAAAACTTTGTAGAGTCAAGCAATATAGCACATTGGAAGAGTTAAAACGTATCCCATAATATCTTAAATTTGACCAAAACGTTGTGTATAAAATTGTTATGCATTAACAACTGTAGGTATATTTACTAACATGAACTTGGCTTTATTAACCGTAGAAGCGAACAGTCATTATTATTATTTATGTAACGATTACCATACAGCATAATCTTCCATTTGTTTTCCGTTATTTTTATTATCAAGTTTAACAATAGAGTTATCCGCTTATATAATAATGCTGTGTTGCATATGGCATGCTTGTGGGTACGTGTGTTCTCATTTGGTGCAATATTAAAGAGCTTAGAATCTTTATGATGATACAATACAGTGTACTTTATTATTCTGCGGAAATTGAGACAACTTTTTTTCATTTCTTCTTAGGAGTTTTGCAGCTATACAAAAATTTAATGTATCATAAATGTAACCATCATTTATTGAGTAAGATTTTAGGATCTGAAAAACCCAAACCGAATAAGTTTTTTTTGTCCTTCTATTCAAAATCGATCTCATGGTTAATACCAGGCCCCTCAGAAAGTATTGAGAAAAAAAGTTTTTATATATGGGAGACTGGCCAGTTATAATGTTTTTCGAAAATATGATTATTTATAAGTAAAAATAAGTAAGTTCCAATTTCAAAATTTCCCTCCACATTTTTTGCGAGTTAATTCAAAGTATTGTGTCTCACTGAAATATGGATCTGCGCCGGGAACATTTTAGAGCTATGATTTTATACGATTTCAAGTGTCGCCTGAAACCGGATGAATCGTACGATAGACTTCAAATGGCCTTCATGGATGAAGGCCCTTCCAAGGCAACCGTGTATCGTTGGTATAACGAATTCAAGCGCGGTCGACCAACTTTGGGGGATGACGAAAGAAGCGGTCGCCCTTTGACGGCTGTTACCGAAGAAAACGTGCTAGCAGTGAAAAATTTAATCCAAGACAATAGGCGAATTACATATCAGGAGATTCAACACATATTGAAGATTGGATCGGGAAGCGTTCACGAGATTCTACACAGCCATCTTCGCGTGAGGAGGATAGTATCACGCTGGGTGCCGCACAACCTCACCGATGCTCAGAAGCAGGCCCGGGTGGAATGGTGCCGTGATATGCTTAACAAATTTGAAGCAGGCTCGTCTCGGCGTGTTTACGACATCGTTACAGGTGATGAGTCCTGGATTTATCAATACGACCCAGAAACCAAGCGCCAGTCGACTGTTTGGGTGTTTCAAAATGAGCCAACGCCTACCAAAGTGAAGCGATCTAGAAGCGGGGGTAAGATTTTGATCGCTAGCTTTTTTAATTTGACTGGCCACTTGGTATCAATTCCCTTACGGGATCAAAGAAGCATTAATGCCGAATGGTATACTACCAAATGTTTGCCAGAAGTTTTCTCTGTTATAAGCAACAAGCGACCAAACACAGGGCTCCGCGGGCTACTGCTCCACCACGACAATGCACCTGCGCACACCGCACTCAAAACGAGGGACTTCCTGGACAGCACGCCAGTCAAACTCCTGGGTCACCCTCCTTACAGCCCTGATCTAGCACCGTGTGACTTCTTTTTATTCCCAAAAATAAAAAATCAGCTCAAAAGGATACAATTTTCGTCGCCGGAAGATGCGCTGGCTGCGTTCGAGCAGGCTGTAAACGAGGTGTCTGCGGCGGACTGGAAAAAGTGTTTTGAAAACTGGTTTAGGCGCATGAATCTTTGTATAGAGGCTGGTGGAAAGTACTTTGAAAGGATTTGATAAAAATATATGTACGTATAGAACAATTTTTTTTAGTTTCGCAAAACTTTCTGAGTGTCCCACGTATATCTTATGGCTTAGAGAAGTATTGGCGTTTAGTTATAAATTACTGGTTAATATATTGGGTTTTTTATGTTCTTAATCCCGTTAATCATCATCAAACGTCGCCAGATTATTAGTATTACTAACTTTATCTAAAGTGTTTGTTATTTTATTATGATGTCGAGATAATATTAATGTTTTATCGCAGATAATATGGAGTATTTATACCAATTGCATTACGTGTAATCGATTCTGTAATAGCTTTTATCGATGTGTATTTCCGTTCATATCGATGACGAAAAGTATAAAAATAAATCGCACTCAAGTCATATTTTTGTTTTACGTCAGTATACCTAAATATGTAGTGCCTTTAGCGATATATTTAAGTACTGGTTTTATATTTTATGTTATCGATCAATGATGGTGTAGTAAAAAGGATTTATTTTAAATAAGCATAATGTGAAGTTTTGAACAATAATGTATGCATTAGGTTATGACTTAAACTACTATAGAATCATTGAAGGATGACAGTATTAAGTAAAACACGCAAATTAGATTTCAACAAATATATGTTGTTAGTTGGTAATACTTATAGGTCTATACAATGTCTAAGAGAACGGTCATATTTAGAGAGCTTATTCAGGGCATACTATCAAACAAGTTTTTGTACACGGTCAACCCTGAAATCGTAAAGAATTTAATCAGTTCTTCGTTATATTTCGGTCGAGTAGGTAATTAGGTATTAAACTTTTCTTTGTTACAGCTGTTTTTTCTTCACGATTTCAGGGTTGTCGCCATATGAAAAGTTCATCCATGATTCTCTCCATATATGACTAGTTTCTGTTACATCTTTTATATGTACTCTACAAAACTGTTTACAAGATTGCTTAGTACCTAAATAAAAAATCGTAACCTTTTAGTTCACGAAATCCTTGCTCTTTTACTTAATGACCGTTAGGTTAGTTAACTTAAGTGGCCCATTAAGTAAATAAAAAATTCCAAGTCAACATGAATATTTAATGTATAAAAATGTTTCAAATAAGTTGTTTTACAATAGAAGGAGGAATTTCAAATGGAAATTGAAGACTTTTAAACAAATAAAGATTAATATAAATTAGATTACGTCGATCTTAATACTTCTTAAATTCGAGATACCTAGCAGTTTTTTTTTCAAAACAAATTGACAAAGAAGGTACTGAAGTGCAGAGGTCTATTTAACTTTGGTGCCTAAAATCAGGCTTTGTATTAATATATTATATATCTTGTTTATTAATTGTTATATTGACGATAATGATTAGATTATGTTTAATAAAAAGACAGATATTAAAGTGAGGCCATCGTAAACAGTAACATCGGTTCCCATTCTTCTAGTCCATCCAAAGGTTGTCTGGAAGAGATTGCCTTGTGCGATAAGACCGCCCATTGTACTTTTTTTAATCTTTCTGTAAACTATTGTCTTTGTTTTCGTTTGGTGTAATGTACAATAAAGAATACAATAAATAAACAAATAATAAACAATTTCTTCAGCATCCATTATAACGTGTTATTGATATAACTCAAAATTATCCTTTAGAAAAAGCCACGGGGGTGGGGAGCGGGGCGAGTGGGGCGCGTCGATTTAAATAAGTATGATAACAAAAATTTCCAATACCTTTTTTTTTTTTATGATATATAGATCTGTTCTTGACCGCAATCTAGACAGCTTTGTCAGGATGTGGTGGACGATGGAGCGAGCAAACCTATTAGGTGCCGATTCACTCCAGCTTTAAAGGCGTTAGGGTTGCCCGAAAATACAAATGCCGGCAGTGAATTCCAATATAAAGAACCTAAGAAGTGAACCTTCAAATATAAATTATAAAAAATAATAATTTCATAAACTAAATTTGGGTGTCTGTGGTTTTGAGTTATTGAAATAAAACATTTCTGCAGTCGCTGACCTATTCTTGTCTTTCTCATAACAGAACGATTCATACTCAAAGGCAACGTAATCTCTCGCACAATTGTTGATAATTCCATTGATATCAACATCGTAAGGTCATGCTGTGTTATGTAACGTGGCTGTCATTCTAGAATTGTACTGACATACCAATTCGCACCTTTAGAACCGTATTAGTCCCACGCGGCTTGAAGCAATTTCAAGTTGGTCTTAAAAGGCTACGTTTATACATTATTTGCGCGCCTGTGTCCGTGCTTCAGAAATTTTTACGTGCGGCTCACGGAGACATAATACTTTTTTTTGTACTTCAACTTTGAGCGGAACTTTGAATGAAATTATCACTCTGAATCTAATTACTCTAGCCTTACAATGTCTATTAGAATGAAAATTCATTCTAAATTGTTTCTTTTACCAGTATAAAGTTTCAATATATTACTGTATCACTTTGCTGTTAAATAGATGTTTCCGTCTGCAAACCATTGAGGTCCGTTTCCAATGGTTGAAGTTTGTGATCTATTAAAAAAGATAGGTACTCACTTAATCTTCCAATTATAAATATCACACTTAGCTTAACAAATTATCACTTATTCCCAACAGTAAGTAAACGCAATATTAAAACATGAAGCAACGGTTAACTATGTCAGTCGAAAGAGAAAGGACGCTTACAGTCTCGATGAAAATCTAGGTGATTAGGAAACATGCCGAAGGTCTGTCTGTCTGAGATGTTTTGGTATCGGAATGAGACAAGGTTAGATTCTTCCTTCAATACAGAATTTATTAAAAAAAAACGATTCACTCAAGTGGAATGCAATTGGCATAGGCAATAATATTACTGAATCGACAGGTTAGTGAAAAAGTAAAAATATTTCAGTAATAGATGAAGACAAATTTACCGTTTAACACAGCACCATCTGGTCCCAAACTAAGAAGAGCTTGTACTATGATAGGTACTAGACAATGGATATCATACTTATGTAATTTTTTTTGTTAAAACATACTTAAAATACCTATATAAGAAACATCCAGACCAACACAAACACTTATGTCATCACATAAATATTTGTGTCCTGTGGGAATCGATCCCACGACCTGGTGATCAGCAGTCCGACAATCGAACCACTACACCACAGACGACGTCAATAAACACAAGATTAATAAAAAAGGGTTTAACAGCAAATATAATGCAGTAATGTAACTATTGTTATAACTAATGCAGTAGCAAATTCAATTTTGACTAAACAACAGTTCCTTGATCAAACTAGTTTTGATCGACTCGACTAAGTTATGGTTTCACCTACAATCAGTAACAATATTGACAAAACAAAACCAAACGGAAAATTGTGTAACTCTAACACAATGAATGACGTAAAAATGGATTACAAACTAAGATTACACGACGTAGTATTTAAGACAAAGTTATTTAATACTCTTACCAATAAGGAATAAGGAAGAAATGACAATGATGTAACTGATACTGATAATAAAAGATAATAAACGAATTCAAAGTAGTGTTTTGGAATAAATCCGGAAGATGTCAAGATCAAACAATGAATTAATTTTATAAACATGATCATTATCATGATGTATGGTTGTAAATTTCCGGTGCATACTGGTCTCTGAACAAAGATAGCTACTACAAACCGATAGAGCATATTGCAATTATTAAAACACTAGCTCACACCGTGCCTTTGCTCCTGTGTTTTCTTCATACAAATTTTACCACCCCTTTTCATCCTTTTAGAGATGGAGTTTAAAAAAATCCCTCTTTAGGGCACCTCTAGGCTACTCAAGGAATAATTCCTCCAAATTTCAAATCTCTAGCTCCACTGGCCTAGGATGTGCGTCATCTGTCAGTCAGTCAGGTCATGGTACTGTTTTGTAGGTATCAATAGATAGAAGATAATACATTAAATATTATAATACAAAGATTAAAAATTTTTTTTCATCATTCATCTTCTATATATAGTCACTTATTTAATCTTTCCTTTATTCTTATTTGATTTTAGGTTTTTTGTTCGTTTAATATATCATTATCATTATTATTTAACTTAGCTCTGTTTGGGTTAACTTCAAAGGTAATAAAAATTATCCTGACAAAATTAAAATTCTGAACATGTCTTACATCGGATGTATAAAAACATAAAAACTAAAGAAGTCCTTAGTTTTATAGGCGGTGATATATAAACATGTATAATTATGTAATAAGTATTCATCTAACACAAGTGAAGGTTAAAAATGATATAACGTTATGAAGTGAACGTGAATTGTGTAGCATTACAAACCTTTTGACCAAGTAGCATAGTGGTATTAAGTAATTTACAAGGTTAAAAGTTGGAGGTTAGCGTCTTGGAACTAAATTTTATGATAGATTATGTGATGTGACATGAGATGGCATAAAATGCTTTATTGCATTAAATTTGACACTCGGCTTATAATAGCCATGGATTTTAGAACACAATCAGTCAAATGTACAGTAGCATAGTAGAGTCTTTACAATATAATTGCAATCATCACGATGAATACAAAATGTTGTGAAGTCATTATGGGATTGTTTTCTTTGAGTCTTTTCTCAACTGTGTTGGGGTTGGCTTTCAGTCGAATCAAATGCGACTGATTATCAGTATTTCAAATGAAGCGACTGCCATCAATCCATTGCCCTGCAATCCAGTTACTGAGCAATACCGACATCTGAATATGGAAAGTCAATATTATGTTTCTTGAGACACTGAGCCAATTTAGGGCCTGTCTTTTGTTTTCCCATATTTTCTTTGTTTATGTCATCTTCTTCTTAACACCAGGAAGAAGCGGAGATTAATATGGAATCGCATATTTCCGAAAAATAGAAAGTAATAAAACAAAGTTTAACTGGATTAAATCGCGATGGTAAAGTTATTAAGGGAAAGTAATTTAGGAATTTGTGATAAATTACGTTAGAATTCACTTGATGCGTTGCATGCATTAAACTTATGTAAGTAAGCAAACACTGAAATATACAACTACTTTGCGCTAATATGCATTGCGATGAATCATGAATTTGAAATTTTGATGAGTTTTAATCAAGTTAAAAATGAAAACGTTCTTAGAAATAATCCAATTCTATATTTGAGAATATCAGACAACTTGTTGACTGGGCTTCTGATAATTTGCTCATTGATGTTCCATAGCCAAATGGCAAAAAACGGAACCCTTATAGATTCGACATATCTGTCTGTCTGTCCGTCCATATGTAACAGCCACTTTTTTCCGAAACTATTAGAACTATACTGTTAAAACTTGGTAAGTGGATGTATAATGTGAACCGCAGTAAGATTTTCATACAAAAATAGAAAAAAAAAAACAATAAATTTTGGGGGTTCCCCATACTTAGAACTGAAACTCAAATTATTATTTTCATCAAACCCATACGTGTAGGGTAGATAGAGATAGGTCTTCAAAAATGATATTGAGGTTTCTAATATAATTTTTTTCTAAACTGAATAGTTTGCGCGAGAGACACTTCCAAAGTGGTAAAATGTGTGCCCCCCCTGTAACTTCTAAAATAAGAGAATGATAAAACTAAAAAAAAAATATGATGTATATCGGCGCAAGGACGAGATTAATAATTTAAAGATGATTATTTAGTTATGATTTTTGTGAAATCTACTATTAATTTTAAAGCTTCATTGATTCTATTATTATTCTGTTTTAACTATAAGCTAATAACATGTTAAAACACGCAAACGCTTGTACAAACAAAGACATCCATTAAAAACAATAATTAATATTTGAAGGTAGGTTGTCGATTTGTTTGTGCACGCTGCGATTAGTATAAAAACGGGCGACGTACCGAGTTTGACTCACTTTCGCTCGAGACATCGGACCGTGCAGACCTCTACTATAAAGCTAAGTAAATAAATAGCTACTTGGTAAGAACTTTGTTTTCATTTTCTTGTGTGCTGAATTATGGGTGACCATGACAATGAAAGTAATGACGTCAGCAGTGTTGACGTCATTCTTTTTAAAAACAATTCTGGTGACCCTACTCCGTCATCAGAAGTGGGATTCGAACAGATGTCTGCCGCTTCTGCTCAACCACCTGATATTGAACAACCTGCTTTCAGTACTAATGCTGATCCTACTCGGCAGCGGTTGCCAGTAGATGTGCCGATGCCCAGCATATCTGCTGACAATATACCTCCACAGTTTTTCATGCAAATGATGCAGATGATGCAGCAAATGTCAGATCGATTGAGTACTTGGACAGAAACCAAGGTAAAAATCAAAGATATTTATTTACCTTCATTTGATCCCGATACTAGCGCCGGAATTCGTGAATGGTGCCAGCATATAAACAAAGCTATGGGGACATACAAGCTGAACGACTTCGACATACGTATGAAGGTTGGTAGTCTGCTGAAAGGACGAGCCAAAATGTGGGTTGATGACTGGATGGTGACTACATCTTCATGGGAAGAGCTGCGCAATAATCTCATCTCAACGTTTGAACCAGAAAACAGGTATAGATATTCATGCTATAGCACCAGGAGTTAGCCGAGCGAATGAACAAGTTGAGCGAGTTGTAGCAACACTCAAGAATGCACTCGTAAGCCTTGAATTGTACTACTCATCGTATCACAGGTGTTACTCCTCTTACTCTGTTTACGCAGCGAAAACATTGTGTTCCGCCAGAACTTCTGCGCTTGGTCAACATTGATGATCAAACGGTTGACATTGAAGCATTAACCCGACATGGACAACAGAAAATGACTCATGTCGCAGAACAAGGCAGGCAGCGTTTTAACCTTCGCAAAGCTAAAATTCATCATTTTCAAAGGGGAGATTGTCTTGATTAAGAATAATCCAAGAAACCAAACATCTTTAGACCTAAAATTCAGTGATCATTATGAGATTTCCAGAGTTCTAGAAAACGACTGTTATCTAGTGAAGAAGGTCGTTGGCAGAGGAAGACCAAGCAAAGTTGCCCATGATCAGCTTCGCCGTGCTCCACAACCTAGTGAACAAGTGACCGTATCGGCGGAAGAGGATAATAATCATAACTCCACCGCAATGATGGAACCTATACCATCTACTTCGCGAGCTGCACAACCACTGCAGCCACCGCAAGTCTCAAGTGATGAAGACTCACCTTCACCATAAAGAGATAAGTTTTTTAAAACTACTCTTAAACATATTTATCCAATCCTTTACCCAATTTTATTTCACCAATTTAGAACCCCTGTGTACAACACAGCATCAACCTAGTCATATTTTCCAATAGAGCCTCTGTGTACCACGGCGCACAGGACCGCCCAGAGCACAGCATCAATCCTTCCTCTATCTACGAGTCGACGAGAATAAAATGTGCGTAGACGTGATGGATGGTCGAAACACATATTTACAACAACAGTTACACAGATAACTGAATACCATTATCCAATCCTTTATCCAATTTTATGTCACCAATTTAGAACCCCTGTGTACAACACAGCATCAACCTAGTCATATTTTCCAATAGAGCCTCTGTGTACCACGGCGCACAGGACCGCCCAGAGCACAGCATCAATCCTTCCTCTATCTACGAGTCGACGAGAATAAAATGTGCGTAGACTTGATGGATGGTCGAAACACATATTTACAAAACAGTTACACAGATAACTGAATACAAAACAGTTACACAGATAACTGAATACAAAACAGTTACACAGATAACTGAATACAAAACAGTTACACAGATAACTGAATACAAAACAGTTACACAGATAACTGAATACAAAACAGTTACACAGATAACTGAATACAAAACAGTTACACAGATAACTGAATACAAAATAGTTACACAGATAACTAGTTCACCATCCTCCTCGCCTTTTCCCAACTATGTCGGGGTCGGCTTCCATATAAATAACAGTTGAAAACACAAATATGAACAAACATCAACTAATGAAAGATGTGCATTGATGATTTCTGATTGTTATTATAGTCACAATAACTGCAGCAACTGTGTTGCTTACAGATACCAAGCTCAAAAGAAAATCAATTCTTTATTCCAGAAAATACTACCAAAGCAGGCTGATGCAGAGCGCGCACCGCCTGTCAGAATGGCCGTATCGGCGCAAGGACGAGATTAATAATTTAAAGATGATTATTTAGTTATGATTTTTGTGAAATCTACTATTAATTTTAAAGCTTCATTGATTCTATTATTATTCTGTTTTAACTATAAGCTAATAACATGTTAAAACACGCAAACGCTTGTACAAACAAAGACATCCATTAAAAACAATAATTAATATTTGAAGGTAGGTTGTCGATTTGTTTGTGCACGCTGCGATTAGTATAAAAACGGGCGACGTACCGAGTTTGACTCACTTTCGCTCGAGACATCGGACCGTGCAGACCTCTACTATAAAGCTAAGTAAATAAATAGCTACTTGGTAAGAACTTTGTTTTCATTTTCTTGTGTGCTGAATTATGGGTGACCATGACAATGAAAGTAATGACGTCAGCAGTGTTGACGTCATTCTTTTTAAAAACAATTCTGGTGACCCTACTCCGTCATGTACATTACCATGTAAACTTCCACAAAAAATTGGTTTGAATGAGATCTAGTAAGTAGTTTTTTTTAATACGTCATAAATCGTAAACCGCAATTTACCTTTCATTCAAGTTACTTGCTGCTACGGAACCCTTCATGGGAGAATCTGACTCGCACTTGGTCGCTTTTTTATTGTTAAATTCTCAGAGTTACCTACGAAATGGTTTCTCAGTGTCACGCTATATTTTTAAATTTGCATTTCCATCATATTTTCTCTTCTGTATTTCTTAATAGCACAGACAGTTACGAATTGAAACTATTTAAACGCCTCGCGATTAGCGTGACTTTAAGTAATAACTTTGTACAGATTCATGAATCTTGTATGCTTGAATGATTCCATTGATGCATCCATGCATTCCAAAAGATTAGTTTTTGATGTGATGATGGTCAATAAATAATATCATCATCATGAAATCATCAAAGAAACGACTATATTATGTTGTAAAATAGTTCGGAACGTTTATATACAAATATTTATAGTAGGTAATTGTATCGCAAGAATTGCAGATATTTTTATTAAAACATGTTTTAAGTAGACACGGGTATGGCTCATTTATTTATACATTCTTATAAAATGCCTGTCGATCTTTGGAGCATTTTCATTACTAGCAAAATGGTTAAATGGAAAGACTTAATTATGAGACTGTGTTTGTATTCAAAATGGTCTATAGGTGTAGGCATGTGTTTCAGATAAAGACGGGATTTACTAACGTCATTTAATTTTATTTGTTAAATGAATATGCATTTAGGTCAAGACCATAGATTGGAGTATATATGTCAAGACTTTACACGTAACGAACATTCTTGATAGCAAACTGATAGTAAACATTAAGTTATATAATCAAATTAAATACATACATAATAAAATAAGTATATGCACCAAGCCAGCAACTAAGAAAGTGATGAATATTATGAATGCTCGTGGATTGAGACGGAGAGGGAGACCAAAGAAAAGATGGATAGATTGAGTGAAGAATGATTTGGAAGAAAAGGGAGTAAATGATGAGATGACGGCTGACAGAGAATAGAAGAAGACAAAACATATTATGCTGACCCCAAGTAATTTGAGTCCAGAGCAGGAAGATGATGATGATTAGGGATGCAGGTAAGGTGATAGAATTTTGTGGTATACACACAATTTAGGTTTATTGTAATTATATTTATTTGCTCGTATCTACCCGTGGCCTCACTATCACTAAACCAGCGCTGCAACATTTCGGTGTTGTAGCATATGCTGCGATGAGGGCCTTTTTAGTCTTATACAGGCATGTTATTTTAAATGTTATTGTCATGTGTTATTTTTTTTTCTCTCCCCTGTAACGAGACTGAAATAAAATTTTCTTTCTTTTCTTTCTGCTAACGAATTACTCCATCTTGTGAAAAGTAGCAAATAACTACTTGATTTGTTTAACTTACAATTGTCGAAATACATTAAATTAATGTGGGTTTTGTTTGGGACGTTGGGACATTTTTACACAGCACTATCTAGTCCCAAACTAAGCAGAGCTTGTACTATGGGTACTAGACAATGGATATAACACCTCCGTTTGCTCTTAAAGCATCCTCCATAATGTTATTTGATATTATACCGTAATTATTATGTTTAAGAATGAAGGTCAGACACGTGCGAGTTTAAATTAATCACGAATTCATTTTTGCACGATTACTTCTTGATAGTTTCTGACCTTACATACTGATACAAGAGGTCATAGCCCCAGTTAAATTAATTGAACTTCTTAACAAAGAATCATTACTATTAATCATCATCATGAATTATTTGTAATTATATTGAGTTAAAGATAAAAAAAATAGAAGCTACTGATTTATTCAATGATGTAATTGAAATAATACTTGTATCTCATGGAAGGCACTCAAATTTTTCTCTTTCGCGTAGCCTTTTCCCAACTATTTGGGCTCGGCTTCCAGTCTAACCAGATGCGGCTGAACTTCAGTATTTTACTCGGAGAGACTGTCATCACACCCCTGCAACCCAGGGACTGGACGAAACTGACACTCTTAGCTTAGAAAAGTTGTCACATTTACAGGCTTGTAACTACCCATAACGACTGCTGTAAATAATCTTAAAGAACTACAAACTATAGGGAGTTATATAATGTATTCTATGGTTATACTAACACCTCGGTTTAAGAGAATTGCTACTAACCCTATCAAAAAAAAAAAAAAAAAACTTTATTTCGAGCATTTACTCAATAGTCTATGCTCGAAATAAGGTTTTTCTATTATATTCTATTCAATAGGAGTCTAAGGTGTCGCTATTGTTTATAATGAATGCCCCAAAAACTGTTTGGAGCGGAGTTTTGTGTGCTTCAATGCCTTTAATTAACCAAACCAATGAGTCTGGAGTAGCTAGACATAAGTTACGTTATAAAATTCGTTCCACTGCCTTACTTAATGCTTCCTAAACAACTTAAGTTTCTATTAAATTATTATACCCTACCACATTACTCTTTAAGATTTAGTCGACTTTTCAACGAAATTGTTTCTACGACTGATGATAACTTAAGTCCATTCGGTGCTGTCAACCACGCTGACTAGCTTAATGTTTATACCAGGGTTACCAGGGTTTGGGCTACTATTGTCTTACCGAGAGAAGAAGACAGTATGGAATATAACAAATTACGAGGTTTTCGTGGACGGAAAATTGAATGTTATAAATAAATAAAAATAAAATAAAAAAGCCTTTTATTTCCAGTAACTTGAATTTCAATTTTGCGTGTTGTTACTACAGAATAGCTTAATTTTTCATTATAGTTACATTGATTCAATTTCATTACAAATATATTACAATTATTACATAATTAATATTCAATTGTACGTACCATGAAAAATTATAATAATAAAAAATAATAAAAATTGATTTATAATTACTTAAATAATTGAATAGTAACAAGCAATGATTTAATTTGAATAAATTAGTAATTAGTTTAACATTAATAATTAATTAAATTTGAGCTACGTGGTCCCCTCTTCGGGTAAAGGCCTCCTCCAGAGAACTCCAGTTGTCTCGATCTTTGGCGATATCTGACCAGTTTTTTCCAGCAGTAGACTCTATTTCGTCCTTCCACCTCGCTTTTGTTATGATAATGTTATAAAGAAGTGTTAATTACTGTCATTTCGTGCGTAAACGTAAAGCGGTGTTATGAGTTACGAGTTAAGGAAAAGCGTCACAATGTTTTTATTTGTATAAGTAATAACATCAGGAAAAATTGTTTGTTAAGACAATTACTCATGAAGTAATTAATTAGGTATTCATAATGAATTACGAAATAAAGGATTAGTTGCGTTTAAAGAATTACGATGTTGAAAAACCAGTGCTGATTAATTTTCTGGGGAACTTTGTTAGTTACGTTTTATGTTTAAATTGAATTTAAATTGGAAGTAATGTTCACTTTTTATTGTGAAAACATAAATAAGTGTAGTTTTCTGTGGTTGCATGCAGTTCATTATTTTGGTTTTCCGAAACGTGGTTTGTATTTTGTGAATAGGTGTGCAAACCATGCATTGTAATTATTCACTAGGATATCACTGAAGCTTTACACATGCACGTAGGTATGTGTTTTTATTAATATAGGATTTTGACCTCGACCTATTATTATTATAACTTACAGTTACCAACTGAATACCAAATGATTTTGTTTTATTAAATTAGGTTCTTGTTTTTCTGTTTCAACCCTGACTGTATTTTTTTTCATCATTTTCATCATTTCAGCTGAAAGAGGTCCACTGCTGGACATAGGCCTCCCCTAATAGGGGGGATATACCATAATCGCCACGCTTGGCAAGCGGGTTGGCGATCGCAGTTGGTTTGTCAAATACTCAGAAAACGCTGCTGCCCATCCTCTGGTGAATCCCTTAGTCGCCTTTTACGACACCCATGAGAAGAGATAAGGTTGGTGCTATTATTTACGTCCGGCACCACACGGATTTTTTTTTTTTTTTTCGGCATCATCTAGTCTTAAACTAAGCAGAGCTTGTGCTATGGGTACTAGACAATGGATATAATACATATATACTTTTTTTATTTCGTAAATACATACTTATTATACATAAGAAACACCCAGACCAACACAAACACTTATGTTCATCACACAAATATTGGTTATATTTATTTTAAGTTCCTGGGTTTGACTCAGGAAATTAAGGTAAAATTTATTTTCTAACACATGAATCAGATCTTTGTGACCTTATTTGGCGATATCGTATAATGATAATAATCCAAGTGACGTATTCCTAAACACTTTTGTTTGTTCATTTAATGATGATTTTGACACAGAGGCACAAAAAGAAAATTCTTCCACGCCACACCGATCCAAGTACTATTATGTACTATTTTCCTTAGAAAGTCTCAATCTGATCAAGACAAATCATTTGTTTTTGTACAACAAACCCAAACAGTCTCACAAAAATTGAAAAGGCCACTTGTATCACTAAGGTTCTACTATCGTCATTCGTCTTTTGGGTCTATTTACACTTGTCATCATTCGTCATTTTGGGTATATTTACCCTACTCGTCATTTTCTGTACGAAATCTCATCCTGTAACTGTAAGTAAGGTGACAACCACAGAAGTGACAATGTTATCACCAAACGTAAATGAACCTTGGTTATATACCATTTAGTCATTATTTCAGTCAACAATGAGACATTAAAGAAAGATATTTATCTACCTATTGTGACGTCAAATTCCCCGAATATAAATAAATAGTGACGTAACATGTCTAAATTATGATTCACGAAACCGGCATGGATTATGACGTAGTAATACAAGATGTTCATTCGATTTGCTATCTTATTAAGAAGAAAATAAGGTAATTTAAGAAAATAAGGTTTTTTTAATACAAACTGTATCTCATTCAATACGCAGTAATGTGATTGTTCTTTAAAAAAGTGATTTCATCACGTGATTTATCTTAAGGATTTTTTATTTCATATTTTATTTTTGACGGCGAAAAGAGTTAAAGCCGACCACTTGGCATGAAAATGGAAAGTCTCACCGGAACACCCAATGATATTTAAAAGTAGATACTTAGATATGTCAACAATACAAATGAAAAAGTGTTCCGAATGCAGTGGCAGCACAATACACATAAACTATTACAAAGTAAGGTTACTTCAAGCTATTTTCGGGTCATAATTTTCTGTACACACACGACGGCATTTTAGTTTTTTTTTGTCACCAGTCACACTCGGTATCCTTATTTTACGCGGATAATAGATAAAGCTTTTTAATAAAAAAATTAACCGACGAAAACAGAAACTAAAAAGCGAAAAATAACTAATTCAGAGTCGGCGCTAAACAAACAATCAACGAAGATCATTAAATTACTATAAATAAATAATAAAAACAACGTAACATCAAATACAACGTGAAATTTTCAACGATAAACAATAACTTTCCAAAAATGCGTTCTCCGCTCGGTCACTTGCAACTTGCACGCACTTTGCTTGTTAAAAGTTTGTTTGGCGCCGACTCATAATTAGTTATTTTTCGCTTTTTAGTTTCTGTTTTCGTCGGTTAAATTTTTTGTTAAAAAGCTTTATTTTTAATTTTTTTTTGGTTAAAATCTAACTCCAGGTCTCCATTATGTCGTAGTGTCTAGAACTATATTTATGTGTGTCAGGTTTCAACAGAATCGGTTAACAGGTAAGAATTCAGTGGGTGAACAAACACTCATCCCCTGTTTTACTACCCTTAGGCGTCGATTTTGATTTTGAAATTTAAATGGGACCAACTTCGAGATATACCCTATCCATTAAAAAAAAAACATCAAAATCGGACCACTCTGTAAAAAGTTATGCGTGGTCATACATAAAAAAAAATAAAAAATATATACGCGTCGAATTGAGAACCTCCTCCTTTTTTCGTCGGTTAAAAAACGTCCTCGTTAGGACATTTTCGAGTCCTCAAATTGCGAGCGCAAGTAACATATCTGTTCTTTTAAATATCATTGATGTAAGCAGACGAAAATTTCACGGTGTATAAACAATGTTTTTCTTTGTATATTATGTATTGTTATTAATTTTCAGTACGACTGTTGACACTTTATTATGATAATAAAGCGAAGTATTTTTGGCGTATTATAATAAATTACTTTTTGTAATCTTAATTGTTTTATTGACTTATAAAACGATAAGGTTAAGACCGAACTTTTATAGCTTGAAATATCTACAAATAAACTGTATGAATTGATTAGTTACTATGACAACAGCAGGTTCGATTCTCGAATAAGAAAAAAAAGATCATTAATATTTGTGTGGCATACAGAATAGTCCGGTCAATGAACTATTTTGAATTTTCAGCCATTTGATTGATAGGCGTGGCAACATTATTGATGCCGTTTATACATTTATAATACTAATTGACTTGAGACACGGTAAGTCAAGTCTATGACATTCAGTTGTAATAAAAATAACGGTATAACTGTAGTTCTAAACGATATGCGTGTTGTTCGCCGATATGATGATGGTCATAACACGAGCCGTTAATTTCTGCTCGAGTAGATCCATAATCTTTTGAACACAATACAAGAAAATATAATATCAAGAGCAACTAAGAAAAGGTTACTAAATATTACCAAGTAAATTACAAAGAAAAGATCACTAATTTAAGAAAAGATCGCTTTCAGTCCTGTCAACTCCTGTCTGTTCGGTACAAAGAAATCGATTATAAACTAAATTCCCGCAGAGCTGGACTCTAGCTATATGTAAAAAGGTAAAATCTATGTTCTATATACTATAATAAAACTGTAAAGGTCGAAAAGTCTGTACTGTGTTGTCTGACTTAATAATTATCAGTTTTTTTTCTGGACCTCGATAACGTTTTTCTACAGTATCCGGACCCCACTTAAAACTACTTACCGAACCCTGAGCTAGAGACTAAAAACTGTAAACATGGCTTAGAACTGGATGACAATGCTATATTAATTCACTTTCATTTAAAGAACGTGGTATTAATAAAACTTTTTCATCAAATTATATTTTTTGATTATTTTATCAATTTTTTTTCTGGACCCCGGTAACATTTTTCAACAGTATCCGGACTCCACTTAAAACTACTTGCCGATCCCTGAGCTAGAGACTAAAAACTGTAAACATGGCTTAGAACTGGATGACAATGCTATATTAACTCACTTTCATTCAAAGAACGTGGTATTAAAATACTTTTTCATCAAATTATAATTTTTTATTATTTTGTCTTTTCTTTCTGGACCCCGATAACGTTTTTCAACAGTATGCGGAAACTACTTGCCGACCCCTGAGCTAGAGATTTGAAACTGTAAACATGGCTTAGAACTGGATGGCAATGCAATATTAACTCACTTTCATTTAAAGAACGTGATATTATAAACTTTCGCATCAAATTATTATTTTTATTATTTTATCGAAATGTGAACTCTGCTCCACTTCCACTCTGTATCCGTCTTGGGGTGACGTCAGCTACATCTTATTAAGAAACAGACCTAGAATTTTTCTTTCCACAATGTATATCTATAAAAGGTTACTAGGTATTACCTTCTGTAGTCAGAGAAAATAACGGATTCTAATAAGTAAAAAAAACCGGGCAATTTAAATAATTAAATCTTACATTAAAGTGCGTTATACTTTTCTATCTGGCTGTACCTATTTAGCACAAATTATAAAATAAATACCGCAAGGGGTGAATGGGTACACCAAGTTAATTTAAAAATATTATAATTCCATTCACCCCGTCATAAGGTACGAGTGGGACCCTCAAAACGGGGCGAGTAGTACATTTTAATAAAAGGGGCGAAATCTAGGGGGCGAGTGGTGCCTACACCAAAATATCTTAGCGCGATTGAAGAGGAATATAGGTTGAGGGTGTGGTCACTTTAGTGTTATCCTACGAATGAGGGTGTGGTCATTTTAGTGTTATCCTACGAAAACCACCTGATATTTTAATTTTACCTACTATATCAATTTACGTAGAAGGCCAGTTTCGTGATAAATATCTCTGATTACAAAACCGTGTTTCACACGAGACACATAGACCGGTTTAATTTAAACTGGTTTTGAAAGAACGGATTATACAACTTTCAAATAAAATTAGTGCAAGTTGATTTATCTCTACCAATAATATAAAATTAGGAAACGTTTTGAGCATCGTCAACTGCTCGAACCACAGAAAGAGATGGAATGGTTGTAATCACAATTCTACTTGCGATTCATGCGTGGTACCTTTCCGAAGAAACTCCGTCCGTGTGGTGCCGGACGCAAAGAATTTCACCACCCTATATCTTCTCATGGGTGTCGTAAAGGGCGACTAAGGGATTCACCAGAGGATGGGCAGCAGCGTCCTCTGAGTATTTAATCAACCAACTGCGATCGCCACACCGCCTGCCAAGCGTGGCGATTATGGCATATCCCCCCCTTTTGGGGGAGGCCCATGTCCAGTAGTGGACGTTTTTCGGCTGAAATGATGATGAACTTTCCGGACAAACTACGCCTCCGATATTGACGTCATTAATTTTTAAAAATTAACTTTAATCAAATGTACTTTACAGCTTTTGTTTCTGCAGTTAGAAACAGCACAATAAGGCATTTTTGCGGGTTTTTGTTACAGTATTTATAGAAACAAGTCATAAGGCGTACTGAGAAAGGCTTTGAAATGCCCTGCACTATGGTGAAGAGTGTTGGCACGCGTGCCCTGCCCACTTGGCCATTCTATCTTTTTCTGTGACTTGAACTTTGCCCACATAGACCTACTTTGCCTAATGGCATTAACCGAATTTTCGACACTAATAATTTTAAGGTAGTAAAACAGCCAGTGTGTGTGTGTGAGTAGTGGTTGCAAGCGCGACTGCTGAGCGTGGGGTCCTGGGTTAGATTCCCGGGTCGGGTAAAGTGTTATTGGGTTTTTTCATTAGGAAATTCTCAGTAGCAGCCCGGAGTCTGGATTCGTGCCCGGTTAATGCCAATAGGCTCGCCCCCTATTACATGGGACTATAACATAACTGGCGAAATGTGGGTGTACTATTACACCTCTGCCTACCCCTTCGGGGAAATACAGGCGTGATGTTATGTTATGTTATGTAAAATAGCCGTTAAAAGGACATACTTGAAAAAGGGGTAGCAAATGCTTTCATCCTACTTCTTACTAATATTATAAACGTGAAAGTTAGTGAGGATGTATGGATGCTTGTTACTCTTTCACGCAAAAACGAATGTATGGATTTTAATGAAATTTGGCATACAGATAGAACATAATCCGGATTAACATATAATTTTTATCCTTTTTTAGGGTTCCGTACCCGAAGGGTTCCAAACGGGACCCTATTACTCTCGCTACGCTGTCCGTCCGTCCGTCCGTCCGTCCGTCTGTCTGTCACAGGGCTGTATCTTTTGAACGGTAATAGGTAACCGGTTGAAATTTTCTCAGAATATGTGTTGCTATGAGGTGTATCACGTCAAATACTAAAAACAAAAAATAGTCTAAAACCAAAGGGGGTCCCCATACAAGAAACCACAAAAAACATGCATTTTTTTCAACGTTTTTGTTCCTGCTCTATCTTCAAAACGGTAATATATACCAGCGTCAAACTTGGTCAGATTATAGTGCATATTATGTAGTTTAGCAACAAATACTAAAAATAAGACAAACATAGACATATATGGTGGTACCAGCGTAAGAAAGACATGCAAAAATGCATATTTCGTACACTGTGCGTTGATGTCTTTTGGTAAACTCTCGTAAATTAAATTAGTTTTTATGGGGTATCAGGTCGTTGAGAGGTACGGAACCCTTACTGCGCGAGTCCGACTCGCACTTGGCCGGTTTTTATATATATTTATGAACAGAGTTATACCATTTCAAAGGTTACAAAAGATTCCTTTGTTAAATTGTTAGCATGTAACATTTTAATGTGAAGAGGTTGTCACTGCCATAAAGACTTGCTAAGTAATATAAAGGTTTCGGTTTTAAAGCGTTGTTTAGGTAAAAGACGTGATTTTATCCTTAACTTGAGATTATTTAGTATCTTTGTTCATGAAAATGATTAATTTTTTGGTTAAACAACCGTTTTCCCGAAACAATTACAAAAATTCAAGGAAACCACTAATAAATAATGTTTGTGAAAAATAAACTTCACAGAAAAATGTTAAAACCCACTTCAAAAATAATAAAATAAATGTGTGAAACAGTTTACGAAGTAGGTGCATTTAGATAGATAGAGTATACTTTATTGTTTGCATAAGACACAGACCAGTAAGCCTCTAGACGCCGATTAGCCGGACACCCCCGGTCACAACGCATATGCAGTAGCACTGCATATCATACGCCCCGCCACCAATCAGGACGTCAGTCCGTTAGCGAGCGGCACCAATCATGCGGAATCATACTACAGAACTTATGAGCCGACCAATCACCGCCGTCCGCCCTCCGGTCCCCGCCAATATTTTACGACTGCGTTCGAATGCAAAACTTTGTTTAAGCGGCGTCTTGAGGCTTACTGGTCTGTGGCACAACATAAAAATAAAACTAAAGTTGTAACAAACATGAGCACAGTACTAACAATTGGCGGTCGTATCGCTAAAAGCTATTTCTTACAGACAACCATTGGATGGGCTTGAAATGTATAAGAAAGTATAAGGGCAGTTGACGGTGTACTTACTAATATAGAAAACTTGTAATCGATAAATACCAAACTAAAATAAATTTATAAAAAAATTATACATATTTATATTAAGATAATACATACTGGGCAATTCAAACTTGCCAAACTTAAGTGGCAGTGGGCGGGGCACATTGCTCGCAGAACGGATGGCCGATGGGGCAGTAAAGTTCTGGAGTGGCGACCGCGTACTGGAAGGCGCAGCGTGGGTAGGCCCCCCACAAGGTGGACCGACGACCTGGTGAAGGTCGCGGGAATCCGCTGGATGCGGAAGGCACAGGACCGGTCGTTGTGGCGAGGTTTGGGGGAGGCCTATGTCCAGCAGTGGACGTCTTTCGGCTGAAATGATGATGATGATGATGAATACATACTTACAGAAATATAACATAACTATTTTGATTCGGTTTGATTTAAAAATAAATTGACACCGACTTCCTAAACTGTTTCACACAAATATTTTATTCTTTTTGAAGTCGGTTTTTTACTTTTTTATTATAATTTATTTTTCTATTTTGAGTGCCATTAAACAATACAATAAGAGACAAGCGATTGCTGCAATCGCGCGTGATTTGCGGTCATCCATTGAAGAGATGCAAATATTTATTTATTTATACATTTATTTATTTATTTTATACTAACCAAATATGTTTGTGGTTGTACTGAGAGCTCAGAGCAATGTACATAAGTATATTGTTTTCGTGGGCATAGGAAAAAGTCACTGGTGATGATTTTACTTGCATTTTTATGTTGCCAGTAATAAACTTGTTCGTTGGAGAGATTGGACGTAAAAAAGCAAATATTATTAAAAGTTGGCGACCTCAAAACGTACTGTTTTTTTTTACTTTTGTGTTATTAATTCATCTGTGAATAAATTATTGCTCGTAAAATATTTAATAACTTCATAAAATAATAGCGATTGACATTTTAGATTTTTATGATTGGTTTGTTTATTTGTCTACGATTTGGTTTAGATAATAGGTAGATACTTAATCATATTATTTCTAAATGGGTGGGCCCCTCAATAGGTGAATCGAGCGACGACCTGGCGAAGGGCGCGGAAATCCGCTGGATGCGGGAAGGCCAGGACCGGTCGTTGTGGAGATGCTTGGGGGAGGCCTATGCCCAGCAGTGGACGTCTTTCAGTTGAGATAATAATTATTATTTTTAAAAAAAGACATAAAAACAAGATCACTTTCTGCAGTCAGTGACAGTTATTTTAGTTCAATCTGTAATTTGTAGGTATCCACGATTTGCCCTACTAAAGAAAGAAATTTAACATAACCGGTATGGAGCTTATGTGACAAAAATTCTCGAGTAGGGCTTGGTTATTCATTTTGGCTGTAAACAGTAAAGTCAGTAGGTATTTCAAACCATGTCTAAGAGTTCTGCTGACTTATTAACCCAAAAACAGCAAAACATAAGCAAGTCAAAAGCCTGACACTAATTCATACAAAATATCGACATCATAATAATATTCTAAAACTGTTAATTAAAAAAAAAAAAAAAAATTACTTTACATCTTTTGTTTCTGCAGTTTGAAACAGCACAATAAGGCATTTTGCGGGTTTTTGTTACAGTGTTTTTAGAAACAAGTAAAAAGGCGTGCTGAGAAAGGCTTTGAAATAACCTGTACTATGGTGCTGCCACGCACGCCCTGCCCACATGGCCATTCTACCTATTTCCGGGATCTACACGCTATGATCAATTGGACTGCGCGTACGCAACCTCTCTGTTACCGTTAGTGACGGGCGTATTGAACTGTACCATATTTTATTAACACCAATTTTTTTATGTGAGCTCGAAGTTCAAAAAAACTTGAATTAGTTTGTTTATGTCTGAGCGCTGATCTTGAAAACGGGTTAACAAATTTTGATAAAGAACTTGCAGTTTCATTTATGAATACCAGCCCGCGGCTTCGGACGCGTAAAATTCGGTTTATCACATAAAGACGTAATCGCGTATCTCTCGGGAAATTTTTATCTTCCCGGGATGAAACGTAGCCTTTAAATCCGGTTATGGTCTATCGGTGTGTCAAATTTCACTGAAATCCGGTCAGCCGTTTCGGCATGATTCAAGGACAAACAAACAAACAAAATTCGTTAGTTCGTTTCCTTTTGCATTTATAATATTATATAAGTAGGATTTTAAATTATGTGTATAATCTTCGTGTCTTGGTGATTAATTATAATTGATTAAATTACAAATATTTAGCTTGTAATATATCAATGTCTTTGCCTCGAATAACTTATACAAAAGTGCATTAAAGTTTTACACATAAATCATGGTAGGTAGTAGGTACTTATGATTAAGCAAAACAATATTTAATTAATGTGAAAGATAATGATAAAGTTAACGTACGATTAATATAAATACACACCATAAATTACAATATAAATTGTTCACAATTCATCTTACAATTATTATTTTGGTAGAAATAATTTACAAATGAATCAATTCAATGTCTGCTTGCTCACCTTTTTTTATAAAGAATATTTTTTCCTTCCTCCATTATTATAGAAATTCAAGACCCCAGTCTTATGCATCATCCAATTTAAAACATCCTTTTTAAGATCGATCAATTCATAAACTTATGAACTAGCATTGGACTCGGAGGTAAAGAAAGGGAGTGATTCATTGCAATAATATCCACGGCCGAAAGCAACGTCATATCATATTGTTATTACCATTTATAGTAATGCAGTTGTTTGTTCATATTACATCATTATTATTTCTGACTGAGAAAGGTTTAAAAAAATATAAGTATCACGTTTTAAAAACGAATGCGAGTTAATATTGTTATTAAAGTATCTAGTCTCTAATTTATCGGGAAGTTAGTTTAAAAACCGGCCAGTTTCGACGACGTCTGTGGTCTAGTGGTTTGAGTGTCAAACTGCTGATCACGACGACCTCGTGATCAGCAGGGTTCGATTCCCACACAAACATTTGTATGATGAAGTGATGAACATAAGTGTTTGTGTTCGTCTGGGTATTTCTTGTGTATTATAAGTATGTATTTACAAAAAAAAAAGTATATAAGTATTATATCCATTGTCTGATACCCATGGTACAAGTTCTGCTTAGTTTGGGACTAGTTGGTGCTGTGTAAAAATGTCTGACAAATATTTATTTATTTTATTTTATTTATTTTATCACGCATCCTTTTAACTTTCTCTTCCCAAATTTTAAAATTACGGATTTTGGTCTACCTGTGTGCCAATTTTCATTCAAATCCGTTCATCCGTTTTAGCGGGATTGAAGCACAAACAAACATCCATGCTTTCACATTTATAATATTTAAGTAGGATAAAATCATGGCGTTTACTTATAGGGAAGAGAGTTGCATGCTGAACGCTTGCATTCTATCTAGTTTATGTATCTTAATAAAACAACACAAACGAAACCTACCTTCTATTTCAACATTCTCCCCGCTGGAGGAGTCTGAGGAGTCATCTTCTATCTTCTTCTCCGTGACTATTGTCACGCTGTTTTCTCCACATTCGTTGTTGTGTGACCTCTTGTCCGTCACAGAATGGAACTGGGGACAGAAAGAAATATGACGTTAAATATTAATTTGTTAAAATAAATTGTCGTTGTTTTGTTGTTGTTCGTTGTTAGTATTAAATGTAAATACAGCTATAATCACTGAGGTAATATGTACTACGTACTTACGTACTAGAGTAGACATTACGAACAAAAAATATCGCGCAACTTGCTGGCCGCGGAGCACGCGCGACGCGAGCGTGGCTAAGCGAGTGAGAGTGCAGGAGCTCTAAAACGTGCTACAAACATTTTGTTCGAGGTGTCTTCTCTAGTACGTAGTACATATTACACCAGTGGCTATAATAGCCTTATTATGGTATCCTGAAATAGTAAATTTGTTACAATTTTGTTCTTTTTTTGGGAGAGGTTATGTAATTGGAATTAAAAAAGCGTTGGTCTATTTAATCCATTTTGAATAACAGCATCATCGACAGCAGTTTATCGAATTAAAATTCATAGTCTTCCTTTTATTTGTGACACTATGTTATTTAGCAAAAAAATTATCCTTACGATGAAGCCTTTCAATCGGTTTGATAAAGCTACAGGATGATTATTTTTCTCATGTAAAGGATTCGATTTCCGGTTCAACCATGTAATTATTTAAATATCTATGACTGCAGTTTAATTGTTTTTAAAATTCTAATAATGTCTTTTTTGAGTAAAATGTTCCATCTACAATATTCAAGGTACTTTCCCTCCATGTGGCATATCCGTGGGACGCCCTGTATACCATTTCCGTTTTAGGGTTCCGTAGTCCTGCAAGGAACCCTTATAGTTTCGTCATGTCCGTCCGTCTGTCCGTCTGTCCGTCTGTCCGTCTGTCCGTCTGTCCTAATCCTTTACAGCTTAATAACTTCTACAGTTATAAACATAAGTAAATGAAATTTTGTTAAAAAATATTCTGTATATAGATCTCAATTTTATAAGATATAATATAAGATAAGATACTAGAACTGTGTTACTATACCTTACTAATTTAAACTAGATACCTCATCATCCTCCGAGCCTTTTCCCAATTATATTGGGGTCGGCTTCCAGTCTAGCCAGATGCGGCTGAACATCAGTATTTTACACGGAGCGACTGCCATCAGACCCCCGCAACCCAGTTACTGGGTAATACTGACATTCGGAGGTTAGACCAGTTGTCAGACTTTCAGGCTTCTGACTACCCGTAACGACTGCCATAGATATTCGTATGACAACCGGGACCGACAGCTTAACGTGCTCTCCGAGGCACGGAGGGGTTTCGAGGTGTATCGAAACGGTCACCCATCCACAGACTGACCGCGGCAAGTGCAGCTTAACCTTGCAGATCGTACAATCCGCGCAGTCTTTGCTTAGCTACGAGCCCCTCACTAAACTAAACTAGATACCTAATTAACTAATTTATAATAAATTAATAAATACACTAATATTAAATAACTAATTAAATTATCTTATTTAAATATTAATTAAATATATAATCGATAATAATTTACTAATATTAATTAACTGACATAACTTACTAATAAAGCCCTCAAATTTGCTACGCCTGTAGAAGGCCGCTAAGTTTTAAGTGCCTCATAATGTATTTTACATAATTATATAAGAACTAAAATTGTACACTTAGTTGCAAATAAATGCTTTGAACTTGAACTTGAACTTAAGAATAAAAAAATCGTTTTTACGTATTTTAGGGGTGGCGTCCATACATGTGAAATGGGGATGAAAAATTTTTTTTCACTGCATCCCCTCGTGTAGGGTATCATTGAATAGGTCTACTAAAATGAAGATAATGTTTCATACATCACTTTTTTATCAGGTGTACCATCTGCGAAATATAGCCCGCCAAAGTGGCGTGCAATGTGTCCCCCCCCTGCCATTTCTAAACTATGCAATTTAGAAACTTATAATCTTCCACATTGATAGACCTTTGTGAAAACTCTCTTTTAAAATTATTTCAAGTATAATGTGATTATAATTTTTTGAGTTATAGACAAAAAACTGAGAAATACTTAAAACGTCCTAGTTCAAAGGTCATTGACCTTAGAGAAAAATTATCATAGCAAATAATGCTCCTTTGGCTACTTTCTATTTGAAAAATCACAAAAAGTAACTTTGACATGACAGACTTCTTAAATTTGGCTTCTTGAATTTATCGCTAGATGGCGCTACTAACAACACGCTCTGAGTCGCGAATGCTGCCGATTATTGCAAAAACTAAAATAGCCATGATTAATATTCGATTTGATTCGTTTTTAATTACACCTACTTAAGGAACCCTATAATACTGAGCATGGCCCGACATGCTCTTGGCCGGTTTTTGTTGTGGATGTTAGTGTGCTATTGAATTTAACTACAGAATGATTACTTTGGACAAGTCTGTTACATAAGAGTTCATTTCCTTATTGCAATGACATTTGATAGTTATCTAGTGATTTGACGTCATTACAAATGTTTACACTCATTACTTCTACGTACGTAAGTAATGCGATTTTTCTGAAATCTATTAAATTTTACTTTCTTGATCCTTGTTCAAATTCACAGAAAAGCCCAAGGTAATATCTACTAGCAAATATATTATACACGCTGAAATTTTAATCGCATATTTCCCGAAAAGGGGTCATTGTACTCATCATTATGAACAACTTTTACTATGGGACCAACCCTGAAATCGCGAAAAAAAATCAGGTGGTCCCTACATTTTATTGATTTAGGTGAACACAAATGTAGGGACCAACTGATTTTTTTTTCACGATTTCAGAGTTGGTCCAATAGTAAAAGTTGTTCATAATGATGAGTACAATGACCCCTTATCGGGAATTAAGCGACTCAAATTTCAGCATGTATTCATTTTATCATATTATTATTGTCTAGTAATACCCATAGTACAAGCTCTAGTTTGGGACTAGATGGTGCTGTGTAAAAATGTCCAAAAGATATATATTTATTTTTATTTTATTAAGTAGCTTTTACTTTATTTTCATATTGAGTTCCTTCCTATCTTACACAACTTGTTATTGAAATAACTGAAAACATCTTAAGAGGTCATTGTACTCATCAGTATGAACAACCTTTACTATGGGACCAAACCTGAAACCGCGAAAAAAAAAATTAGCTGATCCTTACATTTGTATTCACATAAATCGACAAAATCTAAGGATCAGCTGATTTATTTCGCGATTTCATGATTTTCAGGTTTAGTCCCATTGTAAAAGTTGTTCATACTGATGAGTATAATGACCCCTTAAGAGGTTTTCAGTTATTTCAATAACACGTTGTATATTCCGTAATAGTCTTGTTATTTCCTCAGTATGTTTATTTAGTTTGTCTACCTATTTTTTGATGTAACCAGCACACTTTTCTTCTAATGCTGCATTTACTGCAGACTTTCATGACCAGCCAAGTGTATTTGTTAATTACAAAGTTTCTTCGATAACCTATTAATTATTACACCAGTTTGAACAATCAGCTCGGAACATGTTTTGAAAATAATCGGCGGATATTCCGCAAACCAGTTTTATTACAATCGTAGGCTTTGCACCTGCTTGTTGGTTAGCTAAAAGTCGTATGATTGAGTCCAACTTAGGGTTACCAGATAAAAAAAGTTTTTTTTTGCTTTTGCTAATGTTGATGGCTTTTTTTTTGACTTGATTCTTACGACTCATAATTTAAAAAACCGGCCAAGAGCATGTCGGGCCATGCTCAGTATTATAGGGTTCCTTAAGTAGGTGTAATTACAAACGAATCAAAATTTAAGACGTTTGTCATTTCAAAGTTACTTTTTGTGATTTTTTCAAATAGAAAGTAGCTAAAGGAGCATTATTTGCTATGATAATTTTTCTCTAAGGTCAATGACCTTTGAACTAGGACGTTTTAAGTATTTTTCAGTTTTCTCTCTATAACTCAAAAAATTATAATCACATTATACTCGAAATAATTTTAAAAGAGAGTTTTCACAAAGGTCTATCAATGTGGAAGATTATAAGTTTCTACATTGCATAGTTTAGAAATGGCAGGGGGGGGACACATTGCAAGCCACTTTGGCGGGCTATATTTCGCAGATGGTACACCTGATAAAAAAGTGGTGTATCAAACATTACCTTCATTTTAGTAGACCTATTCAATGATATCCCACACGAGGGGGTGCAGCGAAAAAATTTTTTTTTTCTCCATTTCACATGTATGGACGCCACCCCTAAAATACGGAAAAACGATTCTTTTATTCTTTTAAAATTGAGATCTATATGTAGACTAATTTTTAACAAAATTTCATTTACTTATGTTTATAACTGTAGAAGTTATTAAGCTGTAAAGGATTAGGACAGACGGACAGACGGACAGACGGACAGACGGACGGACATGACGAAACTATAAGGGTTCCTTGTAGGACTTCGGAACCCTAAAAACGTGACGTATGAAATGTTTTATAAAAATACTATAAAAGAAACAGAAGTGCTGCAGGGTATTTCTAAAAGCCTTAAGTATAAATAAATAATGGTTTTTGGGGGGGGGAGGGGGTAGTCATACATACAAAGACAGTGCAAACAATTTTTTTTTCGTCCTACTAATGCATGTGGGGTATCATTGAAAATAACTTTTTTAACAGATTATTAAACTGTTTTTAGAATTCTAGGTCATGGATTAACAATTTGGTGGGCATCCAAAGTCACTGTTTTTAGACCTATTTTGTCCCGGGGTCTATCTGAAAAACGGCTCCACGTCAAAAGTTATTACTTAAGAATAATTTCAGTAATATCCTGTACTTAAACAACAAATACTAAAACTTATGAATTATCAGTAAGAAAAAAAGTTATAAGCATTAAAAGCAAAAACACTATCTCACTAGCACTTTCTGGGCAGTTTTTGAACTCTGCTGTACATTCTAGGGTCAATACATAGAAATCTAAATAATAAGTTAATAGAAATTTTATAGAAGTTTTCCGCTACCGACACATAAATACGCAATCACGTAGACTATGTTTCTAGCACTCAATGCAAAATAAATTGAACCTAAAAAGTTCCGCTGCTAGATATGCTGCAAAATACAATTTTAGTGACTCTGCGGCCAAAACAACACTGATGATCAAGCAACTGGTTCGCGCACTGGTGTCCTAAAAACACCTGTACGCGGCGACAAGTTCACGCGCCTTTGCCGCTTCTATTACCATTTTTTTTTATTTTTTTTATTTTTTTATTTGACGACCTCTGTGGTCTAGTGGTTCGAGTGTCGGACTGCTGATCACGAGGTCGTGGGTTCGATTCCCACAGGACACAAATATTTGTGTGATGAACATGAGTGTTTGTGTTGGTCTGGTTGTTTCGTATGTATTATAAGTAAGTATTTACAAAAAAAAATGTATATAAGTATTATATCCATTGTCTAGTACCCATACCACAAGCTCTGCTTAGTTTGGGACTAGATGGTGATGTGTAAAATGTCCCAAAAATATTTATTTATTTATTTTATTTATTTATTTAGATTTCTATGTGTCAATATGTTTGGAAAAGATGCGCGCAACACCAATTCATTTCATAGTCATTTTTTTATTTGAGAGAAATGTGTCAATTTAGTTCGTCAATACGTTTGTCACGAGGTCTGTCTTCAGGGCGAACCACTAGTCATTTTCTAACTATACGTCCAGCGTAGCTTATTTATTGGAATTTAGGCCACATGCCATATTATGTAATAACGCCCATATTTAGCTTTATCGAAGAGGTCACGCCCCAGACCTTAAGCTTTAGTAATGATAAATAATTCACTCATACTCCTAGCCAGATGGACTTACTTAAAAGTAGATGTTATGCCATGGTTTTACAATGGGACAGGTTTCTCATTTACTAAAACGGTACCTTTACTCAAACCAGTTGGCCATGACACACATTAAAAGGCTTAACCACTTACACATTTTAAATCGTGAATCATTACGTTTTCCTTACTACTCGAATCGGGAATTGAACCTCAATCGGTTAGTATTACAACAGTCATTGAACTGTTGCGCAGTAGGATTAAAGATAGTTGTCCATTTCAGGAGATGCTATAAATATAGTCAAGATATTTTGTACCGAGGTACTTATAAGTTTTTGGTCCTTTGAGTAATTATAAGAAAATTGATTTTGTTTTGTTTTTGTTGTTTTGTATTGACTGCCTCGTTGGTCTAGTGGTTGCAAGCGCGACTGCTGAGCGTGAGGTCCTGGGTTCAATTCCCGGGTCGGGCAAAGTGTTATTGGGTTTTTTTCATTAGGAAATTTTCAGTAGCAGCCCGGAGTCTGGATTTGTACCCGGTCAATGACAATAGGCTCGCCCTCTATTACTTGGGACTATAACATAACTGGCGAAATATGGGTGTACCATACACTTCTGCATACCCCTTCGGGGAAATACAGGCGTGATGTTATGTTATGTTATGATTTTGCACAAAGAATTGTATAAATAAGAGTAAGATGAAAGAAATGATCATTACAGTACGCGTAATACAACTGTACCGCTCTGAAATCAGGCTTTGCGATTGGCCGCGCATGTACAGTCACGTAATAAGTGTGAGCAAGACATAAATATGCATCTAACATTAACGAACGACTTAGACAACGAGAACATGCTGTCCCCCGCCATCTTGCCACTCAGATATCAGAGTCTTGCCACCATTACCGTGCATGCGCGCTGCTGATTTGGTTGCAAAATTGACTACTGCGCAGCCACCTGTTTCTCACTTAACAGCGGCACAGTTATATTACGCGCCCCACAGAAATAGATAGAATGGCCAAGCGGGCAGGACGCGCGTGCCAACACTCTGCACCATAGTGCAGGGCATTTCAAAGCCTTTCTCAGTACGCCTTATGAATTTTTTCTGTAAATACTGTAACAAAAACCCACAAAAATGTCTTATTGTGCTGTTTCTAACTGCAGAAACAAAAGCTGTAAAGTAAATTTGATTAAAGTTAATCTTTAAAAATTAATGACGTCAATATGGGAGGCGTAGTTTGTTCGAAAGTTGGCACGCATGAATCGCAAGTAAAATTGTGATTACAACCATTCTATCTATTTTTGTGACGCGTACTGTAGTTTTTACGTGATTGAAGACATGCATAGAAATCTAAATATAACCTTATTATTTAGATTTGTATGTAGACATGTATATAATAAAACTCTTTTGTAAATATCTACACTGGTATTCTAAAGGCGATAAATGCATGTAACGATGAACGTGCAATGGACTGGCTCATTAGCAATGCGTAGTAAATATGACATAATACATCTGTTATCTTTGGCAAACAACTTTAAGTATTGACATTATAATACGGAAGATTACTCATTGGCAGCATCTTTGAGAGCTAAATTATGTTCATCTCATTAGCTATAGTAATGTCAAGTTAATATAAATTATTAAGTTTTTTTGTGACATAAATTTGTCATATTTTATAGTTTTTTGTCATCATAATAATTTTAGATATGTAGATAACTATTATTAGTAGATAGTTTTTTTTGGAAAGGAGTTCCTTATGGGGACTTGCGGTAGGTGTGATTCGGGAGAAAATGTAGCGTCACGTGTAGCTAAGATTTTCGATTTAACCATAGAGTACAATAAACGGACATAGAATTGTCAACTGACCGCACCTTTAAGCGCCATCTGGTGGGTAACGTAACTTAAATACATGTTTTACTGGAAACGAACCTGGGCCGTGGTATCTCAGTCCAACGCATGATGTTTCCTGCTATCTATGCTTGTATTATAGTTGCAGAAATTTAGCATTGCATTATAATGAACTAGTAAAAAATATGAATTTTAACAATAACTTCAAAAGAAAGAAGAAAGAAAAGAAAAAAAAAAGATCAAAGATTATAATGTCTACAATTTTGCATGCTTTAATTTTAAGCAAAACATGAATGTTCTCATATTTAAGTTTATAACACCTTTTTATACCATGTTTTATGCAAATAAATATATTCTATTCTATTCTATTCGTTTCTGTCCGAACCGCAAATGTTTTTTTTTAATATTGATTTCCAAAAAAACTAGGAATATGGTTTACAAAATTCAAATTCAAATTCAAATCATTTATTTGCGAACATTGGTAAAATAAAATAGGTGTTAAATATAGTAAAAGTACTAATGTGTCTCTATGTCCTACCTTGACGGTGTACAAATTTATCTAAAAGAAATTAATACAAGCATAACAGTATTTGCATACTAAAATTTTAGTATCTTAAGCCGAATTCGGAACCTGTATTTCGGCTTTCAGCGCCAATGGTCGAGTTACAATAAATATAAATTCTTAAGCGCTAACATTTTTGATTTTATTTCTAGATAGTTTAGATTTTTAATAGATAATTTCATCCATGCATATAAATATTTTTCGACTACCACTTTTATTGGGAAGCGATACTTTCTCGCTTGTTAACGCTTCGCTTGCCCAGGAAGTCCACCTTTCACTATGTTTTGAAACATCTCGGCGTGAAATGAGAACGGTTGAATAAACCAGTCTTTTTTACACCTTATGGAGTAACTCTGTATCTCTGTAGGAAACCACGGTGGTCACGTCCGCGTTATTATGGTGTGTATATGAAACGTACTGTATATTGGCGCTTATTAAATGTAGGTGAAAAGATTGAGTAGAAAGAACAAAGTTTTTGTGGTATACACTGATGATACGAAGCGAGTATGGATGGAAGAGTTGGAAGGGGACAACCTCGGCGAACGCATCGCAAAATCGCGGACGTTCTCAAAAAATGCCAGGTTAAGAGTACTCTAGACCGACGAGCATGCATGACGAGGTTAATGAACGTAGATGAAGCGAAAGAGGTGTGTCAGGATCGTAGCAGATGGAAATACATAGTCTCTGCCTACCCCAATGGGAAATAGGCGTGATAATATGTAAGATTCAAAGATTTATTTTGCCAACGAAGTATGATTTATTATAATGTGTAGTGATCGCGAAAAACCTAAGAAAGAATGAAAGAAAGTATGATTTATCTTGTATGTATATATGTATGGTCAGTCTATGGATGGGTGACCGTTTCGTTACACATCGAGACCCCTTCGTGCCTCGGAGAGCACGTAAAGCCGTCGGTCCTGCGCCTGATATCTCTCCGGTCGTGTCGAATTGCCGTCCCATCGGATTCTGAGAGTGAGGGAATAGAGAGTGCACCTGTGTTTGCGCACACACTTGTGCACTATAATATGTCCCGCGCAGTTGGCTAGTCTCAATTGAGATTGGCCGCCGTGACCGAAATTCGGCCGGGAGGACATTATTATTATATGTGTACTGATGATTGTTGGAGGAAAATAGGGAGTTTTTTAAAAATAAATAAGTATTATAAAATATACGTTGTATTTAACGTTGTCACAGTAAATGACAACAACAGCTTTTTTTGGATAAATATGTAACAAGAATAGACAAATATTCTGTTTTAATTTCTTAGGGTGGGTCTTTCAATAGCCAGTTAACTTTTAACTGAGGAATAAGTTTGACATTTTGACAGTT
This sequence comes from Asteroscopus sphinx, assembly GCA_949699075.1. Classification (NCBI taxonomy): domain Eukaryota; kingdom Metazoa; phylum Arthropoda; class Insecta; order Lepidoptera; family Noctuidae; genus Asteroscopus; species Asteroscopus sphinx. The sequence continues at coordinate 3,533,233 of OX453011.1, read as the reverse complement.
GTAGTATAGAAAATTTGTCAAGACGTCACATTTATTCCTCAGTTAAAAGTTATCAGACTATTGAAATTTATTTGACCTGATGAAAAAGTTGGTAAATGTTGGTGAAAAGATTGAGGATAAACAAAAAGATTTTGTGCTATAAACTGATAAATGCCTCCTAGGAAAATAAGCTTTTTTTTTTAAATAATGTCTTTAATATACACGTTGTATTTAACGGTGTCACAGTAATGATAACTACTGCTTTTTTTGGTTAAATAGGTTACAAGAATGTGCAAATATTTTGTTTTTGTTTCTTAATCTATTATTTGACCTGATAAAAAGGTTTTTAATTCAATTGTTTTAATACTTACGTAAAATAGTCTCGACATTATTTTTACCATACAAAAAAGGCATAATAATAAGATTTTAATGATCTTTTTAATTAATTTATTTATTCTACACGTGACAACGCAGCTCGTGTCGGCCTTCGTACAAAGAGACAAATATCACCTCTAGACCGGTTTTCGTCAGATTTTGTAAACCTAACACAGATGGTTATGGTATTTAAATAAGTGATAATTTCATACGAATTACTTAGATTACTCTAATCTCTTAAGTCACGAATCTAGGTTGAATGTTTGTGTATGTGTGGAAATTTTAGAAACTTTGGTATTTTTTTTTATAATCCTGATTGCACTAGATTTCACGTGCTGCACGAGTGGTCGTTTTTGCTAATGAATTAACGATGATTCTCTTTATTCATGACTATGTAAAATTGCTGTGGCTGTAAAGCGGGCTTGTTTGTAAAGTACAGCTTGGATTTGATAATCAGATCATATTTTATTGTCTATTTCATACAACGAGTAATTGAGATAACCGAAAACCCCTTAAGGGATTATTGTACTCATCAGTATAACAACTTTACTATAGGACCAATCCAAAAATAAAAATAGAAGAAGAAGTATAAAGTTTACTAGTTTAAGCGATCGAATTTTGGAAACTTTAGGCACCTACTTAATATCTTATATGATTATTCATTATCATCCTCCGAGCCTTTTCCCAATTATATTGGGGTCGGCTTCCAGTCTAGCCAGATGCGGCTGAACATCAGTATTTTACACGGAGCGACTGCCATCAGACCCCCGCAACCCAGTTACTGGATAATACTGACATTCGGAGGTTAGACCAGTTATCAGACTTTCAGGCTTCTGACTACCCGTAACGACTGCCATAGATATTCGTATGACAACCGGGACCGACAGCTTAACGTGCTCTCCGAGGCACGGAGAGGTTTCGAGGTGTAACGAAACGGTCACCCATCCACAGACTGACCGCGGCAAGTGCAGCTTAACCTTGCAGATCGTACAATCCGCGCAGTCGTTGCTTAGCTACGAGCCCCTCATCTTTTATGATTATTATTCACTAAAAATGTATTTTTGTTATTTTGGTAACTTTATCTAAACATGTCTGCACTATGTAATACTTTCGCATAAAGCATCACTTTGTCAAGAGGGCCCACTTGCGTAGGCGAGGGCTATTTCGTGCCCCAGGGTCAGCTTTGAACAATGTTAAATTTGTATGGAAATCTAAATCAAATTTGACTTAGAGATAGCTCGCGTTGATGTAGGTTTGCCTTAAGATTGCTGGTACTTATAGCTCAGGGTTTCCTTTTTTAAGTACCAGCAGTACAATATTTGTTAATTTATACATATAAATTTGTAATTATCATGACTGTAACCTGTCTGTGCAACAATAAATACAACAATACAAAGTTAAGTAGGCAACAAATGTTATTTTTGCGATTTTTAATCGCAAAAAAAATCATTTGTTGCCTACATTTTGTCGAGTTATGTGAATAGTTCATAGTTATTTATTGATAATAGTAATTATTATAAGTCACATTTAAAGTAAATAAAATAACATTTTCAGAATATAAACATATAGAGCAGCTGAATTGTTTAATGCGATTTTAGGGTAGGTCTCATAGTAAAAGTTGTTCATAATAATGAGTACAATGACCCCTTAAGAGGTTTTCAGTAGTTTCAATCACATGTTGTATATCTACAGTGTAACATATTAAAAAATACACAAATATGCACACAGACCGCAGTATGTCTACCAATTAAGGTTCTAGCTTGATGTTTTTATTTTTATTTTGAAACTTTTTGGTCCTGAAGGACCAAAAATTAGAAAAGGCGGTCCTAAAGACCAAAAAATACATAAATAAATCTCTGAATCCTAATCATAAAAATTATAATTTCTTAGGTTTTCGCAATCACTAAACATTTTAATTAAACTGGTTTAACCGGATCATATCGCGTATATTATATTATTATATATTAGCTTTGCAGCGTTCGTGGTCGCAGGAAGACTAAGATGACATAAGCGTCTTTACATAAATTTCTAAAAAAATGTATATTTATCTACGGTACAATAAAACCAATTTAAATAATATACGCGACATAATCCAGTTAAACTTGTTTTATTATGTCAAAATTATAATTTATTAAATTACAGGTGCTAATTACTTGACAGTTAAACTACTTATTACAATTATCTGGTGTTTATTAATTATATTATCAAACACATACCAGTTTCTGTGTACTCAGTACATGCGTTTCGAGCATGATATGGTACATTCGACGTGTATTATTACTTAGAGTTATTTTAGCTTTGTGTAATGTATCAGTTACAGTATATATATTGTTGGCAGTATAAAGGATTTATCATGTTGGTAGTGCATGGTAGGTGAGGATGGTCCCGTGCTGCCATTTTGGAGACAAAAGTCTCCCCTGAGACATGCCTTATAGGCGTAGGACAGGGGGGGCACCGGTAGCATAACCCATTCCCGAAGTCCCCCCTCTGTTGTGGTGAAGATGGCCACGAGGTTTTAGTGCGGTTAAAATCCCACACACCTCGATTGTTTACTAAAATAATACAAGTCAGAAAAAACAGAGATTAGTATACTTATTAACTCAAGACTTTATTCTTTTGTCTATAATATCCAATCCATCCACGATTTGCCCTACTAGAGAAGCTCCATACAAAATATGTAAAATTTCTATCTCTAGTAGGGTAAATCGTAGATAGATTGGATATTAATTTTGGCCTTTAGCGAGTACTTTGTGACTTATCCGCCTATTTTCCGTCGCGTACCGCCACGTTACAAAATAAGACAATATCGTAACCGACTGTAACAGACGCAAGGTCAGCTGTTTACATTCACCTTAGTCAAGTATACAATCGGCACAAAGTTTCAAGTAAATCGTGGTCTTTAAATAGGTACAGAGTATTTTAAATGTAACTTAGCAAATATTAACTTATTTATAGGTGTTCTGAGAATTATAAATAAGTTATGTGTTTAGGGTTTTCGATAAAAAATTATGATTGGTCATTGAAGCATGAATTTTATTTTTTCTAATTTCGGTAACGGTTACGTAATTTATTCAGTAATTTGTCATGACCATCATTTCAGCCGAAAGAAGTCCACTGCTGGACACAGGCCTCCCCCAAGCATCGCCACAACGACCGGTCCGGCGCTTTCCGCATCCACTGGATTCCCGCGACCTTTATCGGTTCGTCGGTCCACTTTGTGGGGGGCGTACCCACGCTGCGCCTTCCAGTCCAGTCCGCCAGTCCAGAACTTTACTGCCCCATCGGCCATCCGTTCTGCGAGCAATGTGCCCCGCCCACTGCCGCTTAAGTTTAGCATTTCTTCGGGCTATGTTGGTGACTTTCGTTCTCCTGCGAATCTCCTCATTTCTGATTAGATCACATAGGAACACTTCTAATTTCATCTATCAACTATCATCATCATATCGCATCCACTGCTGGACATAGGCCTCTCCAATAGCACACCACTGACTTCTATCCTCGGCCGCTCTCATCCAGGTTCTACTAGCCACCTTGCGTAGATCGTCACTCCACCTAGCCTGAAGGCGTTCTGAGCTACGTTTTCCGATTCGCGGTCTCCACTCAAGAACACGTTTAACCCAATGATTATTTATCGGTTCTTCGGCTAATATATCGGCTCACTGCCACTTCAGCTTGCTTATCCTGTGGGCTATGTCGACAACTTTGGTTCTCTGTTGGATTACCTCGTTTAAAAACTAAAACTATTATCAACAATATAATAATACAATATAATAATACAATATAATATATCAAATACATAATTTATTCACTAATTTGTTGCTTGCTTTAAAACACTCGTATAAAGATGATTCATTCTAAAAAGGAGTATCATATTCGTGTATTTTTTCTCTTGTCAAATGACACTCGTTAAAAATGTGAACAGGATTAGGTACACTACAAGAAAAACAACCATATTTCGTATAAAGGTAAAACAAATGTATCTTTTTACTTGTCTGCATGCATTGTTGGTTTAAAAACAGGTTTAACCAAAATTCGGCCTCAAAACGATGGCCAAACCGTTTTAGATCTTTGTTTAAGTTTAAACGAAACTCAAGCACAATTTTGTCTCAAGTTTAACTTGAGAAAACTAAAGATAAACTTGAAACACCAAGTTTAATTTTCTGAAGTGTCATTTTAGTAAAATTGATGAATAAAATTGCTGTTATACCAGTAGAATGATTGATTACTATACAAGAGCCTACATTAAAAAAATCTGCATGGTGATATTTTGTCAGCCTGTGACAGATTGGCTCCCACTGTCTATGTCCATTACCTGCCAATATTTCTGTTGGAGAAAGATTGACAGCCATTGATTGAACGATTGATTGGATTGATTCACCCACCATAACACCTAAAATGTGTTATAAACTATCTTACACAATTACTAGCTCTATCGTATTCAAATTCTGGAACTATCTAGTATTTTTCATGTCCAAGATTATTTTCATGTCTAAGATTATTCTCAGCTTATTGTGTTATTATTTGAGGAAAGAGGTAGGGGTCTTGAACGCCCCTAAGCCACTGCGACCTGATAAGATCTATTGTGACGCCTCTTGCAGCATTACAGCACTTCCCCAAGCTGCAAGTCAATCATGAAGTCGACCTTGGGGGAGGAGGATTTGATCTCCTGCGTTGAGATGACGTGGCCTCCAAGATGCTGGCTTCTGATGTGGAGCACTGCATCATATTCGCATAGGATATGGATGGGCGTCTCATCCTTATCGCGACAAAATCTGCAAACTGTGGTATCACTGAGGCCCATCCTGTGAAGGTGTTTATTCAGCTTGCAGTGCCCAGTAAGGGTTCTTGTCAGGATTCTTATCTGATTCTTGTTCATCGAAAGCGCTTCTTTCGTAAACCTTTTTTTGAATAGGACTATTACCATATAATTTGCTTATTACCCTATAATTCATTTATTATAGCATTATATAAACATTACCGAAAAGGCAAAAAATTAAATACGCTTCCAGACAAGGTTGGAGACAATTTAATGAGTCTAATAACCAGGTAGGCCAGTTTTAATAGGCTGAAACTCTTCATGGAAAAGTGAATTAAAAGATATTCATGCGAGTAGCTAGCTATATTTGTCTAATGCTATATTAAATGAAAAATTAATTTTCTGTGTTATTGGCAGGTTCTTTCCCATAATCTCAATAATCTTATTTGTATCAGAAAACACATCAACATAATAAAATCATACATGAGTAACCCTGTTCACCTACAAACACAAGTCTGAACTTATATTATTTTTGTTATTATCTTATTATTCTTGTTAACCAAAAGTCTCCCACTCATTGCTTATAGAAATAACTGAAATATCAATAACAATGTTGTTGGTATCCATCCAATTACTTTTTTGTCTCATTTTAGTTCTTATGTAAAGAAAAAAGATACCAATTTATAGTTGTCTTATATGACTTTTGTCTAGTAATAGCTTATTTATTGGTTTCTCTTGTCTAATTTAATATGAAGCAACATTTAACAGACATTGTGCAACAAATTTAGTAAAAATACTAGATTCCGTTTTGCCTAAGCAGAATTGCACCTACCTATTTTATAATATTATTAAGAACGGGGACATAAATAATGTTTTAAGTGCTTCTACTAAATCACATTTTGTATAGATTTCAATTTACCTAAATAAATAAACTTCTTTAAAAATACTTATCATTTATTCGATCAGATTAAAGACATTGGACAAACAATTTATAGTTTAATTCTAACTTAAAATGTAAAACAGAATATTCATAGATGTCTTGTAAGACAAGATTTATTTATTTGTTGTACACACGGCTACACATCAAGCTGTACATTTCCAGTATAAGCTGACCTCGCATTGTATAGGTTTTCCTTACAACGCGAGGTCAGCTTTTACTGGTTTTGTACAGCTTGATGTGTAGCCGTGTGTACGTGTTGACTATATTTAAATATAATATATATAACTTACCGAACGGCTTAGAATAATAATTTTGGATTCCCGTCTCAAACGTCTATAATTTCTGATATCGTTAAAACAATCGTCCTCATCGTCTGAATACGTGTGGTAGACGTGTCTGCGCATTTTAATCCAAATTTTTACTTAAGCCACTTCACCTTTGCGAACTATAGAACAAGAGTTCGGGGACAAAAATGTCTGTCGCGAAACTGTATTACCGGAAAAATCGTTTTATTACGAAATAATTCTTGTTTTATTTATTTAAATTGTGTTTATTTTTATTTATATATTTTTATTCGAATGCTTTACTTTTACACAAAATATATAGAATCGACTAAATACTTGAACTTTTTGCCTAAGTTAAAATTAAATGTCTATAAATTCTCGAGAAAAATCTAATTTCTACGTCCAACCAATTGTCGCCATGGTTGTGAACTAACAATCGATTGTCGAAGTATCTCAGGGGCCATTGTTAACAACAGTCGCCATTTTTTGCTTCCTACTTAGTTTGGTTTATTTTGGTTGTTTACACCACGTGGTTGGTAGCTTGATAGGTTCAGGAAACTCGAAACAATAGTACGGTACTTCCTGAGATTTTAATTCAACAGTATATGTTCGTGTGTGAGTTTGTAAATATGGCCAACAGTGTATCGCTTTTTACACTTTTTTAGAGTTTTATAGTTGTAATTTTTTCGTGTTTTTTTTTCTTAACTGCTCGAGGAGCTACAAAAAACGGTTCAGAGTTATCAATATTAGGAGTAAACGAAGCGAAAGTGGATGGAATGGGATGACCTCGGCATACATACCGCAACCAAATCGCGGACGTACTTAAAAAATAAAAACCGGCCAAGTGTGAGTCGGACTCACGCAGTAAGGGTTCCGTACCACCCATCGACCTGATACCACATAGAAACTGATTTAATTTAGTGAGTTTATCAAAAGACATCAACGATCGTACGCGAAATGTGAATTTTGGCATCTCTTTCTTACGTAGATACCATCACATATTTTTATGTTTGCCCTATTTTTAGTATTTGTTGCTAAACTTCAAAGTATGCACTATAATCAGACCAAGTTTGACGTTGGTATGTATTACCGTTTTGAAGAAGGAGCAGGAACAAAAACGATGAAAAAAATGCATGTTTTTTGAGGTTTTTTGTATGAGGACCCCCTTTGGTTTTAGACTTTTTTTGTTTTTAGTATATGTCGTGATACTCTTAATAGTAACACATATTCTCTAAAAATTTCAACTGGTTATCTATTACCTTTACAAAGATACAGCCCTGTGACAGACAGACGGACGGAGCGAGAGTAATAAGGTCCCGTTAACACCCTTTAGGTACGGAACCCTAAAAAGGCCAGGTTAAGAATAACTACTCTATACCGACGAGCATGCATGACGAGGTTAATGAACGTAGATAAAACAAAAGAGGTGTGTCAGGATTCCAGCAGGTGTAAATCTCCCCAATACGAAACAGGCGTGGTAATATGTATGTATATAATTATTAGGTGATGACTGATTCACACCAGTGTTTTAATAAAGTTTAGCAGCATTACTCTGAGCACAGAATATCTGGGCTAGTAATTCAAAATTGGCGCCATTTCTAAAGCTATTTAAAAACTACTTTTAGATGTATGATGTTTTAAATGTTTTAATTATGCACATTTTGTATGCAAAAATTACTGGCAGCCTTGCTTTTGTTCAAAGAGTTTCAGGCGTTTATTATCTTTAATTTCACATTTCTGTCTTCGAAACTGTTTCAACAAAATGTAACTTTAAAAAAAAAATGTCTCAAGAGAGTCAAGACCTAAGAAAGACTGTGTGACCAAGTGATACACTAAGATAAGTGAAAAAAAAAAACCGTTTCAATACAATTAATTGACGTCACTATACCTAGTGCATTGACTGAAATAAAGATATGATTTTATTAAAATTAGTTGCCTTTTAGATCACCTTGGATACCAGATATACCTAGTTATAATGTTAATGATATCGTTAAGGTGATTTAGAAGAAATCTAAACCTAAATCCTTATTACTTTTCGATAAAAACGGAGACATAGTACTATTTGAAACAATGTGAGATAGAACATCTCTACCCGATACCCCTTTATGTATGACAACTATCAATATTAAGATAATATTAGTTCAAAATTGAAATACTTAATTAAACAAATAAAAAATAATAATTATTATTGAAATACTTAATTGACTGCCTCGTTGGTCTAGTGGTTGCAAGCGCAACTGCTGAGCGTGAGGTCCTGAGTTCGATTCCCGGGTCGGGCAAAGTGTTATTGGGTTTTTTCATTAGGAAATTCTCAGTAGCAGTCCGGAGTCTGGATTTGTGCCCGGTCAATTGCAATAGGCTCGCCCCCTATTACATGGGACTACAACATAACTGGCGAAATGTGGGTGTACTATTACACCTCTGCCTACCCCTTCGGGGAAATACAGGCGTGGTGTTGTGTTATGTTATGTTGTTATGTTAATTAAACAACCCAATGAGGCACGCAACTCTCACAGAAAACGATTAATACAAGAAAAAAACTGACGTTTTATTTTATTTTCAATCAAACGAAATCGATTATGTAATCGATTAGCTACGATTATATTTGATACGATACGATTTAACTACGATACAGTTCGAGTTTTTTTCGTGCGACATTCATTTTTAATTGGTCTGATAACTTATATTAATTTCTTTGTTTATCTCATTAAATGAATGAAAAACAAGAACTCGTGCGCATATTTGCATCAGATGTTTACTTTATGCAATTAATTATAATATGTAAGCAAAATATTATAGGAGAAAATATTTACTAGATTTATGAACATAAAACTCTTGTCCTATATAAAGTACATTAGGTGTCTGAGCCTTTTCTTAAATACCACAATCACAGTAGTGCACACTAATTGTAGGTAAATATTTTTAATTCTCGTCAGTTTTTAATCAACGAATATGTTCTTAAAAGAACCGCATAATCAAACTAGAGCGATAGACATAAAGTTCAACGACCTCATGGTGTAAAAATAGCACATGAATGTAAACAACCGATTTTACGGTAACTTTTTGTATTTATTTTGTAATATTGCAGCTGGTAGACATTTTATAATAAAATCTAATAGTCCATTTGATATTTGATTTGAACACTCATCTTTATATGAGTACCAGTACGCGTAGCGTAGGTAATATAACTGTGCCGCTCTGATACCAGACTTTGCGAAGGGCCGCGCAGGGTACAGTAGCGTAATAAGCGTGAGCAAGACATAAGGATGCATCGAACATTAACGAACGACTGAGACAGCGAGAACATGCGGTCCCCGCCATCTTACCAGTCAGATGAACAACCTATCAGAGTCTTGCCCCCATTACCGCGCATGCCCGCTACTGATTTGGTTGCAAAATTTACTATTGCGTAGCCATCTGTATCTCACTTAACAGCGGCACAGTTATATTACGACGACTAGTTTGACGACTAGTGGTGTGAACCGGAGGCATTTTCAGCCTCCGGAGATTATGCGGAGATTTTATTGAATCACCGGAGATTATCCGGATATTCTCTGGTTATTCAAAATACTCTAAATCTATATGTATGAGAAGAAAAAACACGCTAAAAAAAAAACAAAATTAAAAAAAAAAAAAAACACATTTCACAGCACATTTGGGTGCTTTCTGCAACAAATGAAATAACCGGTAGTTTAATGCAATCACCGATTAGTCTCCGGTACTCACTCTAACCGGTGATATCCGGTTTTTTGAGAACCGGTTCACACCACTATTGACGACGTCTGTGGTCTATTTTTTCGAGTGTCGGACTGCCGATCACGAGGTCGTGGGTTCGATTTCCACAGGACACAAATATTTGTGTGATGAACATCAGTGTTTGTGTTGGTCTGGGTGTTTCTTATGTATTATAAGTATGTATTTACAAAAAAAGAAGTATGTAAGTATTATATCCACCTACCTACATTGTTCTCACACAATTCTTAGCAAATCATGTAACATACATTTGTACTATTTAACATGAAAAGAGTATATCCATGGAGTTTCTTGCCGGCTCTTCTCCATAGGACCAACATTTTGGAACCGTGCAATTAGATTCTTAACGTTTTGAAAGTGCATTTAAATGCTTATTCGAAATAAAAAAAATTAAATTTTGAATTTTTTTTAACGGCTCACGTAATTGGTCAAAACCGATTTGAAGTTTCGAAGTGGCCAATAGTGGCGACCTACACCAGATTTGTGTTGACCACATCGGTAGCCTATTTTGAAGCATCTATGGGCTGTAATGCTGTATGGTCGATGACTTTACGCCACTTTAAAGGTATACCATTATACTGTTCACCTCGAATAAGATTGTAACTGTAAGTGGGAGTACATTATAAAAATACGTCACATTATCAACAATAAGTCGTTAACCCCTATAATCTATAATAATAACCTTATCGCTAGGATGTGTGTCAATATGCAACTAAATTTATTCCATGTTGACACCTGTATACTTTTAGCTTTTAGGCTATCTTGTGAAGTTATGATAAGATTAGCCATAATATTATAAAGTATGTTACATAATTATGTATAAAAAAGCCATGTTTTCGTGTTAAAAGTGATTGTAACTAGAGATGTTATGGATATAATATTTCGGATCTGGATACGGATATGGATATAGGAATAAAATTATATCGGTTTCGGATACAGTTACGGATATGTAATTATTTCGGCGCCTCAGTGGCCGTCTACAGCACAATAAGGGGGCACTCTGGGAATGTTATATGCCTCCGGAGCCCTCCCTATGCTACGCCTATAAGGCACGTCTTAAAAGAGACTATTTGTCTCCTTGTGTCCTTCCCGGTGCACATGGCGGCAGTCATCCTAATCATTCAACATGATTCTGACTTTGTCTGGGTTAGAAACTAGTAACAACAACTCAGATCCTTTGTTGATGATTTCTGAAGAATCCTGTTAGGTACACAAGTTACTCAGAACTTAGGAATTAGTCATGTCATTGTTGTATGTCAATAGTTTTTTATCAACATAAGATTCTTCAGTGCATCCACCTGATACCCTCAGACCGGGTATTGTGTTCCAAGTCTGAGGCTAATAGCAGACTTATATGGCATTTATATTTAAGTGCTAAACAATTTAGTTTTACTGCATTGCAAACAAAGAGGGCGCTGAGATTGCGTGGAGAACGTGGCATTTAAAGATTTCGCAAAAGTTCAAGAGAGAGCTGAATGTGTACATGGCAACAATGTACTGTAAGAGTTACTAAATTATCAAATTAGGAAAATACCAGGGTGAATCGGATAATCCTGGCAAGATTCTGACTTGTGCCATATAAATAAAATAAATAAATATCTTTAGGACATTTTTACACAGCACCATCTAGTCCCAAACTAAGCAGAGCTTGTGCTATGGGTACTAGACAATGGATATAATACTTATATCCTTATTTTTGTTAATACATACCTATAATACATAAGCAACACCCAGACCAACACAAACACTTATGTTCATCACACAAATATTTGTGTCCTGTGGGAATCGAACCCACGACCTCGTGATCAGCAGTCCGACACTCGAACCACTAGACTACAAAAGTCGTCAAATGTTGCAATATTCGTGGTAAAAATAGGTTTACGTTATTGTATAATAAACTATAGTATTGAGCACTCAAGATAGTAGTGAGGGCTCCGGAGGTATATTACATTCCCGGAGTTCCCCCTTTATGCTGTAGACTGCCACTGGGGGGTTTTAGTGGGTAAGAATCCCAAACATCTCGGCCTCCATCCCCCATGAGACCGTCATCCTTTTGAAGGTTTCTTAAGCTCCTGGCAGCAAAAAAAAAGAAGACATACCAGTTATATTTTTTTGTCATATTTAATGCGTTAATAACTCACAAAGAAATCAAAAAAAAAAAAAAAAAAAAAAACAAAAAATCAAAAATCAAAGAATCAGGTTAACTGATTAGGTATTCGAACTAAATTGTTACAATAATATTTCACAACACCATTCAATCTGTTGCAAAATTGAATTTAGGGAATAAATATGTCTTAGAATTAGTTCATCAGTTTATCATGGTAATCATGTTATGATTTCAATCATCTCTCTCTATCTGTCCCCTTTCTTTATCAAACACTAATCCGTCTCACTTAAACTAGGTTAATAAGATAACAATATGTCTACCAGACGGCAGACAATATAGAACAGAGTATGATAATATGTGCAAATATTTAATACCATCTTAGATAAAGTTATATTTCTTATCGTGGGAACTATACTGCGCATATTCTAGGCTGTAGACTGTAGATAAGGAAAGGACTATCAGTTATCCTTGAATTGCAAATTACTTGCAATATACCTCCGATCAAATAAACTATAGATGCACTGTCTTGTACAAAATTACCGGTGAAATTACAATCATATGAGACTTTCCATCTTCATGTCTCAGTTTGACGAACCGACTTGCGGTACCATTTAGGCAACAGCCTAGGTGGTATTGCAGTTGTTATAGGCAAAGGTAACTGCTTAAAATCAAGTGGGCCTTTAGCTCGTTTCGCCATCCTAAACTATAAAAAAAAACAAACCCAAAAAAGTTTTTTTCTTAATAGATATCGCAGATTAAATGTAGTAGTAATTATGTTTACGACAAAGGCTAGTACGCCACTCCAACCTTTGTTTGCACATTCGGAGTACCTACAGTTTCTATATTTTTTTTCCACACTTTTTAGCCTCGTGACACGTCTCATCGCTAGAGCGGTCGTAGAGCGACTTTCGTATAAATCTATACAAAATTACTCTGTGGAAGCGACTGAAAGCGGAACTCGCAACTGATTATTGCACAGTTTTGATGGGGTCGTTTTTCCAGCAGCGATGGTGCATCTATGATATATGAGATCGTTGCAATACACCTACTTAATTTACTATTTTATAAAATATCCAAACTTGTAGTAAGCAATATGGATGTTGTATGTGCAATATATTGTATATTGTCTTATGTATAAAATTCATACATAAGACAACATATAACAATGATTATCAACAATCGGATATTTTACAACGGAAACGGAAATAGGTTATATAGACAGTAAAGTTGTATTTTTAATATACCACAGTTGTAACAAAGAATCACTGTTACCAGTTTTTTAAATATAATAACAAAAGGTAAACCTTTTCTCTGTAGTGGGGATGACGGATAAGGGTGTCCTATACAAGGACATACACGCAGTACACTGACCACAATATGGCTAATGTCCTTCAAAAAGGACATGTGTGCATTACTTACCCACGAACAACGTACATGTTTAAGCAAGCTGTTGTTGTGCATTACGAAAGAAATTTATGTTCTTTATAATTACTTTCATTTATTTATTTAATCGTATGGCATTTTTATAGGCTATCTATATTTCTATATTATTATTTTATAATTCACAATGATATAGTTAGATTATTCAACCAGATGATGGCTTCAGGTGTAATTGTGAAAAGATCCTCTAGAGCGCCAGAGTACAAGAATAAAGGACATCGTTGGATTAAATGGTCCACAGTCTGGTCTTCTTCGCCGTACTCACACAGGCTGGAGTTGTTATTATCTATCTATATCTATAAAGATAGATGTCCTGACTGACTTACTGATTCATCAACGTAGAGCCAAAACTATCCAAGCTAGAAACACGAAATTTGGACAGTAGTTTCCTTTTAATTAATCAATTACATCTTTTTGAATTTTTGAAAATTAAACTCAACGGGGTTAAAAAGGAGTGTTAAAGTTTCTATGAAAAATCTTCCTCGGGTCACGCTTGACACAAATACTCTTCGAATTAAATAATAATAAAGGAATACGTATTTTTTTTATCCCAAAATATAGACATACTGGGGATTTTTATCGATATATTTTATTTGATAACGACCTAAAGAATGAAATACACCACATCACTAGAAACTACTTTAACGTAGTTGCTGTTCGTGGAATAAAATTTAATAAATTTATTGTTCCATATCGAAAGTAGCTGTTCGTCGAATACGTCAGGTGCGATTCGCTCAGGTGCTATTCAAACAGTTGCTGTTCCTGGAATGCCTCAAAACTACGTCGATGATTGCACGTTTTACATAGGAGTCCATTGGGTGGTTGTCTATGTTGAATAGGTAGGTTTCAAAATGCACTTTACTTCCAATAACGTGTTATGTTATGTTTTACGAGCATTGACGTGCACTTGCGTCAGTTGCTTGCTTGCCTATTTGTATATTTATCTATTATGTTGGAATATAAATTTTATATCGTATGTCCCATAAGGTAGTAATGAAAATGGAGGGGTCCTTTAAAAAGGTCAAGTATGAGAAACCTATTTCTGTACAAAAAAAAATATGTTCTCAGAAGAAGTTTTTTCAGAAGAATTTGTCGGACTGCACAATAATGGTTCATTTTGTGGTAAAAAGATTGGCCAGTTAGTAGGTTGGTAGTGGTGTTTTGACCAGGGTGCGCCGGATGATCAATTTGACGGAGTTACTTTTATATACCAAAAACACTTTTAAGGGTAGTTTCTGTTGATCAGTCTGCACAACTTTTACTATGGAACTAACTCTGAAATCGTAAAAAACTGCCGTTCCAAACATAAGTAGTTACTTAAGTCGCACGAAATGTATGTATGAAACAGCTGTTTTTTTTTCCAAGATTTCAGAGTTGGTCCCATAATAAAATTTACAACATACTAGGCTTTAATTTTTTCAAAAATTAATTTGGCGTTTTAACGGGTTTTATTTTTTAAAAGCATTTTCGAAATTCAAACTCAAAATCATTAATTTCTACACAAAACTAAAAATTTCAGAATGGACCAGATGTTCAATATTGTACGCTTATTTATCAAACTGTCTATCACACAAACTGTCAAGATAAAAAATCATAATCTTTTTCTATTAAAATAAATTCTTTGAAGATCACAGAAAATTAATCAATAAATCACAAGCACGTGGTAAGTATCACAAAAAAGAAACTAATTAGTCATAAAATCGTAATAAACCCGAGTTCTGTATATAGAAACGCACAGACAGACATACTATTTCGGGAACAAACGCCCAACGCGTGAGTCATCCCGGATGACTGTGTCATCCTCATCAGACGAGTTTACCTATATTATCGTATTTTAAATGTTACGCAGCTCCCGGACTAAACTATTGTGTTAGCAATGTTTGAAGAGCTTATTCAGGGGATGCTATCGAACAACTTTTATTATGGGACCAACACTGAAATTGCGAAAAAAAAACAGCTGATCCTTCCATTTTGTCGAGCGAAATCGATGATTTAGTAGGGAACGCTGATATTTTTTTTTCGCGATTTCAGGGTTGGTCCCATAGTAAAAGTTGTTCTATGCTATGCCCTGAATGAGCTCTTCAAATATGACCACGCATTTCTCATACACGTTGTATAACCACAAGACACTTCGAACAAAATTTTTGTTACACGTTTTAGAGCCCCTGCACTCTAACTCGCCTAGCCACGCTCGCGCCGCCGCGCTTGCTCCGCGGCCAGCAAGTTGTGCGATATTTTTTGTTCGTAATGTCTGCTCTAGTACGTAGTACATATTACCTCAGTGCGTATAACACGGTTTTAAAACGAAGTCATCCAGCTCTGACTATGTTAAGTTTCAAGTCTTTGGGAAGTTAGTTTAAAATCGATTGCAAATTTTGTACCGAACAGACAGACAAGATTGAAAGCAAGTTACTAAAAACATGGTAAAAACTATCAGTAACTATTTGGAATGCTTGTAAAAAAAAGTTTTTATGGAGAGAGAAAGAGAGCGTTTGTATAGAGAAAAGATCACCTGCATTTCCTCTTAAAAGCCGCCTCTAGTCCCCCCAATCTTACCGTCCACGATCCCGAAATCAGGGAGAGCTTAGGTATATTTATAGTTAATATAAGCGCAGTTCTTAGACTTAAACTTAGATAAGCATGAACTTACTTTTCTTATCAATAAAAAAAGTAATTAACAAAAGACCACAGAAGTGGCAGAAGCCATACAATTCATGCACGATGCACCTTGCGAGACAGGTGTTGCTGTATAACAAAGTACTTATCTACTTTCAAAGGTACTCGAGACAGACACTTAAATAAAAAAAACCGGCCAAGAGCATGTCGGGCCATGCTCAGTATTATAGGGTTCCTAATTACAAACGAATCAAATCGAATATTAATCAATGCTATTTTATTTTTTGCAACCAGCGCCACCTAGCGCTGAATTTAAGAAGCTAAATTTATGTTTTTAAATTTTGTCATATCAATATAACATAAAGTTACTTTTATGATTTTTTTAAATAGGTAGTAACTAAAGGAGCATTACTTGCTAAGATCATTTTTCTCGAAGGTCAATGACCTATGAACTAGGACGTCTTAAGTATTTTGTAGTTTTCTCACTATAACTCAAAAATATATAATCAAATTATACCCAAAATAATTTTAAAAGAGAGTTTTTATAAGAGTCTATCAATGTGGAAGATTATAAGTTTCTACGTTGCATAGCTAAGAAATGGCAGGGGGGAGACACATTGCAAGCCACTTTGGCGGGCTGTATTTCGCAGGTACACCTGATAAAAAAGTTATGTATGAAACATTACCTTAATTTTAGTAGACCTATTCAATGATATTCATTTCACATGTATGGGCACCACCCCTAAAATACGTAATCACGATTTTTTTATTCTTTTAAAATTGAGATCTATATCTAGACTATTTTTCAACAAAATTTCATTTACTTATGTTTATAACTGGAGAAGTTATTAAGCTGTACAGGATTAGGACAGACGGACAGACGGACGGACATGACGAAACTATAAGGGTTCCTTGTAGGACTACGGAACCCTAAAAACAGCAGGTAGTCCAAAAAGTTTGTATTTTAATGTTTAGAATAGACCACTGTCATTGTAACTTACATTTTATGATGACAAGAAGTGTAGATGCGTTGGATTGCAATAAGTTCATTACAAAGTTGCTTGTAGGATATCTGTGAGTCAGTAGCAAGGAATGTATCTTCATTTCCTTGTGGTTGTATTAAATGTAATGTTAATTATGTAGTTACTTATCAAAATATTATATGAGAAGCATAAATATTGTTGTTGGCTTTTTTAGTGTTTTTTGTTTTAAGAATAGCCACCGTATCCCTTACGAAGACCGTTGTTGATTCATCTTTATAATCGTAATAAATGTACAAAAGTGGTAGACAGTAAAAAGTTGCAGAATATATTTAAAGGTCGTTGAGCTACCAACACAAAAAAACAAACGCTCTGTTCATAAAGAACAGTGCAAGCAGAATTTAATTTATTTATTGACAATGATATTTAAAAGTAGAGATAGGCTACTGAGCTCGCAATCTGAAAACTCGAAAACGTCCTAATTAGGACGTTTTTCTATTAATTCACGTTTCAAGTAAGGCGCCGAGCGTGACCAGTGGCAAAAAAAAACTAAAATGCCGTCGTGTGTGTACAGAAATTATTCCGTTTATGACACGAAAGTAACTTGAAAAAATCAACTTACTTACTTTTTACTAGTTTATGTGTATTGTGCTGCGGCTGCGTACGGGACATTTTTTCGTTGGTTTTGTTAGGGTATGACATATCTATTCTATATTTCTAATTATCATTGTTTATTGATAACAATTATTGTTACATGTCAGTTTTTTTATGAGTATATTTCAAATTAACTTTTCTTTTTTTTTTGCTTTGCTCTTGCATGTACCAGGCCCCTCAGAAAGTATTGCGAAAAAAAGTTTTTATATATGGGAGACTGGCCAGTTATAATGTTTTTCGAAAATATGATTATTTATAAGTAAAAATAAGTAAGTTCCAATTTCAAAATTTCCCTCCACATTTTTTGCGAGTTAATTCAAAGTATTGTGTCTCACTGAAATATGGATCTGCGCCGGGAACATTTTAGAGCTATGATTTTATACGATTTCAAGTGTCGCCTGAAACCGGATGAATCGTACGATAGACTTCAAATGGCATTCATGGATGAAGGCCCTTCCAAGGCAACCGTGTATCGTTGGTATAACGAATTCAAGCGCGGTCGACCAACTTTGGGGGATGACGAAAGAAGCGGTCGCCCTTTGACGGCTGTTACCGAAGAAAACGTGCTAGCAGTGAAAAATTTAATCCAAGACAATAGGCGAATTACATATCAGGAGATTCAACACATATTGAAGATTGGATCGGGAAGCGTTCACGAGATTCTACACAGCCATCTTCGCGTGAGGAGGATAGTATCACGCTGGGTGCCGCACAACCTCACCGATGCTCAGAAGCAGGCCCGGGTGGAATGGTGCCGTGATATGCTTAACAAATTTGAAGCAGGCTCGTCTCGGCGTGTTTACGACATCGTTACAGGTGATGAGTCCTGGATTTATCAATACGACCCAGAAACCAAGCGCCAGTCGACTGTTTGGGTGTTTCAAAATGAGCCAACGCCTACCAAAGTGAAGCGATCTAGAAGCGGGGGTAAGATTTTGATCGCTAGCTTTTTTAATTTGACTGGCCACTTGGTATCAATTCCCTTACGGGATCAAAGAAGCATTAATGCCGAATGGTATACTACCAAATGTTTGCCAGAAGTTTTCTCTGTTATAAGCAACAAGCGACCAAACACAGGGCTCCGCGGGCTACTGCTCCACCACGACAATGCACCTGCGCACACCGCACTCAAAACGAGGGACTTCCTGGACAGCACGCCAGTCAAACTCCTGGGTCACCCTCCTTACAGCCCTGATCTAGCACCGTGTGACTTCTTTTTATTCCCAAAAATAAAAAATCAGCTCAAAGGGATACAATTTTCGTCGCCGGAAGATGCGCTGGCTGCGTTCGAGCAGGCTGTAAACGAGGTGTCTGCGGCGGACTGGAAAAAGTGTTTTGAAAACTGGTTTAGGCGCATGAATCTTTGTATAGAGGCTGGTGGAAAGTACTTTGAAAAGATTTGATAAAAATATATGTACGTATAGAACAATTTTTTTTAGTTTCGCAAAACTTTCTGAGTGTCCCACGTATTTGCAAGGTAACCAGCCCATTACCGTCCCACTTCTGGACAAAGAATAACAAAGCAACAAACACACTTTCGCATTTTTTTTATTTTTTTTTATTTAATCACATGTACAATTTCTTTAGTTTTACTTAACTAGAAAACTCGCCAAACTATCAAGTTTAAGGCTAGGCTCCCAAAATGAGGTGACTTTTTGAAAACATATGCTGAGTCGAACACATGCTTGATGAATGTCAAATTTAGATACATGTTTTTTTGAACCTTTATCTATAGTTTGACTAGACAGTTACATAATTGGTTGATTTTTGTTCGATGCTTTTATTTTTTCAAAATCATGCGTTTTTAGAGATTATTCGAATATTTCTCCTTCATAATTTAAGTGAAGTATATACAATTTAAGCAGATAGGAAGGTAATAAAGTTCATTAAATACTGGTTTGAGGAAATTTGTATAGATTGTTTAGTATCCTTGTAATAAAATTAAAACTGTTTTGAGACTTACGTCATTTACTTCCGTAGTAAAAAGCGCGCGAATGATTTTCTCGAAAATGAGTTCTATTGCAACTCGCATAAAATTGACGATAGCGGCTCGCAGTTGCGGGGTG
This sequence comes from Asteroscopus sphinx, assembly GCA_949699075.1. Taxonomy (NCBI): domain Eukaryota; kingdom Metazoa; phylum Arthropoda; class Insecta; order Lepidoptera; family Noctuidae; genus Asteroscopus; species Asteroscopus sphinx. The sequence continues at coordinate 3,513,283 of OX453011.1, read as the reverse complement.
TAAGGGGAGTGCGAGGGTGGGAATTACGTTTTGGGAGCGTCCTCTTAACGGCGAGATGCGCTCATACATATGTATACTATCTTACTCTTACGTAAACATGCAACACTTAATTAGCAACAAAATAAGTTGTATGATTATAAAATAGTTTACTGTGTGTGTATGTGTGTGTGTGTGTGTGGTTACTGTGTGTGTGTGTGTGTGTGTGTGTGTTTACTTCTCGATAACAGAAGAGATTGGCTATCAAATTTTTTTTTTTTTTTTTTTTTTTACACTGCCTGGTGACGTCTCCTCGTCATCAAGAAGCAAATCCCTCAGTTTTGATTTTAACAGGCTTTTACTTATTTTAGGCTTTTGCCTAAGTAAGTCTATTTTATTATATTTATAATATTAGTAGGATAATTACTTTGAAATATTCATTACATCGTTTTATTTATATCCTTCTTAAATTAGACGATAAAAACCCACCTAGAATATCTACTTATGACGCAGAACTAACCGAAACTTATTCAGCAGAAACTTGTTTGAAACATGCCAATGACGCAAATTCATGTAAAACTATCATTTTTTTTTCCTTTCAACTGGTATTAATATTATTATGAATAATGAAACACATTTTTGCCTATCGTTCGGTACTGGAGGAAGTAGATAATTTCGTATTTGTAATATATTTTTATCAATTTTTATTATTAAATTAGATGCAGTGTTATATTTTAATGCCTGCCTGAGTCGTGAGTGTCAGCGATGTTCTAGAAATATTCGAATGATTTAGTTTTAACGAAAAGAAAACAAAATTGGGACTCCTTCAAATAATAATAAAATAGCTTGAACTGAGTCTCTATCAAAGAATTTTTAACTTAACTGTTGAGCGTGAGATCTCTGGAAGCTATGACATAGTATCGCCGTAATAGTAAAGCCACAGATAACTATGTACGCCACTGTATTTTTACCCAAGATAGAATGCGGACGGAGAAATTTAAGAACTTCAAAAATGAATAATATCCCGTTCATATAAGGTCCAAAATCTTTTATCAAAATCAGGGAGAAAATACCGGGCGAGCCCGGTTTTCTGAGATAGTATTACCAAGAGCCCGCTGTCCCTTTCCTGCATGTATGGACACCCTATAGAATGAGACAAAGGGCTCCCCAATCATCGGACCGAATTTTAGTCAGCCGTCCGCTTTCCAGCTTGATATATAAGTTCCTTGGTCTCTATACCGATATAAAAAATTGGGAAAGGCAGATTGTATCTGGCTATTTTTACAAATTAAAAAAATCTAAAAATTTAAAAAGTCAATTGGCGGTTGGCGGTCAAAGGCAAGCCAATTAAGAAGAAAAAAAATATTATTTGTTTTGTTAGGAGTCATTTTTGACAAGACACAAACAATACAATTTTATCCACTTGAAAATTAAATGGAAAATAATGTTGACACGCAGTTTTTCGAATCTAACACGAATACAACACAAAAAAATCGATACAATTACTAGAACTTGTCACTTTTTTGGATGTTGTACAAAAACTATACTATATAATGAAGAAACCTTCAGTTAATATTAGCTTCTTATCCTTGCCATTCATCTGTATCAACCATTTCATGATTTAACTTCAGCTTCAAGGCGGCGACTTTCGACTATCTCTTGACTTGCCTTCAACTCGACTTTACTGTCAAGGTTTTTAATTTGGCTCTTTATCCAAGTAAGGCACAATGACATTTATATAAAAAGATAATTCATTTAATTATAAAGTTAAAATAAAAGTATATGTGTTGGGAATTTACACGCTTTATCTAAATTTTGACGTGTATGGAAATTATGGTATGACTCAATTGAATAATAATGTAATATTGCATGAACTTGTCATCACATACAATTAAATTGCTTTTCAAAGTCGTCAATGTCAAAATCGTTGAACTACCGGGCGTAGATAGTTACACTGTGGCCTCTTTACTATTACGGCAATACACCTTTGTCTAAGCCTCCAGAGATCTCGCGCTCAACAGTTATGTTAAAACAAAGAGAGCAATATGTATCTATGTCTTTGTAGGATGTACAATAATGTACAGTGTACATACAAAGTATTACCGCCTTTCAAGTGCCGTCAACATACATAACATCACCGATTTTTCCGTATACATTTCAACGATAAGTTTAACTACAAATACGTTGAAGGTTTCTTTGTTTGATTGTACTACACTGTCTACACCGTTATAACTTATAAGTACCCAATGCCATCGTCAAGGTCCCTTCTGTAGATTCACGTCGCCAAGAAGGAAGTGTTTGTTACGAAACAGAAGTATGTGCATGCATTCGTTTATCGAATGATAAATGCTTTTGAGATGAATAATAAATTGTTCTACGGCTTTTGTTAGTCTGTGGTACAATGATTCTCTGTAATAGCGATGAGTGTGAGTAAGCGTTCGTAGTAAAGTGCAACGTATTTATAAAAAACTAGCGACCCGACCCGACTTCACACGGGTGCATAATTTTTTCAAATTTTTTCTTTCTTTTGCCCCAGACAATTACGAATACAACAAAATAAAAATCAAAAACCATACGTTAGAAATAAAATAAATAATTCTGCATTAAAATAAAAGCCCACCATAATTTAATAAAATACTCACGACTTTTAGTATATAATAGGATCAATTCTGTAACATAATCCGACGAAGTGCTTCTGAATAAAAATAACGAATTAAGCATATCTTTTTGTAAGAATTCATGATAATTCAATAAGCATGACGTTTCTAAGTTGTTTTATGACTCCTTTGATATTCAATAATTTCTGCTTTCTCTTTACGAAATGGAAGTTCGAACGAATTACAGCATTGCTGGAACATTTTATTTGTTTTTAGTACAGACGTCGGAATGTTTTCGTTACTTGGTCGCCATTTTTTGAAACGTTAGCCAAGGCCATTTTCTTGTCAAATTACATGATTGCTTGTCTTTTGAAATTTGTAAGCAACTAAATAACGTGTTCTGACAAAAAAGATTAGCTTCTTGATGATGTCAAAATTGGAGGTTTGAGAAAACATAAAGAAACATGTATTGAGAATAATGTATCGCCGGATAAAATGTATCTTATTTGTTGGTAATAATTATTTCATATCTGATACTAAATACTAACAATAATGAGTCTCATGGTACTTGAATAAATATGGAACCTCATTCTTAGTTTATACTAAACCTGAAAAATGGTCATTGTACTCATCACTACGAGCAAATTTTATTATTGGACCAAACCTTAAAACGCGAAAAAAATATCAGATAGAATATATGTATTATTCCCTACATTTGTGTTCAGATAATTCGACAAAATGTAGGGAAAAAAACAAATGTATGTATTGTAAGAAAATGATAAACCTATATGTAAAACAATATTAATACCGATATTTTGGTCGAAAGAAAGACTTTCTCGGGACTTTAGATAAGTATAATATATGAGTCACAATCTTCAAGAAACTCTCTAAATAAACGGGTAAATAAACCATTCACACAGTCTTTCAATATAAAATAAATAAACACTTCAAAAAATATTAAACCACTTTAAACACTAAGTTATCTTTTGTAAAGACAAAATTGTATTGAGTGTTAAGTACTAAATTCAACATTTATTATTGACTACAAGCTATGTTACGGCTTAGCCCGCGTATTTTTCGATTTATCACAGAAATACATTATCGCAAATCCCTCGGGAACTGTCGGGATAAAAAGTAGCCTATATAATACGGATTATGGTCTATATGTGTGTTAAATTTCATCCAAGTTTTAGCGTGTTAAAACAAACATCCATACTTTTGTACATTTTATTTTATTTTATATTTTACACATCACCACCTAGTCACAAACAAAGCAGAGCTTATGGTATGGGTAATAGACAATGGATATAATACTTAGATACTCTTTTTTTGTTGTTGTAAATACATACTTATAATACCTACATAAGAAACACCCAGACCAACACAAACACTCATTATAATAAAACAAAGTTTAACCGGATTAAATCGCGTATATTATTATTTAAATTGGTTTTCAGATAATGATATTGTGATTACTGCGTGCATCGAAATTATTTTAATTAATAATATTGTACGGTACATTAAAATATTTTTTAGAAAGATCTGTAAAGACGCTTGTCGACGAAATGCTGCAAAGCTTTCGAAACGTCAGGAAAACCAATTTAAATAATATACGCGATTTAATCCGGTTAAACTTTGTTTTATTATAATGTGTAGTGATCGCGAAAACCTAAGAAATTGTTACAAACACTCATGTTCATCACACAAATATTTGTGTCCAATCCATCACACAAATATTCCTACAGGAATCGAACTCACGACCTCGTGATCAGTAGTCTGACACTTGAACCACTAGACCACAGACGTCGTCAAATTAGTAGGATAGTGAAACTGTTATTATTAAAAGGCTATCAGTAATGAAATTGAAGCCGTCACTGTCAGGATGTGGTTACCACACTTCCTTTATGCGATATTGGTTACCTGTAAAAGGTAAAGTTTCACTGTGGGACCCGCGTGGTGAATTGATAAATAACTGGAAATAAGTGGACGGTTGTGGCGATGTTTGGGGGAGGCCTATGTCCAGCAGTGGACGTCTTTCGGCTGAAATGATGATGATGATGATGAAGTGGACGGTGCATATGCATAGTATCCTTTCACGCGGCGTAAAAAAGACACAATAGAAAGATTATTGTTTAGACTTCCAGGAGTCTCCCAGGCTCCTAATTACACAGAGTAAGGTTCACTTATTTGTTTGAAATTAAGGAAAAGTAATATTTGTGTCCATTCAACCTATTTCTTCTATTTCATTTAAATAAAATGTGTCCTTTTCAAAAAAAAAAAACCGGCCAATTGTGAGTCGGACTCACGCAGTAAGGGTTCCGTACCACCCGTCGATCTGATATCCCATAGAAACTGATTTAATTTTCGAGAGTTTATCAAAAGACATCAACGAATGTACGCGAAATGTGAATTTTTCGCATCTCTTTCTTACGCAGGTATCACCACATACGTCCATGTTTGTCCTGTTTTTAGTATTTGTTGCTAAACTAAATAGTATGAACTATAATCAAACCAAGTTTGACGCTGGTATGTATTACCGTTTTGAAGAGAGAACAGGAACAAAAACGTTGAAAAAAATGCATGTATTTCGAGGTTTCTTGTATGGGGTGGGGTTGGTTTGAGACTTTTTTTGTTTTTAGTATTTGTTGTGATACACCTTATAGCAACACATTTTCTGTGAAAATTTCAACTGGTTGTCTATTACCGTTACAAAGATATAGCCCTGTGACAGACAGACGGACGGACGGACAGCGTAGCGAGAGTAATAGGGTCCCGTTTGCACCCTTTGGGTACGGAACCCTAAAAAACCATATGAATATGTAGAAGCTAGGCCTTAGGAAGGATGATGCCTACCAGCAGGAGAGATGGCGCCGCATGATTAGAAAAGCCGACCCCGAGTAACGGGAAAAGGCGAGTACAAAGAAGAAGAAGAAAATGTGTCCTTTTCAACAGGGTTTATCTTCCTGCTCTGTTTCCAAATCACTTGGAATCAGCGTTCTTCTTCCATTTTCCTCTATCAGCTACCATCTTATCATTTACTTCTTTTTCATTCATATCATTCATATTTATTTAACTATATATGCACATAGACAGTTACAAAAAAGTTAAACCATGTTTAGTAAAATACAGTACAAAGGTAAGGTAGGTAGGTGAGTGATTACTGCGTGCATCGAAACGATTTTAATTAATAATATAGTATTTTTTTTTTTATATCTGTAAAGACGTTTGTCATCTTAGTCATCCTGCGACCACGAAATGCTGCAAATCTTTCGAAACGTCAGGAAAAGCAATTTAAATAATATACGCGATTTAATCCGGTTAAACTTTATTTTATTATAATACAAAGGGACTGCTTACCTCTAAAGAAATCTTTCAGCAGACCTGTGAGAGGAGAATTTGAAAGAAAAGTAATGTAGACCGAGTATGAAAACGGGTAAATAAGATACTTAATTAAAATGGTATATACAATAAGTTTCGTTAGTTGTATAATATTGTATTGATGACTTCATACAATCAATACATAAATAATTTGATAAGAAATAAATTTTATACGTTTATAAATTAAATTCCTGAGCTATGTTTAAAGCTTCACGTCTCATCAGGAAGTTAGTTTAAAATCGATTGCAAAACAGACAGACATACTTACTAAATATTGACCATTTTTAAAACAACAACAATTAACAAAAAAACTATTAGTAACTAACGACAATTATAAGCAAATTTAGCAAACAAAGTCAAAGTCTCTTAGAGAACTTATGATAAGGATGTAATGTATATCTATACATTAAAACGAGGTGAACCAATATTGATTACAAATTGATACTAACGATGCACTTATTTGATGGTCAATAAACATTTGCTAAATACCGTTATGAATGAATATTTTGTGTACTTGTAATGAAGACATGAGGAAGTAACTTAGCATAAACTTGGAATATATTTGATGGTCAATTGGAATTTTATAAAGGTAATATCCTCCATACTAATACATTTTAATAATGCGACATTTACATTGATAAGCATATAAAAAATTATTTAGCATTGAAGTAAAAGATCAAGATAAAGCTACAAAAAACTAAATTGGGAACTTTCTTAAAAAATGCCAGGTTCAGAGCACTCTAAACCAACAAGCATGCATGGCGAGGTCAGGATCGTGGTGGGTGGAAATCCATAGTCTCTGCGTACCCCAATGTGAATCAGGAGTGATGATATACATGTATGTATAAGGCTGTAGTACGTACGTGCGTACTGGAAGGCGCAGCGTTGGTAGGCCCCCCACAAGGTGGACCGACGACCTGGTGAAGGTCGATGCAATCCGCTGGATATGGAAAGCACAGGACCGGTCGTTGTGGCGATGCTTGGGGGAGGCCTATGTCCAGCAGTGGACGTCTTTCGGTTAAACTGATGATGATGATGATGATGATAAAACTGTAGGAATTAATGTCATCATCATCGACAAAAGCTGACGAACGTCCACTGTTATTGGTCTTCTAGAATCCTACTTTTCCGCTTATACGAATTCATTTTATTTTATTATATTGTAAAGAAACCTGTTTAGTTTATAATAAAACAAAGTTTAACCGGATTAAATCGCGTATATTATTAGTGCGTTTCTGTTTAGTTTATTTAAACATCCATCTAGCTGATCATCCTCCAAGCCTTTTCCCAATTATATTGGGGTCGGCTTCCAGTCTAGCCAGATGCGGCTGAACATCAGTATTTTACACGGAGCGACTGCCATCAGACCCCCGCAACCCAGTTACTGGGTAATACTGACATTCGGAGGTTAGACCAGTTGTCAGACTTTCAGGCTTATGACTACCCGTAACGACTGCCATAGATATTCGTATGACAACCGGGACCGACAGCTTAACGTGCTCTCCGAGGCACGGAGGGGTCTCGATGTGTAACGAAACGGTCACCCATCCACAGACTGACCGCGGCAAGTGCAGCTTAACCTTGCAGATCGTATAATCCGCGCAGTCATTGCATCGCTACGAGCCCCTCCATCTAGCTGATATTCCATAAAAATAAACATGAGCTTCAATTACCGACAAAATACGCACAAATATAAGCTTTTTATATTGGTATGGAAATTGCATAGATACACAAACAAAATTAGCAATAAAACCAACATTCGCCTTGTTCAACCTTCTGAATACATAATTAAAAACATTTTAACACAACATCAGTCTAATAAGGCTTCAAAAAACCATTATTTATCTATTTTCTTACCCAAATTAGTATTCTAAAAACGATTCTTGTAAATAAAATCAAAACTCGATTGGATGTAAAAACGAGATCTAAATACTGATAGCTTCGTGTTCTGAGCTCAATTTCTGGAGCTTAGGTTTCTTAATTTAAGTTTTAATTTATGTCTACGTGGTGATCCTAGAAGAGATTTTGAGAATTCTGGACTCGTGACAAGATTAGCATTTTTTTTGTTTTTGTTTTGATAACGATGCGTTTTAGATCAGTTATTTGGTGACAAAGCACTGTTTGTTCGTATTATTATTATAATGGTAATACAGGATTTCAAAACATAAATAAAACATTTCATAGCCGGAATAAAACCTTTAAAGGCGCTCTCTAACCTAGCATTTGCCTTGTAATTATTTGTAATGTAACAATTACAATTTGCAATTGTGTCGTACAAGATACAGGTTTTCCTAGTATGTAGGGCAGGGATCTTACCTGATTGTGAATAGCCATAATTACCTAACTATAATAAGATTTTGATGTAAAGGCTAAGCTTCTGGTGAATAGATAATTTACTTACTTACTTAATTCAGATTCGAGCATTACAGTGAGGTGAACCGAGCATTACAGTATTTACAGTGCGCAACCTATAAGATACAATTTGTTACATTTCACTAACCGGAAGTATTTGCCTGTAATATAACAGTAGTGAGTGGGAGCACCCGTGATACAATTTGTAACATGAATGCGCACAACTACGGGTGAATGCTCGTCAGTCAGGGAGGCAGTATTGTAACGTAACGCTAAAAATAGAATATTATTACAAGCGTGTATTCAAAGCGTATATAGTCAGTGAGGCTGTATTGTAGCCGCCAGATCACACATTGTAAATATGTTCTATATAAGTCATGTATGTTGCTTATTTTATTTGTATGCAATCAAGAGTATTTGTGTTGTGTTGCATTGTAACGTAATGCTCAAAATCGATATTCTCGAATCTTGGATTGTTACATTACAGGCGAATGCACTAATGAGGGAGCGCCTTTAGGTATTAGTCTTGAAATGTTTCTTTGATTATCAAATTCTCTTAAATCAATCATTAGAGTTTTCACAGTTCACAATACTTCCCCTTCTATTCATTTCACATTATTGCCTTTATACTTGATATTATTGCAGCCCTATAGTGTTATGCTCACAGAAATAGATAGAGATAGAATGATTGTAATCACGATTTTACTTGTGATTCATGCGTGGCAACCACGAAGAAAAAAAAGGAGGTGGCAACTTTGGAACAAACTACGCCTTACATATTGACGTCATTATTTTTTTTAAGGGTCGGTCTTTCAATAGCCAGTTAACTTTTAACTGAGGAATAAATGTGACGTCTTGACAGATTTTCTATACAACAACTGTCAAAATGTCAAACTTATTCCTCAGTTAAAAGTTACCAGACTATTGAAATACCGGCCCTCAGTTAACTATAGTCAAATGTACTTTACAGCTTTTGTTTCTGCAGTTAGAAACAGCACAATAAGACATTTCTGCGGGTTTTTAAGTCATAAGTCGTAATTAAGTGATTTATTTCATAACAAAAATACATTTGTGTCGAAACAGTGTTTTGTTACAGTATTTACAGAAACAAGTCTTAAAGCGTACTGAGAAAGGCTGAAATATTAAATAGTAAATATTATTTTATTGACTTCCACATTTCAATTTAAATAAGTCCCTAACTCCAAAATTAGGTTATCCCTGTGTTTCAGGAGTTACTTCCTTCCCAAATAATAGAAATGCACTGCACTATGGTGCAGAGTATTGGCACGCGCGCCCTGCCCACTTTTCCATTCTATCTATTTCTGTAGTTATGCTTCTACTTCTGAAGTAGCTCTAAACAAATATTTTTCTAGACATATTTTAAAAAAATATATAAAAAACAGAACCTGCAAGTTAATTAACCACTATCAATCCTATTACCATAGCAAGGACACTAATGACGCACGTACGTGTTCACACGCTGCGTTTTTTTTTATTTCCTTTAATTTTTTTTACTTTAATTCGTCCGGACTCGTGGAGTATTAAATTTTTATGGAGCGAGTTCTAATGGGAGAAGAATCACGTGGATCACGTGTGTTTTAGAGGAGTTTAAAGGCGCTCTCTCACCGCATAGACGAATTGTTGCGAAGAATCTAGTTACGCCAAAAAAACTATGCTCCTTCGTGTATAACCAGCACTCACCCACACACATGCACCTCAAACCATGCTCAATCCTCTCAGTACACATGTTACGGCATTGTCCAGTAAGAATCGCGAAAGCAAATATCCTTCAGGTGCATGGTGTGTGCGTGAGCGCTGGTTGATACGAAGGAGCATAGTTTTTTTCGGCTTCACTATGATAGTTCCGTCCGTGTGGTGCCGGACGCAAAGAATACCACCACCCTATATCTTCTCATGGGTGTCGTAAAAGGCGACTAAGGGATTCACCAGAGGATGGGCAGCAGCGTCCTCCGAGTATTAAACCAACCATCTGCGATCGCCAACCCGCCTGCCAGGCGTGGCGATTATGGCATATCCCCCCAAACATGCAAAGCACTGATAAAAACCGGCCCCTAGTCCCCGGCGGCCCCACTATCCCTGGTTACGGTAGCGGCCTAGGTAACGGCGGGGCAGGGGGTGCGAAGAATCCCCGGCAGAGATCCGGCTACCATAACAAAAAAAATACTGGACCTGGCAACATACAACACACGTACACTGCGGACCGACGAGAAGCTTGTCGAACTCGAGGAAGAATTGAGCAAGTTACGATGGGATATCGTAGGGTTATCTGAAGTCCGAAGAGAGGGGGAGGACACGATAATCCTCAAATCCGGTAACTTGCTCTATTTCCGGGAGGGCGATCAACTTTCCCAGGGCGGTGTCGGGTTTATCGTCCATAAGTCTCTTGTGAACAACATAGTGAAGATCGAGAGTGTTTCGACCAGGGTGGCGTACCTTATACTCAGAATAACCGAAAGGTATTCGTTGAAGGTTATACAGGTATACGCCCCGACCTCGAAACACTCCGACGATGAGTTGGAGACCATGTATGAGGATATCTCGAGAGCCATGCATGGCTCTAAAACTCACTTCACTGTTGTCATGGGAGACATCAACGCGAAACTGGGCAAGCGCTACGATGATGAGCTGCGAGTGGGGCAATTTGGATATGGATATCGGAACCACCGGGGTCATCTACTGGCCGGCTTTATGGAGAAAGAGGGGCTCTATATGATGAACTCTTTCTTCAGAAAGCGTGAGCACAGGAAGTGGACCTGGTTGGGACCTGATGGTGTAACAAAAAATGAGATTGACTTCATTATGTCGACGAAGAAGCAAATATTCAATGATGTCTCTGTGATCAACGCGGTCAAAATCGGAAGTGATCACCGTTTGGTAAGAGGCACATTGAATCTGAACATCAAACTGGAAAGATCTCGACTGATGAAGTCTACGCTCCGTCCAGCACCGATCCAAATCCAAAACCCCGAAAGCTTTCAGCTCGAACTTCAGAATCGTTTCGAATGCCTAGGGAGCTCAGTGGACGATTACAACGATGGGTTTGTGGAAACTGTCCATACGGTCGGGTCTAGGATCTTTAGGACTCGTCGTAGAAACAGAAACAAAAAGCTAACTGACCACACTCTCGAGCTCATGGCGGAAAGACGCGAGATGATTCTGCAGTCCTCAGATGATGCGACTAAGTACCGGCAGCTCAATAGATAGATCTCCTCAATAGATAGATAGAATCCTTGAAAAGTGACCTACGCCAATTTAATACCGAACGTATTAAAGACGCGATAGAGAAGAACAAGGGCTCCAAAGTCTTCGCAAGAGACCTGTCTATTGGGCAGAGCCAGCTTGCAAAACTGAGGACCGACGATGGCAGAGTCGTATCCTCCAAGCCAGAGCTATTGAAGGAGGTCGAGAAGTTCTATGGACAGTTATACACGTCCACCCGGAAACCCGCTGTAAATCGGGCTTATGACCCAAGAGCTCGATTGACCCGACACTATACCGAAGATATCCCGGACGTCAGCCTGTACGAGATTAGGATGGCTCTAAAGCAGCTCAAAAACAACAAGGCACCGGGTGATGACGGAATTACGGCCGAACTCCTGAAGGAGGGTGGAAAACCGATCCTTAAGGCCCTTCAGAAGTTATTTGATTCCGTCATTTTCGAGGGGAGAACGCCAAAGGCATGGAGCAGAGGTGTGGTGGTACTCTTCTTCAAAAAGAGCGATAAAGCTCTACTGAAGAATTATAGGCCCATCTCACTTCTGAGCCATGTCTACAAGCTGTTTTCGAGAGTCATTACGAACCGTCTTTCGCGCAGGTTTGACGACTTCCAGCCTCCCGAACAAGCCGGATTCTGAAAAGGCTTTAGCACCGTAGACCACATACATACGCTGCGTCTGGTTATACAGAAGACCGAAGAGTATGACTTGCCTCTTTGTTTAGCGTTTGTGGACTACGAAAAAGCCTTCGATTCGATCTAGACTTGGGCGGTACTACAGTCTCTTCAACGGTGCCAGATTGAGTATCGGTACATCGAAGTGTTAAAGTCTTTGTATGAAAACGCCACTATGTCAGTCCGATTACAGGACCAAGCCTCGAAACCTATCCTTCTGCAGCGAGGTGTGAGACAGGGAGATGTGATCTCTCCGAAACTGTTCACTGCTGCATTGGAGGATGTCTTCAAGGTTCTGGACTGGAATGGGATAGGCATTAACATAAACGGCGAGTACATCACACACCTTCGGTTTGCCGACGACATAGTAGTCATGGCTGAGACCATGGAGGACCTCGGTACAATGCTCGATGACCTCAGTAGAGCTTCCGATAGAATGGGTCTTAAAATGAATATGGACAAGACAAAGGTTATGTCGAATTCCCATATAGCACCCATTCCCGTAAGCATCGGAGAATCTACACTCGAAGTTGTTGACGATTATATATACCAAGGACAAACTGTCCAGCTAGGTAAGTCCAACTTCGAGAAAGAGCTCAATCATCGAATCCGACTCGGTTTGGCAGCGTTCGGGAAGCTACGCAATATCTTCTCGTTCAAAATACCGCAGTGTCTCAAGACGAAAGTCTTTGACCAGTGTGTGTTGCCAGTAATTACTTACGGTACTGAAACGTGGTCGCTCACAATGGGCCTGATAAGAAGGCTCAAAGTCACTCAAAGGGCAATGGAGAGGGCTATGCTCGGAGTGTCCCTGTGTGATCGAATCAGAAATGAGGAGATTCGCAGGAGAACGAAAGTGACCGACATAGCCCGAAGAATTGCCAAACTTAAGTGGCAGTGGGCGGGGCACATTGCTCGCAGAACGGATGGCCGATGGGGCAGTAAAGTTCTGGAGTGGCGACCGCGTACTGGAAGGCGCAGCGTGGGTAGGCCCCCCACAAGGTGGACCGACGACCTGGTGAAGGTCGCGGGAATCCGCTGGATGCGGAAGGCACAGGACCGGTCGTTGTCGCGATGCTTGGGGGAGGCCTATGTCCAGCAGTGGACGTCTTTCGGCTGAAATGATGATGATTATGATGATGATAGTTCGCAGCACTTGTTGTTGTGTTATGTTTTTTAATTTCAATAGCCTCACGGAGCATTCTAGGTACATATCGGTTTTCCTTCGCCAGAACTTGTGGTTTATCAAATCGAAGAAAATGGTTGGGTTTGTCTAGACAAACCCAACCATTACCCTAGGGCATAAAAACTAAACTAAACTTAAACGTTAACGTTTAGTAAACTTTCTTTCGTTTATCTTTAAGTGAGTTAAAAGGACGTTATTAATCTATTTATTGCTTACTTCTCTCACATACACTTACTTCGTTCGTACCTATTAATCTTTACAATCCATTTGTAATCTATTTTCGACCACTCGTTGACATCCAATTGAGCTGCACAACCGAAATATGATAACATTAATTAAATATTAGGTTTTATATAAATAGAATAGGTACCCATTCTTTTATAAATACGTATTTCGGTAAACTAAGGAATTTAGAGACTGACCAAATGATGATGATGACCGTAATGATTGTATCCATAAAACTCTAGTTATCTATGATATACTCACACATGACAGTTCAACCATGACTCCATGAGATAACCAACCATGAAAGCTGATAATGAACTAAAAACCACATAGTTAAATTAAGTAATTTATTAGGCGTCTATACGTGGGACACTCAGAAAGTTTTGCGAAACTAAAAAAAATTGTTCTATACGTACATATATTTTTATCAAATCTTTTCAAAGTACTTTCCCCTATACAAAGATTCATGCGCCTAAACCAGTTTTCAAAACACTTTTTCCAGTCCGCCGCAGACACCTCGTTTACAGCCTGCTCGAACGCAGCCAGCGCATCTTCCGGCGACGAAAATTGTATCCCTTTGAGCTGATTTTTTATTTTTGGGAATAAAAAGAAGTCACACGGTGCTAGATCAGGGCTGTAAGGAGGGTGACCCAGGAGTTTGACTGGCGTGCTGTCCAGGAAGTCCCTCGTTTTGAGTGCGGTGTGCGCAGGTGCATTGTCGTGGTGGAGCAGTAGCCCGCGGAGCCCTGTGTTTGGTCGCTTGTTGCTTATAACAGAGAAAACTTCTGGCAAACATTTGGTAGTATACCATTCGGCATTAATGCTTCTTTGATCCCGTAAGGGAATTGATACCAAGTGGCCAGTCAAATTAAAAAAGCTAGCGATCAAAATCTTACCCCCGCTTCTAGATCGCTTCACTTTGGTAGGCGTTGGCTCATTTTGAAACACCCAAACAGTCGACTGGCGCTTGGTTTCTGGGTCGTATTGATAAATCCAGGACTCATCACCTGTAACGATGTCGTAAACACGCCGAGACGAGCCTGCTTCAAATTTGTTAAGCATATCACGGCACCATTCCACCCGGGCCTGCTTCTGAGCATCGGTGAGGTTGTGCGGCACCCAGCGTGATACTATCCTCCTCACGCGAAGATGGCTGTGTAGAATCTCGTGAACGCTTCCCGATCCAATCTTCAATATGTGTTGAATCTCCTGATATGTAATTCGCCTATTGTCTTGGATTAAATTTTTCACTGCTAGCACGTTTTCTTCGGTAACAGCCGTCAAAGGGCGACCGCTTCTTTCGTCATCCCCCAAAGTTGGTCGACCGCGCTTGAATTCGTTATACCAACGATACACGGTTGCCTTGGAAGGGCCTTCATCCATGAATGCCATTTGAAGTCTATCGTACGATTCATCCGGTTTCAGGCGACACTTGTAATCGTATAAAATCATAGCTCTAAAATGTTCCCGGCGCAGATCCATATTTCAGTGAGACACAATACTTTGAATTAACTCGCAAAAATGTGGAGGGAAATTTTGAAATTGGAACATACTTATTTTTACTTATAAATAATCATATTTTCGAAAAACATTATAACTGGCCAGTCTCCCATATATAAAAACTTTTTTTCGCAATACTTTCTGAGGGGCCTGGTATGTGTGTAGGCACACAAAACATTACCACCACCTTATTACAAAATCGGGTTTACCAGTAGGCTAAGCCAGATCTAAAAGCCTTTTTTATGTATGGAGTTTGACGTTAGAACTGGTTTAAAGAAGGGTCTAAAACACTGAGGTAATATGTACTACGTACTAGAGAAGACACCTCGAACAAAATGTTTGTAGCACGTTTTAGAGCTCCTGCACTCACTCGCTTAGCCACGATCGCGCCGTGCGTGCTCCGCGGTCAGCAAGTTGCGCGATATTGTTTGTTTGTGATGTCTACTCTAGTACGTAGTACATATTACCTCAGTGGTCTAAAACTGGTCTAAACTTTTGTAATAAGGGGGTAGATATCTTGACCACAATAACCACATAAATTACTAAATCTATTCAATTCTCGTTTAATCTACAAATTTTAATGCTGCCATTAAGATAACTATAACCACTAATAGTTAATTTTGTGTCCTAATCATGTGTAAAGTTATTTGATACGCTTCCTGTTCCAACACATTATCATCTCATATATTTTGACCTCTTCTGACGAATTTAAAGGCACTTAAATTAAAATAACATGATAATCAGTTACACTGATCTCTGATATTTTCTGCATTAATATGTACTTAAAATCAAATCACCAATGACTTTTGAGTCTATCAAAATTTAAAGTCTTCGGTTACATGATATTAAAAGACATCTTAAGCCCCTTTTTAGGGTTCCGAAGTCCTACAAGGAACCCTTATAGTTTCGTCATGTCCGTCCGTCTGTCCGTCTGTCCTAATCCTTTACAGCTTAATAACTTCTACAGTTATAAACATAAGTCAATGAAATTTTGTAAAAAAATTGTCTGCATATAGATCTCAATTTTAAAAGAATAAAAAAATAGTTTTTACGTTCTTTAGGGGTAGCGCCCATACATGTGAAATGGGGAAAACATATTTTTTTTCGCTGCATCCCATCGTGTGGGGTATCATTGAATAGGTCTACTAAAATGAAGGTAATGTTTTATACACCACTTTTTTATCAGGTGTACCATCTGCGAAATATAGCCCGTCAAAGTGGCTTGCAATGTGTCCCCCCCCCTGCCATTTCTAAACTATGCAACGTAGAAACTTATAATCTTCCATATTGATAGACCTTTGTGAAAACTCTCTTTTAAAATTATTTCGAGTATAATGTGATTATAATTTTTTGAGTTATAGACAGAAAACTGAAAAATACTTAAAACGTCCTAGTTCAAAGGTAAAAAAGAAAAATACGACCTTAATAAGACCTTAGAGAAAAATATCAAGGCAAATAATGCTCCTTTAGCTACTTTCTATTTGAAAAAATCACAAAAAGTAACTTTGACATCAATCAGACTTCTTAAATTTGGCTTCTTGAATTTATCGCTAGATGGCGCTACTAGCAACACGCTCTGAGTCGCGAATGCTGCCGATTATTGCAAAAACTAAAATAGCCATGATTAATATTCGATTTGATTCGTTTGTACACCTACTTAAGGAACCCTATAATACTGAGCATGGCCCGACATGCTCTTGGCCGGTTTTTTTCCTCTTCGTTAAGGATTTTTTGCAGAATTGCAGTCCAACCATATACGGCTGAATATCAGATATAAATATGTTACTTTTCACGAAGTTGTAGCAGTTGTAGGCCTCGTACGTAACACTTTGGTCAGTTTTCTGATTCTACTAACGCCAAAATTATTGATAATTTGACGTTCAAGTTTGGTTCGGTCTGTTTCGATTCAACCACGTATCAATTAATTTATAGAATAGGGGACGACCGACAAGTAGACAAGAATATTTGAACTTTCAAGTTTTAGTTATGTTTCTATTTAAGGTGAATGCTACAGGGTAGCCCGCGAAATTCAAATTTTTTGGTGTTTTTTGCAAATTGTAGCTTTGTTTCGCGTTGTATATTGGTCAAAATATGATTGGCGGAAATAATAACAATATATCTACTGAATAATACTCATGAAAAATATTAAACTAGCTCTATAAGCTTTGCAAGCTCGGAAATCGATAATTTGATCGTAAATTAATATTATCTAGCTTGTACAGCTTATAGAGCTAGGTTAATATTTTTCATGAGTATTATTCAATAGATATATTGTTATTATTTCCGCCAATCATATTTTGACCCATATACAACGCGAAATAAAGCTACAATTTGTAAAAAAAGCCAACAATTTTGAATTTCGCGGGCTACCCTGTAGCATTCACCTTATAGTCAATTATTTTGTAGAATAAAGCACCTGACAGGTAGCCAATAGCCATAAGCAAGAAGCTAACATAACATCATGCCATACATCTTAACTACCAATAATTACATTTCTATAAATAATTACTATGGCATATGTTTTGAACCAGTTCGAACTAAGCACAGCTGTTTGTTATGTGAGTGATTCGCTGTTCTTGTGGTATTATTGTAAATCTTGTGGGTTATGTAACGTGATAATCTAACTTGCGTATGCATGTTGTTGTTAAAGTAGGTCGATTAAGTAGGAGGGTTATTGCATTGATTGTATCTTTGTGAACTGAAATGTTTGTTTTTGCATTATCTTCTTTCCAGTTTGTTTTAAAACTGTTAACACTATTTTGGTACCCTAGGATTTAACGACAACATAACATAACATAACATCACGCCTGTTTTCCTCTGTGGTCTAGTGGTTCGAGTGTCGGACTGCTGATAACGAGGTCGTGGGTTCGATTTCCACAGGACACAAATATTTGTGTGATGAACATAAGTGTTTGTTTTGGTTTGGGTGTTTCTTATATATTATAAGTATGTATTTACCAAAAAAAAGTATATAAGTATTATATCCATTGTCTAGTACTCATAGCACAAGCTCTGCTTAGTTTGGGACTAGATGGTGCTGTGTAAAAATGTCCCAAGAATATTTATTTATTTGTATTTATTTATTTAAAGTAAAATCACGAATAAATCAATTAATTTTTTGTAGTACATAGTCAATATGAAATAAGCTGCACTTTGCGTAATACAGTCACATAATTAAAACTGATCTGAATAATCTCAAAATGGCCGATTTTTGTTACCTTTATACACTAGCATGAATTTTTTTCTACTTTGAGTCTACTGGTCTAGGTATTCAGTTGGTATAATAAAAATATTATACATAAAGAAAATAACAAAGCTGTGTAAGCAAGTAAAATAAAAAGTAACAAGGTTGGACGGGTTGCAACTACGTACGTGACATTGTCAGCACAAGGCAGTAAATTTTAGGTAGTAATGAAAATGCTATATTTTCTATGCAACGGACGTTTTTATAAAATGTTTCAATTCTTCCAGGTATAAAAAGAAAGTAAGTAAGTAAGTCCAAATCGATTGTCTAAATCGATTGCACAAAACTTGGTAACAGATTCTTGATAAGAGTCCATCCAAAAACTGCACTGCTCGTTTTGTTAATATTAAAGATATCCTGATAGCTAAATTAAAAGCAGCTCTAAAGAAAATCAAGAATGCCAGATCCTATTGAAAATATCTTGTAATAGAATCTGTCGCTCCAATTTCAACCATTACCAACACTGAACTAGGTATTAATTAAGCTTTGATAGGTAATAAACTCAAACAAGAAACGACAGTTACCGTAGAAGTCACTATCAAGATAGGTACACTTCCCTAAGATTAACATAACGTCACAATTCCTATAGTAAAACGAAAAGAACTATGTATGTATATGACTGATAAACTTTTGGTAACATAGAATTGTAATGGTAGTTTTTCTATTTACTCTACAACGTTATTATCAGCTCGAATGGATTTCCTTACAGGAAATTGCTTGCTTCGTTAACAAAAATAAAAAATTTCGTCACATACATGGGGTCTCCTCATTCGATGTTGTTTGATGTAATATCCTGAGCTCAGGTTTTAAGGGTTACCTTCAAGAACTGGTGACAACTACGTATTGAGTATCGAATATTTTAGCAAACAGGTCTTTAATCAAGCTTCATATCACCGATACACAGTAAACATCTTTCGTCATTGCAATTTCTGACCTTCTAGTATATTTTTCTATAAAACAACAGGTGTTTATTTTCCTTGACAAACAGTTTCGTTGTGTTTCTGTTTGAATCTTGTATTAATACAAATATTTAACAAAGAAACTACTGTTCAAATATATGTAAAACCTACATACCTACGTTTTTTTTTTTAATACTTCCTTTTATTTCCTTATTTTTTTAAGATTGTATTGCTATGTTGTTTCAATATAAATAATCTGTTAGTTCATCGAAATGCTACTTGCTATTTTGCTTGGGTTTAAAATAAATTTATTTTCATTAACCTATCTTAAAGACATAATTATTTTTATTCTCCGTAGGACTTCCTTCTAGGGGCTTTAAATTTTTCTTTGTCATTGATATTACTTTGAGCCCTACCTATGTCTTAATAAAAGCAAGAGCCATCTTTACTTATCATAAACACAAAGAGAAAATCTCTTTGTGATGCCTTCTCAGACTAGTGACCTACATACTGAATTGACATGGATCTAGATTTCAGTGTGATGAGACAAACGAAATTAGTATCAAAGATAATCCTTAAACATTCAGATATATATTCCAGAGACTAGATAATGAAAACATGGTTGACAATGTTCTAGTGAAATTGTAATTAATGAAAGGAATAAGTAATTCTGAAGATATTAGATTTGACAATGCACTTTAAAATAACCTTGATTTACGTTGAAATTAACAATAGCAATGTATCAAAAGTTTCAAAGAGATCTCTCCATCCGCAAAGTTTTGGAAATCGACAAGTTTATTCTGACGAGATCCGATTAATAACGTTTTCTCATAAAACATTTAGGAGATACTTGAGTCACTCAAGCAATGAGTCAGTTCTTTGTGACTAAGTGGCAAGCTATCCCTAAATTGTCTTGGATTATATAAAGGATTCCATTGAACTTCATATGGGCTACACCACAATTACGCATGGTAGAAGGACTGGTATTTTTAACCCCAATATTTCTTTAGTTTAGTTTCGTTATCGGGGCTCGTGGCTAAGTAGCAACCGTGTGGATTGTACGATCTGCAAGGTTAAGCTGCACTAGCCGCTGTCAGTTTATGGATGGGTGATCGTTTCATTATACATCGAGACCCTTTCGTGCCTCGGAGAGCACGTAAAGCCGTCGGTCCTGCGCCTGATCTCTGGTCGTGTCGAATTGCCGTCCCATCGGATTATGAGAGTGAGGGAATAGAGAGTGCACCTGTGTTTGCGCATACACTTGTGCACTATAATATGTCCCGCGAAGATGGCTAGTCTCCGTTGACATTGGCCGCCGTGACCGAAATTCGGCAGGGAGGAGATTATTATTATTATAAATTATCTTAATTATTATTTTTGTTTAATGTTGTCTCCAAAATGTCTTAACCTTAGTCTTCTTTCATTGCACCTATTTTATGGTGATAAAGATAAATCAGATAAGTGCAACAGATTATTGTATAAACAATGGAACAAATGAAGACTTTGTGACCAATTAACACAAGAGGATAACTGTTTATGATATACAATAAATCATCGATTTGCTGCAATGATTTGTTGCCACTTGTCGTTTTATTTATGTTAGGATTATCTTTATTTTTCTTATTTTTTTAATCTTTATTTATTTAGAGGACTTTTATCCCGTAGATATGCCAGTCCTATTGTTACAAATAACATACTTATAAATTATGTTCCTACTTGTTTACACATCGTCGCCTCAGTGCTTGAATGTCCAACCGACCATTGACCAAATTTTACCGTAGACGTTTTTTTTAGTTTATTATTGATTAAGGAGAAATATTTTTAAAACTTTAATGATTTAAGAATAATGTATAGTATTATTACATTATTCTTAAATCTTCAAAGTTTTAAGAGGCGACGACATCTCATAAACATGTTTAGCTGCTTCCGAGTTGGGAGCAGCTAAAATGCTTTGAAATAGACCAACATTTTGTATGCTTATTACTTTATATCTCTGGAAAAACTGTTCCCGGCTGCTACGATTCCGTTCACATTCCATCAAGTAATGTTGGACATCATCAACTATGCCACAAATTTCACAATTTGGCGAATCATGGATTATCTTATTAGTCTTCATTGAATTGCAATTACAAAGGATCCAGACGTGGACAGAATTTTAAAACATCATTCATATATCAAGTGAGACATTCTCGATTAGGTAGGTATGTCCTTACGCCTTGATATGTCCAATTATAGGTCACCCCGTTAAGTTCAATAAAATTATTATTTCTTAAGTTTCAGATAAGAAGTGATTACATCGTATCGTTGTAAACATACGGTAACACTTGTATAATAACTTTAATAATTGGATCTCATTCACAGCAAAAGCAATGCTCTTTAATCGAATGAATTGTAACCATTAATTAACCTGCAACCGAAACAACTGTATGTACTTCCCTCCTACATAACGATTACCATATCAAACCTTTTTTTTTCGTGGGAAAATCTTCATGGGCTCACTCCGCCTGGGGAAGGCAGAGCCGGTGTCGGACTCTTGCCGACTAAAACCTCTACGGTGTTCTTCTAATTACATTTGGCCGAGGGTATGAGATAGGTATGTGCATTCTCCTCCTTCCCCTGATAGGTCTAGAAGGCAAGCTCCTTTTCTCCGTGCGGCCTAACGTCGACCGCACCTTTCTCATGCTGACAAGCGTGCCTAGAACAGTGCGCGTCACCATCATGGGCCTTGACTGGTCGGACCCACTCCTAGAGTGGCAAGAAGACTTCAACATCAAACATACCTAACGTTTTGTTACCTTATCTCTTACATTTAAAATATTGTTGATAAGCATAACAACTGGTGTTACGATTCACATCACGGAGGTATTAATGAACGCATTTTCTCATGAGGTGTCACGTAAATCTAGAGTAAGCACAGTATTATTGTATATATCTGCGTACGTGTCTGTCGCACGTGGTTTTTCCTTCAAGCGTTCATTGAGGTGAAATCGTCCGAACGTGATCGAAATTCCTAGACGTTAATTTGCAAGATGGATAATGTAAATAGGTCATGCGATCATCTATATGATTCACTTGGGTTTTAACTTTCTAGTTTACATATTTGGTTAGTCCTTTCTTTTAAATGAGGCTTAGCATAACAATGGACAGGTAAATCGTTTCGAAGAATAGACTGATAATTAGTAGGAATTTAAAGTAGGTACCTAAGTCCTTTAAATCTTCTAATTGTAACTTCATAATCTTATCTAATTGTTTCTTAGTTTAAACTTTCCATGAAGTATTTTAGGGTTCCGTTCCCAAAGGGTGCCAAACGGGACCCTATTACTCTCGCTACGCTGTCCGTCTGTCTGTCACAGGGCTGTATCTTTTGTACGGTAATGGGTAGCCGGTAGAAGTTTTCTAAGAATATGTTTTACTATGACCCCTATCACGACAAATACTAATAATAAACTTCAAAACGGTAATACCTACATACCAGCGTCAAACTTAGTTTGATTGTAGTGCATACTAGGTGTGAAATTTAGCAACAAATACTAAAAAAAATAGGGCAAACATAGACGCATGTGGTGGTAGGTATCTGCGTAAGAAAGAGATGCAAAAATTCACATTTCGCGCACGGTGCGTTGATGTCTTTTGATGAACTCTCGTAAATTAAATCAGTTTCCATGGGGTATCAGATCGATGGGTGGTTCGGAACCCTTACTGCGTGAGTCTGACTCGCACTTGACCGGTTTTTTTCTTTTAACTTAATCTTAACTACTTCAACATTTTCTGTGTTCACTAACTATCAAAAGACCGCCATTGTTGCCTTTAATCCCATTTTTTTTAACTTAAGCACGAAAGTAATAGCGACGTGTGACGTTATTTCTCTTAGGTACATTGTTACATAAATAAACATAGCCTTTTTTCCATAACCATACAAAAACACTTGACAGTAATGGCCACTTAAGGCTTGTTAAATCGACCATATGGGTTGCATGTGCATGATGTGTGTGCATCTCGTCTGCCATATGGGCTTAACACATCTTTTGTCTGGTCCCATGAACTTGGTGTATACCTAGTGAATTTTCCACATGATGCCCCTTATTCTTTAAAATACTTTAAATATATACAACTTGTTATTGAAATAACTGAAAACCTTTTAAGGGGTCATTGTACTCATCATTATGAACAACTTTTACTATGGAAACGACCCTGAAATAGCGATAACAAAATCAGCTGATCGTTAAATTTTTCGACTTATGTGAACAAAGATGTAAGGATCAATCAGCTGATATTTTTTTGTGATGTCAGGGTTGGTCCCATAGTAAAAGTTGTCCATACTGGTGAGTATAATGACCCCTTAAGAGGTTTTCAGTTATTTCAGTAACACGTTGTATTAGTATTCTTCGTCGGTAATGTCATTGCCTCCTTATTCAAATAAATTAAAACTCGTTTCCGTAAATGTAGAGTTGTTTGGACGTGTTTAGGGTCTACCAAAGTCGCACGTGGCACATAGTAAAGTTTTGTTAATTAATCTTGGTGTGAATGAACTTTACTTCATCTTGCGACTTAAACTTTTTACTTCACTGTCCAAAGAAAAAAAAAACTAAAAAAATATGAATTAAAAAATATACAAGAGTCAAGGCAAGTATCTAAAAGCTAAAACTACCAACACAAAGTTCACCTTTTGAAAACGAATTAAATAAAGATTCAAAATGCAATGTTAAGTATTCTATTCAATAAAATCAATCTCAAAATAAATAAGGTTACATCTAGCCTCAACCCAAAAAAAGTTCGAAAACTTACAATATTACTCACCAAGCCTTGAATCCTTGGAAACATTTTGCAACTTTTTCAATCACAGCACTTCACAACAAAGCACTAATAATAACACACACTATCACAAACAGAATGCTTGCAATAACATCATACAGAAAAAATACAAAAAAATAATCGGAGTGTTACACCCGGTATAGTTGAAAATGCGCACGAGTCGATTCGTCGAGCGACCGCAAGTTTGTGACGATGACGAGTAACCACTCTTGCATGCGATTCGATGATTCACATGTGTGTGTAACGGAGAGGGGAGCGTTATCTTTGTTTACCTTTTCAAGTTAAGTGGCGATTTTTAATTAAAAAAAAAACTGCGTTACTTATTTCAGTTTGCGGTTTTTCATTGTTTGTGAGATTTTAATTTATTACTGTTTAGACATCTTGTTTAAAAGTTATTGGATTGTTTAAAATTATGGTTGTCTTGTATATTTGAATCAGCTAATTTCAAGGGATAAGGGTCAAAAACAGAAACTGGGTTTTTTGGGTGCTGGTAAATGAAAAGCTAACTGTTTACTTGTTTCTTTGGTCCTAATTTTACACAATTTTTTTTTTTGCTGTTTTGTGTAATATTTTGTTATTCTTGCTTGCTGGTTTTGGTATAAAATATAAACAAAATTGGTACACAAGTTAGTCCAGGCCCAGGCCTCAAAAACATAAAAGCCAATTGAGTCAAAGTAGACCTTGCAACCTGTCTATGTAAAAAGTTTGAAATTTTAACAAAATGTACTAATTTATAGCTATCATGTTAGAGTTTTATACTTTGATTTAGTAGGTTGATGTGACCTCTGAACCATTTATTTCAGATTGGGTGACTGTAAATGTCCCTAAGACCAAATTGAGAACCTACTTATTGTCCATCATTTCGTAATTTCAATAATAATGTTCATAACCCTTTATCTACAACTGCCAGTCAAAACATTGAAGGCCATGTGAATAAATAATTTCATAATTATTGTCAGCTGATAATACCTATAATGAGCTGTGATTTTCATAGGTCATTAGATTGTAAAGTTTTTTATTATATATATTTTCTATTGTAACGAAAACATCTGAAATTGGATCCCATTTCCTTAAAAAATAATGTTTTTGTAGAGTTTTTCATAGTAACACAACTAGGTATTTATAATCCTCTTGCCTTAATGCTCATTTATTTGTGGTCACTGCGACATGTCATGTTCTTCGTAACATCGTTATCTGTCGTTATCTTTAGTATTGTATATAATTTATGATCTCTGTGTTCAGCACTATCTTTCTTGCTAGCCAATACTAGCCATATTATTATTATCTTTCACACATGGATGGATTGTCTCTTCTTATCTCTTCTTAGGGCTACTTATTTTCTTATAGCCATCCACATTCTTCTAATATTTTTTTCGTTTTTCTTTTCTTGTAATAATTAGTATCAGCCATAATTATAATTTTTATACAGAAATTGACTAAGATATTCAATGAAAATCACTTCTATGATATAAGACTGTCACAATTTTGTCGGATCTCTCATACAAGATTCTTTACGGTCTTTTTCACAGATTCTGTGTGACACATGCCCCGTTTTGTTACGTTCATGCGTGAGGTGACGTATTCTTCTCGTAGTTTCCATTCTTATAAGGCGATGGCGAATCAATACAATACAAACCTGTTTTCCACTTGGGTGTATTCTGTGGGTCCAGTGAACGTCACGATCGCATGCCTACGTGACTGTATGCAGTGCCGCTGTGCCTTTTAATTCTGTACAAGTTCTCAAACCAAGTGTGGAAAAGATGCATAATTGTGAAAGAATGGGGTTGTGTCATCAAATATAAAACATGAGATTTATTATTTTATGAATATCTGATTCAGCTTAGGCTAAAAATTGTTTTAATTTATTTTAAACAGCAGGCGTAGTATGACCATTATAAACAAAAGATTTGTCAACGGAAAAATAGACAAAACGACATATTGGTGTCGATTCTCTTGTTCATAAACTAAACTTATTTTAAACTATCACTCTCTTACTTACTAAGAAAAGGATAGCAACAATTTTAGTGCTGTCAAATTAGTCGGAATTAAAATTTCGGAATTAAAGTTTAGTCGTGACTTCGGAATGTGCCGACTAAAACAAAAAGAAGTGTAACACGTTAACTAATTTGACGGTACTAAAATTGTTGCCATTCCTTTCTTGTATCTACTATTAGTAAAATAGAGAAATACTTTAAAATAAGTTTAGATTTAACCAATATAGTACTAAAAATATCATTTTGTCTTTTCTTATAGTAAAACAATGCAGGAATACTTTACCAGTTTGACTATTCATTGAGAATTTTTTTGATAGAGAAACTTTCGAGAATTAAAACGTGTATACGCTGAAACGGTAACTATAAAAGAGGAGAAATCAGAGAATTGTTGAACAGACTCTACTTATTACATACATGATATAGGTTTATAAAATAACAAAATAAGTATAATATTTTTGTTACAATTTATATCTCTCGATCTCTGACCCCATAAAAGATCCCTTAAAAGTCGTTCTGAAGTTGAAACAAATTCTAATTAAGTAACAACTTAATATTCCTTGCATGTCTTCAAAGTAAAGAAAGGTTCTTATTGTTATTTAGTTGACACAAGAAATGGGATGGGTGTCACAACATAGTGAAATATCTCCAACCAACCTCTACCTCTACCAACATTCTTCCTGGTCTTATATACCTCTTAACCAACATTCTTTCTGGTCTTAATATTCTTCTCTTTTTCTTATTCGTGTTCCTCATTACTGATGGTCATGTCCATTCTAAAGGGCTGACACCATGCTCTTGGAGTCCTCTGACACATCTCGGTTCTCAGATTCTCTTATTGCTTCATTAAGTGGTAGACCAGTCAGAGGCTAGGTGATCTTCCACGTGGTCGCTTTCTCGACTATGACATGCTTGCTTCTTTCCTGGCTCTCTCCACGAATCCTCCGAATCCCTTAATTTACCGTAAATAATACAAACAGTTGTAAATATATGAGAAAACTTTGTTTTATGTCGTTAATAGTCTGGGGTAACATTATCGTTTCCAAGACGTGTAAAGTTTGGCCTTTCATAATTCTTATTAGGACTTTACACGATTCCATTCTTAACATAAGCCACAGCTTTAGCTAGTTTTTAATAAAAGTTCTTACTACTAGGATAGTAATAACTTATTTTTATTCTTAATGGGCTTGCGTTTGACTGCCTGAACCTATCTAACTTAACATTAAAACTGATTGGCTGATGATTATTGTAATCAAAATATTTGAGGATACTGTAAGTACGAAACACTGGAAGCCTGACAAAATATCAAGAGAGTACCCATTAAAATACAATACCTATCATCGTCAGCCGCACCATCGCCATTTTAGTCCTGGTATTAACTTTAACACTGTAACAAACCTAGATTAATTCACCTGGTTTAATTCGATGGTGCGGCCGACGATGATAGGTACTGTATTTTAGTACTTTCTTGATATTTTGTCATGACTTCTTTGTGTTTCGGTACTTATACCTCAAACATTTCTATTACAGTAATCATAAGGTTTTTATTACGATAACCAGTAACTATATTTATTCGCTTTACATCACCACGATCAATGTTTACACTAGCGTTAACAACTTCCTCAATACGAGATCTATTGCTGTTCTCGCCTCAAGAATTTCGCTAGGCAGTTCTGCGTATTGCTTTAGTCATAACATTAATATGCAGCATCAATTCAGTCATTAAACAAACATCTATTTTATCTGCTACGTAACCTGAATTTGAATTCGTGAAATCAGATAACGTGAAGTCGATGTCATTGTTTGTAATTAAGATAGCAGTGAGATATTTCGTGTGGAATCCATGACGTGTTTTTAGGTAAAATCTTACATAATTGTACTAGCTCTTGCAGAGGGTGTCGTAAGAGATGAGTAATGTGTCCTGTATTAATAATATTAATATTCGTATATCCAAAAACGGATTGTTTTAATAACCGTAAATTTTTCATTTCTATAAGGCTTTAGTCCTTTATAAATACTTTAAACGATTTGTTACTCGAAAACTTTTTATAAAAGTGAAGAGTCTAACGCTTCAAAAAGGTTCAAAGAGTCTCCTACGCTGACCTGATGATATGGAGAGTATATTCTGCCATTGATGGAGATGAAGGTTAATTCAAGACAATAATTATCAATAAGATAAGGGAAATGGACAAAAGCCGTTCGATTTACAAATCGTTTTGTTTCACAATAAAACAACTTTAACTGGATTACATCGCGTATTATTATTGAAATTGGTTTTCCTGACGTTTCGAATGCTTTGCAGCGTTCGTTCGTTCGAGCATTTGGGAATAGCACCGCAATTGTCAGACTTTCGGGCTTCTTCGACTACCCGTAACGACTGCCATAGATATTCGTATGGCAACCCAGCTTATTAACATGGTTACATAAACTAATACTATTAGATATCACGGGATATTCTTCTCAGTAACCATCGCCCGTTTCTGTCATTGTTAAGATAGCAGTGTGGTATTTTTCTTAGTACAGTAAGGTAATTTACTCGTTACAGAACATTTCTTTTGTCGTGGGTTATGTAACAAATGAGTAAGGTGTTTTATCAAGTGGGACGGCGTATGCTCCACTGAATATGTCATGATGTAAAAACCTGTTGTTTTGAAAGACAAATTTTTTTATTCATTTTATAGAATAAATAAATGGTTGTTTGCTTAATACCTATCAGACTTTACGGATTTTCCCCACGAAAAAAAAGGACATACAGTAAATACCTTTTGTTACACATTTAAACAAACGAAAATTTTCTCCGTTATCCTCGCTCTTGAAAAAAGACTTCCAGAAGCAATTGAGACTTTGCCTTGATACAGTTTTTACTTTTTTTTAATATTTTGATATCAATATTTTAATATGGACGAGAAGATACTCAGTGTCTCAAGACGAGTCTTGTACCAGTATGTGTATTCAGTTGCCAGTAATTACTTACGGTACTGAAACGTGGTCGCTCACAATGGGCCCGATAAGAAGGCTCAAAGTCACTCAAAGGGCAATGCAGTGTCACTGCGCGATCAAGTCAGAAATGAGGAGATTCGCAGGAGAACGAAAGTAACCGACTAACGGCCAAAATTAATATCCATACTATCCACGCACGATTTGCCCTACTAGAGATAGGAATTTAACATAAGCTACATACAAAATATGTCAAATTTCTATCTCTAGTAGGGTAAAAAGTGGATAGATTGGATATTAATCTTATATTTATGTAGTTTTGTTATAGATATATGCATAGTATTTATGTTATGTAGTATATGTATTCTATTATGTTGTTACACTGCGTACTACCCCTCTCTTTACTTGCCCATATTGTCCATCCTAAGGTTGTCTGGAAGAAATCGCCTTGAGCGATAAGACCGCCCATTGTACATGTGTTCTATATAAGTCATATATGTTGCTATCTTCTTTTGTGTACAATAAAGAGTATTTGTATTGTATTGTATTAATTTTGGCCGATAGCCCGAAGAATTGCCAAACTTAAGTGGCGGTGGGCGGGGCGTATTGCTCGCAGAATGGATGCGGAAAGCGCAGGACCGGCCGTTGTGGCGATGCTTGTGGGATGCCTATGTCCAGCAGTGGACAGTGAAGTCTTTCGGCCGAAATGATGATGATGATTATTTTATTATGCCTACAGCAAAACAGTTTGTATTGGTTTGGTATTGGATATCTGCAATATGCTTTCATATTTATATGCTTACTTATTTATTGATTTATATTTGAGTATATTTTCAACTTTCACTATAGTTATTGTTCTATTTCGTCACCATATTTCGATCACATACCCACACACAATGACAATGTTTTCGTATGACACTCGTGGGTCGCAACCCAGCACTCGCAGCTGAAAATCAGCGTTGGGTGGTAATAAGTACCTGTACTGCTACCTAATATCATACTGCCTTTTGGCACTACCATTTTATTAAATTCAATGTCCCAACCTACATTTATTTTTTTGCTAAATTTATTGTTTGTGCAAATAAATACATCTTCTTTTTTCAAGTTTTTTTCATTATCTTATCTTCTAAAAATAATACCACCAGATGATCTACTCTGGAATTTATAAAATAAACAAACAATGAACAGGAAAATATGTGTTGGTATGCCATTGAAGAGACAACTCTATTGTTGAATGATCCAGGAAACATAAATTACGCTTTAACAATGTCATCTCATTATAAGTTGTTTAGAAACAATTAATCATTTCTTAGATTGCAATACGCATAGTGGTATCAGCTATATCCATCAGCCTAACAGTGATGCTTGCATTGCTGTGTTCCGGTGTGAAGGGTACGGGTGCCGGTGAAATTACAATCACATGAAACTTTCCATCTTCATGTCTCATTTTGGCGAACCGACTTGCGGTACCATTTAGGCAACAGCCTAGGTGGTATTGCAGTTGTTATGGGCAAAGGTAACCGCTTAACATCAGGTGGCCCTTTAGTTCGTTTCGCCATCCTAAACTATAAAAAAAATAGCAGTTAGTTTCACTCTACGTGGGACGTAGGGCCCACAACTGATCCCATAGTTTTAAACTTAGCACCTGTTTTGATATTACAATATGGAACGCAACAGAGAATTGATTATCTTTTCCTAGACTTCGTAACATCACTACTAATTATTATTGTACCCTACAGCCCTATAAAACTAGAAGAGCTATTCGTGTCTAACTGGACAAAAGCTTTTACGTAGAGACAACGACTGGCCTTGTCAACAGCTGTGACCTGACTTATATAGTTATAGACTTCATCTGGACCGATCCTTTTATTTTAGCAATTAAATATTAGGTAGCTCTTTAGCTCGTTTCGCCATCCATTTTGTGGTTAATCGTGTTGTTGTTGTCGTTATTTTCATACATAGCTGTGAAAGTGACGAGAACAATAGCACGGTAACACAGTACGGCTGCGCATCGGGCTGTAGGTTCCCGATGTGGGCTAGCCTTGCATTGTATAGGTTTTCCTTGCAACGCGGGGTCAGCTTGTGCTGGAGTTGTGTAGCTTGATGTGTGGCCGTGCGTACCATCACGTCACTTTAATTTAAGTTAGATGTTTTACTAGCAATAAGAACCAAATTAAAAACGAGCGCTAATCCCGCCGTCAAACTGTTACACAGTTTGGCGGGTTTATACAATGTGTAAAAATGTTTTGGTCCTGAATAAATTTTTTTTTTTTTTTTTTTTTTTTTTTATCCTGTACTATAAAAAAACCCTTATAGGGTTGCTAATGAATTCAAAATGATCCTGTATATTGATGCCCTTTCAGTTCCATTAGATGCCAATCAGTTGCAAATAATATTATCTACGCTAAACATAATCGATTCAATAAATATTATTGTTTTTGTAGCGTAATCAGCTTGGAACTAATCTGACTGTCAATAAAGATTACCTTCTTCAGTGATAGTAACAGCGGTCAGTGTTCTACCTTCATACGTTGACCGATATTACTCGTCAGTGGAGAAGCAATGTCGGTCATAAAGGCGTAGTGGACCTTTTTCTATTTTTTTTTGTTTTCGGGTGGAAATCCTCATGGATACCCTCCGTCTGGGGACGGCGGAGGGGTATGTCGGACTCTCACCGACTAAAACCACACGGTGGCCATCAGCCCTTAGCCCTATCTGGGCCTTGCACCAGGGTGGTTGCGTCCCCGGCGCCTCCTTCTCCGAGCGGGATCGGCTCTCTCCCGATCTCGCTCTGCGGCCTCCTTCTGGAGCATAACAGTCTCGCAGAAGGAAGCCATGGCCCTCCAAGCCGTCGGATCTGTCAGCATAGCCGACACTACTGCTGACAGAGAAAGATACTGCCCGATCCGGCTGACCAGGTCCCGCCGTACGGAGCCCTACGCAGGGCACTCCTCCAGCGTGTGTTGTGTGGTGTCCTGGTCGCACCCACAATGGCCCTCAGTGGAACATAAAGTTATTTTCTTCTTCTTAGCGAGTCGATGGCAAATTTTGACAAATTTTGTTGGCCCAGTGTACCGCAATGCGCACTGCATTGTGGTTGGTGGTCATTAGGTCCTCACGCGTGCAGTTGACTGGGCACGCGGTACAAGATAGAAGATGAGCCATTGCGAAGTGACGCCGCACTCACACTAGTATAAAAGTCCCGAAAATATATTTCAATATGACTGAAATTCGCGAAAGTTTAAAAACTTCTAGTATAGTAAAAGTTGTTCATAGTGATGAGTACAATGACTCTTTTTCAGGTTTACTATAAATTAAGAGTAAGGTTGTATAGGTCGATAAGTGGTTGACTGTACAAGAAGGTTCTGCTACTTAACTCCGATTTAACATCTTTCATCACTTAGAACCGCATCCTTTCTGAAATGAAAGATTAAATAACGGTAATGCTATTATACTCACATAGGTAGAACTTGACAGTTTTGAGGTCAGACCTCCTCAGTGAACATTTAGTCACACGCCCCTGTCGGCCAATGACGCAAACCGTGTCTGGAGTTTTTGCCTAACTTCATAATTTTCCTCAATGCGTCAGTCGAATGTCGAACGGTAAAATACTCACTGATTGGAATTGAGTACCTAGAATACCTACCTTCTACTATTATGTAAAATTACCAAGCCCATTCCAGCATCGCACAACTAGTATTGCATATTTTTTTTTTATAGACAAATCGATAGTCCATACTATAGATCGACCCAAATTATTCATACTATCGATAGACCTATCGAAAGTATTGATCACCACCGAAATCATTCATACTATCGATAGGCCTATCGATATTATCGATTGGGAGGTTTCTAACAATACTATTGATAGTATCGTAAAAATACTAATATCGATAATATTGATATTATCGATAGGCCTATCGATAGTATGAATGTGTCTTTCGATATTATCAATAACGTGTACACGTTGTATTCATCAGGTCAGTTCTATTGTGTCACTTGCAACAGTACTTGGCAGAAATGCGTGGTCAGGAGATGAGGTAAAGTCTGTTTTTTTCTCTCTTTTCTTATTTAGTAAACAATATTGCCATGTCTCTTTATTTAAATTACTACTGTTAAAATATAATTACTAATTTTGCACATATAATTAGGTAAAAAATATATTTAGTGTATGAAATTGTTAAAATTGTCTTTTAATAATTGTATTATCATTGACGAATTGCATTAAAAATACATACTAAGATTGATTACTAAATAAGACAGGTAAGAAAAATCAGAGTGTACCTATTTTTTGGTTAAACACAAACCCATTATGGAAAAAAAAATATCCTCTTTCCCAATTTCAGTACGTTACGCAAAGTTAACATTGCCGGTACTCATGCACCGATAGCGTATTTAACTAATCTACTAGAAGCAGGCAGGAAAAAATGGACACCAAAACTGTTTCCACAGTTTCGTAGATAAATTACACCGACATACAATCAAACACTATCTATCACCCCCAGTACAGATAACATTTTATGATGCCTCAGTATTTCTGAAATAACCCGGTCAGAGCAACGATTTATCTCTTAGATAGTGTGTTATCAGGTTAATGTGATATTACAATATGTTATTTCAACAGTTCAAAACCTCAGACACCCAAACTAATTTCTATTGTAATAAATTGAAATGTCAAGTAATTATTTATTTTCATAAATTATTTTAGTAGAAGATATTGATATTTATGTTGTCGTATCTATTCTAATCGACGCGCCACCCTCGCCCCTCCCCGCACCAAACCAAACGAACAAACCAAATATTAACTATAATGTTCTTGCAAATAAATATATCATATCACTAGCATTGCTCTTGCGGCTTTGCCCACGTAAAAAGTTTTAACTTGCCCCGTGTAATGTTCCCCGTCGTAGTTTTGGGAAAAGAAAAGTACATATTTCTTTACTATTATTTAATTTGTAGAGTATTTGCGTCAAGCGTGATCCCAAGATGATTTTTAATAGAAACTAACACCTCTTTTCACCCCAGTTGAGCAGAATTTTCGTAAAATTCAAAAACACGTAATTCATTTATTAATTTAAAGATTATTTATACTGAGTCATACGACTCAATCCAGCCATACAATAATATTCTCCCATACAAAATTTATAACTCTATTGCACCCTCTTTTAGGAAAAATGTTTGAAATAGAAGACGTACATGCTTCATTATTTACTTTATAGATTACTAGCCTGTGCCCGCGACTTCACCCGCGTGGATGTCGTTTATCGCGCATCCCTCGGGAACTGTTCATCTTCCCGGGATAAAAAGTAGCTTATATTTTAATGCGGGTTATGTTCTATCTGAATGCCAAATTTCATTAAAATCGGTCCAGCCGTCCTTGAGTTATAAAGTATGTAACTAACCCGACTTTATTTTATATGTTAAGATTACCCGACTGCGCCAGGAGGATTATGTTTTTTTCCCAAGTTTTGAGTGAATCGATGCAGGTGAAAAGATTTTTCATACAAACTCTAACACCCTATCTCACCCCTTTAGGGATAAAATTTCCTAAAATCCTTTCTTAGTGGGTGTTTGCGTTACAAAAGAAACCTACTGTCTAAATTTCATGTTTCTAACTTGAGTAGTTTTGGCTCTACGTTGATGAATCAGTCAGTCAGGACTTCTATTATATATAAGTATAGATATCACCCCAGCGGCTATTTTGTAATGTCATTGGATAATAATATGACATAA
This sequence comes from Asteroscopus sphinx, assembly GCA_949699075.1. Classification (NCBI taxonomy): domain Eukaryota; kingdom Metazoa; phylum Arthropoda; class Insecta; order Lepidoptera; family Noctuidae; genus Asteroscopus; species Asteroscopus sphinx. The sequence continues at coordinate 3,478,543 of OX453011.1, read as the reverse complement.
CATAACATCACGCCTGTATTTCCCCGAAGGGGTAGGCAGAGGTGTATAGCACACCCACATTTCGCCAGTTATGTTATAGTCCCATGTAATAGGGGGCGAGCCTATTGCCATTAACCGGGCCCAAATCCAGACTCCGGGCTGCTACTGAGAATTTCCTAATGAAAAAACCCAATAACACTTTGCCCGACCCGGGAATCGAACCCAGGACTCCACGCTCAGCAGTCGCGCTTGGAACCACTAGACCAACGAGGCAATCATAATAATATGACGTGTTCTGTTTACCTTGATAGGTATCGGAATCACGTCGCGTTGTATGAATGCATTTAGGGTGCCACACCAATCGATCGATCGTTGATCGATATGACATCGATCGATGGTAGAATCGATCAGTTGACGTCGATCAACATTTCTTACATAGAACAACTATCGATCAATCATCGATCGACCGTTGATCACCCATCGATTGACCGTCGATCGACGACCGATCGATTGGTGTGGTAACAACCTTTGACTCGGCATACAGCATTGTACAGGGTCGGCATTACATAATTTTATTTTATAATTATTCTGCATTATGTTTTTAAGAAAATCAACCAATTATTATTAAAAAGCAGAGTAAACCATTCTACTCTCGATTCTGAAAAAAAATGGTTTCAGGTTTTAAGTGAATGCAATAAAACGTTGTTGATTTTCATGTTATACTGCTTAGGCTTTCTTGACCAATTAAAGACCTGTCTGAAGACGCTATCTTATTACTAAAATAATTGAACGTTACGTATATTTCCTAATTAATAACATTGAGAAAATATTTTTGTAATAACATAAAAAACTACGATATATATAAATAACTTATTCAATTAGATAGCTAGACCAAGATAAGGCTTTGCAGTAAATTGAGTGATTAGGCTTATTGGTCAATTAAATAAAAGGCTAATTCCACTACATACCTGCGACATAAATCTGACATACTTTTACCAGCAATTGTCCCGGTTATCATATCTTTATATTATCTGTTATCTATTATTTTATTGTTGACGGCATACAAACAAACGATTGGATTCCTCACAGTTTTGATGACTATTTGTTTACATTGCATAGTTTCTGCAAATTGGATTCTTGATAATAACTAATTCGATTTTTGATAGTAAATAATTATACTGTAATGGGAAAGGAAAATTTGATAAAACAAATCATAAATACAATAATACACATGTCCATGATCATATTTACGACCCAAAAATTACTTAATTATGACCACAATAAACGGTTATAGGATAAGGATCAGCTCAACACGCTTGGCAGTAAATTCAAATCCAATAAATGTTTTGATTTCAAATAAACCTAATTACAGGCACTTTTGAAATGTCAGGCTCTAGTTGCACGGTTCCAAATTGTGGGTCTTATGCAGAAAAACCGACAAGAAACTCCAAGGATAATAATATAAAATAGTTAATTGTTCATTACATCAAAGGTTTGGTTTGGTCATCACAGTTAATTGGTTAATTGTCATTAGAAACAAAAGGACACTGATTCTCACTCTATTGATCAAACAATAATTCTTTGGCTAAACCGCTATCAACAAAGTACAATAAAATTGTTAATCGGAGGACTCACAAATCTTTTACAATGGCAACCTTACTTTGGCTAAGTATATTACGGCCAATGATATTCGGGCAAGCAAGTTGCATAATTGGGGGGCGGGGTACGAGCAGGATTCTGCGCGAATACCGCCCTAGTGTTGCCGATCGATACTCCACTATCGATAGACCACGAAAAACAATAGTATCGATTACATCGATAGTGAAACTATTGCCAAACTACTGTGGATATATCGGCAATACTATCCCGCACCCCGAGAAAGGGTAGTAGAACCTAAGAAGGTATATCATGGTGGTTTTAAGGGTACGACAACCTGATAGAGAGTGCCTTGACTTCCATAATACAAGTTCTGCTTAGCTTGTAAGTCAAGAGTTCAATATATTGTGCTTATCATCATCATCATCATCATTTCAGCCGAAAGACATCCACTGCTGGACATAGGCCTCCCCCAAACATCGCAACAACGACCGTTCCTGTGCCTTCCGCATCCAGCGGATTCCCGCGACCTTCACCAGGTCGTCGGTCCACCTTGTGGGGGGCCTACCCACGCTGCGCCTTCCAGTACGCGGTCGCGGTCGTCGTCGGTATTGTGCTTATGTTAATATGCAATTAACGTTTTATTTATTTATTTTTTATTAAAACCTACTACCTTCCCCGGGTAGAGGGTATCAATCACGAGGGTTTCCCGACATAAGAAAGATAAGTTGATGACATCATAAGTGAATACACAATACACAGATTTTGACCTCTGGGATCTCCCTCAAAATATGCTAATTTCCTCTTAAAAAACGGAGATATGTAGGTATCTAAGGATATGTATTTAGTAACTTATTATTAATATATATATTTACTTGTAATGTAACCTTTAGCATACCCATAAAGAACATTATTATGACATACGTATTACATTCAAAGCCGGTTTTCTTCACGTCAAGTTCTTGTTTATTTGCTAACAGCGCGTCTTGGACTTGCATTTTGTCACGTAGACTCTTATACCGTCTGTGGTGGATTAAATGGTTAAATTATGTATTTAATTATGGTTCCTTGCCTTGATTAGTAACTTCATTTAAAAAACCGTCCAAGTGCGCGTTGGATTTGCGCACTAAGGGTTCCGTACCACGATACATCGGCCCATACACCTACAATATAATTGCGCAATATTAATATTGCGCAATTATTATTGTATTGTCCCGATCTTCATTTGTCTTTCAATCTCACCCCTAAACGGTCAATATAATTGCGCAATTGCAAATATTGCGCAATTATATATCAGTTATTTTTACCGACATGGCCGCAGTCGGGTTTTTTGATTTTGATAATTGACTTTTTTATTTTTTAGTTTTGTCATGTTTTATCGCTCTATCAATGTTTTTTTTTTCACAAAAGTCACAAATATACCCAGTAAATTAATTTTTTAACTTAGAATATTTTGTTGTTTTTTCGGCATTTATCATTCCAAATTACGTTTAAACATGTAAGTTGTTTATATTTTTGTAAGGCATTTATAAAATCTTTTATTTTGATAACCCACTCGATAGGTTTTGAGGGTTTTTTTTTTAGACTTGGAACCAAAAATCGGCCATTTTAATTTTTATAATTTCGATAAACCCAGTGTCACTCTCACAATTAAGACAAATCTAACGACACCTCCCAAACTTAAATCCATCAAGCCGTTTAGGCTACAGAGCGTGCCAAAGAAATATTCATACATATGTAATTAAGGAGAACGAAAGTAACCGACATAGCCCGAAGAATTGCCAAACTTAAGTGGCAGTGGGCGGGGCACATTGCTCGCAGAACGGATGGCCGATGGGGCAGTAAAGTTCTGGAGTGGCGACCGCGTACTGGAAGGCGCAGCGTGGGTAGGCCCCCCACAAGGTGGACCGACGACCTGGTGAAGGTCGCGGGAATCCGCTGGATGCGGAAGGCACAGGACCGGTCGTTGTGGCGATGTTTGGGGGAGGCCTATGTCCAGCAGTGGACGTCTTTCGGCTGAAATGATGATGATGATGATGATGTAATTAAGTATGTACTTACATACATACATACATAAAGAAAGAAAGAAAAACTTTTATTTGGCACAGAAAATACAATAATACACTCGAAAAACATAACCCTTTCTTCTGGCGCAGTCGGGTAAAAAACATCACATTAGAATGCGTTGGAGGAAAAACAAAACGTATCTACCGTTTTATTATTCTTCGCAAGAGTCATGCCGATAATCCCCAAAGGATAAGACATAATGCTCAATGTCATTTATTCATTGTTCACTGAAGATGGGATTTGGTCTCAAGGTTTTTTATGGCACAGGATGGGGAAAAGACATGAAGGCCCACCTGATGTTAAGCTTTTTCCCTTACCCCTGACAACTAGAATACAACCTAGGTTGTTGACTAAATGGTATTACAAATCGTAACGCGTTTATGATCGCTGGTTGTACACGAAGGAGCATAGTTATTTTTTGGCTTCACTAGATTGTTCGCAGCACTTTGTTTATATTGTTTACTATATCAGTGCCCGCAACAAAATATGATTTACCTATTCTTATGGTATAGGTACCTAACTTTCATCTACATACTACTTTCTTATGGAAAACTGGAAGTTAAATCTCAAAGTACATAAAGCGGCGAAACAGAACACTACCACAGACTTAGTAAAAAATATAGCCGAAGGCGAAGAACAAAAATAGTGAAGCCAACAAAACCATGCTCCTCAGTTTACAAACCAGCGCTCATGCATATACTTACATTATACATGCACCTGAAAGATTTTGTTTTGGGTGATGCCTACTGGACGCCGCGTTATGTGTATAGAGAGCGGTGAGCATGTATGTGCGTGAGCACTGGTTTGTAGACGGAGAAGCACGGTTTTGTTCACTATGATTATTCGCAACACTTCGTTTATGTTTTTACTATGTCTGTGAAAGAAAACATACATATAATGCATTATCAATGTACTCAATCAACTCAGCCTATCGCAGTCCACTGTTGGACATAGGCCTCTCCCAAGTTGCGCCACAACGCTCGGTCCTCTGCCTTCCGCATCTAGTCCCCCCCAGCCACGTTCTTTAGGTCGTCGGTCCACCTGGCAGGGGGGCCCTACGCTGCGTTTGCCGATTCGCGGTCTCCACTCAAGGACTCGTTTGCTCCAATCCTGGCCATCGGTCCTTCGACAGACATGGCCAGCCCACTGCCACTTCAGCTTACTGATCCTACAAGCTATGTCGGTCACTCCGGTTCTTCTCCGGATAATCTCGTTACGGATTTTATCCTTCAAAGAAACTCCAAGCATAGCTCGCTCCATAGCTCGCTGAGCGACTTTGAATTTGTGGACTAGCCCAACTGTCAGTGTCCACGTCTCGGCACCGTAAGTCATGACTGGCAGGACGCACTGGTTGAAGACCTTTGTCTTCAAACTTTGCACTTAAACTTTACTTTTTTCTCTTTGCTTTGGTATAGGCGACGAGAAGACTCGGCGAAGTTTAGCAAATGCTGCCCAGCACAGACGGATCCTTCTGTTGGCTTCTTTCTCGAAGTTGTGTCTACCAAGCTGAATTACCTGCCCTAGGTAGACGTATTCCGTTACAACTTTGAGTGCCGACCCTTCGACGAATATTGGCCTCGGCATGACATGCATATTGAAAATGACTTTAGTCTTGTCCAGATTCATGCCGAGACCGACACGTCGAGAGGCTCCGTTTAAGCTGTGCAGCATTTAATCATCAATGCGCATCAATGTACTCAAATAAATAAAATCGAATACATAACGCATATAACTTTTACGTAACCTTACAACAATCAAATAATACGCTTGACACACAAATCGTATCAATACGATATCGATACGTTGAAATGCATAAATACTCGCGTTATCTACAAAAGGAAATGCAAAAACACAACACAATACCAAACAAGGCCATTTCACTGCTTTTTAACCGAAAGGCATTTCAAAATATCTCGAAAATGAAAATACAAACAAAAAAATTATCGCATCCTTATCTCGTGACCTTAAAATCTTCTAATTTCTCTTAAACAAACATGATATTTTCACAAAATGCTCTGATACGGTTATCAAAAGTGGGTCGACGAGCGACGTGACAAGCCTTAATACAAGTTTGTGCAATATTTGCAACGCCTTTTGAATATTAAGATATTCATGCTTGGACCAAAAAAGAAGGCGGACGGAATCTCGCAAAACAAAAAGTGAAGCACCCATAGTAAGACGGCTCGCTTAAAAGTACGGGCTGGCACACACACATTTACACCCATAGTAAGACAAAAAGCCGCGATTACATAACAAATCTCTTGTGACGGTGAATATTTTCTTAGCGAGATTCCGTCCGCCATTTTTTATTCGTCTGAGTATTCATGCTTGTTTCTATGAGCATTCTTTAGATCATCAGTCAGATCAATCAGATTTCCGTAAGTGGTGTCTAAAGAATTCAGGATGAAAATGTACTGAAAACATTTAACCTCAATAAACTTGTCGATTTTGCAGCTGCACTTGCACTGCTCCCAGTGAGAGGCTTCCTGTAGGGTATAAGCTCCCCTGGTCTACATGGAAGTCCCTAAACCGATTGCGTGTAGGCAGACGCAGGCTTAACATGAGCAAGTGGGGCTATATAGACCAAACTACACAAGAATGTCACACTTGCTATGCTGCTCCTTGTGTCCAAGCACTTGCACATTGAGTGACCTTATCAATGCCACAGACAATGTAAAAGACGTGGCAAATTTCTGGGCCAGCAGCGTGTGATTACTGTTCCACTGTCAGTTAGTCGGTTACAACTAATATTTTCCATTTATTAAACTAAAAGATGACTCTTAATCAATCATACAATAAATCAATCCTGTGATCAAACATATAGGTGTCAAACAGATAAAAGACGACGTCTGTGGTCTAGTGGTTCGAGAGTCGGACTGCTGATCACGAGGTCATGGGTTCGATTCCCACAGGACACAAATATTTGTGTGATGAACATAAGTGTTTGTGTTGGTCTGGGTGTTTCTTATGTACTATAAGTATGTATTTACAAAAAAAAAGTAGATAAGTATTATATCCATTGTCTAGTACCCATATCACAAGCTCTGCTTAGTTTGGGACTAGATGGTGTTGTGTAAAAAATGTCCCGAAGATATGTATTTAATAAAAAAATAAATAAAAAAAAAAGGTGTCCTAATTGACATTTGTGTGATGCAATCGCGCCAATAAAATGATTTATTACTTGTTCGCGCGACCTATGTTCGTACGAATCGATCAAACATAATAGGTACTGACATCGGGAAGGTGGCCTAACCGCCATTCGCATTTTCGCGTGAACACGCGTCTCTGACCTCCATGGAAGGCGTCGATGCAATTTGACGAGTGACGCGGTACGACAATACGACCATCCTAATAGAACACTCAATTCATTTCGTCATGCGAAAATGCAATGATGGATCGCGTATTCACGCGATATTCGTGTAATCGCGTTGTATTATATTAGTCGATGCCTAGACAGCTGCCTAAACCCATGACTTAACAATCACAATGAGAGGGTTCGTAGACAGTTCTGTTATAATAAATTCTTGGCACTCAGTATGTCTGACTACGTCACTGCACCGAATTTGAATGACTACTGTTTTGAGAACATAACGCATATGAGGAGCTACGAGCTTGATAGCACGTAGCTCTTTTGATAATTTTTCCAATCTCCTTTTTTTCCTCTGTTTAAGGAATTTCATATGTGTTCTAAGGAAATTTAAATCACACTTACTTCATTATTACCTACACATCCGTCATTTTAACCCAAACAAAAAATATCCTTAGTAAAATTTGCACCAATCCAGCATCTTCAAGGCTCTGAGGCAACAACGCTTCTATTTGACAGGTGGTGAGTTGGAAGCATTAGTTCACGCTTAGATTTGTCTCTGAATATAAACCTAATAACACGTTTTAAGTGTGCACCAAGCCAGCATCTTCAAGGATCGAGTGGGTTGATTTTTGCTGGGCATGCACCATCTTCGAACGCACCATCGCTTAACATTAGGTGTTTAGGTGTGGCGGCGGTCAACAGCAGCTCACTATGAATAAAAAATGATGGCCCAGGAAAGGTGGCCAGAAGAAAGACTTAAACCTTTCTAGAAGCCCGTGCTCGTGTTCAGAAAAAGGACAATATCATCATAATCCAACTGTCCTTATATCAGTTTATTTGTGGTCGGTGCTTCATGTATCTTTCTTCCATACATCACTATCAGCCGTCGTCTTTTTCTGAAATTCATATCGTCATCTCAGTGTTCACTTAGTTTCTATTCATATCATCTTTCACACAATCTATCCATGTTTTCTTTCGTCTGCCTCTTTTCTTATAGCCATCCACATTCATACTTAACACTTTCCTCGTAACATGCTCCTCATTCCTCCTCATCACATGTCCATACCATACCATGATAGTCTGTTGCTACTCAACTTTTCTGTCACCGGCGCTACTTTAAGACCCTCTTATATAGATATACTAATGAGTTAATTATGGGCCTAGAACTCTGAAGGGTTTTGTAGTTCTTATGAATTCTCATAAAGCATTATTATAACTAGGTACCGTTAGATAGGCAAATGGTTTAGTACCGTTTTTCCTTGTTTTGTCTCGACCGTTTTCAGGTTTTTCCCACGGTTATATTTGGGCTTACCATTATCACCATTTATACCCTCGTAATTTAATTATAAATTGTGTAATAGAGCCACAGGCATAGTAAAAAAAATATTTTTTACTATGTCTGTGAATAGAGCAAACTAATTTTATTGTCGTCATGAAAGAACCTTGACAACTGTTTATTAGTGGTTATTGTTGTGTTATTGTGTAGGTTGAAGATCTAGGATAGGTTTACGGCCAAAATTAATATCCAATCTATCCACGATTTGCCCTACTAGTGATAGGAATTTGACATAAGCTCCATACAAATTATGTCAAATTTTTATCTCTAGTAGGGTAAATTGTGGATAGATCGGATATTAATTTTGGCCGTTAGACGACACGATTGACTTTCTGCGATATGGGTCGCAGGCTTATTTACACCATAGATTTCATAAATAAGGGAGATATGATATATATATATATATATATATTTGTTGCTAAACTACATAATATGCACATTAATCAGATCAAGTTTGACGCTGATATGTATTACCGTTTTGAAGATAGAGCAGGAACAAAAACGTTGAAAAAAAATGCGTTTTCGAGGTTTCTTGTATGGGGACCCACCCCCTTTGGTTTTAGACTTTTTTTTAATTTTAGTATTTCACGTGATAGGCATCATAGTAACACATATTCTTTGAAAATTTCAACTAGTTATCTATTACCGTTACAAAGATACAGCCATGTGACAGCCAGACGGACGGACGGACAGCGGTGCGAGAGTAATAGGGTCCTGTTTGGCACCCTTCGGGTACGGAACCCTAAAAACGACCAAAACTAGCAAGCACTATTTTATTATCATTTTGATACTTTTCCGTTATTTCACAATAGAATTTCAATATAAATGATTTACAATTTCTCAGTCTAGTAAAGCATGTCCTTCGGTCTAAATTCGGAATATTACGATAATTATCGCTTGAAAGCAATAAGGATGTGAAAGTGGAACGTGCCGTGATGACCTATACGAATGACGTCATCACTCATTTCCGATAATAGTTTGGTATGGCATGACATGGTATTCAATGCATGTTAACGGTACCTGTAGTAGGTTCCATAGATGTACCCATTACCCATCAATCATAGACCCATAGACGCCTCATAACAGGCGACCATAGAAATTTAAATAAGAAGGTTATAGAAATGTTATCTACTGACTTTTACTACCACAACGCATGTCACCAGTTTTCCGCTATTACGCCCACCATGTTACTAGGTTTATAGAGACTTATCTTTAGGATATTATCAGCCAAGGAAACGTCCAATGTTGGCCATAGGCCTCTCGTCAAAATCAATATAATAATAATTTGCTTTTAAAATGTTACATCATTAATTCTAAAGTCTACCCGTTTTATCCACTTATGTATCCAACTCTTTTTGTAATAGGAATGGTTGATTACTATAAGTTGGAGGTGAGGCGAAAAGATACGTGAATTAGCCTTCTGGTGGGCTTTTAGCTCGTTACGCCATCCTATACTTTAAAAAAAAACCAGCCATGAGCATGTCGGGCCATGCTCAGTATTATAGGGTTCCGTAGGTAAGTGTAGTTACAAACGAATCAAATTGAATATGGCTATTTAATTTTTTTCCGTTTTTGAATTAGACGGCAGCATTGGCGACTCAGAGCGTGTTGTTATACAGCGCCATCTAGCGGGCCAAACTTAAGAAGTGTGTCATGTCAACATAACACATAGGTACTTTTTATGATTTATTCAAATAGAAAATAACTAACTGAGCATTCTTTGCTAAGATAATTTTTCTCTAAGGTCCTTTAAGGACTTTTAAACTAGGACGTCTTAAGTATTTTGCAGTTTTTTCTCTATAACTCGAAAATTTATAACTGCATTATAGGTACTTAAAATAACTTTCAAAGTAAATTTTTACAAAGTTCTATCAACTTGGAAGATTCTACGTTGCATAGTTTAGAAATGGCAGGGGGGGTCACGTTGCAAGCCACTTTGGCAGGCTATATTCGCAGATGGTACACCCGACAATAAGTAGTATATAAAACATCACCTTCATTTCAGACGACCTATTCAATGATACACCACATGAGGGGGGTTCAGCGAAAAAAATATTTTCATCCCCATTTCACATGTATGGACGCCACCCCTAAAATACATAATCACGACATTTTAATTATTTTAAAGTTGAGATCTATACCTAGACTATTTTTAACAAAATTACATGTACTTCTTTTTGTAACTGTAGAAGTTATTAAGGTGTAACGGATTAGGACAGACGGACAGACGGCAGGACATGACAAAACGACAAGGGTTCCTTTTAGGAACTACGGAACCCTAAAAAATATCTGCAGTCAAAATTTTAAATTCTAAATAAAATACTCACCGCGATTTATCAATACCACGATCAATACCGTTATCTCTCCTCTGTGCCGACCGCCCACCATATTTCAATCACAAACAAACAAATTAACCACACAAAATATTCCTTTGATTGTGCCCATTCAACCGAGTAGTGACGTCAGACATACGTCATTATCTAGGTAACGAAGACACGCCCACATAACACACCACACAGTGATTCCCTGTTCGTTCATTACATTTCTTAGAAAAACTACGGGCGGAATCATTACTATGAATCAGATTTCCTAGTATAAGTATGTAATTAGTTTTTTTCTTATTTCAATGTTTTTTTTACGTGGCCATCATCACAGCGGAAAACGAATTCAGGAAAATAGCTTTGAAAATTATGTGAATTCGTCATCGTAAAGATTTACCTGTATACAACGTGGATATGACAATACGAAAATAAATGAAAACACGGTTTTTCATTTCGGGGTGATCTGAAATACACCTAATTGATTTATGCAAGTGTAGTAATCTAGTTTCTACGTCATCATTACACAGCGTTTCGTTTTTGAAAAATAAATAAATAAGATAAATAATATTGTCGTCACATTTCACATTTCTTATGCTGGCAACCTCGGTCGGATTGTCACTTCTTTTTCACGCGTCTACACGACATTTGCGTTCTTTTTTCTCCTCGAATAATTTCATTAATTTTTGACTACGACTTTTTGAAAAATCTTCCTACAGTTTCTAGGTCGGGTAATTAATAAGAATGTTTTCCTTCCGTTCGTAATTTAGGTTTTTAATGAAAAATTCTAATTGGTCATTGAAAAAACCCAGACTGACTGTCTGGCAGCCAATGTCATCTGTGTCATGAACTGATGATATTAGGATTATGACGAGTACCTTTGGACGCACTCCGCTCGGGGAAGGCGGAGCCAGTGTCGGACTCTTACCGACTAAAACCACCACGGTGTTCCTCTTCCAACACTTGACCGGGAGCCTGGGAGACTTGTGTTCGCCCAACCATCCCCAGCAGGTCCCGGCTTGCCACTAGTAGGCGAGCCCCTTCACCCCGTGCGGCACCAACATCGACCGCACCCTTCTTTTGACTGGTAGCGTTGCCTAACAATCGATAGACTATCGATTGTCTCGAAAAACCCCAAATCATTCATACTATCGATAGTATCGATTGTTTGAAATCATGTAATAGTATCAATACTATCGTGCTATCGTTTAGGTAGTATTATAGGATGTAATAAGTACATACCTACATATATAATATTCTTGATCTAGCTAGATAGATATATGACAGAGTGCAATATTTTGATAGGTGACGAAAAGGTGGAACAAGTGAAAGATTTTGTATACCTGGGTTCCATGTTTACGAGAGATGGCAAGCATGTGAAGGATATTGAAAGGAGAGTGAGTGCTGGTAATCAGGTGAATGGGGCACTACACACCTTCATGAACAGCCGCAAAGTGTCGGAAAAGGCACGGCTGGCTGTTCATGGGGGAGTGTTAGTGCCTACACTTATGTATGGTAGTGAAAGTTGGGTATGGCAGAAGAAACATGAAAGCAGAATAAATGCAGTAGAAATGAGAGCTTTGAGAAGTATGTGTGGTGTAACTTTGAGAGATAAAGTAAGGAATAACATGATAAGGGAGCGTTGTGGAGTGAAAGAAGATGTAGTGACAAAGATTGAGAAAGGTATGTTAAGATGGTTTGGACATATAGAGAGGATGGACGAGAGGAGATTGACGAAACAAGTATACGAAGCGAGTGTGGATGGAAGAGTTGGAAGGGGACGACCTCAGCGAACGTATCGCTATCAAATCGCGGATGTTCTCAAAAAATGCCAGGTTAAGAGTTCTCTAAACCGACGAGCATGTATGACGAGGTTAATGGACGTAGATGAAGTGAAAGAGGTGTGTCAGGATCGTAGCAGGTGGAAATCCATAGTCTCTGCCTACCCCAATGGGAAACAGGCGTGATAATATGTATGTATGTATGTGTATTTATATTGTATAAAGTAGTATGTAACTTCATTATGTATATTTTCCCACAAATAAAGTTATTTATCCGAATAAAAAAAAGATATAGTTAATTCCACCTCTACCTATATACACACTTTTATTGATTTAAGTGAACACAAATGTAGGGACCAGCTGATTTTTCTTTCGCGATTTCAGGGTTGGTCCCGTATTAAAAGTTGTTTATAATGATGAGTACAATGACCCCTTTTCGGGAAATAAGCGATTCAAATTTCAGCGTGTATATATATACAGGGTGGAAACTTTCAGCGGGGCAGTAAGGGGAAGTACCTTATCCGTTGCAGCTACGCGAAAATGGTCTTAGGAGACTATCCATATTTTTTATGGAATTTTGATCCCCATTCACAGTTTTAAAAAAAAATGACTGTTAGCAAGAAAATAGCCATTTTACACAAAAACATTTTTTGATGCCAATCGATCCTGTTTCTAATACTGATCAAAAACTTCATCAAACAAAATGGGATCAACCATCACTGTATATAGAGTATACTTCATTGTTTGCACAATAGCGATGAGTCATTGACAGTTTTCGTGTCAATTTACTGTAACAATTTTTTTCCGATAAATAACAGGTTGAAAAAACGGTTAATTTTAACAGGTTTAATAATTGCTTTTATAATTTTATTCAATAATAACGTTTTTGCGTTTAAAACAGTTTCATTTAAAAAATTAATATTTATTTTAAAATAAAATTTAGTTGGTTTTTCGAAAACAATTCGTTTGTCAAATGTTATTTTTTTTTTTTCAACCTGTTTTTTTAGCAATGGAAAACAGTTAATTCGTTTCTGACGAAAAAGCTGTTTCAAATAGCCGTTAGTTGATGCAATGCCCACCGCTATTGCACACCATAAAGAGTTCTGTTTATCAATCACGTAACACAAATGCCATCATCATCATCATTACAGCCGAAAGACGTCCACTACTGGACATAGGCCTCCCCCAATTAAGGGGGGGATATGCCATAATCGCCACGCTTGGCAGGCGGGTTGGCGATCGCAGTTGGTTGGTTAAATACTCAGAGAACGCTGCTGCCCATCCTCTGGTGAATCCCTTAGTCGCCTTTTACGACACCCATGAGAAGAGATAAGGGTGGTGCTATTCTTTAAGTCCGGCACCACACGGACCAAATGCCATATAATATGCAAATATAAATGTTTTGCGCCAATACAACATTGCTAAGAAAAGTTTGACAGGAGCTACAAGAGTTTCTTTTGTACAATTTTACGGAAGATAAAGTTTTCTGTCCAGAAAAAAGTAATACGAGAGAAATAATTATGTAGAATGAGTAATAGATTGTTATTATTATATTAAATATCGCAATAGCATGAAACTGAAATAGGTTGATAGCCTGGTGCCTGGTTGACTTCCACGATTTACGTGACTGATAAGAATAATGTTTGATAGCGTGATGATACATTCTTCTTTTGTTTCATACGATACTGCGGTGATGTCCCAAATGTGTCCGGACATTGCCGAAGGAGAGCTTAGGAAGAAAGTTGAAGGCCATAGGGGGCCGCGCTGGATGGGTCGTGACTGCCATGCTTTGCAGTTTTCGTGGCCCATCCACCCAAGACGAAAGTAGGCTCACAGCGGAGTTTTAAGTGGGTGTAACCGCCTCCCCGGTGGTGTGACATGCGTATATAGGCATTTTCTACGCTTGAAAAAAAAAAGGTTGCTTGATTGAACAGCTGCCAAGCTTAAGTGGAACTGGGCTGGTCACATCTGCCGTATGCCGGAGGAGCCATGGGCGAAAACAACCACACAGTGGATTCCAGACAGCAGCAAACGACAACGCGGCAGGCCCAGAAGGAGATGGCGGGACGAACTTGACTCCTATCTGAAGGATTGGCCCCAGAAGGCAAAAGACAGGGACAAGTGGAAAAAGGGAAGGGAGGCATTTGCCCTGCAGTGGGACACTACAGGCTGATAATAATAAAAAAATTGATTGACTTGGGTCGCGAGATGGCTACATGTTTGTCGTTCTAATATCACCCAATATCCCAATTACCCAACCCGTCAACGGCAACAAGGCCGCTGGCAGCAGCAAAACAATAGATTGCATATCTATTGTCTCATTAGCGGACCTTTGATGGATCAATTTCTTACAAAATACATGGTTGTAAATCGCTCATTCCTTCAAGGTTTCCTTTAGGTATATCGGTCTAGGTTAATTTATACTCTACCAGCGCAGCGGACCCTGCAGACGTCGCGCCGTCGTGCTGCCCGGAAAAGCAGTACCACATTAAATTGCCGTTTAGGAGAGAATCACTGACATACCGACTGCAGCGCCACCCACCGGGTCCATTTGTGAATTCAAACCTTGCAGGGACTTACTCGAACATACACAAAAAATATCATCCAAATCGGTCAGCCGTTTAAGAGTGACAAACACACGTTAATCAAAATCAACTCATCTATCGCAGTCCACTGCTGGACATAGGCCTCTCCCAAGTTGCGCCACAACACTCGGTCCTCTGCCTTCCGCATCCGTCCCCCCCAGCCACGTTCTTAAGGTCGTCGGACCACAACACACACAAAACAAACACACGTACAGAAGAATTATATACATTAAGAAAAAAAAAAATAACTTTACGTAGATTGGCGTCGATTCTCTTGTCAACCGCACTAAACTACTTTCAATCATGTATAACCATGTATGTTATTGGTGTACAATAAAGAATATTCTATCTATCTATCTATATCATCATGGTAGTCAGAAGTGTATAGCACACCCAAATTTTGCCAGTTATGTTGTAAGTCCCATGTAATAGGAGGCGAGCCTATTGCCATTAACCGGGCACAAATCCAGACTCCAGGTTCCTACTTAGAATTTCCTAATAATAAATAAAAAAGACCAATTATCCCGACTGGCAATAAAAAAAAATTTAAATTAAAAACTCGCATAATGTGAGTGTAGTATCTCTATTATTTGCCTACACCTTCGGGGAATACAGGCGTGATATTATGTTATGTTGTTAAAATAAAAATACTGTTTTGTTGGTATTTAAAATAATATATTTTAAAACTTTCATATTAGTTCATATATTATAGTCGAGACCTTTGAAGATGGTGACTATTAATTTCACGCTAAACGTGGACTAATTTGACAGGACTAAAATTTTCCATAATTTTCTAAATAATTTTTGTTATAAAGAGACAAATGGCGTTGATTCTCTTGTTCACAAACTAAACTTGTTCGTCCTCTTTTACTAACAGTAGATACAGAAAGGGATGGCAACAATTTTAGTGCTATCAAATTAGTCTGATTAAAAATTTCCATAAAAGTTTAGTCGCGATCTCGGCGGCGACTAAAAATACGACGAAATGTAATACAAATACTAATTTCACAGTTCTAAATTCTTGCTATCTCTTTCTTGTTTTCACTGGTAGAAAAAGATGTGAAGAGTTTAAATTAATAATTTCATGGGTTTTCGCGATCACTACACCTTACAACAAAACAAGTTTAACCAGATAACATCGCGTATATTATTTAAATTGGTTTTCCTGATGTTTCTAAAGCTTTGCAGCGTTCGTGGTCGCAGGAATACTAAGATGACAAGCGTCTTTCTTTACAGATATTTATTTTAATCTACCGTACAATTTTTAATTAATTAAAATCATTTCGATGGACGCAGTAATCACTCACAATGTCATTGTCTTTTACAGTGTAGCGTGCTGTTTGGGAAAAACTATTTAAATAATATACGAGGTGTAATCCAGTTTAAATTAGTTCAGTTGGTGAATAACAGAATCACCATTGCCTAGTAGGTACGACTAAATTAGTTTAGTTTGTAAAAAAGAAAAATTTCCATTGATTGAATTTTTGACGTCTGTGGTCTAGTGGTTCGAGTTTCGGACTGCTGATCACGAGGTCGTGGGTTCGATTCCCACAGGACACAAATATTTGTGTGATGAACATAAGTGTTTGTGTTGGGCTGGGTGTTTCTTATGTATTATAAGTATGTATTTACAAAAAAAAAGTATATAAGTATTATATCCATTGTCTAATACCCATATCACAAGCTCTGCTTAGTTTGGGACTAGATGGTGCTCTGTAAAAATGTCCCGAAGATATTTATTTATTTATTGAACATCTTTTACTCACAACATTTTCTCCTTGTTCCAGGTGAAACGCTCAATAATGCTCAAGATGGCGGAATCCTGCGCCGACAGCTCAAAGCAGACGCGTTTCCACGAGATGCACGTGCAGAGACACAACAACGTCAGCATATTATACGCAGACATAGTCAATTTCACGCCTCTGTCTGAAAGATTGAGTGCTTCGGATCTTGTGAAGACACTGAACGAACTGTTCGGCAGATTCGATCAGATTGCTCAGGTATGTTTTAGTATTAGACACGTTTTTTGTAAGATACAGGTGCTGTCTTTTGAAATTGTCCATGCTGGCCTAACCTCCTGCACGACAGAGGACTTGATGCAATGTACGATGCACGAAAAATGCAATAGATATGTGTTGCCAAGTCAAGGGCTGTCTTTAGTACCATGGTTGAGGAACATGGTCTGTTTCTCAATGGGATGCTGCTGACGTCTCCGAAAGACGTAAATGGAAGTTAGATACGATATCACGAGCGTTTACGGTAGCTTAGTGGCTAAAGCACTGGCGTACTGAGCCAGGAGTCGCAGGTTTGAATCCTGCTCGTGAGCATTCTGTTCTTTCCACAATTTATATATTTTCTTTTATGAGACATAGCAACCTCTCCGCAATCTAGACAGCTTTGTAAATATGTGGTCGACGATGGAGCGAGCAAACCTGTTAGGTGCCGATTCATTCAAGCTTTAAAGGCGTTAGGGTTGTAACTTTGACTATTTACTTGGTCTGAGGGTTGTAAGTGTCCGGAAATACAGATGCCGGCAGTGAATTCCACAACTTGGCTGTGCGCATTATGAAAGATTTCTCAAAGCGCTTGGTCCTGATAGTAGGGATATCTCCTCGTATCAAATATGGATGATATCCTGTAGTGCCTCGTGTAGTGCGATGAAAGAAAGGAGATGGCGAAATAAGCTCATGCAGCTCTTGCGCACACTCTCCAAAGTACAGCCTGCAGGGCTAAGCTTTGTAGTATAATCTTTAGTATTATACATCAAATTATGTAAAAAATTCGACATCTAATTGGAGTTAATAACTTCTTAGGTTTTCGCGATCACTGCACATTATAATAAAACAAAGTTTAACCGGATTAAATCATTAATTAAGACGATTGTCATCTTAGTCTACCTGCGACCACGAAATGCTGCAAAGCTTTCGAAACGTCAGGGAAACCAATTTAAATAATTGGAGTTACTTTGAAACAGAGTTATAAAATCCTCGCAGACGCATTCCGCCCGGGGAAGGCGGAGCCAGTGTCAAACTCTTACCGACTAAAACCACTACGGTGTTCCTCTATTTAACTTTGCCCGGGGGCGTGAGATAGGTTCTGCCTTTTTTTACCACCCCTGATAGGTCCCGGCTCATCACTAATAGACGAGCCCCTTTTCAGTGTGGCCTAACGTCGCATCGGGCTGCATCCTGATTGGCACGCGTGGAACACGGTGCATCATCGTCACGAGTACAGAAATAGATAGAATGGGAAAGTGGGCAGGGCGCGCGTCCCAACACTCTGCACCATAGTGCAGGGCATATCAAAGCCTTTCTCAGCACGCCTTATGACTTGTTTCTGTAAATACTGTAACAAAAACCCGCAAAAATGCTCAGGGAATACATACCTTCTCTGTTTTAGGATTCCGTACCTAAAGGAAGCCAAACGGGATCCTATTACTCTCGCTACGCTGTCCGTCCGCCCGTCCGTCCGTCTGTTGGGCTGTATCTTTGTAACGGTATAAATAGCAAGTTGAAATTTTCACAGAATGTGTTACTATAGTGCCTATCACGACTCGACAAATACTAAAAATAAACTAAAACCAAACCCCCTTTGGTTTATTTCCATACAAGAAAAAAATAAAAATAAAATTCCTAAGTATTACATCCATTGTCCAGTAGCCATTGTTTAAGCTTTGCTTAGTTTGGGACTAGATTGTACTGTGTATTTTTTTTTTAAGAAACCTCGAAAAACATGCCTTTTTTCAACTTTTTTGTTCCTGCTATATCTTCAAAACGGTAATACATACCAACGTCAAACTTGGTCTGACTAAAGTGCTATACTATATAGTTTAGCGACAAATACTAAAAATAGGGCAAACACAGATATATATGTGGTGGTACCTGCGTAAGAAAGAGATGCAAAAATTCATATTTCGCGCACTATGCGTTGATGTATTTTGATGAACTCTCGTAAATTAAGTCAGTTTCTATAGGGTATCAGGTCGATGGGTAGTACGGAACCCTTACTGCATGAGTCCGACTCACATTTAGCCGGTTTTCTTTTATATAAAATCTTTTGTTTATGAAGAGCTAAGCAAGATTTGTATAACTTAAAATAAACAGAGACTAATGAGGACTGCGGATTTGTGGAATAAACAGATCCGTCCCCTGTCCCTTGCAGTTTTCTTCATGAATAACAAAGTTGAACTGAATAATGGAACGTGTGTGAAATGCAAGATTAAAAATAGTGTTATAGTGCACAAACTTTTGTGCTTCTGGATAGCAAAAGTAGTCTAGTATATAGTACTGCTTACTTAAAATTAGGAACATTGACACCTGATCCATAACTTTTTTGATAAAAAATCCTTTGGATTCTGGAGGAAGTTTTTGTCGTCACGGGTAAGATTGCTAAAGAAAGGAACTAGGAAATAATTCTGAGATACCATGAATTGTGTGTTAATCATCACCATCATCTCAGCCGAAAAACGTCCACTGCTGGACACTACGCATTTGATTAAAATGTGAATTGACCAACTTTTCGTTAACAAGGACGCCCATAAAACTCTTTCCATTTTGTTACCAAACTAGTTTGTCAGTTCCATACTAGTTCGTGTTGGTGTTGTTTAATTATCTTCAATAATTAATTATAACTGCAACTGGAGAGCCGCGCAAAACGGGCACAAGACTTCCTAATCCATCGTCTGCTAGCTTCTATTAGGGTAGACCAAGGAGGCACTTCCTAAAATTGACGGCCGCTTCATGAAAAAAGCCCTCCAACTGTTCAAAGTTCAAAGTTCAAAGCATTTATTTGCAACTAAGTGTACAATTTTAGTTCATATTTATGTAAAATACATTATGAGGCACTTAAAACTTAGCGGCCTTCTACAGGCGTAGCAAATTTGAGGGCTTTATTAGTAAGTTATGTCAGTTAATTAATATTAGTAAATTATTATCGATTATATATTTAATTAATATTTAAATAAGATAATTTAATTAGTTATTTAATATTAGTGTATTTATTAATTTATTATAAATTAGTTAATTAGGTATCTAGTTTAAATTAGTAAGGTATAGTAACACAGTTCTAGTATCTTATAATAATATGAAATCTTGGTAGATCGCCGTATTAATTATTTTTATTTCGTTTTATATAATAAGTATGTTCTACTTATGTATGTATGTGTTTGTTTCAGTTTTCATTTAGTATTTGTAGATTGGCGTACTTAGGAATTCTTCAACTGAGTAAAAACATTTTTGGATAAGAAATGATTTTAGTTTTCTATAGAATGTTATAAGTTTTGTTTCATTTTGAATACTTTGTGGTAGTTTATTAAATATTCTAATTGCCATATACTGTGGACTTTGATTTAGCATTTTTAGTCTCGAGGGAGGTAGGTATAGTTGGTTTTTATGGCGGGTGTTTATGTTGTGTGTTTCATGTACTTTAGTGAATGTGTGCTTGTGTTTGAATACAAAATTACATATATCGTGTATATATATAGAGGGGAGCGTAAGTAGTTCATATTTTATAAAATAGGGTTTGCAACTTTGTCTGTTGTTTATTTGGGCCAAAATTCGAACAAATTTTTTCTGCATTACGAATAATTCGGATACATTGGTACTATTTCCCCATAACATTACCCCGTATCTTAGCCACGAGTAGGCATAGGCATAGTAGGCTGATAGTGCTGTTGTGGTATTTGTGCTATGTTTTAGCTGGAATAGAGCATATGTGAATTTTGAGAGTTTTGATTTTATTACGACCTCTGTGGTCTAGTGGTTCGAGTGTCGGACTTCTGATCACGAGGTCGTGGGTTCGATTCCCACAGGACACAAATATTTGTGTGATGAACATAAGTGTTTGTGTTGGTCTGGGTGTTTCTTATGTATTTTAAGTATGTATTTACAAAAAAAAAAAAGTATATAAGTATTATATCCATTGTCTAGTACCCATATCACAAGCTCTGCTTAGTTTGGGACTAGATGGTGTTGTGTAAAAATGTCCCGAAGATATTTATTATTATTTATTATTATTACTTCTACGTGGGTTTTCCAGTTTACATGCGTATCTATGTTTATACCTAGCAGTTTAAATGTCTCGACTTGTTCTATCGCTGAATTTTGAACTGTCAAAACAACAAGGGGGGAGAGAGGATGGTCTATTCTTTACCGGACAAGACATCTCTTAATTTTCAAGACTTCTCAATACTAAAAATCGTAATAGAAACACAAGTCGAAATTCCAACCTTATTCGATTTGTAAAAACATGTATGGTACGTGAATAAAGGTGCTATACAATCATTTACCGAAGCAAAATGTCGGTCGCAACAAGAGCATGGGCTAACACTGCTAGTATTGTATTGAAATTCAATTGAAGCTCACACATGGGCGGCGACGAAGCATTGTACATGTATAGTAGGTACAGTTGTAACACAATTTTCCGTGGCAACGAAGCATATTGTAACGTGTAGTGCAACACCATTTTTAGTCTCTTTGTTGTGTTAAGTAAGTTTTGTCACATTTATTCCTTTTGTAAGGTTTTTTTTATAGCATAGAATGGCGAAACGAGCTAAAGGCCCACTTGCCCATAACAACTGCAATACCATCTAAGCTGTTGCCTAAATGGTACCGCGAGTCGGTTCGCCAAACTGAGAAATGAAGATGAAAAGTCTCATGTGATTGTAATTTCACCGGCGCCCGTACCCTTCAGACCGAAACACAGCAATGCAAGCATCACTATTTGGCGGAGAAGTAGGTACGGTGGTAGTACTTCCCCGGACGAGCTTTTTCACAAAAGAGCTCTACTACACTACTAAAAGGTAAAAAAGGTTTAAATAAAACTAATATCCATAATGCCTTACAGGATATTGTTCCTAGAAGTAATGTCTATTTAATTCAATTCTAAATGAACATGAGTTTTTGGTGTATTTTTCGAGTTTACTTTTCTCTAGGGCCCGTATTCCAGAACGATACTCAAGTGTTGATCACTGTTTAAAACTAGTTTTGAGTTGAGCTTTGATTTTAGAACGTCCCTCAAGCAGAGATTTGTTGATCACAGTTCAGCTGAGTTTAGTTTCGTTTTATATTGTCACCTGTTTCGGTATTTGGGCAGAGATTTGATCTGTAATCATTCAAGTGTGGTCCAGACTACGCTTGAGTAGAGATTTCTATTATATTTCAGGTCAAATTCATGTGTTATGTTGTTGAATTAAAGTTTATAATAATTACCGTTCTGGAATAAGACCGATAGGTACTCAAGTAAAGATTCTATCGTTAAGTAGTGATCAGGTGATTGGAGTTTAAACTGTACTTGAGGAAGCTTCTGTAATACGGGCCTAAGCAATTTATACGATAGCTATTCATCATTTAAATTTACGTTACCCGGCTTATAAAGTGTACTATTGCATGTTATATTAAAGTCTGCCCTTGTTCTATAAAAATAAATAGAAATAAATAAATATTTGGGACATTTTACACAGCACCATCTAGTCCCAAACTAATTAGAGCTTGTACCACAGAGCTTGTACTTCGGACACTAGACCATTGTATAGTATCACCGCGCTGCCTTCAAAATGTTGGTTTATGAAAAAAAATTGAAATACATACAAGGACTATTTTTTACTTTTTAGTTAAGGGTTTTGAATTCTGTATTTTTTTTTGTATACAGGAGCACACCCCTTTATTTGAATCCTTTTATTTCTAGAAACAAACAATGTATCAGACTACAAGTAGTTAAATAACAAGACACTATCGAGTACGACCACAAACATTAACTCTTGAACTTAGTCGTTTTAAAACCATCTCATAACGGTTCGCTGGAGTGTAAACCATTTGTAATTTATCGAGATAAAGGAGCCTGCAGACAGTTGATATCATTAAAAACGTAAGTGCAGAAGATCAAATCCATAAAATCACAGAGAACAAGCTTACACACGCAACTTATAACCTAACAACATAAACTAACATCACGCCTGTATTTCCCCGAAGGGGTAGGCAGAGGTCTATAGTACACCTCTGCCATGAAAGTTTTTTTTTTTTTTTGCTTAATTCAATCATAAAAATTTAATGAATTGCGGTCGAGTTTCGACCATAATTGGGCGTTGTTATAATTGGTAATAATTAATTAATGTTAGGAATTATTTTATTACTGTATTGATTATTATTGTATACCCTGCTTTGCTTATTCTAATGAAATATTTTATTGTAATGTATTGATTAATATTATTATTGTAGGTATATCAATTGCTAATCATTTATTGCTTTTGTAATGTATTTTTTTATGCAGGTACCTATATTTCTGACACAATGTAACATTGTTTGAGAATAAATAAATAAATAAGGCACCCACATTTCGCCAGTTATGTTATAAGTCCCATGTAATAGGGGGCGAGCCTATTGCCATTAACCGGGCACAAATCCAGACTCCAGGGTGTTACTGAGAATTTCCTGATGAAAAAACCCAATAACACTTTGCCCGTAACAACAACAACTATAGAACAGAAATAATCACTTAACGCTTGTTATCTGCGACAGTAGTACTCGTAGTTTGGGAATTGTTATCCTATCTATATCTGTGGTCACCCGAACCACTTACTACGTAATCCGAACATCAGGTTTACAGCAAAAATACACAAAAACAATATAATATTCCTTTAGGTTATAGGTTAATGCACTTTTAGTTGGATTGCTTAGCTACAGAAAGGATAATAGTGAAATATACTCAATAGCATAAAACAATTATGCTATCTTCTACTTAGTAAAACCACGAAAAACTCTAACACTGACTGACTGTCAGACAAAGTACAACCAACTGCTGGACCATAGAGATTTGAAATTTGGAGGAAACATTCCTTGAGTGCACAAAAGAGGGATTTTGTTGAAATTCCATCTCTAAAGGAGTGAAGAAAACACGGGAGCAAAGTCACAGGAGTCAGCTAGCAGACAATATTTTGTTAATAAATTTTTAATTATAATAGGTAATCAATAATATTTATAATAATACAGTGTTGTCAGTTTCTCAACTTAATAATTTTATTAATGTTTTAAAGCCTTTTGTGATAAAAGTTGTTGTGTGTGTCAAATTAAGCGCAGAAATAAAACCTTTTCTTAAAATAATAGTCAGATCGGTGAGAGCTGGTAACTTTATATCGCAAGCTATTTATCGTAGCTGCGTAGCTAATTTCATCGTCATCGTATTTTCCAAAGTATGTAGGTTATGGCTTCCATCCTAACCAGAAGGCTTTCTGTATTTTCCTTTTATGTGGCTGAAACGTTCGATTCAATTTATCATTTACAGAATGGCAGAGAGCGCTAGGGAAATACAATCGATGTCGAACCATGGCAGAAAGTGTTACTTATTTTTTCTGTACAAATGTTTAAACGCGGTCTCATTTGGACTCGAGAATGCAATAGGTTAGCCGTCGAGGATGTGTAAATGTGTACATATGAACGTCTATTTCTCTGTGTTCACAATTTCGGACTAGCATACAGGGCGAGTTCTTTAGAACAAAATTAGTTTGGTTTATTGGTTAAATGAATTTGATGTAATAAACAATAAACTATTTAAAAAAGAGTATATCCATGGAGTTTCTTGCCCATCTTCTCCATTGCACCGTGCAAGAGCCTGTCGCTCAAAATTACCTGTAATTAGGTTTATTTGAAATAAAAGCTGAATCAATACAGTAAAATATTTGATCTTAATGATTATCATGTCAAAGATCTCGTTTATAGATCAGTCAGTATTTTGAGCATACTTTAGATTATTCAATAACTACAGGTCGCCCACGGCTTCGCCTGCGTGGTTGTCTTTTATCGCAAATGAAAGTAGCTTATGTCCTTTTCCAGGTTCTAGACTCTCTCTGTACCAAATTTCATCAAAATCGGTTCAGTGGCTTAGCCGTGAAAAGCTAACAAACAAACGGACAAAGTTACTTTCGCATATGGATTCGGTAGATTTAGAGTGAATTAGCCCTAAAATATATAGTGTTTTGTACAATGTGATGGTTTTTTTATTTTATTTTTATAGTATAGGATGGCGAAACGAGCTAAAGGCCCACCTGATGTTAAGCAGTTACCTTTGCCCATAACAACTTCAATACCACCTAGGCTGTTGCCTAAATGGTACCACAAGTCGGTTCGCCAAACTGAGACATGAAGAGGGAAAGTCTCATGTGATTGTAATTTCACCGGCACCCGTACCTATCAGACCGAAACACAGCAATGCAAGCATCACTATTTGGCGGAGAAGTAGATACGGTGGTAGTACTTCCCCGGACGAGCTCTTTCACAAAGGAGCTCTACTACTACTTAAAAGTTAGTGTAGTTTTAAAGCCTCAGAATCAAAAAAAAAAAAACCAAACATAGATAGGTACAAATAAAGGTGAGATAAACAGGTGGTGCACCGTTTTGCCATTAGGACATACAAATATTATGATTAAGAAAATAAAATGACTCATTACTCACCCACAACACATATACTGGGTGTCAGGGAAACGCTTCCGAAAACGAAGATAGCTGATAGTGCTGGTGATTACTGATACGAAATACACAAAAAAATTGATTCTTTTTATAGATTTTTTCATATTTTTTTTTTGCATTTTTCATATAAACTAGCTTCGGGCAGTTAAATAAAATTGATTTGCAAAAAAACCCCATTTATTTACATAATTTTTTAAAGTTCGCAATGTCATTCAAATAAAACAACAGCTGGCGCTAGGGGTGAACGACATCCGCTCGCATACGCAGTCCGTGTCGTAGCGAGCGTAGATAGGTTAGGTACGCGCGGCATTGATCCCGAGTTTTGTACGCTTTACATTGCGGGTTTGCAAAACACCAAATCACTAAAACAATGAGTATAAGGCTAATGGTTATTGGTATTCGATTGTGTTTAGGTAGTATAATAATAGCCTTTCAGTTTCGGTAGCGTTTCCCTGACACCCAGTATGTATATATACTCGACACACTAAATCATATACCTAGTGTAAAAATCTCTACAGTATGATGGCTATATTTTTCATGTTAGTTTATCAAAACTTGCCTAAGTTGAACACTCAAGCAATGAAAATTGTTAGATTGTTGCCATGCATTTTACGAGACGCAACCACCCCTATATTCATCCCGTAATCAACAAAGGATGTATTTGTCAAACAATTTGTTGCTTTTAGAGGAAGCTTTAGAACTAGGCAACCTCGTTTCGGCTTTTAGCCACCAGCTTTGATAAAGCGGAATAGTTCTGATAATATTTTGGTCCCTATTTGCCGGCCTTTTGTTTTGTTCCATGGGGTATCTTGCCGGCTCTTCTCCATAGGACCAACTTTTTGAAACCGTGCAACTAGATTCATAATTAACGTTTTGAAAATGCATGTAAATCATCATCATCATTTCAGCCGAAAGACGTCCACTGCTGGACATAGGCCTCCCCCAAGCATCGCCACAACGACCGGTCAATAATACTATATATAATACTTATTTGAAATATAAACTTTTGACTTTGACTTTGACAGAGAAGGGAGGAAATCCAATTTTGACATGGAGTAAAACTAGTGTACCTACACAGAGTACATTTATACATACGGTAGTGTAGTTCTGTGGAGCTTATAGCTCCAACGTTATACTGCGCTGTATAGCAACTAGGCTTGACTGCTTTTGTGTAAATCGCTGCTGCAAGCTTTCAACCTCGGTGCTGAGCTTGTAGCAGAGATTTGCATACCATACAGTGCGGTTTAGGTTAAGTGCATAGGATAGGAATACTAACATAGTTATTAAGTAATATTGTTACTAACACAGTGAGTCATTGTTCAATCAATCAAATCAACTCAGCCTATCGCAGTCCACTGCTGGACATAGGCCTCTCCCAAGTTGCGCCACAACGCTCGATCCTCTGCCTTCCGCATCCAGTCCCCCCCGGCCACGCTCTTTAGGTCGTCCGTCCACCTGGCAGGGGGGCGCCCTACGCTGCGTTTGCCGATTCGCGGTCTCCACTCAAGGACTCGTCTGCTCCAGCGGCCATCGGTCCTTCGACAGACATGGCCAGCCCACTGCCACTTCAGCTTACTGATTCTACAAGCTATGTCGGTCACTCCGGTTCTTCTCCGGATAATCTCCTTTCGGATTTTATCCTTCAAAGAAACTCCAAGCATAGCTCGCTCCATAGCTCGCTGAGCGACTTTAAACTTGTGGACTAGCCCAACTGTCAGTGTCCACGTCTCGGCACCGTAAGTCATGACAGGCAAGACGCACTGGTTGAAGACTTTTGTCTTCAAACTTTGCGGTATAGGCGACGAGAAGACTCGGCGAAGTTTGCCAAACGCTGCCCAGCCCAGACGGATCCTTCTGTTGGCTTCTTTCTCGAAGTTGTGTCTACCAAGCTGAATTGCCTGCCCTAGGTAGACGTATTCCGTTACAACTTCGAGTGTCGACCCTTCGACGAATATCGGCCTCGGCATGACATGCATATTGAACATGACTTTAGTCTTGTCCAGATTCATGCCGAGACCGACACGTCGAGAGGCTCCGTTTAAGCTGTGCAGCATTTCGCCCAGTTGTTCCAGCGACTCAGCCATTACAACGATGTCATCGGCAAAACGGAGATGTGAGATGTTCTCGCCGTTAACGTTGATACCCTGTCCAGTCCAGTCCAGTGTCTTGAAGACGTCCTCCAACGCGTTAGTGAACAATTTCGGGGATATTACATCCCCTTGTCTCACCCCTCTGCGCAGTTGGATTGGCTTCGTCTTTTGGTCCTGGAGCTGAACAGTCATGGTAGCAGCGTTGTATAGGCATCTCAGCATCTCTATATACCGCTCATCAATGTGACATCGCTGAAGAGCATCCAGAACTGCCCAAGTTTCGATGGAGTCGAAGGCCTTCTCGTAGTCCACGAATGCCATACACAGCGGCTGATTGTACTCTTCAGTCTTCTGTATGATCTGCCGAACAGTATGGATGTGATCGACGGTGCTGTAGCCTTTTCGAAACCCAGCTTGCTCTGGTGGCTGGAATTCATCGAGTCTTCCGGCGAGACGATTCGTGATGACCCTCGAGAACAGCTTGTATACATGACTCAGGAGTGAGATGGGTCTGTAGTTCTTTAGTAGGGTTTTATCCCCTTTTTTGAAGAACAGTACCACCGCACTCCCGCTCCATGCCTCCGGTGTAGAGCCTTGTTGGATGACGGCACTAAACAGACTCTGTAGCTCCTTCAGGACCGGAGCCCCGCCTGCTTTTAGGAGTTCAGTGGTAATGCCGTCATCGCCCGGAGCTTTGTTGTTCTTAAGCTGCTCGAGGGCCGCCCTAATCTCGCCCTGGTCAACGTCCGGAAGATCCTCGGTGTAATGGCGCGTGAGCTGGGCTCTTTTGTCGTCATTGCTAGGAACTGCTGGTCTCGCCGTTTTGGTGGAATACAAATGCCCATAGAAGTTTTCGACCTCATCAAGCATCTCGATCTTAGAGGTGACTATTTTGCCATCCGCGGCTTTCAGTTTCATCAGATGGGTCCTCCCTAGCTGCTGAGCGAAAACTTTCGACCCCCTATTTAGCTCAATCGCAGCCTCAATGGCGCGGGTGTTGGAGCGGCGGAGGTCACGTCGCATCAGCTTCCTAATCTGTAGGTTTAAGGACCTATTATCTGATGCAAACGAATGCGCGGTTGACATTTCCCGTCTTTTCCTCATCAGATCGAGAGTCTCAGTCGAAAGCTTGGGCATCTTGCTTTCACGCTGCGGCGGAAAGAATTTTCGAGACAGTTCCTGCAATGTTTTGACCATGGTGTTGGTTTTCTCCTCAATATTGCCCGTGGTTTCCAGCGAGTCGAATCGATTTTGAAGTTCCGCTTGGAACCTTTCGGAGCCCAAACTGGTTTGGAGCGGCGAAGGTCGGAGAGTAGACTTAATCAAGCGCGTTCTTTCAGCTCTAAAATTGATATTTAGAGTGCCTCGGATAAGTCGGTGATCGCTTCCGGTGTTGAACCTATTGATCACAGAGACATCTCTAAATATGTGCTTCTTATCCGTCATGATAAAGTCTATCTCGTTCCTTGTCACCTTGTCGGGGCTTTTCCAGGTCCATCTTCTTTGGGGCTTCTTCTTAAAGAAGGAGTTCATTAAGAAGAGCCCCTGGGACTCCAAGAAGTTGACCAACATTTGGCCCCTGTGGTTTCTGCGCCCCAAACCGTAAGGTCCGATTCTCGATTCGCCGCGTTCTTGTACTCCCACTTTAGCGTTGAAGTCCCCCATAACAACGTTGTAGTGAGCCTTAGCGGTACTATTCATAGCCTTCGCTATGTCTTCGTACATCGTATCGGCTATATCGTCAGAGTGTGTCGAGGTCGGCGCATATACCTGCACTATTTTCAGCTTGTACCTATCATTTAGCTTTAGTACAAGGTACGCTACCCGTGTCGACACACTACCGATTTCCACAACGTTGTTTACGAGGGCCTTATTGACAAGAAAACCAACACCACCTTGGGAGAGCTGATCACCTTCGCGGAAGTAGAGTAAGTTTCCTGACTCCAGGGTTATCGTGTCCTCTCCCTCTCTACGGACTTCGGATAACCCCAGTATATGCCATTTTATATGACTTAACTCTACTTCAAGCTCGGCGAGGTGATGGTCCAGTCTCAACGTTTTTCCATTGTACGCTGCCAGATATAGTCGTCGGTTTTGGTAGCCTGCCGTAACCCGGAGATTCCTAGCACCCCCCGTCCCACCGTTACCACGACCGCTACCGTAGTCGGGAATAGAGGGACCACCGGGAACTGGGGGCCGTTGTATATGTTGTGCGTTCATAGGGATGTATGCCCATAGTCACCACGCTGGGCAGGCGGGTTGGTGACCGCAGTGGGTGATGTTGCACGATGTTGGTGCACAGAAGGACGCTGCTGCCCATCCTCCTGATTTCAAACCTTAGTCGCCTTTTACGACACCCATGGGTAGAAGGGGGGTGGTCTATTCTTTTTATTTGCCGGATACCACACGGCAGTCATTGTTACTTGTTGAATATATAAATAATTATAATAATAGCGGCGTTGCACGCCCGGCTGCTGAGTAAACCGAGAAAAAACATTTGTCACCGTCACCGTTAATTTCCCCTTCCATTAGCGCGTGGTTATAGTGCTGTTTCGAACACACACGCATGCTGTACACGCTCGTTCTAACTTCTATGTGCGTATGCGTAGATGCTTCGCTTCTATATTATGCTGAGCTGGTGGCCCTTTGGCACTTACATATATTAGATTTTTTATGTTCTTTTCCTTATTGTAAATTTTATTGTTTTTGCCAATAAACACATTATCTTTCTTCTTTCTATCTTTCTTTCGGGTGATTAGGGTGGCGTCGCGAGTCACGCGTTGTTTTTTTTTAACTTAAAATTATGTACTAATACGAATACATTTTTCTGTTTATTATTTTCTTAATTATGTATTTACATAATGGTTGGTGGCATGGTTTCACGTAACGTTTTAATTAACAATTAATTAATAACATGCAGAAAAAGATTTTTTTCAACCAAGTTTTTGAAACTAAAGTGAGTTAATATTAAATTGTTATCCCGTTCTGAGCTATGTTTAAAGTTTGAAGTCTCTAGAGCACATCGGAAAGTTAGATTAAAATCGATTGCAATTATTTTTCCGAAAGGACAGATATGACTGAAAACGAGTTTAAAAAAAAACCGGCCAGTGCAAGTTGGACTCACATAGTGAGGGTTTCGTACCACCCATCAACCTACCAACCATACCCCATAGAAACTGATTTAATTTACGAAAGTTCATCAAAATACATCAACGCACCATTTGCGAAATATGAATTTATGCATCTCTTTCTTACGTAGGTACCACCATATATGTCTATGTTTGCCCTATTTTTAGTTTTTGATGCTAAACAACATGGTATGCACTACAATGTGACCAAGTTTGAAACTGGTATGTATTACAGTTTTGAAGATAGAGAAGGATAAAACAGTTGCAAAAAATGCATGTTTTTCGAGGTTTCTTGTATGAAAACCAAATTTATTTTTAGTATTTGTCGTGATAGGAGTTATACCAACACATATCCTGAGAAAATTTAAACTGGCTACCTATTATTGTGCAAAAGATACAGCCCTGTGACAGACAAACGGACGGATGGACAGACAAACAGCTTAGCAAGAGTGATAAGTACTTCCCAGTATGCTCCCACTAATAATGCTGTTTCATTACTCAACTCTCTGATTGCTCAGTAGTCAGAAGTTGATAATTTTTACAACAAAATAAGCCAATTTGTAAGCTTTTGTCATTAATCAAGTGATTATATGTACCTATTTATGCGCTAAAAATTGTAACTTGGCCTACTATACGTGTTGGACAACTGGAAGTACTGTAGGTAGGTGTTAAAATAAATAAATAAGGTCCCGTTTGGCATACTTTGGGTATGAAACCCTAAAAAAGTGGTAAAAAGAGCATTCTTTTACCAGTGTAATCAGATGCGCTAAAAAATAAGTTCTTCAAGGTTCATTGTACCCCTATTTCTATTCACAAACCCCTGTAGGTACCTGCAATTTCGCAATATTGCACAAGCATGCAAAATTATGCGCATATCTATAACGTCGATCAAATTGCACTCTATGTTATCAGACGATGGCTGTGTTTATCTTTGTTTACGTTTTTATCATTCGTTACAATTAACCTCAAACAGGTATTTTTAGCCCGGAAAAATTAATTAAAACAGGGCCTTCATTCACCAACCTATTATTTCCACCAGCAGAGAGGAACTTTGGGTACAAAAACACTCTCCCCCTGCTGACTACATTGAGCCTGCAGAAGAGCTCGCAGCAGGCCACCAACTGCCATGGCCCATCTGGAAATCCTTGAATCGACTCCGAAGACAGATGGGCCACTGCAGGTCAAATTTAGTTAGATGGGGATACACAGACGAGTTACAATGTGACTGTGGAGTCACTCCACAGACGATGCCTCACCTCTTGACCTGCTCACTGTGCAATTCCACCTGCACAATCAAAGACCTATGCGAGGCTACTGATAGTACTGTTGACGTGGCTACCTTTTGGTCCACAATAATATAATTAAACTCCAATACAATACAATACAAATCCTCTTTATTGCACAACAAGATTATATTAATTTCTTAAATAACTACTTATGCGCTAGTGTACAACTGGCGGTCTTATCGCTCCACGGCGATCTCTTCCAGACAACCATTGAATAGACTGGAATGTCATGGAAGAGACAAAGGGTAGTTACTGGTGCACTTAAATGATATCGGAAACTTAACTAATTAAACTAAACTAACTTAACTAGTAATAAAATATAAAAAAAATATGCCAAAATATACATACATGTATATTTTGACGATCATCGACACTAAAAAAAATAAACGAAAGCCCAGCAGTTCAACACTTGCCTTCCATGCAGGAAGGTCTTAATTCAAACCTGGCCTGCATCTCTGACTTTTTGTTCATGCTAAAAGCACAGACATAGTAAAAAATAGAGACGCAGTGCTGCGATCAATCTAGTGAAGCCAAAAAAACTATGCTCCTTCGTGCACAACCAGCGCTCACGCACACACATACACCTCAAACCGTGCTCACCCCTCTCAGTAAGAAAGAAAGAAAGAAAGAAAGAAACACATTTATTGGACACAAAACCGACAGACACATGCACAACAAAAATAGCAACAAAAAGACACCATTGCGGTACCATTTAGGCAACAGCCTAGGTGGTATTGAAGTTGTCATGGGCAAAGGTAACCGCTTAACATCAGGTGGGCCTTTAGCTCGTTTTGCCATCCTATACTATAAAAAAAAAAAAAAAAAAAAAAAAAAACAAACAAGTGTAATAATAAAATTATGACAAAAAAAAAAAAAATTGACGCGCACAACATGAACACAAAAGGGTATAGCAGGGGATGGTACTAGCACGACAGTAACCAGTAGGTATTGCTCTAATTACACATAAGAAAGATAAGAAATAGGTAACATTGCTAGGCACGTACACATATCGCGGCATCGTCCAGTAAGTATCGCGAAAGAAAATATCCTTCAGTTGCATGGTGTGTGCATGAGCGCTGGTTGTACACACCAAGCTGTACATTTCCAGTAAAAGTTGACCTCGCATTGTAGAGGCTTTCCGTTCAATGCGAGATCAGCTTATACTGGAAATGTACAGCTTGATGTGTAGCCGTGCGTACACGACGGAAATGTTTTTGTTAGAAAAAGGGTTTTATTCTGTCACGGATTTATTAAAAATGGGTAAACAATTTGTGACTTTTTAAATTATATTATCAAACTATATAAACAATTTAGATTTAAATTATACCGTAAGGAGCATAGTTTTTTTGGCAACACTATTATTGTTCGCATCACTTTGTCTATATTTTTTACTATGTGGTGGTTTGGGGTAAGAATAAAAACCGGCCAAGTGTGAGTCGGACTCACGCAGTAAGGGTTCCGTACCACCCATCGATCTGATATCCCACAGAAGCTGATTTAATTTTCAAAAGTTTATCAAAAGACATCAACGAACGTACGCGAAATGTGATCTCTTTCTTGCGTAGGTACCACCACATATGTCTATGTTTGTCCTGTTTTTAGTATTTGTTGCTAAACTAGATAGTATGCAATATAATCAAATCAAGTTTGACACTGATATGTATTACGGTTTTGAAGACAGAACAGGAACAAAAACGTTGAAAAAAATGCATGTTTTTTGAGGTTTCTTGTATGGGGACCCCCTTTGGTTTGAGACTTTTTTTTGTTTTTAGTATTTGTCCTGATACACCTAATAGCAACACATTTTCTGTGAAAATTTAAACTGTTTATCTATTACCGTTACAAAGATACAGCCCTGTGACAGACAGACGGACGGACGGACCGACGGACGGACGGACGGACCGACGGACGGACGGACGGACAGCGTAGCGAGAGTAATAGGGTCCCGTTTGCACCCTTTGGGTACGGAAACCTAAAAAGGTAAACAGCCCAAGTTTTACTAGCTTGATCACCGAACATGGGAGATAATAGTTTTTTAATGTTCATTATACTAATTAAGTGTTCTATGCAAATAAGATTAACTACGGTGAAAATACATGCTTAATTTCACTACAACCTGCACGGGATGATTGTACCTACTCGTAAAACAAACAAGTTTAATTCTACAATAGGTACAGATATCTTTGTTTGTTCAAACAATTTTCATTTTACTCATTCAATAAATATGAGATTGGAGAAAACATGTTTTTGAATAAAATTACAAATCGTTTTGTTTTTGTATGTTTGCTGAATATAAGGATAAAGATTTTAAATTGTTGTTTAATAATATTATTCTTTTTAGAAAATAATCCTTTGCCAACAATAACAACACGTTAACTTTATTTAAACACATTTGAGTAAATTGCATTGTTTTTGAAAAACGTTTTATTGCATTAACAAAAACATACACCTATTTCAGTAATGTAATATTCTCGTGGAGGAGTTTGGAAGGGCTCGTAACTAAGGCCGGCTCCACACGTTGCTACGAGCTTTGGCCCGTAAATTATGCCTAGCGTCCATACATTGAAGATGATGTTAGTTTAGTCCCGTCAGAGCCAATGTAAAGACGTCTGAAATAGAAGTTGCACTGGGCACTTTAACATTATTGAGTCACAACTTTCAATTAAAATAATACAATAGATAAACAATGGACTTGGTCTTTGAAAAAAAATTGTCTTCTTTGAAATATTTTTTGACAGACAAGAGGATATCATTATTATTTGTTAATAAACAGAAATAATTATTTCTAGAAATTCTATAACTATTGCGTTCATCCACACGAATGACATTTTCAAGACGCGGTGACCGTAAGAACAAGCTTATTCGATGCACCTTACTGCGTGAGTGCTGTGGCAAGACTGAGTAAACCGCCAACGTGTGGATGCATCACGAACGTTGGCGTATAATTCCTTTGATAAAATGCCAACGCTCGCCCCAACGTTCGGGTCAACGCCAATTTCCCGATCCACACTTTGGCGAATAACGTTGGCGCCAACGTTCGGGCCACCGTGTGGAGCCGGGGTAAGCAATAACCGCGTGAATTGCAACATCTGCGAGGTTAAGCTGTGCTATCCGCGGTCAGTTCTTGGATGGGTGTCCGTTTCGTTGCACATCGAGACCCCTCCGTGCTTGGGAGAGTACGTTAAGCTGTCGGTCCAGGTTGCCATACGAATATCTATGGTCGTGGTTACGGGTTGTCAGAAGCCCGAAAGTCTGACAACTAGTCTAAGCTAGGATGTCGGTATTACCCAGTAACTGGGTTGAGTCGCTCCGTGTAAAGTACTGATATTGAGCCGCATCTGCTCCCCAATTAAGAACCACATGTTATTGACTGGTTATTTCTTTCTTGTTTGTCTATGATTCACGCAACGAGAGAACTCGTTAGCAAGCGAAAAGCAACTAAGAAAATCGAATTCTGATACACACTTGAATTTGAAAAGTCAGTGGTGCGAGCAGAGTTCGAACTCGGACCCTCTTACATGGAAGGCAAGCGCTCAACTGCTATGCTATCACAGCATGAATAGCACAAAAGTCCTACTTAGAAAAAAACAACTAATTTAGACGTATTTAACACGCTTTTATAAGGTCGACCTGTATGTACCTAACTATATATAATCTAAGGTAACTAATTTAACCATCTTCCAAGGATCGTAACGTAATGACAATAGGCAGCTGTATGTAGTTCTGATGACAATACAATAATATGGTACTGTCGAACTGATCTGATGATGGAGCCGGAAGATATGAACTGGAACTTTCATGATGGAAAATCGAATCATAGCTGTTTTGGATTTCTTAGAAAAGTCTTGTAATGAACTTTGACCACGATTAGGTTTCAAGGTCTGATAATGAAGCCGGAAGATAGGCACTGGCATTCCATGATGGATTATCGTATCATAGTCGAGTTTGCACTTGTGAGAAAGGCCTAAAAGCGTTTTTCTAGTGTTTTTTAAACTATTAATTCATTAAATCAATTGTTTCTCACAGAAACTCACCCTACAAAGTACACTAGCTTAATTGTGGTAACGTCTCTGTAATTACACAAAGTCCTTTAAGGATAGAACTCCGTGTATTTTACCTGTTTGTTTGTTGTTTGTTGAAAGTTTGTAATCCTTGTACTTACTTTCTTTCTTTCACGAGTAAAACTGGATAGTTTGCATGAGCATGGTCACTGGTCAGCCTGGTTTGCAAATATGTCCACAATTTTGACGTCACACGTCACGTGACACAGGGCTCGAGTCTAAAACTAGTAAAGTATATCTTCTTGTTGTGGACATGGATTTGTCAATGACTCATGTAATTTTGTACTAGCTATACCCGCAGCTTTGCTAACTGATACCTAGTTAATTTTTACAATGTATTTTTAACCCTCGACGCAAACAGAGGGGTGTTATATGTTTAACATTCATATCTCTCTGTGGCATCGTAACTCCCAAACGGATGTACCGATTTTGAATTTACTCAACTTTTGTGTGTACTTAAAAACCTCGCTAGCATGATTTAAAAAACCGGTCAAGAGCATGTCGGGCCATGCTCAGTATTATAGGGTTCCTTATATTTAAGGAACCCTATAACCCTGGGACCTACTAGTCTAAACAAACGAATCAAATCGAAAATTAATCATTGCTATTTTAGTTTTTTGCAAACAGCGCCACTTAGCGCTAAATTTTAGAAGTGTGTCATAATATTGCTATGACACACTTCTTAAATTTAGCGCTAGGTGGCGCTGTTACTTTGTGTCATCAATATAACACAAAGTTTATTTTTATGATTTTTTTAAATAGGTAGTAACTAAAGGAGCATTACTTGCTAAGATCATTTTTCTCTAAGGTCAATGACCTATGAACTAGGACGTCTTAAGTATTTTTCAGTTTTCTCACTATAACTCAAAAATTTATACTCACATTATACTCAAAATAATTTTAAAAGAGAGTTTTTATAAAAGTCTATCGACGTGGAAGATTACAAGTTTCTACGTTGCATAGTTTGGAAATGGCAGGGGGGGGACACATTGTAAGCCACTTTGGTGGGCTATATTTCGCAGATGGTACACCTGATAAAAAAGTGATGTATGAAATATTACCTTCATTTTAGTAGACCTATTCAATGATACCCCACACGAGGGGGTGCAGCGAAAAAAATATTTTCATCCCCATTTCACATGTATGGGCGCCACCCCTAAAATACGTTATCAAGATTTTTTTATTCTTTTAAAATTGAGATCTATATCTAAACCATTTTGTATCAAAATTTCATTTACTTGTGTTTATAACTGTAGAAGTTATTAAGCTGTAAAGGATTAGGACAGACGGACAGACGGACAGACGGACGGACATGACGAAACTATAAGGGTTCCTTGTAGGACTACGGAACCCTAAAAAATAAAAACGTTCCAGCTATTTATGTTGGAAATTGCTGGCGTGATATTTCGTTCCGTACGGAAAAGAGATGTTTGATTTATTCTTTTTTTCAATAATGTACTAATTTCCGAGCAAGTGAGAGATAAATAACTTTTCATCGAATTTATTCACGCTGTAACGGCAAGACGTATCTAAACCCGTGTGCCAGACCATGTTCTGGATTAACATAGAGGCATTGAATTATATGTTTATAGGCTTATTATATTGAACTATGTTTACGAGACTTGTCGCGCACAGTAAAATCAAAACACAACAAACATTTTGAAAATCCTCTCCAATGATCGTCATTACTATCCCAGAATTGTACGAGAAGCGATTGAGATAAAGAAATATAAAAATTTAATCGGGAAGATGGATACAGGTTGTCCTCCTCGTGGAATCCGGTAATCGAGAAGTGTTCGCATCGTGGTATGTCTACATGTATGTCCGCCGAAACTGTTAGCATTGTGTCGTGATTCAGCATATCTTGTTACGGACAGCGACGTTACGAAAAAACAACCGCGGGTAGTTCGAGAAAATTCCCGCCGCTCAAGACGATGCCACCCGCATACTTCAGTCTGCTCGTGACCACGGCCAATGCAACTTGCCAGAAACGTTGAGGTTAGTCAAAATGTTTGTTATGTTTTGATTTTATTGTTCGCGACAAGAAAACATAGTTCAATATGAATGAAATTCGCGAAAGTTTAAAAACTTATATAGGCTATTACACCGAGAAAATAAACAGTTCCCGAGGGATGCTCGTTATACGACTACCACGCGGGCGAAGCAGTGGGCGTCTATTTACAATGTAAACTAATTGTGTAGGATTTCATCAGGATAAATTAAATGTTAGAGTGTTTCTCCAACCCGATGTTGAATTTTGGAAGTTTCCTTCGGAATCAGATCAGCAGTGGCATAATAAAAAATGGTGATGATAAAGTTGGGGCTTACCCAACTTGAATGCTTAAAACTGTTCCGAATTTCAGCCCGATAGCATTAGTGGTTGCTGAAATATACCGCCGCGCTGTGACAGACGGATGGACGGACGGACAGAGTCGCACTATAAGGGTTCCTTTTTTAACTTTTTGGTACGGAACCCTGAAAAAGATTCACTGCGGATTCAGAAGTGACTTTGCTGGTGAAATGTTTGAGAATAACCACGCTGGATATCGCATGATGTGGCAACGGGTCATAGTCATCATCCTCCTGCCCCTATCCCAATTTATTTAGGGTCGGCGCAGCATGTGTTTTTTTTCTTTCTGTTCATATCATCTTTCACAAAATCCGTCCATGTTTGGTCTTCCTCTTTTCTTATAGCCTTCCACATTCATACTTAAAACTTTCCTCGTAACATGCTCCTCATTCCTCCTCATCTCATGGACGCGTCATAGTAAACTATGAAATTCTATATTGCAGTAATAATAAATTATTGAATGTCGAATCAGAGTAGGTACACAACTCAGTGACGTCAAATTAAATTTTATTCGATTTTCGAATGTGAATTGCTCGTAAAAGTGAGCAGTTTGCATGCGTAATCTGTGCGGTTTCACATGCATATGCATGAGCATATAACATGTTTGACAGTTCATGCATGGCCCATAAAGAGTTATGGTCCGTTATAGTCTGATGTCTAAAGATTGATATTGCTGTTTTATGAGAGGTAAATAGGATTATGATGTCACTTTTAATTACTACTGTGGTGGTTCTCTTGATAAAATTATTAATAGAAAATGGGTGTGGTCTTTTCTCCATACAAACGCTCTTGACTGTTTTCTTTCTGGTTTATAACCCTAGAGCAATGATTTTTTAGAGTATAAAACTTTTTAACAAAAAATTGAACCGACGAAAACAGAAACTGAAAAGCGAAAAATAACTAATTATGAGTCGGCGCCAAACGAACTTTTAACAAGCAAAGTGCGTGTAAGTTGGAAGTGGCCGAGCGGAGAACGCATTTTTGGAAAGTTATTGTTTATCGTTGAAAATCTCACGTTGTATTTGATGTGACGTTGTTTTTATTATTTATTTAAAGTAATTTAATGATCTTCGTTGATTGGTTGTTTGGCGCCGACTCATAATTAGTTATTTTTCGCTTTTCAGTTTCTGTTTTCGTCGGTTCAATTTTTTGTTAAAAAGTTTTATTTTTCATTTTTTTGTGGTTAAACTCTAAATCCAGGTCTCCATTATGTCGTAGTGTCTAGAACTATATTTATGTATGTCAAGTTTCAACAGAATCGGTTAACAGGTAAGAATTCAGTGGGTGAACAAACACTCATCCCCTGTTTTACTACCCTTAGGGGTGGATTTTGATTTTGAAATTCAAATGGGACCAACTTCGAGATATACCCTATCCATTAAAAAAAGAATCATCAAAATCGGACCACTTTGTAAAAAGTTATGCGTGGTCATACATAAAAAAATAAAAAATAAATAAAAAATATACGCGTCGAATTGAGAACCTCCTCCTTTTTTTCGTCGGTTAAAAATAAATATCAACTTGTCTAAATCTCTTTTCTTTAAATTTTCCTCTCGCATGTCCGCTGGAAGAAATTTCTTAAAGAAATTAATAGTACCTTTGTACTATTTATTTATATGTATTTTATTTTTATTTCTCTGTGTTTGTTTTTTTTTATAACATAGGTGGGTAAACGAGCATGTGGGTCACCTGATGGTAAGCAATCTCCGCTGACCATGGACATCCGCAACACCAAGGGAGTCGCCGATGCGTTGCCGACCTTTTAAAAAGACATGTGCTCTTTTCTTGAAGGCTCCCATGTCGAATTTGTTCGGGAAAACCGCTGACGGAAGTTGGTTCCACAGTTTTGCTGTACGAGGCAAAAAATGGCGTGTGAAACGTACTGTAGTTGACCAACAACCATCAAGATGGTGAGGGTGGAATTTAGATTTATGGCGGGTGGTACATTTAATAAATAAATAAAATAATAAAGAATGGAATTGGGAGTGGCCTTTCGCTTACACGTACGGTAAATTTCGGAATGCCTTTGTACTATTCATTACTATGTATTTTATTACTATTGATCTGTGTGTGCATAAATTTAATAAATAAATAAAATAATAAAGAATGGGATTGAAAATGGTGGCATGTGTATTTTCCTTTCGCTCACACGTACGGTATTGTGTGAATGAAAGGCAAATAGACCGATAGAAGTGGCGCCATTTTGAATCCCATTATTTGTCTGCGCAAGTAGTAGGTACGTTTATTTTCATTCCATCTATTCGAAAAGGACGACTTGTTTCGCCTTCAAGTGTACCCAAAGGTGGTGTTTTCTATAAATAATAAACTTTTAGCGGGCAGTAATGAGTTTTTAATCCTCTTTATAAGTGCGCCGCAATTATCTTTGCCGCGCACTTTTTGAATTTGAAACATGTTAGTATTCAGCGCCAAAGAAATCGAACGCAAATATTGTTTGAACAAAGACTGGCTGGTACGATGGCCCATAGTCGCGCCGCTGGCTGAATAAAAAAAACCGGCCAAGTGCGAGTCGGACTCGCGCAGTAAGGGTTCCGTACCTCTCAACCACCTGATACCCCATTAAAACTGATTTAATTTACGAGAGTTTATCAAAAGACATCAACGTACAGTGCGCGAAATATGATTTTTTGCATGTCTTTCTTACGCAGGTACCACCACATATGTCTATGTTTGTCTTATTTTTAGTATTTGTTGCTAAACTACATAATATGCACTATAATCTGACCAAGTTTGAGGCTGGTATGTATTACGGTTTTGAAGATAGAGCAAAAACAAAAACGTTGAAAATAAAACTTTTTATCAAAAAATTGAACCGACGAAAAGTGAAACTGAAAAGCGAAAAATAACTAATTATGAGTCGGCGCCAAACGAACTTTTAACAAGCAAAGTGCGTGTAAGTTGCAAGTGGCCGAACGCAGAACGCATTTTTGGAAAGTTATTGTTTATCGTTGAAAATTTCACGTTGTATTTGATGTGACGTTGTTTTTATTATTTATTTAAAGTAATTTAATGATCTTCGTTGATTGGTTGTTTGGCGCCGACTCATAATTAGTTATTTTTCGCTTTTCAG
Source organism: Asteroscopus sphinx (assembly GCA_949699075.1). Taxonomy (NCBI): domain Eukaryota; kingdom Metazoa; phylum Arthropoda; class Insecta; order Lepidoptera; family Noctuidae; genus Asteroscopus; species Asteroscopus sphinx. The sequence continues at coordinate 3,437,111 of OX453011.1, read as the reverse complement.
TTTCACTTTTCGTCGGTTCAATTTTTTGATAAAAAGTTTTATTTTTCATTTTTTTGTGGTTAAAATCTAACTCCAGGTCTCCATTATGTCGTAGTGTCTAGAACTATATTTATGTGTGTCAAGTTTCAACAGAATCGGTTAACAGGTAATAATTCAGTGGGTGAACAAAAACTCATCCCCTGTTTTACTACCCTTACGGGTGGATTTTGATTTTAAAATTTAAATGGGACCAACTTCGAGATATACCCTATCCATTAAAAAAAGAATCATCAAAATCGGACCACTCTGTAAAAAGTTATGCGTGGTCATACATAAAAAAAAAAAAAAAAAAAAAAAAAAAAAAATATACGCGTCGAATTGAGAACCTCCTCCTTTTTTTCGTCGGTTAAAAATTTGCATGTTTTTTGAGGTTTCTTGTATGGGGACCCCCTTTGGTTTTAGACTTTTTTTTGTTTTTAGTATTTGTCGTGATACACCTCATAGCAACGCATATTCTGAGAAAATTTCAACCGGTTACCTATTACCGTTCAAAAGATAAAGCCCTGTGACAGACAGACGGACGGACGGACGGACGGACGGACGGACGGACGGATGGACGGACAGCGTAGCGAGAGTAATAGGGTCCCGTTTGTCACCCTTCGGGTACGGAACCCTAAAAAAGAAATCAAATAAAAAACGCGCGAACTACAGTCCGCGTTTTCGTAAATTTTCACGGATTGTTATAAATTCATGGTATTTTGAAAAATGAATTCTTCAAGTGACAGTGAAAGTATAGAATTAACTCCTGAAAGTATTAGAACTGACGCAAGAAATGTGATGGATAATCTATTACCTGAAAAATCGCGGGAGAAATATATCAAGGCCTATGGTAATTTTATTGAATGGAGAAATGCAAGAGGCGCCTCAAATGTTTTATATAAGTTTTTAGTTGTTTTATTATTAGAAACTATTTAATTTCAATTTAGTAAATAATAATATTACAATAAAATATGAGGCGCCTTTTATTTTCTCATAGAGGGTGATGAAAAGTAGAGTGTAAAACCTGGGGCCAAAATATATTTGTGGCTCGGTTGACGTACTTTGAATCCCTCGCGACGTTTAGGATTCTACTTTAGAATCCCTCACTTCGCTCTGGATTCAAAAAAGCGCCCTCGCCGTAAAAATATTATTTTGCTCCCATAATGATAAAATCTACTATTTTGTACCTTTTGTGTAAAAGGAAGTGCGAAACGCTATCCTGAAAAAGATGGGAATAACATAAGACATAACTTAATTTCATTCGTTTCTTTTTTTCTTTCATAAAGAGATAATGTGTTCCTACAAACGTAGAAATAATTTTTTTGTTTATGAGATTATCGCTAAAAGCGAAAAGTGACGTTACACGGAGAAATTATGGTCATATAATAGATACCTTGGAACTTAATGGACCCTAAATTATTATGAGTTTATTTATTTGTGTTATAAGTAATATTCTTGTTTTACATCAAGGCTTGACGAAATATGAGAGATTATAGTTTAAAACAAAAATTCTAAATTTTTATAATGATTAATATAAACGGTTTCACTCACGTTATATCATCGGGTGTGCCCGACCGGTTTCGAGCTCGAACGGAGCCCTTAATCATGAGCTGGTTACGCGGCGGCGTCGCGCACCAAACTGTGGATTTAGAGGCCACAGCGCGCCGCGTAGCGCTGCGCTCGCGAAGACGGTGACGGAGCGCCTGGTTTCGGTGGTGGTCGTGCATCTTCGTCGCTCGTCGTGTCCGAGTCTTCAGGTGGATTATCACCGGTACACACACTGCTGACCGTGTCATACTCCAGGCTCAACGGGACATGGCTGTTTGATGAAGACCTGAGAGCTGGTTTCCAGGCAGGTGGCAGTTTCCAACCTCCGTCTCTATTGAAATTTGGGTGACGACTGATTTCAATAGCTTCACGTACTTTCCGCGGTATAAAGTACTTCTCCCTCGCTAGTACGGAAGCTTTGTCAAACCGTATGAAATGAGCCGTACCCGCATCGCACACGTGTTCTGCTACTGCTGACCTATTGCTGTCCATGCTTTTCATACAGCTTATGTGCTCGCTAAGTCTGGTTTTAATATTGCGCCGGGTTTCCCCTATATAATTAAGGCCACAGTCGCACGGTATCATGTATACGCCAGGGACCCCTAGAGGATCTTTATCTTTTGCTGAGCGTAACAGCTGCCGTAATTTCTAAGTTTTTATTTAGGCTGTGGTGCCTGGAATTTTTGCTGGAATAGCACTTCCTCCCACCGGTGGCCATCTTTAGCGTAATGTAGGAGGGACTCCAGGAATAGGCTATGCTACCGGAGCCGTTTCTGTGCTGCACCTGAAACATACGTCCCGGGACAGACCTGTCTCCCCAAACGCCTTCCCGATGCGACCTAACCACAGATAACGGAATATAAGGAGATCGGGCAAGCCTTAGTTTGCATGAAGTCCGAGTGTCGCAAGCCCAACTTACGCACACAACGTAATTATCGCATCAATCAATTACAGCAAAAAGCACGCACACACATAAAAAACGCTCACGTTACGTTCCTTACGGCATTTTGAAAATAAATAAAAAGTTTTCCCTCTAACTAGCGCGCATACTCACTCGGGTGCAAGTGACGGTGAACTAGCGACGGTGTATGCCCGCTGTGCATACAACGGTCAGCCTTTACGCGGCGGTTTGTCTTCTCTCTAGTATTCCGTTGCTCTGAGGACTTAACACACCAGTCACACGACCTATGTGTGACAATGCGCTATAAGGTAAAACTTTTAGCACCATATAAATCTAAATACAAAGTGTATCAGAATCGCGTGGTCATATTTGTAGAGGAGGATGGGACCAACCATGGAATCGCGAAAAAAATATCAGCTGTCCCCTACTAAATCATCGATGTCGCTCGACAAAATGTAAGGATTAGCTGATATTTTTTTCACGATTTCAGGGTTGGTGCCATAGTAAAAGTTGTTCTATGCTATGCCCTAAATGAGCTCTTAAAATATGACCACGCATTTCTGATACACGTTGTATAGAAGTGGAAAAGGCGCGTGAAAGTGTCGCCGCGTACAGGTGTCTCGTAAGACACCAGTGTGCGAGCCATTTCCTTGATTATCAGTGCTGTTTTGGACACAGAGTCACTAAAATTGTATTTTGCAGCATATCTAACAACGGATTTCTTTTTAGGCTTAATTTATTTTGCATTGAATGTTAGAAACATGGTGGGCGTAATTGCTTATTTATGTGTTGGAAGCGGCAATCCGGTGGCATGCGTTCCGGTATTAAAAGAGGTAGATAACATTTCTGTTACCTTTATTTCATTAAATTCACTTGGCTTGGCTATTAGGCCATTGGCTGTGACAACTATCGGCACAATGATAGCTGAATCCACGTCCCACATGTTGACAACCTCGTGTGCCTAGTCCAGATATTTCAATTGCTTATCTGTCTCAGAAAGGAAGGTACTCCGTAAAATCCTGGGGCCGACAAAAACACAGCATGGTACGCTGAGAGTCCGGAATAATGCCGAAATCGAAGAGCTAGTGGACGAGCCTAATATCATTGGCGTAATCAAGGCGCAACGTTTGCGATGGCTCGGCCACGTCGAACGCATGGGGGAAGATCGAGGAGCCAAGAAAGCGTATCTGGGCCAACCAACCGGACGTAGACCAGTTGGTCACCCCAGATATCGCTGGGGAGATGCTGTGGAGACTGATCTACCTGAGCTTCAAGCTACCAACTGGCGAGATATCGCGCAAGATCGAGGAAAGTGGAGAGTTCTCGTTTCGGAGGCCATGACTCACTTTGGGTCGCTGAGCCAGAGGAGTTAGTAAGTAATCTGTCTCGACTTTCATGAGATTCCCGTCATGCAAAACGGTGATATCAATAATCATTACTACCTTTATAATAAGATTTCTATGGTTAGCACACAATTGTTCAAGAAACTCTCAAAGGAATAGTTATAGGCTTGTCCTCGTTGTGTGTCGTTGAGATTGATGGTATGATGAAGTGGTTCTCAATTTTTTACCTTTAGTAAGGCCGAAAAAACGGCTGAAGGTATGGAAATAAAATTCTGTGTTATATGAGTAGTGTCTCAAGATAAAAGTCTTTGACCAGTGTGTGTTGCCAGTAATTACTTAAACGGCACTGAAACGTGGTCGCTCACAATGGGCCTGATCTCAAAATCACTCAAAGGGCGATGCTCGCAGTGTCCCTGCGTGATCGAATTAGAAATGACGAGATTCGCAGGAGAACGAAAGTAACCGACATAGCCCGAATAATTGCCAAGCTGAAGTGGCAGTGGGCGGGGCACATTGCTCGCAGAACGGATGGCCAATGGGGCAGTAAAGTTCTGGAGTGGCGACCGCGTACTGGAACGCGCAGCGTGGGTAGGCCCCCCACAAGGTGGGCCGATGACCTGGTGAAGGTCACGGGAATCTACTGGGTGGAAAGTGCAGGACCAGTCGTTGTGGCAATGCATGGGGGAGGCCTATGTCCAGCAGTGAACGTCTTTCGGCTGAAATTATGATGATGATAATGATAGATGAGACATGATGATTCATGTAGAGGGGCTCGTGATTAAGTCATAACTGTGTGGATTTCATCTGCGAGGTTGAGCTGCGCCAGCCGCGGTTAGTGCTTGGATAGGTAACCGTTTCGTTAGAACATCAAGACCCCTCCGTGCTTCGGCTGTCGTTACGGGTAGACAGAAGCCCGAAAGTCTGGCAACTGGTCTAACCTTAGGATGTTGGAATTTCCCAGTAACTGGGTTACGGGGGTCTGAAGGCAGTCGCTCCGTGGAAAATACTGATGTTCAGCCGCATCTAGTTTGACTGGAATCCGACTACAAAATAATTGGTAAAAGGCTCGAAGAAAGATGTGGGACATGTAGTAAGAAAATAATATGTTATCTATTATTTGGACAGAGCCTTATAAACAAAAGAAAACGGTTGTAGGTATAGAAATAAAAATCTGTGATTTGGTACTTTTAGTTAAAATTGATAAAAAAAAACATGGGTTCAATTATTTAGACAGAGCCTTATAATAGGTGTAACTGATGAGATTAGTTTTAGAGACACAAAATATATATTCTTTAGTCAGTATTGGTTTTGGCATGCCTTGTTCGGGGTGCTGGCCAGAAAACCTCCACGTGTGCCTGACGGCTGCTTGTCCTTCTGGACACGTCTGGAGGGATCGGCAGTTGTTTGGCCGGTGCATCCTGGGCACGGGCAATAAAATCCTGCCGAGGGATTAACCTTCGGGGGATTTTATTGCCTGTGGCGAATATTCTGGCGTGGGAGGGGCCCGTTCTGGGCCAGTAGGGAGTTGCTCCACGTGTCCCTCTGATATCAGCAGAGGGCACAGTGGAGGAGCAGGGGCGGGCCCGGTGTGCACTCACCCTGCCACTGGGCAGGCAGCGGGGGGACTGTCTTTCCCTGCACCCGTCGATCTCGTAACCCCAGGAGTGCCCGCTGAGTAGTGTTCTCGCGCCTCTTGGGACCGAGGGTCTTGGCTTCACTGCCCGGACTGTGAGGAAGAAAACCTCTATATAAAATTAGGAGAGGTAGGGCCTGCGAGCAGCAGACTCGGGGTAGTCTGCTGCCCGACCAGCAGCTGGCGTAGCTGGCACAGCCGGCGTAGTTGGCGCAGCTGGTAAAGGCCCATGAGGTGAGGTGGCGTGCAGTGTTCCGTGTGCGCCACAAAGGAGGGTGCGGCCAACGTAAGGCCGCACGGGGAGAAGCGGCTCGCCTGCTTGTGGCGGGCCAGGACCTGTCGGGGGTGGTTGTGTGAATACTCACGGGTTCCCACACCCCCGGCTAAGGTAGTTGAAGGAACACCGTGGTGGTTTTAGTCGGTAAGAGTCCGACACTGGCTCCGCCTACCCCGGGCGGAGTGCGTCCATGAGGATTTCCCCACGGAAAAAAAAAGCCTTGTTCAGCAAAGTTGCTTTTGAGCGAAAATAATGATATATTTTGTGTAGGTATTATTTTTATGATCCGTTTTTTTTCAGCATTGCCTCTATAATATTTACTACTTTTGTTTTTTAATGAATTATTACCCCATTATCTTTTCTTCTACCAAATAGTTATATCGCTTCCTATGTTCCTTTATTCCTTAACGTTGAGAAATCTTGTCTTAAAATAATCGATGGACAGTTTTAAACTTGGCTGAAGTGGTTCAGTGATTGATGGAGCTTGGCCAAGGTCCCTATCGATTACTGTCGATAAGTAGGACCTTAGCTGATGTATTAGTTTACGGTAAATACTTTACAGTAATGCCCTTTTAATTGTAAAAGTAAAGATAGAAACTTTACGATAAGAGTTTTACTGTTTCATTAAAAGTTTTTAAAGTATGATATTGATATTTCCAAAATAATTATGGCTACAGAGTTCAAATGGCTATAAGCACATAATAATATGAACAATTATTAGGTCATCATCATACGCACACACACCACTATAAAATCCACTAAAAGCCACTAAAAAGTAGTTTTCTCTAAAAAGTATTTTTGGGTTGTTTCCGACATTTTTCCTTACGGCTGGACCTTATAATCATCATCATTTCAGCCGAAAAACGTCCACTGCCAGATAAAGGCCTCCCCCAAAATCGGGGGATATGTCATAATTGCCACCAGGCGGGTTGGCGATCGCAGTTGGTTGGTTAAATACTCAGCGAACGCTGCTGCCCATCCTCTGGTGAATCTCTTAGTCGCCTTTTACGACACCCATGAGAAGAGATAGGGTGGTGCAATTCTATATGTCCGGCACCACACGGAACTAATTATTAGGTAGGTGTTAGATAATCTAGTACAAGTGTAAATGAAAAATTAAAAATAAGCCCAAGACAACCCATTCGCTCATTCATTCTTTCATTCATTGACACATTCATAATCTAATTCGCCACAACCGATACTACATCTTATATCAAAATTTCATAACAATTAAAGGAGTGAAAATAGCTTAGAATTTCTCACCAATTTATCCTCATTTCTCTTTCCTGCTCCATCATCAGACCCATCTATCTATAACGTATTCATTGAAACCATTCCAGTAAGCTCAAACACGATATCTCTGCTGTAAGTTGGTGAGGAGTTGGGTATCCTGCAGATTCCAGGTGATGCTGCAGTATCAAGTCAAGGTTTTCATGTTATTGCAATATAATTGAAGTAGCAGGATACCGTGTGGTTCCTCGTGGTGCAGGACGTAAAGAATTGCACCATCCTGTATTTTCTCATGGGTGTTGTAAAAGGCGACAAAAGGATTCAATAGAGGATGGGTACTTGGGCAGGAGCGTGGTTTCAGACCTGTGGAAATTGCTCACATCCCTTTAACAAATAAAATCGACCGTATCTATAATAAATTACCGAATACATTAAAAATACTAAATTGCAGGCTAATTGTTCGAATGGCTGAATAAAAATAATTATTATACTATTAGGGAATTCTTCGATCAAAGATTATAATGTCTCAAATTTTGCATGCTTTAATTTTATGCAAAAACATGAACGATCTCATATTTCAGTTTATAACACCTTTTTATACCATATTTTATGAAAATAAATATATTCTATTCTATTCTAACAACTAATTTATTAATAGCTAAGTCACTTGACATTTAATAAGAATGCAGGGACAAAAGCACAAAGAGAAGTAAGGTAAACCTTTTTTAATCTTTTCAGTAGGAAAGTAAGTGAATATTAAATTTCAAGTGAAAAACTCAACTTGATAATGGTCCGCCTTCCGCATCCAGCGGATTCCCGCGACCTTCACTTCTTCAGGTCGTCGGTCCACCTTGTCGGGGGGGGGGGGGGGGCCTTGGAATAAGTAGTTTTAAATATTGCTTACCCAACCTAATAGCAAATGAAAAAAAAAACATCTTTGCGAAAGTGGCCGAAATGGGTAGTCAAAATTTCAAAGTAGTGCTACCAGATTCATGCGCCTAAACCAGTTTTCAAAACACTTTTTCCAGTCCGCCGCAGACACCTCGTTTACAGCCTGCTCGAACGCAGCCAGCGCATCTTCCGGCGACGAAAATTGTATCCCTTTGAGCTGATTTTTTATTTTTGGGAATAAAAAGAAGTCACACGGTGCTAGATCAGGGCTGTAAGGAGGGTGACCCAGGAGTTTGACTGGCGTGCTGTCCAGGAAGTCCCTCGTTTTGAGTGCGGTGTGCGCAGGTACATTGTCGTGGTGGAGCAGTAGCCCGCGGAGCCCTGTGTTTGGTCGCTTGTTGCTTATAACAGAGAAAACTTCTGGCAAACATTTGGTAGTATACCATTCGGCATTAATGCTTCTTTGATCCCGTAAGGGAATTGATACCAAGTGGCCAGTCAAATTAAAAAAGCTAGCGATCAAAATCTTACCCCCGCTTCTAGATCGCTTCACTTTGGTAGGCGTTGGCTCATTTTGAAACACCCAAACAGTCGACTGGCGCTTGGTTTCTGGGTCGTATTGATAAATCCAGGACTCATCACCTGTAACGATGTCGTAAACACGCCGAGACGAGCCTGCTTCAAATTTGTTAAGCATATCACGGCACCATTCCACCCGGGCCTGCTTCTGAGCATCGGTGAGGTTGTGCGGCACCCAGCGTGATACTATCCTCCTCACGCGAAGATGGCTGTGTAGAATCTCGTGAACGCTTCCCGATCCAATCTTCAATATGTGTTGAATCTCCTGATATGTAATTCGCCTATTGTCTTGGATTAAATTTTTCACTGCTAGCACGTTTTCTTCGGTAACAGCCGTCAAAGGGCGACCGCTTCTTTCGTCATCCCCCAAAGTTGGTCGACCGCGCTTGAATTCGTTATACCAACGATACACGGTTGCCTTGGAAGGGCCTTCATCCATGAATGCCATTTGAAGTCTATCGTACGATTCATCCGGTTTCAGGCGACACTTGAAATCGTATAAAATCATAGCTCTAAAATGTTCCCGGCGCAGATCCATATTTCAGTGAGACACAATACTTTGAATTAACTCGCAAAAAATGTGGAGGGAAATTTTGAAATTGGAACTTACTTATTTTTACTTATAAATAATCATATTTTCGAAAAACATTATAACTGGCCAGTCTCCCATATATAAAAACTTTTTTTCGCAATACTTTCTGAGGGGCCTGGTATATGAAAGGGCTACATTTGCAGTTTCCAAAAAAACGGTTTTTATATATTTTTATGCTGCGTTTTTTTCGGCGCTCATTTTATAGACTTCGAAAATCCGAACGTTAAGGCCCGTCCGTTCATTTTATATTGGTCAAAGCCTGTAACTATCTGTGGATCACACAAATATTTGTTCCGTGCGGGAATGGAACCCGTAACCTTGAGCGCAGAAGCTGATCGCTCAGCCATTGCGCCAATCAATCACCAAAAGGCTATTAATAAATTAACTCAGCCTATCGCAGTCCACTGCTGGACATAGACCTCTCCCAAGTTGCGCCACAACTCTCGGTCCTCTGCCTTCCGCATCCAGTCCCCCCCAGCCACGTTTTTCAGGTCGTCGGTCCACCTGGCGGGGGGGCGCCCTACGCTGCGTTTGCCGATTCGCGGTCTCCACTCAAGGACTCGTCTGCTCTAGCGGCCATCGGTCCTTCGACAGACATGGCCAGCCCACTGCCACTTCAGCTTACTGATCCTACAAGCTATTTCGGTCACTCCGGTTCTTCTCCGAATAATCTCGTTTCGGATTTTATCCTTCAAAGAAACTCCAAGCATAGCTCGCTCCATAGCTCGCTGAGCGACTTTAAATTTGTGGACTAGCCCAACTGTCAGTGTCCACGTCTCGGCGCCGTAAGTCATGACAGGCAGGACGCACTGGTTGAAGACCTTTGTCTTCAAACTTTGCGGTATAGGCGACGAGAAGACTCGGCGAAGTTTGCCAAAAACAAAAAAAAAACAAAAAATTAATAAATAACGATACATAAATAATAAATTCACAGGGATTCACCAGAGGATGGGCAGCAGCGTTCTCTGAGTATTTAACGAACCAACTGCGATCGCCAACCCGCCTGCCAAGCGTGGCGATTATGGCATATCCCCCCCTTAATTGGGGGAGGCCTATGTCCAGTAGTGGACGTCTTTCGGCTGTAATGATGATGATGATGACATAAATAATTAATCAAGGTTCCATCAGAAGACGTGTTGCATGTTTTTTCAAGAATTTCTTTTTGTTGCAGGAGAACCAATGCATGAGGATTAAGATCCTAGGGGACTGCTACTACTGTGTGTCTGGTCTCCCGGTGTCGAGACCCAACCATGCTTACAACTGTGTCAACATGGGGTTGCAAATGATTGATGCTATACGGTATGTGTTACCTAAACTTTAACAACAATTTCAACCTCACAGAACGGATTACAATTCGTATGCCTTCTATGTGCATGCAGTAAGATTATGGAACTCACTCCCGCCTAACATACGGAATTCTCAACCTATATCTGTCTTCAGAAGACGTGTTAAAAAGCATTACCTTTCCTCTTAATTTGTTATTGCATATTTATGTCATATTATTCTGTGTATAATTTATATGTATTAATTTAAGTATCTATTGCTTTATTAGAACTAATTTTAAGTTTCTTATCTTTTACATACTGTTGTCTACAATTCTTACTTATTTCTCCTCTCGCAGGTCTACTGGTAGAAATTTCTTTGAAATAAGCAGTACACTTGTACTAAATACTTTTAATGCTGTTTTCTTTCATATGTTATTGTGTGTACTAAATTATAAATAAGTAAATAAATAAACGATTGTAAATTTTAAAAAAAACTCGACACAACCCATTCACTCATTCATTCTTTCATACGCTAATTTCGCACAACCGAAACTACATCATATACTAAAATTTAATATCGATTGAACGAGTGAAAGTAGCTTAGAATCCCTCACCAATTTATCCTCATTTCTCTTTCCTGCTCCATCATCGGACCCTGATCACCATCTATCTATAACCTATTCATTGAAACCGTTCCAATGAGCCCAAAAAAAACTCTGCTGTAATTTGGTGAGGAGTTTGGTATCCTACAGATTCCAAGTGATGCTGCAGCATCAGGTTAATGTTACTGTTCTTGCAACATCATTAAAGTAACAGGATAACAATAGAATCGATCAGATTTGTGGAAGTTGCTCACATCCCAGCATCAACTATAAAAAAACTGATGATCTTCAAACGGCTCCACAGATTTTCTTGAATCATAGCTAAAAATACTCTCTATCAAGTCCCCTTTCAAACAAAAATAAATGAATCAAAATCGGTACATCCTTTTGAGAGCTACGATGTCACAGACAGACACACAGATACACAGGCACAGATACCGGTACCGATAACGGTTTTAGTAAGTAATCAGGGCTGCAAGAATGTGATAAAAATCTGATTCATGTTTAGTCAAAAAAGATTTGTTCCCTTTTGGGGGAGGCATATGATCAGCAGAGGACATCTTTCGGCTGAAATGATGATGATGATGAAAAAAGATTTAGATTGTTACCATAAACACAACTATATGTATACACAACTTACTTAAGAATAAACAAAATAAATAAAACAAAACTAAAAGCTACAAAAAATCCAAAAAATCCCCCGCATCGCTTTCTACCGGAAGCGTGCCCAGAATACTGGCAGCATTGCCACGTTGTATGGCAATGCTTATTCTTTGACCAAAGAAAAGGCCAGCATTCTGGTCACGTGAAGTGTCGACCAACCGCCTGGAGATGGCTTTGAATAAGAGACGAGCACTCGGACCCCACGATCCGAGTGTTTCAACCCCAAACGGCTCGAAAATATGATTACTTTATTATGTTATCATATTTTTGCCGCTTGAGGGTCTCAGCAGGTCTATTTCTTTTTTTTTAGATTGTAAAAGTTAAAGTTTAACATTTATTTTAGGTTCGTCCGCGAAGCCACTGGTTTTAACGTGGACATGCGCATAGGCATCCACACCGGCAACGTGTTGTGTGGCGTGCTGGGACTACGGAAGTGGCAGTTCGATGTCTGGAGCGATGACGTCACGTTAGCCAACCATATGGAGTCCGGCGGTATTGCTGGGTAAGCAAATCTAGTCATTTAAAAATATTCTTGCCAGGCGTACTCGTGTAGGATATATATTAGAAAGAAAAAACAATAAGACGTGATTTCCAAAGATGATGATTATATTAGCATGTAGTGGAAGAGACTCCATTAGATCAGCAGCATCTTTGTTCGTATTGTTAGGGCATGAAGGAGTATAATTGTGTTTTTATTAAAATACCTATATAACATTTGTTTTTGTTTATCATATACCAGAAAACGGGTTATTGTACTCATCATTATGAACAATTTTTAGGTTTTAGGACACTCAGTACAATATAAATGCTAGCACCACCTACATACACAAGATTACGTCTGTATACAACGCACACACACGTGTAGGTTAGGGATGCTCGCTGCTTGTAGTGCTGACTGGATTCCAAGCACTTCTCAGTAGTTCTCAGAGATGGCGTACTTGTATAGCGACTGGCGATTGACGTCCATAGCAATCTTGCAGTCTAATTGCCATCTTACTGCGGGTGCATGCCCCCGCACGCACCCGCAGTTAAATCTTAAATTGGCAGGGGGTGGTGAGTGACCGTTCTGTACGTTAGTACAGTCTAACAAAGCAATTGGTATACAGGGTAGAGAGATATAAATGAAGTTTTCTCAGAAGATTATCGATGTTTTCGAGTGAGATATCATTTCAATAACGGACGAAGTTAAACTGTATTTATACAATACCCTAATCAAACCATTCTATAATAACTTCCTGAGAAATCTTCATCTATATCTGGCGATCCTGTATACTAATTGCTTTGTTAGACTGTACTATTAGATATTCTGTGCTATAGGACCAAACCTGGAATCGCGAAAATCGACAAAATGGGTTGGTCCGATAGTACAAGTTTTTTTAAATACCTATGTTGTTCCTAAAGATGAGTGCAATGACCCCCTTTTAAGGTTTGGTGAACAAAAACAATTTTTGTATAACAGGTACCTCAAGCGTTTAAGCGTTTTCAAACTATACAACCTATCTGTGGTCTAGCGGTTCGAGTGTCAGACTGCTGACCAAGAAGTCGTGGGTTCTATTCCCATAGAACACAAATATTTGTGTGATAAACATAAGTGTTTGTGTTGATCTGGGTGTTCCTTATGTATTATAAGTACCTATGTATTTACAAAAAAACAAATATAAAAGTGTTATAATTATCCATTGTCTAGTACCCATATTACATGTTCTGCTTAGTTTAGGACTAGATGGTGCTGTTAAAAAAAAACCAAATATTTATTTATTATTTTTTACAACCACAGACAACATACACGTAGAAGCGGATAGGTTGTTTGCTACGAAAGTGTAGCTGCAATATTATAGCCTGGGCTACGTCGTAGCTCGTAGCATTATAATTATAGTGCGGTGGACACAAAAATTTGCTATCTCGCTGCAAAAGCAAAATCGTTTAATGCTGAAACGACAAAGAGCCAGCATATGGACCATAATTCTATCACTCATAAAATTTAATATTTTCTGTATCCCCTTTTACTAAGGATAAGCGAAACTGAATATACGGGTCTAATTTAATTTTGCCACGAACTATTTTCCAAGCTCGTTTTTCATGAACCAGTGAATCCATTTACGCTTTTATGGGCTGGCAAACAAAGAAACTATATTCATATAGTATGCCAGCACTACCCACTAATTATGCTTTCAGCGTTAATTTTTATGCGTTTTTTATGGTTTCCCACAACGTCCGAGTGATGAACAATGTAATTTTAAAATTAAATGTTTTCAAAGTGAAAAATGGAAAAGTTTGCCGTGTTTTGTGGTGGCCTTTGTTTTGTAATGACGACCATTTATAAATATCCCACTAACATTATAAATGCGAAAAAATGGATGTTTGTTAGTTTATTTGTCCTTCAATCACGCTGAAATAGCTGACCTGATTTCGGTGATTTTGTTACACAGATAGTCAATAACCCGGATTAATATAAAGACTACTTTTTATCCCGGGAAGATAAAAAACCGAGGGATGCGCTATAACATATTTCTGATTTTCTGAGATAAGCCGAATTATACGTGGGTAAAGCCGCGAGCATAGATTAGTATTACATTAGGGTCTATTCAGACAGGCCAAACCATAAACACATCACAGCGGCCAAAATGTCGCCAGGCAGTGGCAGTTGCCTGAAGTAACCACGCTCAACCATCGCTTAACATCAGGTGAGGTGGCGGTCAAACGCAAGACAGTTAAGAAAAAAAAAAAAAGTAACGATGTCGCTGTCACAAATTACAAGTGGTTGAGTTGCAATATACGCATAGTGGATGGTCGGTGGTCGGCCACTTGCGCGCAAAACCGCAAGGGTTACATTGTAGCCGCGATGTCATCGGGGTATTGACTACACGTTCATGGCAGCCGTTGAACGCGACTGCAGGTTGTCGTTCTTGTGAATGGAACTACGGCAACTTTTTGCCGCTCTGGCGTGGCAACTACAACATTAGTTTAGTATTATTATTTGAGGAAAGAGATAGTAGGGGTCTTGAACGCCCCTAAGCCATTGCGACCTGATAAGATCTATTGTGACGCCTCTTGCAGCATTACAGCACTTCCCCAAGCTGCAAGTCAATCATGAAGTCGACTATGACCTTGGGGGAGGAGGATTTGATCTCCTGCGTTGAGATGACGTGGCCTCCAAGATGCTTGCTTCTGATGTCGTGCACTGCATCACATTCGCATAGGATATGGATGGGCGTCTCATCCTTATCGCAACAAAACCTGCAAACTGTGGTATCACTGAGGCCCATCCTGTGAAGGTGTTTATTCAGCTTGCAGTGCCCAGTAAGGGTTCTTGTCAGGATTCTTATCTAATTCTTGTTCAACGAAAGCGCTTGTTTCGTAAACCTTTTTTTGAAGCCCACAAGTAGAGCTTTCGAGTGTTCTTGGCCTGGGGATTTTTCCCAAAGGCTAATACTTTGGTCAGTTCCCCAGTTTTTAAGGTAGGCTGTAGTGGTGCATTTAGGAATGCGACAGATTAGCTCCGGGCCCACAGTGGGGCTTTCAGCACCAGCTCTAGCCAGTTCTTCAGCGGCTTCGTTGCCCCCAATGCCACAGTGTCCAGGCGCCCAACCTAGTGCCACCGAGTTTGCCGCTCCTTGTGGGTTTAGTAGCTGGACATACTCCTTTACAAGTTTGTCAATTTCTTCTGAATCCAAGGCTTTTAATGCTGCTTGGCTGTCAGAGAAGATGAAGATTCACCTATTAATATAGGTCCTCTGCAGACTTAAACGGACACATCCAATAATGGCAAATAATTACGCTTGAAACACGGTGGTGTACTGGCCTAGGTTGGCGAATCTTTTCACCTTTGGCCGCCCACCGTGGAATCCAGCTCCTGCTAGACCCTCTTTTTTTGATCCGTCGGTGAACCAAACAACATCAGTGGACTGAAGCTGGCCTGGCGTGTCGTCCTTCCACTCAGTCCTCTGAGGTATGAATACCATAAACAGTCTGTTAAAGCTGTATTCTTTTAACATTGCATCAGTGGGCATGGCAATGATGTCTTTCTTCATAAGGTTCTCCTGCAGTGCCCTCATGGCAGTCGACTTCCATCTTATTCTTCCCGCTATTCTGGCCCTTATCATTGCTGCCCAAGCCTCCATTTGCACCTGCACATGCAAAGGAACGAGATTAAGCAGAGCCTCAAGTGCAGCGGTCGGAGTCGATGCAATTGCTCCTGTTGTTATGAGACACACGAGTCTCTGGAGGCTTGAGAGAGCATCCCTGCAGGTAGTCTGATGGGTTTTTCCATGCCATACGACACAGCCTAGGTTATCATGGGCCTTACTATAGCAGTGTACAGCTACAGCGTAGCCCATGGTCTATGGCCCCATTTCGAGTTGACCAGTCGGCAGGAAGCTCCCAAAGCAATTTTTGCTTTCCTTGTCACATGTTTAATGTGTGCATTCCACGTGAGTTTTTGGTCTAGGATAATGCCTAGATATTAGACCTCATCCGAAAAGTTGACCGTTTTACCGAAGAGGGTTGGTGGTTTTAAGCCATCCAACTTCCTTTTCTTAGTAAAAGGTACAATGACAATCATGTCTGCATTGACCGAGAGTTAGGAGTCTTTGCACCATCTTTCGATTATTTTACAGGCCGTTTGCATCAGATCGGAGATGACTGATTGGCATTTGCCAACGGTAATCACTACCAGATCGTCCGAGTAGCCTTGCGTGTAAAAGCCAGCCCTATTGAGCTCGCTCAGTAACCTGTCAACAACTAATGACCATTCTAGGGGAGACAAGACGCCCCCTTGTGGGCAACCCCTATTTAGTCTCATCCTTATGGTCCTTATGATCCTTATTAGTTTAGTAAGGAGATTAGTTGCTTCATTTGATTTTTCGCTTTTCAGTTTCTGTTTTCGTCGGTTCAATTTTTTGACAAAATGTTTTATGTTTATAAATAATAGAGGGTCAACAAGCAAGCGGGTCACCTGATGGTGATCACCGCCACCCATGGACATCCGCAACACCAGAGGAGTGGTCGATGCGTTGCCGACCTTTTAAAAAGTCGTTATCTATTTGCTTTTTTCTTGAAGGCTCGTATGCCAAATTTGTTCGAAAAAACCTCTGGCGGAAGTTATTTCCAAAGTTAAAGGCGACTGTAGATCACAACACAGCGTCGTGACTATGGCTCTTTTCCCGCGTTGTTTAAAATTCACAAATAAATGAATTTCAGACTTTTGCCCTTGCTTGGCCGAATGATTATAAAGAAATGAGCATTCATTAAACATCGAAAAAAACCAAAGTAGGCCTAAAGTCAAACTTGAATATTGACATTCAAGTTCAAACGTAATTTAAGTATTAGATTACTTTAAAAAATTCTACCGAAGAATTTCAAAGAAATATTTTTTTTAAGAATTTGATGTCAGCCTGTGAAATACTTACTTAGAAAAACATAATTAGAACAAGCTTTTGATATAGAGACAAAAAACAGCAGTAGTTGCAGTACTTCAAAAACCCTGAAATTGTTTTATATTTTTTTATGAAAAACTATGCCTGTAGTCCAGAACTTTTTGCGAAACAAGTCAAGCGATTAGTTTTCTTTCATCATCTTCATCAGCCTATATGAGTCCACTGCTAGACTGCCTCTCCAATGGCACTCCACTGACATTGATTCTCAAATTCAAATCAAATTATTTATTTGCTAATATGGTATTCTTATGGAAGAGCTATTGGTCGATGAAAGAACTGATGAAAGGACCCCTCCCTCTCTCACTAAAGCGAAAGCTCATGGACATGTGCATCCTCCCCACACTCACCTATGGAGCGCAAACATGTTCACTGACAAAGCGTCAAAAGTCCGCACTTGGAGTTTGTCAGCGAGCAATGGAACGCAGTATCCTAGGAGTTAGACTTACTGATCGCGTAAGAAACTCTATACTGCGTTCCGAAACACAAATTGCTGATGTAGGCCAAACAGCTGCCAAGCTTAAGTGGAACTGGGCTGGTCACATCTGTCACTTGCCGGAGGAGCTATGGGCGAAAACAACCACACAGTGGGTTCCAGACAGCAGCAAACGACAACGCGGCAGGCCCAGAAGAAGATGGTGGGACGAACTTGACTCCTATCTGAAAGATTGGCCCCAGAAGGCAAAAGACAGGGACAAGTGGAAAAAGGGAAGGGAGGCCTTTGCCCTGCAGTGGAACACTACAGACTGATAATAATAATAAAATAATGGTATTCTTACAGGTGTAGGTAACTTATGAATAGTTTCAGCATATGCTGCCCCTTGGGCGGTGTAAATTGGACTTATACATAACAAAATGATTAATTATGAGCATGCACATTAATTATGTGTAACTTTTATGTTATAAACCTAGGTATCTTATCTTCTGTGTCACCTATCGTCTTACTCAGGTGTTCACCGGGCATGGTTGTTTCGGTGTAATTTTTTTTTCTGGTGGGTGCGCCATTTGGCTGCTACATTTTCCTTAATATGGCCAGCTAACACAGTTTTTTTTTAACAATATAACCGCTTTATACAACGTGTTATTGAAATAACTGAAAACCTCTTGTGGGGTCATTCTACTCATCAGTATGTTTTTTTTTTTAATTTGGTATTAACACTAAAATCGCGAAAAATAAATCAACTGTTTTTTACATATTGTTGATTTACGTGAACACAAATGTAGGGAACAGGTGATATTTTTTTCGCAATATCAGGGTTGGTCCCATAGTAAAAGTTTTTCATACTGATGAGTACAATGACCCCTTAAGAGATTTTCAGTTATTTCAATAACACGTTGTATGTGTCTTCACAGCGAAATTTTTATCAATATGATAATACGATATCAATAGTAATAAAAAAATACTGTATATGTATCTTATCGCCTCTAATCATTGAAACAGAGAAAACTGGACTATGGAGTTTCTTGCCGGCTCTTCTCCATAGGACCAACTTTTAGGAACCGTGCAACTAGATTCAAAATTAACGTTTTGAAAGTGCATATCAATTTACACACTATCCTTGTTTTCCTACGGTCAAAATTACCTATCCACGATTTTCCCTACTAGAGATAGAAATTTTACATATAATGTATTGACCTTATGTCAAATTTCTATCTTTAGTAGGGCAAACCATGGATAGATAGGTTATTAATTTAGGCCGTTAAATAGCTTATAATAAAACCTTACAAACTTTTTTCATAGACGAGTGCACATCACCAAAGCAACACTGCTGCAGCTGGGTGGAAGGTACGACGTGGAACCCGGAGATGGCGCGTCGCGAGAAGGCTACCTGGCCGACCACAAAGTAGAGACGTATCTTATAGTGCCACCAAGGGTATGTCATTCATCTTCTTTATTAAAATAATATTTCTCTCGACTCCCATTGGTAAATAAAACGTGTATACTGATGCTCGCGTCATGCTCGTGAACGGGTGCCGTCTGTCGGGACAGTTCAGCTCCTATATACTATGGCAACTCTTTTTACGTTTATTTCTAAAGGCAATATTATCACTTATAATAAAACATAATAATATCTTCTCGTCCAAAATACCGCAGTGTCTCAAGACGAAAGTCTTTGACCAGTGTGTGTTGCCAGTAATTACTTACAGTACTGAAACGTGGTCGCTCACAATGGGCCTGATAAGAAGGCTCAAGGTCACTCAAAGGGCAATGGAGAAGGCTATGCTCGGAGTGTCCCTGCGTGATCGAATCAGAAATGAGGAGATTCGCAGGAGAACGAAAGTAACCGACATAGCCCGAAGAATTGCCAAACTTAAGTGGCAGTGGGCGGGGCACATTGCTCGCAGAACGGATGGCCGATGGGGCAGTAAAGTTCTGGAGTGGCGACCGTGTACTGGGAGGCGCAGCATGGGTAGGCCCCCCACAAGGTGGACCGACGACTTGGTGAAGGTCGCGGGAATCCGCTGGATGCGGAAGGCACAGGACCGGTCGTTGTGGCGATGCTTGGGGGAGGCCTATGTCCAGCAGTGGACGTCTCTCGCCTGAAATGATGATGATGATAAGTATTCGTAGAGTTTCTTGTCAGTTCTTTTCTATAGGACCCACAATTTGGAACCGTGCAATTACAATCACATGAGACTTTCCATCTTCATGTCTCAGTTTGGCGAACCGACTTGCGATACCATTAAGGCAACAGCCTAGGTGGTATTGCAGTTGTTATGGGCAAAGGTAACCGCTTAACATCAGGTGGGCCTTTTTGGCGATTTTCATTCGCACTGTTTTTATTCGCACATTGAGTCACATACCGCTGCGGTTTTAAATTGCTAGTGCATGCAGCTGCATATGATTCCGTGTGTTACAGATTTAGCGAAAAAAAATCGCGCCATTAAAAATTGCAATACGGTGTAGGCCTTGGTGATTAGCAAATAGGCGCCTTGGTAGGGCCAATCGGATTGCAGTACCCCGCCTCAGCTAGTAGCTGGATTTATTGTACGTATTATATTCAACATTAGACATCTTGGTCGCGCATGTTTTGCGCTATAGCGTCTATCGGCTACGCTGCCGACTGAGATGGTCAGGGGGCCTAGTACGAGTTTGACACTTACGAATACTTTCATAGTTTTCGTCGACTTTCATTCATAAATCAGTAGTTCTTCCTTGTATCCGCCAGGGGCGCTACTGATTTATGAATGAAAGTCGACGAAAACTATTTAAGTATTCGTAAGTGTCAAACTCGTACTAGGCCCCCAGGAGTTGCTACTTCGCTTCAGTGCAGTCGGTGATACAATACGGTATCGAGCTGTGGGGACGAGCAGCAGACTGGATACGCGTGTTTCGGATGCAAAAGCGAGCGGTGAGGGCGATGATGCGAGTATCTCGGCTGACGTCAGCACAGCCGTATTTCCGCTCGTTAAGAATACTGACGGTTCCCAGTTTGGTTATTTTTCATTCAGCGATGTATGCTAGGAAAAACTTAAACGAATACACCAAGCTGTGCCTCGGCGACTGGCGAAATCATCAAAGCTGGTACATGTGATGGCGCCAACGGTATACAATCGCTTACCAGACCACGTAAGGGACGCGCCATCAACGCAGTCGTTTGAAACCAGGCTGAAAAGCGCTGGCTGATTGAGCAAGGCTTTTATCACTGGGATGAATTTATAGGATAAGTCACTACTTAAATTGTCAGACTGCGGCTTATAACATTTTTGTTGTAAATAATTACTAATTGTAAAATAGAATAATGATTAATTGAGATTTTAATACGTGGGACACTCAGAAAGTTTTGCGAAACTAAAAAAAATTGTTCTATACGTACATATATTTTTATCAAATCTTTTCAAAGTACTTTCCACCAGCCTCTATACAAAGATTCATGCGCCTAAACCAGTTTTCAAAACACTTTTTCCAGTCCGCCGCAGACACCTCGTTTACAGCCTGCTCGAACGCAGCCAGCGCATCTTCCGGCGACGAAAATTGTATCCCTTTGAGCTGATTTTTTATTTTTGGGAATAAAAAGAAGTCACACGGTGCTAGATCAGGGCTGTAAGGAGGGTGACCCAGGAGTTTGACTGGCGTGCTGTCCAGGAAGTCCCTCGTTTTGAGTGCGGTGTGCGCAGGTGCATTGTCGTGGTGGAGCAGTAGCCCGCGGAGCCCTGTGTTTGGTCGCTTGTTGCTTATAACAGAGAAAACTTCTGGCAAACATTTGGTAGTATTCCATTCGGCATTAATGCTTCTTTGATCCCGTAAGGGAATTGATACCAAGTGGCCAGTCAAATTAAAAAAGCTAGCGATCAAAATCTTACCCCCGCTTCTAGATCGCTTCACTTTGGTAGGCGTTGGCTCATTTTGAAACACCCAAACAGTCGACTGGCGCTTGGTTTCTGGGTCGTATTGATAAATCCAGGACTCATCACCTGTAACGATGTCGTAAACACGCCGAGACGAGCCTGCTTCAAATTTGTTAAGCATATCACGGCACCATTCCACCCGGGCCTGCTTCTGAGCATCGGTGAGGTTGTGCGGCACCCAGCGTGATACTATCCTCCTCACGCGAAGATGGCTGTGTAGAATCTCGTGAACGCTTCCCGATCCAATCTTCAATATGTGTTGAATCTCCTGATATGTAATTCGCCTATTGTCTTGGATTACATTTTTCACTGCTAGCACGTTTTCTTCGGTAACAGCCGTCAAAGGGCGACCGCTTCTTTCGTCATCCCCCAAAGTTGGTCGACCGCGCTTGAATTCGTTATACCAACGATACACGGTTGCCTTGGAAGGGCCTTCATCCATGAATGCCATTTGAAGTCTATCGTACGATTCATCCGGTTTCAGGCGACACTTGAAATCGTATAAAATCATAGCTCTAAAATGTTCCCGGCGCAGATCCATATTTCAGTGAGACACAATACTTTGAATTAACTCGCAAAAAATGTGGAGGGAAATTTTGAAATTGGAACTTACTTATTTTTACTTATAAATAATCATATTTTCGAAAAACATTATAACTGGCCAGTCTCCCATATATAAAAACTTTTTTTCGCAATACTTTCTGAGGGGCCTGGTATGTCAAAATAAGAATATTATTATAATAAATTTTAATAATGTAATAGCATGTAATAATGATAACTGAAAATGTAATTTTATTTACTTAAAATGTGACTTATAATAATTACTATTATCAATAAATAACTATGAACTATTGGGCTGCATGGTCGGTGAACTATACCTTTCTCAATAGTTACTTCAACAGCATACGTGTCAGTGACAGCAAGTTAATTTTGGCACGTAACATATTACAATAGTTCCTACGTAATCCTGGTAATAATGGTATGAATAATCCTCATAGAACCTTCTCTACAAACACATTACTGAAGATGTCTTCAGCATCCCTAAAAGGTGTCTTTGTCTATGATTGATGATGCTATTGAACAATGCTTTTGAATCTTGTGCAAAGAATTAGAGCCATTTATAAAAGATGATGAATAGTCTCTTTACAATACGATGATTGTCATTTGACCTAAACATGGATGTTTTTTTGTGGTAAAATGTGTTTTTGGGTTTAGTTTGGATCATGTCCCTTTCAATTTGTGCCTAAATCATTAAGATTAAGTTTTGTAAAGGATTTATTACTAGCACAAGAACCATAACGTTTGTATATGATTATAAATTTTCGAGTTATAGAGAGAAAACTGAAAAATTCTTAAGACGGCCTAGTTCAAAGGTCATTGACCTTAGAGAAAAAGATCTTAGAAAAGAATTCTCCTTTAGTTACTTTCTATTTTAAAAAAACACAAAAAGTAACTTTGTGTTATGTTGACATGACACACTTCTTAAAGTAATCATACTCACATCATCGTATATTGGCAATTCTTCAGGCTATGTCGGTTCGGTCTCCTGCGAATTTCTTCATTTCTGATTCGGAAAGACAATAGTGGAATTATAATTTAAATTTTACTTTCAACTCTTCTGACTTCAACTTCCTGATTTTGCAAAGATTTTTGTTATTCTTTTCATTTGATAAAAACTATAGCGAAAAACCAACCATCAAGGCGTGTGATATCAGATATTTTCCTCTCAACGTAATATATATATATTTCACTTTGATCGGCTGTCTGAAAAATCGCGGCTCAGATGTCGAGCAAGGCGTTTTATCATGGTTGCGTTTTCACAAAATATTCGGAGAAACGAGTCGGTATTTTGTATTCATGTCATTAGAATGTTTTTTTAAGGTTTCCATACCCAAAGGGTTACAGCAGGACCTATTACTACGCTACCCATTAGTACCAAAGTGGTGAATCTACTCCTCCTAACAAACATCATTTATAATGCGAGCAATCCGAAAAAAAAACGCGAAATATCTGTTCAAGAATTAGTTTTTTTCACGTATTCAGGGTTCCTCCCACATAAATAGATAGAGTAGAATAGTTGTAATCACAATTTCACTTGCGATTCATGCGTGGCAACTTTCGAACAAACTACGCCTTACATATTGACGTCATAATTAAAAAAAAATTACTATAATCAAATGTACTTTACAGCTTTTGTTTCTGCAGTTAGAAACAGCACAATAAGGAATTTTTTGCGGGTTTTTGTTGCAGTATTTACAGAAACAAATTATAAGGCGCACTAAGAAAGGCTTTGAAATGCCCTGCAGTATGGTGCAGAGTGTTGGGACGCGCGCCCTGCCCACTTTTCCATCCTATCTATTTCTGTGGTTCCTCCCATAGTAAGTGTTGTTCGTTATGATGAGTAGATTCTACACCAAAATTATTTAAGTTCTTAAGTAAGGTAAGACCTTATATGGTGTAATCGGGCATAAATTGTCCGTCACAAATATGTTGTTTAAAAAAACCACTTATTTTTAGATTTTCTGTATCATAGTCTATCTATGTATTCTATAAGAGTAACTGATCACACTCTGTTTTTTTCCATACGATAATAAAACACATCCAGTATATAGAATAATGTACCCCACAAAAACATTCTGTAAGAACGTACCTAGCCTCAACTAAGATTACTTGGCCATAAAAGTAGTAAAATCAAATAAAGAGTCAAGTCTAAGTGAATAAAAGAAAACGAGTGACTTGGTCGTTAAACATTCAGATTCTATAGCCTCTATCTTGGCAAATACTAAAAATAATAAAATATGTTACGGAAACATTTAGGCCCGTATTCCAGAAGGATACTCAAGCGTTGATCTCTGTTTAAAACTAGTTTTAAGTTGAGCTTTGATTTTAGAACGTCCCTCAAGCAGAGATTTGTTGATCACAGTTCAGCTGAGTTTAGTTTCGTTTTATATTGTCACCTGTTTCGGTATTTGGGCAGATATTTGATCTGTAATCACTCAAGCGTGGTCCAGACTACGCTTGAGTAGAGATTTCTATTATATTTCAGGTCAAATTCGTGTGTTTTGTTGTTGAATTAAAGTTTATAATTACCGTTCTGGAATAAGACCGATACTCAAGTAACGATTCTATCCTTAAGTAGTGATCAGGTGATTGGAGTTTTAACTGTACTTGAGGAAGCTTCTGTAATATGGGCCTTAGTGCGCGTGTCCGACTTCCACTTGGCCGTTTTTTTTATAAACTAGCTTCAGTCTGCTTGCGATTTCATCCACGTAAACTTTGATCCCCCATTAAAACCATAAATTACAATAACATTAAAACCTAAATCGAGAAGTCTACGAAACGAATAATAAATTGAGCACATTTTTCTCTCTCAAATAATTTTCTTCCCTTAGGTAAATTTACGAAATTCTCAGACAAATCAATCAGTTGATAATTCCGTTCGAATTGATTGATTCCTGTCACCGGACCTTCCCAATTAAGGCTCGAATTCATCCATCATCAAAAAGTTTGAAAAATGATTGGATCGAAAACGAACTATTCAGGTTTTGACGGTATCATGTAAAAGTAACTAGTTACAATTTCATTGAATTGTAAATCAGTTGCTTTCAGTCCATTGGGTCAAATAAAATGAAGGCGATCTTGTGTATTAAAAACAAATTGCGTCGGCAGAAAGAATGGAAAGAAAAGAAAGAAAAAGAATGAAAAGTGATTTATTGCCATAACAAGATGACATGCGGTAGGTGCACATAAAAAATAACTTAATTAGGTACATTATTTTGGAATGGGTGCATCTTTCTTTTTGTTAAGAAGCGAATTGATATTAAATTAAGAGGTTACTATAATACAAGAGTACGTACTCTTTTTTTGTCACATTTCTCTGCTTTTCATAACGTAAGAACCTATCGAGCGTATGTAGTAAATAATCTAGGATTTTTTGTTTCTAAATCATTTTCTTTTCCGTTTCTTTAAGGATTTTGTTTTTGAAGACGTTTCACCTGTAAAGTTAAAACTTAACATCATATTCTTTGATGTGTTCTATAAATAGCTACACAATAAATAGCTGACATTAAGTTTTCCTTTTATTCACCAATGTTCGCCACAACTATCACGAAGATAACTTTCCTTTTTTTATGAGCACACATTTTGTGAAACTGCAGTGCAAAGGCCTCCCCTCTTTTCTTCCTCATTTCACGGTCCTTTGTTATTTATGACCAATTCTTTAAGTAGGAGTCTAGTTTTTCCTACTATCTTCTTCTGGGTATACCACGTTTTTATTTTTGCCTGTTTGGTATCCACACTGTTATGAGTTTTGACCATAGCCCCTCCGGCATTTGGAAAATATGGCCATCGTAGATCCATTTCAACTCAGCTGCCGTGTGACCTACATCTGAAATTTTAGTTTGGGATCGCAAGTATGTAAGTAAGTTGTTGTTTGGGAGTTTCTTTCGTGATCAGTAAGTTTGACCCCCAAAAAACTGCTTTTTATTTCTCGCTGACAGACCTCGAGTGTATTATCTTTAGTAAATCGAACACCATACTTAGCAACGAGCCAGGATTGAAATAAAAAAGTAGTGATAGCCTAGCGTTAGAACGCTTGCCTTCCATGCAGTAGGGTCTGAGTTTAAACCCGGCGAGTTTAAAGATAAGTTTAAAAATCAGAGGTGCGGCTCTGATTTTTCATAGTCATGTGTGCATCAAAATTTGATTTTCACTTACTTTAATCGTGAAGGAAAACATCGTGAGGAAACCTGCACACCTGAGAGTGCTCCATACAGTTCCCGATGGTGTGTGTAGTCCACCAACCCGCACTAGGCCAACGTGGTAGTGGACAATAATGCCAAGCAGTGGGACAGCAAATGTGTGTTCATGTGATAAAAATCAAAGTTAACAACTACAACACAACTGTTTAGCAACCATTATTTTACGAAGTTACATTATAACCATCATGCCGTGCGTATAGTTCAATCATGTGTGGTGATGTCATCGGTGCCGAATATGTAGCGACACACGAATATTGGCATATTCGTGTGTCGCTACAAATCGAATTGTGTATGTAGATCGAACATGGTATTGTCTCATGTAATATGCATGAAAATTGAGAATGGGTGATATAGTTCTGCGGTGTATGATCTATTGAACAAATCTGTACTATCACGTCTGTTATTCCTTCATGGGACAGCATATTAAGTGTTTGTGTTGGTCTGGGTGTTGTATATGTATTATAAGTATGTATTTACAAAAAAAAAGAAGTATATTAGTATTATATCCATTGTCTAGTACCCATAGCCACAGAATATCTAATAGTACTCCATAGCACAAGCTCTGCTAGGTTGGGACTAGATGGTGCTGTGTAAAAAATGTCCCAAAGATATTTATTTATTTTATTATTTATTTATATTATGGTATAGGCGCTTCTAGTTTCTCAATTTGATATTCATCTCAATAATGATATTAATAAGCATATTATTGTCGTTTTTGTTAAAAATCTCAAAGGAAGTCGGTCCAAAATTTTATTTTATAAGAAAAAAATTGTAGGTAACTATTGAATTCAAAAGTTAGACATAACATTTGGCATTTTGCGATAAATTAGTAATTGACAATGATAAAGATGTTTTTGAGAGTTTTAAAGGCATAATCTTGGTAGAACGATGTGATTTGTAAATTAATTTAAGTAGCTATCTACTTAAATTACGTACGTAACGTATTGTGTGTTATTAATCGTTAGTTTTACGTTAATCATAAGAGATTGTGTGCTTTTTTAGGGTTCCGTACCAAAAGGGTGCCAAACGGGACCCCATTACTCACATAGGGTTGCCATATAACTTATTGTAGAGTGTGTAATATTAAGTTACAAGAAGAATAAATGTGTAAATATAAACGGGGCCTTTAATTTTTGCCACCAGCAACTATACAATACTTATTTATTACTAGCTGTGCCCGCGACTCCGTCCGCGTGGATGTCGGAAAATAACATCGTGTCATAATTGTAGATCAGACGAGCTTACCTGTAAGCGAAGTCTTGATTCTAATTTTATGAGCTGCGATCTGAAATATAATTGATATTATACATTGTAGTTATCTAATCCGAGCCCTTAGACACCGCGTTTCGTTTAGAAAAAAAAAATAAGTTAAAAATACCATATTTATTATTTCTATCTGCTGGCCACCCCGGTATATGTCACTAGTTTTAGAGATAACGAAGATAAGGAACAAGCCCTGTTGCCTGTACAGGGCAGGTTCCACAATCTAACATTCACTATGTTCATCTGAAAGATTAACGAAGAATGTTTACTAATTATTGCAGCTTTGGGACTGTTGGTGGCGGGTGGGTGATTATATTTCAGATCGCAGCTCATAAAATTAGAATCAAGACTTCGCTTACAGGTAAGCTCGTCTGATCTACAATTTTATTTCGCTGCGATCTGAAATATAATTGATATTATACATTGTAGATGTTCAGAGTTTGCTGCAATAATTAAATTGGATATTTAAATATAATTTGTTTTGATTTATTAAACTCTATACTAACATCAGGGATACCTAATGTATAATGTAGAAATATTAAACAATAGTTGGTAATCAACAGACAGAACGTTAAATATCAATAATCCATTGTCTAGCACCCACAGCACAAGCTCTGCCCAGTTCTGGACCAGATGGTGCCGTGTAAAAATGTCCCAAAGACATTTATTTATTTATTTATCAACCTAAGATATGAAATGTACGAGATTGAAGTACATGCTAATGTATTTTCTTGTTTATTACATGACATATTATGTTGTTTGACATCATTAAAATTTAAGTAGGGATTATTGTTATAATAAATAACTGATAATGCAAAGTTGATGAATAAGATTCTTCACTAATGAGAATTATAATATTGGGTTTTAAAGATATTTTTGAGCTGTTTTCTATCCAGCTGCCTTTCAGTTTCAATGTACACACAGCGTCCTTAATTGATTACCCCTCATGTTCTAAAATTTGTTCATAAGTGGGGGTAACCAATTGGTGTAGCTGACTGTACCTCTTTCTTCATGTTTTTTAACTATTAACTAATGGTTTTACTGTTAGGTTTTTCATGGGATTTTTCGAAAGGTAGACATAAGTAAGGTTCATCATTACCTATTTATTTCTAACAGTTTAAATATGGAAGTAAAAATAAAAATCTATTAAATTATATTATTGTAAGTTGGACTTAATCACAATTGTCTTAGTAAAATCTGTTATTTAGGTTTATTTATTGTTAAATACAATAAATAAAATTGTTAATTAATTATTGATATGTTTATCTATCAGCCAACTTCTTGGCAAGTTTTCCTAAAGTTAGTCTTGTGTTATTAGGCCAGGAAGGTGGTGATGAAATTGGATATTTTTGTAAGATTCTATGAACAAGAGTGTTTTGATAATGATGTTCCAAATCTGTATGCACCTATAAGGAATCTTATAATTATATCAGCCTTATCCACTTGTGGACTGATCAGGGCTGATAAGGCTCCAAGTTCATTGTAATAGCCAATCCTGAGTTTTGATGAACAGATGCTGTACACTAAATCCATAGGTTCTGTACCAGGTCGGTCCACCATACTTTATAAGTATGTAGTATTGTTTTGTAGGCATTTCTTATTAGACGAATAAAAGAAAAAATAGATGAAATAATTTGAAGTTTTTGTGTTATATGCTTAGGACCTTACTCCATGAAATATGTTTACCATAAGTCAATTTTAGTCTGACCAAGTTGTAAGTAAATTAAGCTGAATTTATTGAGTGACAGTTCTCTTACTGTATTGTACTTGGTGTTTCTGCATTATTGATCTTTTATTCTGGTTGTCTTTAGTTTAGCATATTAAGAAGCATAAATGTGAACTAGTCTCTTGACTATGACCAGGTCCATATCCATATAATAATACCTCAGGGTGCATTGTTTAAGTGAAGAAATTGTATGTTTCCATTTTGTTAAAGCAGATGATGGCAGTTGTAATATTGATTCTTAACAGCAAAGCAAGTGATAATATGTTAATACTTGTTAAGCAAATAATTTTTAATGTTACATATTATATGCTGCGATTAATTTTAGTTTATATGGAAATTTTAATAATAAGTAGTATGGACAACCTTTTATTGTGATCAAAATACACCAATGTGGTCACTCTCACTATGCCTCCTTCAAACCCTTTTCAGTAAAAGAGGCTTCTGATATTTTATGACCAACGCTGAATTTGGTATTCAGTACCCATACTAAAATTATTTATAGTATTGTAATTATTATTAGAATTATAGAGGTTTTCAACAACAACAACAACTTCAACAACTTCTAGGCAAAGTGGCTGCTAATTTGTTAGTTAAATTAAATATCTGTAATATACACTTTATTTTCTATGTGTTGTTCTAGCTCCACACTTGTGTATTAATTATAAAACCTAGAAATTTACATTGTTTGTTGGTAACTCCTCTAATTCTGAGAAGAGGCCCATACCTCTGTGCCCGTACCCCGCAGGGGGATAGTTATGGGTTGATGATGATTAGTTAGTCTTTTCAGGGTTTATTAGCAATCCACCCAAAATGTTTTAATAAATTTAGAGTAACATTTACTTTTTCAGTACATCCTTGATAAGTTTTGACCTCTATGTGGGTAAACATCAAGGTAAATAGTTAATAATTAGTTAATAATTATTTATAAACCCTTGGTTAACGCACTATCATATGTATCTGAGTGATAAACCATGATGGAACATAGCTGTGAAACATAATTGTTTAATAGCAGTACTAAGTCAATGACACAAATTTTTTCTGTATTTTTACCCGACTGCACTGCAAAGAGTGCTTCGTTGGTCTAGTGGTTGCTTGCGACCGCTGAGCGTGAAGTCCTGGGTTCGATTTCTGGGTTGGGCAAAGTGTTATTGGGTTTTTCCATTAGGAAATTCTCAGTAGCAGCCCAGAGTCTGGATTTGTGCCCGGTCAATGGCAATAGGCTCGCCCCCTATTACAGGGGACTATAACATAACCGGCGAAATGTGGGTGCACTTTTACACCTCTGCTTACCCCTTCGGGGAAATACAGGCGTGATGTTATGTGTTATGCACTGCAAATACAGGGTCTACTACTACTTAGTCAGTATTAAAAGTTTCTATGAATAAATTAATCAATGATTCCATTGAAGGAACACATGTAAATATTTTTATATAAATCTTAGCGGTTTGATACTGCACAGGCTGCGCAGCAGCCCCGACACCAACCTGCATGCGATAGCCGCCTGGGCTGATAGCCCTCTTGTGGGCACTGGTCACCCGGACTAAATCTCTGCTAGTTATTAAGTACTAACATAGAATAAGTTGCATTTGTTACTAACACATTGTAGACCAATTTGTTGTCTGAAAGATAAAGAATGTTGATTTGAAAGAATTTTGATATGATTTGCTCAAAATAATTTTCTTTTATTTATGGTGTTAGGTTATCAATTAAGGGTAAACCTGAATGTGCCATTATATTATGCATCATGGAAGGTTTTAAGTAATGGATTCATTATTGGTAGATATGTTGACAAGATGACATAGCATTGATGTGACAAGTCTGTTTGTGACAAGTCTGTTTGTTTATAATGATATTATTTCTAACTATGACAAATGACTAGTTAGAATACATAAAGGTATCATGTGGTATCTCGTACACTTGTACCCTTTTTAAAATGACAGGATCGTCAGTTATGTATTTCCAGCATCTACAGTACTTAGATAAATTGTTAGTATGTGGTTACCTGGTTGGTATATTATATGTATATATGGTTGGTACATTTCAGTATCAGCCTTGTGGGTCTTATGCTCTCTCGGAGCTGATGGATAGGTTGCTTTGTCAGAGCTGGTACACATTGGTTATTCTTCTAGAGTTGGAAAGAGTTTCAAGAGCCGAGTATCGATCCGAGGAATCACAATACAACCGAGCATAGAAATAAGGCAGTTCCTGAGCAGCTAAGCCAACCTTACCACTTGTAGCGGCTTAATGCACTTGTGAATATATTATTAAGTCTAATAAAAGTTCACACCATGTGTGATATCTCTTGATTTTGATTAATATTTATCATCAAGTAAAGGTTTTACTTTCATTTTGCATACAATCCGTCATAGCTTTCCTTATAATAGAAGGCCAGTCATAGGTTAAGTCATATGTATGACTTCTCAATCCCTTGGTCCCTGAGTTTAGAGACTTCCGTGAGCACCGCTATCACTTTTGAATTAAGTGGTGGTGCATCCCAGTAAGAGTAGTTGTCAAGCAGTGTGTTTTTCCCCTAATGTAAGTAACCGTTTCTTGTGGGTACAGTTGTAGGAATATGCTTGGACTTTTCGTTGAGTGTTATGGATTCTACTCTTCTTTCTTAGGTTCATTTTTAAATGGGATGTTAAATAACGAAGAGCCTTATTTGAAGCATTTGTTATCAGCCATTGTAACAGAAACATGTTTACTGTTAACTTAAGCATCACGTACTTGATGGCAGATATTCATATGGACCACCGCCAGTGTTTATAAAAACGACTGAAAGCATCGCGTGCCCCGGTGGTCTACTAAAGCCTGACATGCCCACACATGTAGTTTGCAAACCAGCTAGCGACATAGATATCTAATATCGCTCGAATATCTCGTATTCACTAGTTTCACTGTAAATGTAATACACACGCCTCATAAGCAGAGTAAGGTAGAGTTGTCGGTCAGAGTGTCGCCTTAGGGGCGCCACGAAGGCGACGTTTCAAGTACCTATTTGTTTTAGGTAAATCACGGGAAAAAACAGGTTTCGACGTGTTTGGAATAAGGTTATGATTATGGTTATGGTAAAACTCACCTGTTCTTTTATTTTACAATCAAGAAAGGGTTCACCTTCTTCAAGACTCGCATCCATCCAATAATCAGGGTTAGGTGTTCCTGAGAATAGAATAACTGCAACAGCGCGGCTGCGACATTCTGCACAGCCTGTCGTTCGATGGCCGTTCCTTCAGGCGAAAAGCACCCCCGTTTTCGCTTTCGGCTCTCGAACAAAGCACTTTCTAGCATTTTAATTGGTTTTCTTTCACTTGACACGATAATTTAGACAAAAATTAAAGAAAATATTCAAGGAGAAAAAATAAGAACGCAGATGTCATAAGGCGCGCGAAACAGAAGTGACATATACCGGGGTGGCCAGCAGATAGAAATAATAAATATGGTATTTTTAACTTATTTTTTTTTTCTAAACGAAACGCGGTGTCTAAGGGCTCGGATTAGATAACTACAATGTATAATATCAATTATATTTCAGATCGCAGCGAAATAAAATTATGAACACAATATCTTCAAATATATACATATAAGCGCCTACACAGACGATTACACTATTTACCGACCATACTATATTTTGTTTTTACAACCAACCGGCTAAGGTGATGGAATTTCATGGAATTAGCCCTAAACTCCCTCATTCTGAGAAGACGCTCGTGCCCAGCAGTGGGAAGTAATTGGGCTGATTATGTTATTCTATAACACTAACCACATCTCTTCTTATGCTGAGAAGAGGCCCGTGTCCAGCAGCGGGACAGTGATGGGCTATGTTATGTTATTCTATAGTTTCTATAATACTAATAGAATCCAGTTGTATTTTTAGGAACCTGCAACCTGCAACTAACCAACAATCATGACCTCTACTTTGTATGCAACTTAATACAATAGAGGGGTCAAGCTGTATCGCTGGATCTACTCAACCGATTCAGAAAAAACATACCCTATATTTTAAGTTAGACTAATACCAATACAAATGCTAAGTTTCATTACGATCCGTTCAGCCGTTTTCACGTGATGAGGTAACAAACAGACAGACAGACAGACAGACAGACAGACATAATTTTTTTAAACGATTGATTCGTGAGCTTATTTCTAGTCCCCCTAGCCGGTTTTCGCGAAAAAAAACTCAATGTACAGACTTTTCGACCTTTACAGTTTTATTATAGTATATAGATATAGATTACAGTTTTATTATAGTATATAGATATTGTTGTATATTTTGAGTAACTGATACCCTCTTCAATCAGTCTATCTTAGTCCAGTCGTATCTCAAGATAGCTGAAAGACACTCAAACTTAAGCTATTTTATCACCAACAATTATAAAGTTCTGTCCCTAGGGATAGTAGCGAGTCAATTACAGTAATAAACTAAATTACTGGACACTTGCTCCAATTCAAAACACAGTTACAAAGTTCCGACTAGATTCAGTCTGAATAGCCTTAAATTGGAGCAAGTTTCAATATAGCCTCAAGCTGTAATATCTGTCTATCTGTCTGTTCGAATAGACCAAACTAGAGTGGGTATTCCTATCTCGTAGTATTGACATGTTTCACAAAAGTTGTGTGTTTGCACCACAGACAGCAAAAATATACACGAAGTGCTGCGAACAATCATAGTGAAGCCAAGAAAACTATGTTACCTCGTGTACAACCGGCGCTCACGCACACACCAAGCGCTTGAAGGATATTTTCTTTCGTGATGCTTACTGGACAATGCCACAACCAATGTCACACCAGAGGGTTGAGCACGGTTTGAGGTGTATGTGTGCGCGAGCGATGGTTGTAGGTACACGAAGAAGCATAGTTTTTTTTTGGCTTCACTGGATTGTTCGCAGCACTGCGTTTATATTTCTTACTATATCTGTGATTTGCACTGGCATTGGTAATGTAGGACGCGTTGAACAATATTGATAGCCCAATCTACTTGCATTGACAGAAGTTTTCCTTTTAACAATATCACAATACAATTTACCAAGAAATAGGGATTCAAATAGCAAAAACAAAACCAACAAAACAGCATTTGATTACAGTTGTTTGAGATTCAGAACAACAATCAAGCTAACACCAACAAATTTAGAGACATCTCTTCATCTTAAGTAAGAATTGAATTGAAATTAATGAATTTAATTATTCAAAGTGAACAAGTGATTTCCATTCCTTCTTTCCATCTCGTGGGCCCTCAATCTGTTTTCCAATCTATATTATAAATAATACAAATAAGACCGGTCACCTTTTCACGACTACGAAGACTTGCAGCAATATATTTATTTATATATGCTTTATTGTACACCATAAAAAACATTACATTGAATATGCATTGAACTATAATGTTGAAAATATCACACAGGTTGTCCGTCTTTCCATCCCTTGGCAAAGAATATATACCCCGTCAATTTGTTTGCTAATCTATATTATAAAAATACCTCAAGTGGAATGTCAGGTCATCTTTTCACGACTACGAAGACTTGCAACTATAATGTATCTCACGATTTTCATCTTTCCATCGCGTCGGCCGTCAATCTGTTTACCAAAACCCCAAGTGGAACGAAATGTCATCTTTTCACGACTACGAAGACTTGCAACTACATATTATAATATTGAAAACATCTCACGATTTTCAAGCCATACCATCGTAAAGACAAATCGGAAAGTTTACAGACTTGAGATAGTTAAACTTGATAACGTCGCAAGTTGAATTGAAGGATTACTGTTGATTGTAGTTGAAATCTTTGTCCTAGCTGGACTGATGAGTCTGGATTACTTTGGACTTTATCTCTATTCTTCACAGTTGTTTAAGACATGACAGTTCTTGATTTATCGGTAGGAATAGATGAATATTTCATTTAATTATGATTATAAGACATCGCTTTAGCTTTGGAAGGGCTAAGTAACAGCGTGGATTGTAAGATCTCCGCTAGCTGTGGTCAGTCCTGGGTCGGGTAACCATTTCGTTGCATATCGAGACCCCGCCATTCCTCGGAGAGCATATTAAGCTGTCAGTCCCAGTTGTCATAAGAATATCTATGGCAGTCGTTACGGGTAAATCCTGGGGAAATCCTCATGGATGCACTCCGCCCGGGGTAGGCGATGCCAGTGTCGGACTCTTACCGACTAAAACCACCACGGTGTTCCTTCACAACCACCCCCGCCAGGTTCCGGCCCGCCACAAGGCAAGCCCCTTCTCCCCGTGCGGCCTAACGTTGGGCGCACACGGAACACTACACGCCACCTCACCTCACCAGCCATTACCAGCTGCGCCAACTACGCCAGCTGTGTCAACTACGCCAACTGAATAAGATCCCCAAAAGGTTAATCCCTCGAAAGGATTCTATTGCCCGTACCCAGGATGCATTGGTCTAACAACTGCCGTTCCCTCCAGACGTGTCCAGAAGGACAAGCAGCCATCAGGCACTCCTGGAGGTTTTCTGGCCACCACCCCGAAAATCTGACAACTGGTTTAAGCTCAGAATGTCGATATCACCCAATAACTGGGTTGCGAGGGTCTGATGGCAGTCGCTCCGTGTAAAATACTGATGTTCAGCCGCATCTGGTTAGACTGGAAGCCGACACCAACATAATTGGGAAAAGACGAGATTAAAGATATGTATAGACATCTCTTTTTTGGCATCTAGTTTTTGGCCTAGTATTTATCTTCCTGTAATATTAGTAGGAATCTTTGTTAAAGTATAAACTAGGTAGTTTCCTTGATGAATTGATATAATGATCTTCAGAAAATAAATGTTTGCAGTTATTCTTACACTTTACGCAGAAACCGAAATGATATCTGCAAATATTATTCCATAGCCGGGTTTCCTTTGTATTTTTACAGGATTCGTGTTGAAATAAGATTGCCGTGTTTAGTTAGAGAAAATAAACTTACAGACACTTCTTTATCAAGAAATGTTGAAAAAAAACCTTCTATTTGATGACTTTCTTTAATTTTGCTCATAACAACTGCAATACCTTATGGTATGCTATTGCCTTATGGTATTGCAAATCACGGACGCAAACTGAGACATGAAGATGGAAAGTCTCATGTGATTGTAATTTCACCGGCACCCATACCCTTCACACCGGAACACAGCAATGCAAGCATCACTGTTTGGCGGTAGAAATAGGTACGGTGCAGCGGTGGTAGTACTTCCCCGGACGAGCTCTTACGACTAAAATGTAACTGGATTTAAACAAAATTTACTCTTTTATTTCTGCTTTTATTTGTCAATGGATAGGTCAATATCAATTTGTGGTCACATTTCCCTTGTCAAATTAGCCCAAGGTTAACTTGACAGTATTGGTCCGTACAATTTATTTGGGACTCCGTTTTTTGCCCAAGGTCCACGTAAATGTTTTCTTAATTTTCCAACAAAAATAGATGCAGAAAATCTCATGAGATTCATGACATTTTGTATATACAAAATCTCAGTAATATTTTTAACACGACATGAGCAATTTTTCTTTCATTATCATCATTTCAGCCGAAAGACGTACACTGCTGGACATAGGCCTCCCCCACAGACCAGTAAGCCTCTAGACGCCTATTAGCCGGATACCCCCGGTCACAAAGCATATGCAGTAGCACTGCATATCTTACGCCCAGCCACCAACCGGGACGTCACTCCGTCAGCGAGCGTCACCAATCATATCATCGAACATTTGAGCCGACCAATCATAACGTGCCGTCCGCCCCCCGGTCCCAAGCAACATTTTACGACTGTCTTCTCATGCAAAACTGTTTATGTGGCGTCTTGAGGCTTACTGGTCTGTGGCCTCCCCCAAGCATTGCCACAGCGACCGGTGCTGCGCTTTCCGCACCCAATTTTTCTATAGGTCGTGTTAACTCGAAAAAGAAATAAAATATCTATTTCTTGTGAGCTTGATAAAATCGTTATTTCTTCTAAAATATAAGCTTTACAAGTCCTAAAATAAGAATTAAAACTAACTTACTCCAATTAATTAAATTCATTTATGTAGGTATTATAAAACATAAAACAAGTTTAACCGCATTACATCACGTATATTATTTAAATTTTATTTTGATTTTATATGGTTTTCCTGACGTTTCGAAAGCTTTGCAGCGTTCGTGGTCGCAGGAAGACTAAGATGACAAGTGTCATTTTAGTTTTCCTGCGTTTATAGATATTAAAAAAGAAAAACATTTCATTTAATTTATGAATTTTGTTCACAGAAACCCTCAGAAAACGGCCGCCTCTCAGTTTGCACGGTAGACCGGAAAGCCAGCATCGTATCTTCACTATACAATGACGTATCACCCACCAAGCCAAGGGACAACATCAGTCCAGCACCTTCACAGAACAGCTTCAATGAGATGGAAATTTTCCCCAGTAGAGTGCTGAGGACGGAGTCCATGAGGACAACTGGAGGTAAGTTCAGCCTATCGAATGGAAAGATTTTTTTTTCGCATACGTTTAGTAAAGAATCCTCTCAATATTTTATGGCATGCATATTAAAATACTGAATTAAATGAATACATAATAAATAAATCTAAATAATGTTCCCTGTGGTGCCGAACGTAAAGAATTGCACCAACCTCCCTCTTCTCATGGGTGTCGTAAAAGGCGACTAAGGCATTCACCAGAGGATGGGCAGCAGCGTTCTCTGAGTATTTAAACAACCAACTGCGATCGCCAACCCGCCTGCCAAGCGTGGCGATTATGGCATATCCCCCATTTGGTGGAGGCCTTTGTCCAGCAGTGGACGTTTTTCGGCTGAAATGATGATGATGATAATAAATAAATGAAAGATTTCCGTTCAACCAAAAACAGAAATTGGTCATGCTCTAATATTTAATTTTATACTAGAAGTCTGATTACTTTTACAACATAACTCTATTAGCATAATCGCATTCAATTCATGAAGGTGTCTGCAATGTGAGGTTCTTGGATTTTTTGAATATCGATGTACTTATCAATACAGATTTATAAAAAAAAAAATACTTCTGTAACTCGTCTTAAACCTTCAACTGACTTTGAAACAAACCCCTCCAGAAGAATACGTTTTCTTCAGTTTTGTCAACACTTTTTTCAGATATAAGCAGGCGAGCATCAGTCAAAGTAGTAGCTTTTGACAGTAATCAAGCGACAAGCCCTGGTGAAGGTCTTGGCAATGGAACAGTTGTGACTGCTAAACCAAAGAGTCGCAGTGGGTCTATTATAGGAGCCATCAGTCCTATTATGGGAACAGGTAGGTATTCCAATAATGGTGAAAGAGGAGAAGTATTTTGATAAAAGCTGAGCGAATGCATAAATGATTAAAGCCTATGGAAGTTATGAATAAAATATGATGCTCACAATATACAACTCCATGAGGAAAATGTGTTGCAATCTATTTTAATAAACGGACAGCACTCCACAGACCGTTGGCCGTTGGAGCAGACGAGTCCTTGAGTGGAGACCGCGAATCGGCAAACGCAGCGTAGGGCGCCCCCCTGCCAGGTGGACCGACGACCTAAAGAACGTGGCTGGGGGGACTGGATGCGGAAGGCAGAGGACCGATCGTTGTGGCACAACTTGGGAGAGGCCTATATCCAGCAGTGGACTGCGATAGGCTGAGTTGATTACTCCACAGATGTTAAATTTATTAAAATATTAACTATTTTGAGGTTATATTTTTGCTTACAAAACTAGTGTCAAACAAGTGGTTGCTTCGCAACTAAACAGTTATACTCTTGTATTCCTTTGCATGGTGAAACATTTTAACAATGGTGCCAACGTAATACATTCTAAAACCATAGAGTACTTACAAGGGAGTGGTCAAAAGTATGAAGTCAAATGGAGTACCAGAGCCGCTCACGTTATTATTTTGTTGATTAATTCTTTAAAATAATAAAATGTTTATTGTACTGTCCGCATTAAATACGATTAATAATAAGTAATGAAAAAATACGAATGTAATTGTCGTACAATTGTTATCTTTGTACAGACTCAGGGCTATTCTTAGCGATGTCCTTTGCTTGGAAAACATCGTGGAATAAGATGATTGTCTGTTTGTTTATGCGAGCAACACGCAAAAACGACTACACTGATTTGGATAAAATCTGACACACTGATAGACAATATCCTGCATTAAAAAAAAAACACTTATTGACATACTACTGAGGAAAGGCCGTGGGCGTCAGCTACTTACCTTTATAAGTATAATAATAATCATATATTTTTGAACAAAGGAAAAATAAAATCGAAGGTTCCTGTTAGGAAAACTATAATTATCAGTCTCTTTTTCATGCCATTAAAAATCCAAGCAGTCCAATCTAAGCAGCGAAATAGTCCCTAGCAGGAAATGTTTTTTCTTTAATTAAAGTTCAAATACTAACAAATAAAATGTTTTCTCCAGATCGTTCTAGTACCCACAGTAGCCTACACACTCCAATCGAGCTAACGACGCCAATATTCCTTAGGATGTTAAGTACAATATCGACTGAAACACTATGTTAGTCTTTAAATTGTCTTTTAGTCATCGTGGTTAACAGTTTCAAGACCCATTCTAACTTACTATAGGTTTAGCTCATATTTCTGTATCAACATTTCTTCATTAATTTCTTGATGTCAATCTTTGTTATCTACAGTCAGTTACTCATTATAAATAGCCTTGAAGCTACCAGAAAATTCGTCACAACATCCCTGGTAACACTTTTTGCATTTTTCATTATAAACATTTTGGGATTTTTATTGTGTTGTTTGTGTTTGTGGTGAAGCATTCCCATAATAAATCTGGGTTGATTATAAAGACAAGAATTTGATAAACTTGTCATTGTTTACCTATAAAGTGTGACTTCTTGTATTAGTGCTAAAAAGATCGTGTCTTCAGTTTTCCATGTGACAATAGGGCTAACCAAGTTTCACTTTTGTCATTCTCCGAGTGTAGGAGACTCTTCAGGTGTATTTAAATGAAAAAACTGTTAAGCGTTAAAATTACGTGTATTCCGAGTACAGGACTACAGAAGACAGCAAATATAAAATTGTAAATGACTCATAGCTAAAACATTAGCAACGTAGTGTTGACCGCAAATCATAGCTTGGTTTATTCTCGCAGGCGCTCGAACATGCCCCCGGACGTTGAAAGCTTGCCTTTCAACATTTTAAATGCCTTCACTTGTAGGAAGTGGACACAGCTTACTAAAAGAACGTCGAACGACTCCAGTGGAGGTCTTGACCTCTGCTACACGAGCAACTTGGTCAGAACCAGGGTAAAGGGATACAATCCGACCCAATTTCCATTTGAGAGGTGGCAAGTGATCTTCCTTCAATAAGACAAGCGAGTCGATCTTCAATGGATTATTTGAAGTTTGCCATTTCGTCCGTTGTTGGAGCTCCGACACGTACTCCTTGCTCCACCTGGTCCAAAAATGCTGTCGCAGTTGCTCAATGCGCTGAAATCGACTCAGATGGTCAGTGTTGTGATCCTGGAGGTCCTTTGTTGGCAAGGAAACAAGTGGGCGTCCGATTAAAAAATGTCCAGGGGTCAAAGGCGTTATATCTTCCGGGTGCGATGATAAAGGCGTGAGTGGCCGTGAGTTTAAAATTGACTCTATTTGTATTAAAGTTGAGTTCAGTTCCTCATAACTTAAATTACAATTTCCCAGCACTCTAAGTAAATGAAATTTAGTTGATTTCACACCCGCCTCCCAGATGCCACCGAAATGTGGTGAATAGGCAGGAATGAAGTGGAAGTTTATTCCTTCATTTAAAAGGTCACTAGATATTGCATCAGCGTTATCCTTTAAAAACTTAGCAAGATCATTGTATGCTCCGACAAACGTTGTCCCATTGTCGGAGTACATATCAGAAGGTTTTCCTCGACGAGCTACAAACCTACGTAAGGCCAATAAATAACTGTTGCTCGTCATATCACCCACCAGCTCCAAATGTATGGCTTTGGTGGTAAAACATATAAATAACGCAATGTACATCTTGACGATGCGAGAACCTCGTCCTTGACGACTAACGGAAGAAATAGGACCTGCGTAGTCTACACCAACTGTCTGAAAAGGATATCCACCTGGCGTCAGACGCTGCTGTGGTAAGTTACCCATTAGTGGAGCTACAACCTTTCCTTTCATTCTTGAACACCTAATGCAGCGACGATAACAAGCCTTTGCCAAATTACGGCCACCTATTGGCCAGTAAACTTCTCTAATCGAAGCTAATAATAATTGCGGTCCAGCGTGCATAAGTTTTGCATGTTCGAATTCAAAAAGTAACTTCGTAAAACGATGAGTGGACTGTAATAAGATAGGGTGCTTTTTATCGAAATTAAAAGAAGAATTCTCGAGACGACCACCAACTCGCATAATATTCATATCATCTATGAATACATTAAATTTAAGTAAACTACTCTTTTGTGGTAAACTTTTATTTTTAAGTAACATATTATATTCTATAAATGATTCCATCTGAGCAAATCTAATAATGACGTTTAATGCATTACATAACTCGGGCTCAGACAGATAACTAGTTTCGGCCGGTCGTCGTTTACATGCATCAATAAATCGTAGCATATACGCTACTGCACGCTTAAGCCGATTAAAATTCGAAAATCTACTAAAATTAATAAAACAATTAGCATTAGGAAACTCGTCCGTTTGAGCAATACACGATAACTCGGTACGAGTTTCCGGCAATGATTCAGAATTAACTGAAGTTGAAGGCCAACTATCTATAGGTTCCTTCAAAAACCTTGGCCCTGACCACCAAATATCGAGAGACTGCAATAACTCAACATTCACACCACGCGAAATATGATCCGCTGGATTATGTTCAGTGGGAACGTGTCTCCATATACAATCGCCAGTCTTTTCTAAAATCTCACCTATGCGATTGCGGACAAAAGTATGCAACTTACTTGGTGACATCTTTAACCATCCTAATAAAATGGTGGAGTCAGTCCAAAATACAGAACATGCTGCCTTAATACGTAGTGACTTTACTGCCTTTTCATAAAGCCGAGCACCCACCAAAGCACCACAGAGCTCAAGCCTAGGAATAGTGGTAGCTTTAATGGGAGCCACCCGACTCTTGGCAAGTAACAACCTGACAAGTATTTTGCCATGAGAGTCAATGCTACGGACGTATAGGCATGCACCATATGCTTTTTCTGAAGCGTCCGAAAACACATGAAATTCCAGCCGTTCATGACAATCTATTATCACACGGCGCGGAATGCGAATATTATTTAAATGATGTAAATTCTTAATTACGTCTAGCCAAATCTCCTCTATCTCCGGCGTTAACGGCTCGTCCCAAGACAACTTATGTAGCCATAATTTTTGCAAGAGCATTTTCATATTAATGACCACAGGAGAAACAAGACCTAAAGGGTCAAATATTTGCGAAATTATGGAAAGCATACTGCGTTTTGAGTTTATCTTAGGGATCGATGTACCGATAGGAAAACACAACTCATCGGAGTCGGTTTGCCATCCTAAACCTAACGTTTTACAAGGCTCAGTATCACCTATATTTAAATCGAGAGGGAACTGAGTGGACTCCGAGACTAACTGAGGTTCATTAGACTTCCATTTTCTGAGTGGGAAACACGCTGAAGCAAGAACTGACGTTAATTTCGTACGTATTCCACGAAGTTTGAAGAGATCATCCCCACCACTCAAGATTTCGTCTACATAAAAATCATTTATTATGATTTCTGCAATCACTTTATCCTCACACTCGAGACCTACTTGCTTAAGGCATCTTGTCGCGAGAAAAGGAGCACTGGCGGTACCATACGTAACGGTATTCAGCTCAAATGCCTTCAGTGAATCTTTTGGATTATCACGCCATACTATCCGCTGTAAATACCTATCATCAGGATGTACCGTTATCTGCCGGTACATTTTCTCAACATCAGCCATTAAAATGTACTTATGCTGTCTAAAGCGCAGAAGGATGGATAAAAGGTCATCCTGTATAGTAGGACCCACCATCTGTATACTATTATAAGTAACACCGGTAGTCGTTGGACTACTCGCATTGAAAACGGCCCTTAATTTAGTGGTCGTACTGTGTTCACGTAAAATGCCGTGGTGGGGTATATATTGTGCATTATCCTCAGAACTAAGCCCACATTCGAACATGTGACCCAACGTTTGGTATTCAGACATAAATTCACGGTACATTTTACATAAATTCGGCTGTTTCGCGAATCTATGCTCCAATGAGTAAAAACACTGTTTAGCACGGTATAAAGAATTACCCAGCACATTCGGGTTATCCTTTAATGGAATTCTCACACAGAATAGTCCGTCCCCTAAACGTGTAGTGTTATTTATAAAATGATCCTCACACAGTTTTTGTTCCGGTGAGTAACTAGAACTATTGTTCACCTCCTCTAAACTCCAAAAACGTGCGAGTTGATGCTGAATCTGATCATGAATACTATCAGTGGTGGTCGAATCTAATTGCACAAAATTACAATTAATACGGTTACTTAAACTAGGTAGATGGCTGGTATTTATTTGCCCGGAAACTATCCACCCTAGCCTTGTTTCACATAGCGTAGGTTTTCCAGTGCCTAAATTAATCCGCTGCGATCCCAATATATCCCAAAAAATGTCAGCGCCTATGATCAAATCAACCGACGCGGGAGTATGAAAGTTGGGATCAGCTAAACATATATCACTAGGTATATTAAGCATGGATAAGTCGACCGAACGACACGGCACGTTATCTGTTATCGACGGCAAAACAAAACATCTCAAATTAGTCGCGTAGCTTTCATCTAATGATTTAACTGACACGAAACACATTTTACTAATTTGTGACGTCACATTATTGATCCCTAGTATAGATTTATCTATACGACTACAGGGCAGATTTAACTGTCGATACATTTTGTTCGTCATGAGACAGGAAGTACTACCACTATCGAGAATAGCGCGAGCTATGTGCTCACGATTATTCGAATCATATAACTTAATTAATACCGTCGATAACAGAACGTCAGTGTGATGGCCGTGTCCTTGGCGACTGGAGGCCGCGACGCTCGCCGACAGCGTTAAGTTGGGATTCGCATCGATGGTGGTGGGGGGCGCGCTGCTATTGTTGATATCAGCTCGTTCACTATGCACAACCGGTCTCGGTTTAGTATTATCTGCCACATGTATTAGAGTGTTATGCCGCCGCTTACATAACTTGCAACCAGGCTTCTTGCAATGATTAGCGTAGTGTCCACTGCTAAAACAGTTAAAGCAAACATTAAAAGTAGGTAATAATTGAAGT
The DNA here is from genome assembly GCA_949699075.1 of Asteroscopus sphinx. Taxonomy (NCBI): domain Eukaryota; kingdom Metazoa; phylum Arthropoda; class Insecta; order Lepidoptera; family Noctuidae; genus Asteroscopus; species Asteroscopus sphinx. The sequence goes on along the minus strand of OX453011.1, from coordinate 3,392,754 downwards.
CGCGCTTCATTACTTATGGCTAAAAACTGAGGACAATTATTAAGCTTATGATCGCCACTGCATTTAGGACATAAACTCGCTGATGAACTGGTTGCATTGTTATTGAAACTACTGTCCAATGAAACCATAGTCTTTAGTTTTGATGGTTTACTGTTTAAGTTAATATTATTATATTGTTGTGTGTTAGTGTGACGTGATAGTTCTATTGTTTCAATAAGATCAGTGCGAATTTTCATGAACTCAAGGAAATGTTGTAGTGAAATCGATTGTTCCTTATTCAGACGACCTTTGTACTCCTCCCATTCACGAAACGTTTTAGAATCTAACTTATGTGTCATGATGTGAATGAGGAGAGTATCCCAGTGCTGAGTAGGTTCTCCTAAGGATTCCAGTGCACGAAGATTCCTATTTAATTGGTCCATGATACGCTTCAAGTTAACCGATGTTTCTCGTGTAACTGGATCTATATTAAATAACGCTGAAACGTGATTTTGAACCAATAAGCGCTTGTTATCGAAACGATCACACAACAGTTGCCAAGCTATGCTGTAGTTACTGGAACAGAACTGAATGGAATGAATTACCACAGCAGCTGACCCTTCCAAAGACGCTCTCAGGTAATGGAACTTATTTATAACATCTATATCCTCATTCGCATTTATTAGGCTATCAAAAGTGTCGCGGAATTCGAGCCAATTATCATAGGATCCACTGAATTTAGGTAGCTGAATGGTAGGTAATTTGACAGGCTTGTTATTATTACCACTACGAGAACTACACTCACTAGACACTGAGGGTTTTTTGTGGTTTGCCACTATATCCTGTGCTTGACAAAGAACTTTGTAGTACCTAGACTCAAATTCGTCTCTCTCGCTCATTTGAGTATCTAAATCTGATAAACACTCCAGTCTCGTTTGTGTCTCGTCATAATTAGCATACAATGATTCAAGCTTACCTATTCTCATCTCTAATTCACTTATATCTTTAGATGTTAAACATGAAACATCTAGTGACTTTAAAAATCCAGAAAAGATAGTAATACGACCTTTGTAGCTACTGCGTTTCTTAATGAGGTCGGCTACTTCCTTTGCCTCTTCCATATCAGGTTTATCACCTTTCAGAGGCATCGTGGGAGTCGGTTGAGAAACCCTGGAACGTTATTACAAACAAATCACTACCTGTAATGTGTGACTTACAAACATGAAGTTAAGATACAGTTTGAGCATATAATTTGGAAACTAAAGTTTGATTTTGTTTATACTAAACCAAAACAATGCAAATTTGTACTAGAAAATAATTTAATAAGGTTGATTTACTATTTTGCGGAACAAAAATTAATAATTATCTATTTCAGCCTACTTGTCGAAATATAAAATGAGCTTGGACGGAGAACTAGTAAAAAGTATTTAATTAATGTAACTGTAATACAGTCAGTAATAATAATCAATAATTAACTAAATGTCTAACAAAATTAGAACAAAAAATTTAATTAGTTAACCGTCAACTTGCTCAATGACACAGCAGCTTATTACAATAAAAAGATAATTTGTGCACGTACTAACCTTATTAATACACTTAAATACTTAACATATACTACCTTAAAGAGTGTTGGGTTATTACAACTGAAAAACACTGAGATTAATGTCCAAGTCACGGTTTTTAAACAACTCACAAACTCGACCACGTTGTTTCAGGTTAACCCGACGAACTTTGCCAAGAATTAATATTTCTTCAACAATTATCGCTGATCTTCATTAATTATTACTATTTAATAGTAATCCGGATCGTTAGGACCATGTAGGAGACTCTTCAGGTGTATTTAAATAAAAAAACTGTTAAGCGTTAAAATTACGTGTATTCCGAGTACAGGACTACAGAAGACAGCAAATATAAAATTGTAAATGACTCATAGCTAAAACATTAGCAACGTAGTGTTGACCGCAAATCATAGCTTGGTTTATTCTCGCAGGCGCTCGAACACCGAGCCTTTTCCCAAATATTTTGGGGTCGGCTTTCACTCTAACCAGATGCAGCTGAACATCAGTATTTTACACGGAGCGACTGCCATCAGACCCCCGTAACCCAGTTACTAAGTAATACCGACATTCGGAGGTTAGACCAGTTGTCAGATTTTCGGGCTTCTAAACCAAGAACCAAGATTCACATTGGCCCACAATTTTCTTCCTGACCATGTCTATCATTCTAATCAAAATTACATCTATTCCAGCTACTCCCGGAGTACCAACGCGATCCCGTCCTTCTAGTAAAATGACGAAATATGTGGAGTGTTGGGGTGCAGACAAACCTTTTGCTAATATCACTGACTCAACGCTTGCCAAGAATATTGGAATTTCTGTAAGTTTTGTGTTTTATTTACTCTTCTTGTTATATTCTGGATTCTTCTGTTTACAAAACATAACATAGCATAACATCACGCCTGTTTTTCCCCGATGGGGTAGGCAGAGGTGTAATAGTACAACCACATTTTGCCAGTTATGTTATAGTCCCATGTAATAGGGGGCGAGCCTATTGCCATTGACCGGGCACATATCCAAACTCCGGGCTGCTATTGAGAATTTCGTAATGATAAAACCCAATAACACTTTTCCCAACCCGGGAATTGAACCCAGGACGCCACGCTCAGCAGTCGCGCTTGCAACCAGTAGACCAACGAGGCAGTCTATGTTGTCTATGTTTACAGCATCAGAAATAAAGTTTATTTAATTAGTGGTGCCTAGAGAGATGCGTTCTCGATGTGTAGTCCAACAACCCACAGTAGCAGTAGGCCAGCGGGGTGGATTAATGTGTGAACACTTCTCATCCTAACAAGAGGCCGTTCCATAGCAATGGGGACAATAAGAGGCAGGTTATGTGAGAGAGATGTATAACAAGAGAATACCTTAACAATCCAAATGATTGCTTTCATAACTATCCTTATTTTTAAACTATGGACAATTTTTTTCATTTTAATTAATTTATCTTTATTTCAGAGTTTAGCCATGATAGAACAAAATCTTCTTCCTCAAAGAACAACTTGCTGTGACTGCAGGTTAGTTATAATTTTACAGTTTCATCCCCAAAAAAAATGTTAACCCAAGTTCTTTATCAATTGCATGAACCTCAGAAACTAAATCAGAATCAATAGAAAGAAATAAAAAATATTTATTGACTACAGTCAGAGGCACACAATAACAATAATATACAATATACAACTTACTTATAAAAGTATAATTGTTTGCCCCGCGACCGCATCAAATAGGCTCAGTTCAGCAAAAATGCGAGACAACTGTCTGGCGCTGGTTTTCAACTGGACCTCATTTCGAGTGTCACGGACGAAAATCAGTTTTTCAGAGACTAAACTAAACATTGCAGGACCAGTGTGGCGATGCTTCGGGGAGGCCTATGTCTATGAGCAGTAGATGTCTTTCGGCTGAAATAATGATGACGATGAAACAAAACAGATTTTTTTTTTAAAGTGTGTCGCTATAATAAAATAATAAATTAAATGAATTTAATTAAATAAATATAGTACACACGGCTACACATCAAGCTGTACATTTCCAGTATAAGCTGACCTTGCATTGTATAGGTTTTCCTTCCAACGCGAGGTCGGCCTATACTGGTTTTGTACAGCTTGATGTGTAGCCGTGTGTACGTAGTATATACGTGTTAAAATAGTAATAATAAATAAATGGAAAATAAGTGGAATGGACGCAAAAGATCTATGAGTACATGTCACAGCTTTGTTTTCACGCATTTACCCACTAATCTCACAATGCGCTGCGGGCAGCCGAGCGCGACGGCCTTATACCGACAGCTGTTATGTTGAGTACGATAATTCTTACAACTAGGTAATCAATACATGTTTTATCATTCATAACTTTTTTTTTCTTTCAGCACTAACTCTGAAGGCATGAACCGTGTCACGCTTTGGTTCAAAAGCAGTTCCCAGGAGCGGCAGTACCGCAACCAGCCAGACGCGCAGTTCAAGTACAACGTCGCATGCGCAGCGTTATTGTTTGCTTTGCTGGCGTTTATACAACTACTCACTGTACCGAAGTAAGTATGCGTTGTTCTGTGATTCACTTGTGAGTGCAAGTGGTGTGAAGTAATTGTGGTTATACCTTAGGACCATTTTTGTTTTGCTTTGTGAAAGACGCTGAAATTCGCCATAGGGCGTTGATTAACTGTCTATGCATTGACATATTGAGTATGGTTGATTCCTTGAATCCAAGAAATAGCAGCAGCGTTATTGAAGTAGAAGAACTATTTAATTTTTTTATTGTTTGTTCTAATTTAGATCACAAGTTTCTTAAATGAACGAGTACCAGAGATTCTAAAAGCAATAGATTCCTATTTGGTCATATCCAGTAAGCTGTAGATAGTCGCCCTCAGGCTAGGTGGAGTGACGATTTCCGCAAGGTAGCTGGTAGAAACTGCAGCTACCCCCTGCTTGGAACCCAGTTCTAAGAATAATCAAATGTCAAACAGCATGCAACACTGTAAAAGATAGTGACATTGTGAGTGATTACTGCGTGCATCGAAACGATTTGAATTAATAAAAATTGTACGGTAGATTAAAATATTTTTTTAGAAATATCTGTAAAGGGGTCGATTTCACAGCCTACGAATGAAGTTACTCTGAGATTGTGACACCAATGATATCCAAATCACACTAATGATGTGCATATTTTTATTGGTTTAAAAATGTCAATTAAGTCTTCTTATGATCAATATTAAAACCTTTGACATCGAAACAACAATTGATAAACTTTTTTACAATTTGTTGACAGTAATCTTCATCAATATAAATAAGGCTAAACTTACTTTGTAAACCAATAAAAATATGCATGCCATAAGCGTGATTTAGATTTCATTTGTGTCATGATCTCATTAGTGTAAAATCATTCGTGGTACCCAATTTTATGTGAAATCGACCCAAAGACGCTTGTCATCTTAGTCTTCCTGCGACCACGAACGCTGCAAAGCTTTCGAAACGTCAGGAAAACCAATTTAAATAATATACGCGACATAATCCGGTTAAACTTGTTTTATTATAATGGTAGAAACTGAATGAGAGTGTCCAAGGATTGAAGTCAGTGGCATGCTATTGGAGACGCCTATGCCCAGCAGTGGACTGCGATAGGCTGATGATGATAGTGATGAAGCTGTAGGTATTTGTTTTTTTTCCCACTTCACAGTCTAATATGCAAACATTTTCTGTTCCAGAGGCTTAGTTCTATACGCATCCTTTGGTCCCACGCTCTTCACATTACTGGTGTTCGTATACCTCTCCTGGTACGATGGTCGTATGCTATCCCGGGGGTTACGACCGATATCTGATATACCTGATGACTTGTACGCTGATAACTGTACTAAGCCTGGACAGGTTAGTTTGCATCTTTAACTTAAACTCTTGCTTTTAAAGACCAGAATTAGATCGACAGAATAATTGAATAAAATATTTTTCTCAAACATGCTTGGAAATTTGAACATTATTTTGACAACCTTCTTCGAGATAAATTGAAATTGCTGTACTGGTCAAATACATGCGAGCAGTGGCTGGCAATATTAGTATGAAAATCCATATCTGTCCTGTTTAGCGGCCAAATAAATAACTATGAAAACTCATTCTGTTGTGTTGTTTAAAAATCCAACTAAGTTTTTACTCCGTAAAATAGCAACCAAGGAGGATACATATCTAAGATTTTATTTAAATTTCGAACTGGCTTGCAAATACAGCTGTTTACAGTAAAAAGGAAAATAATTAACATATAGATCTATAGATGCACAGATCTATTACCTACATGCGTGAAAAATTTAATGTTGTTCGTCATTTCGACATTGATTCTAGAATTTCAGTCTCAGTTTGGCGAACCGACTTGCGGTACCACTTAGGTAACAGCCTAGGAGGTATTGTAGTTGTTATGGGCAAAAGTAACCGCTTAACATCAGGTGGGCCTTTACCTTGTTTCGCCATCCTATACTATAAAAAATAGCTTAAGCGCAGTAACGCCGATACAACCAATGCCACCTAGAGGCGATTTGCAGAACTAAAGAGACAAGCGTGATATTTCAAAAAGTCATTAAAAGTTCTGCTATTCATCGATAGATGGCAAAACTAAAAAGTATCACCGCTGTGCCGGTCGGAGTGAGGGTGTTAGGTTATTTTCGTTACGGAATTTCTGGATTCGGTCTCCACGCTCAAGGCCCGCGATAGAAGCTATGCAATAGCTTAAAAAAAAGAATTACTACTACTTAGTTTGAATTTCCGCGCATTTATTTGAGAAAAGTACTATACAAGCCTTGGCTGCAACCAGGCATACATGGACTCACGTATGTATGCCTCAGCTTGGCCTCGGCCCACATTTTCACGTTCGTGCATCAATTTTGCTGGCCTCTGCAGTAATGTACTATAATTGCAATCAAACACAAACAAGTGCTCTTGCCCCTCTCTCCTACTAAACTGTGTTATGCCCGACAGGGTCCATAAATGATTCTTAATCTTATAGCTACCACTTGTTTTAAAATTACCATATAATACCTACATTATGGAATGTAATAGAGTATTGAGATAAAATCTATGACAAAGATCTATGCTTAGATAACCAAGCATGTTGAAATCAAGCTATGTTTTTATTTAAATCATTTTCAGGTGGTGTCCAGCAATCGGTTCATAAGACTGACGATGTTCTTGGTATCGGTTATACTCATAGGCGCTTGCGCAGTTATTAATTTGGTAAGATTTTTCAAGAATTTCTTGATGCCCCATTCTCCAAACTCAGTCCTGCAACCTTTCTCTCGTGGGCTATCATCATCAAAATAATTTCAGCCAAAAGACGTCCACTAGAACAATAAAATGACCAAAATCAGAGATAACTAAACATAACAACAATAAAATGACCAAAATCAGAGATAACTAAACATGAATTAATGGATATAGGCCTCCCCAAGTTTCGCCTCAATGACTGGCCCAGCGCTTTCTTCATCCAGCGGTTGTCGTGATCTTCACCAGGCCGTCGGTCCACTTTGTGGAGAGCTATCATAAAATATAATTAGAACAAGAAAACCTACCTCTAAATTGTTTTTTTTTGTCTTCCAGTTCCAGACCTTCGTAATAATAGACTACCCGATGTACCTGCGCAGTAACGTTAGCTCAAACCTGACTGACTCCAACTTTACTGAAGAAGTTATAATGAGCAGCTTGAACTTGCACAACGAAGTGGATTCTGCTCCAGTAAGTTCATTTGTAAGTGAGGCAGTGTAAAATAATGAAGCATGAGATCTTCGGAAAACCGAAATTCTCAACTTTTCAATATTCTTGGTTCTGCTAAGCGAGTGATGTCTGAATCTTTAAGTGTAAAAACTAGATTTTGGCAAAATGTTGTTAAGCTGTAATCCATGGAAGATAAAAAAAGGTGGACGGAATCTCGCTAAACAATAAGTGAAGCACCCATAGTGAGACGGTTCGCTTAAAAAAACTGGCACGCACACTTCACACCCATAGTAAGACAAAGAATCGCGATTACGCAACAAATGTCGTGTGACGGTAGTCATTATCGTAGTGTCACAAATAAAATAACAATAAATTAAATATCTGATGTATTAAAATCCTGACAAAATTATAGTGGGTTTAGGAAAAAATGCAGTGCTTCAATATTTTCTTAGCGAGATTCCGTCCGCCTTTAGTCCGAGCTGTTATCATTGAAGATACAACTCTTGCAAAACCTTATCAAATAGCGCCAGATTTTGATTTTGATTCTCTTTAATGGCACTGGATTGCAAAAGTGGTATCCTTTGTTCCTAACAACTGCAATACCACCTAGGCTTTACCTAAATGGTACTGAAAGTCGGTTCGCCAAACTGAGACCTGATGATGGAAAGTCTCATATGATTGTAATTTCACCGGCACCCGTACTCTTCGCACCGAAATACAACAATGCAAGCATTACTGTTTGGTGGCAGGAATAGATACGGTGATAGTACTTCCCTAGAACAGCTCTTTTTACAAGGAGCTCTACTACTACTAAACCTTTTTTGGTGAAGAAAAGTACCAGTTCGTCTCAATGGTGTCGTTTCTCACGAACTAAACTTATTTTAAACTATCGCTCTCTTTTACTAATAGGAGAAACGAGAAAGAGATGGCAACAATGTTAGTGCTGCCAAATTAGTTTGTGCTCACTTCTTCGTAATTTAGTGGGCACGTTCCGAGATTGCGTCTAAACTTGTATGGAAATTTTAATTCCGACTAATTTGACAGCTCTAAAATTGTTGCCTTCCCTTTCTTGTATTTACTATAAGTAAAAGAGAGCGATTTTTAAAAATAAGTTTCGTTTGTAAACAAGAGAATCAAAACCATTGTCTTCTTACCGTAAACAGAACACATAAGGATATTGTGGAAACTAGAGAAAAACTCCTGTTTATGTCTAATTTTTATACTTAATTTAATTTAGTATTGCTTTTTGTCCGTTTTCAGAGTTACCTGTACAGCTCAGTCCTGACTCTGGCCTCCATATCAGTTTTCCTCCGAGTTGGTTTCGTATGCAAGCTGGTGCTAATGTTGGTGACGCTAGTGACACATATCACGCTGTTCGCGTCGGCTGAGCTGTTCTATGAGTACCAGATAAAGGACTTGGAGAATGAGTAAGTAGAATTCAAATACATAGTCTTTTGCCCACAGACCAGTTAGGAAGATCTAAAGATGCCAATTAGCCGGATACCCCCGGTCACCGCAGTAACACTGCATAACATTCGCCCCGCCGCCAATCGGTATGTTACTCTATCAGCGAGAGCGAGCGGCATATTATTTTGAGGAAAGAGGTAGGGGTCTTGAATGCCCCCTAAGCCACTGCGACCTGGTAAGATCTATTGTGACGCCTCTTGCAGCATTACAGCAATTCCCCAAGCTGCAAGGCAGTCATGAAGTCGACTGACTTTGGGGAAGGAGGATTTGATCTCATGCGTTGAGATGACGTGGCCTCCAAGATAAATAAATAAATATCTTTGGGACATTTTTACACAGCACCATCTAGTCCCAAACTAAGCAGAGCTTGTGCTATGGGTACTAGACAATGGAAATAATACTTGTATACTTTTGTTTTTTGTAAATACATACTTATAATACATAAGCAACACCCAGAGTGGTGTCGGTGTGGTAGTGGTTCGAGTGTGTCGGACTCATAAAGGTATTATACTGACGAAGTATAGAAATGTCTTTGGTCGGACTGCTGATCACGTGGTCGTGGGTTCGATTCCCACAGGACACAAATATTTGTATGATGAACATGAGTGTTTGTGTTGGTCTGGTTGTTTCTTATGTATTATAAGATAGTATGTATTAAAAAAAAAGTATATAAGTATTATATCCATTGTCTAGTACCCATACCACAAGCTCTGCTTAGTTCGGGACTAGATAGTGATGTGTAAAAATGTCCCAAAAATATTTATTTATTTATTTAATTTATAACCTGGACAAAAAACCAGTCCTGTGCTTTTTATGACTGACCATTTTACTCAATCAAAGTGGACCATAACCAACCAACTGGTTGCTACTTCAATATATTTGCACTGACAGTTATATTTAAAACCCTTCCAGATTCACAATGCTTCCCTACGCCGCTAAAGCTGGCATGGTGCTGGTGTTCCTGGCAGCGTTACTGCATATCCTGGACCGACAGATAGAGTTCACGTCCCGAACTGATTTCCTCTGGAAGGACAAGCTCAAGTTCGAACAGGAAGAGGTGGAGACGATGAGAGGGATTAACAAGGTTAGTTTCAACTGCCTATGTCCTTTGAGGTGTACTATCAATGTATGATACGAAATAGTAGATTATTTCTTTTAAATAAGCAACACAGGTAAGTAACAAAATTATTAAGTTAATTTTGTCGCGCAACAATTTTATGTAGGATGGAATATTTACAATCAATCAATTCAGCCTATCACAGTCCACTGCTGGACATAGGCCTCTACCAAGTTGCGCCACAACGCTCGGTCCTCTGCCTTCCGCATCCAGTCCCCCCCAGCCACGTTCTTCAGGTCGTCGGTCCACCTGGCAGGGGGGCGCCCTACGCTGCGTTTGCCGATACGCGGTCTCCACTCAAGGACTCGTCTGCTCTAACGGCCATCGGTCCTTCGACAGACATATACTACAATACAAACTACTACATTTACAATACAATACATTTACTATATTTACAATATTTCAAGCTAAACTACGCATACTGTGAGCTCCTCTTTTTTGCTGCCTGTCCAAATGTCCTTGTCTGACGAAGCTCTGAGCTCAGTTGGCTCTGAGTATGTTGAGGTATTCTTTTGTAAAGCTCTTTATATGAGCAATATGTGCTGAATAAGGTCAAGTGCCTAAGGTAAAAAAAAAAGGTAGGGTAGGGTAGGTGTAGGTTTTAGGTAAAGTGTGATGAAGGTTGTGTCTGACAACTGCGGTATTATTCACAAACGTTCGAAAAGTTTCCGTTTCCGAAGTGAAATTAGACCGGCAAATGAAACAAAACGACCATTTCCTGCGACCACGAACGCTGCAAAGCATTCGAAACGTCAGAAAAACCAATTTTAATAATAATACACGATGTAATCCGGTAAAACTTGTTTTATTATGAAACAAAACGATTTGAGGATCGAACGGATTTGGAAACGTTATTAAAATTTATAGTTTTATTTTAATTTTACATTGAGTGCTTCCTACAACAAATGGCTCTCGGAATAGTTTCTGTAAATTTCGTGTTCCGGTCTCGATGTGTAACGAAACGGTTACCCATCCATAGACTGACCGCGGCTAGTACAGCTTAACCTAACCAACCTAACCTAACCTTAGATGTCAGTATTACTCAGTGGTTCGTGGGGCTCTGATGCAGTCGCTCCATGTAAAATACTGATGTTCAGCCGAACAAAACAGCCATAACAAAAGGCTCGGAGAAAGAAGAGATATGCTAAATAAGGTTTTCATCTATTATTGCCCTCAATATTGGACCTAATTGACCTCGTTTTCGTCATTCCAGATTCTTCTAGAAAACATACTTCCAGCTCACGTTGCAGAACATTTCCTGACGTTTGTGGCTTCTGAGGTTAGTGTTTTTTTTAAGTATTTTTTTCATTTCTGGCAATCATTGCTTCTTTAAAGTATTTTTTTTACTTGTAGGCAGAGTTATACCACGAGAGATATTCGAGTATAGCTGTAATGTTCGCATCAATACCGAACTATAAAGAGTTCTACGATGAGACTGATGTTAATAAACAAGGCTTGGAGTGCCTGCGACTGCTCAATGAGATTATTTGTGATTTTGATAAGGTTGGTATTCTTATCATGTTAATTATGCTTAGGTTATTTTATTATTTTTTACGCATTTACGCACGTGAAGCATCCTGCATCCTGCTTGTGAGAAAGTTTTTCTTTCCACAATTTAACTCTTTATGCTTAAAAAATATAGTATACTTAAAAATACCTAATTTATGTAAGAAAACCTCGCTAGCATAATTTAAAAAACCGGCCAAGTGCGAATCGGACTCGCGCAGTAAGGGTTCCGTACCTCTCAATATGTCTATGTTTGTCTTATTTTTAGTATTTGTTGCGAAACTACATAATATGCACTATAATCTGACCAAGTTTGACGCTGGTATATATTACCGATTTGAAGATAGAGCAGGAACAAAAACGTTGAAAAAAATGCATGTTTTTTGAGGTTTCTTGTATGGGGACCCCCTTTGGTTTTAGACTTTTTTTTTGTTTTTAGTATTTGTCGTGATACACCTCATAGCAACATATATTCTGAGTAAATTTCAACCGTTCAAAAGATACAGCCCTGTGACAGACAGGCGGACGGACGGACGGACGGACGGACGGACAGCGTAGCGAGAGTAATAGGGTCCCGTTTGGAACCCTTCGGGTACGGAACCCTAGAAACTGCCCAGCAATTTCCAACACGACAATAATAGAAATTATGTGTTATTTTGTTGCGTACGGAAAAGAGTCGATTGATGTATTCTTTTTTAAAAATAATGAACCTATTTCCGAGTAAGAGGGAGAAAAATTACAAAATAACTTTCTACGAAATAATTTAGCATCTAAAAAAGTTATATTGTGATTAAACAAAATACTGTAAATTTTTATTTCAGTTACTCCTGAAACCTAAGTTCAGCTCCATAGAGAAAATAAAGACGATAGGAAGTACTTACATGATTGCTTCTGGTCTGAGACCCGGCAAGGAGGAGCAAATTGTAAGTAACATTAATTATGTAGCTTGTATTTTACTCGTTAAAAACGGTAGTCGGTACGATTTACGTAGGCACGGTCGACCGCAAGTCAGTGTTAACACTTTGACATTAAATATTAAATTAAATATTTTTCGGACATTTTTACACAGCACCGTCCAGTCTCAAACTAAGCAGAGCACACACACACACACACACACCATAGTACACACGGCTACACATCAAGCTGTACAAAATCAGTAAAGGCTGACCTCGCGTTGGAAGGAAAACCTATACAGTGCGAGGTCAGCTTATACTGGAAATATACAGCTTGATGTGTAGCCGTGTGTACTATGGGTACTAGACAATAGATATAATGCTTACATACTTTTTTTTTGTAAATACATACTTATAATACATAAGAAACACCCAGACAAACACAAACACTTATGTTCATCAGACAAATATTTGTGTCCTGTGGGAATCGAACCCACGACCTCGTGATTAGCAGTCCGACACTCGAACCACTAGACCACAGACGTCGTCAACATTGACAGCATCTTTATTATTATTATAATTTTTTTTTTTTTTTTTTTTATTCTTATCGGGCTTGCGTTTTACCGCCACCTCACCTGATGTTAAGCGATGGTGCGGTCGACGATGGTACACGCTTGCCCAGCAAAAACCTATTCACTCGAGTCTTGAAGACCACCAGATTATATTTCTCGGGAAACACTGACGCCGGCAAGGAATTCCACTCATTGGCGGTACGCATGATAAAGCTATTAGCAAACCGGTTCGTGCGTAAGGGTGGAATATCTAGCACATAACGGTGGCGCATCGCCGTGCGTCTGGTCGTCCGATGATGGAAAGGGCTTGGGGGAATTAAATTGTGCAATTCCAACGCACACTCGCCGAAATGCATTCGATAAAAAACCGATAGGCTAGCAACTCTGCGCCTATGCTCGAGACTTTGTAGTTTGGCATCGACCAGCGCATCGTTGCCAACGAGCCTCTTGGCGCGCCTCTCAATCGACTCGATTTCGTAAGCAGTAAGGGTGGTTTTCGAATTGAAGTGTTACCACTGTAATGCAGTCGACTGTACTGTCAGCAAATTTTCCGGTGAACCACCACTAAGGCTAAAATTGCTTGCGCTCAGTGCTCGACGGAGCCATAGGTACCTAAATGTAATGTAGCAGGATTCGTTCAAGGGACTTTGTCGACAAACGGCCAAAATTAATATCCAATCTATCCACGATTTGCCCTACTAGAGATAGGAATTTGACAGAAGCTCCATACAAAATATGTCAAATTTCTATCTCTAGTAGGGTAAATTGTGGATAGATTGGATATTAATTTTGGCCGAATCATCGGGAAGGATCGTGACTTAATGTAGATAACAGCTTTGCTATAGAGATACTCCTTAATAAATTAAATTGTACTTAAATATGTATTATTTGATGCATTGATTAAATAATTACTGTATTTGCTTAACCTCCAGCCTACCGTTCTACCCGTAGAACATAAAAAAATATATTCATAGATTGTATTTTAAATACCACTTTATTACAATGTGTGTTCTGCATGGCTCCCAAGTTGTACAACAAATTACCTAATGCAATTATAGACATTCAAAGCATGTCATTATTTAAATGTAAGGTCAGAGGGTATTTGATACAGAAGGCCTACTTAGTGTCGCTGTTTCCTCGTGGTCATACTATTTTGTTAAGTCCATGTCCGTCCATCCGTGTGGTGCCGGACGCAAAGAATTGCACCACCCTTATCTCTTCTCATGGGTGTCGTAAAAGGCGACTAAGGGATTCACCAGAGGATGGGCAGCAGCGTTCTTTGAGTATTTTAACCAACCAACTGCGATCGCCAACCCGCCTGCCAAGCGTGACGATTATGGCATATCCCCCCAACATTAGCTTGGGGGAGGCCTATGTCCAGCAGTGGACATCTTAAGGCTGAAATGATGAATGATGACTATAGTGTTAAGAAATATTTAGATGAGAGAATTTGACCATATGATAATTTTGTGTGCTTGTGTAATTTGATATGACAATATGAGACTGACATTAATTATTTCGTTTATTTTTGGTATTATGACATCGCAACTTTAATTAATGTATTTGTATAAAATTTTGCATGCTTAACAGCAGAATATGGCATATGTAACCTACTTCTTTTTATTTAAATTACCATCTGATTTTTGTATCCATTTTCGCAAAATAAATTAATTGAATTGAATTGAATCTATAAATATATTTTATGTTCTACGGGTAGAACAGATGTAGGCAGGAGGTTAAATTACTAAGTGTTGATTTGAATAAGGTTCACTTTTGTATGGCGTCGATGGAGAGAAATAAAAATACGTGTGTGTCACGGCAAGTGTAATGAGCGACTCGTTTGCTACAGAGCGGTCAGCCTAATATAAACAATATTGAATGAATCACAACACTAAGTATTTATGAAATGACCAGACCTTGAAACAAAAAATTTCAGGATGCTACCAGTAAAGAGGAGCATACAGTGGCTGTGCTAGTGGAATTTGCGTATGCCCTCATGACCATACTGGACCAGATCAACAGGGAATCCTTCCAGAGGTTCAAACTTAGGATAGGTAAGTTATTTAGTCTGTCATATTGGTGTCGATTCTCTTGTTCAAGAACTAAATTTATTTTAAACTATCGCTCTCTTTTACTAATAGTAGATACAAGAAAGGGATGGCAACAATTTTAGAACTGTCAAATTAGTTTACGTGTTACATTTCTTTGTATTTTAGTGGGCACGTTCCGCAATCACGACAAAATTTGTATGGAAATCTAAATTTCGACTAATTATACAGTTCTAAAATTGTTGCCATCCCTTTCTTGCATGTACTGTTAGTAAAAGAGAGCGATAGTTTAAAATAAGATTAGTTCGTCAACTAGAGAATCGACAGCTTGCAGCAGTACCTATCTTTTCTTAAAATTAAGGCTTTCGATTTGGGTTCTTTATTCTAAGAAAACTTTATCTAAACCAGTTTTTGAAGTTACGGCGATATTCATATTTTACGTGAAGCACCATCTCTTAGGACATAAAAGCAACCTCACTTTCGCAGGACAATTTTATTATTTGCCTTTTACCTACCTAGCCTATAGAAAAGTCGTTTCAAATAGGCTGTGGGCATCAACACCTTTATCAAACAAATCAAAGAAAGCTACTAGCAAGGGAAATGACAACTAGCGCCACAACACACTCTTTGTTTTACTGTACAAACTTTGTGCACTTGAGCTTTCTTTGGTTCATATTGTTTTACCGTGGCAGCGGCAGATGGCACTAGGCTTGCATGAAATAGCAAGCTGTTGTAAGTTACCCCTAACAGAATAGAGAGGGCGTTTTAGAGGATTATTATTGTGTCGGTCTAATTAAAATGTGAATAAAAACTTTGTAAGAGTGTAGGTGTCTACTTGGGACGATATTTTTTTCCGTTCTCCACTAACGAAACCTTTTCAAGCCATTTTATACTTATAAAGAAATATTAGTTTGTACTGCCATTGGTATCTAGGTACTATTTAAAACAGACAGTAAAATTTTTACTATGTCTGTGTATTTAATAAAAAGGAAATTAAAAATAAATAAAATAAAAATAAATATCTTTGGGACACAGCACCGTGTAGTCCCAAACTAAGCAGAGCTTGTACTATGGATATAATACTTATATACTTATTTTTTTGTAAATACATACTTATAATACATAAGAAACACCCAGACAAACACAAACACTTATGTTCATCACACAAATATTTGTGTCCTGTGGGAATCGAACCCACGACCTCGTAATCAGCAGACCGATACTTGAACCACTAGACCACAGACGTCGTCAAAATAACTATAGGTATATTATTTATTTTTTACAAAACTGATATACCTTTATAGTAATATTTATGCAACTTTATAGTAATATTCATTGGGAGTTAAACTATGTCATAGAATTGGTAATAATGACTATGTATTCACTCTTGTTTTGTCTTCTTAAAATTTGCCCATAATGTTAGCAGGGCCTGCGCGCTGCGTTGCAGCTTGCTTTTTCAGAGTCTATTTTCTCGACTCGAAACCGCCTTTCTGAAGATTTCAATGAAAAGCAGTTACGAAGCATTTCATCATCATCATCATTTCAGCCGAAAGACGTCCACTGCTGGACATAGGCCTCCCCCAAGCATCGCCACAACGACCGGTCCTGTGCCTTCCGCATCCAGCGGATTCCCGCGACCTTCACCAGGTCGTCGGTCCACCTTGTGGGGGGCCTACCCACGCTGCGCCTTCCGGTACGCGGTCGCCACTCCGGAACTTTACTGCCCCATCGGCCATCCGTTCTGCGAGCAATGTGCCCCGCCCACTGCCACTTAAGTTTGGCAATTCTTCGGGCTATGTCGGTTACTTTCGTTCTCCTGCGAATCTCCTCATTTCTGATTCGATCACGCAGGGACACTCCGAGCATAGCCCTCTCCATTGCCCTTTGAGTGACTTTGAGCCTTCTTATCAGGCCCATTGTGAGCGACCACGTTTCAGTACCGTAAGTAATTACTGGCAACACACACTGGTCAAAGACTTTCGTCTTGAGACACTGCGGTATTTTGGACGAGAAGATATTGCGTAGCTTCCCGAACGCTGCCCAACCGAGTCGGATTCGACGATTGACCTCTTTCTCGAAGTTGGACTTACCTAGCTGGACAGTTTGTCCTAGGTATACATAATCGTCAACAACTTCGAGTGTAGATTCTCCGATGTTTACGGGAATGGGTGCTATATGGGAATTCGACATAACCTTTGTCTTTAAGATCTTTAAGATCCTTAAGGCCCTTCAGAAGCTGTTTGATTCCGTCATTCTCGAGGGAAGAACGCCACAGGCATGGAGCAGAGGTGTGGTGGTACTCTTCTTCAAAAAGGGCGATAATGCTCTACTGAAGAATTATAGGCCCATCTCACTTCTGAGCCATGTCTACAAGCTGTTTTCGAGAGTCATTACGAACCGTCTTTCGCGCAGGTTTGACGACTTCCAGCCTCCCGAACAAGCCGGTTTCCGAAAAGGCTTTAGCACCGTAGACCACATACATACGCTGCGGCAGGTTATACAGAAGACCGAAGAGTATAACTTGCCTCTTTGTTTAGCGTTTGTGGACTACGAGAAAGCCTTCGATTCGATCGAGACTTGGGCGGTACTACAGTCTCTTCAACGGTGCCAGATTGACTATCGGTACATCGAAGTGTTAAAGTCTTTGTATGAAAACGCCACTATGTCAGTCCGATTACAGGACCAAGCCTCGAAACCTATCCTTCTGCAACGAGGTGTGAGACAGGGAGATGTGATCTCTCCGAAACTGTTCACTGCTACATTGGAGGATGTCTTCAAGGTTCTGGACTGGAAGGGGCTAGGCATTAACATAAACGGCGAGTACATCACTCACCTTCGGTTTGCCGACGACATAGTAGTCATGGCTGAGACCATGGAGGACCTCGGTACAATGCTCGATGACCTCAGTAGAGCTTCTGATAGAGTGGGTCTTAAAATGTTCTTCTTAAAAAATGTTAGTCTTAAAAGATTCTTTTTTCTTAAGCATTTACTTTAAAACAAAGTGTTATCTTCCAGGACTGAGCCACGGTCCAGTGATAGCGGGCGTGGTGGGAGCTCAGAAGCCGCAGTACGACATCTGGGGCAACACCGTCAACGTGGCCTCGAGGATGGACTCCACCGGGGTCATGGGCAAGATACAGGTCACTGAAGAAACAGCTAAGTTTGTATTCTTGTGTTTTGTGTTTGTGTAACCATCCACCATCCACCAACCATCAACCATCCTATGATGGCGAAACGAGCTAAAGGCCCACCTGATGTTAAGCGGTTACCTTTGCCCATAACAACTCCAATACCACCTAGTCTGTTGCCTAGATAGATGACCGCAAGTCGGTTCGCCAAACTGAGACATTAAGATGGAAAGTCTCATGTGATTGTAATTTCACCGGCACCCGTACCCTTCAGACCGAAACACAGCAATGCAAGCCTCACTATTTGGCAGAGAAGTACAAGGGCGGATCCAGCCTTTGTGTCAGGGGGGGTCGCGTACTTATATTCAGCCCCGGAACTACATTTTAAAAAGATAGGTACTGAGTCCAACTTGCCGCCTTCTATGAAAAAACTTTTAACCAATAAAATTCTAGGATTTTCGTATTTTTTTCTAAAACATGAATTTTAGAGTTATAGGATTCCTCTTTGTAGAATATTAATGTAACAGAATAGTTACTTGCAATACCTAATTACCTATAGTTATGTCAGAAAAGAACAAACGCAAATTTAGACCGGCGCGAGCGAAGCGAGCTCGAAATTTTTCTCAGTTTCGGTTTTGTTTCGTACGTTAATATGCTTAACAGAATAGTTGTTTACAACAGACGTCTAGCACGCTGAAGAAAGAAAGACAAAGAAAAGCGCGAGCGAAGCGAGCGCGAAGTTCTTTTGACTGTTCATGAACAAACTGATTAGCTCTTCACCAAAGCATAGATATTCTATGACAAAAGAGTACGCATTTATTTGAGCGCAACCCGTTCTTGCGGTGCCGATAGCGGCTAATATTAGAAGCTTTAGCGTAAATAACTACTTATAAATTTACGTTATGGCAGCCCGACACTTGATTAGGCAAAGAAATTGAGTATGAGCGCGAGCGCAACGAGCGCGAAATTTTTTGGTATTTTTTTCAAACCTAGATTATATTTACTTGCTCGAGTTTTAAGAACTTTTTTAATTGGGATGTTATTTTTCCATTCCGATTTTCAAAAAACTAATTACCTACTCTTGATCTTGAATAATTTTTACTTGTGCTAGGTTTTATAAGGCTAACGTGGTAGTTGTTGATGGTTAGCTAAGTATTCAATCAACGGTTTCGCAACGGAGAGGTTGGAGAGGAAACTCGCGGCGGCGCGGCGGCGGCGTAGGCGGTGCTGCAAAATCAAACTTTAAATCGCGCAAATATTATTTACAATGAACGCACGGGTTCGGGTGCGAGTTCAATTTAGTTATTTCATGTGTGTATTTTGTTTCATTAGTATGTAACACGTACATACAGTCATTTATTAATTGTATATACGTTTGGTAAATTGTGTAAACAGGAAAAAAACGATGGTTGACCTAAGCCCAGGGGGGGGGGGGTCATGACCCCCATGACCCCCCCCCCCCCCCCTGGATCCGCCCTTGGAGAAGTAGGTACGGTGGTAGTACTTCCCCGGACGAGCTCTTTCACAAAAAAGCTCTACTGCTACTGAACCACAGAATATCTAACAGTACTAACGTACAGAACGGCCGCTCACCGCCCCCCGCCAATTTAAGATTCCTCACCCGCGCCCCGCACGCACCCGCAGTCTGACGGCAATTGGACTGCAATATTGCAATGGATGTCAATCGCCAGTCGCTATACAAGCACGCCATCTCTGAGAACTACTGAGAAGTGCTTGGAGGAACCCAATCGGCATTACGAGCGATGAGCATCCCTAACCTACACGTGTGTGTGCGTTCGTATACATGCGTAATCTTGTGTATGTAGGTGGTGCTAGTATTTATATTGTATTGAGTGGCCGAGGTGTGACTAAACCTCGGACACTCAATCTTCTCCCATTCTCTCCACGTGACCAAGCCAACCTCCGTTGGTCTGTGAGCCTTTGCCTCTCCTATCACGTTTAGTTAGGCCACGAGCTCTTCTATCTCGGCGTTCTTCCTGAAAAAATTGAAATAATGCGTTGTAATATCATTAACAATATCTTTGTTTTATTTCAGGGTACTAATGAATGCGGGCTACTCTTGTGAATGTCGAGGACCTACCTACGTCAAAGGCAAGGGCACATTAACTACATACTTCATAAAACCACCCAATGCTGGGGGAGGACTTTAAGCTGGCCCAATATTGACCTTAACCTCAGTGACCTCAAGGCAGTTTGAAAACTTAGAAAGGTCACTAGGGAATATGAGGGTCAAGATATGAAGGTCGTGGAAGAGAATAGAATGGTGGATAATCAGAAAGAGAGCATCGAAAATCAGGGTCGATAAGAACGAATGAAATATGAGTTCGATGGAGTGATTTTATCAGCGAAATGAAGCGAGAATGGAGAAGATGGATTTAAATTTATGAAGCAAAAGATTGAAACGAAAATAATATTTGCCTAAAAAAGTTTATTGTGACATATAAAACATGAACATAACACCTATTTTTAAGAAAAAAAAGTCACAATAAACATAATTCAAAAATTGTCGTAGACACAAAAGATGAAAAGATTTCATAATCTTTCATAAAATCCGAAAACAAGAGTGAGAGAGCTTAGCTGTAGTAAAAGATATTCGAAATGAAAATGGCAATGAAATTAAACAAGTTGACTAAAACAAAATAAAATTTGTTGATTTTTTAGCTACATAACCAAAATCAAACCAACTAGGATGATTTAAATTTTTAATTTGTTCTGTGTTGTAGACTTTTAAACTTTTCACTAATAATTTAGGTTTTTTTAAATTAAATACTATTCATTTTTTATCAGCAAATATAGCCGTTATGTAAACAATAATAATACTAGACAATATTGTTATAAGTGTTAGTTAGGCCTAAATCAATAACTGATAAATGTAAGACTAGAAAAATCTATTCATGTTGTCAATAGCCGAGTAGAATTATAATCGCGGCACGCAATGATGGCGTTTTTGACGTTTGCCCGCATGAAGATCCGTAAATATTGACAGCTACGTATGAAGGAAAAATTGCCGTGCTTTATTGTCAATAGTGATGCACTACTACAGCAATATAATTTTTCGAATTTCGAATATATTATTCAAATTCTATTTATTTCTACTGTTTTTTTATGTATGTCACAGATTTTTTTATTAAATAGCGATTAACAAAACAACACCATTGGAAAATGTCAAAAACACCATCATAGCGTGCCGCAGGTATAGTGTTTGTATTATCTGTATATTTTTGGGAATTAAACTGCATAAAATAAAACTACTTATTAAGATATAGATATATATTTTTTTGACAAGTTGGAGCTGTATGTCAGCTTATTGATAAAGACTTTATCTTTATTATAAAGATCTTCAATTAAACTGTTATATTTCAAGTATTATAATTGTTTTTTCCAACAACTGATTGTTCCTGTTGTTTGTTTGAACATACAAGAAACGCCTAACAAATATAAATCGGCAATGCTGCACGCATGTCCGTTGCGTTCATTTACACCAGTGGTCAAGACACAAAGGTACTCTGTGGTCAAGATCATAAAAATATTATAAAAAAACAATATAAGTACCTAAAACAGCTATTATTTTTTATGTTTATATTGTCAAATATAATTATTGCCAAAAATAGTTTTCATTTAAAAAACATATTTATAGTAACACTTAGAGAATGTGTTTACCTATTTACCTACTTATATGAGAAACATAAATAGGTATTAAGGTACTATTTTTTGTAAATACCTACTATTATAATAATTTTAGCTTTAATCTTAGCTTAAATTTTAATAATACGTAATTTTAGTGTTGTATAAAGTGTGATAAACCAGAGAATTATTATGATTTAACATGACACAAATGCATGACTCCTAATAATATTAGTTTTTAATTTGCATTTAATAAGAATATATTATTTTTAAGTTACGTAATTGTTTTTGACTTTAATACTCTTTAGTGTTATGGTGCTAAATCTTATATATAATAAAAAAATTAAAAAATATGCATATCCCACCAATTTAGGCGAATATACAATTTTTGGTCAGTTTTAACATTTTGTAAAAGAAGTTTTCGGAAAAAGCCGCTATTTTTTGTATTATTAGTAAATCACACCTCTTTTTAGTATTTGTAATAAAGACAATTTTCGACGGCCTCTTAAAGGTAGAATTATAATATAATCTTATCATAATAATAAAAATATATAGATATATAATAATTAATATGCTCATTTATATGTTAGATAATTCCAAAACTGAGAATTTTATTATAAAAAAATATTTTATGAAATGTTTATAATTATCTGTATCAAATATTGCTCTTAGCGGGCGTTTACACTTGCAACAAATCGCAAATCGCAATCTCGGTACGACTCAAATTACTAGACCTACTATCAAATTGCTATCCTCAAGTATTAAATGTTTATCTCACAAGATTTCTAGCTCGAAGAAAACTGGTCTTGTAAAGAAATATAAGACATGAATTATCAAACAAAAAAAAAACAAATCAATCATTTTTATTTCAAAAAAACTTAATTACAGGCACTTTTGAAAGGTCAGGCTCTAGTTGCACGGTTCCAAATTGTGGGTTCTATGGAGAAGAACCATATTGTATATCTCACGGATATTTGTAGGATGCCTAGTTACATTATACAAGATGTTGATCTGTAATCGTGCCATATTTCTAGATCTGATGATAAAAATAATGTGCTTAGTCACCTAAAAATACTTAAAAAATTCTACTATTTTTTAATACCTACATTTTCACTTAGAAACATAGCGAGGTTTCGAGAATAAATCCCGAACGACTCGGAAAATAAGTCATCGGCGGCATTGTCAAAGGGTGGAAATACCTGCAATTGTTTTGGTGGTGTCGCACGCATCACTTTGTGTCGCACGTGACACACGGGGGGAATTTGTTTGTTTACAAATAGGTATTTAACAAAAAAAAAAAAACAAAAAAATGGTATTGATTTTTTTACTGATTCGTGTTCAGTATCAGTGGTATAGTCACCTCCTTAAATATGGCACGAATGCAGAGCAACATGTTGTATAACGTGAAAATCTAGCCTAAACATAATTTATGGATATCGTATTAGATAATGTAATGTATGTAGGAATAATATTCTGAAGTGTATATTTATTTCTAGGTCTGAGATTTTATTTTGAAAAATTAACGATTTTAATAAAAAAGTTTCGTTGGATGACATTTTGTTTTCTTTTTGATTAAAAAAAAATCCTTAACTTTCACGCTTGGTCGGCTACTCCAACCAATATGAATAATGGCGACATGAAAAAATGGCGCACCAATTTCACGCCACCATTTTAGACGTGTGTCTCGTACGACGAGGTATGACCGAATGAATTTGAATTTTGAATTTCGAACATGAATATAACGCGAGGTTAATTGGTAATTGCGGGTTGCGCCCGCGCCGGCCACCTACGCACATTTGATTTATTTCGAGTGCACCGCCCAGGAATATAGAGTATTGTTTATCTATATGTTTTGTATTAATGATATGTTCGTACAGTACATTCGCTTAATTGAGGTGTGTAAAGAAAAATGGTGCACATTTTTCAAGGGAAGTTTCTGTTATGTAGAATAATTGTTAAAGTCTGTAGAGTTATTTTGGTGAAAGTTCAATCAGTTATTGATTAAGAGGCGTTGATTCTGAACTCGAATTTCGCAAATTTTCTCTGGCTCAGTGTTGCTAAAAACTCCTTGAAATATAATCTCAGCAATGATTTATGCTGGAATACATGCTTTAATTATAGCTTATAAAGACCTTAAAGATTATTCTTTCTTTCTTCAATATTAATGAGAAATAACTGAGTAATATTGACGACTACATTTTAAATACACTCTGTTGTCCTTCATCAACCACAGCCTATCGCAGTCCACTGTGGACATAGGCCTTTCCCAAGTTGCGTCACAACGCTCGGTCCTCTGCCTTCCACATCCAGTCCCCCCCAGCTATCTCCTTCAGGCCGTCGGTTCACCTGGCTGGGAGATGGGTCTGTCCTATACTGCGTTTGCCGATTCACGGTCTCCACTCAAGTACTTGCTCCAGAGGCCATCGGTCCTTTGACAGACATGGCCAGCCCACTGCTAACATCAGCTTACTGATCCGATATCCAGTTTTTAGGGTTCCGAAGTCCTACAAGGAACCCTTATAGTTTCGTCATGTCCGTCCGTCTGTCCGTCTGTTCGTCTGTCCGTCTGTCCGTCTGTCCTAATCCTTTACAGCTTAAGGCGAGGTTATCCCAGACCTGTGAGCTAAATAACGCTACCCCAGCCCCCGCCAATTCAGCGCGACGTATTTATTCTCGATGCGCTTATTGTTTCATTTATTTTGCATTTCGAACAAAAGCGGGGGGAGCGCATCGTAAAAAGGCGACGCAGGTCCACCCTTGACGACGTCTGGATGGACACTAAAATGTCACTAAATGCGCTGTGCGCGAGCCATTTTACTTATTTAAATTTTAATTAAAACATAACTATTAATATCAAAAAATTGACTGTATAAGTTACTTTGTAATACCATTATCTTTTTATTGCATGTAATTTTTATAGCATTTCGTGCTGTATTTAGAACATTAAAACGAAAAATGCTTTTATAATCGGCATTGTTTCGGATTTTTTTTCAATCGACAAAAATACAATGTATCTTGTTTTTATCTTTTAAATTCGCTAACATAAGCATGTATCTGTAACATATATTTTTTTCGGGTTTCTTTATCACAATTTGACTATTTTAGACCGAATTTCGCAAGACGCAAATTGGGATAACAGGCCGTTAATAACTTCTACAGTTATAAACATGAGTAAATGAAATTTTGTTAAAAAATAGTCTACATATAGATCTCAATTTAAAAAGAATAAAAAAATCATTTTTACGTATTTCAGGGGTGGCGTCCATACATGTGAAATGGAGATGAAAAAATTTTTTTCGCTTCATCCCCTCGTGTGGGGTATCATTGAATAGATCTACTAAAATGAAGGTAATGTTTCATACACCACTTTTTGATCAGGTGTACCATCTGTGAAATATAGCCTGCCAAAGTGGCTTGCAATGTGTCCCCCCCCCTGCCATTTCTAAACTATCAACGCAGAAAATTATAATCTTCCACATTGATAGACCTTTGTGAAAATCTCTTTTAAAATTATTTCGAGTATAATGTGATTATAATTTTTTGAGTTATAGAGAGAAAACTGAAAAATACTTAAAACGTCCTAGTTCAAAGATCATTGACCTTAGAGAAAAATGATTATAGCAAATAATGCTCACTTTGACATGACACACTTCTTAAATTTGGCTTCTTGAATTTATCGCTAGATGGCGCTACTAACAACACGCTCTAAGTCGCGAATGCTGCCGATTATTGCAAAAACTAAAATAGCCATGATTAATATTCGATTTGATTCGTTTGTAATTACACCTACTTAAGGAACCCTATAATACTGAGCATGGCCCGACATGCTCTTGGCCGGTTTTTTAGTATTAGTTTTTTTTCTTAAATCAATCCGAATCATAGGCACCTACTTCCTAAACGGTTTCACATAAATTTTATTCTTTTTGAAATCGGATTTTCCTTTTTTTCAAAGTTTATTTTATTTTTTATTTGCTTGTACCTAGAACATAACAAAAATATATAATCTACAGTAACATTTCTCTAAGCTTTCTCCCTTTTCATCCGCACAGCGTCCTGCATATCTCACAAAACAGACCAGCCGTGAGCCGTCAGAATATAGATTATTCATAACAATTAAAAGTCTAACGTGAGAACGTTCACATTGATTTTAATAACAGCCCTGTAGTTATTAATTAGATCATAGTTAATTATTGGTTGAGTCCGCCGTTAGATTTGATATACAAGTTGTTTTGATAGTGTCAGAATGTGTTATTAGGTATTATATTATATTAACTAACGCTGTCTGCACTATTGGGGTAATGAGGAAAAATGTGGAACACACTACGGTTCGTATTACAGAAAGGTACTCAAGTACAGTTTTTGGTATTTTCTCCATACAAACGCTCTTGACTGTTTTCTTTCTGGTTTATAACCCTAGAACAATGATTTTTTACAATGAAAATAAATATCAACTTTTTTATATCCATAAGTGTTCGTTTTTGTTGATAAATTATTTCTAAAAGCCAAACATCAAAATTGCCTATTTAGACCGCTGTCTACAGAGGTCTAGTCATCATCATCATCAACTCAGTCTATCGCAGTCCACTGCTGGACATAGGCCTCTCCCAAGTTGCGCCACAACACTCGGTCCTCTGCCTTCCACATCCAGTCACCCCCAGCCACGTTCTTCAGGTCGTCGGTCCACCTGGCGGGGGGGCGCCCTACGCTGCGTTTGCCGATTCGCGGTCTCCACTCAAAGACTTGTCTGCTTCAGCGGCCATCGGTCCTTCGACAGACATGGCCAGCCCACTGCCACTTCAGTTTACTGATCCTACAAGCTATGTCAGTCACTCCGGTTCTTCTCCGGATAGTCTCATTACGGATTTTATCCTTCAAAGAAACTCCAAACATAGCTCGCTCCATAGCTCGCTTAGCGTCTTTGAATTTGTGGCCTAGGCCTACGCCCGCCTGAAAATCGTTTATCGCGCATCCCTCGGGAAATGTTCATCTTCTCGGGATAAAAATTTGCCTATTGTCTGTATGCCGAATTTTACTAAAACCCTTACAGTAGTTTTTGTGTGAAAGAGTAACAAACATCCACATATACATACATAGATCCATACCACATCCATACATACGCTATGATGATTTCTGACACACAGGCTAGATTATAGCTTAGTTTAGAAATCAGAGCTTTCAACAAATTATGAACTTATTGGGTATCAAATAAAAAATATAAAAAATAATTCCATACATACATCCTCGCAAACTTTCACGTTTATAATATTAGTAGGAAGTAGGATGGTTGACTTGAAACTTACCGCATACTCGATCGAATACTTGATCAAACGCGTCGACTGTCATTCATAAATCAGTAGTTCCTTCTCGTTTCCGCCAGGTAGTGTCAAACTCACACTAGGCAGGCACCCCGATACTGCTATCAAATTTGACGACTTTCATTCATAAATCAGTAGCTCCCCTGGCGGATTCGAGGAAGAAATACTGATTTAAGAAGTTTACGGTAAGTGTCAAACTCACACTACGCCCTCGGAATTGACTATACGTTTGCAACAGCCGTTTAACGTGACGAAAAACTGACGTAGTGAGAATAGAACTACGCGATATCATACAATTTTGAGCCCGGCGACTTTTATACCGATGTGGCGTGGTCGTGATTATGGCACGTCTAAATCGACCCCAACAAGAAATGAGGTGACCCATTCACAGGAACGAACGACATATATCACCCCTCCCAACGATACGATTCCCATTCCAGAGCATTCTAAATATTCCCACAGAGTAACTGGAGATAACAATGGTAATATCTCATCTAAAGATAAGCCGTGCGACAGAGTTCGCCGCCATTGACCGGAAGTCGTAAGTTTAGCGACACAATACACTGTATAAAATATTACCAACTACTTATTCGGTTAAGATAAATCGTCTCATATATTATTTAGCGTAATAATGGACAGAGATTATTTTTTTAGTTGTTTTGTGCAGATGCGACACTACGTGCAATTCAAGGTTTAGTTTTGTGTAAACATTGAATCCTACTAATATGTATACATATGAATGTATGGATTTTTGTCCTTATCACGCTGCAAAAAACTGTTCAAAGCAAACGTATAAAAAGCTATTATTAGGCTAATACCTATATTAGTTCTTTCATCAAACGTTTCTAGACTTAGATTCAGTTAAGGATGCCTTAAAGGTTACCATGAACGAATAAAAAAAGTCATTTTTTATTCGTCCCAGGTTCCTACAAATAATATCAAATCGGTATTATTAGACATTTCCTCAATGTATCTTGAGGTAATAAATAACGCCGCGACGGATAATTTGTATGGGTCCCATTATATGGGTGTCATCATAATTTCAGCCGAAAGACTTCATCTGCCGGACATAGGCCTTCCCCAAACATCGCCACAATGACCAGTCCAGAGCTTCCCGCATCCATCTTGATACATGTGTTCCATAAATTCGTCAAAATCGGACATATTTCAGAATTGACACAACAATAATCACGTCGCAAATGACACTTTTCCAATCTTGAGGAAGCCTTAAGGTTGGTCGCAATTTACCTGGAGTTCTTCCTTAGCTTGAGTTAGGAAAACTATCAAGTGACGGTTTTTTTTTTGCTACTGTGAATACCATAGAGGAATTAATATTGTATTGTGTGAGGGAGTTAGAGTGGAGTCTAGAAACGTATAAGGAAACAACTTACAATATGAAGTCTCGTAAATAAGTAATGCTATTCGAGACCCATTCAATTGACGACGTCTGTGGTCTGGTGGTTCGAGTGTCGGACTGCTGATCACGAGATCGTTCGGTTCGATTCCCACAGGACACAAATATTTGTGTGACGAACATGAGTGTTTGTGTTGGTCTGGTTGTTTCTTACGTATTATAAGTATGTATTTACAAAAAAAGTATATAAGTATTATATCCATTGTCTAGTACCCATAACACAAGCTCTGCATAGTTTGGGACTAGATGGTGCCGTGTAAAAATGCCCATTAAAATTAATACATTCATTCTAACTAATATTCATTTAGTAAAAAATAATGTAAAAACAAAGTATCCAGTTTCTTGCTTACTTGTGACTACCAAGCTACTGAAGATTTCTTGCAAATTTCAACATAATAAAGGATAATGAATAACTCAGAATCTTAACTCAAATTTTCGCGTGACATATGTATACATTCATGTAATTGGAGATATCTACTCAACAAACCCACACTCACACATATACATACCTCACAACACACACCACATACACACACTTTCCTACACATACACACACACCCCCTACACATACACTCATCCTCAAATCATTTTAATGTTAAAATAGCCCCACTTATTGTAATTTAATGCTCATTGATTAGGAAAGATGACTGTGTGTGTGTGTGTGTGTGAAATACAGGTTTTTACCTAGCTCAGGCAGAGCGGCCCATACTTTTGTTACTGTCTAAAATATATAGAAACATATTCAATGTATACTGTAAAAAACTAAGGAAATAAAAATTATTATTTATTAAAAAAAAAAAAAATTGCCAACTTCTGCGATACAAGATCCTAATAGGCACCAATCTTCAACCAATATACTCTGCCATACTCTTTGCCCCTCTCTGGGAGTCCAGGACAAAGAGATAGTGCATCTAAGCCCGCAGTAATCTGTGATTAATGTAGCGCCCCTACCGGCTACCAGTGTTGCTTATGACTTTATTATACACTGCATCTACCGTGACTTGCTAATTGGATTATATAGTAGGCTTAGATTTGACCACGAAATATGATATTAAAAAATATGTCAAAATTTTTTCAATAGAGACTGCAAAAATTTCACCTTGGATGTAGTGAATTTCTGAGTTTATTTGGTTTTTTGTGGTCTTTATATCATTGTAGATTAATATTTTCATCTTGTCCACAAACATCGTTTATAGCGTTTAAATATTATAAGCACGTGCCTCCAACTTGACATTTCGTCCTAGGATTGTACCTACTAACCTAAATCAATGCTTAAATCCTAGCACCCTATTCAAGCTGGTATGATGAAGAACTAATCTTGATTAATGTAGCGCCCCTACTGGCTAACGGCCAAAATAATATCCTATCTATCCACGATTTACTAGAGATAGAAATTTGACATAAGCTCCATACAAATTATGTCAAATTCCTATCTCTAGTAGGGTAAATCGTGGATAGATAGGATATTAATTTTAGCCGTTAGTGTTGCTTATGACTTTATTATACACTGCAGCTACCGTGATTTGCTAATTGGATTATATAAAGGCTAAGCTAGCCTCTGACGGCCAAGAGGCTGAAGGGTACGGGTGCCGGTGAAATTACTATCATATGAGAATTTCCATCTTCATGTCTCAGTTTGGCGAACCGACTTTCAGTACCATTTAGGTAAAGCCTAGATGGTATTGCAGTTGTTATGGGATACACTGAAACTTATTTCGCTGGTCTTCCAGGACCTCGAGGACCTACCCGGGATCCACTGATAATCTCATTTATCCTTAGTATCCAAAATGTATAAAAACCATACAAATCGATTCTCGTAGTGATTCTGAACATACTAGGTACTTCTTGCGTTTATTGTATAATTAAATATTTTTTTACTAGCATATTGATTCAAATTTCTCATTTAGATTTTAAATACACATTTGTACGCCTGCTGGCATAACATAGCGGACTATTTATTGTATTTAAGAACTTTATATTATTTTTTGTACCTATGTTACACAAATGAATAAATGACTTATGACTTATGACTTCTATGACACGTTATATATAAGAGGACCATAACACTTATTCGACCCACAACAACTGTATCGTAAACAGCTAATCATTTCCTTTCAGTTTCTTGTTTAAAACATGTTTGCTTCGATCAAATATACTATAGATGCACGATCGCCGCTTAAAAAAATTGTACCATCAAAATTGTGCAAGTCGCGTGCACAGTTTCGCTCTCAGCCGTTTCACGACCGCGCTAGTGGTGAGACGTTTCACGATGCTAAAATGTGTAGAAAAAAAAAGTGTGCAGTCAGGAGACCCCCGTCGGAAACGAAGTTCCTCACGCACACACACACAGACACCTAGAAAGAGAAAGAAAAAGGGTGCGCGTGGTGTGAGTATATCCCTGCTCATAGCCATTTATTGTAAGCCAGAAGGCCGTTGTTGTAATTAATTATTATTGGATGTAATAATCTGGAAATAAACGATTTAATTTCATTTCATAGCGTAAAAATCTTACGTGACGTTACATTTTCACCTGAATCACACCTACCGCAAACCACTTTAAGGAACTTTGTTAAAAAAAACTCCAGATGTGAAAACAAAGGATGGAGTGTAGTACTTCTCGTTGTCGTAAAAAAGTATATTTTGTCACGGAGACGTTTTTTGTATTTGATTTTGTAGAAGACCGTGAATCTATAGTATATTTGATCGAAGTATGTGTGGGTACAAAAACAACATCCCTCAGTTCCCGGTAGTTCTCAATGGTATTGCCACAGCAATAATTTGTGGGCGTTTCCAAAAATTCAATTATGAACGTTTTGGTACGCTCGTAAATTCGATTTGCGAGGTTATCAATATTATTTATTATTGCTTGCTGTGTAAGTAAGGAGTGCCTGTGTATGATATGTGGGCTTAAAATGAGACATACAATGATAATATTTCTCAAGAGGATACGTTAGTACTTACATGGCAAAAAAGTATGTGTGAAGGTGGTTTCACACTGGCGAGGCGTGGCGTGGATGGGCCGAGTGGGAATTGAAATTTGTATAGCAAAATTTCAATTCACGTCACGCCCATCTTTGGTGTGAAAGATCTGGATGTGCGAGGCAAGAATTGAAATATTTTTAAACTTTATTGCTGCATGAATAGAGTATTTCTTACATTTCAAAACGGTACAACGCGAGCAGGCGCGTGCCGGCCGGCCCTGTCGGCGCGAGACGGCGCGGCGCGGTTGTCGACATGTGGGATGTTGACTCAGCAGTCATTGTGCCGATTGTTGTTACGGTCAATGGTATCATCGCAAAGAATCTCGACCAACACCTGCAGTGGCTCTCGTTAGGCAGCTGGATCAAGGGCTTGATGCAGAAAGCGGTGCTTCTGGATACGGCGCGTATCGTTAGGAAGTTCCTCTCTCTGAGGCTCTGACCACCGGTAGCTTGGACTCTGTTCCTAATGCCGGTGGGCTACTGTTTTTATATATTTTTAAATGTTTTTATTTATTTTTGTTTTTAAAAATATTTAAATATGTATTGAAATGTATAATATTAATGAATAATAATAAATAATAAAATGTTTATTTCATCAACTTGTAAAACTATTTCATTACAGCGTTGGGAACCACCTTTTAAGCAAATGCTTGCTTGTGTTAGGGAGTTCCACTCTTCCAAGTAATGGACTAAATTAAATACAAGTACAGCCTACAGGACATAAAAATTATAAGAAATAAAGAAAAATAAAGGAAACAATACAAAACGTGTTTGGTTGGTTGGTTGTATGCGAATATGAGTTAATGAATGACGTTTTATTTATTTTGCGAGAATGTGAAAAGTGTAATGCGTGTGATTGATGGGTGTGTGGGGATGTGTTATGGGTGTGTGTGTAGTGTTAGTGCGTGTGTAGTGTATTTGTGGGGGTGTATGGGGGTGTGTTTTTGTGTGTGGGGGTGTGTGTGTATGTGCATTTCATTATGTTTGTATTGAGCTGCGTTAGCCCTGCGACTTCGTCGTGGGATCGGAAGATGCTGGGTTGCAAAACATCTTCCACAACTTTCTGAAGGTTATATTAAACTTATTATAGGGTTATTTTAGAAAGGTGCTAAGGCTTTATAGTTCATAGTTATTTATTGATAATAGTAATCATTATAAGTCACATTTACTAGCTATACGTTATACTAGCTTGATGTCAAGCTGACCACAGACGACGACTACAGCTGCACTAGGTCGCGTTACGGCTGTAACTGATCTTTGAAGCTCATAATTACTTAGGATGCCACCTAAAAAGAAGACGATAGATTAAAAAAAAAAGAGTTACGACCGATTGATTATACGCTGGGGTCAATCTGACTCCACGCAAATAATTGAGGGTTAATGGATTGTATAATGATGACTAAATTTTTAATATGCATGACAGAGAGTTATAAAATGCTAGACTAACGAAAAATTGTCGAACTGATTATCAAAAATATCTAATAATAACCATAATAATGTTTTTTTTTTGTTTAGTAGAAGTATTTTAAAATATAATTTATATGTTGATTGAACCATAATAAAAATATTGTGTCCAAATGTGGACTATCAATCTGTTTACTTTGAGTAAAAATTCAATGAAACATAATTCAGGTAGAATTATAATGTAACTGCAGTTAATGTCGAAACTCAAATTATTTCAGGGAACCGTTTTAAGTTTTAACCGGATCAGGCGTTTCAAATTTTATTGCCTGCTCAATTTTTTACCGTTTAAGCGGTCTTTAGATGATTGGTGGCCAAATTAGCTGTCCTTTTCGAGAGTAAGTAAGACTAATGGGAATTTTAGCCCCTAATACAGCATTTTATTTATTTTGGAGCGAGCTATGCTTGAAGTTTCTTTGAAGGATAGAATAGAATAATTTTTTATTGTTTGTCACAGGTAATTGAAAATACAGATGTTAAAACATAAAACAGTTTCACTGTAACAT
The DNA here is from genome assembly GCA_949699075.1 of Asteroscopus sphinx. Lineage (NCBI taxonomy): Eukaryota > Metazoa > Arthropoda > Insecta > Lepidoptera > Noctuidae > Asteroscopus > Asteroscopus sphinx. The sequence goes on along the minus strand of OX453011.1, from coordinate 3,359,485 downwards.
ATCCATAAGATGTACAATATTCAGGGTTGTAAAGAGAAAAATTGAGCTTTATGACACAGCGACTTAAGATTACAAAACCTATAAATTAAATTAAAAGAGATAAACAGCGACTAAAGTTACAAAAATTAAATTTAAAAATAAAAACATCATTTAGAAATAATTTCATACAATTTTCATAAAAAAGAAGTCTTCCTAATGTAACGTTAATGTATATAATATTCATGTAATATTAAAGATAAAGATATATGTTACATATTATGTAAAATTACAGTATCCATAATACGGATCTTCTGTAAAGGTGAGCACTGACGATGTATCCATTCGGACGTCTTTTTAATGACGACTTCCAAAAAAGCTTGAATTGTTCTAAAAATAACATACGTTTTCTACATTCACGGACAGATTTTGGAAGGCGGCTACGCTATTCGGACTTTTGGATGCATCGTCAGAGGCACCCTTAACGAGATTGTCTCCGGACACCGACACACAGTCACACCGGTTCTACTCCGGTAGAACCGGTGTGACTGACATAGCTGGATCAGCAAGCTAAAGTGGCAGTAGGCTGGCCGTTGGAGCAGACGAGTTCTTGGGGGACTGCGGGTACTCTCCTACGGACGTTGGTGATTCGATTCCCAAAATATTTAGATAGATTATTTTTATTGAAGAGCTTTGTTAAATGAGTTTTGTCCTTCCGTATGGATATCAATTATGATAACTTAGCTCACAGGAACAACAGGGTTTTTGTTACATACTGTATAACTAAGTTACGATTTGATTTATTTAAGCTATCACTACTTGGCAAAGATGGACCCAGAAAACAAACACATGGAAGGGCCCAACGGAAAGAGGAAAAGAGGAAAGATGGCAAGACGAGATAGCAGAAATGGCAGACAAAGCATGGATGAGAAAAGCCAAAGACAGAAAAGTCTGGAATCGAGGCGGCTTATACTCGTCGAGTGGTCCTTTATTAGTACCTAATTATTCAACTCTTATTACTACTTGAATATTCTCATAATTTTATTAAGATGAATGCTGGTTTAGTAAAGTGGCGGTGAAGGGTAGCTCGCGAAATTCGTAATTTCTTGCGTTTTTCTGCAAATTCGAGCTCTTATTCACGTTATATAACAATATATCTAATGAATAATACTCATAGAAAGTAATAACTTATACATATAAGCTCTACGAGCTCGATAATATAAATTTACTGCCAAATTATTTATTATTGAGCTTGTAGAGTTTATAGAGCAAGTTTAACAGTTTATATGAGTATTATTCAGTAGAAACATTGTCAGTGTTGCAGCGAAAATAAATAACTATAACTAACTATACATTTTATCGATTTAAGTGAACATAAATGTAGGGACCAACCGATTTTTTTTCCGCGATTTCGGGGTTGGTCCCATAGTAAAAGTTGTTCATAATGATGAGTACAATGACCCCTTTTCGGGAAATCATCATCAATCAACTCAGCCTATCGCAGTCCACTGCTGGACATAGGCCTCTACCAAGTTGCGCCACAACGCTCGGTCCTCTGCCTTCCGCATCCAGTCCCCCCCAGCCACGTTCTTTAGGTCGTCGGTCCACCTGGCAGGGGGGCGCCCTACGCTGCGTTTGCCGATTCGCGGTCTCCACTCGAGGACTCGTCTGCTCCAGCGGCCATCAGTCCTTCGACAGACATGGCCAGCCCACTGCCACTTCAGCTTACTGATCCTACAAGCTATGTCGGTCACTCCGGTTCTTCTCCAGATAATCTCGTAACGGATTTTATCCTTCAAAGAAACTACAAGCATAGCTCGCTCCATAGCTCGCTGAGCGACTTTGAATTTGTGGACTAGCCCAACTGTCAGTGTCCACGTCTCGGCACCGTAAGTCATATCGCTTATTTCGGGAAATAAGCGATTCAAATTTCAGCATGTATAACAATAGTAAACTGTAGAACCAATCCAGAAATCTCGTATAAAAGCAGCTGTTGCCTACATTTTGTCGAGTTATGAGATCATGAAAGTATGGAGCAGGTATTTTTTTTACGATGTTAGGGTTGGTCCTGTAGCGACGTCTATCCCGCTACAAACTATCCTGTATCACGCACGCAGAATATGACACGAACTTAGCATATATACAAGCACCAAGCACCCAACATTAACCGTTGCGCACTAGCCCGCCAGGCGTAGACCCAGCCCGGTCAGAGGATCCTCCCTTTGGTTGGAGGAACATGATTATCTAGATTAGATTCTAGATTATAATTATCATGATATTAATATTTCCATAGATTTAACATCCAATAAAAAAAAAGACGTGTGGCACTCGGAGACTGCCGCGGTAATAGCGGCATAGCATTTTTTATGTAAATACAAAGAGGAGGTGCCCTAACGCCGAAACTCTAAGCAGGCATGAGTCACCAGATTGCGGGGTGAAGATAGAAGATTACGCATGCGCAGTAACGCCGATACAACCAATGCCACCTAGAGGCGATTTGCAGAACTAAAGAGTCAAGCGTGATATTTCAAAAAGTCATTCTGCTGTTCATCGATAGATGGCAAAACTAAAAAGTATCACCGCTGTGCCGGTCGGAGTGGGGGTGTTAGGTTATTTTCGTTACGGAATTTCTGGATTCGGTCTCCACGCTCAAGGCCCGCGATAGAAGCTATGCAATAGCTTAAGCGCAGTAACGCCGATACAACCAATGCCACCTAGAGGCGATTTGCAGAACTAAAGAGACAAGCGTGATATTTCAAAAAGTCATTAAAAGTTCTGCTATTCATCGATAGATGGCAAAACTAAAAAGTATCACTGCTGTGCCGGTCGGAGTGGGGGGTGTTAGGTTATTTTCGTTACGGAATTTCTGGATTCGGTCTCCACGCTCAAGGCCCGCGATAGAAGCTATGCAATAGCTTAATAATAACTACTGACTTAATTAATCTATCTCATTATTCTAGCCCGGTATCACCCACTGCTGGTTATAAGCTTCCTTTCTTTTTTGCCAGCCTCTTCGATCTTGTGCGTCCCTCATCCAGGTGTTTCCTGCGGCTTTGGCGATATCATCAACCCAGCGCGCTTTCGCACGGCCTGGGTTTCTCCGACCTGACCTTGGCCACCACTAATCTATCTACAAATGTACAATAACAGATAAATAAACAAATAAATGATACCTCATTCCACGACAGTCCCATTGTAAAAGTTATTCATAATGACGGAAGAGCATCAAAATATTCCTCCATATCGCTGTCAACTGGTATCATCATCATCATCATTTCAGCCGAAAGACGTCCACTCCTGGACATAAGCCTCCCCCAAGCATTGCCACAAAGACTGGTCCTGCGCCTTCCGCATCCAGCGGATTCCCGCGACCTTCACCAGTCGTCAGTCCACCTTGTGGCGGGCCTACCCACGCTGCGCCTTCCAGTACGCGGTCGCCACTCCAGAACTTTACTGCCCCATCGGTCAACTGGTATCGCGCAATTGAAAAACGTTAACTCCTAGGGCATACACCTCTTCGTTTAAAAACAAAACAAAAAAAAAAACTACGGGTCCATCCACTCTGAAACAATACCCAGATACACATATCACTTCCCACTTTGTCGGTACCACGTCTCGTTACGATTGTGAAGGCGTCAATTTGTACATGATAAATGTCGGGAATACGAATAATAAATAACAGCAATTTCACGCTCCAATATGTGGTCTCACCTTACTGTACCGTTTTTATGTAGCTATAAAATATACAGCGTGATATGTTATGATTTACGTTACTTGAAATACGTATGTATGTAGTGTCCAGGGCACTGCATTGGTCAGGCATAATTGATTAACGGATCTGCCCAAGACTAACTGTTTGGAGTGCATTTGTAACCCATTTTGAAAGAATAAAGGTGCAGGCACACAGCGGGCGGGACGGAACCATAGAATAGGCAACGAGTAGAAATAAATCTCTTTTGCACGAACCCCAAATGCCGCCTTATAAATATCTACTTCCCTCTTCAGCTCTTAACGTCCCTCTGTCGTCCGAGCGTGCTGCCAGGGCTGTTAGCTGCTAAATATTAAATGCGTTATGTGATGCTATGCTGTCAATAAAAATTATAAACAATTATATGAATCGTTTTAGTAGAAATAGTCTTAACTTATTTCTGTTTCCTGTTATATCTAATTTCCTCCGGGATGAATTTTAATGGTGTACTAATAAAAAAATATTAAGTTTTGCTTGCTCTTTCATGTCCCATTCAATAAATGGCTGGCGGACCTGGGACCATATCCGCCCACTGTTCTTTGTTAAAAAAGAACATTATTTATAAAAAAATATATAAAAAATTGTAGCCCACCGGCATCGGCTCCAAGCTACCGGCCAGGGCCCCAGAGAAATGAACCTCCTCACAATGTGTGCCGTTTCAAGGATACTACCTTCTGCATCTGGCCCTTGATCCAGCCACCCAACGAGAGCCTCCTTCGGTGTTGATCGAGGCTCTTGGCTATTAACCCATTGGCCGTGTTGACTATTATCGGCACAATGACTGCTGAGTTCACGTCCCACATGTCGACAACCTCGTGAGCTAAGTCAATATATTTAATTCGTTTATCTTTCTCAGCTTTGACTTGGCTTTTCGTCACGAGGGACCGTGATATCAACAATCACTGCGCGGCGCTCTGAACGATCGCGATCTATCACCACTATGTCAGGTTTATTGAAAACAACAGTCCTGTCAGTGAGGATGGATCGGTCCAAGTACAGTGTGGCATGAGTATATCCTTATTATATACATAAAGGAAGAACACAAAGGAAGTAAGTAAAAAAAAACTTAAGTTTTTAATAACTTTCTTCTCAATAAAACACAAAAATTCACATAGCTCGAGTGTCAATTGCGCGAATTCGCTGGCGCCTCCGGAGGGTAGTTCCTTAACAAAAGCGCACAGGACGGCGGTAAATGCAAGAACTGACAACATCACGTTCTTGAGATACCTATGGTGGCTAACTGTTGCTGCTTGGTTCACTGATTACCACTCTACCTACGCCACGGACTGCCCCCATTATCTAGATCTTACGTCTTCTTTGTCCATCCAAAGGTTGTCTGGAAGATATCGCTTTTAGCGATAAGACCGCCCATGTACCCATAATTTATACGTTGTTCCTGTTTACTATTATTTTCATGGTGTACAATAAAGTACATGTATTCTATCTATCTATTATTTCGATTTCTATGGCACGGACATTCTCCAATATTCTTAAACATGTCCGTCGTTCATTCAGCAAAACCATATAAAACCATGCATATGACACGTCACACCTGATTAAATTATTTTATCGATTCCTGATCACGCGGATACCGAGAATCTCAAGAAATTAAACTTCGGCCCTCAACTTCATATCTTGCATATTTTGAGACCTTATTTAAAAGTACAAAAGAAGAATTAAAATATTATTTATTGGTATCGTAATGTCACTAGACTCCATAAATCAATATAAAGGTCGCGGCAGTGCTGGGATCGGATAAAAACCATTTTTGTTTTAATTTTAAGGTAGATGTACACGGATAATTAACGCATTTCCGAATTCTTTTGTTGTCGTACGTACGTGTAGGAAATTCTTTAACCTTCTCACCGCCAATGACACCTATAGAAGACAAACGATTTTGTACCCACGGTGCCACGACTTTATAACTTTGTACACTAACGTCCATAAAACATTTGTCTAACACCTTTCTGACGGTTAAAATTTACTTGTTTTTTTGTTGGTTGGTTGATTTTTGGACTTCATCATCATCATCATCATTTCAGCCGAAAGACGTCCACTGCTGCAAATAGGCCAAGCATCGCCACAACGACCGGTCCTGCGCTTTTTGCATCTAGCGGATTTCCGCGACCTTCACCAGGTCGTCGGTCCACCTTGTAGGGGACCTACCTACGCTGCGCCTTCCAGTACTGATATTTAGGCTTTATGACCAATAATTTATTTAGCTTTGTTTTTGTCTGGGAGACTAGTAGTTTAACGCTTGCCTTCCATTCCAGAGGGCCGAGTTCGCACCCAGCTCGCACCTCTGACTTCAGTTTCATGTGCGTATCAGAATTTGATTATCACTTATTTTAACAGTGAAGGGAAACATCGTGAGGAAACCTGCACACCTGAGAGTGTTCCATACAGGTCTCATGGTAAGTGTAATCTGCCAACCCGCACTAGGCTAGCGTGGTGGACAAAGGCCTTAACCTTCTTGTACTAAGAAGAGGCCATGCCCTACAGATTCGTAGGAGAACGAAGGTAACCGACATATCCCGAAGAATGCTCGCAGAACGGATGGCCGATTGGGTAGTAAAATTCTGGAGTGGCGACCGCGTACTGGAAGGCACAACGTGGGTAGCCCCCCAAAAGGTGGACCGACGACCGACGGAATCCGCTGGATGTGGAAGGCGCAGGACCGGTCGTTGTGGCGATGCTTGGGGAAGGCCTTATGTCGATCAGTAGACGTCTTTCGGCTGAAATGATGATGATGTATTGTTTCTGCATTTCTGATAAATTGTTAATAGCAAGCGTTATATCGGTATTATTACCAAAAATTTTACTTTTGGAATGAAGAGAAATCCAATGACACTTCACACTACAAAATCCGTCAACCCGTTCAAGCCTCCCACAAAAACCTCACCAAACCTCCTGTAGTTAACAAAGAAACAGACAAAGTGCAGACAAGCGTACATACATCGTCCTGTGGGTTCGATTCCCACAGGACATAAATATTTGTGTGATGAACATGAGTGTTTGTGTTGGTCTGGATGTTTCTTATGTATTATAAGTATGTATTTACAAAAAAAGTATTTAAGTATTATATCCATTGTCTAGTACCCATAGCACAAGCTCTGCTTAGTTTGGGACTAGATAGTGATCGAATCAGAAATGAGGAGATTCGCAGGAGAACGAAAGTGACCGACATAGCCCTAAGAATTGCCAAGCTTAAGTGGCAGTGGGCGGGGCACATTGCTCGCAGAACGGATGGCCGATGGGGCAGTAAAGTTCTGGAGTGGCGACCGCGTACTGGAAGGCGCAGCGTGGGTAGGCCCCCCACAAGGTGGACCGACGACCTGGTGAAGGTCGCGGGAATCCGCTGGATGCGGAAGGCACAGGACCGGTCGTTGTGGCGATGCTTGAGGGAGGCCTATGTCCAGCAGTGGACGTCTTTCGGCTGAAATGATGATGGTGATGATGAGATAGTGATGTGTAAAATTTCTAATTTTTTTAAATTTATTATATACACATGACACCTGACCTGGTTCCGTGTGGTGTCGGACGTAAAGAATTGCACCACCCTATCTATCTATCTCATGGGTGTAGTAAAACGCGACTAAGGGATTCACCAGAGGATGGGCAGCAGCGTTCTCTGAGTATTTAACCAACCAACTGCGATCGTCAACCCACCTGCCAAGCGAGGCGAATATGGCATATCCCTCCAAGCAACTTGGGGGAGGCCAATGTCCAGCAGTGGACGTCTTTCGGCTAAAATGATGATGATGATGATATACACCTGAAAGACATTACCCTCCTTCTGGGGCAGTCGGGTAAAAAGGACAATAATTGTACCACCAATATGTTGTTTCCACAATTTAAACAACGCGTTATTATCTCGTATGAGGTTCGACTTAACTGAATTTATTTGTCCATTCAGTTATAAAGTTGAACGTTCTCTTCTTTTTTCTTATTCTAAAATATATTGGGTCGAGTTTCGTAAGTGTAGCGCCAGCGATTCGTTGGGTTGGATAAGTAACTTATAAGTTGTAAATGATATTATTTTTTGTAATATTTTAAAGTGTGTGTGTTTTACTTCTTCAAAAAGGTTCATCTAGCACAAATAGACCAATCATGCAGTTTTTTGGAATAAAAATATTGTTTCTTACCGAAATTCATAGCCCTTTTTAGTTAGATTTTCATAGCGAAACAACTATGTTTTAGAAAGAAAGAAAGAAGAACAAAGAAAGAAAAAGATTTTATTTTTGCGCTCCATTTGACGCACACACTACAAAACTTATAAATAATACTTTACAATTTCATGACAAATTAGTATTTATTAGTTTTAGATTATTGTCTTTCTTAGATGTTTTCTTAATTTCATTTATCATCATCATCATCATTTCAGCCGAAAGACGTCCACTGCTGGACATAGGCCTCCTCCAAGCATCGCCACAACGACCGGTCCTGTGCCTTCCGCATCCAGCGGATTCCCGCGACCTTCACCAGGTCGTCGGTCCACCTTGTGGGGGGTCTACCCACGCTGCGCCTTCCAGTACGCGGTCGCCACTCCAGAACTTTACTGCCCCATCGGCCATCCGTTCTGCGAGCAATGTGCCCCGCCCACTGCCACTTAAGTTTGGCAATTCTTCGGGCTATGTCGGTTACTTTCGTTCTCCTGCGAATCTCCTCATTTCTGATTCGATCACGCAGGGACACTCCGAGCATAGCCCTCTCCATTGCCCTTTGAGTGACTTTGAGCCTTCTTATCAGGCCCATTGTGAGCGACCACGTTTCAGTACCGTAAGTAATTACTGGCAACACACACTGGTTAAAGACTTTCGTCTTGAGACACTGCGGTATTTTGGACGAGAAGATATTGCGTAGCTTCCCGAACGCTGCCCAACCGAGTCGGATTCGACGATTGACCTCTTTCTCGAAGTTGGACTTACCTAGCTGGACAGTTTGTCCTAGGTATACATAATCGTCAACAACTTCGAGTGTAGATTCTCCGATGCTTACGGGAATGGGTGCTATATGGGAATTCGACATAACCTTTGTCTTGTCCATATTCATTTTAAGACCCACTCTATCGGAAGCTCTACTGAGGTCATCGAGCATTGTACCGAGGTCCTCCATGGTCTCAGCCATGACTACTATGTCGTCGGCAAACCGAAGGTGAGTGATGTACTCGCCGTTTATGTTGATGCCTAGCCCATTCCAGTCCAGAACCTTGAAGACATCCTCCAATGCAGCAGTGAACAGTTTCATTCATAATTTCATTTATAATATTTGGTAAATAATAGAGATCGTTTGCTTTAAAGCATGTTTTAAGAGGTTAGTTTACAATTCTTTTCTATGGAGAAAACTTCAAGAAAACGTGTTTTGGGCACAATACAGTTTTAGAAAATACTATAAAGATTAGAATATTTTTTTTTCACTGCCACAAACTGAATAGATACAGCTTAAAATGTTTTTAAAAGAAGCCTCATTGGGGTATTTGGCAGTTGTCAGCGTCTTAAGCGGTTACCTTTGCCCATAAAAACTTCAAGTTTTGATACCCAGTTTTCAAACCCAAGTTATATTGCTATCACTTGGGATTTGCCCAAATAGTAACTCGCGTTCGGCAAGTTGAGACATGAAGATGGCAAGCTTTGAGAGAAAGTGCATTCATCACCATCGTTACAGCCAAAAGACGTCCACTGCTGTACATAGGCCTCCCCCGAAATGGGGGGATATGCCATAATCGCCACGCTTAGCAGGCGGGTTGGCGATCGCAGTTGGTTGGTTAAATACTCAGAGAACGCTGCTGCCCATTCGCGTTTTACGACACCCATGAGAAGAGATAGGGTGAAAGTGCATTATGCTGAGCTAAATCTACGATACCTGTAAAGATTTCAAGGCCACGACATTAAAAAAATATTTATTCTTTTCCTCAATCATCTACAAATAAACGATGACTTTTTTCGACGGTAAAATCTACTGCGCAAAAATTGTAAGCATTTTTTCACCATTTTTATTCGTATCCACCCACGTATTATCCAATAAGGGCAGGTCTGCACTGATCTCGTTCCGTCCTTAACATAATGCAGCTGATCACGATCATATTTACGATGTCCAATGCGTACACGCACTTAAACCACCGCGACTTATCTGTTTCGACGCTACAAATAATTGGGAGGCGAAAAAATGTTGCCGGGAAAATTATGATCGGTGTTTCTTTTGTATTTTTTTGGTATGTAAGGTTTTTGGAGGTTTTCGTGTTACATAATGAGGCTACAGGCATGATATTATGTTATGTTATGTTATAATGAGGCTAGATACATACACGTGTTGCCACGGAGTCAACTATAGGCTGACAGAAGTCGTTTGTCTACTACTCCATATTTTTGCATCATAAAAATTCACAAACAACTTCGATTTTACGGCCCAAAAATATTAGTCTGTTCCAAACCACAAAAGGATGCCTTAATTTAGTTCCATGACCAATAAATTTGACAATGCTATTGCCCAAAGTATTGGGACCTTCATATACCTATACATCATGTTACCAATATAATAAATCATTTGGAAACGAGGTCCAAAAATTAAGACATCATATTTATGGCTGGCAGAATGAGACTTACTTGTTTCTTTATATCTACTAATAATAAGGGCCATCTGTGTTTTATTTTATATAACAATATGTCTTTTAAAGATTCATTTATTGGTCTTATCTGGGTTGGTGTTGCCACATTTTTGCAGGTTTGCTTAAGAAATTTTGTTCGGAGATCTGTGACTACATAATATAGCGGTTTATTACAAGCTTTTATTTAACTTGCTTCATTCGTATGTATAATAAGAAAAAAAAAACCGTTTCATTTGTAATCCATTTTTTGACCACTTGCTTGGCTGGCATCTGATTGAGCTGAATTTTGGTATAACTCTGTTAGTTTGGTGACAATGCAGTATTATGGTACCACAGATGATGGAGCCGGTAAGCAAAATCTAGTAAAAAAATATTTTTACATATATTTTTTTTCTGGTACTTATCTACATCTTTTTTAGGGTTCCGTACCCGAAGGGTGCCAAACGGGACCCTATTACTCTCGCTACGCTGTCCGTCCGTCCGTCTGTCTGTCACAGGGCTGTATCTTTTGAACGGTAATAGCTAACCGGTTGAAATTTTATCAGAAAATGTGTTGCTATCACGACAAATACTAAAAACAAAAAAAATACTAAAACCAAAGGGGGTCCCCATACAAGAAACCTCGAAAAACATGCATTTTTTTTAAACGTTTTTGTTCCTGCTCTATCTTCAAAACGGTAATACATACCAGCGTCAAACTTGGTCTGATTATAGTTCATACTATGTAGTTTAGCAACAAATACTTAAATTGGGCAAACATAGACACATGTGGTAGTACCTACGTAAGAATAATATGCAAAAATTCACATTTAGCGCACGATCGTTGATGTCTTTTGATGAACTCTCGTAAATTAAATCAGTTTCTATGGGGTATCAGGTCGATGGGTGGTACGGAACCCTTACTGCGTGAGTCCAACTCACACTTGACCGGTTTTTTTTTCTCTTTTGTCTCACGAAATATGCAGTATTTTTCTCGTTTTACCAAAGTTCTGATTATAGGAAAATTCCACTGGAATCTCTCTATCTGTGGGCTTAGGAATGATATTTGGTTGTGTTATTTATACACTTCATAGAAATCAGGTGAAAATTTTGAAATATAACAGAACTTAATTTTCTAAATAGATAAATAAACTTACCACGAAGCATATCCTATCATGTTCAAACATTAGTCATACTGACGACTGAATTATAATAAAAACCACTGAGGTAATATGTACTACGTACTAGAGTAGACATTACGAACAAAAAATTCGCGCAACTTGCTAAACGCGAAGCACGCGCGGCGCGAGTGTGGCTAAGCGAGTGAGAGTGGAGGAGCTCTAAAACGTGCCACAAACATATTTTGTTCGAGGTTTCTTCTCTAGTACGTAGTACATATTACCTCAGTGATATAAACCCGTATTTTAAGAACGCTAACTAGATCCACAAACGAAATGGTACAATAATAAAACTGTACCAAAACGGTGATATTAAGGAAGCACGATTGTAAATCAATCCCTTTTAATCGGATTTAGCTGGTCAAGTAGTATAAACTGAGGTCTACACTAAACAAAATAACTTATACGGATTTAATTTTTTATCTGTCTAAGTCAAAACATTTTATTTCAATTACAGTACAGGTTAAAAAAAAAACAAAAAACATTTAAAGGCTGCAAATAATTGGCACATTTCATTCATTCATTCATTTTAAGGAACTTCACAATGTTTTTTTAAGAATCACCTTTACTAGGTATACATACAACGTGTTATTGAAAACCTCTCTTTTTATGGGTTTATTGTAATCATCAGTATGAACAACTTTTACTATGGGACCATGGTATAATAAGATGTTTCACCAGGTATTCTCTTCCCGCAATGACAGCGCGATGCCTCCAAGCTACGTCACGATCAGTGCTGCCGTTGATTGATATCTTCAATATACTTAAGGAGATTTTTGTTCATAATGAATATAAAATAAATTCCTAACTAGCCTAACTATTTGTTATCTCGTGTTATTCATCTAATTAGTTAATAAAGGAAACTATATTAAATTACTAGTTAAAAAGTGATTCTTTATAGAAGAAAGTATTTAAAAAAATTCATTTTGCTCGGGTAATTTATTTTCACAAAGTGGCAGCACATCAAACTGACAAGTTCCACGATAACAGCCCGCTATTGGCTCCACGGTCGATGACGTAGTACGGAGGCAATCACGTGACCTAGCTGTCACGGGAAGAGACTACCTGGTGTTATTATACCATGTATGGGACCAACTCTGAAATCGCGAAAAACATATCAGCCGTTCCCTAGATTTATTTTGTGTTCATATAAATCGACAAAATCGATCTCTAATTGTCGACGTCTGTTGTCTAGTGGTTCGAGGGTCGGACTGCTGATCACGAGGTCGGGTTTGATTCCCACAGGACACAAATATTTGTGTGATGTACACAAGTGTTTGTGTTGGTCTGGGTGTTTCTTATGTATTATAAGTATGTATATATATAAGTATTATATCCACTGTCTAGTACTGCTTAGTTTGGGACTAGATGGTACTGTGTAAAAAATGTCCCAAAGATATTTATTTATTATTTGTATAAATCGACAAAATCGATCGCTAATTTTCGTTAAGCCACTTTTTCAGTTCAGGCTAGCCGAAAATTGTGAAAGGAAACCATCTCGCGTGTAATTTCGGTTTTCCACAGAAAGACGTTATCACGCATCCTTCTGAAACTGTTTATCTTCCCGGGATAAAAAGTAGCTTATATTCTTCTCCAAGTCCCAGGCTACCGCTTTGCCAAATTTCATTACGATCTGTTTAGAAGTTTAGTCATGAAAAGGTAACAAACTAACAGACATAGACAGAGTAACGTTTCCTGTGTCCTCTGGCAAGCCTTCTAAAGGTCCGGACATCTTCCTGACAGAGGATGAGCCGTGATTAAATAAAGAAATACATACACGATGTACATAAACTTTCCTACTGTTATATAAATGTATATCTGTGTGTACAATAAAGAATAAGAATAAGAAAATACAAATAATATTAATAATAATCCTCTTTATAGCACAACAAGATTACATGATTCTTAAAAAACTACTTATGTGTTACTTGTGTGTTGCATTTATTATATTAGTATGGATAATATTCATAAAGTAACTGTCTCGATTATTTAAAAAGAGTATATGGAGTTTCTTGCCGGCTCTTCTCCATAGGACTTACTTTTTGGAACCGTGTAACTAGATTCATAATTAACGTTTTGAAAGTGCATTTAAATGCTTATTCGAAATAAAATATTTGACTTTGACTTTGTACTTCGTACCACAAAAGTGTGTGCCCGGCCTTACGGTTTACTAATAAGATTAGTGATGTGAATAAATTAATCGATTTATTGAAGACCCCGATTAGGATCGCGTGTAATTTGTAACGATTTGTTAATGTTTATTTTTATAAGAGGTTTGAATTTATACTGGGTTTGCTTGATGTCGACGGACCATTGTTAGTATGACCGTTGATTAATTGACGAAACCTGATTAACATGTCATTTTCGGCGGATAATAATATAACCACAGAATATAACTACAAATCATTTTTTTATGTCATTACGTCATTCTGAGGGGCTCATAGCTTAGTAATAACCACGTATTTCGCAAGATCTGCGAGGTTAAGCTGTACTGGCTGCGGTCAGTCCTTGGATGGGTGACTGTTACGTTGTACAGTCGACTGCACGTCATTGGTAACATTTGAACTACGAAAACTGCTCTTACTTCTTACGAAAAAAAAAAATAGTTTAATTGAAATAAAGACGCTGTTATGGTCAAACTGTTACCACTAACGTGCGGTCGACTGTATATCGAGACCCCTCCGTGTCTCGGATGCTGTCGGTCCCGGTTGTCATACGAATATCTATGGCAATCGTAACGGGGTCTGGGGTGTACTGCACTGTATAGCGAGCAGGCTCAACTGCTTGTGTGTGAACCGCTGCTGCAAGCTTTCTACCTCGGTACTGAGCTTGTAGCAGGGTTTCACATTCATACAGTGTAGAATAGGAATACTATATAGTATTATTATTGTTGACATAGCCCGAAGAATTGCCAAACTTAAGTGGCAGTGGGCGGGGCACATTGCTCGCAGAACGAATGGCCGATGGGGCAGTAAAGTTCTGGAGTAGCGACCGCGTACTGGAAGGCGCAGCGTGGGTAGGCCCCCCACAAGGTGGACCGATGACCACGGGAATCCGCTGGATGCGGAAAGCGCGGGACTGGTCGTTGTGGCGATGCTTGGGGGAGGCCTATGTCCAGGTGTGGACATATTTCGGCTCAAATGATGATGATGATGATTGTTACTAACACATTGAGTCTTTGTTACTTGGAAATAAAGTTTTATATGCCCTAATTGGCGTTTCGGGAACATGCCGTCATGGTGGAGTGGGTCATGGTCTTGATAAGATCTGACCAGTGCGTTGGAGGGCAACCGCGGGGTTTTTCTCCCTTCCATCCTTCTTTGTACCACTAAACGATTCATGGATCTTCCTTCAAGGTTATATGTTTATCAGCTGCGTATTTACCTTCAAGAACATATACATGGATTGGTTTTCACTTTCATTCAGTGAGTTACGAAATAATTTAGTGTTACATGACCGTGTCGGTAGGAAATTGGTCATAATATCAGAACTGTATCACAATACAGGATGCTGCTAACATCCTGAGACATATTGATTAATATATCCCATTACATCACAAAAAATCTATAGAAAGTGATGGGGTGATCTAAAGATGAAGGCCAAGGTGATATATGACAGATTTGATCCAACTAATATTAAAATGCAAAAGTATGGATGTTCATTGGTTTGTCCTTTAATCACGCTGAAACGGCTGCACGATTTTGATAAAATTAGCACACATGTAGACCATGTCCTAGATCAAGACAAGTTCTTGTAGAATACTTTTTATTGAAAAATCACGGGAGCGAAAACTCGTGCGTCAGCGCACATCTTAACACTGACAGACCAGTGACTCCATTTGGAGTCACAGATGTTTGTTAGACTATTATGTCTGCCGTCTGGACAGTGAGTGTGTTTTTTTTACTTTTGATTTTAAGATAAATTTGAATATAATATAAAATTAAATGAAATAATATTTTTGCATAAACTTTGTATGGAAATATTAAATTACCAACCGCAAATAATGTTTTTATAGTTTTCTCTTGCAATGTACACGCAACACTAACCGCATTCAAAATTTTAAGTTCGTAGGTCTGCTAGAAGTACGGTCGATTGCACGTCGGTGGTAACACTTTGACATTAGCAGCATCTTTACTTCGTAAGCAGTAAGGGCGGTTTTCGAATTGCAGTGTTACTACTGTTATACAGTCGGCTGTACCTTAGAATTTTGATGATCGGTGAGTGTGTCAGTGACAAAACAAAGGAAGTTTTACTTGATGTAATTCGTAATAAAATAGAAGTACAAACATGTAATTCATGTTGGTGGTAGATATAGGTCTTCACTCTTGATAACCGAAATTTCAGACTTCCTTTCCAAGCCTTCGCTTTGGGTAAAGCTAGAAGTTTGAAATTAATACAGTGGGCTTAGAAGTGCCGTGAGTAGCTTCGAGAAAAGAATAGTACGGCCGTGCCCGACTGCCGTTTGCTCATCTTGGCTGCACTTATCTTATATACTTATCTGGGGGTACAGGAGTGCCCCCAGATAAGTATATTTTCTTAATTAGGACGTTTTACTGGCAATGAGAATTTTGAAGGAACGCTTCAAAGACTTGAGAGCCTACACTCCAAAAGCTCTTAGAAACGGTTCTTCTTCTGCAACAGCCTAATCCTATGCAAACTGCTTTCAAATTATTTTTCAGATTCACTTGCTTTAACGGTGAAGGAAAACATCGTGAGAAAACCTGCACACATGAGAGTGCTCCATATACAGTTTTGATGGTGTGTGTAGTCTGTCAACCCGCACTAGGCCAGCGTGTTGGACTAAGGCTTTAACCTTCTCATTTTGAGAAGAGGCCCGTGCCCAGCAGTGGGACAGTAAAGGGCTGATGATGATGATGAACCGGTCAAAAAATATGTGATATAAAAATGTGTGTAGTCTACCATTTATTTATTCATTTATTTATTTTTAATTTTATTTTTAATCTGTAAAGATTCTCTCAATTTTATGTGTGATTTGTAAATCTATTGATTTTAACAAGGCTATCTTTGTAGCTTATAACGTTTTTCTGATAATGAGTGTTTTTTACAAACGATTTAAAGACTTCTAAGAGCAGTAAGAGCCAAAAGCACAAACAAGATCTTAGAAACTGTAATCCTATGCAAATTAACTATCAACAATACTCAAACAAACTATCAAATTATAGTGAACACTAAGTACACTTTACACGCCCAGTGATCGCATTTTGCAGGCTTTGTATAAGACGATTACACCAAGGACACCCTAAAAACAAAGAACAGAAGGTAAGAATACCTCGTGGTAAGAATAAGCCACACCTTTTTCCCTTTATATAGTTTTGATGGATGTGTATAGCATCATACTCCTATGCTATAATAATAACCAATCTTAGGGTCTATTCAGATGAACCATACCACAATCATACCACAGCGGCAAAACTTTCACAAGGTAGTGGACGATCTCACTGCAGCTGCCTAAAGCTGCGTCAGCGCAGCCACTAATTACGTGTGATTTCAATGTACTTGCGTTTGTCCTGTGGTTTTTCTGGTGACAAAATATATAGCGTACATCAAACAGACAGTATGTTGGTCACGGGATGGTCGGCTGCTTGCTAGTGAGTACCGCGAGCGTCTTTAGCTGCGTTGTCGTCGGTATTGACAACACGTTCGCGACAGCAATTGAAGGCGACTCGTTTGAATGGATTTACGTGTTTTCATTCAATTTTGTGCCCTATGAATTTTTTGACGCTATGGTGTGGTTAAACTTTGATAGCCCAGTGGTTGTGATTTTCCATGCAGGAGGGTCTAAGTTCGTAACCGGCCCACAAGACTGACTTTTCAAATTCATGTGTGGTTCAGAATTTGATTATCACTTGCTTTAACGGTAAAGGAAAACATCGTAAGGTAACCTGCACACCTGATGTGCTCAGTATAGTTCCAATGGTGTCTGCAGTCAGCCAACCCGCACCAGGCCTGTGTGGTGGACTTAGGCCATAACCTTATCATTCTGAGAAGAGGCCTGTGGCTAGCAGTGGTACAGTAATGGGCTGTTGATGATGATGATGATGTGGTGTGCTTGTGCGTATTGCACGTCTGAAAGACCAACTCTAATTGCCATGTGCAATGATCCTCATCACCTTGAAAGGAGCTTCTTTACAGCAGTGATATTTATTAGAAATCGCAAAAATTTACAAATATATATATATATATATTTTTTTTTTACAAATAAATAGTGGCTACAACAAAACTGAATCAACGTATAGTAGAGATTCCAGTCGAAATCTCTGCTTGTCTTTTAGCAACATTTTATTTTTGTAGCATCGTCGTTTAGACTGGATCTTCTGTATCTTCCTATATTGTGAGTATAGATGCGTCGTAAAGTTATTACGTGTTTGTCGTCTATATAATGGGGCTATGAATTTGTGGATTGTAGTCCACTTACTTGTGAACCTGCTTTATTTTATGTTCTGTTTACCAGATTGGTAGTACGAATGATGTGACATGCATTGTACATGTACACCACACCCAGGCTACGCAAATGTCAATCTGATTTACACGTTATGTAAATATTTTTTTTTTAATTCAAAATGGTTGTGCCGTTAATCGCCACCTCACCTGATGTGATGATGTGGTCAGCTATGATGCGGTCGACGATGGTACATGCTTGCCCAGCAAAAACATACTCACTCGAGCCTTGTCTTCTAGGCCACCAGATTATACTTATCGGGAAGCAGACGCTGGCAAGGAATCCATTCTTAGCGTTATAAAGCTATTAGCAAATTGGTTTATGTGTAAGGGTGGAATGTCTACCATATAAGGGTGCCGTGCGTCTGATTGCAGAGCGTCTGGTTGTCGATGGTGGTAAGGGCTTGGGGGAATGTAATTACAACGCACACTGTACTGTAGTTTGGCTTCGACCAACGCATTATTGCCAACGAGCCTCTTGGCACGCCTCTTTATTGATTCGAGAGCCGCCAGCTGGTATTTGGCCAAACCATCCCAAAGATGAGAACTAATGAATGGCGAAGTTTGACGATTGAGAAAACTATTTCTCCTTGCTTTTTCCCAATATGTTGGGGTTGGTTTCTTGTCTAACCAGATGCGGCTGAACATCAGTATCTTACACAGAGCGACTGCCTTCAGATCACCGCATTCCTGTTACTGGAATACTGAGATCCAAAGGTAAGAACAGTCAGACTTTTAGGCCTGATTACCCGTAACAATTGCCATAAATATTTGTATGATAACAGGGGCCGACAGCTCAAAGTGTTCTCCGAGGCATTGAGTGATGTTTTGATGTCCAACGAAACGTTCACCCATCGACAGACTGACCATAGAAAAAGCAGATCGCAGCTCATATAATCTACATGGTTGATACTTTTACAATTGAGAGAACCAACATACTTCAGATCACAGCCCGGTAGTGGTCCGGTAGTTCGCCGGTGTTCTTTAGCATAGGAAGACCGATCTCGCTTGCTCAAGCTTAATTCTTTGAGTAGGAGAAGTACCTATTATGTCTAGGAACATTTTCACAGCCAGAAAAGAGTCACGTTGTAACCTTATTTGAATAAAAAAAAAAAAAGGTTTTTCAATTTTGATAAAATAATTATTATATTTATGTAGTTACGTAGGTACGAAGGTAACCGACAAAGCCCGAATGTGGGGAAACATAAGTGGCAGTGGGCGGCATATTGCTCGCAAAATGGATGGCCGATGGGGCTGAAAAGTAATGGAGTGGCGACCGCGTACTGGAAGGTGCAGCGTGGGTAGGCAACCACAAGGTGAACCGACGACCTGGTAAAGGTCGCGAATTCCGATTTTTTTGCGGAAGCGCAGGACCAGTCATTGTAGCGATGCTTGGAGGAGGCCTATCCTATGTCCAGCAATGGGCGTCTTTCGGATAAAATGACGATGATGATGTAGTTACGTAGTAAAGTAACACAACGTAATGTAATATAGTAGTTATTTAACTTGCGTAAGGTAACAAAATTAATATAATCTCAACGCCTGTCAAGAAATTCTCATAACTTACTCATCACAGGCCGTTCTATATTCGATATATTTCTAAAAGATTTATTTATATTTATGTATGAAAAAATAATGGGATTACTTCTGTGGTAATTAACATATTATTAGTGTCTTATTGATGCTCGTAAATTTTCATTATGATTAGAAACTCGGAGATCGGAGAACGTTGAACTATTAAGTTAGTGGAAACATACAGGAAGAAATAATTTGGCGTTTATGCTTCCATTTAATCTGTATTACCAGGGCCTAAAGTGAGTACATATCATTGAAAAACCGGCCAATTGCGATCGGACTCGCGCACTAAGGGTACCAACATTTTTATATATGTGTATATGTCGGAGCGTGGTCTCGTGACGCGAGCACGGACGTTGAACGACTCCTAAACGTCATACAAACGAACGAACGTCAAATGGAGAGAAAAGCGAATCAACATCCCAATGTTATAAAAGCAGCTGACACTCGACGGAGAAAACTACCCACACGTTATACCGAAAGTCCGCCACTTTCGAGAAAACCATTCCCGATGCAGCAACGGCTGCCAGGGGTCATAGCGGCAGGGTCCCCCCACAATGCCCCAGTACGCATAGGTCCGAGCCCTCCCTTGGGGGACGCCCTTATGCGGTTTTGCAACCACGATTTTAGTTTATAAGTTAGGTTTAGGGAAATTTTTTGGCGGATGGAGTTCCTAACGCGATTCGGTACCTATTTTTGGGTACCAATTCTGCGAGAGTCCATTCGAAAAAAAAACGAGGAAACATTTTGGCTGGAACAATGGAAGAAGTCGGACGTCCTATAACCTGACATGACCTTTTTACTTTGTGATATTGTTGAAATATCAACAAATACCACTAAATTAAAATTATGCTATTGCTCTGTTGGTCTTGGAGCCTTAATGTGATTATCATTTAACGTAACCACTTTTTCCCCTCTGATATGCAGTCACTGGCTAAAATTTCCAATGGTTAAGTAACTTCTATTCAATCCTGACTCTATGAGAGTATCTGTTCCCCAAAATATATTTTATATGTATAGGCAAAATAAATGGTTTAAATGGTTTGACTCACACATTATTAATACCTAAATACATTTTTTTTTTCACTTAACACTAGAAGATTACCTTACGTTTATCATAATTACAATAAAATAACACATAATCGTTGAGCTCAAAAGATTCAGCCCTTAAAATAAATAAATATTTTATGTAAAAAAGCAACTTTTATTGAAGTGAAGGCAGCCACTGATCTTTGCGATAATCCGCCTCTGCCACAGACAAATATGCTACCCCTTTAAAAATAAATAACGATATCCTCTTTAAAATAAACTTCACACAAAATTGCACAACAGAAACCGTAATCAATCAGTTTTTGCAAACCATTTTATTACAAAACCGTAAAACCGTATTAAGGTGTGGTCCCATTAAAAATGACGAGCGGACATTAAAACGAGAGTTTCACGTCTATCGGGCCAATGGGATCGCCCTTTTATTCTTTTTTAAATTAAAGCGATAAATATAAAACCTTTTTAGTAAAACTGAAAGTTGTGCGGGAAATTCGTGGCTTAAGGTGCTGATGCACTGATGTGGATTGAAGTTTGTTTTCTTAGTAGAAATGGGTATAAAATAAAATGAGAGAATGTGAATTAAGCAGTGCCTTCGTACTATTAATTTCTATGTATTTAATTTCTATGCAGATGTACAGGACGGGCGGAAACTCGATACCGTGTGTATGAGCACGCCCTGTACCTATAGATTCTTGACTTCACACGCTTAACTGAAGGATTATTTCTTGATACGGGAATACCGGGAGAATTTTCAGGAAATGAAAACACCGACTTGACTGTTCATGAAGAGCTTGAGGCCTCTACTTACTCCATTTGTTTGAAGGCTTGACTATATGGTAGATTGGCTACATAGCTATACTGCCATCTATCTATCTATAAGTAGGATCATAGCTGGGTATTGCTAGTAAAAGCTTAGTTACAAAAGATAGATTCTATCATCACTCACTCGCATGCCAGTCGCTTGACTCGCCTCGACCGGTCACAAAATGGTAAGTATCTGCTGTGAAAATGGCGAGTAGCCCCCTGCTACGCGGTGGGGGAGTACGAGTGGCGACTGAAAACAAAACATGTTGTAGTTACTCGGATGTGAGCTTCAGACCGACTCGTACATGACAGTAATTTGTATAATGGGGTCACACGGCGCGAGTAGCTGCACTGAAGTTACTCACAGGGTCATTCACAATGTATTCATGTGATATGCCACCTCTATGGCGTTGTTTGTGGCTTCGTTCAAATTGTCTCTTGTGCAGGTATTAGAGCAAAAGCGATAAGTGAAAAAATTGTCAAAAACAAGTCTAGACTTGTAAATGTGTACTTTTAATTTTCTAGAAAATTAATTCATCTTTACATGTCTGTTTTGGCTATTATTGTTATTTTTGCCTAATGTTTGAGGGGTATGGCGCTGTATACCGAGATACAGGACCTGTCCTACTTCGGATACAGATGCTCCCATGTTGTGTACGTAAATATTAGCCCATAAGTTGTGCTATAAGTGGTTGTGTAAATTGTTGGTGAAATAAACGTTATTTATTATTATTATTATTAATGGGCCATGGTCTGAAAGGTGGCCCTGCAATCTCATTCAGTATTTGAGGAACGTCGTATTCCCTATTTGCACATATTTCTTCTGCAGCGACCGACTAGAGTTTAGAGTCGGTTTATGGATTTCCAGACTGGCAGCGGGAGATCGCGACTGCTAATCAAATAAATCAATAATACATCTGCTAAAGTGGGAGACAGTATGACACCTTTGCCCAATCATTACGGTATTACAATAACTGTAAGATCCATCTTTAGCTGTAGATGTTTGGGGGCTTGTATAATAATAATTTCAATCTAGTGGACTCGGAGCTCAGTATTTTTTGCTTGAGAACAAATTAGCGAATGAGATTATTATGTAGTACCATGCGAACTATGGCCATTGGGCGCAAAGTTACAATTTTTTGACTGGATCGTGGTTGGGGATCAGTCGAAACGAGCAAAAGGCCCACCTGGTGTTAAGCGGTTACCTTTGCCCATAACAACTGCAATACCACCTAGGTTGTTGCCTAAATGGTAGTGCAAGTCGGTTCGCCAAACTGAGACATGAAGATGGAAAGTCTCATGTGATTGTAATTTCACCGGCACCCGTACCCTTCAGACCGAAACACAGCAATGCAAGCATCACTATTTGGCGGAGAAGTAGGTACGGTGATAGTACTTCCCCGGACGAGCTCTTTCATAATGGAGCTCTACTACTACTAAACCTCGACGGAACCTCTTAGCAACACAGGTGCACTCAGCACTCAGAATTAAAGTCAGGCGCACATTGTCGTTTAGACGTCAGAGATATGTCGTAATTAGTCGACATAATTGCTTTTTGGAATTGACGGGTTTATTTCGTTGCTATGTCGATGTTCACGCCGCTCCACTTTGAGGATAAGCTGGGTTAATGTATGTTTCATTATGGTTTTTGTGTGTACTCAGCTTGACTGGTTGTGTAATTGCTTCAGTATTTTTATGATTGGAGGGGAGGTTGAGCGCTTGGCTGCTTTTGCAAATTGTAGTAGGTTCAATTAAGTGTGGTTCAAAGAAATCAACGCTGTCAATTCAGAGTTCGCTGTCGGTTCAGAGTTCAGTCCTTTAAAATCAAGCTTTATTTTCTCTTAAATCATTAAACTCGATACAGTTTATATATGATACTAATACGTGACGTAGGGTTATCACAATTTGAAGGTTTCATAAGAATTTAGTTTTTCGTGTCAAGAAGAATGCCTAGGTATTAGTGGCAAAGGGTCCATACTTGGACGAATAAAAAATACGTCCAAGGGTCCGTATAACATGATTCCTACCGGCTTCCCTTTAGGAATTGCTTAAGTACAGATCAACGACATTTCTATGCTAATTTCTTGTTCTAAAGTACAAAAAAGAATGTAAAATTCAATTAAAAGTTGTAAAATTGTTTTTTTATTTCATTAACGTGCGAACTTAGCTATTTTAGGATTTTTAGGTACCTACGGCTTCCTTTCTGAAAATATTCACTCTTCGCCACTGCAGGTATGCACAAACAAATGTCAACACAATTGGCGGCATTAAACTCCAACTTTACCTTAAAAAAAAACTAAATAAAACAGAAACTGCTTCATAATTAAATTGTAACTATGTATTTCTTGCATTAGTTTAATTATTTCTTAAAAATAATGTAATAATGTTTAATTATTTGTTTAATTTATTTTTTATTTATTTTTATGTCATCAAGCGCCCCCTGTGATCTACCACTGTGACGTAGAATGTATATCGAATGATGAGTATTCATGACAATCCTAACACCCTATAAAGAGACCCCGCGGGGGGTGATCTGCTTATTATCTTGGTTCTAGGTGTGTCGCTTGACTGACGGAACGTCTTGTTAATAAAGAATGAATGCTTATTTTGTCAATAGGTAATTTAGCGTCACAACACATTAATCGACGGCGATCGACGGTTTTTCCATACAAAAAGCACGATTACTATAAGTGTATCGAAGAAAATATACTTGCGGCATAATGTAATAAATTCTAACAATGCGTCAATTCGGCCGCCAGACAGAGCAACGATGGGGTGCGGTATGATCACAGACCAGTAAGCTTCTAGACGCCGCATAGACTAAGTTTTCCATGAGAACACAGTCGCAAATTGTTAGCGGGGACCGGGGGGCGGACGGCGCGTTATGATTGGTTGGCTCAAAAGTTCGGTGATGTGATTCCGTGTGATTGGTGCCGCTCGCTGACGGACTGACATCCCGATTGGCGGCGGTGCGTGTGATATGCAGTACTACTGCATATGCTTTGTGACCGGGGGTATCCGGATAATCGGCGTCTAGAGGCTTACTGGTCTGTGGGTATAATGGAGAGCGGAGGTCCCACCTGCCCGTGATCCCTGCGGTCATCGCTTGCACGCCGGTACTCCAGTTTAGGTGTGCTTACACATGGGTAACTCAACAAAAAAGCGTGAGCTGCAGCTCAGCTCACGGTTCACGCCAGTGAGCCGGAGCTGTGAACCGGCTCACAGATCAGCTCAATTTTTATATCTGCCTACTTCGAGTTATGATCTGTGATGCGAGTCGCTGAGCTTACAGAGCGTTCGATCTGTTTAAGCTGCGCTCGTTCGCTCACTCTGCGACTCACCGCCGATCTGTCGCCGCTCCCGCTCACCGGTTCAAACAGGTTTTTATTGATATGCACATCTATTATTTATCGTGCAACGAACGTTGTCGCACAGATAGATACTATTCTTTGAGCCGTGAGCTGCGTATTTTGTCATTGAGCTGCAGCTCAACAGCTCAAGCTTATTGATCTGCATATTTGAACCAGCTCTGAGCTGAGTTACACACCTCTAGGTGTGCCAGGTATACGAAATCACTACCACGTGTTTGATTTTTAATTGAATTAAATCTAAGGATGATGATTCATTACCAGTGATCGGAATAGGCTGACTATATTTGCCTAAACTTCGGAGAACAGAGACGGAAAGTGGAGACTTCCTTACGACATTTTTTTTTTCCCGGGAATCGGGAAAAATCTTCAGTAAGTTGAAAATAAGCTTCATTTAAGATGTGTAAAGGCTATTTTTAACTAAACTTGCAATTACCAAATTTTTGGGATTTTCACGTAAAATCATAAGTTAGATTAGTTTTAGTGAAAATTCCTAAGATTTGTTATTTGTTTTTTTTTTTTTGCTTCATAAAAATATAATAGGAAGTTATTTAGTCCCACGTGCAGCCCTTACTACAAATACCATCACGACTAGTCATCTGGTCACTGCCAGTGTAATAGCCGACGTGCGCGCACGCAGGACGCACTAATGAGCTGTTTAATGAGACGTTTATCTAATAACTGCGATAGATAGCTTTTAATATCTGTAATTTGATACAGAAACTATGATGATTAAGTTAGTTAAGATTGAAAGAATGAGACAGTTATTGCTAGTATTTGTTCTAATAAAGCATTTAATAAGGTATTGGAACGGAACATAATAATTATAAGGATAAAAAATATGGACCGGGTCTTAAGAACCGATGATACGTCATCTTTGCCCTGTGATCAACTCTTGGATAAGGCAAAAAAATATATTTGAATTCCTCAATTCCTTGTTTCTTGTCAGATTTTACCGTGATTATGTTTAGAGACTGTGAACTTAACAGCTAGTGGGTTTTCTATGGAAACATTATTCAAGCATAGACAGAAGCATTCTTTAAGTTTAGTAAGAATAAAAAATAAACTTATCAAATAAAACAGATTTTTCTAGCAGACGGACGGATAACAAAACAAGCTAAATAAAGCCCAGTTGGATAATAGATCTGGCACAAATTATACCTAATGAAATTAGTATAATTTATGTCTTTCTTTAATCACGGCTCATCCTCCGTCAGGAAGAAGTCCAGACCTTTGGAAGGCTTGCCAGAGGATATTATTATGTGATCATGAAAACCCAAGAAATTACTAATTGGGTCAAAATAGACATGCAAAATTTGTCGCAGATGGCCAGACATTGCAATAAGATAAATAAAAGCTTCAATAAAAAAATCGGGTTCCGTAAAATGCTCCAACTTTGCCTACAAGATGTACTTTGCCTAATTTTTTGCTGCATTGTTTAGCTATGATTTACGTTCTTGGGGAATTTTATAACTTTGACAACACTAACGTTGCTTCAGTTAAGAAGTGTCAGTGCGTCAAAAATTCAGTTCATGCCTCAGGCAAAGTATGGCTTGTGGGCAAATTTGGAGAATTTTACAGATCTTAAGAGACTTTATTGTTAGTAGCGCCTCGGGCATACCTAGTAATAATATTAGAGGAATCTAGTTCATTTCTAGAGATGACTGATCTAATAAAGTCAAAGGCCAGACTGGAGCGTAATAACCGGTAATCAATTATTGTTACATAATATTGTTACTTTGTTTCATGATATTTTGTAGGTTTGTCTGTTTGTGTGCTGAACAGAGAAACCTTTATATGAATTAAGTGGATATTTTATTAGCTGAGATGCTTTTGAGGAGTAAATGCAATAATCATAATAAACAACTTTATCAATGCGGCAACCCTGAAATGGCGAAATAAAAATCAGCTGATCCCTACAGCCCTATTGCTCGCAGAGCGGAAGGCCGATGGAGCAGTAAAGTTTTGGAGGAGCGACCGCGTACTGGATGGCGCAGCGTGGGTAGGCCCCCCAAAAAGTGGACCGATGACCTGGTGAAGGTCGCGGGAATCCGCGGGAAATGATGATGATGAAGATGATGATCCCTACATTTGTACATAAATCGGCAAAATATAGGGAACAGTTTTATTTTTTCGCGACTTCAGGGCTAGTCCCATACTAAAAGTTGATCATAATGATGAGTACAATGACCCCTTAAGAGGTTTAGTATAAAACAAGAATAAGGTTGTATAACTGTATTGTAATAACGAGTGAATGATTCAATTTGTCAATTATTTTATTCCAAACATCGCCGGGCAGAAAACTTAGTACTTACCCAACAAAATTTGCATCAAACTAAAATAAATGGTATTCTCATGGGAACAAATTATACTCGCGTTAATGCAAAAAGCTGTGCAAATTGAATCAACCTACATTAATATCAAAGACATAAATAGTTCGCGGGGTGAGCAGACAGACAAGTTTTGTAATCAATCAAAAGGATTATAATGGATGTGTAATTAAATGGCAAATGTTTGAAATAATTTCGTGGTGACCTGAAAAATAATACTGGCCAAGTGTGAGTCGAATCACACGGTAAGGGTTCCGTACCACCCGTTGAACATATCCCGTAGAAACTGATTTAATTGAGGAGAGTTTACTAAAGGCACTGCCTTTGCAGCACTACGCGTTGAACGACATCAACGCGCGCTGCACTGTTGGTGAATGTGAATATTTCCATCTCTTTCTTACGTAGGTATCACCACCCATGTCTATTTTTGCATTATTTTTATTATTCGTTGTTGAATTTATAGTATGCACTATAATCATATAAACTTTGAGACGTCTATGTATTGCTGTTTTTAAGATAGACCAGTTTTGCAGGTTTGTTTTTCTGTTTGAACGATAAAAATAAATAGGGTAGGGTTATAACGTTAAAAAGTTAAAACTGTGGTTAAAACGAAAACGAACGGTAAAACGAAAAGCCAAAAGAAGAACGTAGGTAGATAATTATGACAGAGAACCCTAACCGTAACCTAAAACCGTTTAACCTAGCCGTGAAACTCTTGCCTTTGATCCAAGAGGGTCTTAGTTCGAAACCGGCCCGCACCTCTGAATATTCTATATTCTTATGGAAATGTTAATTTAATCACATTTAAGAAATAACAACCCGGATACCAATACAAATAACATATAACTACATACATACATTATATTAAGCAGGTATGTATTTTTCCCACAACATCAAAACTAATATTCAGTCCAATCCAATACTAAATGAATCCAATTCAGTATAACCATTCCTTTCAAAACCTTTTGAATATATTAAGATCAATGCCTTTCTACTTCCCTAAGTATTGAAACGAAATTGACTTTGCATTCAAATTAGTGCAATCACACAAGATTGATTCAGCGTTAAACTATTTTCTAATATTTTCTGTATGCAAAACTAAATTCCTTTATTAAAATGATTTTTGCTCTGATTGTAACTGAGCCTTTCCATTTATGTAATGTTAATATTTATATGCAACGCATGTATTTTATAATGTGAAAACTGCATTTGAAAGAAATATTGCTTTAGATAACCGTTATCCATCTTTTTTGGATAAAATATCTTAAGACCCTTTAAGGGTCATACCTTAAGGGTTAGATATAAAGCAATATTTCTTTCAAATGCAGTTATTAATGAGTTAAAAATAACCCTGTATACATTATTTTTGGTTTAAAACTTTTATGACCCGATTGTCTAGTGTAGCTGTTCACAACTTAACTTGTGCGGTCGACCGTACGTCGGTGGTAACACTTTGACATTAAATAAATAATAAATAAATAAATAAATATTTTTGGGACATTTTTACACATCACCATCTAGTCCCAAATTAAGCAGAGCTTGTGCTATGGGTACTAGACAATGGATATAATACTTATATACTTTTTTTTTTTTTGTAAATACATACTTATAATACATAAGAAACAACCAGAACAACACAAACACTCATGTTCATCACACAAATATTTGTGTCCTGTGGGAATCGAACCCACGACCTCGTGATCAGCAGTCCGACACTCGAACCACTAGACCACAGAGGTCGTCAAATTAGCAGCATCTTTATTTCGTAAGCTGTACCTAAGGGCGGTTTTCAAATTAAAGTGTTACCACTGTCATGCAGTCGACTATACTAGTAATCAAAGATGAAGATAAGAAGTTGTCAACTAAACCTTAAATTATTACAAACCACGGGTATTCCTATATTTTTTTCCGATTTGCAGATGTTACGTGCAAAAAAACCACCAAGAGAATTGCTGGTTGATTTATTGAGGATGTCATTATTCAATAGAAGAATTTTTAAATGACCAATTAATGTAATAATATTATAATTAGTGACCAAGAATAATAATTGCCATTATAATAAAACAAAGTTTAAACGGATTAAATCGCGTATATTATATAAATTGGTTTTCCTGACGTTTCGAAAGCTTTACAGCATTTCGTGGTCGCAGGTAGACTAAGATGACAGCACCAACACTGTAAAAGATAATGATATTGTGAGTGACTACTGCGTGCATCGAAACGATTTTAATTAATAATATTGCACGGTAGATTAAAAATTTTTTTTAGAAATATCTGTAAAGACGATTGTCATCTTAGTCTACCTGCGACCACAAAATGCTGTAAAGCTTTCGAAATGTCAGGAAAACCAATTTATATAATATACGCGATTTAATCCGGTTAAACTTTGTTTTATTATAATGTGTAGTGATCGCGAAAACCTAAAAAGTTATTAATAATTGCCATTTTTATTTTATTAAAATTTTATTATTTTGTGACATTTGAAGTTTTATGATAAAAATTAAATAATTTTACTAGCACATTGAATCAGCATTTATACGCCTTCTGGCATAACATAGCGGACTCTTTGTTGTATTTAAGAACTTCAGATTATTTATGTACCCCCACGGCATGAGCTTTTATCATAATGTAGCTCATGTCGACACGATAGAAGAAGTAACATATTATCTGTACTTTTATAATTACTTTTTTTCTGAAGACAGACATATTGCAGAGTTCCCAACATCGTTAAGAATTATGATGTAATACAACCGAACTACATCAGTTCAACAGCTTAAAGTTTACAATTTGACCCAAATGTGCTCACAACGCAAAGACTGATGCGTCAACATTACTTCTTCAAAACAAGTGCGTTACTCGTTAATACCTTAATATTTATGAAGTATAGGGCCCTATAATATTTAGCTCACTTGGTTAATGTTGGTTATATATCATACGGATGGATACTTTACAATATTTTACATGCTCGTTATGATTTCGGGTGCAATAACCGTTATGGTTGGAAATTATGTTAAAAAATTGCGGCAGGTTTGAGATTTATTCGTCGATGCGAGTTCAGTATGATTTTAAAGGTTTTCTCGAGTCACAATGATTGTTGGATATCCATGGATTTATTTACTTTTCTCCGTAGGATCTAGCTACATTTTGCGCAAGTGCAAATAAATTATTGACTTTTCTTAAAGAATGTACTTTGCCGATTTGCTGTGTTGTTTATACTTACGAATATGTTGATCTGTATTCGTGCCATATTTAAGGAGGTGACTATACCACTGATACTGAACACGAATCAATAAAAAAATCAATTAGTACCAAAAAATATATTTTTAAATACCTATTTGTAAACAAAAAAAATCCCTCCGTGTGTCAAGTGCGACACAAAAACGAAGCGTGCGAAACCACCAAAAAAAATTGCAGGTATTTCCACTCTGACAATGCCACCGAAGACTTAATATATTTTCAGAGTCGTTCAGGATTTATTCTCAAACCCTCGTTATGTTTAAAGTCAAAATTTGGGTTTTAAATAATCTTAGAATTTTTCAAGTATTTTTAGATGACTAAAGTACTAAACCCATTACTTATCATTTGCTCTAGAAATATGGCACGATTACAGATCAACATCTTGTATAAGAAAAAGCAATATTTTAGTGTTCAAATTGGTTTTATTTTAGTTAACAAGATACTTTAATGTTAGTTGGTCATTGAAGCCAAATTATTTTTTTTTTTTTTTTTTTTAATTTTAGCAAATAATGACGTCCTCTGTGGTCTAGTGGTTCGAGTGTCGGACTGCTGATAACGAGGTCGTGGGTTCGATTCCCACAGGACACAAATATTTGTGTGATGAACATAAGTGTTTGTGTTGGTCTGGGTGTGTTGCTTATGTATTATAAGTATGTATTTACAAAAAAAAAAGTATATACGTATTATATCCATTGTCTAGTACCCATACCACAAGCTCTGCTTAGTTTGGGACTAGATGGTACTGTGTAAAAATGTCCCAAAGATATTTATTATTTATTTATTTTATTAATGCCTGTATTAGGAGAAACATTAGGGGAGCCTCCTCGTATTAAGCGCAAATCACACACAAGGCGGGTGGTTTGATGTTGAAACCATATAAGTACCTACAGGACTTATAAAATGTAACACCTATGTACACATGAATGCAATAAAAGTTTTGAGTTTGAGTTTTTTTTTGAGTTTGAGGGTAGGGCGCGGATCGGGTCGGGCCCGCGGTGGGTATATACATATATACCTGTGTTTATATGGATGTCATCAGACGAAACGCGGACGCGGGTCGGGCGTGGGTCGGGCCCGCGGCTGGTGGAGCGCGGGAGCCGCGCCTGTCTCCCGCCACTACAATTAGGGCATGGGCCGCGTGGGACGAGAGCCGCACGCGTCTCCCGCGCTCCAGCCCACACGGGCCCGATCCGCGCCCGACTCGCACCCGCTCTTTGTGTCTCAGTTACTCAACTTTTATTTCAATCATTTTCAAACCCAATACAAAGTAACCTTTAATAAAACCCCGCGCTCTGACCTGTTAACAGCGGGCTCCTAAAAACTGCGCCTGCGCTGATGATGTTAACAATCAAGGCTAATGCGGTTCCCGTGGTCGTATCACGCATCTCGCGAATTATTTTATGCTTTCATCCTTGTATTAAATTCTAGTGGTTTGCTGTAGACAAATTATTATTAATGAGTGATTATAGGTAACAATATGTACAATAGGTGTAAAAAACTAGGTATTTTTAATAGGCGTCAAGGACCCTCTGATATCTTATAATAATATTAAATAATATGATTTGCGACATCTTGATAATTATCTAGTCCAATGTCGTATAATTCCATAAACATTATTATGGTTATAGAAAGATATAACTTAGGTAGCCAGGACAATTGTCCAGAAAAAGAAAGGTTGATTTTGGCCAGACAGAAGCCTAAAAACCTAATACAGAATCATCACATAAGGTACTTTGTTGACCCGTGTGCTTAGCCTGTTTAGTTTTTAGTCCATGTTTATTTAGAATTCTAATGCCATAATTTTACATGCTTAGTCTCTGTTTAACCCTATGATTGACTAGTATAAAATGCCTAGGCTTACATTCAGAGAAGAATCTAAGCTTGAACTCATACCTCCAACTGTCAAATAGCACTGCATTTTGACAGTTGGAGGTATGAACGCTTAGATTCGTCTCTGAATATAAGTCCAAGTTAGAGGTACTATAGTAATAAATAAATAAAAAGTTTTTTATTTTACTTTTTCTTCTTAATAACTATCATCATCGTCCGAGCCTTTTCCCAACTATGTTGGGGTCGGCTGCCAGTCTAACCAGATGCGGCTGAACATAATTATTTTACACGGAGCGTCTGCCATCAGACCCCCGCAACCCAGTTACTGGGTAATACGGACATTCGGAGGTTAGACCACTTGTCCGACATTCAGGCTTCTGACTCCCCGTAACGACTGCCTTATATGTTCGTATGGCAACTGGGACCGACAGCTTAATAACTAGTCTATAATAAATAATCTCACCTAGCAAATATTTATCATTTCCAACCACAAAAATTGCAAAATCCTTCCTTTTTAACCATTACAAAATATTTTCACCTATACTTTCGATGTGGGTCAAACAAAACACCACAAAAACGTTTCTCAAACAATTCTGTTGCTGCAAACCACATAAACTGGCGACCAGCAGTCAGAAGGTCAAATGCATAACTCTCGGCACCTCGGCGCTCGCGCATGTAAATAAGGGCATATTTCAAACGTACCAGCACCGACTGCAGTGTTAGGTTGCTTCTCCAAACTGTTGGGAAGTTAGTTGTCTTACGCGATCATTGATATAAATATTAATATTGATTGTTTTGCGCGGATGTGACGCATATCTTACCACACTTCTTAGCTCTGTACCTGTATTTTTTCTGTGTTCTTAAATTTTTTGGTATTTTTGTGCGTCACTCTTGATGCAAAAAATATTTTTTCTTGCTTTTTTATTTTCTATATAATTATATTATAATAATAATTAATATTTTGAAGCCTCAGACCAAAAGAATATGATGGACTGAACACGTAGAACTAATGAGTGAAGCCAGAAAAAGGCTATGTAGCAAATACTAAATAGCAAATGAGTATCTACTATTCCACCCACAGTGTTCGCGAGCCGCAACTGGGAGCGTCAATCTTTTTTTTTCTTCTGAGAATTAGACGCACGCTACCGATCGCGGCTCGCGAACAATGTGGGTGGAATAGTATGTACTCCTTAGTATTCCTTTTTCTGGATTCACTCATTAGTTGGTTTCTCTTCTCTCATACTGAGACACATATCACACTTTCTTATTGTATTTTTACTTGTATGTCCTGTGTCTTGTTTTTGTACTAAATAAACGTTTTATCTAGTTCTACGCGCTCCGTCTATCATATTCCGAACACCGGCAAGTGCCACTTACTTGTACCAAATAGGTCATGTATTTGTATTATCATGATTGGTATCGCGAATGTATGAGAAATGATCGAAATTCCATGTCCACAGACACGGCTGTCTAAGTTTTCTGTGAAATGCATCTTCGCTGCTCGCGTAAGACAACTGCCGCCCTACAATCACCATACACGTTAGACAGGAATGTGTGAATGCGATTCATAAATAAATCGATCTAAACAACGTCAGAGCTTCCGTGCGCTTATTGGTATGGAAATCATGTAGTTAATGCACTGTATTGTACGTACTTATTGTAAACGAAGATGGCCGCTCGTAAATGCGGTCGGTAATTAGAAGTTAAGCTGAGCTTAGAGTAATTTTCTTCAAGTTTACTGAAACTAAAGTTTTCCGTGATTCATATCTCTTTCTGTCCTAGCCACAGACATAATAAAAAATAAAGATGAAGTGCTGCGAACAATCATAGTGAAACCAAAAAATCTATGCTTCTTCGTGTACAACCAGCGCTCATGCACACACCATGCTACTGAAGGATATATTATTTGCTTTCACGATGCTTACTGGACGATGCTGCGCCGCCGCGACATTTGTACTGAGAGGGGTGAGCACAGTTTGAGGAGCGTGTGTAGGCGAGTGATAGTTGTGCACGAAGGAACACATTTTTTTTATCTTCATTATAATAATAAATAATAAATACTTTATTGACTTCCACGTTACGATTTAAATAAGTCCCTAACTCCTAAATTAGGTTATCCCTGGGTTTCAGGTGTTAGTTCCTTCCCAATTATTGATACAGTATAAGGCTGGTCATTAGTATTGAATACAAAACAAATAAATAAGAGCCTCCACGGGTGACGATATTTAATTGATGGTTCGGCGTACCCTGGGCAGTCAGCGCCATTACCAACCTGCTGAGAGGATAATCTTTTTCCTACGGCATGAGCTATCATCTTTAAGTAGCTCGTTTCGACACGATAGAAGAAGAAGACAAACCAAAAAAATATATAATGGTGAACTAATAAGAGAACAAATACATTAAAAATACACATGGGTTGTTCACTAAGCTTGTGTATTTAGAGTTTATGTGATTATAGAGTGGGGTGTATTGGGCTGTGTTGTGCATGATTGGGGGTGTGTATGTGTGATTGTGTCTGATGGTGGGGGTGTGTGTGTGTGTTGGATGTGACTGATTATTATTAATTATGATTGTTCGCAGCACTTCATCTATATTTTTTACTATGTACAGACATAGTAAAAAGTGTGGCTGTATATTACTTTTACTGCATTTAAAGACTGCTATAGACCCCATTTATTACATCTACAGTCCATAGTAGGGTTCGTCTCTGTTAAATAACATTTTGTTTTTACAGTCTTAGTTTTTAATTGAAAATTTAAAAACTTAATTAATTACTTATTTTTTAATTTTTAAACTTTAAGGTGAATGCTACAGGGTAGCCCGCGAAATTCAAAATTTCTTGCATTTTTTGCAAATTGTAAATCTATTTCGCTTTTTATATCAGTCAAAATATGATTCGCGGTAGTAATAACAATATATCTACTGAATAATACACATAGAAAATATAAACCTAGCTCTATAAGTTCAATAAGCTCTAAAATAGATAATTTGATCGTAAATTAATATTATCGAGCTTGTACAGCTTATAGAGCTAGGTTAATTATTTTTATGAGTATTATTCATTAGATTTATTTTAATTACTGCCGCGAATCATATTTCGACCGGTATACAACGCGAAATAGAACTACAGTTTGCAAAAAATGCAAGAAATGTTGAATTTCGCGGGCTACCCTGTAGCATTCACCTTAAAGTTTTATTTACACATCTCTAGTCTTTTGTAGTGTGTATGTGATTACTCAAATGTACATAACTCTATCATTGTAGATACATTCATAGTAAATGAAAATATTACAAAGTTTTTCCGTGTTCCAAATCTTTTTCCAAGACGATACCTACCTATACTACAAGTTTAAATAAATGTCACAAAAATTCAAGAACGTAGCTAACTTTAAACAGATTTACATACAAAAACGTCAGTTACTTCGTAGTACAAGTAGTCAGTTCTCGCGCATTCTCACAGTAACCGCAACTCTAATGTAGTTTACGATCGACCCAGAATCGAGTCGTTCATTCGAACGCATTCGATTGTCGATTTAAATCGGATCGACGCGCCCTGCAATGCCCCTTTACGTCAAATAAAATATGGAGTTTTAGTTCCTAATAATGACATTGGTATGTCAATGGAGCTACTAGAGCTTAGTGATATTCATTTGTGAACATACGTATGCGTAAACCGATTTTGATTGTTATGTATGATTCGTTTGATTAAAATTTATTCTATTCCGATCCGAGAGTGATCGAAAAATATAGATGAAAGAAATTTTAATAATCCTGCGCTTTGTTGCAAAGTTATGCGATTCGAGTACTAGCGAGTTTGATGACGCTTTTATTAGTACTTACCATAGACACGGGGACCCATTGGGAAGAAATGACATGTAGTTCAAATAAATCTTCATAGATGGCACTACATGTAACGATTATCTGTGCCATAGATACATAAGAAAGGAAGATTTGCTAAGATGCTTCAATATGCGCAAAATGATCACATCGCCTACGGAACGCCCATAGATTGATTCCGAAATAGATAGAATAGTTCTAATCACAATTTTACTTGCGATTCATGCGTGGCAACTTTTCGAACAAACTGCGCCTTCCATATTGACGTCATTAATTTTTTTTTTTTTTTTAAATCAAATGTACTTTACAACTTTTATTTCTGCAGTTAGAAACAGCACAATAAGGCATTTTTGCGGGTTTTTGTTTACAGTATTTACAGAAAAAAGTCATAAGGCGTATTGAGAAAGGCTTTGAAATGCACTGCACTATGGTGCAGAGTGTTGGCACGCGCACCCTGCCCACTTGGCCATTCTATCTATTTCTGTGATTGATACCCACTTTTTGAATGTGTACGATTAGTAAGTTCACTAATTTTGCTACGTGCCTCTTAGTGTGAGTGAGAAAATATGAGTGTGTGCACTGGTCGTTTTGTTTCTGTATTTGTAAAATAAGTGGGGGAAAAGCAGCGACACCTAAACAGGCACAGGTATGCATTGAAGGCATATCTCTCTTGTTTACGAAATCTATGGTACTGGATCGAGAAAATCTACACATTCATGACATAAATTATACGATAACGGCTAATAGACATCGTATCTCCCACCTGTCGACATGAAAGGCTTGCTTCCAATAAATTTCCTGACATCCATCACGATGACCAACTGTATTTAGCATCTTAATATACTCTGGAAGGAGTTGTAGACGAAAAAATAACCATTACCAATACGCATTTTATACGGACCATATTTTTTCGCGAAACCACAGTTCATTCATTAAAAATGTCATCATTGCGAACGTTTTTTCATGTCAGTATCGACTGACAAGTTGTACTGACAAATGACTGACGAAACAAGTGGATGCGGACCGATGTTTATCTCAGAGATCGGTATCCTATCCCACGTCTATTAGAATTTCAGATGAGATCATGTATAATATTGACTAGGGATGTGTGACGTAGACAGTAGCGGTTATGCCGTATTATGTATACTGAATTAAATTAAATACATAATCATGCATGTACTTATTACTTCGAAGATTAGGTTACACAGGGTGACACCCACACTTCTTCAATCATCATCATCATCATTTCAGCCGAAAGACGTCCACTCCTGGACATAGGCCTCCCCCAAGCATCGCCACAACGACCGGTCCTGTGCCTTCCGCATCCAGCGGATTCCCGCGACCTTCACCAGGTCGTCGGTCCACCTTGTGGGGGGCCTACCCACGCTGCGCCTTCCAGTACGCGGTCGCCACTCCAGAACTTTACTGCCCCATCGGCCATCCGTTCTGCGAGCAATGTGCCCCGCCCACTGCCACTTAAGTTTGGCAATTCTTCGGGCTATGTCGGTTACTTTCGTTCTCCTGCGAATCTCCTCATTTCTGATTCGATCACGCAGGGACACTCCGAGCACTTCTTCAATAACAGAATTGAATCCCATGTAGCACAAAATAAAGCACCAGTTTTTTTTACCTATAATGACAATGGTGCCGATTCTCTTGTACACCCACCTAAACCTAACTATAACTAAAATTTACAAATTTTAGTTTAGAAAATCATAAAACTTATTCTGTGTTTATCTTTTTGTTATTTTAGAAAACTTGTTGACAGCTCTAATAATTGAGTTTGACGCATCTAAGTTGAATTGGCGGTGTTACCAGTACATCTTGAAAAAAATATTAAAGAGTGAATGGAATGACCGAAAGTTCACAAAAACAGAAGGAAATTAAATAATAATTATATTTGGAATTATTAGTTTATCATTAAAATTAAGAAGAAAAAATCATGTCACGAAATAAAGTACATTCTTGTTTTATATTTTCAATAAAATATATAAATTGGAATAATGTGATCAGATTAAAGAGCTAGGTTATTATTTTCTACGGCCCGTATTACAGAACGATACTCAAGCGTTGATCTCTGTTTAAAACTAGTTTTGAGTTGAGCTTTGATTTTAGAACGTTCCTC
The DNA here is from genome assembly GCA_949699075.1 of Asteroscopus sphinx. Taxonomy (NCBI): domain Eukaryota; kingdom Metazoa; phylum Arthropoda; class Insecta; order Lepidoptera; family Noctuidae; genus Asteroscopus; species Asteroscopus sphinx. The sequence goes on along the minus strand of OX453011.1, from coordinate 3,321,388 downwards.
AAGCAGAGATTTATTGATCACAGTTTAGCTGAGTTTAGCTTTATTTTATACCGTCACCTGTTTCGGTATTTGAGCAGAGATTTGATCTGTAATCAATCACTCTAGTTTGGTCAGACTACGCTTGAGTAGAGATTTCTATTTTAATTCATGTCAAATTCGTGTTATGTTGTTGAATTAAAGTTTATAATTAGGTACCGTTCTGGAATAAGATCGATACTCATGTAACGATTCTATCCTTAAAGTAGTGATCAGGTGATTGGAGTTTAAACTGTACTTGAGAAACCTTCTGTAATACGGGCCTAAGAGAACCTATCAAAGGAGATATATTGTTATTATGGCGGCGTATCATATTGTATATCTTAAACAACGAGAAACAGAGCTATTTGCAAAAAACGCAAGGACCTTTGAATTCCATGGGCAATCACAATAATAAACTATTTCTTTAATTTAAAAGGCTGGAATTTCCCTTTTTAAAGACGTGGTTAAAAAGTTCTAGCACCCGGGACACGAAATTTCTCAAAAAAGTTGAATAAATTAGAATCATAGAGTTACTTTTATACAAATCAAAATAATTAAATGAAATGTCTTTGATTAGAATAGAAGCTAAAAAGTACCACGCAGGATTACCAACTTGGAGACTTTCTCCCCAAAAGAGGGAAAATTTGTGAATTCAGGGTTTTTAGGGACACATATTTATAGCATAAAATGATATAATTGAATGTCACTTTAAATTGCGACGTCTAATTGGATTGTAGAATACGTCGATTTTTAGGCTTATATTAAGACGACGAACGAAATAGTACTGCATTTTGACAGTTGGAAGCATGAGTTCACGCGTAGATTCGTCTCTGAATGTAAGCCTAAGACATAAGTTATTATTTTATGTATGTAATATAATAAAGGAAAAAAAAGATAAACAAAAACGTAACGTTATAATTTATTTCAATACTTATTGTAAAAAATACTATTACACAAAACGGGTAATTTCTGATTCGGTTTCAGAACTTTCAGACTTTTTTTTGTTTGATTGCCGGCAGCACTGGAATTTAAGTGAAACAGACTAGACTGTTACGAATTAAGCTAGGAACAATGATTTTACTTATGTAATATCATTGGCTAGGAACAAATTCTAAGTCGCGATATATAACTGTGATAAAATCATAAACTTACAGTAAAATAAGTTTATGGATAAAATTTACAAATAGACGTTATGTTCAACACAAAAATCACTTCTTGTCCTTTGATTATATAGGTACCTCTTCTTATCGAAATTATAAATTTCATTGTATATTTCTATGAACAATTTACCTTTCTGCTGAATCTACAACAGCTGCAACCACATAGTAGGCATCCATTATTTATTTTAAACTACCTAAAAACTATAAAAATGAATAAAATAAGCTTTGTAATTTTAGTTGTTGATAACTAATTATAGTCGACATGTATTTTGATGCCTTCTAAAAATAGTCAGATTTAGGTTGACATTTCTAATATTAGGTGAAAAACGTCAATTACAGAATAGCAAAATGTCAATTTCTACTAAGTTGAATAACTAAACTAATTTTGGTCCTGTCAAACCAAAAATTAGTTTTAAAATGAATTTCAGAATAGAAAACGTCGTTTGACAGGACTAAACTAAATTTAGGTGATTTTTAGTCTAGTTTAGAGAATTTTGTGACAAGAGAATCGGCACCATTGTTAGCCTAATTTTATTAAATTGACATTACATTCGATTTCCGTACTTTTTATACTCATTGTGTACTTCTGCAATAGGTAATTGATTTTGTATAATGTAGAACATTGACGATCTCTGTGGTCTAGTGGTTCGAGTGTCTGACTGCTGATCACGAGGTCGTGGGTTCGATTCCCACAGGACACAAATTTTTGTGTCATGAACATGAGTGTTTGTGTTGGTCTGGTTGTTTCTTATGTATTATAAGTATGTATTTACAACAACAAAAATGTATTTAAGTATTATATCCATTGTCTAGTACCTATAGCACAAGCTCTGCTTAGTTTGGGACTAGATGGTGATGTGTAAAATGTCCCAATAATATTTATTTATTATACAAATGAAGTTACTATATTTATTTATATTTATATTTATTGTAGCTGCTATGCCTACTATTTAAATACCTTGCATGCGTGTGCTTTGACATTGTATTGTATACTCATGTTTTAAAGAAATACATTTTTTGATTGATTGATTCATTCATTTCATGGTGTTTCATTACATGGATGGCGAAATGAGCTAAATGCCCAGCTGATGTTAAGCGGTTACTTTTGCCAATAACAACTGCAATATCACCTAGGCTGTTGCTTACCTATGGTATTGCAAGTAGCTTTCGTCAAACTGATGAAATGGAAAGCCTCGTGTTATTCTAATTATACCGACACCCTTATTTTTACCACAATAGTTTTTACTATCTAGCCCTATAGAGTGGCGCCACCCAATTTCACCGCCACCCATTTTTTTTAACTTAGTAGTTTTTACTGTCTAGCCAACCCTGGACTCTAATTTTAGAATTTGACATAGCTGATTTATGCGCGCTAAGTTCTCAACAAATATTGTAAATATCCTGGGCTACAAATTTTAAGAATAACACTTTGCGTTGAAATTTTAATGGCTTCTTTCCCGAAAAGCGATTTCAGGGTTGGTGATGGTAAAAGTTGTTCATAATGATGAGTATAATGATCCCTTTTCGGAAAAGAAGACATACAATTTCAGCATGTATATTATATATAATACATATAACAATAGAACAACCTGTATCAACACAAATACTACCCTCCGCCACTTTGTTTTTAAAGACGGCTCGCGCAGTCACCGGTGTTCGCTCCTTCATAATGTAGCTATATATTATCTGGTATCTACCCTCATTGTACTTATTTAATATACTACCTTGTTAACTATATTTTTGTTTACCTGTTTGCATAGTTGATGATACTGATGTACGGTAAAACTCTAACTCATTTATGTTTACATCTTTAGAATGTTTTTGTTATGTATACCACAGAACAAATAAATAAATAAATAACTTAATAACTTTCGTATCCTATTTATATTGTTCCAAGTTAATTGTGTAGATTTATTAGTCGATAATAACTAAAATTTTCTATTAATTTTAATCAATTTATTTATAATTTGAATTAACTTTACACTATTGATGATGAAATATGTGTATAGGATTGTAGTAACACACCTCAGAAGGAAACCATATAATGGAAACAACTAATCAACCAACGCAATAACAACATTTATTGCTAAATCAATATGGCATCGTCGACAATAGAGACAGCCCCAAAATCGCCCGCCCGTCACCGCTTCCTAGTGCTTGAGCTGGGGAGAAGAAACGGCGCAACAAACTCCCCAGCAACACATTTCTGTCTGTAGTATTTTAATAGAGTCTATACAATAATATTATATCACTAACCTTACTCGTGTAGTAATACTCCGGTCACCGTACGTTATAATCGTTTATTCCATCTCCAATATTCCTCAGCAAGCATATAATAACCAACCCACGTCCGTCCAGTACAGCTGTCCAAAACAAGAATGCCCGCGCTCGCCGAATGTCATCGACCCATGATATCGATTACCCATTTCGATTATACCGTCATTCGGTTTTAGAATATAAAAATGATCTATTAATTGTTATAAAAATCATAAACCTTACACTCGTCCATCCTGACCTCGTGTATGACCTCATACACGGACCGGATGACACTTATAAACCTTACACTCGGCGAGAGAGAGCATCCATAATCTTTTATACAGTCATCAGGCAAAAAGAAAAAAAAACTACAGATCACATATTTTCATCAAACTACACAATAGTTCTGTAAACCCATCCAATTCTTACGGCAACGATAACACAACATCATTTTGTTTGCGAACCCATCCAATTCTCGCGAAGTTAAATCCAATACTTGCTAACCCATCCAATTCTAGCAAGATTGGCCACCGTCGTAACAGTTCTTGCCAACCCATCCAATTCTAGCAGGAACTGCTACTATAAACAATATAATGTTACAATTCATGCCAACCCATCCAATTCTGGCAAGAATAGTAGACATTATAACTAAAATACAATTATCGTAAATGTTATCTTTACCGTAAACCCATCCAATTCTCGCGAAGTTAAATCCAATACTTGCTAACCCATCCAATTCTAGCAAGATTGGCCACCGTCGTAAAAGTTCTTGCTAACCCATCCAATTCTAGCAAGAACTGCTACTATAAACAATATAATGTTACAATTCATGCCAACCCATCCAATTCTGGCAAGAATAGTAGACATTATAACTAACATACAATTATCGTAAATGTTATCTTTACCGTAAACCCATCCAATTCTTACGGCAATGATAACACAACATCATTTACTTTTCGAACCCAACCAATTCTCGCAAAGTTAAATCCAATACTTGCTAACCCATCCAATTCTAGCAAGATTGGCCACCGTCGTAAAAGTTCTTGCTAACCCATCCAATTCTAGCAAGATTGGCCACCGTCGTAACAGTTCTTGCTAACCCATCCAATTCTAGCAAGAACTGCTACTATAAACAATATAATGTTACAATTCATGCCAACCCATCCAATTCTGGCAAGAATAGCAGACATTATAATCTTGTTGTGCAATAAAGAGGATTTGTATTGTATTGTATTGTACCTATAACTAAAATACAATTATCGTAAATGTTATCTTTACCGTAAACCCATCCAATTCTTACGGCAACGATAACACAACATCATTTACTTTGCGAACCCATCCAATTCTCGCAAAGTTAAATCCAATACTTGCTAACCCATCCAATTCTAGCAAGAAATTCTCAGCCATTCAAATTCAAACATCAAATTCAAAAATACAAAAATCATTCATAAAACATATCACAATTAAACTCAGACCAAGTAAAAATGGTCTGAACGACCTAACAAATAAAGGCCTCCAGGCGACTGACTCTGTCTCGTTCCCGCTCCAATTCCAGTTTCTTCTCCCGAATGCTCCTACTGCGCCCACTGTGACGAGTTGAGCTGCGGCATCAATAGCGCGTATGGCTTCGGCGCGCTCCCTGCGTCTCGCTACGCAAACGACTCCGACTCTGCTTGCCTCCTTCACCATCACGTCTCGATGCGGTCCGCTCAGGTGTCTCCAAACGTCGGATTAAGCCGTTTCCACTTTGCTCCAATAACTGGAACTCGGAAACGGAACATATGGTTTGAATTTGTTCATTAAAATATGTAAAACAAACAAAAACGTAAAACGCAATACATCTCAGAAACGGTGCGTCCTAGCGCAAAAATAACCAAGAAATGTCCCCTTTATAACCCCCAGGTAGTAGCACCCAATATCAAAGTCAAAGTCAAAGGTTTTTATTTCGAATAAGCATTTACATCAGGGGTGTTATGGAGCTCCGTAACCGTAACCGAAACTATCGGATATCCGAAATATCATATCCATAACATCTCTAATTTACATGCACTTTCAAAACGTTAATTATGAATCTATTTGCATATCTTAACGTAACAACAAAATGACCTTGACCTTTGAAAAGCCAAGGTCGTCACCGTAATCTCGAAAATGAGGTGCTGACCTACCTATAATGCATATCCATGAATCTATATAGTAGGATAGCGCACCATGTAACCAAAAACAAGCCCAGCGAGAGGTCCATAAAACCACTGCATTTCCCTCTAGTAGGGCGTCCAAACAATATTTATTCGTGCATTTTCTCAAACACAATGTTGTCGTTTTGATAACTAAGAGGGATCATTGCACTCATAATGAAGCAGATTATATGCTTTGACTCCATCTATATTTTATTTTTTTCTTACCCCGAGTAGAATCAGTAAATCAAATCCGTTCAGCCGTTTCAGTGTTATGGAAGAACCAACCAACATCCATACCTTTCCATTTATAATATTAGCAGGAAGCAGGCATGGGCACTGTCAACACGGCCCGCTGGTTTACGATAGGCAAAGTCATTCTTAACTTCTTAAAAGTCATTTTAAGTAATAAAATAAGTAATTCTTTTATCTCCTATCAGTAAAAGAGCGATAGTTTAAAACAAGTTTAGTTCATGAAGAAGAGAATCGACACCATTGCTCACCCTGCTAACTCTACGTGTGCAAAGATCCCATGCAACGTTTAATTGAAACAACTCAAAACCCCTTAAGGGGGGGATTGCACTCATCAGTAATCAGCCGTTCCCTGCATCTGTCCCACATTAATCGAAAAAATTAAAGGAATAGCTGTTTTTTTTTTTGGGGTTAATCCCATAGTAAAAAAATGTTCATATTTTTATTTAAAAAATCACGTCCGCCATCTTGGATCCCAAAATAGATGTTATATTCGTAAACAGCACCACTAAAAACCACATAAACGATACCCATATTGTCCTTATTTAAAAGTCGCGTCCACCATCTTGGATCCCGAAATAGATGCCATATTCATAATCAGCACCCCGGAAAACCTCGAAAACGACACCCATATTGATTCCATTTAAAAGTCACGTCCGCCATCTTGGATCTCAAAATATTCGCAGTACAAGGACCCCCAGAACCTCGAGAACGATATCCGCATCAATTTTATTCAAATAGTCGCGCCCGCCATCTTCGACTTCGAAGCAGATGTTGTATTCGTCATGCTCCACCCAACGCGGGCCCGACCCGCACCCGTTCTGTGTGTGGTTTGCGCTTTAGAGCTCCTTAGAATGTGGTACAACCATGGGCGCATTCAGAATTCCATCATAATTCAACGTAAATAGGAATAATCCACCCTTTCTTTGACTTGAATGAATGAGTTTTTAATTTCAAAATACACGCCAAAGACGACAGACGACCTTGTGGGGTTCCTGGGTTATCTGTCTTTCATCTTTGGGATCTAATAAACAAACCAAACACACCCGTGCACACAACGCATGGTCACCCTAGTGTGTCAGTGCCTTGTTAATATGAAAACCATATGAAAACACATCACCTGTGAAAAGATAAGCCACAACCAGGATACTATTCTTTCTTACAACCACGCACGCAACAAAATTTCACCACCCTATAATAAAGTATACTGAAAATTCGAAAACATGAAAAATTACAATAAACCGCCATAATATTGCTGTCAATATGACAAGTCAGTGTTGACATTCAAACGCCACCAATATTATTTTAAAAATTCATCAAGAATACGTAACAAAATAGTACGTTCTACCCCCATTAATGGCTTACAGACTGTGACTGTGACTGTCGGTCAGTCTGTGGATGGGTGACCGTTTCGTTACACATTGAGACCCCTTCGTGCCTCGGAGAGCACGTAAAGCCGTCGGTCCTGCGCCTGATCTCTCTCCGGTCGTGTCAAATTGCCGTCCCATCGGATTATGAGAGTGAGGGAATAGAGAGTGCACCTGTGTTTGCGCACACACTTGTGCACTATAATATGTCCCGCGCAGATGGCTAGTCTCTGTTGAGATTGGCCGCCGTGACCGAAATTCGGCCGGGTAGACATTATAATAGCTTACATAACCATTTCGAATTTCACACTATCGTGCCATAGATACGCGGTATTATCGAACTTTACAAAATTATAATTTTGATTTAAAAACCACTACAGAAATTTCCATTTTACGCTAGCAATTCCTCAGACAAGAACACACAGGTCGCTTCTCAGTTCTCCCCCTCTTTTGGATTTCCGCTTACATCACCATTACATGCAAACAAACCATAACACCTAGACTCAAGGTATAATTCTGTATTGACAAAAATATGCATCCCATTGTCCAGCAATGCATGCAATACATAAATACATACATATACAATGTTCCCGTGCATATCACTGCAAAGTTGCCGCTCCGTTGCAAACAGAAACAACTATAAGGACAACCAGAAGGAACCACAAGATAAACGTAAATAATCAATGAACCTCAAAATTACCTCTGGAACAAATTCAACTGAAAACATTCCCTGTTTTACCTACACGCCATGCAGGGACCACCCTTCTGTAAGTCCTATCAATACCCAATCACAACGCCGAAAAACAAAACTGCATCCTTTTTTTTTTTTTTTTTTCAACGCATTTACGCATGCGAAGCGAAATCTAACGATCTAAATTGTGGAAAGAATCGCTCACGAGCAGGACTCCAACCAGCGCAGCGACTCCCGGCTCAGCACGCCAGTGCCCCAGCCACCAATCCCACCAACAAAATTGCATTCTAAAATTATGTTGACGCCCCCGCTGGCATCGATGGCATTAAAGTGATTTTAAAAGACAAAATATTTCCTTACGGTTTTTTTTTTTTCTTTTGCACCCACCTATGAAACCTAAAGAACGTTATGAAACGTTCCCAAATCCAATTTAACTCCAATTAGAAACTGTGTTCAATTATACATTACAATCGGCCAACCGTCAGTTTCGGCTTTAAATTTTGTACCCGAAACCGCCAAGTAACGCTCTAACGAAACCGAGTACCAAATATGTGTGCATGTACATACCACTTCTGATTTGTAGTAACACACCTCAGAAGGGAACCATATAATGGAAACAACTAATCAATCAACGCAATAACAACATTTATTGCTAAATCAATATGGCATCGTCGACAATAGAGACAGCCCCAAAATCGCCCGCCCGTCACCGCTTCCTAGTGCTTGAGCTGGGGAGAAGAAACGGCGCAACAAACTCCCCAGCAACACATTTCTGTCTGTAGTATTTTAATAGAGTCTATACAATAATATTATATCACTAACCTTACTCGTGTAGTAATACTCCGGTCACCGTACGTTATAATCGTTTATTCCATCTCCAATATTCCTCAGCAAGCATATAATAACCAACCCACGTCCGTCCAGTACAGCTGTCCAAAACAAGAATGCCCGCGCTCGCCGAATGTCATCGACCCATGATATCGATTACCCATTTCGATTATACCGTCATTCGGTTTTAGAATATAAAAATGATCTATTAATTGTTATAAAAATCATAAACCTTACAGGATACATACCTAAAAGCAAATATCTTGTGAATCACATAACTTACTCATAACCTACATACAAGATACGAATCGAATCACATAAAACAATTTCACCAACTTTAAACTTTATTGTTTTTGTGGGCAAATAAAAAACTGTCCTACGTGACTTTGTAAATGCATTCCATGAAATATAAAACAAAGGTAGCCTAGTTCATGACTGTCTTCAATATGATGTAGTCATGTGTCATGACCAGGAAAATGGTGTATTGTAAGCAAAGATAGGTATCAGGATTTTTATGTTAGGTTTTAAACTTTGCGTAGGTACTGGCAGTTACATTACAACAAGTACAAAACCGTTACGTGTTCCGTGTGGTGCCGGACGTAAATAATTGTACCACCGTATATTTTCTCATGGGTGTCGTAAAAGGCGACTAAGGGATTCACCAGGGGATGAGCAGCAGTGGTCTCTGAGTATTTAACCAACCAAAACTGCGATCGCCAACCCGTCTGCCAAGCGTAGCGATTTTGTTTCTGTACACACACGACGGCATTTTAGTTATTTTTTGTCACCGGTCACGCTCGGCGGCTTACTTGATTTGATACGGATTAATAGAAAAAATCGTCCTAATCAGGACGTTTTTGAGTCTTCAGTTGCGAGTGCAAGTAACATATCTGTCATTGGTTTGGAAATATATTATGAACATTTTTAATTACGAGAATTGGCCTTCAGGTCACAATTTTGAACCAAAAAAAAAAACAAAAGATTAAAGCCATTGATTTGACCACATTTGGCTCTGAAATTTTCTCACTCCTTTCTCAAACAATCAAGTGTATTAAATTTACGAAATGACAACCTTCACCCATCCATTCATTTTGTATTAGTAACTCTATGTTTTGTATACTGCTGCCTAATTGCGTAACTCACTCGCGATCGCATTCATCTGGATTTCAATGTTCATTGCTCCGTGTGTTTTGACAATCCGTCAAATTGACAACTACGTACCACGCAATGAATATTTCTGTAATTTCAAAATGAAAGCTGATGTCAATGTGAATGCATTACACAATTCATCATTCATTTTCTGTTGTCATTGACGTTACCTACTTGTCATTTAAAGATGACTTAAAAATTTCAATTCAATTCAAATAATTTGTCTTGTGATACACAGGATACAATTCAAAATTCAATTCACAATTTGCACGCCTTTCATTCAAATTATGGAACAAGGATTTTTTATGTACGTGGGACACTCAGAAAGTTTTGCGAAACTAAAAAAAATTGTTCTATACGTACATATATTTTTATCAAATCTTTTCAAAGTACTTTCCACCAGCCTCTATACAAAGATTCATGCGCCTAAACCAGTTTTCAAAACACTTTTTCCAGTCCGCCGCAGACACCTCGTTTACAGCCTGCTCGAACGCAGCCAGCGCATCTTCCGGCGACGAAAATTGTATCCCTTTGAGCTGATTTTTTATTTTTGGGAATAAAAAGAAGTCACACGGTGCTAGATCAGGGCTGTAAGGAGGGTGACCCAGGAGTTTGACTGGCGTGCTGTCCAGGAAGTCCCTCGTTTTGAGTGCGGTGTGCGCAGGTGCATTGTCGTGGTGGAGCAGTAGCCCGCGGAGCCCTGTGTTTGGTCGCTTGTTGCTTATAACAGAGAAAACTTCTGGCAAACATTTGGTAGTATACCATTCGGCATTAATGCTTCTTTGATCCCGTAAGGGAATTGATACCAAGTGGCCAGTCAAATTAAAAAAGCTAGCGATCAAAATCTTACCCCCGCTTCTAGATCGCTTCACTTTGGTAGGCGTTGGCTCATTTTGAAACACCCAAACAGTCGACTGGCGCTTGGTTTCTGGGTCGTATTGATAAATCCAGGACTCATCACCTGTAACGATGTCGTAAACACGCCGAGACGAACCTGCTTCAAATTTGTTAAGCATATCACGGCACCATTCCACCCGGGCCTGCTTCTGAGCATCGGTGAGGTTGTGCGGCACCCAGCGTGATACTATCCTCCTCACGCGAAGATGGCTGTGTAGAATCTCGTGAACGCTTCCCGATCCAATCTTCAATATGTGTTGAATCTCCTGATATGTAATTCGCCTATTGTCTTGGATTAAATTTTTCACTGCTAGCACGTTTTCTTCGGTAACAGCCGTCAAAGGGCGACCGCTTCTTTCGTCATCCCCCAAAGTTGGTCGACCGCGCTTGAATTCGTTATACCAACGATACACGGTTGCCTTGGAAGGGCCTTCATCCATGAATGCCATTTGAAGTCTATCGTACGATTCATCCGGTTTCAGGCGACACTTGAAATCGTATAAAATCATAGCTCTAAAATGTTCCCGGCGCAGATCCATATTTCAGTGAGACACAATACTTTGAATTAACTCGCAAAAAATGTGGAGGGAAATTTTGAAATTGGAACTTACTTATTTTTACTTATAAATAATCATATTTTCGAAAAACATTATAACTGGCCAGTCTCCCATATATAAAAACTTTTTTTCGCAATACTTTCTGAGGGGCCTGGTATTTTAACCTAACAACTATTAAGTATACAATGACATGTCATATTTTCAAATAAAGTGATTTGATTTGAACATTAAAAATCTATAAATAAAAATATTTGCATAGGTAATGGTTTTTTATATACAGACAAAAAATCAAAATAATTATAGTCAAAAAATGTACAACTGTAATATTATATCTCCTCAGAGAGTAACTATTACTGAATAGTTACTTCGACTATAACTCGTTTAATCTCATCTGTACGTACATCTCAATAACCCGATAATGATTGGAAGTCATCTAAAAAGAACACCACAAAAACTATACCAAAGGCGCCGGCAGAATGCACAGTCACGCTTCCTAACTGATTTAATTATGAACCTCTTGATCTCTTTATAATAGGGCGTCTGGTGAGGCGTCTATATTGTATGAGGCAAGGACCTGTATTGAGTACAGGGGCTTTACTCCCGACTGGTTCGAGCTTTGAACTCAATCGAGGAAATGTCAATTCCTATAAAAATGCAGTATGATTTGACACTAACTCGAATTCAAACTCGATTGCTACAGCACTCGATCCAGTTGAAAGCAAGGCCCCTGATCCTGAGTAGACAATTCATCATCATCATTCATAATTTCAACCGAAAGACGTCCACTGCTGGACATAGGCCTCCCCCAAGCATCGCCACAACGACCGGTCCTGCGCCTTCCGCATCCAGCGGATTCCCGCGACCTTCACCAGGTCGTCGGTCCACCTTGTGGGGGGCCTACCCATGCTGCGCCTTCCAATACGCGGTCACCACTCCAGAACTTTACTGCCCCATCGGCCATCTGTTCTGCGAGCAAATTGAGACCTAACCGATGATATTTTAAAAAGTACAGATATGTTGTTGCGCGCGCAATCTAAAGGCTCGGAAACGTCCTAATTGGGACGTTTTGCTACTAGTCTCTGTCAAACAAGATGCCGAGCGTGACATGTGACAAAAATAAAAACAACAATGCTGTCATGTGTGTACAGAAAGTGTACTAATTATGACGCCTACCCACGCTGCGCCTTCCAATACGCGGTCGCCACTTCACAACTTTACTGCCCCATCGGCCATCAGTTCTACGAGCCATGTCACTCAAAGGACAATGGAGAAGGCTATGCTCGGAGTGTCCCTGCGTGATCAAATCAGAAATGAGGAGATTCGCAGGAGAACGAACGTAACTGACATAGCCCGAAGAATTGCCAAACTTAAGTGGCAGTGGGCGGGGCACTTATTTATAATTAATATCAGTTTTTTTTTTAATTTTTACACAGCACCTTCTAGTCCCAACCTAAGCAGAGCTTGTGCTATTCGATAATACCTAGTACACATGGCGACACATCAAGATGTACATTTCCAGTATAAGCTGACCTCGCATTGTATAGTACGTGGGACACTCAGAAAGTTTTGCGAAACTAAAAAAAATTGTTCTATACGTACATATATTTTTATCAAATCTTTTCAAAGTACTTTCCACCAGCCTCTATACAAAGATTCATGCGCCTAAACCAGTTTTCAAAACACTTTTTCCAGTCCGCCGCAGACACCTCGTTTACAGCCTGCTCGAACGCAGCCAGCGCATCTTCCGGCGACGAAAATTGTATCCCTTTGAGCTGATTTTTTATTTTTGGGAATAAAAAGAAGTCACACGGTGCTAGATCAGGGCTGTAAGGAGGGTGACCCAGGAGTTTGACTGGCGTGCTGTCCAGGAAGTCCCTCGTTTTGAGTGCGGTGTGCGCAGGTGCATTGTCGTGGTGGAGCAGTAGCCCGCGGAGCCTTGTGTTTGGTCGCTTGTTGCTTATAACAGAGAAAACTTCTGGCAAACATTTGGTAGTATACCATTCGGCATTAATGCTTCTTTGATCCCGTAAGGGAATTGATACCAAGTGGCCAGTCAAATTAAAAAAGCTAGCGATCAAAATCTTACCCCCGCTTCTAGATCGCTTCACTTTGGTAGGCGTTGGCTCATTTTGAAACACCCAAACAGTCGACTGGCGCATGGTTTCTGGGTCGTATTGATAAATCCAGGACTCATCACCTGTAACGATGTCGTAAACACGCCGAGACGAGCCTGCTTCAAATTTGTTAAGCATATCACGGCACCATTCCACCCGGGCCTGCTTCTGAGCATCGGTGAGGTTGTGCGGCACCCAGCGTGATACTATCCTCCTCACGCGAAGATGGCTGTGTAGAATCTCGTGAACGCTTCCCGATCCAATCTTCAATATGTGTTGAATCTCCTGATATGTAATTCGCCTATTGTCTTGGATTAAATTTTTCACTGCTAGCACGTTTTCTTCGGTAACAGCCGTCAAAGGGCGACCGCTTCTTTCGTCATCCCCCAAAGTTGGTCGACCGCGCTTGAATTCGTTATACCAACGATACACGGTTGCCTTGGAAGGGCCTTCATCCATGAATGCCATTTGAAGTCTATCGTACGATTCATCCGGTTTCAGGCGACACTTGAAATCGTATAAAATCATAGCTCTAAAATGTTCCCGGCGCAGATCCATATTTCAGTGAGACACAATACTTTGAATTAACTCGCAAAAAATGTGGAGGGAAATTTTGAAATTGGAACTTACTTATTTTTACTTATAAATAATCATATTTTCGAAAAACATTATAACTGGCCAGTCTCCCATATATAAAAACTTTTTTTCGCAATACTTTCTGAGGGGCCTGGTACAATGGCTTTCAGTACAATGGGAGATCAGCTTTTACTGGAAGTGTACAGCTTGATGTGTAGCCCTGCGTACCTACCTAAGTTCAGTTACAGTAGGTATTATAAATGAAAAAAAAAAGATCGAGAAGAGAAGGAGTAATCAGTTTTTAACTAGCATGATCAAGATGAACGTGTAATAATAATATTTAAGATCATAACTGTACAGAACTACAAACAACACAACAACATTGAAGAATAAAACCTACGAACAACGCCTGAAAGACCTTGGCCTTACCTCTCTTGAAAAGCGTAGACAGAGGGGAAGTCTTATTGAAACATATAAAATACTCACTGGTTGCTACAATGTTCCCGGAATTGAGAATTTGTACACTCTCAGTGCCAACAAAAACCTACGTGGACACCCATTAAAATTATGGAGAATGCTATCTAAAGGAAACTCTTTCTACCACTTCCTACCAAATCGTGTAGTCACAGAGTGGAATAAACTCCCTGAAAGTGTGATAATGGCGCCCACAATAAACTGCTTCAAAAACAGACTTGACAAAATCTCATCATTGCAAGACACACACGCATCAGCTTACTAAGCTGCTAGTGTGGTTTCCATATAATAATAATAATAATAAACACAGGTCTACAAATTCAGCTATACAAATGCCATTACCTACCCAACAACCAATAGGTTACTATTTCAATTCCAATATCAATAAGTGACGACAATAAACAGGTACTTTTGATGAAAAATATACAAACACATTACAATTCTATTATGGATTAATTAATTACAAAAACACTAAATCTCCTTCCTCCGAGCCTTTTCTCAATTATGTTGGGGTCGCCTTCCAGCCTAACCAGATGCGGCTGAACATCAGTAGTTTACTTGGAGTGACTGCCACCCACAACTCATCTTCATCAACTCAGCCTGTCGCAGTCCACTGCTGGACATAGGCCTCTCCCAAATGGCGCCACAACATTCGGTCCTCTGCCTTCCGCATCCAGCCCCACCACCCACCCCTCCACTCAAGGACTCATCTGCTCCAGCAGCCATCGGTCCTTCGACAGACATGGCCAGCTCACTGCCACTTAAGCTTACTAAACCTACAAGCCCACAACTCCGTTATTGGATAATACCGACATCCTTAGGTTAAACCAGTTGTCAGACTTTCGGGCTTCTGGCTACCCGTTATGACTGCCATAGATATTAGTATGACAACTGGGACCGCCAGCATAACGTGCTCTCCGAGACATGGAGGGGTCTCGATGTGCAACAAAATGATCAACTATCCAAGGATTCAAGGACTGACCTTGGCTATAATCCACGTGGTTATTACTTAACCATGAGCCCCTCTCCAAAAACACTAAATAATAAACGAATTTAGTACTCATTATAAAAAAATTGATGAAATGCAATGTTTATTCATCATATTGTAACTAAGACAGTTGATCTATTCACAAAAATGTTTAATTTTGTTTAGACATAAAAACTCTTTGCTGCGATTTAAAAATAAACTGTAAACTAAAAAGCACAAGTGCGATAATGTAAAGTAGAAACACGCGTACGTTAAAAGCTGCATTATGAACCTAAATGCGGTGCAATAAGAGCCACTACGAGCAAGTGTGAAAAAAAATGTTCGGTGCGCAGCGGCAGCACATATCCACATAAACTGGTACACACGGCTACACACAAGCTGTAATAACCAGTAAAGGCTGACCTCGCGTTGTAAGGAAAACATATACAAAGCGAGATCAGCTTATACTGGAAATGTACAGCTTGATGTGTAGCCGTGTGTACCAAGTACCAAGTAAGTTAGTTACTTTCGCGTCATAATAGGTACACTTTTTATGAACACACTACGGCAATTTTTTTTCTTGTCACTGGTCACGCCCGGCGCCTTGTTTGACGCGGACTAATAGCAAAATGTCCCAGTTAGGAGGTTTTCAAGTCTTCAGATTGCGCGCGCTTAACATATCTGTACTATTTATCATTGTATTTTAGTCCAATGCAGTTATTTTCAAGTGCAGTCCTATAGGTCATAAGTACAATACTTTTTTCTCAGAATAGAAAGTAGGTAGGTACCCAAAACTTCGGAAAAAAGTAAAAATAAATCGAATCGAGAAGAATTACCTACCTTATCGAGAAGAGAGATGCGGTGAAAAAATAATAGTGTCCTATTATTTCCATAGTTGTATGTAGAATTATAAAATGGCGTCAATTTACTGAGTATCACGACTATCACTTAAGAAACGAAATAGGAGTTAGACAATTTTCACCTTTATTTTATTCGCATGACAAATTCTTTTGTTAAGGCGACGTCGGTTGTTGGCAGGGAAAATCTAAAATTATTAATGGTTATCAGTCTACGGACTATTAGCAATACTGCTTAGGTACTCGAAAAAAACCATAAAATAAAAAATCGTTCTGGCCTCCTTCTCCCAACTACGCGTCTGTGTAATCTTTGAAGAGAAGGCAAAGGTGTACAGTCGCGTCGCATCTAGTTGCGTTGCGTAGAAAGCAGTCTGCCATTTATCTATTTTAAGAGGCTGACAACACCTAAAAAATCAGACCTCTGCGGTCACTGTCGTTTCGTACAGAACAGAAAGAGAGGCAACGAGCCGAGGGACGTCGAATACGCCGCTCAACTTGAATGAAAATTATCAATTTATTTTTTTAACAAAAAACTAAAATCTTATTTGAAAAACAGAAACAACAAATGTTTAGATTATTGTCTTTCTCAAATGTTTTCTTAATTTTATTTATAATATTTAGTAAATAATAGAGATTGTTTGCTTTAAAGCATGTTTTAAGAGGTTAGTTTACAATTCTTTTCTACAGAGAAAACTTCAAGAAAACGTGTTTTGGGCACAATACAGTTTCAGAAAATACGATCAAGATTAACATTTTTTTTTTTCACTGCCACAAACTGAATAGATACAGCTAAAAATGATTTTAAAAGAAGCCTATTTGGGGTATTTGGCTGTTGTCTGCGTTTTTAATTAGAACACTGGGATTTTAATTAGACTTTTATCAACCAATTACTTCAATTATTATTTTTGTGGGGAAAATCATCATGGCATCAACAGCAAAATCATCGCGCCAACGTCACGGGCCTTGACTGGTTGGGCAGCGGGTTACTCCGAGTCCACCGCCCGCAGGTCCACACCTAGGGTGGCTGGAGATCGGCATACGCCCTCCTGCGATGCCCAGGTCACCTGCTGTGGATGGGAAGAGAGGTCGTCGCGTCTCGAACACTCTCCGCCGCCTCCTTAGCGAGCATCACTTTCTCGCAAAAAGAGACGAGGACTTCCCAAGCGCTCTCGCTCCCATCCATGGACAGAATCACGGCCGGAAGCGAGAGACAGCTGCCGCCTACTACATTGATGAAATCACGGTGCTGCGTGGCCTAAGCTAGGCACTCCTCCAGTGTGTGCTGCGCCGTGTCCTCTGGGCAGCTGATGGCACTAGGGCGTCGGCTCCCGGCCTATGCGGCACAGTTATTTCCCGAAGCAACCGTGCCCCGAGAGTATCTGCATCAGCCGGTAGATGAGGGCACCATGGCTCCTCTCCAGCCACTCCTCCATGACGGGCCTTACCACCGCTAATACTGCGTGCCCTGCGCTGGGTACTTCGGTTTCCTATCTTGGGTCTCAAGTTACGGTGCTTGTACATGGCGTGGGTAACTGGAGCATGAAACTGGCGCGGGCAAGAAACATTTTCTTCGTGGAATTTTGTACATTTTGACACTAGCACAATCTGAGGTTTTACACATCATGACATGTGGACGGTTTTTATCCGGAGTGTGTGCACAGCAGTGATAGCCTAGTGGTTGAACGCTTGCCTTCCATGCAGGAGGATGTGAGTCCGATCTCGGCCCGCACCTCTGACTTTTCGAATTCATGTGCGGATTTATATTCGATTATCACTTGCTTTAACGGTGAAGGAAAACATCGTGAGGAATCCTGCACACCCGAGAGTGCTCAATGGTGTGTGTAGTCCGCCAGCCCGCACTAGGCCAGCCTGGTGGACTAAAGCCTCGGCCTTCTCGTACGGAGAAGAGGCCCGTGCCCAGCAGTGGGACAGTAATGGGCTGGTTATGTTAAGTTATGTAATTTTTTATATTCCCCTTTAGAAATATTTATAAATATTCTTGTGATTTGACTTTACTTAAAAAAAAAAAGACGTGTCGCACTCGGAGACTGCCGCGGTAAAGCTATTGCATAGCATTTTTTATGTAAATACAAAGAGGAGGTGCCCTAACGCCGAAACTCTAAGCAGGCATGAGTCACCAGATTGCGGGGCGAAGAGGGGGATTACGCATGCGCAGTAATGCCGATACAACCAATGCCACCTAGAGGCGATTTGCAGAACTAAAGAGACAAGCGTGATATTTCAAAAAGTCATTAAAAGTTCTGCTATTCATCGATAGATGGCAAAACTAAAAAGTATTACCGCTGTGCCGGTCGGAGTGGGGGTGTTAGGCTATTTTCGTTACGGAATTTCTGGATTCGGTCTCCACGCTCAAGGCCCGCGATAGAAGCTATGCAATAGCTTAAAAACAATTACGTATTTCAACTACCCCTTAACAGCACATAGAGTTGCGCCCTATATCTAGCGCTATAAGGCGAGTAATTACGAGGAAATAGCCGACGCTTATTAGTTTAGAGGCCATTTCTCACCTCGCTCAGAATACGACATTTTTAACCGAGAATTTTACTATAAAAACGTTACTTAGAATTGGACGTTGAGTTACGACGTTGAGGACAGAGTTCACGTTTTATGTTAAAGTACGACATACGACGCGCGGCATAAAATAAGGCGCGTTGTCATTTTCGTTTGCGCAGATAAAAAGACGATCGACGAAAACACCATAAATATTAAAAAAATATAATCAACCTTGTGCAATGCCCTTAAGGTGTTAAAATTGATTGCCGTGACGTCTTTTTCTATTTAGCTCACATGCTTCTTTGAAAGAAAGAAAGAAAGATTTTTTTTATTTCAATCTCGATAAAGGCGAGAGAAAAAAAAAACTAAAAATAACATATTAACAATAAACTTAAAATTGACATGCCAGTATAAGACAAAATGCCTGTGTGTCTTTCTTATTTAGTCAACAATCTTGCGTTAACTAAATAAGACAAAGACATTTATTGCTCAAACTGTGTACATAAATGTAGGTGTTTATCAAAGTTTGGTATCAACAGCTTACCCAAACGGGTGTAGCAATATTAGGTACAAACTATGATGTCTGACACTTCAATAACATATTTAAATATTTAACTTATTACTATCAGTTTATACCAAAATATTCATTTATAGTATAAAATACTTTTTGAATTAACCAGTTTTTTTAATGACTTACTATCTAGTTTTTTTATGTCTACAGGTAAATGGTTAAATACTCGTATAGCTGTGATATATGAACTTTTGTAATAGATTATATTATTTATATTTGGCAAATTTAAATCATATTTATATATATATAATGACAAGTATAAAATATCAGACTTTATCGTCGAGTTTGCACGTTTTAATGCCACATCCATTTTTTATAAATGCAATAAAAGCGAGCAACTAACTACGGTTTAGTATTTCACACATATTAAAGAGTATCATTCAATTGCCTATTATATAAAATTGAGGTGTCAATGTAATGGTGTAATGTAATTCTTATTTAGAAATAGTAGAATACTTAAGTGAAATGATGCAGCTGTCTAATACCCCATTCCATACTGTCTACTTAAACAATATAAAACAATGACATTTAAGCGAGTATTCCGAAAATCTTAAAAACACGATTGACCACCAAAATGAACAAACCAAAATGAACCATCAAAATGTAACGGAAAAGCTGCAATCGACAGATGAGCAGGTTATCTCGTAAAATTTTACAGACACACACAAGTAAAGAAAAAAACATTTGTTCTGCGATTCTGTTGCATATAAACTAAAATAATTAGTTTTAGTCTCAATTTGTCTCTTTTAAGGAACATTTTAATAAAATGTCATGTTGTTGAATACATAAATCAAAACTCCTATGAATCAAAAATCTTTGCGCTCAATGATATTTAAAAATATAGATATGTGATACCCTAACAAAACAAATGAAAAAATGTTCCGTACGCCTCCGCCGGCTGCGGCTGCACAATACACATAAACTAGTAAAGAGTTGATTACTTCAAGTTACTTTCTTGTCATAATTGGAACACTTTCTGTACACACACGACCGCATTTTAGTTTTTTTTTGTCACCGGTTACGTTCGGCGTCTTACTTGATTTTGGATTAATAGAAAAACGTTCAAACGTCTAATTGGGATGTTTTCGAGTCTTCAGATTGCGAGCTCAGTAGCATATCTCTACTTTTAAATATCTTTGTTTGCTTTATACAAATTATACCAGCATGTAACTTTGATTTATTTCCCAACATATTCATATTGACACTACCTCAGGTTCCGCTTGCCGCGTAAGGTAAAGCAAGCGTGAAGTACCAATAAAACGTGACAAAATATGATAATGAAGCCTTGCGAATATATAAAATATATGTGGCAACCGTATATGGAACGGATGTCGCCATGATTTAGTTTAGTGTGATATTTGCAAAGGTTTGAATTTACACATGTAGGTATCGGGTAAAACAAGGTGAATAGGGAAAAAAGTGGGCAAGGAAGGAAGAACATTGAAATAAGATAGTTTATTGCCCACAAATAATTCAAAAATGTTCTGCCATAATTTGGTAAACATTCTGTTTGTTTCATCCCGCTGGTGTGAATAGGGATAAAAGTGGGCAAGGATTTTAACATTGAAATAAGATAGTTTGTTGCCCACAAATACTTCAAAAATGTTCTACCATAATTTGGTACATATTCTGAAGTCTGAAACTATCTTATTTCAATGTTAAAATACTTGCCCACTTTTTTCCCTATTCTCCCTATTTTAAAATAATATTATGTAGTCTAAAAACCAGTCTGGTTACTTGTATGGCAACCTCTTTCGGGCTTAATCTTTTTATGATTTGTATTTGTGATGATAGAGGCGCTAGTAATACATATTCTGTGAACATTTCAACTTGCTACCTATTACGATTAAAAAGATACAGCCCGTGACAGAAGCACGGACGAAAGGACGGACGCCAATCTTGAACCTTACTTCTGATACTTCTGCAAAGTTCTTTAGGTAATCATCAATGTCATAATTCGACCTACTTTAGCAAAAACATTTGTCATGCAGTCCCTTTATATGACTTGTCTTCATCTCGCTTGAAGCAATCCTGAAACATTTACAAGATTTATTGTTATGATAACATAAAAAAACTGAACTAAACTAAACTTAAACTTTTTTAACTTTTTTTTAAACTGCGTATAAACGCAGTTTGGAAATCGATTGCCAAAATATTTTATATATATTTATTAATATTTTTTTTTTTAAGGAAAGTGAAACTCAAAATTATGTTCAGTAACAATAACATATCACAATCAAGTCCGAATTGAATCGAATCGTTTTTGGTACCGATTCGATTCGGTGCGATTTACGATATGAAATCGAATGATGATTATTGAGCGTAAACGAATTTTTAATTTAATGTTTGTACTTGGAATTGTCAGGAACCGGATGGGCAGGTGACCTCGAGAAGTCTACGGGAGGATGAGGATAAGTATACATCTGATTGTCACAGAGGTGGGGTTAAGGCATCGACCATATAGCTTATAGGTGCATTCCTCACAGATAACAGGACGCGGACAGCGGACACGGACGAGACACGGGCGCTCGTCCTTTATTCGTCCATTGCATGCTATTAAATAGTGCAATGCACACAGAGGTGACAGGGCTCGGAAAGGGCGTGGACGCGGGAGAGAAACTTTACAGTGATGTATCACGTCTACGTGTAGTCCATGCCATGTCTCTTCTGTGTGCATTGCGCCATATACGCCTCATAACAGGTGACCGAAGTCTGTCAACACATCTGACTAATACATCTGATATAGGTTACCACTATTCGCCACTGGAAAACTTCAAATCAGTTTGGTCCACCTATGTGAGCTGTAAATACATTCGCGATAGTGAATAGCCAATAGCCACCCTGGTAGGGCCAATCGGATTGGAGTACCCCGCTTCCTTGTACCTCAGCTAATTGACAGAATTTATTGGACGCATATATTCAACGGAGTGGACGTCTTTTGGCTGAAATGATGGGTTTTATATAATGGGTTATATGTTATGATCTTCTTCTTCTATCGTGTCGACATGAGCTACATAATGATGATAGCTCATGCCGTGGGGAAAAGATTAGCCAGTCAGCAGGTTGATTAGCGGGGCTGACTGCCCAGGGTGCGCCGGACGATCAATTAAATATATTCACTCGTGGAGGCTCTTTTAATGCACCCCATGCATGCATGCTTTTATGTTATGATGGTTATATGGGTTATGGGTTATGGTTATGGGTTTATTCTACTTTGTTCACCTAGGTGAAATCACCTGGGTGAACAAAGTGGAATGTATTTATTTAAACTTCATGCAACATGTGTACATAGGCGGACTTAGGCATTCTCTCCCAGTCAACCTTAGGGTGATACAGAGATGACAAGACAGGTGCAATATTGATTCACGACACAAAACAAGATGAGAAATAAATTACCACTAAAACAATAGATAAACATACATAGGTATATATATATAACATACAATAAGCACTAAATATATATAATAATATACTATTATAGTCATAGATAAAATACTAATGAGATGATTCTGCCAACATTTTATCTAGAAAGAACATCCGAACTTTCCTTTTAAAAGAGTCCGACTGGTGGCCATCCTAAGCTCGAGAGGTAGCTCATTCCAAAGAAGAATTGATTGAATATGAAAGGATGAGTGAACAAAATTAGAGCTATGATAAGGGCAATGTAGAAGACGATTATTAGAAGACCGTAGATTTCTAGTGTGTGTAGAGCATAAATATTGAAAGTGGGGAGTTAAGTAAAGAGGGGGGGAAGGAGAATTAAGTAAAGAAAAAAGCGTAGTCAAAGCACGTACTTGTCTCCGCTGACGGATGGGCAACCATTTAAGTTGAGACCTATGTGAAGAATCATGATCATACTTTCTTAGGTTGTAAATGAACCTGATACAATTGTTAAGCAGCCGGTCGAGCTTACTGAGTAAGACTGAAATCAAATCGTAGTAGCACATGTCACCATGGTCGATTATAGGAAGGACTCGGTCGATTCGACCGACTTCCGATTCGGTCGACAAGGTCGATTATAGAGCCTGCACAAGCATTATTTTGGTCTTGGCGGGTAAAAAGTTCCTCAAGCGGTAGAGCGAACGCAACGTACCGTTGACTTTTAAATTTATTGTTTCTTTATTTCACCTCGGAATAATGGCACCTAATAGGTGAAATCACCTAGGTGAAGTGATTCGACATAATTGGTGTCATTTGTTCACCCATCACCCAGGTGAATAGGTGCAACTATTTTTATTATTCTTGTGGACTTGATGATATATTCAACCAACTGTGGACCGACGACCTTAAGAACGTGGCTGGGGGGCGCTGCATGAGGAAGACAGAGGACCGAGTGTTGTGGCGCAACTTGGGAGAGGTCTATGTCCAGCAGTGGACTGCGATAGGCTGAGTTGATGATATATTCAACAATAGGCATCTCTTGGGCTATAGTCGATGAGTTAAAGGGAGGAGACCTATACCACGTAATAGTAGATACTTAATAAACACAAAGAGGATACTTCGTTTGCTCTTACAAAGACTACTTAGGTACTATCTATTCAATAACAATATGAACTCATGAGCTGTGTTACAGCCCTATGTATTGACACACAAATTTAGCACGTGTAAAAACGCCATCTTTCCATTTATGTAAGAGTAGTAGGCACATAATATATCAACGCGGTTGTATGAAGCGTCCGGGGTGTGCCTATACCCAGTAATCATGACTGATAAAAGGCCGCTACTTGCGAAAAAGTAGAATTAACACAAAAAAGTATTTTTATACCGCATCAAACTAACTTGTTAACCATGAAGTTGAAAATAATTCCTTTATTCATTTACAAACTTATAAATAAATAAGCTCAAAAGTGGCTCAAAGTCAGTCAAAGGGCAATGGACAGGGCTATGCTCGGAGTGTCCCTGCGTGATCGAATCAGAAATGAGGAGATTCGCAGGAGAACGAAAGTAACCAACATAGCCCGAAGAATTGCCAAACTTAAGTGGCAGTGGGCGGGGCACATTGCTCGCACAACGGATGGCCGATAGGGCAGTAAAGTTCTAGAGTGGCGACCGCGTACTGGAAGGCGCAGCCTGGGTAGGCCCCCACAAGGTGGACCGACGACCTGGTGAAGGTTGCGGGAATCCGCTGGATGCGGAAGGCACAGGACCGGTCGTTGTGGCGATGCTTGGGGGAGGCCTATGTCCAGCAGTGGAAGTCTTTCGGCTGAAATGATGATGATGATGATGAAATAAATAAGCAGAGCTTGTACTATTGTCTAGTACCCATAGCACAAGGTCTGCTTAGTTTGGGACTAGATGGTGCTGTGTTAAAAAATGTTCCAAAAATATTTATTTATATAATTTAAAAATAATTCCATTATTACTTTAGAAAATCATAGAAAAATCTGAAAATAGTTTCAAGGCAAAAAAGAAACTAAAAAGAAAAATTCTACCCCTGGTGGGACTCGAACCCACAATCCCCGGCTTAGGAGGCCGATGCCTTATCCATTAGGCCACAGGGGCTTGTTGCTCATCTCTCGAAAATAATAGATAAGCTTAGAGGTGGGTACTGAAGTAAAAATAAATGGGAACAAGCTACGAATAAAAGCGATGAATCTTACTTCCTACTAATATTATAAACGTGAAAGTTTGTGTGGATGTATGGATGTGTGGATGTTTGTTTGTACTCTGTCACGCAAAAACTATTGTATGGAATTTAATTAAGTCATAAGTCATTTATTCATTTGTGTAACATAGGCACAAAATATAATATAAAGTTCTTAAATACAATAAAGAGTCCGCTATGTTATGCCAGCAGGCGTACAAATGTGATTTAAAATCTAAATGAGAAATTTGAATCAATATGCTAGTAAAAAAAAAAAAATTATACAACTCGAAATGTCACAAAATAATGAAATGTAATGATGTTATATAATAAAAATGTCAAATGGTATTCTTGGTCACTAATCATAATATTATTAAATTAATTGGGCATTTAAAAATTCTTCTATCGAATAATAACATTTTTCAAGTAATAGTAGTTTCATGCGTTTTTTAAACTGTACCACATTTAGGCGTTTTATGGTATCAGGTATTTTATTGTATATACGTGGAGCCATATACCTAGAATACTTTTATATAATAAAGCAGTTTTGCATCTATAATTACACAATGAGTTTTTATATTGACTACGGATTGGAACATTTCGTAGGTACTGTCGACATTTTTTCAAAAAGTTGCATATTTGTTTTGACGAACACACTGACCTCCAAAATATACAGCGAAGGTACAGTTAGAACTTTTCATTCTTTAAATAACGGTACACAGCTATCATCTGATTTCAAAACACACATGGAACGTACGCATCTCTTTTGCGCTTTAAATATTAGGTCCCTATTCGTGGAGTTACCCCAAAATATGATACCGTACCGTACCGTATTACATTTGGCATAGATAGATAGATAGATAGAATATACTTTATTGTACACCATGAAAATAGTAGTAAACAGGAACAACGTACAAATTATGGGTACATGGGCGGTCTTATAGATAGAACATAACTCGGATTAACATATAGGCTACTTTTTATCCCGGGAAGATGAACAGTTCTCGAGGAATGCGCGATAAACGACATTCACGCGGGCGAAGTCGCGTGCATAGGCTAGTCCATTTATAATACTTTCTTACAAGTTACTAGTGTGTATTAAAATTGATAGTACTATAATGATTAATCTATAGGAATTATATTTAACTAGCCTATGCCCTCGGCTTCATCCGCCTATAATTCGGTTTACACAGAAAGACATTATAGTTCCCGGGATAAAGAAAGAAAGAAAGAACAAAGAAAACATTTTATTTGGCACAGAACAGTGACAGGACAGCAAAACAATAACATTAATAAAAATACAAAAAAAGTAAAAAAAAAAAAAAAAAGAAAGAAGGATAAAAAGTAGCCTACCTATAACGTGTAATTGAAATAATTCATCATCATCATCATTTCAGCCGAAACACGTCCACTGCTGGACATAGGCCTCCCCCAAGCAGTATTATGCCATAATCACCACGCCTGGCAGGTGGGTTGGCGATCGCAGTGGGTTGTTTAAATACTCAGAGAACGCTGCTGCCCATCCTCTGGTGAATCCCTTAGTCGCCTTTTACGACACCCATGAGAAGATATAGGGTGGTGCAATTCTTTACGTCCAGCACCACACGGAACGATCGACGATTGAAATAATTAAAAACACATTAAAGTGTTATTGTTAGGTATGAACAACTTTTACTATGGGACCAATGCAGAAATCGCGAAAAAAATATTGTTATTGCCTAAATTTTGTAATGCGGACAAAAAAGGGTAATTTTTTTTTTTTTTTTTCGGTTTGTTCTATCTATGTGGCAAATTTCATCCAAATCTGTTCAGACGTTTCAGCGTGATTGAAGGACAAACCAACAGACAAATATCCATACTTTCGCATTTATAATACTAGTAGGATAAGATTCATGAACTGTCAGTTTCACTTGAAAAAAAGAAGCCGGGAATTTCGCTTGAACAAAATAAACCACAAACCCTCAGATATTTACCAGGTAAAATATACTGAGACCATCTCATTACCTTACAAACGTCTCCCCATATTCGCTCCACATAAAAGGGTCTTTACATGGGACCCGAGATTGATACGATAGTGAAATTAAGCAATAACACTTACAATGAACTGAAACGAGCAGTCCGTTCGCGGTGAAGGGCATTAAATTTTATATTTTTCGCGTCGGTGCTGGCCCAATTTAGAAGATGTGGCGTTTTATGCAATAGCAATCGAACAAGCATACCTAAGAGCTTCGGGACTCATCGTCTCCACTGGGCATGGGCCTCTTCTCATAATGAGAAGGCTAAGACCTACAACGCTCGCCTACTGTGGATTGGCGGACTACACACACCATCTGTATGGACTGTATGAAGCACTCTCTGGCGTGCAGTTTCCTCACGACGATTTTTTTCTTCGCCGTTAAAGCAAGTGATAATCAAATTTTGATCCAAATTTAAATTCGAAAAGTAAGTGGTGTGGGTCGGGATTGAAGTCAGACCCTCCTACATTAAAGGCAAGCACTCAACCGCTAGGGTATCACAGCTTTGGGGGTACACTGGCGAAATTCGGGATCATTGTTTGTAGGATTAGGTTCTAATCTGCACTGATCCGAAATGGAATACATACCAATGTATTTTTTTTCAAAAAATTTGGCTCTCGTTTTTAGGCTAGGTAGACAAAAAAGGGGGAGGTCTCTGTCCAGCAATGGACGTCTTTCAACTGTAATGTTGATGATGATGATGATGTTGGTTTTCAGACTCGGTTGTTGCCGCTATCATGCGGTCAACTATACTTTTCTTATATTTTATATCGACTGTCCATTCTTAATTTTTTACCTATGTGTTTTTTTGTTTTACTTTTTATGTAACCCCACCTATTAGTTACCTGCTTGTGTTTATCACTGTTGTTTAAATATTGCGCGTCGTTAACTGTGACAATAAACTTTTTTTCTTTTTTTTTTCGAATTGACTCTCGCAGAATTGGTACCCAAAATGGATACCCTAACTGCTTAACCGGGCGGGTGGCGGAGAATCCCGTAAGGGACTCCATCCGCCAAAAAAATAATTTCTAACTTATTACTAAAAACGCGGTTGCAAAACCGCATAAGGGCGTCCCCCAAGGGAGGGCTCGAACCTCGGCTTACTGGGGCATTGCGGGGGGACCCCGCCGCTATGTCCCTCTGGCAGCCGTTGCTGCATCGGGAATAGTTTTCTCGAAAGTGGCGGACTTTCGGTATATCGCGAATCGCCGCTAAGCGGCAAGCCTCGCCGGCGAGGCGAAGACCTACCTAATCCTAACACAGTGGCGGTTAAGCCTATTCTTAGGAACTACTCTAGAGCATAGGGTCTTTCTTTATCTTTTTTCTTTTTTTTATGAGACAAAAACCGGGTGGCGTTGGGGACGCCCGACAGAAGCGAAGCCTCTACGAAGTTGCAAGCGTGGGTAGCACGTGCGCGCGAGTTAACCGTCACGTTTTTTCTCGATTCACGATCGCGCAATGACGCAAAGAAGTTTCGCTTCAAAAAAAAACTGCCGTTTATCAACTATCACACAGTCTAACCTGCTAACTCCTTTACTCGTTGTAGTGTAGACGACGATACGAAAGCCATCTTATTAAAATTAAAATTTTATCCAAACAAAGTCAAAGTTACCACGTGAATCTGGCGGCTACATATATCTGGAGGCACGGGAGTGCCCCCGCCAATACGAGCAACTAGCAGTCGGGCACGGCCAACCGGCATGGCGGCAGTCGGGCACGGCCATACCATCCTTTTCTCGCTGCAACTCACGGTACTTTTAGGACCCCTGTATCTTCGTTGTGGCTAAAGCTAGAAGTCTGAAATTTCGGTTAGCTAGAGTACTTACTGGACCTACCTCTACCTCCAAATTACAAGTTTGTACTTATACACAACACATTACGAATTATATCAATTCAAAATTCGTGCAACAGAAAAGTATAAAAACCTTATTTGCGGTTGGTAATTTAATATTTACATACAAAGTCTATGCAAAAATATTATTTCCAGCTGCATCCATAAATTTGTTTTATCACGCTCGCGATTCCGCCGCTATTGTATGAAATTGCATGAATGCAATCTACCTACAACATTCAAGGAAATACACTGGCTGAATTAACAGTTATTCGTGATTTGGGTATTCATTTGGACAGTCAACTACGATTTACTGAACCTATAGACAAAATGATTTCTGCTGCTTACCGTGCCCTTGGGTTTATTTTACGATCCTCTAAGGAATTCAAAAAACCATCTACTACGCTCCTTTTATACAACAGTTATGTACGAAGTCGATTAGAATATTGCAGCAATGCTTGGAATCCTACGTACAAGGTGCACGTGGCTAGGATTGAGAGTACACAGAAAAGGCTGGTTCGCCACTTAGCCTATCGTTTTAAAGTAAGAAACCAAACAAGATCATACGAGGAAAGGCTTAAACTGTTTAAAATGAAATCTCTCAAATCCCGTCGTACTATATCTGAATTAATATTTCTCTATAAGCTGCTTAATAATGGTATTGACTGTCCTGAGTTATTAAGCAAAATATTTATTAACGTCCCGCACAGAATCCCGCGTTATCCCTGCTCATTACTTAAACCTCCTCGGTACCGAACAAATCTTGGTAAACATTCGCCGATTGTTAGGATGGCCCATCAATATAATGCCATATCTGGTGGCTCGGGAGACATAGATATCTTCGGAAACTCGTTTGGAAAATTCAGACGTCTCATTTCCAACCGATTAAATGTGTAAGTGTTGATGTACTCTCTATTTTAACAATGTTATTTTTAATTTCTAATTTTAATTTTAGTCTTAGTTGATTTTAGTTTTATTTTTAGTTTTAGTTTAATTTTAGTTTGATTATTTATTTAATTATTTATTCAAGTACCTACTATTTCTGTTATTTAAGTACCTACTGATTTTTTTCGATTTGATTTGATTTGTACAATGTGTTTTACACATTTTTCTTTCTTTTTCACCTCTAAATTTTGTTTTAGTTTTTCATGAAGAGTAATTTAATTTAATTGTTTTATTTAAAAAGAAGTTTCTTTTGAGTTATGTTATTATTATTATAATTTTTTTTGTTTGTGAAGATTATTATTTTTGAACGCTGTGTTCTCCTTTAATTAAAGAAACACAAGATCTTATCAATGTACCAATTATTAGCATGTAAGGTGTATTCTTTGTTGGAGTTCCTAATAAAAAAAAAAAAAAAAAAATTATTGCTGTTTTAGAAACAATTTGACTTGTTTACGGTTGATATACCTTCGCTGGAACCATTTCAGCTGATTTTGGAGCCCATGTATCTTGGCACTAGGAAATATTAAATCGATGAAAATATCGCTACCTAATAAGCTACGTGTACTTATAAGGATCCTAGAATTTGAAATTTATTACTTCGATGTTTTCGAAGATATCTGATGGTAAAGATCAGTTAATTTGATCCCTTTTACCTGATGAGGGACCATAGTGGGAACAGCTAAACTATTGGAGATAAAGAAATGTCACCTTAGGAAACGTTGTTCATTGTGATGGGCATTTTCTGTTAACATATAAAAGTTTAATGTCATACTACATGATACTATGTTTTACTACATGATGTGAAACCCTAGGAGACTAGCTAAACTATTAGAGGTTAAGAAATGCCACTTTAGCAAAAGTGGTTCAGAATGATGAAATGCCCAGTTGACGAAAAAAAATCGAAGATCTGGAACACCTTATGTAGGACCCTAAAAGAGATCATCTAGACTATTATTATGGAAATGCTACCACAGAAAAACGTAACGCGATCAAAAATGTTTTTAGCGTTATTCATGTGCATGTTATTAATTGGTAGTACGGTCGACCGCACGTCAGTGGTAACAATTTGACATTAACAGCGCCTTTATTTCGTAAGCAGTAAAGGCGGTTTTCAAATTCAAGTGTTACCACTGTCATGCGGTCGACTGTACAAGGAAAAAGGAATGTTCGTGAAAAGTGAAAATAAAAAATAAAAACACTTACAAAAAGAAGTGAAATCCCAACAAAAACATTCTGTAAGAACGTGTCAATCATCGACCGAGATTACTTGGCTATAAAAAATAGTGAGATCAATTATAGAGCCAAGTCTAAGTGAATAAAACAAAACGAGTAACTTGGCCGTTAAACATTTTGTAAGAGGCGTAAATCTAGTAGATATGTCAGACAAAGAGCCAATTCTAGCTGAATAAAATAAACTATAGTACGTATATACATATTTTCAGTGACGTCTGATTCTTAAGCTTATAGAGCAGATTGATGAGATGGAATCATTCGAGTTTCGTCGTCAAGCTTCGAGTCGTGCCACATAGACTTGCCCACAAGAGAATACAGAGGTTATTCTTACGAAATGTTTAACGGCCAAGTTACTCGTTTTGTTTTATTCACTTAGACTTGGCTCTTTAATTGATCTCACTACTTTTTATAGCCAAGTAATCTCGGTGGAGTATTGGCACGTTCTTACAGAATGTTTTTGTTGGGATATATGTTTTGAATGTTTTCCTTTAGCCAACCCGCCCCGCTAACCGCTCCTATCAAAACCACGCACCAACACCCCAAGCGCGTATCGTTACACGATTTTATTATTACGCTACCGTCGTATCGCATATTATCCAACAAAATTAAGTGTCATAAATGTTAACTGGAGCCGTAACATTTAAGAGGACATTATATTCGGCCAAATAACTACTCGCGAACCTATATAGGTTTTGGTAAACGAAGATATTGTTACTAATCATTGTCTTGGATCGTTTCGTAGGGCACATTATACAAATTGGCTTGATTTTACAAGTGTAGTACTTGAGTTTATTGCTTCATTTAAAAAAAGGCTTTAATGTATTCGGAATTGTTATTGCTAGGATGTGGTTTTTAAGTATTGAGAAAGGCGTGAATCCAAAAAGGAAAAAATTATGGAGTTGCCCTGTATAAGTTATCGATGGACGTACACGTACACACTGATACTTTTCTTTTTCTTTTTACTCCTATTTTAATTATTTTTCAAAAGTAGGTATAAAATGTGTAACTTAGCTTTATTTTGACATTGTTTAAAGTCGCTCAGTGAGCTATCCAGCGAGCTGAGCTATGCTTGGAGTTGTTTTCTTGAAGGATAAAATCCGTAACGAGATTATCCGGAGAAGAACCGGTGTGACTGACATAGCTTGTAGGATTAGTAAGCTGAAGTGGCAGTGGCCTGGCCATATCTGTCAAAGGACCGATGGCCGCTGCAGCAGACGAGTCCTTGAGTGGAGACCGCGAATCGGCAAACGTAGTGTAGGGCGCCTCCCAGCCAGGTGGACCAACGACCTGATGAAAGTAGCTGGGGGAATTGGATGCGGAAGGCAGAGGACCGAGTGTTGTGGCGCACTTTGGGACAGACCTATGTCCTGCTGCTGAGTTGATTGAAGTTCTATATTAACAATACTCAGTATATTAATATTTTTTAATATTGTATTGATGGTTCAGAAATAGGACAATACATCATTTAGAACATTATGAGAACATTTTTTTTTGTTAACCTGTACTGTACCACTGCTGGGCAAAGGCCTCCCTCAATTCCTTCCATCTATCGCGGTTCTGTGCCGCCTCCTGCGACAGCGCGTCCCCATACGCAAGTGATAGTGTAAATAGATATTTGATTCGAAAGACTTTAACTTAATCAGTGTTTTAGTGCAGTTTATAGTGTTTCCATAGTACGTAATAAACGATAAGCCTAGTTGTAAGTACATACGTATGTTTAGTAGTAAAATTTATTTTATTATTTTAACGCATTTACGCATGCGAAGCGAAGTCTAAAGATTTAAATTGTGAAAAGAATAAATCGCTCACGAGCAGGATTCGAACCTGCGACTCCTGGCTCAGTACGCCAGTGCTTTTAGCCACTAAGCTACCGTGAACACTGCTCGTGGTATCGAAATTATCCTTCACTATGGTACGTCTTTGGGTGACGTCAGCTATATCTTATTAAGAAACAGCGTTTCTTAACCGACTCGACTAACTTTGCAGTTAATTCAAAGTCGTATAGATATGCCTACCCTTACTAATTATTTTATTAAGAAACGCTGTTTCTTAATAAGATATAGCTGACGTCACCCAAAGACGTACCATAGTGAAGGATAATTTCGATACCACGAGCAGTGTTCACGGTAGCTTAGTGGCTAAAAGCACTGGCGTACTGAGCCAGGAGTCGCAGGTTCGAATCCTGCTCGTGAGCGATTTATTCTTTTCACAATTTAAATCTTTAGATTTCGCTTCGCATGCGTAAATGCGTTAAAATAATAAAATAATTAGTAAGGGTAGGCATATCTATACGACTTTGAATTAACTGCAAAGTTAGTCGAGTCGGTTAAGAAACGCTGTTTCTTAATATGATATAGCTGACGTCACCCAAAGACGTACCATAGTGAAGGATAATTTCGATACCACGAGCAGTGTTCACGGTAGCTTAGTGGCTAAAAGCACTGGCGTACTGAGCCAGGAGTCGCAGGTTCGAATCCTGCTCGTGAGCGATTTATTCTTTTCACAATTTAAATCTTTAGTAAAATTTATTTCTTAATTTTTCTTGAATTATAATAATAATACAGTTACCATAGCTTAACATAGATACATAATAGTAGTTTATGAAACTGTTGCATAACAGGGGTTATTAAAACACGAGTGTGAGTTTAAAAACCGAGCCGTAGGCGAGGTTTTTAATAGTATCACACGAGTGTTTTAATACCTAGTTATGTCAGTTTCATACACTAGTTTATCTAAACTCATACAATTTTAGATAAAATACCAAAGTCAAAATCTTGGTAACAAATCCAATCCAAAGCCAAATCCAGTAGGCCATGGCGCGCGGCCGCGCACACGCCGCGCACGTGCGTCAACACAGATAATAAATATAGTCTGGCGAAAATATTATAATCGGAACTAATTTTCTATCCTTGTCAGGATTCCGTCAATCTCTGTTTTATCATACAAAAAATATGCCTGTAAACACTTAAATATAATTAAAAGCAATATGACAATACAAAGTTTTGCCAAAAACGCGATTTTAAACGATAAAATTTTTCAATGTATGACTAGTGGCGCCACCCTGAATTTTGTGTACTCATTGGTGCCAAACTGTACGACTGCTAAAAAAAAAGATTTGAAAATTCCTTGGTTGGGTCGAAGTGGCATTAAAAACTCCTTAGTTGGGCTGAAGTGTGACCCTGATGACCCGCTCCCACCGATCACCCCTGACGAAGTTCTTTCTATAGTCAAGGATCTTAAGCCCAAAAAAGCCCCCGGCGCAGACGGCATCACCAATAAGGTGTTGAAACGTTTCCCTGCCACCCTAATCGCTCTAATGACCGTCATCTTCAATGCGGCATTTAAAAACAACATCTTTCCCCAGGCTTGGAAACAAGCTACGGTAATCGGTATTTCCAAACCGGGCAAACCCAAAGCCGAGCCGAGTAGTTACCGGCCGATTAGTCTCCTCAATGTCTTCGGTAAAATCTACGAGAAGCTTATTTATAAGCGACTCAAAGATTTCGCCGACTCAAATAAACTCCTTCCCGACGAGCAGTTTGGCTTTCGTACAAAGCACTGCTGCGTTAATCAACTGCACCGCATTGTAGAACACATCAGTGCAGGCTTCGTACGCGGTCAAATGACCGGCACCCTCTTTTTCGACGTAGCAAAGGCTTTCGATAAAGTGTGACACAACGGCTTATTATATAAGCTGTACACTATGAATGTGCCACATCGTCTCGTGCTCATCATCCGAGACTACTTATCGAATCGTACCTTTCGCTATCGCATAGAAGGGGCTCTCTCCTCCCCCCATCCCATTCACGCCGGTGTGCCACAAGGCTCCGTGCTCTCCCCCCTACTGTTCACGCTGTACACCAGCGATATTCCAAAATGCGGTGCAGCCCGTATGGCCCTTTTCGCCGACGACACGGCAATCTATTACTCCGGCATGACCCATGTCGCCATTTCTCGTACCCTCCAATCCGCGGCCAACACCCTAGGTGAATGGTTCCGGAAATGGAGAATCGAAGTAAATCCCGAAAAAAGTGCAGCGGTCCTCTTCGATAAGAGACCCCTGTCACAGTATCGTAAAGAATTAAGCGTACCAGTCTCAATGTTCGGAAAACAGATCCCATGGCAACGAGAAGCCAAATACCTTGGCGTGATCCTTGACCGTAGACTGACTTTCAGACCGCATATCCGCAAGGTGAAAAACCGTGCCGCCTTCGTCCTCGGACGTCTCCACCCCCTACTCAATGCGCACAGTAAGTTGCCCACTCCTCTCAAAGTAAGGATATACACCACCTGTATCCGCCCCATACTCGCCTATGCTAGCGTTGTGTTAGCACACGTTAAGCCGGTGAGAATTCACATACTCCAAACCCTCCAAAACCGTTTCATGCGAAGGGCCGTAGGCGCCCCCTGGTACGTACGCAACGTCGACCTCCACCTAGACCTCAAACTGCCGACCATCAAGCAGTTTTTCAAGCGTGTCTCAAAACGCTATTTCGATTCCGCTCCCAAGCACCCCAACCCCTTGGTCGTGGCGGCCACCGTCTACCAGCCATCTGCTATTAGCAAAACCCGACGTCCCAGACACACACTCATTGAGCCCGATGACGCTATTACACTCCTCCAGGAGTCAGATAAAAGTACAAGCACACTCCGACGCCGTCGTCCAAAATATCGTCCCCGCCGGCGAGGACCGACGCGACACACACACAGAATCCGAGAGTCCGACTCTCGAGAAACAGAAACACATGCCGACGCAGCACCGGCTGCTGGGGGGATCAGTGGCGGGGTCCCCCTGCTGCACCCTGAGTCGAGGTCCGAGCTCCCCCCTGGGGACGCCCTCACGGTGTAAGCAACCGGAGATAATCTCGTCACGCGAGACCGGCCCTATGCTCTAGAGTAGTTCCTAGGAGCAGGCTATTGCGTAGCCACTGGTTAGGTTTTCTAGGTAGGTCTTAGCCTCGCCGGCGAGGCTTGCTGCTTCACGGCGTTTAGCACGTCACCCGATAGGGACCGAAAGTCCGCTACTTTCGAGGTAACCAATTCGATGCAGCAACGGCTGCTAGGGGGACATAGGAACTGCGGGGTCCCCCTGCAATGCCCTAGCGAGGTTCGAGCCCCCCCCTTGGGGGGCGCCCGCCCGATTACGCGCGGTATTGATGCCGCGCGCATCTAGTTTGTAAGTATGTAGGGAAAAAACCTTCGGCGAATGGAGTCCCACATGGGACTCTCCACCAACTAAGTCCGGTTAAGCAGAAATGGGACTTCGGTCCCACCTGCGAGAGCCCATTCGAAAAAAAAAAAAAAAAAAAAAAAGCTGAAGTGTGCGGTTATGGAAAAAAAATTAAATAACCGCATTGTTTTGTTCAGCAAACTGTATCGTAATGAAACTTTTTAAATTCATTACAGGTGCATGTGCGTAAAGTATGTCATTATGACATTACTTTCGAGTTCATAATTCGAATTTTACGATACGAGTGTAGATAAAACTATTTTACGATACGAGTGTAGATAAAACTATTTTATCTACACTCGTATCGTAAAATTCGAATTATGAACTCGAAAGTAATGTCATAATGACATACTTTACGCACATGCACCTGTTATGAATTTAAAAAGTTTCATTACGATACAGTTTGCTGAACAAAACAATGCGGTAATTTAATTTTTTTTCCATAACCGCACACTTCAGCCTAACTAAGGAGTTTTTAATGCCACTTCGACCTAACCAAGGAGTTTTCAAACCTTTTTTTAGCAGTCGTACAGTTTGGCACCAATGAGTACACAAAATTCAGGGTGGCGCCATTTGTCATACATTGAAAATTTTTATCGTTTAAAATCGCGTTTTTGGCAGAACTTTTGATTGTCATATTGCTTTTAATTATATTTAAGTGTTTACAGGCATATTTTTTGTATGATAAAACAGAGATTGACGGAATCCTGACAAGGATAGAAAATTAGTTCCGATTATAATGTTGTCGCCAGACAATATTTTATTATCTGTGTAGGCGCGCACCAGCGCGCGTGCGCGGCCGCGCGCCTGGCCTACTGGATATGGACATCGTTACTTGTAAATTTATTGTTATTGTTTACGTTATTATTATGGTTTTGTGTGTCGAAAGTTTTATTCTGGGCAAAAATATCTGACTACAGCAGTGATACTGAACTGAGGAAAATATGACCCCGCCTGAATTTCTGGATGCAGCAACGTAAATGACGAACAATCTTTTACCAGAGAAATCAAGAAAAACAACGACAATGTTAGTAAGATTTTGACTTTGGTATTTTATTTAAAATTGTATGAGTGTAGATAAAATAGTGTATGAAACTGACATAATTAGGTATTAAAACACTCGTGTGATACTATTAAAAACCTCGCCTACGGCTCGGTTTTTAAACTCACACTCGTGTTTTAATAACCCCTATTATGCAACAGTTTCATAAACTACTATTATAGAATTCCTGTTTCGATTATCGTGTTAGTTTGATAGATTTTATAAGTGTTTGTATAGTTTTAAGAAGCGCAATGAAAGGGCGAATTGTGTCTTGTCTGGCAGCCTTATCCGGACAAAAATAGTTTCAATAGACAGTCCAGATGGCTCTCAAGCCAATATAGTATAGTTTGTCCGGATAAGTTATATAGACATAGAATAATAGACCGGGAAAAGTTAGACAAGGCATAGTTTCGCGAGTGAATTTACGCTTCTATCGAAAAATGTATAGAATAAATAAATAAAGTTATAGTACATTATATACTAACACGTCGGGAATTCTATATACTTTCCAACTATATATAGTTTATAGCGATTATCAATAGAATAGCCATAGAAAACTCGTCATATACGCTGTAACCATAGTAAAAGTTGTGTATTTGTAAAGATGTTCTCGCGGGGCTCGATACGGTAAAGTATCGTAGTACGATAGTAACCATGTTCCCTTCAGAAACTCGTAGTCATAGGTCCAGTACTTTAATAGAAGAAATCCTGAAATAGAAGCCTAGAAGAACACTCCCTGAAGATTCCTGTATTCAAGAGTTGGGTTTTATTTCGTCACCCCCTCGCCCCTGCCCTCAGCAGTCTTCAAGCGTTCCCGAGAACAGCGGCACTCAGCGGACGTTCAACGGCTCGTCAGCGGCTTACCTGGCGAGAGTACCGCAAGGTCCCGTACATCATCATTATCATTTCAGCCGAAAGACGTCCACTGCTGGACATAGGCCTCCCCAAGGGGGGGATATGCCATAATCGCCACGCTTGGCAGGCGGGTTGGCGATTGCAGTTGGTTGGTTAAATACTCAGAGAACGCTGCTGCCCATCCTCTGGTGAATCCCTTAGTCACCTTTTACGACACCCATGAGAAAAGATAGGGTGATGCTATTCTTTATGTCTGGCACCACAAGGCACATAAGTACGGGACTTGTTATGTAATAATATAATAGTAATAATAAGTTTATTTACGTAATTAATCTTAGCCTAAGATACATTGTATTGTACATCAGAACATTGTTACTTTGACAGTTGTGGTATTATTCACAATTTAATATGAGATCCCTTCAAACTAGGAAAAGAACCTGTCTTGAAGGACTTTGATGGGTTGACACATTTAATCATTTTATTCAGTTAAGAAATATTCAGATAATATTGTGTTTGCTAGATTTGATGATAAATAAATAAATAAAAAAATTTCGGACATTTTTACACAGCACCATCTAGTCACAAACTAAGCAGAGCTTGTAGTATGAGTACTAGACAATGGATATAATACTTATATACTTTTTTGTGTAAATACATACTTACAATACATAAGAAACACCTAGACAAACACAAACACTTATGTTGATCACACAAATATTTGTATCTTGTGGGAATCGAACCCACGACCTCGTGATTAGCAGTCCGACACTCGAACCACTAGACCACAGATGTCGTCAAGGCTGATACTTTTCAGCATAGGTTTGTGTGTATTGGGGGAGGGGCTGTATTTGTGAGAAGGTGCATGTATGTAAGTGTTGGTGTGTGTAAGTGTGTGTTTCCATATTTACGTAAGATACATTACTACGTATATTGTATACATTGAACGCAAAATATTGTGATTTACTATTATTTGATTTGTAACAGTTGCCACTTTTGAAAACATTTCTTCAAATTCATAGATTAATCGTAGACTATAGGAAAATGCACTAAATCTCAAAAAACAATGTCGTGCCGTATAATCACGGCATTCGTGAAACATTCGCGGCGATAGAGTATAAATCAACGATCTGCAGATCGGCGATCATAAGCGTTTGAGCGATATCGCGCTATTCACTAAACTGGATGGGACGGACCACGAACGCGCTATTTCTCACGGATGTCACAAAGATCTAGAAAAACGAAGATAGGTCTTCTTGATAATGCTAAGTTTTCCCTCTCTTCGACGTAAAATGGCAGCTATCTCGTCTTTTATACGTCTATGTAAATGTCCACTTACGGCCAAAATTAATATCCAATCTATCCACGATTTGCCCTACTAAAGATAGGAATTTGAGATAAGCTCCATACAAAATATGTCAAATTTATATCTCTAGTAGGGCAAATCGTGGATAAATTGGATATTCATTTTGGCCGTTAGTGATTGTCCTTATTGGGTTGATGGGATAATGTCCTGAATGAAAAAAAAAACTATTATTTTAACGCATTAACACATCATCATCATCAACTCAGCCTATCGCAGTCCAGTGCTGGACATAGGCCTCTTACAAGTTGCGTTTATTACCACGTTTTTTGGGTTCCGTACCCAAAGGGTACAAACGGGACCCTATTACTTTCGCTACGCTGTTCGTCCGTCTGTCTGTCACAGGGCTATATATTTGTAACGGTAATAGATAACCAGTTGAAATTTTTACAAAACATGTGTTACTATGGTGTTTATCACGACAAATACTAAAAATAAAATAAAGTCTAAAACCAAAGGGTGTCCCCATACAAGAAACCTCAAAAAACATGCATTTTTTTCAACGTGTTCCTATTCTATCTTCAAAACGGTAATACATACCAGCGTCAAACTTGGTCTGATTATAGTGCATACCATGTAGTTTAGCAACATACTAAAAATAGGACAAACATAGACATATGTGGTGGTACTTACGTAAGAAATAGATGCAAAAATTCACATCTCGCGTACGTCGTTGATGTCTTTTGATAAACTCTCGTAAATTAAATCAGTTTCTATGGGGTCACGTCGATGGGTGGTACGGAACTCTTACTGCGTGAGTCCGACTCACACTTGGCCGGTTTTCATTAACTCGCTTTCAATTAAATCAAATCCTTTTATTTGCATGTAATGTAAACAAGTATTATAATGTAATAGTATGTAATGTTACAAGTAAAGGTGTACAATAAAATTATAGTTCTACACATTTCACCATATCCGGTGTACAAATATTAAACAATGTTCACCATGCTGAAAAGTCTAAATAATATTCGGAGGACCCTTAAAATTAGTTAAACTATCTAGACTTTGCTTATTAATTAATTAGTGCTCTGATATACATTCATTGTTGTAAATTTACTATAAATTAATATGTCTGTCTGTTGGCTACAAATTTTGCAATTGATTTTATACTAACTTCCCGATGAGCTAGAGACTTGAACCTAAGACTGGATGACAATGCAATATTAACTCGCTTTCATTTTAAAACGTGGTACATATTTAAAAAAACGCTTTCATCAAAGTATTTTGGTTACTTTAGCTCGTTATAAAAGTTGCCACCTCAACCTTTCTGGGTTCTCCATATCATCCACTATCCTTTTGTATCGTTCAAAGGTTAAAGTCTAGATCAGGCCACTTCGCTGACTAGAACTGACCCATATCTAATTTGTACCGTTTGAACCCAGCCTTATAGGAAACAGGAAGATTACATCGTCAAACCTTTGTAGGAGAACCGTAATTGCGATAATCAGACGCTATTTATATTAAAAATAATAAGGACCTATTATTTTTTATGATTATTTTGTTTGTTTACTGACCACTTGGGTCAGAAATAAATTATGTCGTAAGAAATTATCTGGTACTTCGATAATTACAACTTGCTGTCGGCGTGCATATCTACATAATTATATAAAAATGAATTGCCACATGTATGACGGCGCATCGCTTGAGAATGGCTAGACCATTTGGCTGTTTGTATTATAATTTGTAGGGCTAGGTTTTTATGAAAGAAAATATCGGAAAGTTGGAAAGAAAAGTGGAAAATTGGGGAAAAACTTAAGGCGCTTTTTGCCATAAGTTTTTTGTATGAACTCACGATTCGAACGATGGATTTGCGCAATTCTTTTATCTTTTGTTTGTTATGCCGAAAGTATGGACGGGAATGTAACATAGGCTACTTATATTTATACAACGTGTATCAGAAATGCGTGGTCATATTTTAAGAGCTCATTCAGGGCATCACATAGAACAACTTACTCTATGGGACCAACCCTGAAATCGCGAAAAAAATATCAGCTGTTCCCTACTAAATCATCGATGTCACTCGACAAAATGTAAGGATCAGCTGTTTTTTTTTTTCGCGATTTCAAGGTTGGTCCCATAGTAAAAGTTTTTCGATAGGACCCCATGAATAAGCCCTTCAAATATGACCACGCATTTCTGATACACGTTGTATAATCCTATGATAGAACTTTTTAAACTCGCGAATTTCACTCATCATCATTACAGCCGAAAGACGTCCACTACTGGACATAGGCCTCCCCCAATTAAGGGGGGGATATGCCATAATCGCCACGCTTGGCAGGCGGGTTGGCGATCGCAGTTGGTTCGTTAAATACTCAGAGAACGCTGCTGCCCATCCTCTGGTGAATCCCTTAGTCGCCTTTTACGACACCCATGAGAAGAGATAAGGGTGGTGCTATTCTTTAAGTCCGGCACAACACGGACCGGATTATTTCAATTCACTCATAGTGAACTACATTTAAGGGACTAGTCGCGCACAATAAAAACAAAACTTAACAAAACATTTTGACTAACCTCGACGTTTCGGCCAAGTTGCATTGGCCGTTGTCACGAGCAGACTGAAGTATTCGGGTGTCATCGTCTTGAGCGGGGGGTGTTTTCTCGAACTACCCGCGGTTGGTAACGTCGCTGTCCGTAACACGATATTATGCTGAATCACGACACACAATGCTGACAGTTTCGGCGGAC
The DNA here is from genome assembly GCA_949699075.1 of Asteroscopus sphinx. Lineage (NCBI taxonomy): Eukaryota > Metazoa > Arthropoda > Insecta > Lepidoptera > Noctuidae > Asteroscopus > Asteroscopus sphinx. Next base: position 3,279,183 of record OX453011.1, on the reverse strand, counting down.
ATACGTGTAGACAAAACACGACGTGAACACTTCTCGATTACCGGATTCCACGAGAAGGACAACCTATATCCATCTTCTCGATTGAAAGTTTCATATTTCTTTATCTCAATCGCTTCTCGTACAATTCTGGGATGGTAATGACGATCAGGGGAGAGGATTTTCGTGTCGTGTAGTTCAATCCAATGGTTTGGTCCAGACTCGAGCAAATTTTTATTCGTCCAAGATGTTTGTTATGTTTTGATTTTATTGTGCGCGACAAGTCCCGTAAATATAGTTCAATATTATATATAGGATGTCCCATTGCAAAAGTGTTTTTGTTGGTTCCTGTTTAACGCAGCAATGGATTGACGTGATTTTTAGGGTTCCGTAGTCCTACAAGGAACCCTTATAGTTTCGTCATGTCCGTCCGTCTGTCCGTCTGTCCGTCTGTCCTAATCCTTTACAGCTTAATAACTTCTACAGTTATAAACACAAGTAAATGAAATTTTGATAAAAAATGGTTTAGATATAGATCTCAATTTTTAAAGAATAAAAAAATCTTGATAAGGTATTTTAGGGGTGGCGCCCATACATGTGAAATGGGGATGAATTTTTTTTCATTGGTATCATTGAATAGGTCTACTAAAATGAAGGTAATGTTTGATACATCACTTTTTTTTATCAGGTGTACCATCTGCGAAATATATCCCACCAAAGTGGCTTACAATGTGTCCCCCCCCCTGCCATTTCCAAACTATGCAACGTAGAAACTTGTAATCTTTCACGTTGATAGATTTTTATGAAAACTCTCTTTTAAAATTATTTTGAGTATAATGTGATTATAAATTTTCCAGTTATAGTGAGAATACTGAAAAATACTTAAGACGTCCTAGTTCATAGGTCATTGACCTTAGAGAAAAATGATCTTAGCAAATAATGCTCCTTTAGTTACATTCTATTTAAAAAAAATCACAAAAAGAAACTTCGTGTTATGTTGATAACAATACAATATATGACACACTTCTTAAATTTAGCGCTAGGTGGCGCTGTTTGCAAAAACTAAAATAGCAATGATTAATATTCGATTTGATTCATTTGTAATTAGACCAGTAGGTCCTAGGGTTATAGGGTTCCTTAAGTATAAGGAACCCTATAATACTGAGCATGGCCTGACATGCTCTTGGCCGGTTTTTGGCATAGATTTAGTTGATGAGGCGGAAAGTAAAATGGGCTACTTATACACAGGATGTCCCAATACGAATGTGTGTTTGTTGGTTTTTCCCCTTTAACGCAGCAATGGAGCAATGGATTGACGTGATTTTTTGCATCGATAAGTATAGTTGATGGACAGGAAAGTAACAAAGGCATATACATGCTGAAATTTTAATCGCTTATTTCCCGAAAAGGGGTAATTGTACTCATCATTATGAACAACTTTTACTATAGGACCAACCCTGAAATCGCGAAAAAAAAAACCGTTGTTCCCTACATTTGTGTTCACTTAATTCGATAAATGTAGGGACCACCTGATTTTTTTTTCGCGATATCAGGGTTGGTCCTAATCCGTCTGTGGAAATCCGCCATTTTGGCAAATTTTGACAATGGCGGATCTGTGTAACCGAATATCGGTCTTTCCACAGACAGGGACCGGACGCCTACCTCTGCGCCTTTAAATCGCGATTTCCCTAATTTTTGTATAGAAAGCACTAAAACCTAGTTAAAAACACATATACCTTATTAAATTTGCTATTATCCTGTATTCATCATAATATACAAAGAGATAGAAGCATAAACTTATGTTTATATTAATAAAACCGGCCAAGTGTGAGTCGGACTCACGCAGTAAGGGTTCCGTACCACCCATCGACCTGATACCCCATAGAAACTAATTTAATTTACGAGAGTTTATCAAAAGACATCAACGCCGTACGCGAAATGTGAATTTTTGCATCTCTTTCTTCCGTAGGTACCACCACATTTGTCTATGTTTTTTCTGTTTTTAGTATTTGTTGCTAAACTAGATAGTATGCACTATAATCAGACCAAGTTTGACGCTGGTATGTATTACCGTTTTGAAGATAGAACAGGAACAAAAACGTTGAAAAAAATGCATGTTTTTCGAGGTTTCTTGTATGGGGACCCCCTTTGGATTTAGACTTTTTTTTGTTTCTAGTATTTGTGTACGTGATACAACTTATAGCAACACATTTTCTGTGAAAATTTCAATTGGTTATCTATTACCGTTACAAAGATACAGCCCTGTGACAGACAGACGGACGGACGGATGGACGGACGGATGGACGGACGGACGGACAGCGTAGCGAGAGTAATAGAGTCCCGTTTGCACCCTTTGGGTACGGAACCCTAAAAAAGTACTATGTCAGCATATAATTTTTTCGTAAAAAATCATTTTTCCCTGTAATATAAGTTTCTAAATAAAACTTTACATCCATTCACAATAGCGTAAGTAAAAATCTCATACACCATTCATAAATATTTACGCTACAAAACATGTTTATAACACGCGCGCGATAAGCGAGTCTCAAGTGCCGCCTTTTTTGTCAGCAAAATAACTCCCACTGGAGCCCGCCCATACTGTGAATGAAATATGCGATCTTATAGCTATTTTTTTCTAGTTTAAGTACTTAATAAGAGGTTAGAGTGAAGAAAAAAATGGTTTTTTAGATTTGCCTACATTTTTTATAGCATGACATCATCGACCGACAGTCGGTTCTTCCACAGATGCGGGATTGGTCGCCATTTTTTATAAGGAACCGTATACCGGTTCTTCCACAGACGAGAGGATAGTAAAGGTTGTTGATAATGATGAGTATAATGACCCCTTTTCGGGAAAGATGCCATTAAAATTTCAACATGTATACAGGCTGTCCCAATAGGAAAGTGTGCCTGTTGCTTTATTCCTCTTTCACGCAGTAACGGAGCAATTCAATTTCAATTTTTTATTAGCGTGAATATTATATTCTGCCTAAAATAGGGTATGCAAACATTGTTGGGTAGTCTAACACAGCACTAGGTATACATACGTTTCATACATTTTCAAATCTAATAATTTATTTTTAAAATTAGGTTATCTACATCCATTTTATAAATCATGTCCTATCATATTTTTATCTGGGAGAAATACACGGTTCCTCCGGGATAAAAAAGCACGGGAGTGAAGTCGCGGGTAAAAGCTAGTTACTATTTTTTTTAATCTATGCCTCAAAAACATTTTTTTATGGATAACACTAATGCTCGTCAATAGCTACAAAGCAAAAAAAATAAAGACCATCGGTTCTCAAGCAGAGGAGAATTGGTAGCAAACCGTTTTTTTGCATATTTATAATAATGAAATTAATAGGTATTAATAAGGCCAGTATTAAACAAGCTACAAGCTATTTTTTCCTCGTCACCGTTGGCACCGCAGTTATTTGTCTCAGCTTGACGTATACGCTTGCGCACGCGCCACATGGTTCACTTTTTGTGCGCACTACAGCTTATTAATTCTTGTTCATACAGCTAAAAGTAGACGATCACAAGAGAGGAATACTTATGAGATTGGTTACAAAAAATGAAGTTAAGGTTTGTTGTAAGAACGGAAAGGGTTGTAAGAGTGTTTTAAAGGACACTTTTAGTTACTTGTCTTCAGATCTCGATTTCCCGTGGCCAGCCCGGGAATGGAAACCCCCTAAGGGTTCGCGAACCCCACTTTGAGAAACCCTGGTCTATAGAACGTATTACTGAAATAACTGAAAACCTCTTAAGGGGTCACTGTACTCATCAGTATGAACAACTTTCACTATAGGACCCCAAACCTGAATCGCGAAAAAAAATCAGCTGTTCCCCTTCATTTTGTCGATTTATATTTCTTCTTTTCGCGATTTCAAGGTTGTTCCTACAATAAAAGTTGTTCATACTGATGAGTACAATGACCCCTTAATAGGTTTTCAGTTATTTCAGTAACACGTTGTATAAATAAACGTTATTTTGACATGATTTCTAAGACTTGATGGACTTTGACCTGCTCTCCGATTCAGAACCATATTATAATAATCAGGTGTCGGCCGATTCGGTTTGTTATCTCTTTCTCTTGCTGCGTGAATCATCAGAAGAAACGAGATAACAAATCGAACCGACCGACAGCTGTTTATCGTGTGGTTCGAACTCTGAAACAAATCGAGCTAATGTGAATACCTAGAAAAATTCCTAAAAAATTGGGACATTTTTACACATCACCATATAGTCACAAACTAAGCAGAACTTGTACTATGGGTACTAGACAATGGATATAATACATATATGGGTGAAGTCCAAAATGTTGACGCATATAACACAATAGTGACCCAAAATGTTGTGCGATGGTGACACAAAAGTCGCACAGCAATTTACGCTACAGTAACACAAAAGTGGCACAAAATGGTAGCATAGAACTATAAAGTTGAGGTTACATCAGGAGTTTATAATATAATAATATAATATAATATAATGTTTATTGCGACTTCAAAAGAACATAACAGCAGTGTAGCCCTGGACCCTGAACTAGGTCAACCTGTATGACAGGGGCCAGGCCTCTCGGTTACATGCTACAGATAGAGAGACAAAAGACTTAATTAAATCATTGCCCTTATCATAGCTCTAATTTTGTTCACTCATCCTTTCATATTCAATCAGGCGATTCGACAGGCGACTAGTCACTAAAAATATGCAAGGGTTTGTTACAAAATAAAATATCTTTTACTCCTTTAAATATTTTAAATATTCTATTGTATTTAATAGCTTATGCCCCGCGGTTTCGCCCAATTTGCCGTGATTAAATAACGAAAAAGCATCCAAAGTTTTGCATTAAAGATTTTGCATTTAAAATATTTGGGAGTACCTAGGACAGAATAAAATAAACTAGGCTAAAATATGCAATCTGTTTATTGATAAATCCGCCTCAATACAGATGTGCAACCGGTTAATATTTACGATATTTTTATTAGATGTTTTTAGCTGGCTTTTATTGAACCTAATGATATATTAATTGTCATCTTTAGATTTAATTCAATTAAAAATCAAACGGGTGTTAGTAATTTCATGTACCTGACACACCTAAACGAGAGTACCGACGGGCAAGCCACCAAGCGATGTCGAGCCTGACTACCGCAGGCGTCGCGCGCAGGGGGGCACCCCCGCTCTCCTTCATACCACACCTCATCGTTGCTCTGTCTGGCGGCCCAGTTGACTCACTATTGCAATTTATTACATTATGACCATAGTACCAAGTGTATCCCAACCTTATAATGGTAGCACAATTGTGGTGACACAGAAATTGTTCAACTGGTGATACAAAAGTAACACAAACGTATCACAATTGTGAGGTAGCACAGTGAGTAAACATTGATTACCTCGAAACTACGCTGAGAATCGTATTGAAATGAACATTACACAAAAGCCCGCACTTTTTTATACTTAGAGCACTATAAATCATAGTTATAACACAAAACTTACCATAAAAATCGTCGATAAACCTGTCGATTTTTTTCTGACCACGCTTAATCACTTTGAGTTTGACATCGCGACTGATTCAATATTGCCGCTGAGCTCTAGCTGCTATAGACAATTAAGCACAATGTTGCCAGTTCCCGAAAATGAAATCCTACCTTGTTTAGTCTATAGATACTGCCAATGAAAACGGTTGCACAAAATAAGTAGCACAATTGTTTAAAATGACTTATAAAAATAAAAACAGTAAAAAAGCATATTATTGCGGTTATTTTCTTACACCATCTTTACGAAAAGGGTTGCCAATTATATGCTATTGCTGTAGAATTCGATATTCAGCCTTAATGTCACACAAAACTTGATCAAAAATATTCTCAAAGTTCACCCTCCAAAATTATTATGCCGTTTTTTACATAATTTGTTCCCGTTTGTGGATAAATTATTTAATTTACTCTGCTATCGAGTATTATTCTATAACTTAGACTCTTTGGCATGCTGGACATATAATCATTTAATTTAATATCAATTATCATAAAATTCTATCAGACATAGTTTTTAAGAAAAAACATTGGGAAATTTTGAATTGGGCAAATGCGTCAAAATTTTGGTCTTTACCCATATACTTTTTTTTTGTAAATACATACTTATAATACATAAGCAACACCCAGACAAACACAAACACTTGTGTCCTGTGGGAATCGAACCCACGACCTCGTGATCAACAGTCCGACACTCGAACTACTAGACCACAGACGTCGTCAAAAAGCTGTAAAGTATATTTGATTAAAGTTATTTTTTTTTAAATAATGACGTCAATATGGGAGGCATAGTTTGTTCGAAAGTTGCCACGCATAAATCGCAAGTAAAATTGTGATTACATCTATTTCTTGATTAGGGAGCTGATGCCAGTAGGTAATACACAACAACATACCAAGTAGTTACATAGGTATCCATAATTACTTTTGCTTCATTTGAGTTACAATAAAAAAAGCAAATAGAGATATATCCGTGGTTTTATTACATTTTAATTGACGGGAGCTCCGTAATGGCGCTGGCGGCGTAATGTTAAAAATAGGTGTATTAATTATTTTTTAAATAGAGCATGTTCTCATTGGAAGACTTGCTTTATGTATGATGTATTATTAATTAAAAAATTAAGCTGTGACGAGAATTCTTTGAAGACCATACTTACATAACTTTGACGACCTCTGTGGTCTAGTGGTTCGAGTGTCGGACTGCTGATAACGAGGTCGTGGGTTCGATTCCCACAGGACACAAATATTTGTGTGATAAACATAAGTGTTTGTGTTGGTCTGGATGTTGATTATGTATTATAAGTATGTATATACAAAAAAAAATGTATTTAAGTATTATATCCATTGTCTAGTACCCATAGCACAAGCTCTGCTTAGTTTGGGACTGGATGGTGATGTGTAAAAATGTCCCAACGGTATTTATTTATTATTTATTTATTTAACTATAGTTTTGGTTACTCTATTGAAAAGAGACATCAGATAATTTCATAATTTATGATATGTCAATGATTAAAGAAGAAAATCCTAATTTATCCTATTACTATCCGTGGAAACTTGTAATTGGCTTAATGTAACCTATGCTAGCTGTTTATTAATTTTTATATAGCTGTTGGTGTTCCTAATTATAAAAAAAAATAAAAAAAATTGTATAGAAAAAAAAAACTTTGGGTTTACGTACAAAGTTACCAGAAATGTAACCAAAAAACAAATACAGGGACATAGAAACAAAAAACCGGCCAAGAGCATGTCGGGCCATGCTCAGTATTATAGGGTTCCTTAAGTAGGTGTTACAAACAAATCAAATCGAATATTAATCACGGCTATTTTAGTTTTTGCAATAGACGGCAGCATTGGCGACTCAGAGAGTGATGTCAGTAGCCGCTAGATGGCGCTATACAGTGCCAAATGTAATACACGGCACTTGACGCCAGCATTGGCGACCCAGAGAGTGTTGTACGACGCCGCTAGATGGCGCCAAATTTAAGAAGTGTGTCGTCAACATAACACAAAGTTACTTTTTGTGATTTTTTCAAATAGAAAGTAGCTAAAGGAGCATTATTTGCTATGATCATTTTTCTCTAAGGTCAATGAAGTCTTTAAAGGTGAAAAAAGGATGAAATGGAATTTTATCTAGATTTCTATTTAAACCTAATGGATTATTAGATCCTGTTTGATACCTTTGAAATAGTACTTTTTAAGTATTTTTCAGTTTTCTGTCTATAACTCAAAAAATTATAATCAGATTATACTCGAAATAATTTTAAAAGAGAGTTTTCACAAAGGTCTATCAATGTGGAAGATTATAAGTTTCTACGTTACATAGTTTAAAAATGGCAGGGGGGGGGGGACACATTGCAAGCCACTTTGGCGGGCTATATTTCGCAATTGGTACACCTGATAAAAAAGTGGTGTATGAAACATTACCTTCATTTTAGTAGACCTATTCAATGATATCCCACACGAGGAGGTGCAGCGAAAAAATTTTTTTTTTCCCCATTTCACATGTATGGGTGCCACCCCTAAAGAACGTAAAAACTATTTTTTTATTCTTTTAAAATTGAGATCTATATGCAGACTATTTTTTAACAAAATTTCATTTACTTATGTTTATAACTGTAGAAGTTATTAAGCTGTAAAGGATTAGGACAAACGGACAGACGGACAGACGGATAGACGGACAGACGGACAGACGGACAGACGGACAGACGGACAGACGGACAGACGGACAGACGGACGGACATGACGAAACTATAAGGGTTCCTTGTAGGACTTCGGAACCCTAAAAACGTGGTAAGATAATGCGTCACATCCAAAGCATCCTTGCTTCAAATATATACAAGGAGTAATTATTGTAATAAGTGAAAACCTCTTTTATTATTTATTTATTGTTTGGAAGACCAACAGCAATTACTATTACTTTAGAATAACAATGTTAAATAAGATACCATCTGTTGGCAGATAACAATAGATAATAATAAGTCTTCACGAGTAGATAGTCTTAAGGGGTCATTGTACTCATCAGAATGAACAACCTTTTAAAATGGGGCCAAACCTGAAATCGCGAAAAAAATCCGCTGTTGCCTACATTTTGTCGAGTTTGGCAAACATAAATGTATGAAGCAGCTGATTTTTTAAAGTGGTTTCAGGGTTGGTTCGATAGTAAAAGTTGTTTATAATAATGAGTTCAATGATCCCTTAAGAGGTTTTCGGTATAGATAGTAAAACTGTGCCGCCACTAGTTCACCGTCACTTGCACCCGAGTGAGTATGCGTGCTAGTTTAAGGTGAATGCTTCAGGGTAGCCCGCGAAATTCAAAATTTCTTGCGTTTTTTGCTAATTGTAGCTTTGTTTTGAGTTGTATAACAATCAAAATACGATTTGCGGTAGTAATAACAATATATCTACTGAATAATACTTATAAAAAATATAAACCTAGCTTTATAAGCTCTAGAAGCTCGATAATCGATAATTTCATCGTAAATTAATATAATCGAGCTTGTACAGCTTATAGAGCTAGGTTAATATGTTTTATGACTATTATTCAGTAGATATATTGTTGTTACTACCGCGAATCATATTTTAAATTATGCACTACGCAAAATACAACTACAATTTGCAAAAAACGAAATGTGAATTTCGCGGGCTACCCTGTAGCATTCACCTTAAGAGAAAACTTTATTTTATTTCCAAAATGCCGTAAGGATACAAGTGTGTGTGTTCTATATGTGTTTAAATCAGCGTTGGGTAGTCAGTACCTGTACGTACTGCTACCTAACATTATGCTGAGCTGGTGGCCCTTTGGCACTCACATATGTTTTATTTTTTATGTTATTTTTAATTTTTGTTAATTTGATTGTTTGTGCCAATAAACACATTTTCTTTCTTTCTTTCTTTCTATATGTGTGCGTGCTTTTTGTTGTAATTAATTGATGCGTTTCTTACGTTGTGTTCGTAAGTTGAGCTTGCGACACTCTGATTCCATACAAACTATGCGGCTTGCCCGATCTCCTTATATTCCGTTATCTGTGATACGGATACTGATCAATTTGATCAAATTCAAATGTTTTTTTGTTTTAAATAAACCTAATTACAGGCACTTTTAAAACATCAGGTTGTAGTTGCACGGTTCCGAATTGTGAGTCCTATAGAGAAGAACCAGCAAGAAACTCCATGTATATACTCTTTCTAAAATAGGTTATTGTTTATTACACCAAATTCATTCAAATAATGTGAGTATAATGTAGGTTAATGTCAGAAATAAACAAGAGTTTAAAAGTGAGAATATTGCCTTCAGAAATGAACGTAAAAAGAGTTGCCATAGTATGTAGGAGCTGACCTGTCCCGACAGACGGCACCTGTGCACGAGCATGACGCGAGCATCAGCCATCGCTTAACTCAACCATATTTAAGGTAACTTAACGACCCAATACTAACGCCACCATCAGCATGACATTAAAGTGAGCATGACAGACTCATACTGCTAAACAACAAATAGGCAGGAATATATAGAATTACTGTAGAAACATACACACCACATGATACTTACATTTTAATCACCTAGTATGTTTTTTATAAGCAGTTTTGTGACATACAAAAGGCCAATAAAATACAAATTCTATCCTTAAAAACATACACACATTATTTACATAAAATCAACAGCACACCACTCAACCACACAATACACTCTTAGATCAACTACACACACACTCATGGCTTAGTAGTAACCGCCACCGATTTACTTATTTTAGTTTTTTATTATATTACCTACTTATAATAACAATTATTAAGGAACAATGAAAAACAATGAACTTCTTACCAAATATAAAACTTAGAGCTTAGTTTTAGGGAAGGCACTGTTTCCTGAGATACAGGTTGTCACCTAGTTCAGGAGACAGAGCTCCATTGTTTTGAAACATATTTGGTTGTTAATAAACGTTATTTTATTTATTCATTTATTTCATACGTTGCAGTTTCCAGTGCAAGATTCCATTTTGATAGTTATGATTATAATCATCAATCACTATAGTAAGTACCAACTAGAATAATTTCCTGGAAACTTCAATATAAATACTCCTTTTGTGTCTACTGTCTTTTGAAAATACTAAACCTACTCTCACAATAGAAACACCAATTTCAAATCATAATTCCATTAACATTCATCATCAAATCGTGTTCTTGGATCATCAATCATTATATAGAGCATTACGGAAGCTATGCTTATATTAACAACTCGGTGATCCATCAAACGATTTTAATTGATTCTCAAATTATTGTTTTAATGTAAATCACGGCTTTAGTCTTCACCTTGAAGGTAAATTAAGACTAAGTTACTTTGATTTATTGTAAAGATAAGTTATTTAAGTTTTCACCCATAAACGAACAATAGCGATGAAAATAGCTATAATCTCTGTAAATGCCAGTTGTAGCTTTAAAACTGATTGAATTTATCTTCTAGTTTGCAGTTTTATCAGTCAATTTTGCCCGCAATATCACGTAGGTAAGTTTTTGCTGGTGAATATATTTGTCTTCTTCAGAGACCTCTACCAATCATGGGATAATAAGGCCGCTTGGCAAACGGATAAGATACCAGAAAAGTTCTATTGTTATTAACATTAAAAGAGCCTCCACGAGTGACAATATTTAAATGATGGTCCGGCGCACCCTGGACAGTCAGCCCCGCTACCAACCTGCTGACTGGCTAATCTTTTTCCCACGGCATGAGCTATAATCATTGTGTAGCTCATGTTGACACGATACAAGAAGAACACATTCCCTTGGTCACTTGTTGTGACAACCTCGGTCGCTGTTTGTGAAAACCATTAAAAGATAGAGGGGTTTTTAAAAACTGCTGCTACGAAGCAAACCTTGCCCCATATAGGTACAAATTCAAGCTGATGAGATTTAAAAGTTGATTTGTGGGAGCGCACTTAATCGTTGTAATAAATATTATACTTTCAGAATTTATGAGAAACATTTTAAAGGGAAAAATGTTTCCTTACTCACTTTTCCTTTCTTGTTTACCGTAAGAACCATGCACGTGCAAGCAACAATGTTGGATAAACAACGTCTTAATTCCATTAGAAAACTCATTATAGAAATTATTCCTTACTTGGCATAATAACAACCCAGTAAACAATTTGTCACAATTTATTAAAGATTCCCAACAAAAAACAGCGAAATCTTTACTGCTTTTACCGCATTTGTAATGAGTAATTAGTAATTACCGTCACAATTACACGCTATTACAAGAGTGTCATAATTAGTAATAAAAGCTAGTTAAAACGTTGGTCGCGTGCGGTTAAAAAAAACGAGCTCAAAGCGACTGTTACCGGTTATTACTAGTTTTTATGAGTTTTCACCGGTTCGCGTTTGATTTATTTATGAGTGTACGACGAATTATATTATGTCGTTTATGTGGTTTACTTTGAAATAATGTTACCTTAATATTTAATGTCCAAATTTCCCTATACCAGGCCCCTCAGAAAGTATTGCGAAAAAAAGTTTTTATATATGGGAGACTGGCCAGTTATAACGTTTTTCGAAAATATGATTATTTATAAGTAAAAATAAGTAAGTTCCAATTTCAAAATTTCCCTCCACATTTTTTGCGAGTTAATTCAAAGTATTGTGTCTCACTGAAATATGGATCTGCGCCGGGAACATTTTAGAGCTATGATTTTATACGATTTCAAGTGTCGCCTGAAACCGGATGAATCGTACGATAGACTTCAAATGGCATTCATGGATGAAGGCCCTTCCAAGGCAACCGTGTATCGTTGGTATAATGAATTCAAGCGTGGTCGACCAACTTTGGGGGATGACGAAAGAAGCGGTCGCCCTTTGACGGCTGTTACCGAAGAAAACGTGCTAGCAGTGAAAAATTTAATCCAAGACAATAGGCGAATTACATATCAGGAGATTCAACACATATTGAAGATTGGATCGGGAAGCGTTCACGAGATTCTACACAGCCATCTTCGCGTGAGGAGGATAGTATCACGCTGGGTGCCGCACAACCTCACCGATGCTCAGAAGCAGGCCCGGGTGGAATGGTGCCGTGATATGCTTAACAAATTTGAAGCAGGCTCGTCTCGGCGTGTTTACGACATCGTTACAGGTGATGAGTCCTGGATTTATCAATACGACCCAGAAACCAAGCGCCAGTCGACTGTTTGGGTGTTTCAAAATGAGCCAACGCCTACCAAAGTGAAGCGATCTAGAAGCGGGGGTAAGATTTTGATCGCTAGCTTTTTTAATTTGACTGGCCACTTGGTATCAATTCCCTTACGGGATCAAAGAAGCATTAATGCCAAATGGTATACTACCAAATGTTTGCCAGAAGTTTTCTCTGTTATAAGCAACAAGCGACCAAACACAGGGCTCCGCGGGCTACTGCTCCACCACGACAATGCACCTGCGCACACCGCACTCAAAACGAGGGACTTCCTGGACAGCACGCCAGTCAAACTCCTGGGTCACCCTCCTTACAGCCCTGATCTAGCACCGTGTGACTTCTTTTTATTCCCAAAAATAAAAAATCAGCTCAAAGGGATACAATTTTCGTCGCCGGAAGATGCGCTGGCTGCGTTCGAGCAGGCTGTAAACGAGGTGTCTGCGGCGGACTGGAAAAAGTGTTTTGAAAACTGGTTTAGGCGCATGAATCTTTGTATAGAGGCTGGTGGAAAGTACTTTGAAAAGATTTGATAAAAATATATGTACGTATAGAACAATTTTTTTTAGTTTCGCAAAACTTTCTGAGTGTCCCACGTATATATACTGAATGATGGGTTCATTCATGTCTAGTTTAGTAATTTATTTAAGCCGTAAATTAAAGCAGGTCGTGAACTTGTTTCTCTTACGGCCAAAATTAATATCCAATCTATCCACGATTTGCCCTACTAGAGATAGGAATGTGACATAAGCACCATACAAAATATGTCAAATTTCTATCTCTAGTAGGGTAAATCGTGGATAGATTGGATATTTTGGCCGTTAGAAAGCTCTTCAGAAGTCAATAGATATAGAATAAGGTATTGTAAATAGAATTTATAGCTTAAGCAATGCCTATCGTGTTTCTATAGGTGTATAACCACCGCTCTTGACTCGATTCAACGCAGAGCTGAGAGGCTAATTGGTGACGAACTGCTAGTAACATCTAAGCTACAAAGCTTAGCCCATAAAAAAATGGATTCAGGCCTTTACAATCCATAAAACTTACACAGATGCACAGTTGCTTGTTTGTCGGTGTTCTACAGGCTGTACTTTGGAGGATTCAGGCCTTCACAATCCATAAAAGTTACACAGATGCACAATTGCTTGTTTTTTGGTGTTATATAGGCTGTACTTTGAAGAGTGTGCGCAAGAACTCCATGAGGTTATTCCGCCATCTCCTTTTTTCATCAGACTACAAGACGCACTGAAGGATATCATCCACATTTGGTAGAAATCCCTACTATCAGGACCAAGCGCTTTAAGAACTCTTTCATACTGCACACAGCCAAGTTGTGTGATTCACTGCCTGCATCCGTATTGCCGGGAACTTACAACCCTAACGCCTTTAAAGCTGGAGTGAATCCCGACCTACTCAAGTTTTACTATTCTGTGATTTTACAATTGCTCATAAAAATGTTTTTGATTTCAGTAACTATACTATACGTAGAAAGTGTTCGGTTATTTAGATAAATGAAATATGATATGTATGTAATATAAATATTTTAAATAACATTCCGTTAACTTGTAAAGGCATGTTAACTTGTGTAACTAAAAGTTAATTGGTTCGAGAAATTTGTTATATATGTTAATTAGGCCAATTAAAATGTTAGGCTGTGTTAAGAGGAAGGTGGCTCTGAAAATTGATTGGTTTTGAGCACAGATCATCATCATCATCATCATTTCAGCTGAAATACGTCCACTGCTGGACAAAGGCCTCCCCCTAAGGGGGGGGGGGGATATGCCATAATCGCCACGCTTGGCAGGCGGGTTGGCGATCGCAGTTGGTTGTTTAAATACTCAGAGAACGCTGCTGCCCATCCTCTGGTGAATCCCTTTTACGACACCCATGAGAAGAGTGAGGGAGAGATGAGCAACCGTGCTCCTCCGTGTACAAACCGGTGGTCACGCACACACATACACCTGAAGGTTGTTTGTTTTCGCGATGTTTACTGGACAATGCCGCAGCATGTGTACTGAGTGCGGTGAGCACGGTTTGAGGTGCATGTGTGTACGTGAGCGTTGGTTTGTACACGGAAGAGCATGGTTTTTGTTGGCTTCACTTTGATTGTTAGCAGCACTTCGTCTATCTGTGCTTGTTCTATACTTTTTTAATTTAAAAATATATCCTAATTATACATTCTTTTCATTTGCTTTTAAAACATTACTTCTGCAAAACAAAAAATTATAAAAAAAAATGTTTTGCTGGTAGTCAGCTCTATGTAAATTATTGTATTTGCTTTCTTGTAGCCACCGATACCATGATCAGCGAGTAAAATATTAATTTGTTTCTTTGTTGGAAACGGATCACGGTATCAGTGGATACAACGCTCCGGGATCCGTGGCTAATTCAGTCTGATCCCGGGATCCGTGGACACAAACCCAAATTCAGACCTATCTTTTGTATAAAAAATATGTACATACGATCTGCCCCTTAACTTATCACAAAACACAATCAAAAAATCCAAACACCAGCATCGTAGACTAAACTTTTAAACTGTTACTGATAAGATAACGCTTTACACTACCAATAACTATCTAAAATTAATTCATACTATAAATAATAATATTAGGTATACACTCGGACGAATAAAAAAGGCGGTCGGGATCTCGCTAAGAAAAGATTGACGCACTTAATTTTTTCTAAACCCACTAAAATTTCACCAGTATTTTAACACAACAGATAAATATTCTTATTTTATTTGTGACACTACGACAGTGACTACCATCACACGAGATTTGTTGTGTGATCGCGGCTCTTTGTCTTACTATGGGTGTGAATGTGTACGTGCCAGCCCGTAATTTTAAGCGAGCTGTCTTACTATGGATAACATAACATAACATAACATAACATAACATAACCAGCCCATTACTGTCCCACTGCTAGGCATGGGCCTCTTCTCAGTATGAGAAGGCTAAGGCCTTAGTCCACCACGCTGGCCTAGTGCGGGTCGGCGGACTACACACACACCATTGAGAACTGTATACACGATGTTTTCCTTCACCGCTAAAGCAAGTGATAATCGAATATAAATCCGCACATGAATTCGAAAAGTCAGAGGTGCAGGCCGGAATCGAACTCACACCCTCCTGCATGGAAGGCAAGCGTTCAACCGATAGGCTGTCACTGCTTACTGTGGATTACTGCTTAATTACTTACTATGGATGATTCACTTATTGTATAGCGACATTCCATCCGCCTTTTTTATTCGTCCAAGGGTATACGTATTATTATGTCACGGTCTGTGGATGGGTGACCGTTTCGTTACACGTCGAGGCCCCTCCGTGTCTCGGAGTGCACGATAAGCTGTTCGTCCCGGTTGTCGTAGTTAGAAGCTTGAAAGTCTGACAACTGGTCTAACTTTAGACCAAATAATAAATAATTAAATCGTTTGACATTATATTTCTCTATTATTTTTTATTATTGTGTATATTTTGCTTTATTTATTTAT
Source organism: Asteroscopus sphinx (assembly GCA_949699075.1). Lineage (NCBI taxonomy): Eukaryota > Metazoa > Arthropoda > Insecta > Lepidoptera > Noctuidae > Asteroscopus > Asteroscopus sphinx. The sequence continues at coordinate 3,263,024 of OX453011.1, read as the reverse complement.
TAAATGTATTCACACACAGAGAAATAATAATAAAATATATAGAAATGAATAGTACAAAGGCACTGCTTATTTCTTTAAGAAATTTCTTCCAGCAGATCTGCGAGAGGAAAATTTGAAGCATGTAGACACAGTGTGTCAAATTATACTAATAAATATGCCTACATATTATATACTCTTAACATAAACTAATATATAACGCAAAATAAATATAGTATAAAAATAATAAACATAGTCTAGGTGTACCTACGACCTACAGAATAACAAAATATAAATCATACATAACATTGTAACGTACTATCTATGTGGATGAGGAAAGATAATGCTATTTTACACGTTTTTTGAATGTGGAAACAGTTGGTTATTGTTATTGTAAACTGTTTTAATCCAAATATTATTAATGTTTTTACCTTCTCAGTTTTCTTCACATTTTTTGTAATTATTATGTGTTTACATTGTGTTTGAATGTCAAAACACAATGACTGAATTGTTAGTGAATAAATAAATAAAATTTGGGTATGCCGCTGGGCAATACCGAAATTCCATTTATTTATTAGGTACTGATCTAGATAGAGCACAGACACAGATGTGTTACAAGGATCTGATGGCAGTCGCTCCGTGTAAAATACTAATATTTAGCCGCATTTGGTTAGACTAGAAGCCGAGCCGAGCTGGTTAGGAAAAGGCTCGGAGTAAAGTAAAAGAAGGTATGCTTATTTTGTTCTGAATTTTATGTAAGAATACAAAAACAACATAATTTTAGTGACGTGTCAACAAAAAAAATAACTAAGTAAGTAATACATTTTTGAATGACAAAAATCTACAACAAAGTCATTTAACTAAATAAAGGGCAGTAAAAACTATACTACCTATATCTAATGGGAGTAAGGTTCAGTATCGTTAAATATTTTTACTTTTAAATATGTCATGCCTTCTTAATACTGTAAATAAATCATGTTTGCTCGACTTTCGATGTAATTGGCGAGCATTTTCTAAATTGATACAGTTTTACAATATCTATAAAATAAAGCATTTTAAGTGTGAATTGAATGTCATAAATTTAAAAAAAGATATAGATTAAACGCACGCACGGTGGTCTTTTTGTGTTCCGACGGACCAAAAATTAAAAGAGTTTAAGAGGCAGGTCATTGTTAAACATGGAAGGATTAGACAGCGTGCTTTTTTTTTTTTTTTTTTTTATGTTATAGGATGGCGAAACGAGCTAAAGGCCCACCTGATTTTAAGTGGTTACCTTTGCCCATAACAACTGCAATACCACCTAGGCTGTTACCTAAATGGTACCGCAAGTCGGTTCGCCAAACTGAGACATGAAGGTGGAAAGTCTCAAGTGATTGTAATTTAACCGGCACCCGTACCCTTCAGACCGAAACACAGCAATGCAAGCATCACTATTTGGCGGAGAAGTAGGCACGGTGGTAGTACTTCCCCGGACGAACTCTTTCACAAAGGACTAACATCTATACTTCTATACTAATATTATAAAGAGGAAAGATTTGTATTTATGTGGGTATGTTTGTAATGAATAAACTCAAAAACTACTGTGTTGAGTTAAAAAAAATTAGAAAGCTACATTCACCCTGAGTAACATAGGCTATATTTTCATGTCCACCGTGCGAAGCCGGGACGGGCCGCTATTATAAATATACGGCGTCCCATCGCTATAATTCATGTAGATTGTTATACAAGGGTCGAAAGGAATCAATTCCCATACGAAGTATTTAGGCTATAGTCCGAGTAGGAATTGATGACTTTCACCCGAGTTAACCTTAAGGAAACTTAAAGTATTTCAGAATCGCTTGAACTCATTTTGAATCAAATAATTCATCATCATAAAAAAAAAAAAAAAATATATATATATATATATATATATATTAATTAAAAATGTTCCATCTGACATGTAATTAACTTTAAGAGGAATTCTCTAAAAAAAAAATTTGTACGCCGTAACTTACAGCAAAACATGCAGGTCATAATTATTTTATTAATAACACCGTACATTACAATATATATTTTGTTCTGTATACTCATGTTTTACAAATAAATTATCTTTATCTTTATCATCTTCATTTCAGCCGAAAGACGTCCACTGCTGGACATAGGCCTCCCCAAGCATCGCCACAACGATTGAACCTGCGCTTTCCGCATCCAGCGAATTCCCGCGACCTTCACTAGGTCATCGGTCCACCTTGTGGGGGGCCTACCCACGCTGCGCCTTCCAGTACAAATAATTATTAGTCTATAAAACCTTGATTTTGAATTTCGGTACAGTTTTCAGAGTTAGTACCTAATGTACCTATCCCGCCAATTAATATAGTCTTTTTTTTAAATTTTAAATATGGAACACACCGCATCACCGCCGCGGTGCGCCGTCCTGCTTAATAGGTATATTTAGGGTTCCGTACCCAAAGGGTGCTAACGGGACCCTATTACTCTCGCTACGCTGTCCGTCCGTCCGTCCATCCGTTTGTCTGTCACAGGGCTGTATCTTTGTAACGGTAATAGATAACCGGTTGAAATTTCATCATCATCACAGAATATGTGTTACTATAAGCGGCATCACGACAAATACTAAAAACAAAAAAAAGTCTAAAACCAAGCGGGAACCCCATACAAGAAACCTCGAAAAACATGCATTTTTTCATCGTTTTTGTTCATGCTCTATCTTCATAACGGTAATACATACCAACTTCAAACTTAGTGCGATTATAGTGCATACTATGTAGTTTAGCAACAAATACTAAAAATAGGGCAAACATAGACATATGTGGTGGTACCTACGTAAGAAAGAGATGCAAAAATTCACATTTCGCTTACGACCGTTGATGTATATTGATAATTTTGATAAACTCACTAAATTAAATCAGTTTATATGGGGTATCAGGCCGATGGGTGGTACGGAACCCTTACTGCGTGAGTCCGACTCACACTTGGCCGGTTTTTTTTAAATTCACACTGGTTGTTTATACCCTCTCAAGACCGCAGCATTTTTCTTTTTATTTTATTCGATATTTTTCTTAATTATGTAAGCAATTGTAAATAATAAAATCTATGTACCTAAAGACTAAGGGATTCACCAGAGGATGGGCAGCAGCGTTCTCTGAGTATTTAACCAACCAGCTGCGATCGCCAACCTGCCTGCGAAGCGTGGCGATTATGGCATATTCCCCCAACATATGCTTAGGGGAGGCCTGTGTGCAGCAGTGGACGTCTTTTTGCTGAAGTGAGTGTGATGTGATGTACCTAAATATTTGTTTCACTCAAGATCAGCATAGAAAGCCCCTCAAAGTCACAGTAAAACTTCAAACGAAACATGTTCTTCCAGGAGGCGGTCTCCATCACCCAAAAAACGTGCCTGCAATAATTTATTACATTTTAAACGCGTCATTAAGTAAATTTCTTACGTAACCGTGGCCTTAAGGACATAATCGTTACGATTCGATACTTTCATCGATACATTTAAATCGATATTCATTCAAAATTTGATATTAACCTTAATGAGGCTTGATGACCATCCTACGCGGCGATCAGGTTGTTTGATTCCGCTTGGTTCTCTGATTTCGTGCCTGTGCCATGTAAATTTTATTGCCTTGTCGAAGAAAATTAAAAACGTAGGGCGAATTCTTATGCCCGATTTCACCGACATCCCCTAACTTTAAAGGATCCCCTAAGCATGGTTAGAGGGCGGTTAGGAGATGGTTTCTGTTTCACCAACAGTTAGGGGTCACCTAAACGTTAAAAGTTCCCCTAAATTTAGGTAGTCGAAATTCGGGCCCTTAAACCGGCACATACGTAAGTGTCTCTCAAGCAACGAAGATGGATTGTGATTAAGATGAACTTTTTGAAAATTTTGAAACTATTTCTAATATATTCGCAGTAATTAACGGCTGTAGACCAAAAATATATCGGAAACAACGAAATTACTTTCAAAGTTTTGATGAAACTGACTTTTTTCGAAGATATAGGTTATGTAAATCTTCAGTGTTGTATTTATTGAAAAAAATTGAGCATAGAATTTCCTGATAATAAGTGAGTACCGACACATTAAAGTTTTTATAAGTAGCTCATAAAATAAACTAAGCCTATGAACATGGTGTTTTTTCTTGGTTTAGTCGAAGATACATAACGATGTTTATATGATAACCATACAGTTGTTAGGTAGAGTACCTAACAACCAACCTTTTTTTTTTTTTTTTTTTTTTGCCGTGGGGAAATCCTCATGGACGCACTCCGCCCGGGGTAGGCGGAGCCAGTGTCGGACTCTTACCGACTAAAACCACCACGGTGTTCCTTCAACTACCTTAGCCGGGGGCGTGGGAACCCGTGAGTATTCACACAACCACCCCCGACAGGTCCCGGCCCGCCACAAGCAGGCGAGCCCCTTCTCCCCGTGCGGCCTAACGTCGGCCGCACCCTCCTATGTGGCGCACACGGAACACTGCACGCCACCTCACCTCATGGGCCTTTACCAGCTGCGCTAACCACGCCGGCTGTGCCAGCTACGCCAGCTGCTGGTCGGGCAGCAGACTACCCCGAGTCTGCTGCTCGCAGGCCCTACCTCCCGTAATTTTTTATAGAGGTTTTCTTCCTAGCGGTCCGGGCGGTGAAGCCAAGACCCTCGGTCCCAAGAGGCGCGAGAACACTACTCAGCGGGCACTCCTGGGGTTACGAGATCGACGGAGGCAGGGAAGGACAGTCCCCCCGCTGCCTGCCCAGTGGCAGGGTTTATGTATTTATTTAAATTGATTAATTTCTTTAAATTCATTAATTAATTTGCTTAATTCCAATAAATAATTTGATAAATTTAATTTAATTTAAAATATAATAAATAAAATCATGTGTAGTCAAGGCATTTTTATATATAATGGGCTTCTTAAAAATGTATGTATGTAGATATATTATACAAGAAAAAATAAAACTATTTATTTAATTCATTTCGTTAAATTCATTAATTAATTTGCTTAATTCCATTAATTAATTTAATTTAAAATATAATAAATAAAATCAAGTGTAATTCATAACTAATATTTGTATTGCACCTGTGGCAGCACACAGAGAGACTTAATAAAACCTAATAATAGATAATACCTGTAATATAACACTAAAATAGCTGTGTACACAAATAAATATTTTGATTTAACTTGATTTTATACATTACTTTATTAAAATAGCAACACAGAAAATCTTACTTTATCTCACGCACGCACGAAGAAATTATTAAAAATACAAATATGACCACAGATGATACGCGAGGTTTCGTAATGTATACACAGAGTAAATATTAAAAAAAAATTGAATAAATATCAAAACACGATTTTTTAAATAATTATATCCATATAAGAGAGTTCAGAGAATTTGATGAAAAACAATCATATTTCAAAGTATAGATAAGTTCAAAGACGAATCAGTCACTATTATCCAAAACAAATCGTCACATAGCTAAGTGTCCCCTAGTAAGGTGACAAAATGATGGTGAAACGAAATTTAATTTAGGGGCTAGTTTAGCTAGCTTTTAAGCTAAGGATCCCATACGTAGGTGGCAGTTTAAGGGATGTTGGTGAAATTAGAAGGCTTACAAAACTCACTAAATATAGTCCATCAACTGAAATAGTGGCGGTAGGTACGCTCAAACGACAAGCAAGAATTTAATGGAATATAAAAGATAGCAGCAAAAATGTGTAAACTGAAAATTGATCTATGTATAGGTAAGGTTAGACAGAAATGGCAATTTAATAGTTCACTAGTTTTCGGGTCTCATTTTTAACTTCTGAAATTCCAGCTCAGCTACTGCAACTAGTGTACCTAGTATGTACTCGCTCGCAGTTTGATGACTACCTATGGAATGTAAATGTAATTCTTCCTGAACACAATGCTACGCCACAGACAGATAATACCAAAAACATTCAATCCTGTATAGTTCTCGTCTCGTCGATTCATGTGACAATTTGAGTACGGCGCCACCTATTGCTATTAGCTTAAATCAAAACGAGAGATCAATGGCTATTTCGTCATTGTAATTGGTTTCAATGGTGGGTTTTGTCTGAACTTAATATTTTTTTCATTGTATAAGTGTTTTATCATCGAGTGTAAATAGATAAATGTACAAAAAATGACGATGCCTTGATTTTTATAACAATTATTTCGCCAAAATTTGCCGTATAACGTTTTTTAAAGATTGATAATCTCACAAGTCAAGTGTTATCTATGCTGCCATCTATGAGATTTTTTATGACTAATTCTATTTGCTTCGTGTTGATACCCCATGGCTACGCTACGATTTAAAAAAGCGTGTCTTTACTCAGTTCTTTTTATACTAATATTGAGTTAAAAAGAACCCACCATTCCTCCACTACCGTTTACACCATTACACACGAATCTGTATCGCCGTACAATGATGATGTGTTATTTTATCAGAGTTGTTGAATATCGCGCTCATTACTACATTGGCGGGTACGGACGCCCCTTTAGTTTCAATTAGGTACTCATGCTTCGGCATCGAGCGGGTTGGTTAGTGTACAGGATGAGGTTATAGGAATAAGAAAAGTGGGACTGTCACGGTTTAAAAGTTATATTTCGTCGCCTCAGTGCTTGAATGTCCAATCGACCACTGAACAAATTTTACCGGACACGTTTTTTTTAGTTTATTATTCATCATTTCAGCCGAAAGACGTCCACTACTGGACATAGGCCATAGTTTATTATTGATTTAAGAGAAATATTTTAAAAACTTTGATGATTTAAGAATAATGTATAGCATATATTACATTATTCTTAAATCTTCAAAGTTTAAAAAATATTTATCTTAAATCAATAATAAACTAAAAAAACGTCTCCGGTAAAATTTGTTCAATGGTCGATTGGACATTCAAGCACTGAGGCGACGATTTGGTCAGATAATATAAAATAAAATTGAATGAATAACTGACTACTCAGCTCAAAAATAGTGTTAGGTGATTAAATGTTAACTGAAAAGTATAAAATGATCAATAAAATTATGTGCCTGAAAGAAGTGTAAAAACCAACTTGTGCAAATTCATCGCACTGCTAACACAATATCCCGTAGCAAGTCTGGAAATCCCTCAACCGACTCCGGACTCAAATCGGTCGCTGCAGATAAAATTTGTGCAAATGGGGAATGCGAGACTCCTCAAAAACTGAATGTGATTGTGGGGCCCCCATTCAGTCCATGGCCCATTTGCTTACTTGTCCCTTCTGCCCGCCCTGTCACCTGTACAAGAGCCAACCTAAGCAAAGCCACGAGCACCGCCATATAAGTGGCCAAATACTATATGAAAAAAGTGTGAACCATTGAAACGCAAGAAGAAGATCGCACTGCTTGATAGTCCATTTTCTCTCCTTAGGTGTAGAAGTGGAAATCAGCACAAAAACCATTATTTCTTAAGGATAAGAGCCACTTAGCTAAAAAAAAACAACTAATTATAAACCGTCCACATTTCTAATAAAAAAAACATTCCTACGCCTACCTGCCTACGATCATTCTAATATACAATTCAATTAAGTTGACAATTTTTTATAGTTCTATACGGTTATTATAATTAGAAATGTATTATAATTCCACAATTAAATCAGATCAAAAATACAGTAGCGATACACAGAAAGCAATATGAATTTTGTATAAATTTAGGTACCGAATCGAGTTTCATTACATTTCAATTCTCATTTATTGAAAGTCAATAATAATACATCACACGTTTAAATCTCAATCACAAATTCTCAATACAATTAACTACCATTTCAAACGCCTATACATTCTTAAATACGACTTTCATTAAAATTTTAAGTATTAAATAAAAACGCTCGTTAATTCCATAAAAAAAATCGTCAATCAAAATATAATGACTTTATCGGAACATCCTATAAATGTGGACGTGAGGTGCTAAAGTCACGTTTTGGAATCGTATTAAAATTATGAAGTTTTTAAGTGAAATTCTCGTTGTATGCCGCCAATAATGACAGCTGTCAACGTACAACCGAATTTATGGCGGGAATTCGAGGTTTGATTTCTTTTACAGTTACGATTACGGAATTTTCGAACGTACAAGCCCTATTAGACAGGTACTGTAAGCAGTTTTATACGTCACTTCACGCTGAGACCGGTTAATAGATGATTATTAAATATGATGTAAAACTAAATGGTATGAATTTTATTACACTAACTATTTAGACTTTCCATTTTCATGTCTCAGTGTGGCGAATGCGACTTGCCATTTACACAACAAAAAAACAAACCGAAACAGTCTATGTGGTGGTATTGCAGTTGTTATGGTCAAAGTAACTGCATAACATCAGGTGGGCTCATTTTGTCATCTTAAACAAAGAAAAAAATAATTGCAAGAGGTTGGGCAATCAAGGGTTGGAAATGTTTTGATTTGTATGAACTCTATAGGTTTTTAACCCAACAACTAATTATAATTGGTACAGTTATAATAATTTGCATAAATTCAAAAGAGGCAAAATAATGTATGCAAATAAAAGGTGACTTTTCAGTTCACATGTTTCTGATAAAGCGCGACGTGAAATTTTGAAATTGGAACAAAATCAATTATGGCGGGCCTTTTGAACTTGGAACATGCGTTGACAATTTTATATTTCAAATTGTAAAACAAAAACTGCATTCTATGTTTTCTGTATTTCAAAAATATAGAGCTCAAATTCGAATGATAGTTATGTTTTTGGACTGTAATATTAAAGTTGTTATAATTCAAAATAAACGCATCTGATTGGTCATCGCGGTGACAGCTATTTATTTTTTATTTCCATATTTCTTTTTTTATACGTCAGTCGTAATTATGTTGTTGCTTGTCTTTGACGAAATTTATCCGACATTTTGAATATTTCAGACATTTTAAATCGATTAATTGGGATATCAATTAATTGGTTTAAAAGGGCCAAATTAAATTTCGTGCCTCATTGAAAGTCGTCGAGCTAATTTTCGAATTGGAAAGAGATATTATCGACTGTATAATTTTGACTGTCAATTATTATTTGTGTAATTAAATGAGAAAATAAAATATTTGTAGGTATATAGGTTATAATAATAATATAATATAGGTATAGTATACCTTAGGTATACTTACTATTACCTACTGCTTTTTAGCAGTTTTTTTCTAAAGATAGCTTCAGTAAGTTCCACGACCTACTTTATTGGGCATAATTTCATCCATTGCATATGGTTGAAATTATGCCCAATAAAGTTTAACGGGAGATTTTTGTCGAAAATCGGAGATCGGGAAATTTTTAGAAAAATCTGTGAATCTACTGGAAGATCGGGAGATCAGGCAACAGTGACCATATAAGATCCTACTTTATTGATCTAAATTGTATTAAGAGGTTGCCAAGATTGCAAAAAAAGTACTTAATCTTATCGAACTTTTTTGTGTTCCATAAAAATAAAAAATAAAAAATTCTTTTCTTTTTAGGGTTCCGTTAACCCGTAATTCAACAAACTAATGCGAATCCCGCTCTACTCGCTCTATGGTACTGAAATTAAAATACGTGTTACTCAAGGATAGACGTGACAATATTATTAAGTCCAAAACATGAATGCACTTATTTGGCTCGATCATAAAAAAATCCAAACATACCTCGAAAACGTTTCCTAAATAATATCCAACATATTTTGGTATTTTGGTAGGATATTTTACCTAAATATTGTTTTATTATTTTGAAATAATTTTACTAATCTATTTTATCGAAAATATACATATTTTCTGAGTGATATTTTTTTTCGCATAAATGCATTTTCATTCTGAATGGCGTCAACTTCATGCCGCACTACTTCTTCCCGGCAAGCCTTGTATTTTTCATTCCGCGGCGTTCTAGGCCTTAAGCATAAACATTTGGGAACCGCTGCACTAGACCATAGAGTTAACATGTTCATTTTAAAGCTAACGTATGTAAGGTCACGGCGCATGCGCGTTTCCTTACACTGATGTTTCCGCTCCATTTCACTTAAACTTCCAACAAGTACGACAAACTATACGACATAGTTTCACACTTAAATCGTCAGTGATTCTTTAAGTACCGCTAATTTTAACTGTAATATTGTATTCGTTGCTACAAATAATTTAGACTAGTTTAACGATACCTTAATTCGCAAACCAGAAAACTTCACTTTGTGATTTCAAATTACGTTTTTGTTCACATCTCTTCTAAAAACTTTACGCATGTTACATTAAAATCATCATCATCATTTCAGCCAAAAGACGTCCACTGCTGGACATAGGCCTCCTCCAATGGGGGATTATTATGCCATAATCGCCACGCTTGGCAGGCGGGTTGGCGATCGCAGTTGTTGGTTTAAATACTCAGAGAACGCTGCTGCCCACACTCTGGTGAATCCCTTAGTCGCCTTTTACGACACCCATGAGAAGAGGGAGGGTGGTGCAATTCTTTACGTCCGGCACCACACGGAACATAAAAACATTAAAATAATAACTTTCAAATATTAACTGTACTCCACCAATATAAAAAAGGTGTAGTAAAAGCCCCAGTTACCGATAGTGCGACAAAAAAACAATCAAGTTCAGAAAATAAGAGCAAAACTATAAAAAAAAAAAAAAAAAATTTGATTTAACTGCAAAGTTAGTCGAGTCGGTTAAGAAACAATGTTTCTTAATAAGATATCGCTGACGTCACCCAAAGACGTATAGTGGAGGATAATTTCGATACCACGAGCAGTGTTCACGGTAGCTTAGTGGCTAAAGCACTGGCGTACTGAGCCAGGAGTCGCAGGTTCGAATCCTGCTCGTGAGCGATTTTTTCTTTCCACAATTTAAATCTTTAGCAAAACTATAATTTAGTATAGGTACTGTTAAATATTATCTAATAAACATTAAACATGAAAGCAGAATAAATGCAGTAGAAATAAGAGCTTTGAGAAGTATGTGTGGTGTAACTTTGAGAGATAAAGTAAGGAATAACGTGCTTATCACGTTGTGGAGTGAAAGAAGATGTAGTGACAAAGATTGAGAAAGGTATGTTAAGATGGTTTGGACATATAGAGAGGATGGACGAGAGGAGATTGACGAAACAAGTATACGAAGCGAGTGTGGATAGAAGAGTTGGAAGGGGACGACCTCGGCGAACGTATCGCGATCAAATCGCGGACGTTCTCAAAAAATGCCAGGTTAAGAGTTCTCTAAACCGACGAGCATGCATGACGAGGTTAATGGACGTAGATGAAGCGAAAGAGGTGTGTCAGGATCGTAGCAGGTGGAAATCCATAGTCTCTGCCTACCCCAATGGGAAACAGGCGTGATAATATGTATGTATGTATGTAATAAACATTGAACTGTTGCATAGTGCACCACAGGCAGACATAGGCCTCCCCCCTTAATTGGGGGAGGCCTATGTCCAGTAGTGGACGTCTTTCGGCTGAAATGATGATAGTGCACCACAAGTACTTAAAAATCATCACGAAACCAATGCATTTAAACAAAATACTTGTGATCGTCCCTTAAAGTTTCGATAATTGGTGATATTACGTTATGCCTACATCACTGTGCAATGATTTTTGTATAGGTACATCGCTGTACGATAAATAAAATAATATACATTTTTTAATGTTTCATGTTAAATTGACAAACATGGAATTAGCTGGTTTGCGAATTTAGGTAGGTATCGATATTTAAAAGTTACAGAGGTACTGTAAACAACTCGTCAGTGGTAACAGTTTGACATTGACAGCGTCTTTATTTCGTTAGGAGTAAGGACAGTTTTTTACTTCAAGTGTTACCACAGCGATTGTACATATCTCGGATAAGAACAGTGTACGCAACTTATGCCAGATTTTAATTAAAAACTGAACACAAGGAGAATGACATACAAACATAGTGATAATGGATTATTTAAAAATTAACACCATGTCTTGTACATCATACCTGTGATATATAAGGGTATATAAGGTTGACTGCAGCTGTGGTAGCTCCTACATTGGACAGACAAAGCGTACTATCGCGGAGAGAGTGAAGGAGCACATCACAGCGGTAAGGCGCCGTCAAGTGGACAAATCTGCCATAGCCGAACATTTGCTCGATTCAGGACCAAACCATTGGATTGAGCTACACGACCCGAAAATCCTCTCCACTGATCGTCATTACTATCCCAGAATTGTACGAGAAGCGATTGAGATAAAGAAATATAAAAATTTCAATCGGGAAGATGGATATAGGTTGTCCTCCTCGTGGAATCCGGTAATCGAGAAGTGTTCGCGTCGTGGTATGTCTACATGTATGTCCGCCGAAACTGTCAGCATTGTGTGTCGTGATTCAGCATATCTTGTTACGGACAGCGACGTTACGAAAAACCAACCGCGGGTAGTTCGAGAAAACACCCGCCGCTCAAGACGATGACACCCACATACTTCAGTCTGCTCGTGACCACGGCCAATGCAACTTGACCGAAACGTCGAGGTTAGTCAAAATGCTTGTTATATTTTGATTTAATTGTGCGCGACAAGTCCCGTAAACTTAGTTCAATATCATACCTGTGTTTGACATATAAATAATTTTGAATTTTGAATTTTGAATGACGTACACGGCTACTACACATCAAGCTATGAAATTCCAGTTTAAGCTGACCTCGCATTGTATAGGGTTTCCGTACAACGAGAGGTCAGCTTATACTGGAAGTATTGCTTGATGTGGAACCGTGCGTACCTACTATATCTATACTAACACTATATCAAAAGTGTGGAATAACATACCACCACCTATCAGGGCAATCAATACGATAGATACTTTCAGAAGACGTCTACGGCAGTAGGTACCTTATAGATGCACAACGGAAGCTAGATATGGCTATACAAAACATTTCTATTATTTAATATGCTTACTTGTAGGTATTGTTTAATAATGCGTGAGCGTGTGTTACAAGTTACAATAACGTAAGCTGTATCCCCATTTACAACGGTAAATTATGATTTTTTATTACTATTTAGCAATGATTAATATTCGATTTGATTCGTTTGTAATTAGACCTACTTAAGGAACCCTATAATACTGAGCATGGCCCGACATGCTCTTGGGCGGTTTTATTTGTATATTTAATTGTGTTCCTGTTGAATTGTGTCTGTGTATCTATGTGCTTTGTGTCAAATAAATGTTTCTTTCTTTCTTTCTTTCATATCATTACTATTGACGTCTTTGGAACCTGCCAGATTCAGATTCACGCAGTAAGTGTTCCGTTCCACCCTGATATCCCATAGAAACTGATTTAATTTACGTGAGTTCATCAAAAAACATCAACGCACCATGTGCAAAAATGAATTAATCATCTCTTTCTTACGCAGGTACCAACATATTTGTCTATGTTTGCCCTATTTTTTTATTTGTTGCTAAAATATATAGTATTCACTGTAATCAGACCAAGTTTGAGGCTGGTTCCTATGTTTCGAGGTTTCTTGTATGGTTGGTTCCCTTAGGTTTTAGACTTTTTTATTTTTAGTATTTGTCGTGATAGGGATTATAGCAACACATATTCTGAGAAAATTTCAACCAGATACCTATTACCGTTCAAAAGATACAGTCCTGTGACAGACAGATGGATGGACGGACAGCGTAGCGAGAGGGTCCAGTTTGGCATTCTTTGGGTACGGAACCCTAAAAATTATATTTAATTAAGTGAAAAACCTGCACTCTAAAATTATGAACACCCCAAATAATACATTTGGTCACAAACTGGCTTATAAACAACGCTATTATTTCACTATAAGCATTATTTTTTGTAGTCCACCCAATAAGGCTAAATCACCCAGTTAATTTGCGAAAAATCAGACAAAAGAGAAAAAAGAAGTCGCTCGATCAACACGACGGCGACGTCCTTAAAAATCGAAATCTCGAAATTTAAAATCGTATTCGATTAACGTAACGGATCGAATGTTAACTTAACAATAATTTAGTTCGATCAACAATGGAGTAATGTCTCCTACTTTTTGTCATCACCAACTTATAACAACACTAGTAAACACCCTTATTTTCTTTTAAATAAAGCTCAAATTCGCTCGGTATAGGAGTTTTTATAAAACTGTCGATTCACGTATTTATCGTCTTTTGTGACTATAAGAGCGCCTGATAATGCTCATTCAGTGTAAGTTATTTTGTACGTCGAAAAAAATCGCATCATATGAATAATGCTTTTGTCTCATTAAGCTTAAAAGGTGATCTGGGTGATTTAATACGCCATCAGTAGTTTCTGTGGGCGTTTTATGGGTTAACCTGTGGAGTGCCGACAATTCATTAAGAAAAGAAACCTTTATTATATATCTAGTTAACGCTCGCATACTTTGTGGGTTGCCAGATGGTGATTTACTTATGCAGTGATGTATAGGGTTATCAATATTAAAATGCTATGGTTCTTGTGGGTGTCATTTTAATTAGTTGAAGTTAAATGTATACATTTGCATACTGATAACAATTAGGTACTTCCCGATATGAATTAGTGTTACTTGATCAGAGGGCCAGAGGAAGGAATAAAATACGCATTTTAAATAGCTATAAATTATATATAAAAAACTGCACACCAGAGAGTGCTCCATACAGTTCTCTATGGTGTGTGTAGTCCACCAACCCGCACTAAACCAGCGTGGTGGACTAAAGCCTTAGCCTTCTCTTACTGAGAAGAGGCCCGTGCCCAGCAGTGGGACCGTAATGGGCTGATTATGTTATGTTATGTTATGTTATGTATGTATAAAAAAATAGATTTTAATTATTATGACTGTGATAGCCTAGCGGTTGTTCCTACCTTCCATGCAGGGGGGTCTGAGTTCGAACCCGGGCTGCACCTCTGACTTTTCCAATTCATGTGCTGATCAAAATTTGATTATCAGTTGCTTTAACGGTGGAGGAAAACATCGTGAGGAAACCTGCACCCAGAAGTGGGACAGTAATCAGCTGATGATGATGATTCGAGGGCCAATTCTCGTAATTTGAATCTTCCTTGACTTCAGGAAGAACAACGTTGAGTCCATAAGGCTGACATAATGGCTACACTCCATACAGATTCTATAAGCCAAACACAACCAATTTATACTCACCCATCTCAACATGCACAGACATCAAGCCCTACAAAGTTACAACCAACATTCTAAATATCTTTGCGGCTACCCAAAAGGGGTAAACAAACCGTTTAGAACAATTCTTAAACCCCATTAACACGTAATGTCAATCACTCTACAAGTAAAGTGACTGTCTCGCCCCATTTTATGTCAATCTTCACCGCCAGGTATCTAGGGATTGAGCAGGGTGTCGATCTAAGATAGTATCAGCCAATACAATTCTGTGAACTTTAGTTTTGTAGCTGACGGGGCGTTTAAGGGTTAGGATTTCAGTGGAATCATTTTGGAGTATAATTAATAGTTGGGTGCAGGGAAATTATCAGTTTGAACAAAAACATATCCATACTAATATTATAAATGCGGAAGTAACTCTGTCTGCCTTTTTGTTACCTATTCTTAACTAAACCTTTCCTTACACATTGGCTACTTTTTGCCCGGAAAGATAAACAGTTTTCGAGGGATGCGCTATAAACATCAAATAAATTATTTGACAACAACCACTCAGCATAATATGTACCAGGGTATCATAAACGTATACATATAGGTTACTTTTTATCACGGGAAAATAAACAGTTACCGAGAGATGCGTGACAAATGATAAATAAATTATTTAACGATTTTATTATTATACCAGGATGCAGCGTTGCCAGACGTCCCGATTTTGGCGGGACGTCACGATTTTTAAATCAAAATTAAATCCCGCGCGGGACAGGCTCAGTCCCGCTTTTCGGGAATAACTCGACCGTGCGTGCAGTATGCTGAGGAAGCGCGGCCGGGTGGCACAGACAAGTGTGGACTGGCACGTAATGAAGATAAGCACGCGGGAGAGAGGGGTGCATCACGCAATCGGCCGCGACATGATCTCCTTTACTCTTTTCTTATTCCCATTTGTTTATAAATTTCTATTTTGCGAAAACGTACGATTGCGTATGAAAGAATAACGAATACCTATTGCATTTGTATTCTGATTTAAAATATCATATTTTTATTAAAATACATTTTCTATGGCTATTTTTGCTATCTCATATCGTAAACGTAACTTAAAACTCAAATAAAGAGATAAATATTTAAAACATCTGATTATATACGTTTTTTTACTATGTCCCGTTTTCGACGAAAGAATCCGGATTTTTGAACTCAAAAATTTTCAGAATCCCGACTTGGCAAAAAATATATCTGCCAACGATTCAGAACCACACCATAACCAGTTGTCGATCGATGCAGTTTGTTATCTCTTTTTCTCTCGTTGCGTGAATAATCAGACTAAACGAGATAACAAACCAAATCGGTCGACAACTGGTTATCGTGTGGTTCTGAATCGCATAGCAGGACTCCCAACTACCCGGACATAGTAATGATAGAATATCATTAGTAATGATAGAATATCATTAGTAATGATATAATGTCATTATGTCATTGACAGTAGTCATTATAAACCGGAAAAATTATGTGGACATTAAATCTTGCGTTGCATTATATAAACACTAGCCTATGGCCGCGGCTTCGCCTGCGTAGATGTCGTTTATCACGAATCCCTCGGAAACTGTAAGTAGCATATATGTCGTGTGTAATATGTTCTATCTGTATGGCAAATTTCATTGAAATCCGTTCAGCCCAAGTAAGATTTTACTTCAATTTTATTTGGCTTACATTTAAAATTCATTCCTCAACTCTAGACCAACACTACCCAGTATTGGCTACTTTACTTTTGCGTTGGAAGATCGCGAACAAAGTAAGAGAGTAAGATCAAAGAGTAAAATTACTCGAGGGTTAGTTACTCTGGTATAACATGGTATTTAGTCGAATCCACCATTAGTGTTGAAGAGAGCTAAGCCATATACGTTAAGCTATTAGTTAGATCATTACATTAGATCTCTGCACCACTAGAAACTCCGTTTAAAGCTGAGTATGGTGATATTCATAGATAACTAAATTTCGCCAAAAGTGTGACTTAGCTCTCATCAGTAATGTGATACTATGGCCTTTATCACGGCAAATACCAGAAATGATAAAAAGTACAAAACTAAAATGGTGGTATTGAACTCGCATTTGGCCGGTTTCTTATCTGTTGCCTTTTTATGAAATTTAAAATAGTTCACCTCTCCCATATTCGTCGGAATTCAGGTGTTTACAAGATTTCTACTGGTGATATTCCCTAAAGAGCAGGATTACACATAAAGAGATCGAATTCTCCTGAACGAGATAATTACTGATAGACCACCCATATCCAACAGGACATGAAGAATTTGTTATAGGTACAAATATGTTAAAACCACTTGTAATTTACGTAATGATCTCATTTAGATTAAACCTCTATCCTCATAAGGTATATCAATCCTGTCTGCAGTTACTTAGTAATGAATTAAATAATCTGTAATTTCAAGTATGGTCCAAAACGTTTAGTTGCAAAATAACTTTTCGCACTCGATTGGCTGTAAAAAGCATAAAACTGATGGGTACCCGGTACCAATACATACATGCTCAATGAATCTGCATTTCAAACAAATTGACTAGTTTGGTCGTCTAGCTGTTTATCTAACTTTGCTTGTTTTGTAACTTCAAATCCTAATATAATATTATTAAATAAATGTGAAATATTGTAAAGATGTTTGTTTGTTGTGCCTCGGAGAGCACGTTAAGCTGTCGGTCCCGGTTGTCATACGAATATCTATGGCAGTCGTTACGGGTAGTCAGAAGCCTGAAAGTCTGACAACTGGTGACAACCATCGCTTAACATCAGGTGAGGTGGCGGTCAAACGCAAGCCCGTTAAGAATAAAAAAAAAAAAAAAAAAAAAAAAACTGGTCTAACCTCCGAATGTCAGTATTACCCAGTTACTGGGTTGCGGGGGTCTGATGGCAGTCGCTCCGTGTAAAATGCTGATGTTCAGCCGCATCTGGCTAGACTGGAAGCCGACCCCAATAAAATTGGGAAAAGGCTCGGAGGATGATGATTGTAAAGATGTTTGGATGTTTGTATCTCAATCACGCTGAAACAGCTAAACGGATTTGGGTGGAATTTGGCACACAGATAGACCATAGCCAGGATAAAAATCTAGATTGCTTTTATACCGGAAAAATGAAAAGTTCCTAAGTACTTTCTGCTATAAATAAGTGTTTCTGTCTTCTTCTTCTATCATGTTGACATGAGGTACACAATGATAACAGCTCATGCCGTGGGGAAAAGATTAGCCAGTCAGGAGGTTGGTAGCGGGGCTGACTGCCCAGGGTGCACCGGACGATCAATTAAATATCGTCACTCGTGGAGGCTCTTTTAATGGAGGATGCTCTTTTCTTTTTTTAAGGAATGGATGCTTTTTTCTCTTTTTGTTTCTGTGAAAAGCCGAATTATAAGTGGGCGAAGCCGCGGTCATAGTTTAGTACAGGATAATTCTACATACATAAATATTTTGATGAATTATTTTATTGGATGTTATTATGTAATTTATTTTAATTAACAACTTTAATTTATGTCGAATTCAATCAATCAATCAACTCAGCCTATCGCAGTCCACTGCTAGACATAGGCCTCTCCCAAGTTGCGCCACAGCACTCGGTCCTCTGCCTTCCGCATCCAGTCCCCCCCAGAGCCGAATTCAATCACTTAGCTTTAATTCGAAGTATGCAGGGTTATTTTTAATTAATATTAATAATTAAACCTTTAAGGGTCAATTTTAATCATCAATTCGAACAACATTACTTAACAATCGGACCAAGACTGAAATTATGAAAAAAAATCATCAGATCCATCAAAAATCTTGCGTGTCCTTGACCAAAAAATGATTTTTTCATGACTTTAGAGTTGGTCCCATAGTAAATGTTGTTCAAACTGATGAGTACAATCATCCCTTACAGAGTTATTGATAACTATATTAAGAATATCCCTGCATAGGTAAAGAAAAGTCATTCACACACAAATATTTGTGTGATGAACATGAGTGTTTGTGTTGGTCTGGTTGTTTCTTATACCAGGCCCCTCAGAAAGTATTGCGAAAAAAAGTTTTTATATATGGGAGACTGGCCAGTTATAATTTTTTTCGAAAATATGATTATTTATAAGTAAAAATAAGTAAGTTCCAATTTCAAAATTTCCCTCCACATTTTTTGCGAGTTAATTCAAAGTATTGTGTCTCACTGAAATATGGATCTGCGCCGGGAACATTTTAGAGCTATGATTTTATACGATTTCAAGTGTCGCCTGAAACCGGATGAATCGTACGATAGACTTCAAATGGCATTCATGGATGAAGGCCCTTCCAAGGCAACCGTGTATCGTTGGTATAACGAATTCAAGCGCGGTCGACCAACTTTGGGGGATGACGAAAGAAGCGGTCGCCCTTTGACGGCTGTTACCGAAGAAAACGTGCTAGCAGTGAAAAATTTAATCCAAGACAATAGGCGAATTACATATCAGGAGATTCAACACATATTGAAGATTGGATCGGGAAGCGTTCACGAGATTCTACACAGCCATCTTCGCGTGAGGAGGATAGTATCACGCTGGGTGCCGCACAACCTCACCGATGCTCAGAAGCAGGCCCGGGTGGAATGGTGCCGTGATATGCTTAACAAATTTGAAGCAGGCTCGTCTCGGCGTGTTTACGACATCGTTACAGGTGATGAGTCCTGGATTTATCAATACGACCCAGAAACCAAGCGCCAGTCGACTGTTTGGGTGTTTCAAAATGAGCCAACGCCTACCAAAGTGAAGCGATCTAGAAGCGGGGGTAAGATTTTGATCGCTAGCTTTTTTAATTTGACTGGCCACTTGGTATCAATTCCCTTACGGGATCAAAGAAGCATTAATGCCGAATGGTATACTACCAAATGTTTGCCAGAAGTTTTCTCTGTTATAAGCAACAAGCGACCAAACACAGGGCTCCGCGGGCTACTGCTCCACCACGACAATGCACCTGCGCACACCGCACTCAAAACGAGGGACTTCCTGGACAGCACGCCAGTCAAACTCCTGGGTCACCCTCCTTACAGCCCTGATCTAGCACCGTGTGACTTCTTTTTATTCCCAAAAATAAAAAATCATCTCAAAGAGATACAATTTTCGTCGCCGGAAGATGCGCTGGCTGCGTTCGAGCAGGCTGTAAACGAGGTGTCTGCGGCGGACTGGAAAAAGTGTTTTGAAAACTGGTTTAGGCGCATGAATCTTTGTATAGAGGCTGGTGGAAAGTACTTTGAAAAGATTTGATAAAAATATATGTACGTATAGAACAATTTTTTTTAGTTTCGCAAAACTTTCTGAGTGTCCCACGTATATTATAAGTATGTATTTACAAAAAAAAAGTATATAAGTATTATATCCATATCCATTATACCACAAGCTCTGCTTAGTTTGGGACTAGATGGTGATGTGTAAAATTGTCGCAAAAAATATTTATTTATTATTTATTTATTGGAAAAAAAAGGCTACCAGAAGGACAAGAAAAGTGTTGACGTTAGGTTGTTGTAGAAACAAAATTCTAAACAAAAACTATGGTGAATAACTGTCATTAATTTATATTTTCTTTCAAATGTATGAAAAGAATATTATACACTGCTTATCAATATTTGTGAAGAGCAAGTTGATGGTTTGTTAACCTTTACATTTTAATTAAAATGTAGCGACATCTATCGGGCTACATGGAAACTAATACTGACGTAGTAGATGACGTCACAAATACTTCTTCTTCTTCTTATCGTGTCAATGGTTCAAATATGATTGGAATAAAAAGTGGCCACTTCAATGGCGTTTTCAGTGGCGGCGAATAGATCATCTCTTGTGCAGGTGTTCGGGCACAAGGGACACGTTAGCAAGTGCGACATGGATTGCTTTGGGTCACCGCAGTCACAGTGTGCAAGGCTAGGGTCCCTAAACCCCCATTCACACATATTAAGTCTACAGGGACCAACCTGGGTGCGAAGGCGATTGAGTGACTTCCACACTGGCCACTGTATATCGTGTCCTGGTGGTAACTTCTCCTGTGGAGTAATAAAACCAGGAGGTGGAGGGTGCTTTTCAGTCCACAATTTGCATCTGGCGGCAGCTGGGTGGTCTTTAATAGCTCGTGTGCTGCGCAAAAAGCTTTTGCGACTCTTGAGACGGCCTGGAGGCATTTGGTGACCGTAAAGGGGATGTCGAACGTCAGACTCCTGCTTGTCACAAATACTGAATCGCACAAACAGAGTGTAACACGCAGCTAGCTTAAATACAAGCACCCAAGATCAAACATACGGCATCAAACATAGACCCAGCCTGGTTGAAGGATCCTCCCTTTGAGTTGAGGAACTTGGTACCTCGTAAACCTCGTTTGTCCACAATAATAACAAATTTTCTTTACTAACAAACAAACAGTCAATACATACTTACTATATACAATCTTAAAACACACAACTATGCATAGATCAATTAATCTGCCTTAACATTTTTTATAACCCTCTCCTTAACTGAACGTGGCAAGTCAGTAACCGTGTGGCTAACTCTACTGTACACTAATTGTTTCTAAGGCTATAATTGCCTTTTCCAGTACTAATAGGCCATTAAAGTGCCCTGTGAAGCTACCTTGCCTTATAGGAAAGAAAGAAGTACGAAGCAAGATTTGCCACCTCAAGGCATTAAAAAAATGGAAAATTTATTAGTATTTTGATATGGTTTTATGGTAAAGAGGGTTAATTTGAATAGAATAGAATATTCTTTATTGTACCTACACCAGGACTAACATGCGAAATAAGGGCATATTGGCGGTCTTATCGCCAATAGCGATATCTTCCATACAACCTTTGGATGGACAAGGAAGTCGTGAAAAATATATAGGGGCAGTATGTGGTTCACTTTCATAAAGATAACTAATATATAATATAATAAATAAATAAATATCTACCTACCATAGAAAATATTACGCGTTTATATATAGAAAATAAATTCTTATATACAACGTGTATCAGAAATGCGTGGTCATATTTGAAGAGTTTATACAGAGGATGCTATCAAACTACTTTTACTATGGGACCAACCCTGAAATCGCGAAAATAAAATCAGCTGATCCTTACATTTTGTCGAGCGACATCGATGATTTAGTAGGGAACAGGTGATATTTTTTTCGCGATTTCACTGTTGGTCCCTACTAAAAAGGTAAAAGTGTTTCTATGCTATGCCTTGAATGAGCTCTTCAAATATGACCACGCATTTCTGATACACGTTGTATATCCATAAATACATACATAATATACATATTAATTTTATATCTTAACTATTATAAAATTGTAAATGTCTGTTTGTTTGTTTGTTCGAGCATCACGCTAAAACTACTGGACCGATTTTGATGAAACTTTTTTGTTTGAATGCTGATGATCAGACTTAAAAACTGGCATGAGTTTTGAGAAAGAAAGAAACAAAGAAAAAAAATCTATTTGTGGGGTGCGTCCTCACCCGACAGATACAGCTTCTATGCATTTGCACGAGCGGATAGTAATGTATGATGGATGAGTGAGTGGGAGAGTGGGCGACTAGGCGAGTGAGCGAGTGAGTGAGTGAGTTAGTAAGTGGGCGAGTGAGTGTGTGAGTGAGTATGTGAGAGGGTGAGTGAGAGAGTGACTGAGTGGATGGGTGAGTGAGTGGGTGACTGATTGGCTGAGTGAGTGAGTAAGTGAGTGAGTGAGTGGGTGTGTGAGTTAGTGAGTGAGTGAGTGTGTGTAAGTGAGTGAGTGAGTGGGTGAGTTGCGTGGAGTGGAGTGGGACTGGGAGTGGAGTGGACTGGATCGGACTGGATCGGACTAGATCGGACTGGATCAGACTAGATCAGACTGGATCGGACTGAATCGGACTGGATCTGACTAGACTGGACAGGACAGGACTTTGCCCGTGGCTTCACTCCGTTGTTCTTCAATTCATCCTACAGGAATCGTTTTCTTTTTTACATAAAATGCATACCTGTTTACAAGTCTAAACACAAAAAAAACAAAATAGGTCCCGTAGTTTTTGCGTGATGCTCGAATAAATAAACAAACAGACATTTACAGTTTTGTAATAGTTACAGGAAAACACAGGATCCGTCACGGGGGGATAACAGAATCTACCGCGAGCGGAGCCGCGGGTAAAAGCTAGTAACTTATAATATTATGCACACTCCTATTTCTGTGATATTATGTCACGGGGTATTTACCATGTAAATCCTATAAACAATAATCGAAGAAAACAAGAACACACAATAACAATCTTTTTTAATCGGATCAATAAGCAATTTTACCCACATTTTGCTGTCTCCAACAAATAGTTGCTGACAAGCCGCCCACACTGTGACAAAGTTCAAGGAAATTGTTTGTAATTGTTCAAGGGTGGGTAAAAAGTTGATTGACCTACTTCTTCTTGCTAATGTTTTTTTTTTCCTGTAAGTGTTAGTGACCGTGTTAGTTTAAAAACACATTCTGACAAGATTTTTTTCCCATTGAAATAAAGTTTAATTTTCTTAAGATATCAATTGTGGAAATAAAATTAAAAGTCATTTCGTTCCAACATTCTTGTCGCTGACTGTACCGACACTTATAAAAAAATATTACCACGACAACATCGGACCGCGTTTTTTCGGATTCGGATCGAATATAAGGCTCACTAGCTCTAAGGGTGCTTCAGAAAGCATCTCTTTGATCTCTGGGTGATCTTTGCTTTAGAAAGTGATTTTTGAACACTTTTGGTTTCCCTTTTATGATAGACGTGGAGGTCAATCGGACGGTGGCCTATGTAAAACTAGAAAATGTAAATATTTGTGCAGGAGAAATAATACTTGTGTGTAATAAACAAACACGAAAACATAGAGACATACAAAAAGTTGATATTTATTTTACTGCAAAAATCATTGCTCCAGGGTTATAAACCAGAAAGAAAAAAGTTGAGAGCGTTTGTATGGAGAAAATAACATAACATAACATCACGCCTGTATTTCCCCGAAGGGTTAGGCAGAGGTGTATACTAGGTACACCCAGATTTCGCCAGTTATGTTATAGTCCCATGTAATAGGGGGCGAGGCTATTGCCATTGACCGGGCACACACATCCAGACTCCGGGCTGCTACTGAGAATTTCCTAATGAAAAAACCCAATAACACTATGGAAAAAATACCACCCGCATTTCCTCATGAATGACGTCAATTAAAAAACTCTTTCAGATATCGGATTTGTGAATAGCCTTTAGTTAGAGGGCATTTTCGATAACTTTCCTCCCGGATTCGGAAAAGTCACTTTCGGACGCAAATTAACTCGAGAAGTCAACTCTGGCACACTTGCCTTTCTTGTATACAAAAAAGACTGGTCCACAACAGTTGTGGACCAGACTTTTATATACAAGAAAGGCAAGCGTTACCACGGCTATATTATACAAAAAAAAAATATACCCTCAGATCAATCTCTTTTTATCAATAATTTATGTGTTTCACGTATTAACCGCGATTGCTCGAAGCGATTGTCTTCAGAGGTCAGCCCAGTATAATATGGTCGTGAAAATAATATAATGAGCATCTAAATGTGAAATAAACAGGCTATAATGATAGTTTATTGTTATAGGTAATTTTTTTACCAATATTTTTAAGTTATCTAGATTTGTTGGCAAGGTCGGCCAATGGTTTTAAATTATTTACAACTTTTGAAGTTTAATATATTTTTTTATAAAAATAAACTAGCCTGTATACCAGTGGCTTCGACTGCGTATAGTTCGGCCAGTTCGGCTTAGCTTATCGGAATATAAAGTTAGGCTCTAATATTATGTTAATCAAAGTTAAACAAACAGCCATACTTTGGCGTTTATAATATGTATTAGTAGAAAGTGATATAGTGATATGTAATTGATAATATTTTAACGTAAATTTATTTATTCACAAAAACTGTTGGCAGTTTTATATAATAAATAAATTGACTACATCACTGTTTATTATTTATATTATATTTACGACATTCCAAAACATGATCTCGTTTACTTGTAATTTTATCACACGTTGTTGAAAAATAACCTAACACTTGGTTTGAGTAATGTTAAACAATATGTATAGTTTTTCCAATAAAAGTACTAAATACATAGTTAACCCATTCGATGCGGCGGACGCCAACAGGCGTTTTTTAATTTCACATCCAGGTGTGGAATACGCCAATCGGCGTCAAATAAAATTTTCTCATTAGGTACTTGGCAAAATTAAATCAGAAAAAATATACTTTCACTATGTGTGCAATATTGAATAGTACAAAAAAGTATAGTCGCCGTTTCCGCAAATTAAAACATTTGGAACTTTCACGCTCAAAACGCGCCGCAGTTACGTACCGGGCTAATAAACATAGTTCTAGTCGCTGCGGCGAATGGGCGTACTGCATCACACCTTAATCCAAGTTTGACCACGTCTCATCCGCAATGTCAACCAGACAGCCGTGAGAAACCACAAAACGTGTTCCAGTAAAATTCCCAGATATTTATCTAAACCCCACTGACGCCGTTTATGAGCTACGATCCGCTCTGCTGCCGATTTATTCATAAATACGGCGAGATATCGAGATCTCGGTGGGTCACGATCGATTGTTAAAATCGCTGAAATTGAATATGTATTAGTAGGATTGGAGGTTTCGTGTAGTCGAGTTGGATTGAGTGACAACATCTGGAATTTTGTTAAGTAGATGTTATTATTTAGGGGAATGTACCAGCCAAGTGGCGCCCCCATCAGTAAAAAAATTATAACTCGCTGACTACATCGTTCATCGAAAATACCTACATGTACAGCAAATACTGAGTTGGATCCCTTGTTACCGTTGTTACACATGATGTTGTGTTCTCTGTAATTTGTCCTTTTACTTTTTCATGTAATATGTACATTTTATGTGTGTGTGGCAAAACAAATGGTTTAAATGGAAAATTCGTTTTTAATTATTGAAGTACAGGTACTGTAGTTCAATCAGAGTTTATTAACTCTGTAAATTATACTTTGCTGTAGTTGTAGTATTTTTTACTATGTCTGTGAGTTGTAGATAGAAAAAGTGCGAAAAACGGCCACTCTTGGCATATTTTCTATCTACAACTACAGCGAAGTATAATTTGCAGAGTCAAAAGTTTCTGATTAAACAACAGTACCTGTACTTCAATCCTTAAAAACTAATTTTCGATAAATGATGTATTCAGCGAGTAATACTTTTTTTTACTGATGGGGATGCCACTTTTTTAATGAGATATAGATCTGATCTTGACCGCAATCTAGACAGCTTTGCCGAGATGTGGTCGACGATGGAGCGAGCAAACCTGTTAGGTGCCGATTCACTCCAGCTTTGAAGGCGTCAGGGTTGTAAGTGCCCGGAAATACAGATGCCGGCAGTGAATTCCATAACTTGGCTGTGTGCATTATGAAAGAGTTCTCAAAGCGCTTGGTTCTGATAGTAGGGATTCCTACCAAATGTGGATGACATCCTGCAGTGCGTCGTGAACCCTGATGAAAGAAAGGAGGCTATGACCAGAAACCAAAAAATTGTCAAACACAAGCGAATGAATACCAGGCCCCTCAGAAAGTATTGCGAAAAAAAGTTTTTATATATGGGAGACTGGCCAGTTATAATGTTTTTCGAAAATATGATTATTTATAAGTAAAAATAAGTAAGTTCCAATTTCAAAATTTCCCTCCACATTTTTTTCGAGTTAATTCAAAGTATTGTGTCTCACTGAAATATGGATCTGCGCCGGGAACATTTTAGAGCTATGATTTTATACGATTTCAAGTATCGCCTGAAACCGGATGAATCGTACGATAGACTTCAAATGGCATTCATGGATGAAGGCCCTTCCAAGGCAACCGTGTATCGTTGGTATAACGAATTCAAGCGCGGTCGACCAACTTTGGGGGATGACGAAAGAAGCGGTCGCCCTTTGACGGCTGTTACCGAAGAAAACGTGCTAGCAGTGAAAAATTTAATCCAAGACAATAGGCGAATTACATATCAGGAGATTCAACACATATTGAAGATTGGATCGGGAAGCGTTCACGAGATTCTACACAGCCATCTTCGCGTGAGGAGGATAGTATCACGCTGGGTGCCGCACAACCTCACCGATGCTCAGAAGCAGGCCCGGGTGGAATGGTGCCGTGATATGCTTAACAAATTTGAAGCAGGCTCGTCTCGGCGTGTTTACGACATCGTTACAGGTGATGAGTCCTGGATTTATCAATACGACCCAGAAACCAAGCGCCAGTCGACTGTTTGGGTGTTTCAAAATGAGCCAACGCCTACCAAAGTGAAGCGATCTAGAAGCGGGGGTAAGATTTTGATCGCTAGCTTTTTTAATTTGACTGGCCACTTGGTATCAATTCCCTTACGGGATCAAAGAAGCATTAATGCCGAATGGTATACTACCAAATGTTTGCCAGAAGTTTTCTCTGTTATAAGCAACAAGCGACCAAACACAGGGCTCCGCGGGCTACTGCTCCACCACGACAATGCACCTGCGCACACCGCACTCAAAACGAGGGACTTCCTGGACAGCACGCCAGTCAAACTCCTGGGTCACCCTCCTTACAGCCCTGATCTAGCACCGTGTGACTTCTTTTTATTCCCAAAAATAAAAAATCAGCTCAAAGGGATACAATTTTCGTCGCCGGAAGATGCGCTGGCTGCGTTCGAGCAGGCTGTAAACGAGGTGTCTGCGGCGGACTGGAAAAAGTGTTTTGAAAACTGGTTTAGGCGCATGAATCTTTGTATAGAGGCTGGTGGAAAGTACTTTGAAAAGATTTGATAAAAATATATGTACGTATAGAACAATTTTTTTTAGTTTCGCAAAACTTTCTGAGTGTCCCACGTATATTGCCCGATATGGGGATCACTCAATTCAGACATTTGCCAAAACGGCTACAATCTGAATCACAAATACAATTACTTAATAACTTCTTAGGATTTCGCGAACTTTGTTTTATTACAAATACTTACTCTGAGGACGAGATTTTCACATCAACATTTTTTACACAATTTGTCACTGTATTTTACAAGAAAACAAGACTCTAAAAGGTAAGTCCAAGAATCTATGACAGTTTCATTGGATCACGCAATCCAAATCCAAACACATGATGGATTGAGTGATCCTGGAAATACGGTGTCTGGTTGACGAAATACATGTTTTATTATTTTCACCACAAAATTTAATTTTCGAATACATTCGTACGATGAAAATGATTACACCAATACTTATAGTTAAAAAGTTATTAGCAGTTCAATCTTTTCAAATTTGCTGAATTAAGTGCTCCTTAAAAATGCATGTAGGCAACTACCACTTTCGTAGGCAGGTACACAAACTACGTTAAGTTTTCGTACAACTTTGTGACTATATCATCATCATCATCATTACAGCCGAAAGACGTCCACTGCTGGACATAGGCCTCCCCCAAGCATTGCCACAACGACCAGTCCTGCGCTTTCCGCATCCAGCGGATTTCCGCGACCTTCACCAGGTCGTTGGTCCACCTCGTGGGGGGCTTACCCACGCTGCGCCTTCCAGTACACGGTCGCCACTCCAGAACTTTACGGTCCCATAGGCATCCGTTCTGCGAGCAATGCCCACTGCCATTTAAGATTGAAAATTTTTCGGGCTATGTCAGTTACTTTCGTTCTCCTGCGAATCTCTTCTCTTTTGATTCAATCACGCAGGGACACTCCAAGCATAGCCCTCTCGATTGACCTTTGAGTGACTTTGAGCCTTCTTATCTTGTGACTACAACTTGACATATAATTAATTTGACTTCAGAGTCAGAAATGATACTGTAGCCTACAATCCCTTGTCTAGGTTGGGATTAGTTGGATGGCTATCCCACCATCTGTCAATTGCCAAAGCCGACCCATGAGCAATTCGGAACATCAAAATTAATGAAATCATTGTCCTTCAAAATCACATCAGTCTTCAAACAAATCGTATATTTAAAAGTAATCTCCCATCACCTCCTCAATAAATCGGTTCCTGGACGCATTTGCATGCGTGCAGGTATGTCTGTATGGGGATACTAACTCAGAAACGTAACGAGCCTAGGCTATCAGTCTAAATCTACCAGTGGACCGCTTCTAAACACACAATGCATAATTGTCCATTAAGATGCGCAGGAGTTGTGAAGTTTTGTGTGCACTATGAAGTTGGTATTTTGTTATTGCGGTACTTACTGATTGTAATAACGTATGACTATAATATTTTTCAATGTTTGTAGTAGTTTTAGTGAGCCTCAGATGGCAACATCGCTTATTTAAACATCCTTATTCATACATACCAAAAAACCTTTAAGAGTATTCTGTAAATAGAATAGAATCTTTATTGGTGTGATTTAGGGTACAGAATAACTTAATTTTAAAGTAGGTAAGTACACAAACATATTTTATGATCCACAAAATCCGCCAGTTGGCTTACACTCATGCATTATCATCATCATCATCAATTCAGCCGAAAGACGTCCACTGCTGGACATAGGCCTCCCCCAAGCATCGCCACAGCAACCGGTCCTGCGCCTTCCGCATCCAAATTAATGTATTATAATCAGCATCATCATCATCATCATTTCAGCCGAAAGACGTCCACTGCTGGACATAGGCCTCCCCCAATTAAGGGGGGATATGCCATAATCGCCACGCTTGGCAGGCTTGGCGATCGCAGTTGGTTGGTTAAATACTCAGAGAACGCTGCTGCCCATCCTCTGGTGAATCCCTTAGTCGTCTTTTACGACACCCATGAGAAGAGATAAGGGTGGTGCTATTCTTTAAGTCAATCAGCATGCATCATGCATTTTAATTATTCTAAATTAACAAAATCATAATCAATGAAAAGTAAAAAAAGAATTAAAAGTAAATAAAATCAATCTCAAAGTTTACATATTAGTTTTACATATTCCAATACTAGTAACGAATAAAATCACAATTTGATATAAAAAAAAATATCAACGCAAAATTATCACTGCAAATATTTTAAGACAAATTCTGCAATCGTAAAAAAAAACTGCTGCTCGATACATAAGTTTTTACACTTGTTGCCTAACTCGATCAAAATGTATGGAACAGCAGATTTTACGATTTCAGAGTTGCTATTTGAAGTTTTATAAACGGTGACATCACCAGTATTAAAACTGTATATCACTAATCCACTATTCAAGCGTAGTAGCACTAAATTTACGGTTTTTCTTACGTGACCTTAGTTTATTAGTGAACTAAAAAAAATGTTTAGTAGGAATTAGTCATCACTTCTTCTTCTTCTATCGTGTCGACAAGAGCTACATAATGATAACAGCTCATGCCGTGGGGCAAAAATTAGCCGGTCAGCAGGTTGGTAGTGGGGTGGACTGCCCAGTCACCACTAATAAGAACTCTCAAAAAATTTATGATCGTAATTTTTGATCCTCTTCTTAGGCTAAACTTCAGGTGACGCCGTTCTCCGCAGCACAAAACAGATTAGATTTTGTAACGCATGAACAATGTAACGCATGAACATGAACAAGCATAGACCTCCGAAAGCTGCGATGCAGGCACGTGAAACGCAGACACGTGTCAAATGTCATGTATGTCATATGTGCTTGTCATCTGCCATGCCCTGCGAGTTCTGTACTGCGCTGTGCTGAATCGTCTGCATTTCTCCATACGCTTAGCTTTATGATCTCATCAAATTAGCCTATCGCAGTCCACTGCTGGACATAGGCCTCTCCCAAGTTGCACCTCTGCCTTCCGCATCCAGTCCCCCCCAGCCACTTTCTTCAGGTCGTCGGTCCACCAGGCGGGGGGTGCCTACGCTGCGCTTGCCGATTCGCGGTCTCCACTCAAGGACTCATCTGCTCCAGCAGTCATCGGTCCTTCGACAGACATGGCCAGGTGGTCAGCCCACTGCCACCTCAGCTTACTAATCCTACAAGCTATGTCGTTCACTCGGTTCTTCTCTGGATAATCTCGTTACGGATTTTATCCTTCAAAGAAACTCCAAGCATAGCTCGCTCCATAGCTCGTTGAGCGACTTCGAATTTGTGGACTAGCCCAACTGTCAGTGTCCACGTCTCGGCACAGTAAGTCATGACAGGCAGGACGTACTGGTTAAAGACCTTGGTCTTCAAACTTTGCTGTACTTATGATCTCGATTTCTCATAATTTCTCACAATGCCATATCTATCTTGCCCTTCCTACTTCATCCCAATATTCCAATTGTTAAGGCCAACAATTTTATGGACAGACCTGAGTCCCTTAATGATATGATTGTCTTCATTATAATTGGTCCGTACAGTCATACGTCCACTGAAATTATTGGACATCCAACACCCTTGATTTGTGTGTTGTTTTTAATGAGTCCACTCAAACTGCCTATTGTTTGCTCAAGATTGATTTTAGCTAAGAGGAAGTGTCTTTGCTCTGGAGTTGTTTTTTATTTTTGTTAGGCATTGTGTGCAGGTCTTTCTCAAGAGTTAAATGTTTAGTGAGAATATTCTTCGCTCAATCCTTACTAGAACCAAGTCTCTTTTCATTTCCCTCGTTTTTCTTAAATGTCAAATTATATTTAACGTCCTGTTTATGCCATAGACAATATGATTAAAAAACGTTAGTATTTTAATGGTATATCACTACTTAACACAATAGGGTGAATTTCAACAAATGCCATTTTTTTTATCATATCGGTGAACTTTTTCATTTATATTTTTTTTGTATATTTTTCAGGTTTTATGTAATCTTTAGGATATCAAATATCCCCAAATTTAATATCATCAACGTATCATTTAAGACTAAGGAGAAAATTCAGTTTGAATTCTGGTTTCCACCGATATGACAAACCGGCACCGATTATTTTTTCTGTACACCGATATGTTAAGTTTATCCACCGGAATGATGTACATTTCCAGCGATATGATAATCTATCCACCTTTGAACATCAAAAAGGAAATAGTTAGTAGGTACCTAGGTAGGTAGGTAGGAGAAATACCAGGCTTATTATCTCGATTTTTCGGTAGCGATTCTGTTACATCATTGGTCACTGAAACACTTGTTTGCTTGTTTCGTGCAACATTTGCCTTAGCTTTTTTCCTCTGATAATAAGCACGGGCACTGAATCGGTTTTTTTTTCGTATTGCACAAACGACGACGTGCATGGCAGTCATTTGGCTTCGGGTTGGGATAAGTCCGGCTGCCTTTCGTCTAGCTAAACGTTCTCTATCTTTTCTTAAAAGCTCCTCTCTTAACACAGTATCGCTTTTGAGTTTAGCTTTTCTTATTCTTTCCAGCAACCTCTTTCTCTCTTTTTTCTCCTCCTCTTTTAGTTTTGGCCTCGGCATTCTTAAATAAAATTAAGCTATTATGATGTTTTCTTTTTATCTATTTATTATTTTGTTATTTATTATTATGCACTTACTATTTTTTTAACTAGAACATATTTTCTGGAGAAACCTTTAATGCGTTCCCTCACCATCATCACCTCAGCCTATAGACGTACATTACCGAATACAGACCTCCCCCTAATGATACATTTATACATCATCTACTACCCAGTGGTATCGTGGTAATGATTTTGGCAGTCTATGTAGGTATGTATGTATGAATGTTTGTATGTAGGTATATATGTATGTATATAATGTATGTGTTTGTATGTATATTTGTATGTTCCATTGTTTCCTTGTATACTTAACGAAATGACACGGGATCTACCGATATGATAAAACGACTCACCGAGATGATAAAATGATCTACCGATATGATAAAGCAATCCACCGATGTGACAAAACTGTGCGCTGATAATGAATCAAAACACCGATATTAGATATAAGACACCGATTGATTTTTTCTTATCATTTCGGTGTAAATTATCACATCGGAGGTAATAAAGACCACCGATTACAGCGATATGAGAACAGCGACGTGAGAAATAACACACTTTTTAGAAAATTAGGAAAAATGCATAATATCTAGGATAAATTCAATAACAGTCAATGAAGCTAATTCACTTACTACCTCTGTTAGAACCAAACAACAATAATAAAACTACTCATTACACTAGAAAAATGCAACCACCGATAATATAAAATATTTGTCCGGGGGCAACTGAAGTGGCGTACTTAATTTATTTTCGGGAATATGCAGGATTTGACATACGTCGGTCCTGACTGTGTACTAGAGAACACTAATGAGGGAAATAAAATTGGGGTGGGGACGCTGTCGGACTCGTCGATGTAAAGTTAGGTTTAAATTACTTTTGTCCAGCGATATGAGAACATTTTGCAGGACAAGTACGTTTGTGCCTCTCAGTAATGATAAACGTTAATTAAGTAATAAAATATGCTATATATTAATAACAAAACTAATATTCTATGAAATAGAATAAGTTATATACTTAAGTTACTTATTTTTATTAGTGTATAAGCTTTTTTGTTTGTAAAAAAAGTAGAGGGACAGCACCGATTTGAAATAAATAGAGGTTTATGTATTTATTTCTACCATTGTAATAGTCCTAGGCAAATTATATTTTTGCCACAAGCCAATAACTACCTATTGAATACTAAGAAAAAAAATCAGAACAATATTCCTATTTTCAAATACTAATTTCACCGAAGACAAAAAAATAAGTCATTTGGGAAATTCACCCAATAGTGTTCACTGTTGTGAAAATGATAAATTTTGATTAAACAAAACGATGAGATATACCTGTTTTCGTTATCTGTTTTTTCGTGTTTGTTATTAGCGTTGAGTACTATTTCAGCCACACTATTTCAGGTCAAAACTCATAAACACGTGGAAATGTAGT
Source organism: Asteroscopus sphinx (assembly GCA_949699075.1). Taxonomy (NCBI): domain Eukaryota; kingdom Metazoa; phylum Arthropoda; class Insecta; order Lepidoptera; family Noctuidae; genus Asteroscopus; species Asteroscopus sphinx. The sequence goes on along the minus strand of OX453011.1, from coordinate 3,229,196 downwards.
CAACATAGCCATTTAATTAACATATAAACAAGTGTACTTTCATTCGATAAATCTAATGGTCCAGAAACAAATTCGCATCGCCCACTCGAATTCAAAAATGGAACACGAGCAACCATTTGCAACAGAAAAATGTAACAGCCAATAATTGTGCAGCTATTACTCATTTGTCATTTTAATATTTTTGTTCGCCACTGCGGTGGTCTTCGCGTGAATATGAGGCGTTGCGATTCGTATCGTGCGATTAAATGCGATTTATAAAATTTTATAGATTTATCGCTCGCAGCGTGTGAAAGGTTTTGTGTTCTGATTAGGAGATTGAATGAATAAATTACGTAATATGAGTTTTACTAGTTTACTGCAGTTTTCAGCAAAGAAGAGATACCTATGTTCTGTTTTCCGTCTGGTTCGTAAAAATATGTCATGGGCTCATCATGAATTTGAAAATCACTGTACCGTAATATGCTCCAACTTTGCAAAAATAACCCTACTATGCTTATTTTTTAAATTCATAGTCCTTCTATCGTGTCGATATGAGCTACCCAAAGATATAATAGCTCATGCCGTGGGAAAAATATTAGCCAGTCAGCAGGTTGGTAGCGGCGCTGACTGTCCAGGGTGCGCCGGACGATCAATTAAATATCGTCACTCGTGGAGGTTCTTTTAATGCATCCCAAATTTATAGTAAAAAAAACCAGCCAAGTGTGAGTCGGACTCACGCAGTAAGGGTTCCGTACCACCCATCGTCCTGAAACCCCATAGAAACTGATTTAATTTACGAGAGTTTATCAAAAGACATCAACGAGCATACGCGAAATGTGAATTTTCTCTTCGAATCTCTTTCTTACGCAGGTACCACCACATATGTACCACAAGAACTGATTTTATGTGAATAAATAAATTATAAATTATATGTCTACTTTTGCGATGTTTTTAATATTTGTTGTTAAACTACATAGTATGCACTATAATCAGACCAAGTTTGACTCTGGTATGTATTACCGTTTTGAAGATAGACCAGGAACAAAAACGTTGAAAAAAAAAACATGTTTTTCAAGGTTTCTTTGGTTTTAGACTTTTTTATTTTTAGTATTTGTCGTAATGGACACTATAGTAACACATATTCTGTGAAAATTTCAACTAGTTATCTATTAACGTTACAGCCCTGTGACAGACGGACGGACGGACGGACGTCGTAGCGAGAGTTATAAGGTCCCGTTAGCACCCTTTGGGTACAGAACCCTAAAAAGTTTAATAAATGTTGTCTTTTATAAAATGTGTTGTGTATATAAAAATATGATTTAACTATGATTTACGTACTTGGGGAGGTTTGATAAAACTGTTACTGTGGTTCTGGCAATAACGTTATAAAGTGCCAGTGCATGTCAAAAATTAGGTTAATGTTATTGGGCAAAGTAGGGCTATGTGGGCAAAGTTAGAGCTTCTTACCGTAGTATACAACGTGTTATTGAAATAACTGAAAATCTCAAGGGGTCATTGTACTAATCAGTATGAACAACGTTTACTATGGGACCAAATCTGAAATCGCGAAAAAAAAACAGCTGTACCTAACGACGTCAATAGACACGCGATCTCATTTATGCAGTATGTTCCAAATTCAGTTTACGCAACCGTTGATAAAATGTATGTGTGTTCGCAAGACAGCTGTCAAGTGAACTAATGACAGATGACAGTGTGGTTCCGGAACCATAACTCGTGTAACCATGTTGTTCTTCTAAACGCAACTTATACGTAGTACATATATACATATATTGATGGCTGTACCCTATTTTTTTTCTGTTTATGTGAACACAAATGTAAAGATCAGCTGATTTTTTTCCGCGATCTCAGGTTTGGTCCCATAGTAAAAGTTGTTCATACTGATTAGTACAATGACCCCTTAAGAGGTTTTCAGTTATTTCAATAACACGTTGTATATGGAGGCAGTTATTTACGTCTGTGGCTACCATTATGTAAGTAAGTGTAAGTATTATTATACCATTACCAGCATAAATGATATTTAATACTTTTAAATATCATTGGCTTGGTGCTTTTGCTTATTATTACTATTAATTATTTATTGATCAGACAACAATTATTGGTCCATAATGTGTTAGTAACAAATTTAACTTATTCTATGTTCGTACTTAATAACTAGCAGCGATTTAGTCCGGTTGACTAGCGCCCACACAAGCGGGCTATCAGCCCGGCGGCTATCGCACGCAGGATGGTGTTGGGGCTGCCGCACAGCCTGCGCATTAGAACAACTTTTAAGCAGTGGCGTGCAGTGGCCTACTTCATTTGAATTTAATTGTGGTGTAAGTTATTGATTTTTGTATGTAAAAAGAATAATTTAGTATTAATAGGTCTAATAAAAGATAAATAATCATCGTACATTGAAAAAATAATAATAACTTACACCACTATTGAATTTGAATGAGGTAGGTACTGGGTACTGCCTAATTGCCTATATGCAATGCACGCCACTGCTTTTAAGGTACCTATTTAGAGATCCACAAAATGGCTTTTCATGAGGAAAAGCTTAAAAAGACTATGACGAGAAACATCAATCAAGGGAAGCCTTCTGCAATGAGGAACAGTATACATAATTAAATTCCAGTATCACAATCTGAACATTCAAATCGGTGGGCCCTAACATCGACTTACAAAATACCCAGTCGATTTTGTTCCGATTAAAATATCGATCTCATTTATTTATGTGATAGGTATCGATACTTTTTGTTATTGTGTAATCTCACCTACATACGTAATAAATGTATTGTGATATAATTATGTATACGTATTTGATTGCAGTGTGGTGTGGTGAGAGAAAAGGGCTGTTGTTTCATGGGTCATGAAATAAGAAAATTAAAAAGAAACCTACTGTTGATTAGTTTCTTTGTAACTGTCTTTTGATAAAATAAGTTTTGACAATGTAAATGATGTAATGACGACCTACCTGCTTTCAATTCCAGTTTCGGAAAATTAATGCGCCTGTGTGCAAACCGGTATAAATTTAGAAATCAGAGATTCAGGAGCTCTATCAAATTGTGAAAAGTGAAAAATAAGCACTTAATTCAAAATAATTATTACGTCTTGAAGATTTCTTTAACACCCTTTGATACATGAAAATAAATATTCATTTTTAAACTTTTCAACAGTTTTAATAGCAACACGAGATTCTTCGAATTTTAAATCGCGAATTTAAATATTTATTTTTCGTAAAATGTGGCAGTATTTCAAGACGTACTTTTTTAATTGCAACGCTGCCGTCTCAAGGAATCAACTCATACAGCCTACGGTCTTAACTGAAATAAATGTTTCCGTGAAGTTGTGAGGCGGTATTAACTCACGTAGGTTCTTTCAAAATCAATTTTCTTGTTTACACTGACCACTAAAAGGGGGTATTCGAAGGCCATTACTTAGACAGGATACTTACTTGTTAGGGTTGGCTATAACTTTCATACAAAACTTCTTAATTTAACTTCAAAAATAAATGATATGCTTCCATAAGATTAGCCCCCAAATAATTACCTACATATTTGGGTTTTTTGAAGAGAACTAGAAGTACAATTTTTTTTTTTCAATTTACATTTATAACTAGTTGTTTACTTTTCACTACCAGAAATGACATTCTTTGAACTTACACTCATAAATTAAAATATTTCCATTTTAAAATTGTGTGTAAGATGCTATTATCATTTCAATGTTAATAATACGAAATATGGAAACTAGGAACACCATACCAAGGCCGTACAACACACCATCTTTGCCTCTAAAATTTAAAAACCTGAAACGTCAACCCTGCGAGCGCGCGGGCTTTTCTACGAAAGCACTTATGACAGATCCCGATAACCGAATTTTTCAATTAAGTGTCATAATCGTACCAAGCCTGGTACTTTACGGGAAATTTATTATTTTAACATACAATTTTGTACGTGCAATCCTTCATTACGTTCTGCTGAGAGACTCAATTGCGAACGTCCGTATTATAAATATTGGATTACCGAGAAAGTACTGCGAGTATAATTTTGTTGTGTTTTGTTTGTTATAATTTAGTGAAAATCGATGTCCTTGGTTTTTTGGACTTCAATCATCATCATTTTTATTATGGATTTGTTTAACTTATTATTTATATTGATTGATTTTGATAAGCTTCTATTTAATGGTGGAACTTATGGTAGATTCGTTGTATTTATTGAGCTGTATAAAATATATCAAGCCAATGCAGCGTCTTGGAACTTTGTAAGATTTAAATGTACGCACAAAAATAAAACATAACACGCAAAGGTCTTATTTCCTTCATAACAACTATACAATTAAAATTAATAATTGTGAAAATCACAATAATAATATGATTAAATTATTACTTCGCACGACGAACATCGTCTTTCAATGTAGAAAATCTACGTGTCCGGAATAAATTATCGCCTAATTAACGTTAAATAATATAATTCTCACGTCACATGATACCGTAATGAGAATCAACATATTTCGCATAGTTTGACACCTACAAAAATGTGAAGGCGAAAATTTTTAATGGCTGCCATTCACACAGACATGTAACGCAGGTAGGTTTAGGTTAAAACAATATTTGTAAATTTTTACAATAGTGCTTACACCTAAAAATATTCACAGTCTAACTAAAGAATGAATTTGGAGTAGTTGGGAGATCATTATAATGATACTGATCATCAAAAAAAAAAATTAAGTGTTAATATAGCAATGCTCGCCAATTGAAGTAATTACAAATGACGTAACACGAAACTTCATCATCATCATCCTCCTCGCCTTTTCATAATTAAGTTGGGTCGCCTTCCAGTCGAATCAACGAAACACGAATATTTCTTGTAAAAATATGTGAAATATTTCTGTATCCATGAGTGCTTACGGACTAACGGCCAAAATTTATATCCAATCTATCCACGATTTACCCTACTGAAGATAGAAATTTGACATATTTTGTATGGAGCTTATGTCAAATTTCTGTCTCTAGGGGCAAATCGTGGATAGATTGGATATTAATATTATTGGATATTATTAATTAAATTGAATGTTAAAATAATTTATTAATTGTTATTTTAAAATAGTTAATTATTTTTATATAATAATGATGAGTGATGATGATGATGACTTTCATAGAAAAATGAGTTTAATAATGTTTAATGTAACTCTTGTTAGTAATTATGAATGTTTTAGTGTTTTGTGACTTTAAATTCAGATTTATCTATCATTTGCATGCTATGTATGGTAAATGTGCCGTACTCAATAAAATTGTACCTGACATCTGTATCTACCACATTTAAGCAAATAAAGAAATTGAAATTGAAAATTAATTTTGGCCGTTAGTCTTTTTCTAATTGATGTTAGGATCGAGTTCTAACATGCGTTACGGATTAAAATCATATTCACTCCCGACTGGATTGAGTTGGTTGATTCTGTATCAATCTAATTTAAATTCGAGTTAGTTAGTATCCATTCTTACTGTATTCCTCTAGGAATTGACATGAGCGATTTGGTTCAGAATTCAAACCAGTCGAGAGTTAGGCCCCAGAGCTACGGTAAAATTGTTACTGTACGGTGTAACAGCAATGTATAATCTATAAACGAGGATGCACAATAAAAAATGTCCTCTCCCACCTCGTTAAAGCATCCTCAATTTGCCTACGTTTATCCTCCAATTATCCTCATAAGGTACCGTCCCAATGTTTTGATTAAAATGAAAATTTTAAAGTTTAAAGCGTTTTTCGATTTTTTGTCCGCAATTATAACTTTTGACGGATATTTATTGCGTACTGCTTTTGTTTCCAGTTTTCAAGGTTGTAGACATTTTCTTATTTTTAAATGGGTAGGATAAGGGAAAGTGTTTTTTTTTAATTTAAATTACCTGCTAAGTAAAAAAAATATCATATTTGAGGTAGTTCTAATGTAGAAAAATATATTAGAAATTTAACCATAGCACGTCCAAGTATAAAAAATGTGCGAGAAAGTTTTTGTCAATTTATAGGAGTACGTTTTTTACCTTTGACTGTTTAAACGGTAGTTATTTCACCAAATCTGCAAAACAAACGCAGAACTTTTTAAATCTAACTAAAAATTAATTCAAGCGCAACATTTCTAGTTAATTAACAATTATATATTGAGCTCTTATTATTAAAACATTCCAAGTAATATTCTTACCATATTTCACCACAATCTCGCCCCGTTCATTCAAATTATTTTAACTGAGATGAGGCTCAAACCATGTTCTCTTAAACTTAAGACCATTGTTAGCTTGAAGACAAATGTTTATTTGCTATGAGCACGGAATGTTTAAATATATGCACAATTGTAGCAGAAACTGGGTGGTTTTAGATACAACGTGTATGTGTGTAATAACGTAGCTACTAGACGTTGATTTTATTACTATGACATAATAAAATATTGTTATTAATTATGAATTATGATGATGTATATTTGGTGGTTATGTTATTGTGTATTTTTTAAAAATTAATGTATTTACCTAATAATTTTGATTTATTGAATTGTAACTGAAGTGATTATTTTTCAAACACAATGTAAAAATAGTTTCTGAATAAATAAATTGAAATTGAATTGTAAGTCATATTCGGAAAGCTCATTTAATTTTAGGGAATGTTCACTATTATTTCAGGGTTGACCAGTATAATAGTAGTAGATACAGTTGATTTATTCACAAAAATGTATAATTATCTTTAGACATAAAAACTATTTGCTGCGTTTTAAAAATATACTGTAAAGTAAAAAGTATTAGTGCAATAATATAAAGTAAAACCGACCAAGAGCATGTCGGGCCATGCTCAGTATTATAGGGTTCCTAATTACAAACGAATCAAATTGAATATTAATCATTATTTTAGTTTTTGTAAACAGCGCCACCTAAAGCTAAATTGAAGAAGTGTCTCATATCAATATAACACAAAGCTACTTTTTGTGATTTTTTTAAATAGGAAGTAACTAAAGGAGCATTATTTGCACTGATCATTTTTTTCTAAGATCAATGACCTTTGAACTAGGACGTCTTAAGTATTTTGCAGTTTTCTCACTATAACTCCAAAATTTATGATCACATTATACTCAAAATAATTTTAAATGAGAGTTTTTATAAAGTTCTATCAATGTGGAAGATTATAAGTTTCTACGTTGCATAGTTTAGAAATGGCAGGGGGGGGACACATTGCAAGCCACTTTGGCGAGCTATATTTCGCAGATGGTACACCTGATAAAAAAGTTATGTATGAAACATTACCTTCATTTTAGTAGACCTATTCAATGATACTCCACAGGAGGGGGTGCAGTGAAAAAAATTTTTTCATCCCCATTTCACATGTATGGGCGCCACCCCTAAAGAACGTAAATACTATTTTTTTATTCTTTTAAAATTGAGATTTATATGTAGACTATTTTTTGACGAAATTTCATTTACTTATGTTTATAACTGTAGAAGTTATTAAGCTGTAAAGGATTAGGACAGACGGACAGACGGACAGACGGACGGACATGACGAAACTATAAGGGTTCCTTGTAGGACTACGAAACCCTAAAAAGCACGCGTGCGTTATAAGCTACATTATGATCCTAAAAGCAGTGCAATAAGAACCACTTTACGAGCAAGTATGTTGAAAACTCTATTATAATTGTGAAATTGCTTCTTATTAAATTAAACACAAAAATAATTTAGTACCAACACGCTAACCAAGATTCAAAATGTATTATCCTTCATTCACATCCATATCATCACACGTAACAACATAAACAACACAACCTTAAACCTAGACCTTGATAAAATCCATATTCAAGCCAACACATGGTTTGAGACCAACAACATACAACATAACATCGCGAATATATTTGCAATTAATATCAGCACCAATAAATATAAGGGCTCGGATAGCGACGATAATATCACACATGCGACGTCACCCGTCGTCACGTATGGACTCCTCCTTATTTATATCAATATCAGATTTCAATTTATGATCGTACGAGTTGGTCGTGTACTTGAAACCTATGCTTATCATCCTACATGGGTTTCTTTCTAGTAATATTAATGATGTGTTTGTGGGGATCCGTACGCAAAGAGTGCCAATGGAACCCTATTACTCTGCCTGCGCCGTCTGTCCGTCCGTCCATCCGTTTTCCTGTCTGTCACAGGGCTGTATATTTTTAACTGCAATAGGTCATCATCATCATTTCAGCCGAAAGACGTCCACTGCTGGACATAGGCTTCCCGAAAATGGGGGGATATGCCATAACCACCACGCTTGGCAGGCGGGTTGGCGATCGCAGTTGGTTGGGAGAACGCCGCTGCCCATCCTCTAGTCACACTCTAGTGAATCTATTAGTCACCTTTTACGACACCCATGACAAGAGATAGGGTGGTGCAATTTTGGAGATTTTCACAATTTGACACTTATTTAAAAGAATGGCTATTGAAATATTAAAGTATCATAGACCAATAAACTAAATAGTATCTAAGATTAGATTATTTTGTTGTTGTCTTTCACAGGGCTGTATCTTTGTAACGGTAATAGATAACTAGTTGAAATTTTAACAGAATATGTTAGTATAGTGCCTCACGAATATCATTTGTATAACGACAAATACTAAAAACTAAAAAAAAACAATTTTCAAAGGGGATCCCCATACAAGAAACCTCTAAAAATGCATTTTTTCTACGTTTTTTTTTTCATGCTCTATCTTCAAACCCGTAATACACCAGTAATATACCAGCATTAAACTTGGTCCGATTATAGTGCATACTATGTAGTTTAGCAACTAATACTAAAAAAAAAAACGAAATGTGTGCTGGGACACATAGTAGAAGTGAAACTTCAACGGACAAGTGGAAAAACGAATCGCAATGGACAAGTGGAAAAACGAATGACAACGGACAAGTGGCAAATTTATTTTATCAAACAAAAAACTTGTTATTAATTATTATTAATGAATTTAAATACAATGCTGACAAATGTACGTAGTGGTCAGTGTCGAACGAAGTTTAAGCATTTTCATACCAAAAACATAGATGTCGCTAGTATGCTACCGAGGCTAATGATCTGACTAACAAGGTATAAAAACTCATGCGCTGCTGTTGTCTAAAAAATGGTATAGATGGCGTAAATTTAGAATTCTATTTCTTCTACAATGATTCAACGAAAATTTAGTTTTCCAGTTTATTTGCTTTAATTTTTTGTATGTTTAATTTGCCTATTTATTAGTTAAATTTAACAAATCCTTATCCACAAGATTATTAATGTATAGTTATGTTGGAAAACGTAATTTGGTAAATAACACCAAAACTTAAACATATCAATTGCTTTTTCTAGTTATACGACTGCGCGGATTGTACGATCTGCAAGGTTAAGCTGCACTTGCCGCGGTCAGTCTTGGGATGGGTGACCGTTTCGTTACACATCGAGACCCCTCCGTGCCTCGGAGAGCACGTTAAGCTGTCGGTCCCGGTTGTCATACGAATATCTATGGCAGTCGTTACGGGTAGTCAGAAGCCTGAAAGTCTGACAACTGGTCTAACCTTCGAATGTCAGTATTACCCAGTAATTGGGTTGCGGGGGTCTGATGGCAGTCGCTCCGTGTAAAATACTGATGTTCAGCCGCATCTGGCTAGACTGAAAGCCGACCCCAATATAATTGGGAAAAGGCTCGGAGGATGATGATGATGGATGACTAATATTTTTAACGCATTTACGCAATTGAAGTTATATCTAAAGATATAAATTGTAAAAAGAAAAATTCTGATGTCACCAAAAGACGTAAGTGTAAGTTAAATTCGACATCTAAGTTATCGGTCACGTTAGCATATCGGTGACTGTGTTAGACTAATGACATGAGAGTCACAGGTTCGAAACCTAGTAGAGCCTTTGGTCTTTTTGACTTTATTTATGCGGCCGTAACGCTTTTTCGTGACAGAAAAATCCTAATACCCCCGTCTATATAGAAGTTTCACTTCAATAGGACAAACATAGAAATATGTGCGTAAGAAAGAGATGCAAAAATTCATATTTCGCGCACGGTACGTTGATGTCTTTTGAATAAATCTCGTAAATTAAATCAGTTTCTATAGGGTCGATGTATGATACTGCGCCATTTATCACGTGATATCAAATATTATTTTTTCTCACATTCGCAGAATCTTATATTTATCAACTACTGTGTAATTGGCAAACAGCAAATATCTCATATAACTAATAGCAGAAGCGATTGCTCTCTGCAAATTTATTAGCCCCGCTGGATATATGATATTCCCAGGCACAGTAGTATAATACGCAATCATTTGAACAAATACGCAGACGTTCAAATAGGCATAATTATTTATATAATCTTTCTAGATGTTGGCTCATTTTACATTTCAGCTCCCTTTTCAATAGGTGAAAAAAAAAAAAAAACCTTACTGCGAAAAACAAAACTAAATACATCAAAACAAGATCAATTTCTGCAGTCAGTAGCAGTTATTGGAACATAGTTCCTTATCGCGCGTTGTGAAAGGGGGCTAGACGGAAAAAAATCTTACGAAAAGTTGTCACGACACTTTTTTTTTTTTTATAGTATTGGATGGCGAAACGAGCTAAAGGCCCACCTGATGTTAAGTGGCTACCTTTGCCCATAACAACTGCAATACCGAATCGAAAGGAACTTCGTTCCATCCGGGTGTCCCTTGAAACCTCTCAACTTTTTTTTATTTAATCTGTGTTTGTCACCGACTGCAGAAAATGATTTTGTTTTGATGTTTTTAGTAGTGTTTCTTGCAGTAGGGTTTCTTTATCTTAATTTTCAAAAACGTCTCTTCAAGCCCTTCATTTAAATACCTCACATGACCCCGTCACGATTTTTTTTCTCTTCACTTAATGGCGACTATTGGCGACTAAAATCCACCATGTTAGTTTTTTTCAAAAGTGTCACATACGAAGTCAAGACGAATTTAATTACATCTCATCTTTTATTTAAACTCTGTTCATACGTCATTAAGAGGGAACATAGAAACGGAAATAAAAACATACATACTAACATACAGGCACAGACATAGTAAAAATATAGACTAAGTGCTGCGAACAACCATAGTGAAGCCAACAAAAAACGTGCTCCTTCATGTACAACCAGTGCTCACGCACACATATGCACCTTAAACCGTGCTCACCCCTCTCAGTTCACATGTTGCGGCATCTTCCAATAAGCATCGCGAAAAAAAATATCCTTCAGGTGCATGGTGTGTACGTGAGCACTGGTTGTACATGAAGGAGCACGGTTTTTGTTGGCTTCACTATGGTTGTTCTCAGCACTTAGTCTATGTTTTTTACATGTCTGTGCACACTGGTTAAAACATTACCTTCCTTTTGGGTTTCACCGCAGTCGGGTAAAAGCTAAAATGCCCATTAAAAATCTATAAAGTAGCTTTCCATAAAAAATGAGCTCTTTCTTTACCTTGGATGGCACGCCTTGGTTAACGCGTTACTATGATTTTCAATTACCATAAATTTGTGCAACACTATGGCCCATAACGCGTCACCTAGGCCATAATAAGCAAGATCTTCGTTTGGTTACAAACTTAGTAAAACTAGTTTTAAGTCTAGGATAAATTATTATTATCACACCTACTTTAATATTATCTACATACTACAAGATCATTAATTAGATACTCCAATCGATCCGTCACCCTAAGTTCTTAGCTTTACGTGAAAAAAGTGCAACCTTCTATTTGGTTTGATCACCGGCATATTATGCCGAGAGGCTTTCACCTCTAATTTGTCAGCCCAAATAATGTTAAAGAATTTATCCACCTACCAGCGGGTGCATCTACTGACTTGGTTGAAAATTATTTTTATGCAGCAGTAGAAATCAGTTTGCAATAACTTTTGCTCATCAACATAATCATGGTGTCAGTTTCGTTACATGGGCAGCAGACTCAATGGGTATATAAAAAAACTAGACTCAATAACTTAATATATCATTATAATAAAACAAAGTTTAATCGGATTAAATCACGGATATTATTTAAATTGGTTTTCCTGACGTTTCGAAAGCCTTGCAGCATTTGGTGGTCGCAAGTAGACTAAGATGACAATCGTCTTTACAGATGTTTCTAAAAATCTATTTAAATAGTTTTCGCGATCACTACACATTATAATAAAACAAAGTTTAACCGGATTAAATCGCGTATATTATTTAATTTGGTCTTTTTAATTGGCGATGTAATCCGGTTAAACTTGTTTTATTATATAATGTGCAGTGATCGCAAAAACCTAAGAAACTATTATATCATTTTATTAGTTAGGCAAAATAACCCTACTCTAACATCTCTTCTTCACAATTCTTGATCTCTGCCACAATCACAGCGGTAGGAACAAATACAAATGGATCTCTCACGGCTTTGCTTATTGATATCAACATGGGAGGTGCCAGTTTATTCGCTTTTAATTGGACGCATAAAACCGGCTCTGGAATTGATTTGGTTATTGATTAAAGTTTAGTCATTGTAGTGGAGTATAATTACGTCATCGGACATTGAGAAAGGGCTGTGACTTGTGACTTTGTTATGGTCTAATTTGTCTTTAAATGCAATGCAGATATTTGATAGATTATCATCAAGCATAACCCTGTTAAATGACAAAATCTCTAAATAGCATTATATTCAGAAAAGGACAATTTGGTTGTTACAACTGCAAGACCTTAGTTTATTAGGATTCCGTACCCAAAGGGTACTAACGGGAACCTATTACTCTCGCTACGCTGTCCGTCCGTCAATCCGCCCGTCCGTTTGTCGGTCACAGGGCTATGTCTTCGTAACGGTAATAGATAACCTGATGAAATTTTCACAGAATATGTGTTGCTGTGAGGTGTATCACGACAAATACTTAAAATAAAAAAAGTCAAAAACCAAAGGGGGTCCCCATACAAGAAACCTAAAAAAACATGCATTTTTTTTGGGTCTGATTATAGTTCATACTATGTAGTTTAGCAACAAATACAAAAAATAGGGCAAACATAGACATATGTGGTAGTACCTGCGAAGAAAGAGATGCAAAAATTCACATTTCGCGTACGTTCGTTGATTTCTTTTGTTAAACTCTCGTAAATTAAATCAGTTTCTATGGGGTATCAGGTCGATGGGTGGCACGGAACTCTTACTGCGTGAGTCCGACTCACACTTGGCCGGTTTTTCTGTCTAGTCCTTGGCTTAAAAACTGATTCTGTTCAGTTTCTGAAAAGGTGTTGAAGGGAACGACTGTTTAGTGGTTTTTGGAAAGATAGCAATCATTCTACGCAAATATTAATAACATTCTATATTACTATAATCGTTGAGAGGACAAACTGGAAAGAGCTGAACCATTAAGCAAATTATTGGCTAAAAATACTTTATTACCAAGATGAAAAAGAAGATCACTCAAGAAACAAAAAATGAAGTGTTAACCTAACAGCATAATAGTTCATCATAATCAATTAAACACAATGCAGCGCTAATGCGTCAATTAACCACAAAAACGTCATCGGAAACATAAACAAAGGGAAACATTGTAAAAACAGGTTGATAACGAACAAGTTGTGGCCACATGCGACCATTTATATGGTGGCTGCGAAGCTTACAAATAGCTGAACACATCGCGATAGTTTATATTGAACGACCGCCTAGGAATCTCACACCATTTTGTATAGAAACGGTAATATTGACACTTAGGTCTTACTAATATCTTACGCTGCTTCAGATGAGGGCGACCCAAGTTGGTAGCTTGAGCGTGGTGATTTTCCAATACAGTTTTTTTATTTTTCTTATTCTTAACGGGCTTGCGTTTTACCGCCACCTCACCTGATGTTAAGCGATGGTGCGGTCGACGATGGTTGACGCTGGCCCAGCAAAAACCTATTCACTCGAGCCTTGAAGACCACCAGATTATACTTCTCGGGAAACACTGACAGGGAATTCCACTCTTTAGCGGTACGCATGATAAAGCTATTAGCAAACCGGTTCGTGCGTAAGGGTGGAATATCTAGCACATAACGGTGGCGCATCGCCGTGCGTCTGGTCGTCCGATGATGGAAAGGGCTTGGGGGAATTAAATTGTGCAATTCCAACGCACACTCGCCGAAATGCATTCGATAAAAAACTGATAGGCTAGCAACTCTGCGCCGATGCTCGAGACTTTGTAGTTTGGCATCGACCAGCGCATCGTTGCCAACGAGCCTCTTGGCGCGCCTCTCAATCGACTCGAGAGTCACCAGTTGATATGTAGCCGAACCATCACAGAGATCAGAGCAGTACTCCATACAGGACCGAACTTGTGCTTGGTACAAATAGTAAATATCTTGTGACCTATTTTAATAGTGGCAGTAGTATGACTGTGATTTAACCTAATAATGGGATGGTGGGTCTTTTTAGAATCTTTTCTATGAATAATTTAACTTGTAACTACAATGACTGGCCATTTTGTATCAATTATTTAATCTTTCTTGGTTTAAGCCATTGCTAAAATAAAAAATAAAATAAAACTTTATTTCGGGCATCTAGTGGGTCTACTGGTACTATAAACCAAATAGAACAAATTAAATAATATAAATTACAATTACATTAAATAACATACACACATAAAAAATAAAACAATAATAATAATAAATATAGTAATTTAAATGTGATAGCAATTTTACCCTAGGTTCGCCTACTACTTATTATGGAGTCGCATCCAGTGGGCGAACATCGGGCTATCCCACCTATCAGCCAGCGCTCCCAGGATGGTGTTGGAGCTGCCAAGAAGTGACGCGCACCTTTTACGAATGATCGCTTGAAATCCGTCAACCTGCGCGTCTGCGAACATGCCCGACGCGCTGCAGAAACGCGGCAGCCGCAACAACACCCTGAACGCGTTATTAAACTGGACGCGCAAGTCGCTGTATGACCGCTGGGTGTAGTCTACCCACAGGCTGCACGTGTAAAAAGACTGGCATTAAGCTTTAAACAACGTCACCTTCACTGGTGCTGTACACCGTGCAAACCTGCGGGCTAACATATTGCAGCGGACAGACAGCGACCTGCGCTCCCTTACAATGTCTGTGTTGTCTTTTAGGTCCGCGTCGACCCAGTGACCCAGATACTTGAACTGTGACACTACAGTCAGAGCAGTGCCACAGAGAATGACTCCCGGCAAAGTATACGTTTTAGTGCGCGCCTTAAATATCATAAGTTCACTCTTTTTTACGTTGTATCTGAGACCGTGGGACTCACAAATTGATAACAACCGTTTTAAAGCCTTAACTGATGGGCTCAGCGGCACCATATCATCCGCGTAGCTAATATTGTTGACACACACCATCGATATGACATTATTAAAATTAGTTCACAATTTGAATACCTAAACTAAAAGCATTAATTGGTTTCTAATATTTATCTGGTTTGTTATAAGATCTCCATGTATACGTATTATGTCTATTGAAAATGTGATCGTATTTTCACTTTCCTTATTCATTACTTTCATCTTACTTTTCCTCAATTTTTAAAGGTCGAGCATTTATTTATTTTGCTTTAATTTCCACATTACCTTATTCTCTCTTTATTTGCTCACATTGACTGGAAGAAATCGCCTTGAGCGATAAGACCGCCCATTGTACATATCTTCTATATAAGTCATGTATGTTGCTTATTTTTAACCCACACCCCATTCGCGAAGATGAATGGTATACATATAGGCATGTGTTTTTCTCACATGCTTCCCCACAAGATATGTGACCAGGCAAAAAAGGTTTCCAATTAAAAGGATTTAAGGTCCCATTACGATGAGATCTCCGCCCGATCTGAGACCATTTAATTCATATCTCACGTATTCTTTGTGAAATTCAAGAAACTGGTAACAATGTTAAAGAAAGCTTTGCAAGAGAATGTCCAGGTTATAAAAGTCTTTAATGTCTTTCGTGTCAATTGTTTGGCGTTTATGTTTATGATGAAAAGTGTCGTCTAGAATTTTTATGGTATCTTGAAATGAGTGAGGATGAGTGTGGTAGTATTACTTAGGAAGTTGTAAGGGATAATTGAGGACGGATCTAGTCGTACCTGGGACTCGCCCTCGACAGCCGGTGGGACTTTGATCCGCACTTTAAGTGGTTGGAACCCAAGCTGTTAGGGGCCATGGCTGCGCTATCGCGGCTACTGCCAAACTTGGGAGGGCCAAATGCCTTCTGCCGGAGGCTCTACAAGGGGATCGTACGGTCCATGGCCTTTTATGGGGCCCCAGTGTGGGCAAACGCCCTGACGCCAGGCAATGTCGCGCTGCTGCGTAGGCCGCAGCGTGCGATGGCTATCAGGGTGATACGGGGGTATCGTATGATCCCGTGTGAAAAAAAAAGGACGGATCTAGTCATTAGTAACTTTGTTGTAAACATTGTTTTTGTATCGGTTCTGAGATTAGGAACTCGCTTTTTTGTTGTTTTAGGACCTGTTATTAGGAGCTGTTAATACTATAACTAGACTCCAGCAATATAAAAGATGGCACTAGAGATTAAAATAGTGGTGGCCTTATTAATCGACTTCAATATTATTCCATAACGGGCTTGAAATAAATAGCTTGTATCCGAACTCGATCATAATTTCAAATTGCGACACTATCCAAGTTAAACCAACTAACTAACTATCTAATTTAAATAATCTGATAAATAATCTCATTAAATACACACCAATAATTCCATTTAATCTGACGTGGACTTTCAAAATATCATTAAAAATGATCTTGAATTTCCCTTGAGGTCATATATTTGTGTGCCTATTGAGAAGCTAATATGGAATCGATAAATAACTCGATACTAGAACATGCGATCCAGTAATAAATAAACTTTGGATATAACCGATAAGTATCGTTTTTTTACGGTTATTTAATTGGTGTCATTAACGTCTGCTGTATTGATTACAATTTATTACTTTCAAAGTTTCTAGTAATATGATTTAAAGTCTTATTTTAGTAGGCCGTTAACTTCTTTGTTTGTACCGATCGCGATCGTTTATCGGTACCTGCTTCTTACTTTGTAAAGTAACTACCTGAGTATCTGTGGAGTTGTTTTATGGAGATATAATGACTCCTGTGTCTTTAATTTCACTATGCTGTACCAGTGTGCGTCTTTCTTCAACATATATTGCTATTTCTAAGTGTAATTCTATATTACATCTGTGATCCGTGATCGGAGATGACGGCTGATGGAGATGTATGGAAGAAAAAGACATGCTGCGCCGACCCCAAATAAATTGGGATGAGGGCAGGAGGATGATGATGATCTGTGATCTAATTGATGTACTGTTCTAATGAATGCTGTAAAGATTAAATGAATAATCAAATCAGTAGTACCACAGATAATATAATACTATAGGTAGTACCAAAACTATTACTAATATTTAATTTTGAATGGAAATGTTTAGGCATGCATTTTATCCTCGCTTTACGTCATATCATATGATTAAATAACTATGTTCCGTGTGATGCCGGTCATAAAGAATTGCATCACCCTATCTCTTCTCGTGGGTGTCGTAAAAGGCGACTAAGGGATTCACCAGAGGATAGGCAGCAGCGTTCTCTGGGTATTTAACCAACCAACTGCGATCGCCAACCCGCCTGCCAAGCGTGGCGATTATAGCATATCCCCCAACATATGCTTGGGAGGCCTTTGTCCAGCAGTGGACGTCTTTCGGCTGAAATTATGATGATGAAGACTACTACATCTGTAATAATCTGTATTATATTTAATAACCGTGCTTTATTTATATTCTAATCTTTGTACAAGCCGCCTCATTTAGTATTTTAATATCAGAAATCGTCTCACCTTAGTTTAATTTTAAATATTGGACTATCATATACGTGGAATTGGATTGTCATGTCTTTCCAATCAATTAAAGACGTGTTCGGATCATTTAACACGAACCAGTGCAATGAATTCCAAAATGGAGGCAACCTATCAAAGCTAGCGGGAATCTGTTTGTTCTTCCCACAATGAAATCGGTTCAATAACTTCGCAAATTGAATTGTATTTTGATGATTAATAAGACCAGTGCACTGATGGATAGATAGATGTATAGAATATTCTTTATTGTGCACCATTAACAATACCAAAATCTTAAGACAACATGTCAATTTGGGGTACATTGGCGGTCTTATCCGCCAGGCCGGTCTTATCACTTAAAGCGATATCTTCCAGACAACCTTTAAATGTTGTCACCTAGTTCAGGAGACAGAGCTCCATTATTATGAAACATATTTGGTTGCTAATAAACGTTATTTTATTTATTACTAGCGGCCCGTCCCGGCTTCGCACGGGTGGACATGAAAATATAGCCTGTTACTCAGGGTGAATGTAGCTTTCTAATAGTGAATCCTCTTTATAATATTGTTAAAGGATAGATATAGATTTAATGGACAAGGAAGACGTGAAAAATAGATGGGGGCAGTCTGTGGTATACTTTGGCATACATAATTAATCATAAATTAAAAATAAATAAATACCTACCATAGAAAATATTACACTACTACTGCTATTAGGTATTGTTATTGATGATGACAGACAAATAAAAATATTTTTAACTAATTCAGTACAGTTGCTGATAAAAGCTCGAATGAATAAAGATAAAAGAATGATTGAGGATTTGGCTAATAAAATTGGTGTGTAGTAGAAACGAGTCTCTAAGCAAAATAAATATAGAAATTGAACTAAAGTTCATTAATGTTGACTGTTTTTATTGCAGATGGTACAGTCAGCTGAAACGTAAAGCAAGCTGAAATTAAAACGTAAATTAAAGAAAAAACTTTATATCTCACAAACCAGGTATAGGTACAGGATTCAATCCATACTTTTTCTTAAATTAACGTTTTTGTTTCGTCAAGTGTATACATCTTTGCACAGCTGACTGTACAGTACAACTGACTCATACATTCTCCAATATTTTGAATTATCCTTACTATAGATAATTTAGAAATTAATGAAGATGAGTCTTTTCTAAAGAAAGTTTCTACAACATCATTCATGGTATTTAGCCTTTTTGCCACGTTCCAAGGATCTATTGTAAGGGATAATTCAACGTTCTAGACACCTGTCAGTGTATTTAACGCGAAAATAGTTCTGAAATATCCTTCACAACAGAACCTCTGTTTGAAGAAACATCACATTTGTCTGTAAATATATCACTCAATACTAGTAAATAAAGTCTGTAGACAGTTAAATTACTCTAGCTTCCGTATCGCGCTGAGTATTAAAAACAACTTCTATAACCCGACCTATTTCATTCCCAGCTTTATTGTTTTCGATATAAGTTTCAATATTGAATACTGAATTAAATTCATAAAAAATTGAATCGCTCGATTCATTTTCAATTCTATTGCCTACTGCTAAGTTAGAAATTTTAATAATAGACGACTCTTCGTTGACTGCACGTCCGATGCTAATTTTAACTTTATCGTCCTCAAGTTTGAGTTCAAATTTCTTTGCAATAACATTCTAGAGTTGTTCTGCTACAATTATTTAGTGGCAACGCAAGATAACTAACGAGGTATCACAAGTCTCCGTGTGGACCTTTGGAAATGTCTGAATTTCTAAAGCAGACTACTAAAGGGTGGACCGACAAATTGTTCCTATTGAATTGGATATGCGCTTGCGCGTCTAAATGTAGGCAGCAATTATTTGAACGGCTTCTTACTTTGGTATTCGTTTAATGAACATTGTTTTCTGGTTTCCTTTGGTGCGGCATGAATGGTAGGAGATAATGTGGGGACAATGATTTGTTTCTATTTGTGGGAGTATCTACTTCGTTTGTTTTGCGTTTTGTAGTTTAGTGTTTTTGTTGGGAATTGGAGCTATTAATGGTGCCTAATGGGATTTTTGAGATACTTCTTTTTTAAGGTAAAAAGAGTCTTTGTTCTTCATTCTGGTCATGAGAACAATTACTAAGGAAAGTCAGTTAGCATTTTTAACATACCTAAAGGAATGTTTTTGAATTGAGTGTACCTATACCTACCCTATATACTTAAACACACATAAACACCTTCACCTAACCATAAACAGACAATACTTTTATTCCCAAATTGGTTTTTGTTTTTAATTTTATCTTCATTGCATGATTTCCTTTTCGTTTTTATTTTGTTGTAATGACATTACATGGTATAATCCTATAACTCATTTTTAAGGGGAACACACTGGCTCCTGTAATACAGTAATTACAAGCGCAGGAGTCAGGAAATTCTATAAAATGTACAAAGTAATATGCCAATAATGATTATGAATTACTTAGATCCAAATACTGTAGTAATAATTTGTAATGTACGACTATTGTTGGAAACACACTTCAATATCATTTCTGTTGAAGACGATTATATCCATGGAAGTGAGGAAGGTAGTATTCTTACAAGGTTATATCCAATAACCAAATATTACTAAATATCTAAACTAATTACGGATTAACATGGAAAAAAACTTACTCAGCACCATCTAGTCCCAAACTAAGCAGAGCTTGTGCTATGGGTACTAGAAAATGGATATAATACTTATATACTCTTTTTTTTTTAAATACATACTAATTATACATAAGAAACACCCAGACCAACACAAACACTTATGTTCATCACACAAATATTTGTGTCCTGTGGGAATCGAACCCACGACCTCGTGATCAGCAATCCGACCCTCGAACCACTAGACTACAGTATTAAACTAAACTGCTTATGGTACGTATTGTCTTTATAAACTTATCATCATTTAGTGTTTAGTAGTGCAGCTCCTTTGTGAAAGAGCTCGTCCGGGGAAGTACTACCACCGTACCTACTTCTCTGCCAAACAGTGATGCTCGCATTACTGTGTTTCGGTCTGAAGGGTACGGGTGCCGGTGAAATTACAATCACATGAATCTTTCCATCTTCATGTCTCAGTTTGGCGAACCGACTTGTGGTACCATTTAGGTAACAGCCTAGGTGGTATTAAAGTTGTTATGGGCAAAGGTAACCGCTCAACATCAGGTGGGCCTTTAGCTCGTTTCGCCATTCTATACTACAAAAAAAAACCCTCCTGCCCATTCCAATTTATTTGAGGTCGGCACAGCATGTCTTTTTCTTCCATTGTCTTTATAAACTACCGACCGTAATATTCTCCAAACCACAAGATTTTAAATAAAACTTTAATTTAAATAAACAATTTAAAATCACAACAAATAACCACATAAAAATCAAAAACTCATTTTAAAAGAAACAAAATAACGTCGCCCCCACCGCGATTTTAGTTGTACACAATTAAAAATCGTAAGATAATGTAAATCGAGAACATTTAGTATCGATTTTATAATCGATTAAATTGACATGTACGAAATTGAGTTTCACACCGAAATGAGATAATTTAAAAAAATATCGTGTACAGTATTCATTTTGAATGTATCGTGATAAAATATGCAGGAAACGAACGAATTTAAATTTTAGCGATTTAAAAAAGGAATGAATTGGTCTTGATACTTGTATGTGGCTTATGATGGGAATATTTTGATGGGATTAATATCTGTTATTTTGTTTACGATTAAATTGAATACTTACAGCCGATACCGAAGCTGATATCCGTAGTCCTTATCGTAGTCTAATTAGATATCAGTACAATGTTTTAGATAAGTTGCTGGGTCCTGGCATCAACTATAATTGACTTCCTAAGAAATAGGCTTCGTAAAAATATAATTTAGTGCCCTTTTTAATAGAATTTAATTCTGACATGATTTTAATTATGTATGATTTTCTTTTTTAACTCGTAATTGAATGTAATTTTGTACGGCATGATGTTTTTTTTTATGATATGGGTTAAACCCGAAATAAATGAATTTTAATTTTAATTTTAATTTAATAGTTTTAACAAAGTGTAGGAAAAAACTCAATATTTTGACTAATTTAAATAAACTAATTGAATTTGAAGATTTCATCATCGTTTCTTTTACAATCATAGATTGACAACTTTTATTACTGATGACGTAACAATGTTTACAAATGACAATGACAGTTCAGGTAAATTAATAAAGACGGATACAAAAATCACAAATTACTCAGATAGTCGCATATGACATATGCACAAGTGTAAAAAACAATAATTTACTAACACACAAATCACCTTCTACTTCCCGAAAATCCAAAAAGGACCAATTCAATTTCGATTCAACCCTTTAAATGCTACTGACTCATCAAGGATCCTTGTTTTAACGATAATCGAATCTTGATTTAAATCGACGTGAACATCGACGACTCATTACCAATTCTTTTGATTTTTGCATGATGTAGTCAGTTCAGAAGTACCAGACTGGCGACCCGTAAACCCGTAAAATACGTCACTGTAATATAAGAAAAAAAATCAAAACAGAACATTTTATGAACCATTATCTCAGTGATGAAGTCAGACTCTGGTAATGTCTCTAAACTTCTAAATGGAACTGTAATCCATCTTCGTCGTTCGTCTCAGTACCAAATAGTTTATAAGTATATGAGTTAAATCGCGTGAAAACCGAAGAAGTGCTAGGAGCACGACACGCTCACGTATGCATCAATCGGCGGCCACGATCCAACTGGTTCTGTGTGCCGGCGCAAGGGGCGCGGCGAGTACTAGCGTCGCCGATCTGCAGCTTCCAAACGAGGGTAGTCGTGAAAAAGCTAATGGCAAACAATTCCTTCTACCCCCATTTCTATTAGAGCAAAGATCGAACAATGATATCTCTTATTAAAATTATTTCATCTAACTTTCTAACTCAAATATATTGCACAATATCGGTCACTAACCATTCTCTGTCATACTTTAGATACTCTTTATAGGGTTGGTGGTAACGTGTCTAAAAACTGGCTTCGTCGCTTGTCGAGCGGGATCACTGCGGGTATTGTATTCCATTCTGAAAAAGGTCCTTAGTTGACATCAAATGGGTTAACCATAGATATATTAGTATGAAATAATCCTTCTGTATTTATTTGGTTTACGATATAAGACAGGATTACACATCTTTATAAAATACACGACTTCATCTGACGCTAATAGTGTAAAAGTTTGTTTTAAACGAAAACTTTAACAAAATTATGCTTTACATTTTAGTATTCAATGATAATTGCTTTGTTTAACTTCTGTAATTTTATATTGATTAAATATGTGTATCTTTGGATTTATTGTAATTGCTTGTAATATCGTGATCTTAAATACAACCATGTTATTACTGCCTGTTAAGTATGAAACAAAATTGTAATGATTTTGTTATAATAAAAACAAAACATTTTATTTTCTTAAGGAAGTAAAAATCAACTACATTTGAACCAGACAATAGTATCATGGACGGTTTGAATCTTGTATTTCTTACCATCACTATTGTCTTCGACAAAAAGCATGATAGACATATTTTTGTTCAAATAAGTGTATTTTAACTATAATAATATATTGTGCCATGCTTTACTGACGATTCTTATTGTGTAACAAATATGCACGTGTTTATCGGCGCTTCTTCGCCGCAAAGGTAGTCAGAGTCCATTTTGGGTATTAGATGGATGCGAAATAATACATTAAATTGCAATAACTTTTTATTCTTATAAATAAGACACATTGCATATACAGACGCAATCACATTGAATAATTACATTTTAGATACAATATTCACTCTGTGACGAATCGCAATCGAATGACCTTCGCGCTTACAATATTTGTCTTAATATCAGTGGCGTGCATTGGTTTTCGGGCTAGGTAGGCAGGCACTAAACAGACAGAGCAAGTTACTAGTATAAAATTAAAAAAAATTAACAACGATGTTTTAAAGTAAGAGACACTGGTAAAAGACCATTACATTTGAATGACGGCACCCAGTTAGTCCAGTTACAGTTGTATTAACGTGTAATAGTCATAACATTTTACCTTTTCTTGAGTCAAAGACAGATTTCGTATTTGTCTACTGATATACACTTTTTTTGTTTTGTCAACAAACGAAAACTGACTGAAAGGGTTTCTCGTAATTTCTCTTAACAAATATACCGAGCACTGTAATTCATCCATGTTTACATAAGTTTCTTTACAAAAACCTTCACAAACCACAATAAAACGAATTACCTAATTAGTTTTTCTCTGTCTACGTAATTAATACACGATTTATGCAATTCACCCTCGCAAATAGAAACAAGAATGTCAAATACTGTCATGTGTCAATGTCAACTGCCAATAAATTAGAGTTGGGCGTTATTTAACGTCGCTTAGAGAAAATGCTTACGAGGGTGATGATAATCGTTTTGTGTAAATAGTAGTTTTGTGGATGTAGTAATGTAACGATTAATTTACGAACAAAGTTACAAAATAGATTTACGGAGCACGAAAACAACAGATTTTACACAATTATTATATTCAATTCATTATAACAATAGCTAAATAACGTTATAACGCCAACGATAATTCGATATACGCGTATACTAAGTTTCGTTATTTTACGATAAATGTGTAGCAATGTACGGTCGACCGCGTGTCAGTGGTAACAGTTTTGACATTGACAGCGTCTTTATTTCGTAAGCAGTAAGAATGGTTTTGTAAGTGTTACCACTGTCATGCAATCGACTGTACAAAAAAAAAATTGTAATATATTTACCATTTACACTTAAATGTAAATAATATAAAACAATTACTATCTTTACTTCGCCATTATTTTTCTAATGTTGAGTATAGTTTTATTAACCGACGAAAAAAAGGAGGAGGTTCTCAATTCGACGCGTATATATATATATATATTTTATTTTATTTTTTTATGTATGACCACGCATAACTTTTTACAAAGTGGTCCGATGTTGATGATTCTTTTTTTAATGGATAGGGTATATCTTGAAGTTAGTCTCATTTAAATTTCAAAATCAAAATCCACCCCTAAGGGTAGTAAAACAGGGGATGAGTTAACCGATTCTGTTGAAACTTGACACATAAATATAGTTCTAGACACTACGACATAATGGAGACCTGGAGTTAGATTAAAACCACAATTTATTTTTTAATAAAACTTTTTAACAAAAAATTTAACCGACGAAAACAGAAACTGAAAAGCGAAAAATAACTAATTATGAGTCGGCGCCAATCAACCAATCAACGAAGATCATTAAATTACTTTGAATAAATAATAAAAACAACGTCACATCAAATACAACGTGAAATTTTCAACGATAAACAATAACTTTCCAAAAATGCGTTCTCCGCTCGGCCACTTGCAACTTGCACGCACTTTGCTTGTTAAAAGTTCGTTTGGCGCCGACTCATAATTAGTTATTTTTCGCTTTTCAGTTTCTGTTTTCGTCGGTTCAATTTTTTGTTAAAAAGTTTTATTATAACGATCACATTGTAGTTTGTATGGAAATAACTAGTTACACACAAAACGGTTACGTGTGAAAAACGTTACGAACGACCCATGACGCGACGAGTCGACAAGGCTACACCTGTAGAGCTGATATTGCGGATAAATTGCGAATTGTCAAATGTTAGTGTGTTACGCATTGCCGTATCGTGATTTATGTTTTTGTCGTATTACGTCGCTAAAGTAGTGTGCGTGTGTATATAGTTACGCCAAATGGTTTGATTGTGTGTGAAGTTACAGGCATTCGTGCGGCTGACCTGCCTAATGCCTGCACCTAGTACGAAGTTTCGCATTGAATTCATACATTATTATTGAATACCGTAAAATGCCTTAACTTTGCCAACAAGCCCTGCTTTGCCTAAGGCATTAACTTAATTTTTTTTTAACTGAACCAAATGTTAGCGTTGTCATAGTTTTCAAAGCTCCCCAAGTACGGAAATCATAGCTATTAGAGTTTACTCAAAAAATAACTAGGCAAAGTAGGGCTTGTGGGCCAAGTTAGGGCAGTTTACGGTACCTATGTTAATTGTTTTTATTTAATACTCTGATTAATTTATTTAGTAGTAGTTAATATTGAATTGTAACGAGGTAGGCATTGCTTATTTGCCTATATGCAATGCACGCCACTGCTTAATATATACCCTCAACTGACGTCACTTACAATCATGAGATACTGTTTAGATCTATTAAAATACATGATAATTATATTAAACATTTTATAAGTATGGCAAAGCAAAAATCTTAATTAGTTAAATTAAATAAATAAATTACGAACATTGAACAAATCTAAAACGTAAAAATAACATTATCTTATGCTCAATTACACGCTTAAAAATAAAAACAATGATTTACATTTAATATCAAATTTAAGTAAAAATAATGAATACATGGTTTAAAATACATTTTATAATCAAATAAAAAGCATATTTCTAAATTAATTTAATTTCACATTCATCCGCGCCCACATGTATTCGATATCACTCTCTTGCTGCTTTTTGGCAATAGCAAACAACAAACGGGGTAACTGGATGCGGAAGGCAGAGGACCGAGTGTTGTGACGCAACTTGGGAGAGGCCTATATCCAGCAGACTGAGATAGGCTGAGTTGATGAAACAACAAAGTTAAAACTATTCTTAAGACAATATATTGTGCCAACAGTAGTAGTCAAAATAATAGCGACAACGATAGATAAATGATAGCTATGGCTTATTATAATTACGTAAAAGTTAACAATACGACGATGAGTAGATATATAAACACATGCATAAATTTTATTATAATTACTAAGTCGACTTTGAATGAATTATAAAATCAATTCATCTCTTTCTTTCCATCTTGCATAAGAACACACATCAGCAACACTCGACAGATGCAATCAACATTTTTACAACATCGTTCGTAATTTTTTTTACAACATTCGGCTCCCAATTTTACGTATTTTATTATAAAACAATTCACAGCCGCATCTCTCGTATACTTATTGTTATTGGCTGTTTAATATATAATTCTGTTTGTTTTTGGCGCGAACAACGTGTCGTTTCGCGAATACGATCGTTGTAAAGTGTCGAGGGTTAACATTTAAGATCGATTTTACGATCAAATTGGATTTTTATTTCTGCTGTAAAGAAGTCTATTTCCTTGTCTTATTTCATTGGTTTTGTATTGTTTTTGAGTCGTCTTTATTGGGAAACAGAGGAGTTATATTGTGAATTGTATTGTTTGCAGTGTAAATACACGGTTTATGAGTTATTTGTAAATTTAAAACATGAATCACCGTTGAGTTTCATTCTTAACTCAACTTTGCCGTACTTTTTTGATCATATTATTTTAAGGCTTTTGCCATTTTTCAGGCATGCAATATGATGTTTTTTTTGTAGCTAAAAACGGGTTTAGTTAAATTGATCTGATGAATTTTCATGCTAAGAGAGATTGGTTTAACTCATCAGCAACTAATTATCAGTATGATCATTATCATCATCATTTCAGCCGAAAGACGTATACTGCTGGACATAGCTATCAGTATAGAAGAATAAAATTCGAAGTTACCGTATTAAGATCCCCGTATCCCAAAATAATAAAACCTTGGAACAGTCAAAGCATACCGCAAATTCCCAGTTACATCACAGTGCGATAACATCCGAACACAGCCTATAATACAATCAGCTAAAATATAAACATGTCACTCGTGAATAGGGCTGGCGCTAGTAGCAGGGTTAGAAAACAAGATGGAGTTTCTGAAAATCACAAGTATTATAAGAACTATGAAAATATTCCAAAGATTTAAATTATGGAAAGAAAAATTCGCTCACTAACAGCATTCGAACCTGTGACTCCATTAAATAATTATAATATTCCAAGCCAAATGTCGTTTTTCGGGCTGGTTTTATAGCCCACAACCCCATTGTGACTATTCAGATGCCAATTTTTACAGTTACGTAGTCAATCAGGTAATGACTCGCTTAAGTATTCATATACGGCATGATTATATATATACATACATATTATCACGCCTGTTTCCCATTAGGGTAGAGACTATGGATTTCCACCTGCTACGATCCTGAAACACCTCACCTGACGGCATGATTAGATGGAAATAAATTTACTAGAAGCTGATCCTACTCACAAAATTGTTCATCAATCATCATAAACTCAGCCTATCGCAGTCCACTACTGGACATAGGCCTCTCCCAAGTTGCGCCACAACGCTCGGTCCTCTGCCTTCCGCATCCAGTCACAAAATTGTTAACAAATCGCAATTCCGTCAAGACTTTTGGCGGTTTTGTAATCTATTAATATTATAATTCAAAACCAACGTTTTGGTTCAGCCAATGATCAATCGAATTAGTTTCAATTTGTACTGATTGTAGAATAGCCCTTTGGATTTTTTGGAATTGCCCCCCTTTTCATTCCATACAATGTAACCGCAACAGTCTAGAATCCTTAAATAGACAACTTCACAAGTTGACTATCACATCTAGTTCCAACCCTAGGTAAGGTAAGCCTGTCTTCCGCCTCCCCGGGACGTACCGATCTCCACCGAATGGGCCGGTGCGTACGATTGCGGGACAGAGCCCATTGAAGATAGCTATCGACCGCCCGATGAATAGGCTCCGTGGTCACCGAGACGACAGATGGTTGGCTCTGATGGTTCACGTTAGACTGAAAGCGATAGCAAGGTACCTGTTGGTGCCTGTGGAGTAGGTTTATTGTAATGTGAACTGAAGCTTACGAAGATCTTAATCAAATTGGTCGATACGAATGTACTCTAAAATGATTTCAGGTATCATCATCATCATTTCAGCCGTAAGACGTCCACTGCTGGACACAGGCCTCCCCCAAGCATATATTGGGGGGATATGCCATAATCGCCACGCTTGGCAGGCGGGTTGGCGATCGCAGTTGGTTGGTCAAATACTCAGAGAACGCTGCTGCCCATCCTCTGGTGAATCCCTTAGTCGCCTTTTACGACACCCATGAGAAGATATAGGCTGGTGCAATTCTTTACGTCCGGCACCACACGGAACATTTCAGGTATATTTGCCACTTAATACATGCCATGACGATATTTTCTGAAGATCAAACTAATTATTGATTGCAAATATTTTGTCGCTGATTCATAAGTTCAGATCTGATTTTGAAAATCCATTTAAAAAAATCTCTATAGAGTTCTTTACTTTCGTTCGCGTTTGCATGCTTTTAATGTTTGTCACCAAAGAACCGTTTAATAGTAGTAATTATTATTTTTTAAACTTGATATTGATTATGATTTTGTTAAATTTGAATAATTATAATGCACGAGTGTAAGCCAACTGGCATATTTTGTGGATCATAAAATATACATGCTGAAATTTTCATCGTTTAATTCCCGAAAAGGGGTCATTGTACTCATCACTATGAATAACTTTTACTATGGGACCAACCCTGAAATCGCGAAAAATATCTGTTGGTCGAAAAATATCATTTGTGTTCACTTATATCGATTAAATTTAGGGACCACGTGATTATTTTTTTCGCGATTTCAGGGTTGGTCCCATAGTAAAAGTTGTTCATAATGATTAGTATAATGACCCCTGTTAAAATTTCAGCATGTATATGTGTACCCACATTAGAATTAAGATCTTCTGTACCCAAAATCACAACAATAAAGATTCTATTCTAACCTTATAATTCCAGAGTATCCATTCTGTATAACAACGGTGAAAAAATTAATTTTTCAGTAAGGTTCATATATGAGGTATAGATGTTGTAACCCGATTGTGCAAATATATATTGTTTGTATTGCAATTATTTCCATGTGTACCATAATAACTCAACATACTACCAAAGATTATTGAATGAATACATTATTACTATTATTACAATAAAACTAAAAGTGTGCTGAAAAAATCAGGTGACGTCGGGGGCGCCCGACAGAAGCGAAGCTTCTTAGCAAGCACGGATAAAATGTGCGTGCGCGGAGCTGTGTGTTTGTCCGAGCGCGCAACGATGTGCTTCAAAAATAACAAAATATTAGTTTTCTATCCCAATGCCTGCGTGACTAACTGAGAGTTAAGCTGAATGTTGAGTGACGACTGAATGGCCGCCTTGATTTGACGCTGCGCTCGCGCATAGTTTCGCACTGCACTTGCTATTCGCTATAACCTGTGAGTTTATGTATTTGGGCTGAGGAATTTCACATGAACTTGTAGAATAGTTGGGTGTGCTATTGAATACTGTGATTTCCTTGTGTCATGTTTGCTCATGCGTCAGTATGAAGTGAAAATGCAGTTTAAGAGATCGTTAAGAGAGTGTTATTTGTGTTATTTTTATATTATATAATTGTTTTCAAATATGAGTATTAGGTATTTGGTTACTTGTAACCAAATAACCAAAATGCTTGATTGCTTTCTTTACATTGAGATAGCAATCAAGATAGTTTTTTTTATTTTTTTGTTTTGTTTTCCTTTTGTGTCCCTAATTTGATGAAAATATTTTTTTGTTCTTTTTTTTATATTATGAAGATACAGTGTAGATGTTTGTTACTCAATCATGCTGTAAAGACTGAACAGATTTGAATTAAATTTGGCACACAGATAGGACATAGCCCAGATTAACATATTTACTACTTTTTAATCAGAGAAGATAAACAGTTCCCGAGGGATGCGCCATAAACGACATCCATAACGGGCGAAGCTGCGAGTAAAATCTAGTTTCAAATATATTTCGGTTCTTCAAGAAAAAAACACTTGAAAGTTTAATTGTGCAGTGGAGTGGAGAGGAGGAAATTTAATAGTTGAACCTCGCATTACACTGGAAAAGTCTTATAATTTGATTATAAGTTTTATGTCATTTTCGTATTACCAAAAAGGATTTATGGACCACTAGCGGAAATGGCCTATCTGTGAGCAAAATTTCATTTAAATCCTTTCAGCCGATTAAGTGTGATTGAAGGATAAACCAACCAACAAACATCAATACTTTCACATTTAAAAAGTTAAAAGGAACAAAGTTTAACCGGATTAAATCGCGTATACGTGGGACACTCAGAAAGTTTTGCGAAACTAAAAAAAATTGTTCTATACGTACATATATTTTTATCAAATCTTTTCAAAGTACTTTCCACCAGCCTCTATACAAAGATTCATGCGCCTAAACCAGTTTTCAAAACACTTTTTCCAGTCCGCCGCAGACACCTCGTTTACAGCCTGCTCGAACGCAGCCAGCGCATCTTCCGGCGACGAAAATTGTATCCCTTTGAGCTGATTTTTTATTTTTGGGAATAAAAAGAAGTCACACGGTGCTAGATCAGGGCTGTAAGGAGGGTGACCCAGGAGTTTGACTGGCGTGCTGTCCAGGAAGTCCCTCGTTTTGAGTGCGGTGTGCGCAGGTGCATTGTCGTGGTGGAGCAGTAGCCCGCGGAGCCCTGTGTTTGGTCGCTTGTTGCTTATAACAGAGAAAACTTCTGGCAAACATTTGGTAGTATACCATTCGGCATTAATGCTTCTTTGATCCCGTAAGGGAATTGATACCAAGTGGCCAGTCAAATTAAAAAAGCTAGCGATCAAAATCTTACCCCCGCTTCTAGATCGCTTCACTTTGGTAGGCGTTGGCTCATTTTGAAACACCCAAACAGTCGACTGGCGCTTGGTTTCTGGGTCGTATTGATAAATCCAGGACTCATCACCTGTAACGATGTCGTAAACACGCCGAGACGAGCCTGCTTCAAATTTGTTAAGCATATCACGGCACCATTCCACCCGGGCCTGCTTCTGAGCATCGGTGAGGTTGTGCGGCACCCAGCGTGATACTATCCTCCTCACGCGAAGATGGCTGTGTAGAATCTCGTGAACGCTTCCCGATCCAATCTTCAATATGTGTTGAATCTCCTGATATGTAATTCGCCTATTGTCTTGGATTAAATTTTTCACTGCTAGCACGTTTTCTTCGGTAACAGCCGTCAAAGGGCGACCGCTTCTTTCGTCATCCCCCAAAGTTGGTCGACCGCGCTTGAATTCGTTATACCAACGATACACGGTTGCCTTGGAAGGGCCTTCATCCATGAATGCCATTTGAAGTCTATCGTACGATTCATCCGGTTTCAGGCGACACTTGAAATCGTATAAAATCATAGCTCTAAAATGTTCCCGGCGCAGATCCATATTTCAGTGAGACACAATACTTTGAATTAACTCGCAAAAAATGTGGAGGGAAATTTTGAAATTGGAACTTACTTATTTTTACTTATAAATAATCATATTTTCGAAAAACATTATAACTGGCCAGTCTCCCATATATAAAAACTTTTTTTCGCAATACTTTCTGAGGGGCCTGGTACAGCTGACAGTGAAAAATCATGCGTTGTATGTGTCTCAGGCTCATCGATCATATACCCCACCCCAATAGACGCCTATTATTGAATACAATGCGTACAATAAATTCTGTCAACTAGCTGAGATAGGAGTAAGCGGGGTACTACAATCCGATTGGCCTAGTCGATTCTTTTTTTTTGTCTGGCTACCAATGTATCTAAGGTGAAGTTCTTCAGTTTCATTGGTAGAATCCATATTTAAAATTAGTCGCATGTATTTGATATCATCCTGCATAATGTAGTCCAATCGATCTATTATTTATAGTCTTCTTCTATCGTACCAATATGAGCTCCATAATGATAGCTCATGCCGTGGGATGAAGATTAGCCAGTCAGCAGGTTGGTAGCGGGGCTGATTGCCCAGTGCGCCAAAAGATCAATTAAATATCGTCACTCGTGAAGGCTCTTTTAATGCATCGCAAAATGCACCGCAACTATCGTATAAAAGGAGACAAAAGTCGTCAATATCGTTTCGGCTCAAGTTTGTCTCGAAATATTTCGCCTTCAGCATGGCGCCTATACAATTCGATAGACACTCACTATGGTGTTATTAATTGCTATGGCCTGCGCTATGGGGATTGATGGTTATCTCCCAACACATTCACCGTGTGTTTTATGGGGAAGTATAGTTCTAGGAGAGATTTTATTTAATCCACCAATTCCTAATAGGTAACGAATATGGCGCTAATGTGGGAAATATGGTCAGGTGTGTACCTACATGTCTTTTTTTAATACGAAGAAAGTTACGAAAATCCTTTTAACTTAATAACTTCTTAGGTTTTCGCGATCACTACACATTATCCACCTGTTTGGAACCCAGTCCTAAAAATAATCAAGTCCCAAACAGCACGCAACACTGTAAAAGATATATATTGTGAGTGATTACTGCGTGCATCGAAACGATTTTAATTAATAATATTGTACGGTAGATTAAAATATTTTTTTAGAAATATTTGTAAAGACGCTTGTCATCTTAGTCTACCTGCGACCACGAAATGCTGCAAAGCTTTCGAAACGTCAGGGAAACCAATTTAAATAATACCAGGCCCCTCAGAAAGTATTGCGAAAAAAAGTTTTTATATATGGGAGACTGGCCAGTTATAATGTTTTTCGAAAATATGATTATTTATAAGTAAAAATAAGTAAGTTCCAATTTCAAAATTTCCCTCCACATTTTTTGCGAGTTAATTCAAAGTATTGTGTCTCACTGAAATATGGATCTGCGCCGGGAACATTTTAGAGCTATGATTTTATACGATTTCAAGTGTCGCCTGAAACCGGATGAATCGTACGATAGACTTCAAATGGCATTCATGGATGAAGGCCCTTCCAAGGCAACCGTGTATCGTTGGTATAACGAATTCAAGCGCGGTCGACCAACTTTGGGGGATGACGAAAGAAGCGGTCGCCCTTTGACGGCTGTTACCGAAGAAAACGTGCTAGCAGTGAAAAATTTAATCCAAGACAATAGGCGAATTACATATCAGGAGATTCAACACATATTGAAGATTGGATCGGGAAGCGTTCACGAGATTCTACACAGCCATCTTCGCGTGAGGAGGATAGTATCACGCTGGGTGCCGCACAACCTCACCGATGCTCAGAAGCAGGCCCGGGTGGAATGGTGCCGTGATATGCTTAACAAATTTGAAGCAGGCTCGTCTCGGCGTGTTTACGACATCGTTACAGGTGATGAGTCCTGGATTTATCAATACGACCCAGAAACCAAGCGCCAGTCGACTGTTTGGGTGTTTCAAAATGAGCCAACGCCTACCAAAGTGAAGCGATCTAGAAGCGGGGGTAAGATTTTGATCGCTAGCTTTTTTAATTTGACTGGCCACTTGGTATCAATTCCCTTACGGGATCAAAGAAGCATTAATGCCGAATGGTATACTACCAAATGTTTGCCAGAAGTTTTCTCTGTTATAAGCAACAAGCGACCAAACACAGGGCTCCGCGGGCTACTGCTCCACCACGACAATGCACCTGCGCACACCGCACTCAAAACGAGGGACTTCCTGGACAGCACGCCAGTCAAACTCCTGGGTCACCCTCCTTACAGCCCTGATCTAGCACCGTGTGACTTCTTTTTATTCCCAAAAATAAAAAATCAGCTCAAAGGGATACAATTTTCGTCGCCGGAAGATGCGCTGGCTGCGTTCGAGCAGGCTGTAAACGAGGTGTCTGCGGCGGACTGGAAAAAGTGTTTTGAAAACTGGTTTAGGCGCATGAATCTTTGTATAGAGGCTGGTGGAAAGTACTTTGAAAAGATTTGATAAAAATATATGTACGTATAGAACAATTTTTTTTAGTGTCGCAAAACTTTCTGAGTGTCCCACGTATGTCAAAAACTATATTTTTCTTTCCCTTAAATTTTCAATCAATGAATCAAAATGTTTACTTGTGTACACAGGTAATTTTGGTGTTAGGTACATTATAGGAAGTCTCTATGTGTGCTGCCACAGGTGGCATACAAATATTAGTCATTAATTAATTAAACATATTATACAACATTATTAAACATTATTATTAGAATGAATAACATTAATTTACTTTATTCACATAATTATTATTTAAGATTTTACACATGATTTTTTCAATAATAAAAAAAAAAGATAAAATTTACTATATATTTTTTCTTCTGCCTACTTACTTAGTTTTAAAGCGATTTCGTGTGTATTTATCACATATGTTTTTTTATCGATGTACCCTAATGTTGGTTGTGTCAAATAAATGATTTTTCTTTCTTTCTTTTTTTCCTGTGTAAGAAACTGGCACCAAACTGGTTCGTCCGGGGAAGTACTACCAACGTATCTACTTCTCCGTCAAATAGTGATGCTAGCATTGCTGTGATTCGGTCTGAATGGTACGGGTGCCGGTGAAATTACAATCACATGAGACTTTCATCTTCATGTCTCAGTTTGGCGAACCGACTTGCTGAAGTTGTTATGGTCCAAGGTAACCGCTTAACATCAGGTGGGCCTTTAGCTCGTTTCGCCATCCTACAATATAAAAAACAAAATAAAAACCGGCCAAGAGCATGTCGGGCCATGCTCAGTATTATAGGGTTCCTAAGTAGGTGTAATTACAAACGAATCAAATCGAATATTAATCATGGCTATTTTAGTTTTTGCAATAATCGGCAGCATTCGCGACTCAGTGTGTTAGTAGCGCCATCTAGCGATAAATTCAAGAAGCCAAATTTAAGAAGTGTGTCATTTCAAAGTTACTTTTTGTGATTTTTTCAAATAGAAAGTAGCTAAAGGAGCATTATTTGCTATGATAATTTTTCTCTAAGGTCAATGACCTTTGAACTAGGATGTTTTAAGTTTTTTTCAGTTTTCTCTCTATAACTCAAAAAAATAATTTTAAAAGAGAGTTTTTACAAAGGTCTATCAATGTGGAAGATTATAAGTTTCTACATTGCATATTTTAGAAATGGCAGGGGGGGGGACACATTGCAAGCCACTTTGGCGGGCTATATTTCGCAGATGGTACACCTAATAAAAAAGTGGTGTATGAATCATTACCTTCATTTTAGTAGACCTATTCAATGATACCCCATACGAGGGGGTGCAGCGAAAAAAATTTTTCTATCCCCATTTCACATGTATGGACGCCACCCCTAAAATACGTAAAAACGATTTTTTTATTCTTTTAAAATTGAGATCTGTATGTAGACAATTTTTTGACAAAATTTCATTTACTTATGTTTATAACTGTAGAAGTTATTAAGCTGTAAAGGATTAGGACAGACGGACAGACGGACAGACGGACAGACGGACAGACGGACAGACGGACAGACGGACAGACGGACAGACGGACAGACGGACAGACGGACAGACGGACAGACGGACAGACGGACAGACGGACAGACGGACAGACGGACAGACGGACAGACGGACAGACGGACAGACGGACAGACGGACAGACGGACAGACGGACAGACGGACAGACGGACGGACATGACGAAACTATAAGGGTTCCTTGTAGGACTTCGGAACCCTAAAAACACGGCAAGTCTAGTGTGGCTTTCACAGATAGTTGCATCATCATCATCATCATCATCATTTCAGCCGAAAGACGTCCACTGCTGGACATAGGCCTCCCCCAAGTATCGCCACAACGACCGGTCCTGCGCCTTCCGCATCCAGCGGGTTCCCGCGACCTTCACCAGGTCGTCGGTCCACCTTGTGGGAGGCCTACCCACGCTGCGCTGTGCTACTCCAGAACTTTACTGCCCCATCGGCCATCATTTCTGCGAGCAATGTGCCCCGCCCACTGCCACTTAAGCTTGGCAATTCTTCGGGCTATGTCGGTCACTTTCGTTCTCCTGCGTATCTCCTCATTTCTGATTCGATCACGCAGTAATCGATAATTGCATAAAACTAACTTTTCTTTGATCCAGTTAACTGCGCTAGATTAGTTACTACACTTGTCTTAAATTTTTGAAACCATCAAATTTAAGTTTTGAACCTAAAACATATCCTGCCAAATACCGACCATTGGACTCCCTACCGACCACCTAGTGTCGGCCAAAGCGTGAAACCTAATGAGCACTGGAATTAATTGTACATCACATTCGAATTGAATCGCCACTTTGCGCTGTTAATTCAAAATGTCGGCGGGAGATCCCTAGATAAGAGAAACAGACAAATTTTTGTCCGTTTGTTTGTTTCAGTAAAACGTTCGAGAGGTCACGTTTTTCGAATTTATGGTTTTTGTCAGAATCTTGTCCTTACTGGTAGATAAATAGGCAACAAATCTTCCAACGCAGTCTACCATGAACTTGTTTGACATTTCAAAAACGTCAAATCGATCCAACCCTGTAGACGTAATATAAGTTATAACGGCGTAAAATCTCACCATTAAAACCATTGTATAAATTTTTAAACATTATTTTAGTTCGCGGAATTCTGGAGTCAAAAGTAAATAGACTATTTACGGCCAAAATTAATATCCAATCTATCCACGATTTGCCCTACTAGAGACAGGAATTTGACATAAGGTCCATACAAAATATGTCAAATTTCTATCTCCAGTAGGGTAAATCGTGGATAGATTGGATATTAATTTTGGCCGTTACTGGCCAAGATTAACCTATCTGTCAAAGATTTACCCTACCAGAGATATCTGGGGGCACGGTAGTGCCTCCACCAAGACGAGCATTAATTTGACATAAGCTTCGTACGAA
The DNA here is from genome assembly GCA_949699075.1 of Asteroscopus sphinx. Classification (NCBI taxonomy): domain Eukaryota; kingdom Metazoa; phylum Arthropoda; class Insecta; order Lepidoptera; family Noctuidae; genus Asteroscopus; species Asteroscopus sphinx. Next base: position 3,191,801 of record OX453011.1, on the reverse strand, counting down.
TTAAGTCAAACATCTCAAGTAGATCCCTACCTATCAAGGATATATATTGGATATATAATTTTTCAAGCGTGAAAATTCATCAACTCAGTCTATTGCAGTCCACTGCTGGACATAGGCCTCTCTCAAATTGCGGCAAAAACTTCTAACTTTGATCTTCGATCCACCTGGCTATGAGCACTCTACGCTGCGTTTGCTGATCCGCAGTCTCCACTCAAGGACTCGTCTGATCCAACGGCCATCGGCCCTTTGACTAGTGTTGGGTGACTTAGCAAGTGTGCTAGCACGATTGTAGCTACTCACTAGTTCAAAAAGAGTCACTCACTAATTTTATATCATTGTGCTAGCACTATTTCGATGCCTCGCGAGTCGCGTGCGTGTATTGGACACTTAAGTTGTCTGTGACACGTGAGTGTGCGTTACTGTGCACCTTAGCACATCATAAAGTACATGATGCAGCCTCGCCTCAATCGTGCTAGCACAGTGTGGTGGCACAGTTCTCAAAAGAGCGCCTAGCACAATCCTTACTTTTTTTAGGTGTGCTACCCAAGACTACCTTTGACATACTTGGTCAGTGTGAAGATTACGGCAATGTTATTTTACGAGCATTATTTGAAGTGGTCTGGAAATCTGCTGTTGAATTGGTTCGTTAATGAAGACTGGAAGTGTCATTAAGGTTAACTATTAACTGCTTGATATACCTATCTAGATAAGATCAATTATTTGAGAGTACAGTCTATTGATTGAATAATTTTCTCTCACATAATCAGACCATTAATGTCCCACTACTGGGCATAAGCCTTTTCTCAGAATGAAAAGGATTTTTCGTCCTCCACGCCAGCCTACTGCGGTTTTCCGGACTACAAATAATATCAAGAACCATTTTATATCTTTAACATCAAGAACTTTATGGAGCACTGGAGCACTCTTTAATGTGTAAGTTTCCCCACTATGTTTTCTTTTATCGCTAAAGCAAGTGATAATCAAATTCTAATACGCAAAACGATTACGAATAGTTTGAGGTGTGGGCCAGGATTGAACTTAAACCTTCCTGCTTGAAAGGAAAGGGTTCAACCGCAGGCTATTACTTTATTTTATCTGTTCCCGTTGATGACAAATCAGATTGCAGCAGTTTCCGTCTCCTTTCCATCGTACAATTCAGACGAAAATATAAACTCAAATATTCCATCTCGAACGTAACGAACTCTGTTCTCAGGCAAAACCGCAGGCCACCGCTAGTCAGTCCCTCATCCTTGTAAATCAATACAGTTTCCCCATAAAGGTAAGGCCAACAAGATTGAAGACGTGTCTAGGTATGGACTCTACAATTTGTGGTGTTGGCTGAACGGCAGGTGGTATATTAAGATGGTGTGTTCTAGATTTATGTCTATGGTTTGATGATTAGTTTTATAGGGTGATAAGTTTTGTATTTTCACTTTTATGTGGAATGACGAGCATAATTAATATGAAGAAAGGTTTAAGTATGCATGTGGATAGCAATAAGAAAAGAGGTAGACCAAAGAAAACATGGATGGATTGTGTGAAAGATGATATGAATAGAAAGAAAGTGAACACTGAGATGACGTCTACTAGAGATCATCATCTTCATTATCATTTCAGCCGAAAAACGTCCACTGCTGGACATAGGCCTCCCCCAAGCATCGCCACAACGACCAGTCCTGCGCCTTTCGCATCCAGCGGATTCCCGCGACCTTCACCAGGTCATCGGTCCACCTTGTGGGGGGCCTACCCACGCTGCGCCTTCCAGTACGCGGTCTCCACTCCATAACTTTACTGCCCCATCGCTACTAGAGATGTATGGAAGAAAAATACATGATCGTCGACCACAAATGAACTGCGATAAGGGCGATGATGATGGTAAGATGATGGATGATGATGTGGATATGGTTACTTTGTAAAGATGAATGGAAGATAGTTTGGGCTGTGGAGGAACGAGGTATCATGTTCCTCCAACACAGAGGGAGGATCCTCCGATCAGGCTGGGTCTGTGCCTGGCGGGCTACTGCCCAACGGTTGATTTTTTTTTTTTTTTTTTTTTTTTTTTCGAATGGGCTCTCGCAGGTGGGACCGAAGTCCCATTTCTGCTTAACCGGACTTAGTTGGCGGAGAGTCCCATGTGGGACTCCATTCGCCGAAGGTTTTTTCCCTACATACTTACAAACTAGATGCGCGCGGCATCAATACCGCGCGCAAGCGGGCGCCCCCCGAGGGGGGGGCTCGAACCTCGCTGGGGCATTGCAGGGGGACCCCGCAGTTCCTATGTCCCCCTAGCAGCCGTTGCTGCATCGAATTGGTTTCCTCGAAAGTAGCGGACTTTCGGTCCCTATCGGGTGACGTGCTAAACGCCGTGAAGCGGCAAGCCTCGCCGGCGAGGCTAAGACCTACCTAGAAAACCTAACCAGTGGCTACGCAATAGCCTGCTCCTAGGAACTACTCTAGAGCATAGGGCCGGTCTCGCGTGACGAGATTATCTCCGGTTGCTTACACCGTGAGGGCGTCCCCAGGGGGGAGCTCGGACCTCGACTCAGGGTGCAGCAGGGGGACCCCGCCACTGATCCCCCCAGCAGCCGGTGCTGCGTCGGCATGTGTTTCTGTTTCTCGAGAGTCGGACTCTCGGATTCTGTGTGTGTGTCGCGTCGGTCCTCGCCGGCGGGGACGATATTTTGGACGACGGCGTCGGAGTGTGCTTGTACTTTTATCTGACTCCTGGAGGAGTGTAATAGCGTCATCGGGCTCAATGAGTGTGTGTCTGGGACGTCGGGTTTTGCTAATAGCAGATGGCTGGTAGACGGTGGCCGCCACGACCAAGGGGTTGGGGTGCTTGGGAGCGGAATCGAAATAGCGTTTTGAGACACGCTTGAAAAACTGCTTGATGGTCGGCAGTTTGAGGTCTAGGTGGAGGTCGACATTGCGTACGTACCAGGGGGCGCCTACGGCCCTTCGCATGAAACGGTTTTGGAGGGTTTGGAGTATGTGAATTCTCACCGGCTTAACGTGTGCGAACACAACGCTAGCATAGGCGAGTATGGGGCGGATACAGGTGGTGTATATCCTTACTTTGAGAGGAGTGGGCAACTTACTGTGCGCATTGAGTAGGGGGTGGAGACGTCCGAGGACGAAGGCGGCACGGTTTTTCACCTTGCGGATATGCGGTCTGAAAGTCAGTCTACGGTCAAGGATCACGCCAAGGTATTTGGCTTCTCGTTGCCATGGGATCTGTTTTCCGAACATTGAGACTGGTACGCTTAATTCTTTACGATACTGTGACAGGGGTCTCTTATCGAAGAGGACCGCTGCACTTTTTTCGGGATTGACTTCGATTCTCCATTTCCGGAACCAGTCACCTAGGGTGTTGGCCGCGGATTGGAGGGTACGAGAAATAGCGACATGGCTCCTGCCGGAGTAATAGATTGCCGTGTCGTCGGCGAAAAGGGCAATACGGGCTGCACCGCATTTTGGAATATCGCTGGTGTACAGCGTGAACAGTAGGGGGGAGAGCACGGAGCCTTGTGGCACACCGGCGTGAATGGGATGGGGGGAGGAGAGAGCCCCTTCTATGCGATAGCAAAAGGTACGATTCGATAAGTAGTCTCGGATGATGAGCACGAGACGATGTGGCACATTCATAGTGTACAGCTTATATAATAAGCCGTTGTGCCACACTTTATCGAAAGCCTTTGCTACGTCGAAAAAGAGAGTACCGGTCATTTGACCGCGTACGAAGCCTGCACTGATGTGTTCTACAATGCGGTGCAGTTGATTAACGCAGCAGTGCTTTGTACGAAAGCCAAACTGCTCGTCGGGAAGGAGTTTATTTGAGTCGGCGAAATCTTTGAGTCGCTTATAAATAAGCTTCTCGTAGATTTTACCGAAGACATTGAGGAGACTAATCGGCCGGTAACTACTCGGCTCGGCTTTTGGTTTGCCCGGTTTTGAAATACCGATTACCGTAGCCTGTTTCCAAGCCTGGGGAAAGATGTTGTTTTTAAATGCCGCATTGAAGATGACGGTTATTAGAGCGATTAGGGTGGCAGGGAAACGTTTCAACACCTTATTGGTGATGCCGTCTGCGCCGGGGGCTTTTTTGGGCTTAAGATCCTTGACTATAGAGAGAACTTCGTCAGGGGTGATCGGTGGGAGCGGGTCATCAGGGTCATCTATTGGGGGGGGGGGGAGGGCTGACCTACGCTCTACTTCTGAATTAACCTTGTCAAGGTGGGTTTGGCTTACGGGAAGCGTACTGAGAGTGCACTGAGACTCCAAGCTGTCGGCTAAGCATTCGGCTTTTTCGTCATCATCAAAGGCCGGCCTTTGATTGGGTCGATTTAGGGGGGGCATAGCTGCCGTGGTCTCGCATTTGAGTTTGCGTTGAAGTGCCCAGAAGGCTAAATGAGACGGTTGGATTTCGCTGACTTCCTTGTCCCAGCGATCCTCCCGTACCTGAGCTACACGTCTTTTTACAGTATTCTGCAAAGAGCGCATATGGGCACGGTTGGCTTCGTTGGGAAAAGCGTCATAGGCACGGATGGCCGCGTTCCTCTCGGTCCTCAACTCATTTACATCGTCCGGCAGTTTCAGACGCTGGTCATCCAGCATCGGAACCTGCCGTGAGCATTCGCCCACTACGGACTGTACATGGTTGGTGAGCGAGGTGATCGCGGCCACCGTATCCGCGACTGTCTCGATGGAGTCAGGGATTGAATCTAGTTGGGGGGATGAGGTAGATTTGAGGCGGTCCTCTAGTCTCCTCCAATCGGTTATTGTTTTAGTTAAGGGTGGAGTACCGGGATCCGAGGGACCACCTCGGGGACCCAGTTGAATGATCACAGGTCGGTGATCTGAGTCTAATTCTTGAATTACCTCGATAGAGCGAATACCGAGGTTTACGCGCTTTAAGAGGGCTATATCTAGGATGTCGGGCCGTTGCCCTACTGTGTCGGGAAAGTGAGTGGGACGCATCGGGGCGATGACGTCAAAGGAAAGTCTGTCGCTAAGTGCTTCTAATTGAACACCAGCGGTGTTATTGGAGACACAGCTCCATGAGCAATGTTTGGCGTTTAGATCGCCTGCTATAATTACAGAATTACTAAGATCGAGTAAGGATTTTAGGTCGTCCTCGAGCAGACTCGCGGGTTTGTTTGAGGACCTATAGGCCGAGACTATGGTGATGGGCTGGTGCCCTGTCATGCCTAGGCGACAGATTGAAGCCTCCAGGCATGCTAGCTCTGGGGGGTCAATGGGGATGCAATATAAAGAATTGCGGTAATAGATTAGCGTTCCGCCTAGTGCGGTGTACGTTCTGTCGTTTCTAATCAGCCTATAATTGGCTATGTTGGGATTACGACAGTGGGGCTTGAGAAAGGACTCTTGAACGAGTAATATGTCAAGTTGGTGCTCACGCAAGAAGACAGCTACGTCATCGCGTTGACCACTAATGCCTCTGGCATTAAAGAAGCCTAAATTTAGGGAACGGGGTTTGAATCTTTTGGGTGGGGCCGTATTATACATTATAATTGGAATTAAGTATTCTATAGATGTCTTGGTACTTGGTAAGTACCTGAAGGCGCTGCTCGTGGATGCCTTGGGTAAAGGCCCAAAGTCTAGAGTAGGCGTCAATACGAGTTTCCCCTGACTGGGGTTCGAGGTGTTCTCTCGGCAGAAGGCCGGGGTAGTTTACCGGAGGGGGGGTTCTCATGGGGGGGGGGCTTTAGCTGCTGGTGCAGTTTTGGGCCTGAGAGAAGGTGCGGGGATGGGTAAGTTCATCAGCGCGGGGGGCTCTGAGGCCGGGGGCGCGAGACGAGAGGTCGGAAGAGGTGGGTATTGGGGCTTTTGATTACCCTTAAACCAGGGGTTGGGCCCGAGTGGGCCGTGGAAATTAGGAGAGGGCCCGAGTGGGCCTCTAGGGTTTGGTGGTTGGTAATGGAAGGGGGCTGCGTAGGAGGGGGCTTCCCTCGCAACGCGGTCGGAGGCGCGTTTTGCCGTTTTGGCGTTGCGCATTTTGGGGGCTTTGGGGCATCCGCGATAGTTTGCTGGATGCCCGGCTTTACGGCAAAGGACACAGCTAGGGGGCTCCGTGCACTGGTCCCTCTCCTTGGGACGCTCGCACTCGGTAGTCCCGTGATCGCCTAGGCACTTAACGCACCTGGGCTTTGCGTAGCAGTTACGCTGGGAGTGACCATACAGCTGGCAACGGTGGCATTGACCAGGCTGGTTTGACTTGTGGGGGCGCTCGACCGTGATGCCTGATAAATTGCATACGGTCTTTATATTGTAGATGTTTTTGGCGTTTTCGCCAGGGTGACAAATGACAAGGACCATGTTGTAGGGTTCACCGTGCTTACCACGGAACATACGGTGGGTTATAGCAACCGGGATCCCTTGACGATCGAGGTCGGCGTGCACTTCCGTGCAGCTGACTTCGGACGGAATCCCTCGGATCACAACTCTAAGGAGTCGGTCCTCTGGGAGTGCGTAGGTGTGAAAAGACACACCACGCTCGCGTAGCAACCTGGTAAGGTTGCGGTAATCAGTGGGGGTGGGGACAACTACTTTAATGCCCTGCTGTGTGGGGCGGGCACTAGTGAAATTAATCTTATTTTGGTTGCACCAGTCGGATATCCTGGTCCAATATGCCTTATCCTGGATGAATAAGGGAGGCGGGATGGGCACCTTCTTCTGGGAAGGTGAGGTATGTTCCTGAGGGGAGGGGGGCCTGTTATCCTGCGAGGAGGAGTGAGAGGCGGGACGGGGGGTAGGGGCCGGGGCAGAGTTTGCCTCGGAAAGTTTTAAAGATTTTGAGGCGAGAGCCTCGGCCTTGTTTGTTTTCCGGCTGCGTTTTTTACCTTTGCCCACTACCGTGGTAAAGGCACCGGCCTCGTCTGAGTTGACCTCACTGTCCGAAGACATCTCTTGGTCTGATGGGATTGGGGAGCGATCAGGGTATTGAGTGGGGGCTGGGGTGGGGAGAGGTGAGGGGGTACGGTCCTTATGGTCCAGGCTGGCTGAACGCCTAGGCGGACCACGCGGAGACCTCGGCCTCTCCTCATCACTGTCGGAACGGGCGGGGCGCCTATTCCTCCTTAGGGGTGGGGGGGTATCGGGCGACTCTGGAGAGTCGGGGACGTCAGGTTGTTTGGCGGCAAAAGCGCTGCCAAACAGGTCGCCATAGTTGGCGATAAAGGTAGGGTCCTTGAAGAGGACGTTTTTTAAGATGCTGAGGAACTCGGCATCAGACACCATCATATAGATGATGACTAAGCCAAGCCTAGCAACAATGAGAGGGGGAGAAAATTAGTGGCGTACTAACATGGGGGTTTGCTCCTCGGGTGGGTGTTCCCGGGAGTGTGTTCAAACCCTCCCCGTCGGGTATAGACGGGGAGGTTGTGTGCCTACTGGTGAGCCCTAAGCTTGCACTCCTGTTTGCCAGTCTTAATGTGCAAACAGGTCCCTAAGTCTCTAGTGTGCAATGGGTGTAAACCCCTAGAGAATGCTAGATAGGACGAAACGGGGGTAAGCTAGGGAAGACTAGGAGATCCCCCAAGGCCTTCTGGCCCTAGCTTCTTCCAATTTTGCTTTGCCCTTAAGGAGCGCAGCTGGCGTGTCGGGTCAACGCCCCTCGGTTTGTTATCACCGTTAGGTATCCACCGAGAACCACAGTAAATAAGTGGGTTTTTCCTGAAGGGACACAACGTTTTTGACTGACTTCCTCAGACAGAGACAAAAGCGCGCCCGCTGTCTTGAAAAAGACAGCGAATGTGCTTATCGGGCTGCAGTCGGCGGGGCGACTGCGGAGGGCGCTACGGTGAGCCGTAGCGAAAAATATTCGGGCACGAAACTCGGCACGAAAGGACGGAGCGGGAGCAGCACGACCTCTCGGGGCGAGTGTCAGAGCGTGAATGCCCAACGGTTGATGTTGGGCGCTTGTATATATGCTAAGTTGCGTGTTATACTCTGCGTGCGTAATTCAGGATAGTTCCCATGTAGCGGGATAGATGTCGCTACATTACTCTCGTCATTGCCTATGTCTCTGTTAGTTTTCATGTAGCGAGATAGATGTCGCTACAGGGCAAATAAAGTTTTTTGCAAGCACTTGTCGGGTTTAATGCGTTTCCTGTAAGAGTTGTACCGGTACCCATGCGAAGTTGATTGGTTTAGCTACGCCAAGTGCGGACAACCAGGTCCTGATTCACTTGTGAGTGATACTTGAACGTAGTTTTACACTAGGCTCATACTTTTTTGAACTAGAATTAATAACACTAGTTAAAACCCATATACACAATTACACAGCATCATTGTATAAAAATACACATCTATAACGTGACCACTTATTTTGGACCACAGATCGCGATTTTGCTCGCATATAATTCTGTTTATCTAGAAAGACGTTATCACGCATCCCCCAGGAAACGTTCATCTTCCCAGAATAAAAAGTAGCTATATTTTAATTATGGTTGTGGTCTATTTGTGTGCCAAATTTCATCCAAACCTATTCAGCAGTTTCAGCGTGAAGGATAAACAAACAAATATCTATACTTTCGCATTTATATTAGTATGATGGGTTCAATAAGAGAGATTCATAGCAGGGATGTTATGGAGCTCCGTTACCGTAACCGAAACGACCGGAGATCCGAAATAAAAATCTATTCGTAACCGTAACCGAATCCGATATTAAAGTTTCGAATAATTTTGATAGGAGAGGAGTCTAAATGAGACATGTTATGACATGTTTTAGTTTTTGCCCGAATGAGCAGACACACTATCCGCGCGCGTTCCTTGCATTGTTTGGTATTTCTATTGCTTTTTTCTTTTAGTTTTACAGTTCCTTAAAAATCTAATATCCATAACCGAAACTAACGGATAATCAGAAATAATTCCATATCCGTAACCGTATCTGTATCTAGATCTGAAATTTCATATCCATAACACCCCTGGTTCATAGTCCGACCTTAGTCCTGACTTCATTTTTAAAACAGAAAGTAGACGCTTCCCTACCATTCAAATTGTCACAATATCAATTAATATCAGTATCACATGAATTACTTACCATCCCACAAAATACAACTTGTCTTCTTGACTTTTTGTACTTTCAACATGGAAGTTAATATAAAAGGACAGGTGGATATTTCCCTACAAACTGTCGCTATTATTGTGACAATCAATGCTCTGGGATATGGATTGGTAATGACCTTAACGTTATTTTAATCACTTACTCCTTTGCTCCAGTAAATAATTTATGTTCGGGGTTGGTGTAAGTTAGAAGAAATAACAGTGAGTTATAAGCAGCGGCGATTTTATATTAAGGTGGATTATAACGAGTTTAGTATCATCATCATCATTACAGCCGAAAGAAGTCCACTACTGGACATAGGCCTCCCCCAATTAAGGGGGGGATATGCCATAATCGCCACGCTTGGCAGGCGGGTTGGCGATCGCAGTTGGTTGGTTAAATACTCAGAGAACGCTGCTGCCCATCCTCTGGTGAATCCCTTAGTCGCCTTTTACGACACCCATGAGAAGAGATAAGGGTGGTGCTATTCTTTAAGTCCGGCACCACACGGAGTTCACGAGTTTAGTATGAGAACTTATGTATAAGAAACATTAAATTAGTCTTATAAATTGTGTTATAAAATAAAATCCGTACTCACAAAACAGTACCGTGACTGACTGACTGACTGACAGACACCGCACAACCTAAGCTGGTGGACTTGGAAATGTATCTTCTTCTTGGTGCACTAAGGAGGGATTTAACATATAAAAGGGGTGAAAAAAGATGGTAAAGTTGGGTATAATTTTTTTTTTTAACGACATACCAAGGGATCAAAGCTGAGCTAGTTGTGCACAAAACAAATAAAACATAAGTTTTTTTTTTATTAGGTAACTTTAGATTGGCTTAAGCATATTTTTAACACACAATCAAACCATCAACCCGTTAGTAGGTATTCTAGCTATTATATTAAATTATTATGCCCACTTGTATAGTTATGTTTTATATCTAAATATTAATAAGGGTGCATAGTGCATCGGGATTATCAAAGTAATATTGTAACGGTACAAAACCGCCCTCGCTTCCGCCTATACCTTACTTCACATCGATAATGAGACTAGATCAAGTGGACAGTTAAATTACTAAATTGTAAGCGTCAGCATACCTACGTTGATTTATGCGACACCTTTCCCTTTCACAACTTTCAACCTTATTTCCATACACATAGAAAGCATTTTTGTGCACGTTTTTCGTATGCAAGGGTAATTTAAAAGTGTAACCATCACACTGATGTTGATATATTTTCCACTTTTCACTTTGATATTCGTGGTATTTGAAAATGGACGCAATTAATTGTCTGATAGGGTCATAAATAAATCATTTGGTTTTTTATGGTGTGTTAAATTTTTATGTTAGGTAATAATAGATCAATAGATATCTGGGAAGGTGGTTTTAAATAGTTAAACTCTTTGTGTTGTTTAGAAAAACCACCTTTACTGATGTCTACAAATAAAAACCTTTGGTCTTGAAATTGATACTTGAAGACAGGGTAAACAATGTACAATTATCACGAGGTTATCTAAAGAAGAACCGAAGTGACCGACATAGCTTGTAGGATCAGTAGTAGGCGGCAGCGATCTCTCGCTTCTGGCCGTGTTTCTGTCTATGGTCAGAAGCGAGAGCGCTTGGGAAGGCGTCGTCTCCTTTTGCGAGGAGGTGATGCTCTTTAAGGAGGCGGCGAAGAGGGTTCTAGAGGCTATGACCTCTCTTCCCATCTGCAAGAGACGACGTGGGTGTCGCAGGAGGGCGTCCTCCAGCCATCCTAGCGTTGCATTTCGCGCGCGCCATTCAAGAGGTGGGTGCGGCCGCACGGGGAGAAGGTGATCGCCTCCTAGGGCGAGCCGGGACCTGCCGGGGATGGTTGGGTGAATAAAAGTTTCCCACGCCCCTGGCCAAGGGTCGTTAGAGGAACACCGGTGCACACGTGGTGGTTTTTAGTTAGTAAGAGTCCGACACTGGATCCGCTTTCCCCGGGCGGAGTGAGTCCATGGGGATTTACACCACGAAAAAAAAAGATCAGTAAGCTAAAGTGGCAGTGGGCTGGCCATGTCTGTCGAAGGACCGCTACCAACACATAAGTACGCCCACCATGTTTCTAGAACCATTCACTAAATAATAAACAAAGCTTGAAAAAATTCTGCTGTCAGATATGCTGTAAAATACAATTTTAGTGACTCTGCGTCCAAAACAGCACTGATGATCAAACAAACGGTTTGCGCACTGATGTCCTACGAGACACGGAGACACCTGCACGCGGCGAAAAGTTCTCACGCCCTTACCACTTCTATTAGTCATTATTTATATTTCTATGACAATAGATAACCACCTCCATCCTAAGTCGGTTAAAATGTATACTCATTCTTATTCTTTATTGCACACAGAAAAAAAAAAATCACAACAATACATAATAGTTTTGAAATTACATGTACAAAGGCGAGTTTAACTCATAATTGAGTTTTCTACCAGAAAACCTTTGAGTGATAGAGCAAATATAAAATGTAAAACTGAGGGTAACTTTCAGTGTACATAACTAATGTTCATCTAAAATTATAAAATAACATACCAACAACATATACCTATATACAAATAAATATAAACTATATATACTTACCTATTACTTAATTATACCTACTTATATAAACTTATAATATACCTACATATATAATAAAAAAATATGTATTATCAATTAGTGAGAAAGAAAATGCTCCTTAATTCTTTTCTTAAATACGTTCAGAGAGGGGCTGTCACGTAGTGAGTGTGGGAGGGAGTTCCATAGTCGCACTGCACGGATAGTAAAAGAACCATCGTAACGGCTGGAAGTATGACGCATAGTACGGAGCAGAAGAGAAGTACTGGGCACAAGATATTCAAATCGTTCACGAAGATAGATAGGAAAGTTGGAATTATTTAGAACAGAAAAAAGAAGACAAAGAATATGACTGTCTCGACGCTGACGAATTGGTAGCCACTTCAGTCTGGCTCGAAATTCCGACACATGATCGTTCTTTCTTTTTGTATAATGCAAATAATAACATTAATTAACAATTCCTTTTATAAAATAACATTTTATATTTTTTTTTATATGTATACTTAGATTATAATATTAAATTATTATACATTTAACAAGTAAAGTGCAGTGTTGTGAGTATTATGTAGTGTAGTAGAAAATTAAATTGAATGAAATTATTTAAAGATATAAATTGTGGAAAGAAAAAAAAAAAAAAAAAAAAAACGCTCACGAGCAGGATTCGCACCTGCGACTCCTGACTAAGTACGTCAGTGCTTTAGCCACTAAGCTACCGTGAACACTGCTCGTGGTATCGAAATTATCCTCCACTATACGTCTTTGGGTGACGTCAGCGATATCTTATTAAGAAACATTGTTTATTAACCGACTCGACTAACTTTGTAGTTAGATCAAAGTCGTATGGATACCTATAGGCCTACCCTTAATAATTATTTTATTATTTTTAACGCATTTACGCATGCGAAGCGAAATCTAAAGATTTAAATTGTGGAAAGAAAAAATCGCTCACGAGCAGGATTCGAACCTGCGACTCCTGACTAAGTACGTCAGTGCTTTAGCCACTAAGCTACCGTGAACACTGCTCGTGGTATCGAAATTATCCTCCACTATTCGTCTTTTGAAATTATTTAGTTTGCAAATTGGATGTTAAAATCACTTTTATAAATTAATAAATAAATATCTTTGGGACATTTTTACACAGCACCATCTAGTCCCAAACTAAGCAGAGCTTGTGCTATTGGGTACTAGACAATGGATATAATACTTATATACTTTTTTTTTGTTAATACATACTTATAATACATAAGCAACACCCAGACCAACACAAACACCTTGTTCATCACACAAATACTTGTGTCCTGTGGGAATCGAACCCACGACCTCGTTATCAGCAGTCCGACACTCGAACCACTAGACCACAGAGATTGTCAAATATTTTATTTGAAAAACTAGATGGCATCTTCATTTCCTATATGACTACTTCTGAGAAGAAAATACTGAAACAAACTCGGGGATCAGTCTCTTTTAAAGTCCAGACATTTATCTTGTAATTATTAAGTATTCAACCAACGACGTCAATAAATAGATGTCAAATTCAGTTGACGCAACCGATTATAAAATTTACGTGTGTTCGCGAGACAGCTGTCAAGTGAACTGATGACAGATGACAGCGTGGTTCCGGAACCATAACTCGTGTAACCATGTTCTTCTTCTAACCAGCGCATCTAGTATGTAGTACAAATATATCAATGTTCGTTTATACTAAACCTCTTAAGGGGTCACTGTACTCACTCATCATTATGATCAACTTTTACTACGGGACCAAACCTGAAATAGCGAAAAAAACAGCTGTTCCCTAAATTTTGTCGATTTTGTGTTCACACACAAAATGATCAGCTGGTTTTTTTTCGCAATGGTTCCATAGTAAAAGTTGTTCGTAATGATGAGTACAATGACCCCTCAAGAGGTTTAGTATAAACTAAGAATAAGGTTGAATTTTGTGTGAGGATCTGAGGACAATACAGAATGCAAAAGGTCCATTTGTCTTTCTTCCAATTTTTACGATAACACCCTAAAAGGTACAGATTGAACATAAAAAGTGCCCTCAGGCCAACACCCTAACAAGACGAAGAGATAGTTTTCATATTAATTCGACTTCCTAAAAAGTGAAACAAACCGATTTTAAAATTGATTACCTGAAACTGAAAATCTTTATTGTGAGGACATAAAGTCTGAAATTCTTTGACTAAGGTATCGCACAAAACAGATTATTTAATTACCAACAACATCTGCATCTTACAACAACCTTATCCACTCCGTGTACGGTTGAAATTCGCGTGGCTGGGTTGTGTGGTGAAGGTGGTCAGCAGAAAGGCTTGGCAAGTGAAAGTAGGCTCATCTTCGACCGCAGATAACCTCTGGCCGTAACCTGTCGTTGTTATTGTAAAGTACACCTATTAGTATTTATGGAGATTGCATAGTTTTGTACGAATTGCAAGGAATTTTATTTCTTTACTAATAGTTGGATGTGAAAGTAAATGTTACAGACTATCTTTTATTTATAAAGATAAAGAAAGATAAGATTTAAAGAATACATTCGATAGGGTATTAAACTCATTTAGGTACGAAAAAGTAACTGTAACCATTTGGCATACCAATCGATATTGTAATCACCAAATATTTGTCCTTACCTGTACTATATTATTAATAATTTGTATTTGTCTGTACCACGAAGAAAAGTTCTCCATGGTCTGTACGCTTTCCTAAAACAAAATAAATAAATATGTTTCACCAAAATATGAAAAACTGTCTGAAAAAAAACACAGTTTATTAATGTGGAACATATGTCTTATTGAATCTGACATAGACTTATTATAATTAAATGAAATAACTCATTATAGCGTTAGCCAATCAAACTGGCCTACCATCATACGTCACGGTACATCGGATTGGCTAGTCCAGCAAGCTTAGCACCTTATCTAGAATTCAATACTTTAATTTTAATTGGTAATTGCTGATTAAGTATTCATTTTATATAAATAAACTTCGTAGTTTATTGCTGCTTTGCTTGTGAATAAAATTATATGCAACATGCACATGAAATATTTTAAGTTCAAACCAAAAAACTATTACAGTCAGATTACAGTAATTCTTATGTACCTACCCAAAAAATTGTCAGAGTCACAGCACCAAAAAGTACAACATACTAAATGTACCAAAAAGTACCAAAAAAACCATTACATTTTACATGTTACTGGTTGTTAAGATTCGGGTGTTGATAAAAAAAGGCAGTATTATCTATCACTACAAGAAAGTGCACCCCAAAGCGGGCAAGGCAGAGTGGTTAATTAACAAAATTCTCTTTGTCTGGGACACATAAAATTTTACGAGTATCAAGATCTGTGAGCTGTTGTCCGAACCGCTTGTGCGGAACAATGATATTTAGTATCTGGAAGGAGTGAAATTTTGGGGAACAATTCCAAAAACTTTAGACGGTGCCGGGTCCGAGTCGAGGCACGGACGAGAGAACGATGCCACAATGCTGTGTAAAGAAGAAAATAGTATAGGGTCACAGACATAATAAAAAATATAGACGAAGTGCTGCGAAAAATCTAGGGAAGCCAAAAAAAACTATGCTTCTTCATGAACAACCAGCGCTGACATACGCATATCCACCTCAAACCATGCTCAGCCCTCTCAGTATACATACATGTCACGGCATCGTCTAGTAAGCATCGTGAAAGTAAATATCCTTCAGCTGCATGGTGTGTGCGTGAGCGCTGATTGTACACGAAGGAGCATAGTTTTTTTTTTGCTTCACTATGATTGTTCGTTTATATTTTGTACTATATATATAGGGTACAGAAAACTTTCCTATAGGAATTATTTCAGACACAAATTATCATAAACAGCAACAAATTATGGATGTCTTGGCATTATAAGACACCAGGGGACAAAATATCGTTTTTCATCTGTTCATTTATCACAAAACTACACCTTATTTCGCTATGGATATCGTATTAGTTAGAATCTCAGAGTAAAAAGAACGAGCAGCATTTTATAATGAATAAGTAATACTTGTACACGTCTTGCAGTCAGAGAAAACTCAATTTATAATTTAAACAATCAATGAAGATTTACGGAATAAACCAAAAAGCAAATAGATAAAAACTTATTAGAATTTATAAATTCTCAGGAGCAGCCCAGAGTCTGGATTTGTTTCCAAACCAAATAGTAACAATAGGCTCGCTCCTTAGAATAACTAGGCTTAAGCTTATAGTGCTGTAGATGCACGCAGAGTAAAGAAATTTCATGTTGGCCTTAAAAGGCTACTTTCGTTCAATATTCGTGCACTTGAGTGCGTTTCGGCGAACATTTTATGTACCATTTACGTACGGATACAGATTGATTGTTTTTGTGCTTCAACTTTAAGCGAAACTTTGAATGAAGTTATCGCTCTGAGTCTAATTACTCTAAGGATGAAAAAGTACCTTCAATAACACTCAAAATATCACACAAGCTTGTAGCTTTATAGGAACATATTCAAAATATCCTGAACGAACCTAACTGTCTTGACACATCCAGTGTTTCTATCCACCAAACTTACGGTCAAACAAAAAATTGGAGCAGGGCAAGTATGGAAAAGAATCGTAAAATTTAATAGGTTTTCCTTTAAAAAGCTCTTACGTGATTGGCGTTGTTATGTGCCATCACATTTTTTGTAAAGCACATGTTAATGAACGTTCGTGTAAAATGGCGGCAGTTTCGGGAGCTGCGCTTGCGCCGTAAATCATTACGATGCGGTGTTGTTCTTTTTCAAAATTAATAGAATTTTTGACGACTGTAGACTTTGACGACGTCTGTGGTCTAGTGGTTCGAGGGTCGGGCTGCTGATCACGAGGTCGTGAGTTCGATTCCCACAGGGCACAAATATTTGTGTGATGAACATAAGTGTTTGTGTTGGTCTTGGTCATCATCATCATCATTTCAGCCGAACGTCCACTACTGGACATAGGCCTCCGCCAAAAGGGGGGGATATGCCATAATCGCCACGCTTGGCAGGTGGGTTGGCGATCGCAGTTGGTTGAATATATACTCAGAAAACGCTGCTGCCCATTCTCTGGTGAACCCCTTAGTCGCCTTTTATGACACCCACGAGAAGAGATGGGGTGGTGCTATATTCTTTGTGTCCGGCACCACACGGAACTCGGTTGGTCTGGGTGTTTCTTGTGTATTTTAAGTACGTATTTACAAAAAAAATATTGTATATAAGTATTATATCCATTATCCATAGCACAAGCTCTGCTTAGTTTGGGACTAGATGGTGCTGTGTAAAAATAACCCAAATATATTTATTTATTTGGTAGTGGTTTGCGGTTTTGTTCAGAGTCCTGGCTAATTTGTGGAAAGTACTGCAGGTCCTGGATTTGACAATTACTTTTAAATTATTTAAATGGTACCGCATACCATTTTACCACGATGATGCACAAGAAAAAAATGGATAACCAATCATTTTTAAAGTTTTAAATAGGGCTCATTTCAAAATGTCCAGATAGGCACTAACTGTCAGTGACAAAATCAAAAATAAAACAAGGTTTGTATGAAACTATCTGCAGATAATTTAAGCGGTATATACTTATCAGGAAGTAATGAAACGGGCCCCTGATTTCCTTTTTCCACTTCTGTTTCAGTATTATCCTGGCACGTACTCCGCCCGGTGAAGGCGGAGCCAGTGTCGGACTCTTACCGACTAAAAAGCACCACGGTGTTCCTCTAACGACCCTTGCCGGGGGCGTGGGAAACTTTTATTCTCCCAAACATCCCCGGTAGGTCCCGGCTCGCAACTAGTAGGCGAGCCCCTTCTCCCCGTGCGTCAACTACATCGGCCGCACCCTCCTCTGGACTAGCGCGGATCACTACGCGCCACCGTCACGGGCCTTGACTGGTCGGACGGCGGGCCACCCCGAGTCCGCCACCCGCAGGCCCACACCTAGGGTGGCTGGAGATCGCCACACCATACGACGCGCCTGCTACAAATGACAGTTCACCTTGCTGTCTTTTAGATTGCTTTCCACGTTAAAAAAAGACAGATTTTTTTCAATATCTTTATTATTACATTTAATTTTAAACTTTCGCTTTGCATTATTATTATTATCGTCTTACCGTGGGCACAACTCATCGCCATTTTAGTATTAGGTATAATGCATATCACGACGACGACGGCTGTGGTCTAGTGGGTTCGATTCTCACAGGACACAAACATTTGTGTGATGAACATAAGTGTTTGTGTTGGCCTGGGTGTTTCTTATGTATTATAAGTATTATATCCATTGTCTAGTACCCATATCACAAGCTCTGCTTAGTTTGGTGCTGTGTAAAAATGTCCCGAAGATATTTATTTATTTTATTTTACCAAAACAATTTTTTTTTGGGTAGAAAAAAAACACGATCTTATATTAACATATTTTCAGCCAGCAATTTTATTTTAACTTCAATTCAAATTCAAATTTTTTTATTTCAAATAAATCTAATTACAGGCACTTTTGAAACGTTAGGATCTAATTGCACAGTTTTAAATTGTGGGTCCTATCGAAAAGAACCGGCGAGAAACCTCCATGGTTATACTCTTTAAAAAAAAATTATTGTTTATTACATCAAATTCATTTAAACAATGTAAGTATAATGTAGGTTAATGTCAGAAATAAACAAGAGTTTAAAAGTGAGAAAATTGCCTGCAATCAATAGATATGTCATACCCTAACAAAACCAACGAAAAAAATGTTCCGTACGCAGCGGCAGCACGATACACATAAACTAGTGCTTTCGTGTCATAATTGGAATACTTTCTGTACACACATGACGACGTTTTAGTATTTTTTTTGCCACCGGTCATGCTCGGCGCCTTACTTCACGAGGATTAATAGAAAAACGTCCTAATTATGACGTTTTCGAGTCTTCAATTTGCGAGCTCAGTAGCATATCTCTACTTTTAAATATCATTTCCCGTAATTTCCAATTTCAATTTCTATTTCAATTTTCAATTTCTATTTCAATTTTCAATTTCTATTTCTATTTTCAATTTCAATGTTTTTTATTTCAAATAAACCTAATTACAGGCACTTTTGAAAGGTCAGGCTCTAGTTGCACGGTTCCAAATTGTGGGTCCTATGGAGAAGAACCGGCAAGAAACTCCAAGTTGATGAACTCCAATGAAAGTATTGTCTAAATGTATATGGTGCCTACTCAAATAAAACCTATCGCTAATTATCCCATACTTTCCTTTTACCATCTGCTTTTTACCTCACACACAAACCACATATTATAAAAGTAATCCGGAACATTGGGCCCTATAAACGATGAACAAAAAAGGCCAATCCACCACAATTAGTACTTTCGAGCGCATACCAACAGCAGCGCATCTTCGGCTCGCCTTATAAGGAGCATGTTGTTCCACAAGAGATTGGCGAGATTGTCTTAAGACTAACGATTTTGGAAGAATTGTTTATTGATATTATTCGGTTAATGTTTTCAGTAACTGGAATAAACTGGTGATTAAAGATAATTAGGTGATCACAGTTTTTTGGAAGTTAAAAATCATTGGAATGTATCAAAAATACTTTCGGATCTTCTCCTTTGTCGGCAAAGATTCAAAAATAAATATTTTGCCAACTAAGTGTACATATTGGTGTTAGGTTATGAATATAGTTCTTAGAAACTTAGTTGCCATTTCCAGGCAATACAAAAATTTTGGACTTATAATTACAATTAAATCTATAGTAATATTAGGTAAGTATTGGGCTTATATCTAAATGTGAAGACTAACCCCCAATTTCCGAAAGGCTGATCAACGCAAAAATTAACTAATCAGCTGTCAAATCTCAGGTCAAGCGATGTGATTGGTTGTTAACATTTTTGCCGGACAATCACAGGAGCCGACATTAGATTTTACAACAAATCAAATTGATCAGCCTTCCGGAAACTGAGGGTTACTCACACAGGTCATACATACATATAACCAGCCCATTACTGTCCCACTGCTGGGCACGGGCCGCACGGGCCTCTTCTCAGAATGAGAAGGTTAAGCATTTGTCCACCACGCTGGCCTTCTGCGAGTTGGCGGACTACCCAGTTACACACACGATCGAGAACTGTATGGAGCACTCTCAGGTACACTGCTATTTATTATTCCAGAAAGCTATTGGTAGCAGTTATTACCAAAATATATACCTTTATTGTAACTGTAACGACTGCTACATAAATTATGCGAATTGAAATACTCCATAAAAGATTACAACAAAAATATTTCTTAAAACATCGACTTGCAAAGGGCGAGATGTGTTGTCTTATTCGGATGAATACGGCACAAGAGATTGGGACGCCGAGATACACCCGTCTCACGATGAATGAATGAATACGCTCTTTCATCTAGATTATGTGTAAAGTTCATTCAAAGAGCATAAAACTTCCGTGCTTTAACCATTATCGTCAATAAGTAAAAAATTACTCAATTTTACTGCTTTTATCTCGGCTTTATTTATGGATTCAGGTTTTACTGTGTGGTGGCATTTACTTGGGTTATCTCAAAAATATAATGGTGGCTATAAAAGTAAATGGCAGCTCACAGAATGTTAAAATTTAACATAAAGGGTTCTTAATAGATAAGTTACTAATTGCTCTGATAGACTTCTTGAATACGTAATGGACCATAAAATACAACGTAGGTTACTAAGTTTAAAAGCTTAAGACCAGTATTTTATGCCAAGACTTATACTGCTAGACCCATCGACCGTACACCCCAATAGACACCTCATAACAAGCTACCAATATCTGTCAACACATCAGTCTAATATATCTGATTTAGGTCGCCACTATTCGCCACATTAAAATTTCAAATCAGTTTCGACCACATAAGTGATAGTGATAGGTTTTGTGCTATTTATTTATGGTAGTTTATAAACATGAAGTAGTACGCCACGGACTGCCTCCATTATCTAGATCACAGAAATAGATCTAACGTCTTCTTTATCCATCCAAAGCTTGTCTGAAAATATCGCTTTTAGCGATAAGACCGCCCATGTTCCCATAATTTATACGTTGTTCCTGTTTACTACTATTTTCATGGTGTACAATAAAGTATATTCTATCTATCTATCTATAGGTATAAATCTTTAAAACAATTAATGAATTACGTGTTTTTGAATTTATCGACATTTTAATATAACGGCGATTAAAAAAGTGTGCTTAAGATAAGTTTCTACGAAAAATAGGTATTTTTTCTTTTCCCAAAACTACGACGGGAAACATTATAGGTACTGGGCATGTTATTAAAAATTACACGGGCAAAGCCGCAAGAGGGCTGCTAGTATGTATGTAACAATATTACAATTTATAATAGAAACGGGATACATAGGCAATGTCTTAGAAAATAATTTATTAGAAAGGGTAATATTCTTTTACTAAGGTAAGGTAGCTTAGGCTCCGATTTGAAATTTTCAGCACAAATCTTCATATCTCAAGACGTATCTCATGACCTCACACGCTACTCAGGCGCATATAAATCAATAGTGGGCGCGGTCTCTTTGACCGTATTCATTGATGGTGCAACGCGAAGAAAGTTGACACGCGGGTCGAATGTACCGGGTTTTTTATAGTGACACTAGACGGTTAAGGTGGTTAACCTGTCCAAATTTGTAATTTGCTGAACGGTTTTGGGAGGCAACAATGTCGATGATGAGTTTGGGTGGAATTTTAACGTACAAGTTGTTTTATTTTAAGATATTTTATGGGAAGTGCCGAGTCCTTGTGGACATCATCATCATCATCAGCCTATATTAGTCCACTGTTGGACATAGGCCTCTCCAATGGCAAGCCCACTGCCACTTCAGCCTGCTAATCCTTTTTTTTTTTTTCGTGGTGAAAATCCTCATGGACGCACACGCCTGGGGTAGGCGGAGCCAGTGTCAGACTCTTACCGACTAAAAACCACCACGGTGTTCCTCTAACGACCCTTGGCCGGGGGCGTGGGAAGCTTTTGCTCTCCCAACCATCCCCGGTAGGTCCCGGCTCGCCATTAGTAGACGAGCCCCTTCTCCCCGTGTGGCAGACACATCGGCCGCACCCTCCTCTTGACTGGCGCGCGCGGAACACTACGCGCCACCGTCACGGGCCTTAACTGGTCGGGCGGCGGGCCACCCTGAGTCCGCCGCCCGCAGGCCCACGTCTAGGGTGGCTGGAGGTCGGCATACGCCCTCCTGCGACGCCCAGGTCGTCTCCTGCGGATGAGGAGAGAGGTCAACGCCTCTCGAAACCTTTCCGCCACCTCCTTAGCTAGCATTAAATCCTCGCAGAAGGAGACGACGCCTTCTTAAGCGCTCTCACTTCCGACCATAGACAGAACCATGGCCGAAAGCGAGAGATCGCTGCCGCCTACTGCAGTGATGAGGTCACGGCGCTGCGCGGCCCAAGCTGGGCACTCCGCCAGTGTGTGCTGCGCCGTGTCCTCTGGGCAGCTCCCGCAGTGATGACTTTCGGGCGTCGGCTCCCGGCCTATGCGACACAGATACTTCCCGAAGCATCCGTGCCCCGAGAGTATCTGCGTCAGCCGGTAGGTGTGGGTACCATTGCCCCTCTCCAGCCACTCCTCCATGACGGGCCTTACCGCTGCTATTGCGGCGTGCCCTAGCCTGCTAATCCTGTAGGCAATGTCGACAACTTTGATTGTCTGTTGGATCACCTCGTTTCGGATTCAATCCTTCGGAGAAACTCCGAGCATAGCCCTTTCCATAGCACGCTGAGCTACCTTAAGTTTGTGGACCAATCGTACCGTGAGTGTCCACGTCTCGGCTCCGTACGTCATGAAAGGCAGAACCTACTGATTAAAGACCTTAGTCTTAAGGCTCTGCAGAATAGGAGACGAAAAGATTGTGTACTTCTAGATTTGTGGGCATAGGATTTTTGTTTCTAACAAGTTTCAAATGCAGATCGGGACATGGCATATATCTAGGAGAGTTGTCACGCTACTGATTCTGAAATTCAGACAAAGGCCTATTTTAGTCGTTGCGGTCAATCTGAAACTCGAAAGTCTGCCAACCAGCTTAAGTGCTCTGGGAGGCGATGTTTTTTTAATTATATACGATGGCAAAACGAACTAAAAGCTCATCTGATGCTAAGCGATTATCCTTGCCCATAACAACTGCAAAAACACCTAGGCTGTTGCCTAAATGAGGTTGTAAGATGCGTTCACCAACCTAAGACAAGAAGATGGAAATTTTCATGTGATTGTAATTTCACCGGCTCCCGTACCCTTTGCACCGGAACATAGCAATGTAAGGATTGCGTTATTGTTAGCTTCGAGTCCAATATAATAACGCGTTGTTAAAACTATGACTTTACTTTTTCGGCTCGCACCTCTGACTTTTCGAATTCAAGTGCGGATTTATATTCGATTATCACTTGCTTTAACGGTGAAGGAAAACATCGTGAGGAAACCTGCACACCTGAGAGTGCTCCATACAGTTCTCAATGGTGTGTGTAGTCCGCCAACCCGCACTAGGCCAGCGTGGTGGACTAAAGCCTTCTCGTACTGAGAAGAGGCCCGTGCCCAGCAGTGGGACAGTAATGTGCTGGTTATGTGTGTATGTTATGTTCTTAAAACTGACGGTGTTGCCTTGGCGTTACAGTGCGTCAGGGATGTTTGCAGCGACGCGTGTAGACTGTCCCTACACTATAATGCGCAAGCGTGCAGCATCATTGGCGGCACAACTCTTGGCCAGCCCCAACAGGGTTCTGAACATGATAGCTTACAGAGTGGATTATCCATATATAATCCACTGCTGTCAGTTACATGTATCAAAATACCTTTAAAACTATTTACTATCATTATAATAAAACAATTTTAAACGGATTACATCGCGTATATTATTTAAACTGGTTTTCCTGACGTTTTGAAAGCTTTGCAGCGTTCGCGTACATTTTTTTTTTCTTTATAAATTGTAGTAATCGCGAAAACCTAAGAAATTATTATTTACTAATACCTAGGTTTAAGGTAATAAAATGTTTACTAACCCTATATGAGTTGTTTTACTCAAAATAAAGTTATTCCATTATTATATGGCGGCAGAAATAGGTACGGTGGTAGCTTCTCCGGACGAGCTCTATCACGAAGAGGTCAACTACTGTATATGTTAACAACACTGCTTAACCTTTTAGGAGTAAGCGTGAAACATACAGATTAAACTCACATAAAAAATTTAATGTGTGACTTAACGCCTCGTGATACAAACATCAGGTTAAATTAATTTCGTCCAAATGTTCAACGTATTTAACTTGTCGTCCCTTTTAAACGACATTTAAACCCACTATCTTAATGTTAACACTCTGTTTGAAACTCGTAAACTTTAAGCAATAAACTTTGGGCAAGATATAATTTGCATCAAGTTAAAGGCAAGCTGCCTGGTTGTTGCATTTTTATTTTTAGCTAATTTTACTTGTAATTTTTTTCTGTAAATAATATTGTACCTCATGATGCCTTATTTATAATTAAGATTATAGGAGTCTAACCCATATCACAGATTATTCACTAATAACTCCCATGCTTCATGCTGGGTTATATAAATTAAGCAGTGGAAACCATCCAATGGCTCTTGGTTCAATGTAAAGATCCAAATAATAGGTTGTCGACATGTGGGATATTGATTCAGCAGTAATTGTGCAGATTGTCGTTACGGCCAATGGTTTAATAGCCAAGAGCCTCGATCTACATCTGAGGAGGCTCGCGTTGGGCAGCTGGGTCAAGAGCTTGATTCAGAAAGCGGTACTCCTGGATATGGCGCGTATCG
This sequence comes from Asteroscopus sphinx, assembly GCA_949699075.1. Lineage (NCBI taxonomy): Eukaryota > Metazoa > Arthropoda > Insecta > Lepidoptera > Noctuidae > Asteroscopus > Asteroscopus sphinx. The sequence goes on along the minus strand of OX453011.1, from coordinate 3,167,377 downwards.
TCAGGGGGTGCCTCTCTCTGAGGCCCTGACCGCCGGTAGTTTGGACCCTGTTCCCGATGCCGGTAGGATACTATTTTTTATATTTTTTTATGTTTTTATTTCTTGTGTATGTGTATAAAATGAATAAACGAAATAATAATTTTAAAAAAAACTAGTGATGTGCCGATGGACTAGAAAACATGCTGAGTAGTCGGTGTATATAAAGTCCTAATAACGTCTGTCCTCCTAATATAAAAATACTAAATTAAAAACTAAAACTATTAATAACAATCCCTAATTGCCTTTACCGAATATTAGTTCTTCCAATTACTTTTTACGAGGTACCATATTAACGTCGCCTTAACTAAGACAGTGTTATCTCGCAATGATACAAAAAAAAATGCTCGCATAAAACACGGCTGGCATTGACTTTGATAATCGAGTGTAAATATGCCTGTTATGCTGTTAAATAAAATAATAAATAAACCATTATAAAGTGTTTATTATCACACCTGGATTATGGTGTAAAAATGAATCCACATTTCATCGTTGTTTTTTTTGCTGTACGTTGTACGTACGTAAGATACCTTAAAGCAATGGACTGGAAATCGTCTTCATAAAGAGCATGACTCAAACATGCAGTACACAACCAACTAAACACGTTTTAACTTACGAACAGAAATCGTTATATTTCTAAATTAATTTGTAACTAACAGATATTATCGGCACTAACAATGCACACAAAGCTAGTCGGCAACCAATGGCATCCATATAAAGAGGGTCCAATTTAATTGTAACTGTTCGGAGCAGTTAGTAGCGCACGCGATGAAAATGGTGATCTCACACGTGCTGTGCTTAGACGCGCGGCTAAATGCCACATAAAGTTATGTAATGGCATGCGAAAACTGCTTCTATTCGTGGATCTGATAAAAATAGTAAACAAGACAGAAAAAAACGGGTAGTGGGCGCTAATACAATGTTATCCAAGAACATTGAAATCGGCTTCTAAAATAACTAAAATTTGTTTGGATATCTGCATTTCACACGGTATTGTTGCCATATTTTTACATGAAACTTTTCATCTTCATGTCTCAGATTGGTGAACCGACTTGCGGTACCAGTTAGGCAAAGGCCTAGGTGGTATTCCAGTTGTTATGGGCAAAATAACCGCTTAATACCAGGTGGGCCTTTAGATCGTTTGGCTGTCCCATAGTATTAAAAAAAAAATTGTTTCTCGACATCTGCAATTTAACTTACTGGAGATATGACTGTCTCAAGGTTGAACTTCAGTTTGAAAGCTGTTATCAGTTTTTTACAGCCTGTATATTGTCACGTTAAACAGTGGCTGTCCACTCTAGTCTAGACCTAGTCTAGTCTAGACCATTAATTACTTTCATAAATTGATTGATCTAGGTCTCTGAGGAGGTTCTGTGGAAGCTAATCTGCGTGAGTTTTGAATTACCAGCTGGCAAGATATCGCGCAAGATTGTACAAAGTGGAGAGTTCTCATTTTGAAGGCCATGACTCACTATGGGTCGCTGAACCAGAGGAGTAAGAGTAAGTAAGTAGGTGATAAGTAAGAGATACGTTGTATTCATTTAGTCAATGGTTCTTCATAAAACTTTAGGCACTAAAAACCTCCTAGCTCATTAGCTTTGTCGCGTCGCGATGCGTTTTCATCAGCATTCGTTGTGAGACAGTCCTCATCTTAGCTAACTAGGCTATCGAAGTAAATCGCCTGCGCCGCGCCAGCCACAGCACCCCATTAATTACCATGTCCATTATTAACGTAAAATAAATTGATTTCTCTTTAATAAGGCCCCGCTAATAAGCTTACGTGGTTATGTTTAATTCGTGATTATTAGGAGTTCTTTGATGAGGTTGCTGCTAGTAATTGAAATGTGGCCGTTTGAATTGTGTTATGAAAAATCATTTATAACAATCCTATTTATGAAGATTTGATATTATTCTAAACACGGACGAATAAAAAAAGGCGGACAGAATCTCGCAATTTGTTTTTTTTTTCTATTTATTTAACTTAAAAACATACACAAAAATGATTATAAAAACATCACAAAAACCTTACACAGGTTTGTCTGGATGTTGAGACACTGAGAAATTAATTGAAGCACTTAATTTTTTTTTCAACTCACTATAATTTCGACACTATTTGAACACACCACACGGCATGTTGTTATTTTATTCGCGAAACTAGGAAACAAACTTTCGTCACACGTGATATGTTGCGTATTCGCGGCTGTTAGACTTACTATGAGTGAAAATGTGTGCGTGCCAACCCGTACTTTCAAGTGAGCCGACTTACTATTGGGTGCTTCACTTATTGTTTAGCGAGATTCTGTCCACCTTTTTTATTCGTCTAGATGTTTCTGAAGTTGTTTGTCACTATCAGACTTTTTTCCACTGATAATTGTATACCAAAAAAGGTTTTCTGAAAGATCACTAAAATTTGCACTTAACGTAATGACAGTTCCGTGTGGTGCCGGACGTAAAGAATTGCACCACCCTCTATCTTCTCATGGGTGTCGTAAAAGGCGACTAAGAGATTGACCAGAGTATGGGCAGCAGCGTTCTCTGAGTATTTAACCAACCAACTGCGATCGCCAACCCGCCTGCCAAGCGTGGCGATTATGGCATATCCCCCCAAACTGCTTGGGGGAGGCCTATGTCCAGCAGTGGACGTCTTTCGGCTGTAATGATGATGATGACGTAATGACAGGTATTTGCCGCATTTGACAGGCATTTTAAGGCTTAAACAGGCGTGTGGCCGGCATTGATCTGAGACAGGCATTTCTGAATTTCGCGCGCTTTCTAAGGTAATCCCGTGTAAGTTTTTTTTTCTCATAAAGTATTGCATTTTACCTTTTACCAATGCCTTATACCGGCCTTTTTCCGAGAAATCAGACATTTCATGCATTTTTGGCACCCTAGGCAGGCATACCCGCATACCTCCATTTTGAAATGGTAGCCCTAGATGTAGAATAATACCACAATATCTTTGTACCTTTTTTTTTTTTTTTTTTTTTTGTTTACGAGTGGAAATCCTCATGGATACCCTTCGTCTGGGGAAGGCAAAGGGGTATGTCGGACTCCTACCGACTAAAACCACACGGTGGCCGACCTCAGCACAAAATAGAGGAGCTCCGGGAACTCCTGTGCACCGCGCCGGTGCCCCTCTGGTGCTATGCCATTTGGCACGTCCCGGGAAAGCAGTACTTTCCACGCCACAGCAGCACGCGACCACCACGTACTACTGTCCTCCACAGGGTCGTGTAATGGGCGCCTTGAGTCTCAGGCACTCTTAACGCCCACGATCCCCAAGGGTCCCCTGCCAGTACATGACGACAGGGGACGCGGCGTGTAGCCCTATCTGGGCTGTGCGCCAGGACGGTTGCCTCCCCGGCGCCTCCGTCTCCGAGCGGGATTGGCCCTCTCCCGATCCCGCTCTGCGGCCTCCTTCTTGAGCATGACAGTCTCACAGAAGGAAGCCACGGCCATCCAAGAGCAAAATGGATTAATTATATCAATAAGTTACTATTATCTAGCGCTCACTGCTGACTTGCTTATCCATTCTCCAAATACCTTTTCAAGTTTTCAATTCAATAATATAATACCTCAATAATCTAAAGCAGGCTTTATTATTTGGCACCACAGACCAGCTTACTTGTCTGTGTTTGGCACGAACCAAACCACCAATATATCCAGCCCCTGATTTTCCCATGAAAATATATAAAAAATACCATGACTGACCGGATTCAGTCTAATTAAACGGTACAAAAGCCTAATAAACAAAATGAATCTTTGAAAATACCAATAAAAGTATTGTACCTAGCAAAATGGATTAATTATATCAATAAGTTACTATTATCTAGCGCTCACCGCTGACTTGCTTATCCATTCTCCAAATACCTTTTCAAGTTTTCAATTCAATTATCTAAAGATAATACCTCAATAATCTAAAGCAGGCTTTATTATTTGGCACCACAGACCAGCTTACTTGTCTGTGTTTGGCACGAACCAAACCACCAATATATCCAGCCCCTGATTTTCCCATGAAAATATAAAAAAAATACCATGACTGACCGGATTCAGTCTAATTAAACGGTACAAAAGCCTAATAAACAAAATGAATCTTTGAAAATACCAATAAAAGTACCAGCGACAACACAGCCCCAGTACAAATCAAGGAAGGATGTAGTATTAACACAACAAACAACACAACATAACATCACGCCTGTATTTCCCCGAAGGTGTAGGAAGAGGTGTATAGTTCCCGGCACGAGACGTGAGCACAAATTGTTCCAGCGTAGTCTTCTCTGCCGTCGCTGTATTCTAGTATTCCGTTTTCTACATCTATTCAATTATGCATTATCATATAATTAAGCCAATGCAAGTGCCTGTTTCTGATTTGTTGTACTGTGAACAGAGATTCGACCACTTACGCAGTGGAATCTGTGCTCACGACTCGTGCCGGCAACAATAATAGTACACCCACATTTCGCTAGTTATGTTATAAGTCCCTTGTAATAGGGGGCAAACCTATTGCCACTAATGTAATGTAATGTAGTGTTAAGACTGAAAGATGTAGTATTATGACTGGCTGACTTATATTCATGACTTTTTTTTAAATTTACTTAATAATTGTGACATTACGATTTTTAATTTATTAATTTGACATTATTTCATGCACTCAATAGTAATCTTATTTTAGACGTTTTAGGCATTGTTATTTACTAAGAATTTTGCATGGCATGAGCCTGAATATGGCGATCTGTTATATAATTTTAACCATTGTAACACCATGTATGACCTTGAGACACTAAATATAGATTATCGTACGTATCTAACGTTTTGTTACTAACATATGATGGGATTAATTTCGTTCGCTATGTTTGATAAATTTTATACGTAACCTTTGAAGATTTTTTTTACTGTTTTACTTACTCTTACTAAAACGCAGTGGTTATATTATCTTTGACTCTTACATGGCCGCTCAACGTCAGATAGTTAGTTAGATGTCAAATCAGATGGTTACTGTTTGTGGTGCCGCTAATATTCCATGCGTCCCTAATGCGGAAGCATTAACATGAAAATGTTGCTCAATAAGCTTACTGCACTATTTTCATCTTGATCTGACATATTTTGCTTGTCAGATTCGGTGGGACATATAGACGGAGAATGATCTACCAGGCGCAGGATAACCAAGATCAGAATAATCCATGACAATCTTAGAAATGAAACCCACCTACCCATATTCCGCAAATAAAGAATATTGAATCGAATTGAAGGAAAAGTGTTAACCACAGTAGACCATGTTTACAAACTGTACACAAAAGATATTTCTTAGTTCATCCACTCTCGTTTGCATTAGCCGAGTCATACAATATTTGTTTTGAAAGTAAAATGAATAAATTCAATGTGAATCTGAAAGTTTGATCGCTATCATTGAAGTTAATTCTTCTTTTCCATGGCGGTAAACGGTACTTATCGGCCTACAGATTCCAGAACCTACTGTTTAGCGAGATGTCGTTGGTCGTATATATTTTATGTATTCTATTATATTGTTACACTGCGTGCTACCCCTCTCTACTTGCCCATGTTATCTATCCTAAGGTTGTCTGGAAGAAATCGCCTTGAGCGATAAGACTGCCAATTTTACTTAATCGTCTATATAACATAACACCATAACATAACATCACGCCTGTATTTCCCCGAAGGGGTAGGAAGAGGTGTATAGTACACCCACATTTCGCCAGTTATGTTATAGTCCCATGTAATAGGGGGCGAGCCTATTGCCATTGACCGGGCACAAATCCAGACTCCGGGCTGCTACTGCGAATTTCCTACTGAAAAACCCAATAACACTTTCGTCTATATAAGTCGTATATATTACTTTTTTTTGTGTACTGTAAAAAGTATTTGTAGTGTATTAAATTGTATTGTTAAAAGAATTGCGCTTGATGCTGTGACATCAACTCTCAAAAATAATGCAAACAGTTTATATTCTCGAAGCACCCACGTATGTTCGCGTTTGTCGAGTTAAACAAATATTTATTTTGAAAGTATTGTACCAATGTCGCGTGGTGTGTGCTTGGCATGAATTTGAAGGAAAAGCACAAATATTGTTTTATATTATAGTTTATTTAACGTTACCAAAATGGAGAGATGTCGCTAAAGCTACTGTTTTATGGAAGCTTGTGATAGTTAAAAGTTTGAGGCAAATTAGATTTTTCTTTGCCTTTTTGCATTTTATATTTACTTAAAAGCTTGAGACGTCAAACTTTATTCCACTTAAAATAAAGCTTCAAGTTTTTAATAAAATGATATGTTTTTTTAGTTTTATGTGTATGTACTTTACAATTCTACGACGACGACGACGTCTGTGGTCTAGTGGTTAGATTGTCGGACTGCTGATCACGAGGTCGTGGGTTCGATTCCCACAGGACACAAATATTTATGTGATGAACTTAAGTGTTTGTGTTGGTCTGGGTGTTTCTTATGTATTATAAGTATTTATTTACAACAAAAAAAAGTAGGTATATAAGTATTATATCTACTGTCTAGTACCCATAGCACAAGCTCTGCTTAGTTAAGTGCTAATGTTTAGGTATAGTTATTTTTATATTATTGTATATGGTTTCATGTATTTTTTATGGGCCTTGATGCCTGAAATTAGTTTATTAATTAATTAGTTTATTGTTAATACACTATTTTTAGATTATTTTTTTCTCTCGCCTGTACCGAGACTGAAATAAATATTTTCTTTCTTTCTTTTCTTTCTTTGAAATAAATTAATTATTATTATTAGTTTGGGACTAGATGGTCATGTGTAAAAAATTAAAAATGTCCCAAAAATATTTATTTTATTTTATTGAATTCTATTCATTGAATGATCATTTTTAGGGTTCCGTACCCGAAGGGTTCCAAACGGGACCCTATTACTCTCGCTACGCTGTCCGTCCGTCCGTCCATCCGTCTGTCTGTCACAGGGCTGTATCTTTTGAACGGTAATAGATAACCGGATGATATTTTCTCAGAATATGTGTTGCTATGAGGTGTATCACGACAAATACTAAAAACAAAAAAAAGTCTAAAACCAAAGGGGGTCCCCATACAAGAAACCTCATAAAACATGCATTTTTTCAACGTTTTTGTTTTTACTCTATCTTCAAAACGGTAATATATACCAGTGTCAAACTTGGACAGATTATAGTGCATATTATGTAGTTTAGCAACGAATACTAAAAATAAGACAAACATAGACATATGCGGTGGTACCAGCGTAAGAAAGACATGCAAAAATTCATATTTCGCGCACTGTACGTTGATGTCTTTTGATAAACTCTCGTAAATTTTATGGCGTATACATCGTTGAGCGGTACGGGACCCTTACTGCGCAAGTCTGACTCGCACTTGGCCGGTTTTTTATTATATCTAGAGTTATTAGACTCGTAAACTTATTCATAGACTCACCCTACCGCAGTCCACTGCTGGAAATAGGCCTCTCCCAAATTGTGCCACAACACTCGGTCCTCTGCCTTTTGCATCCAGTCCCCCCCAGCTAATTTTATCAGGTCTTCGGTCCACCTGGCTGGGGGGCGTCATACACTGCGTTTGCCGATTGCGGTCTCCACTCAAGGACTCTTCTGCTCCAGCGGCCGCCGGTCCTTTGATAGACATGGCCAGCCCACTGCCACTTCAGCTTACTAATCCTACAAGCTATGTCGGTCACTCCGACTTACGTAGACTTATTGACCACCACTATTTATCAATTAAAAAGATCAAGCAGCATTAGTATAATCATTTTACCCCACCATACGTTTCGGTTCAGTTGAACAGACCCCTAACGTTTATTAAAAATTCAAGAAGTGGCTATTCACCCTTTCGGGTAAGTTTTTTTCGGGTAATTCACCACCTAAGTCTAAAAAACGACTTTTTGTATTGTTATTGCATACCATAATGCTATACATTTCTTTTTATCGAATCGGAAAACAATGACATACTAAAAAACTAAAAGATTAATATAAAACCAAATATCTAAGGAATTTGAAAGTATCAATATGAAGAAAATATGTAAATAAAATATAAATAAATATTTTTTGGGACATTTTTATACAGCACCATCTAGTCAAACTTACCACAACATCTTAGAAAAGTATTGTTTCGCAACATCATAATTAATTTTATGGGTGTCTCCGGTATCTTAATTATTATAGGCGCTAATAAAACTTTATTTATCTATGTGTGACACCTACGACGTTTATATTATCTTTGATTGATTTATTATCTGTGCTGTGTTTGTTTATTTGTAACCTGCCGAAGCCTGTTTTGTGATATACTGGAGGTAAGACTGTTGTTATAATAATAATAATATCGTTTATTTCTGGAAATGGCATAGAAAGTTTTACATTGCACTATCCCATTGATCGCACACATAATGAAGTGTCACAATTAAAATTTATTCTAAAATAACATCTTATAAAATTACAAATATGTAAAATGAAATTGTTAAGTAAAAATAAAAATAAAATAACAGTCAGCTGCAGTTCACATGCAGCTGACAGCAATAGAGCTGGGGTAGCTGGTCCAGAAAACCTCCTCATTTGCCTGACGGCTGCTGGTCCTTCTCGATACGTTTGCAGGGAACAGCAGTTGTTAGGCCGGTGCACCTTGGGCACGGCTAGTATAACTCTTCTTTGGACTAGGGCATCTTATTGCCCGTGGCAAATATTCTGGCACGGGAGAGGCTCGATCTGGGCCAATGGGGCGTGACTCCACTTGTCCCTCTAAAGTAAGCAGAGGGCACAGTGGAGGATGAGGGATGAGGAAGAAAACCTCTATAAAAAATTACGGCAGAATAGGGCCTGCGAACAGCGGACTCGTGGAATCTGTTGCCTGGTGTAGCTGGCGTTTCATGTTGCCGGCCTGGCTGGCGTAGTTGGCGAGACATGCGAGGCTGGCGTGGAGGGCGTGGCCCACATGGTTGGCGAGGCAGGCATGGCTGGTGTGGCAAGCGTGGCTGGCGTGGCCGTGACATCGGCGTGTTAGCTGCGTCATGGTGGGGAGGATTGATGATATTGATGAAAAAGATTGGAAAAATAAATGTAAAATTAAGATGCCATTTTTGATGCATTATATTTGGAGCGAGAATCAAGTACTGAATATCCGCCTTCAATAAGTCCTTCATTCAAGCAGTCAAACTGTATATGCAGACCGTAGCAGAATTCGTTTCTTTCACACCAGTGCAGGCAGGGTTGTTACTCGTCAATGTATTTCGTTAGACTCTTGCGTTGTTGCAGCAAACACTGTAAGCAAATGACGCACAATGAGATTTAAGTAAAAATAATAGAACAACATACAACATGACACAATACCCATACATATAAAATTATAATTAGGTCGATAGAAGCCCGAAAGTCTGACGACTGGTCCAAATTTAGAATATCGGTATTGCCCAGTAACTGGGTTGCGGGATTGGCAGTCGCAGTCGCAGTTTAAAATACTGATGTACAGCCGCAACTGGCTAGACTGGAAGCTGACCCCATTATAGTTGGGAAAAAGCTCAGAGGAAAAACCATAAAAAACTAAGGTTGTCATCTCTTTCTAATGCCTACACACAATGATATTTAAAAGTATAGATATGTCATACTCTACCAAAGCAACGAAAAATATGTTCCGTATGCAGCGGCAGCACAATACACGGTTTCACTCACGTTATTCCATCGGGTGTGTCCGACCAGTTTCGAGCTCGAACGGAGCCCTTAATCATGAGCTGGTTACGCGGCGGCGTCGTGCACCAAACTGTGGATTTAGAGGCCACAGCGCGCCGCGTAGCCCTGCGCTCGCGACGACGGAGCGCCTGGTTTCGGTGGTGGTCGTGCATCTTCGTCGCTCGTCGTGTCCGAGTCTTCAAATGGATTATCAGCGGTACACACACTGCTGACAGTGTCACACTCCAGGCTCAACGGGACATGGCTGTTTGATGAAGACCTGAGAGCTGGTTTCCAGGCAGGTGGCAGTTTCCAACCTCCGTCTCTATTGAAATTTGGGTGACGACTGATTTCAATAGCTTCACGTACTTTCCTCGGTACCAAGTACTTCTCCCTCGCTAGTACGGAAGCTTTGTCAAACCGTATGAAATGAGCCGTATCCGCATTGCACACGTGTTCTGCAACTGCTGACCTATTGCTGTTCATGCTTTTCATACAGCTTATGTGCTCGCTAAGTCTGGTTTTAATATTGCGCCGGGTTTCCCCTATATAATTAAGGCCACAGTCGCACGGTATCATGTATACGCCAGGGACCCCTAGAGGATCTTTATCTTTTGCTGAGCGTAACAGCTGCCGTAATTTCCCGGGTGGGTGGTAGATTGAAAAATGCGGGGGTACGTTCCACACCAGCCGGTCGTCTCCGTACAGTGTTAATATTACCCAGCATACGGGTGCATTGCCGCCACTGATAACCATATTATTATTATATAAAAGTAAGTTAGTTACTTTCAGTTGGTTTCGTGTCATAATTAGTACACTTTCTGTACAGACATGACGGCATTTTTGTTTTTTTTTGTCACACGTCACGATCGGCGCCTTGCTTGACGGAGACTAGTAGCAAAACGTCCTAATTAGGACGTTTTTGAGACTTCAGATTGCGCGCGCAAAGTACAGATATGTTACTTTTTAAAATATCATCGCCTACACTGACGAAATAAGTATAATAAGAAGCGAGTATGGATGGAAGAGTTGGAAGGAGACGATCTCAGCGAACGTATCGCAACCAAATTGAGGACGTTCTCAAAAATCAAAAAAGGTTAAGAGTACTCTAAGCCGAAGAGCATGCATGATGAGGTTAATGAACGTAGATGCAGTCAAAGACGTGTGTCAGGATCGTAGCAGGTGGAAATCCATAGTCTCTGCCTACCCCAAAGGGAAACAGGTGTGATAATATGTATGTATGTATGTATGTATTTAAAGCTAAAACCAAATAAGTAGTACCGCATGCAGAATCTAATCATCATCATTTCAGCCGAAAGTCGAAATTAATTCGGGGATATACCAGTATTGCCATGCTTGGCAGGCAGATTCGCGATCGCAGTTGGTTGGTTAAATATTCAGAGAACGCTGTTGCCCATCTCCTGATGAATCCCTTACGGCCAAAATCAATATCCAATCTATTCACGATTTACCCTACTAGAGATAGAAATTTGACATAAGCTCCATACAAAATATGTCAAATTTCTAACTCTAGTAGGGTAAATCGTGGATAGATTAGATATTAATTTTTGCCGTTAGTCGCCTTTTACGACACCCATGAGGAGAGATAAGGGTGGTGCAATTCTTTACGTCCAGCACCACATGGAACAAAAAATGCAAAAACAATCTGTATGCATTTGAACGGAACAAAATTTGTATGCAGAATGAAGTCAAACCAAAAAAAAGAAGTAAAAAACAGAGACATTTACCCAAGGCATCTTGACTTAAACTATTGAAGACATTTCATTACACTTACGGTACATTTGCAATTTAAATACAATGCGTACAACCGAAAATATATACCAAAAATTCCAACCTTTTAAACTCAAGAGAAAGTTCGAGCTAAATAAATATGTTTGCTGTACATTCCTGGGGGCCAATTCTACAAATTTTCAGCCTATCCCGTTTCGATTTATATCATTCAATATTGTTTTTAATTATTGTTGCCATTTTATTATAAGCTTAACGGTCATTTTAACATGATTCATGATTTTATTTGTAGTGTGACAGGTCATTGTAATTTTATTAGTTTTAATGATATATTAATTTAAATTGTGGAAAGTAAAAATCGCTCACGAGCAGGATTCGAACCTACGACTCCTGGCTCAGTACAACCACTCATACACACCATCCGCCTATATACGTGGGACACTCAGAAAGTTTTGCGAAACTAAAAAAAATTGTTCTATACGTACATATATTTTTATCAAATCTTTTCAAAGTACTTTCCACCAGCCTCTATACAAAGATTCATGCGCCTAAACCAGTTTTCAAAACACTTTTTCCAGTCCGCCGCAGACACCTCGTTTACAGCCTGCTCGAACGCAGCCAGCGCATCTTCCGGCGACGAAAATTGTATCCCTTTGAGCTGATTTTTTATTTTTGGGAATAAAAAGAAGTCACACGGTGCTAGATCAGGGCTGTAAGGAGGGTGACCCAGGAGTTTGACTGGCGTGCTGTCCAGGAAGTCCCTCGTTTTGAGTGCGGTGTGCGCAGGTGCATTGTCGTGGTGGAGCAGTAGCCCGCGGAGCCCTGTGTTTGGTCGCTTGTTGCTTATAACAGAGAAAACTTCTGGCAAACATTTGGTAGTATACCATTCGGCATTAATGCTTCTTTGATCCCGTAAGGGAATTGATACCAAGTGGCCAGTCAAATTAAAAAAGCTAGCGATCAAAATCTTACCCCCGCTTCTAGATCGCTTCACTTTGGTAGGCGTTGGCTCATTTTGAAACACCCAAACAGTCGACTGGCGCTTGGTTTCTGGGTCGTATTGATAAATCCAGGACTCATCACCTGTAACGATGTCGTAAACACGCCGAGACGAGCCTGCTTCAAATTTGTTAAGCATATCACGGCACCATTCCACCCGGGCCTGCTTCTGAGCATCGGTGAGGTTGTGCGGCACCCAGCGTGATACTATCCTCCTCACGCGAAGATGGCTGTGTAGAATCTCGTGAACGCTTCCCGATCCAATCTTCAATATGTGTTGAATCTCCTGATATGTAATTCGCCTATTGTCTTGGATTAAATTTTTCACTGCTAGCACGTTTTCTTCGGTAACAGCCGTCAAAGGGCGACCGCTTCTTTCGTCATCCCCCAAAGTTGGTCGACCGCGCTTGAATTCGTTATACCAACGATACACGGTTGCCTTGGAAGGGCCTTCATCCATGAATGCCATTTGAAGTCTATCGTACGATTCATCCGGTTTCAGGCGACACTTGAAATCGTATAAAATCATAGCTCTAAAATGTTCCCGGCGCAGATCCATATTTCAGTGAGACACAATACTTTGAATTAACTCGCAAAAAATGTGGAGGGAAATTTTGAAATTGGAACTTACTTATTTTTACTTATAAATAATCATATTTTCGAAAAACATTATAACTGGCCAGTCTCCCATATATAAAAACTTTTTTTCGCAATACTTTCTGAGGGGCCTGGTATACTCGAGAACTTTATGTAGCCTTTTCCAGTTTGGCAGGTTTCCTCACGATGTTTTTCTTCATCGTTTAAATAAGTGATAATACAATAATTGTAATAATACATTATAGAATTATTCTGATCCACACATGAATTCGAAAAGTCAGAGGTGTGGGCCGGGTTCAAACTCAGACCCTCCTGCATTGAAGGCAAGTGTTCAACCGCTATCATGCAAACGCTCCTTTATTGGTTATTAGAATAGGTACCTGATAACTACGACAAAACAAAACCATGATCAATTTTGATAGTAGAATTAGCCCCCTGGTTTTCAATACACCGAGTGAAGTATGGCCGAAATTTTATCGTCGCACAGTGCTCTTGTCCTTTAAATCGTGGTCAAAAATCGGACTCGTTAATTTCATCGTCTGATTTGGTAGTGCGACTTTTTGTTTACATTTTATTTATGCTTTGTCAATTCATATAGTGTTTTGGGTCGGCCACGGTTTAGTCAAGCGATGTTCTTATGAGTTCATGATTTTTGTACTTTTTTGAGAAGATAATATTGTTACTTATTGTTTCGATAATATGTAGTGTGATGGAAATACATTATTATATATTTTTTTATACATATTTTACCGTGCCTCGGAGAGCAGGTTAAGCTGTCAGTCCCGGTTATCATACGAATATCTATGGCAGTCGTTACGGGTAGTCAGAAGCCTGCAAGTCTAATAACTGGTCGAACCTCCGAATGTTAGTATTACCCAGTAACTGGGTTACGGGGGTCTGATGGCAGTCGCTCCGTGTAAAATACTGATGTTCAGCTGCATCTAGCTAGACTGGAAGCCGACCCCAACGAAAAGTGAAGTGCCAAAAAGCGACCAGTTTGATAAATCTTGATTGATTTTATAATACCACTGACTTCTCAACACCTTAAGCCTAAATGCATCTCATCTGCCTACGGTTTCTTTAACATCCTTCAATGCTTCAACAAACAGTTGCAAATATTAATACATGTTTCAATTTCATGCACATCTGATATGACTGATGGTACATTAAGGCAAATTAATCATCTTCAATATACAACTCAACGGTGAGGAACATAAAAAACCGGCTAGGTGCGAGTCGGACTAGCGAACTAAGAGTTCCTTATCACCTTCTTTTTAGAATATGCACTAATATCAGACCAAGTTTGACACTTGCATGTTGTTGTACACAGAATGCGGGAAGGACAAGATGGAAGTCGACTGCCATGAGGGCACTGCAGGAGAACCTTATGAAGAAATACATCATTGCCATGCCCACTGACGCAATGTTAAAAGAATACAGCTTTAACAGACTGTTTATGGTATTCATACCTCAAAGGATTGAGTGGAAGGACGACACGCCAGGCCAGCCTCAGTCCACTGATGTTGTTTGGTTCACCGACGGATCAAAAAAAGAGGGTCTAGCAGGAGCTGTATTCCACGGTGGGCGGCCAAAGGTGAAAAGATTCGCCAACCTAGGCACTGGCCTACTGGACTGTACCGGTACTGTACTGTACCTGGTGTACTGACACCACCGTGTTTTAAGCGGAATTATTTGCCATTATTGGATGTGTCCGTTTAAGTCTGTAGAGGACCTATATTAATAGGCGAATCTTCATCTTCTCTGACAGCCAGGCAGCATTAAAAGCCTTGGATTCAGAAGAAATTGGCATACTTGTAAAGGAGTATTTCCAGCTATTGAACTCACTAGGAGAGGCAAACTCGGTGGCACTAGGTTGGGTCCCTGGACACTGTGGCATTGGGGGCAACGAAGCCGCTGATGAACTGGCTAGAGCTGGTGCTGAATGCCCCACTATGGGCCCGGAGCCAATCTGTGGCATTCCTAAATGCACCACTACAGCCTACCTTAAAAACTGGGGAACTGATCAAAGTATTAGCCTTTGGGAAAAATCCCCAGGCCAAGAACACTTGAAAGCACTACTTGTGGGCTTCCAAAAAAGGTGTACGAAAGAAGCGCTTTCGTTGAACAAGAATCAGATAAGAATCCTGACAAGAACCTTTACTGGGCACTGCAAGCTGAATAAACACCTTCACAGGATGGGCCTCAGTGATACCACAGTTTGCAGGTTTTGTCGCGATAAGGATGAGACGCCCATCCATATCGTATGCGAATGTGATGCAGTGCACCACATCAGCAGCCAGCATCTCGGAGGTCACGTCGTCTCAACGCAGGAGATCAAATCCTCCTCCCCCAAGGTCATAGTCGACTTCATGATTGACTTGCAGCTTGGGGAAGTGCTGTAATGCTGCAAGAGGCGTCACGATAGATCTTATCAGGTCGCAGTGGCTTAGGGGCATTCAAGACCCCTACCTCTTTCCTCAAATAAATAAAATAATGCTGTTGTCAAGGTAGATAGAGAGAGTATTCTTTATTGTATATCATTAGTATTATTAAAACTTAGGACTAACAAGTAAATTAAGGGTAAATTGGCGGTCTTATCGCTAATAGCGATATATTCCAGACAACCTTTACAGAGCACAAACAAAACACGTTAAAAAATTACATTTGTGTTCACTTAAATCGATAAAATGTAGGGACCAACAGATTTTTTGGTCCCTTAGTAAAAGTTGTTCATAATAATGAGTACAATTACCCCTTTTCGGGAAATAAGCGATTCAAATTTCAGCATGTATAATTCTTCTGTACGTGTGTTTGTCACCTAACTCCTCTTAAACGGCTGGACCGATTTGTATGTAATTTTGTGTGTTTATTTCAATGGGTTCCTGGATGGTTTAAAAATACAATTGAACCCAGTAGGCGGCGCTGCTATTGGTATGTCACTGATCTTCTCCTAAACGGCAGAGACGATTTGATCGATATGTGGCGCTGCTTTTCCGGGAAGGACGACATCTGCCGTTTCCACTGGTATTCTATAAAAAAAAATTGTTACCTACTTTGCTTAAAAAGATACAGCCCTATGACAGACGGATGGTCGGACACACGGCGTAGGCAGAGTAATAGTGTCTTGTTGGCACCCTTTCAGTACGGAACCCTAAAAACAATACAAGCAACATACAGATCTTTCCCGTATCTACATGGTAAATGTCAGTCACTTTATTAAATCATCATAAATTTGTCGTATACAGTCGATAGTCGTTATAGAAAATGTTGACAACAATTTAAAAAATATGAGACAAAAATGAAGAGCTATAGTAGCACCCTTGTTGAGATAATGCAATTAGCTGAATACTAGAAGAACGCCGCAGCGTATGGCGCCCCCCCGCCAGGTGGACCGACGACCTGAAGAACGTGGCTGGGGGAGACTGGATGCGGAAAGCATAGGACCGAGTCACAGAATATCTAATAGTACTACCGAGTGTTGTGGCGCAACTTGCGATAGGCTGAGTTGATGAGAACGAAAGAAAAAAATACTAGTAACATGTTAACTAGATGCCACCTGCAGCTTCACTTTCATGACATAGTGTAGGCCGATGTCCATCAACGTTAACTCTCGGGTGATTACTCAAAAATAGTATTGGAATTGTGATATGTTACTAGCACTCGCAATCTGAATCGTGGTTTCACAGGACACAAATATTTGTGTGATGAACATAAGTGTTTGTGTTGGTATGGGTGTTTCTTATATTGTATTATAAGCAAATTATAAGTATGTATTTATGCGTACTGGAAGGCGCAGTGTGGGTAGGCCCCCCACAAGGTGGACCAACGACCTGGTGAAGGTCGTAGGAATCCGCTGGATGCGGAAGGCGCAGGACCGGTCGTTGTGGCGATGCTTGGGGGAGGCCTGTGTCCAGCAGTGGACGTCTTTCGGCTGAAATGCTGATGATGATGAAGTATGTATTTACAAAAAAAGTAGGTATATAAGTATCATATCCATTGTCTAGTACACAAAGTACAAGCTTTGCTTAGTTTGGGACTAGATGGTACTATGAAAAAATGTCCCAAATATTTATTTATTTATATAAATACCAAAAACCTTTATATTAAAACTAAAAATCTTCAAAACCGTCGATAAAGTAAATTCGGCAAAAGTGTTGATTTCATATCACATAACACATAACATCACGCCTGTATTTCCCCGAAGGGGTAGGTAGAGGTGTATAGCACACCCACATTTCGCCAGTTATGTTATAGTCCCATGTAATAGGGGGCGAGTGTTGATTTCTAACTTGTAAAAAGTTACTAATTACATCTTTAATTGATGATTGGTGTTAACTCATTAACCGTTAAAGCTCTGCTCATCTTAAAAGGTAGACACCATAAAAGACACGTCATTAGCAGTAACTTTGTCTGCAAAAGGACACCATTTCAATCAATGTGCACAAATCAACTGTTTGAAAGTGGCCGCTTTATTGACACTATATTTTAACGATACAGCCGGTACAATGAACCGAAAAATATCAATTAATATGAAGAAAACTTTCGCTCACACAAGACCATTCATCTTCATGCCTTTTACGTCGAATTTTGCAAAAAAACACCATGCCGTTGACATGTTAACGATAACATAACATGTTCTGATTAAAATTAATCGTTTTTGCGGTCATTTTTTATGGTGCATGATGGGAAATGGGTTTGAAAGTAGTGTGGTATGTGGGGTATGTATTGTAGACGATAAATGACCATCTGAAAACTTTGTAAGGGGTCATTATACTCATCAGTATGAACAACTTTTACCATGGGACCAACCCTGAAATCGCTAAAACAAAATCAGCTGTTCCCTACATTTGTCGATTTATCTGTAAGGAACAGCTGTTTTTTTTTTGGCGATTTCAGGGTTGGTCCCGGAGTAAAAGGCGTTCATACCGATGAGTACAATGACCCCTTAAGAGGTTTTTAGTTGTGTCTATAACACGTTGTAATTGATAATGATGTTAATGTCGATCGAAATGTCCCAAAAATATTTATTTATTTATTTATACATACATACATACATACATATTATCACGCCTGTTTCCCATTGGGGTAGGCAGAGACTATGGATTTCCACCTGCTACGATCCTGACACACCTCTTTAGCTTCATCTACGTCCATTAACCTCGTCATGCATGCTCGTCGGTTTAGAGAACTCTTAACCTGGCATTTTTTGAGAACATCCGCGATTTGATTTAATTTGATTTATTTATTTATCATGATGATAATTATGTTTCTATCCTCTAATCAACATGTCTCTTTCACTCTTAGGTTTGCTGTTAGAAAACTCCTAATCGAGTTAAGCTCGCAGATATACGTGGGACACTCAGAAAGTTTTGCGAAACTAAAAAAAATTGTTCTATACGTACATATATTTTTATCAAATCTTTTCAAAGTACTTTCCACCAGCCTCTATACAAAGATTCATGCGCCTAAACCAGTTTTCAAAACACTTTTTCCAGTCCGCCGCAGACACCTCGTTTACAGCCTGCTCGAACGCAGCCAGCGCATCTTCCGGCGACGAAAATTGTATCCCTTTGAGCAGATTTTTTATTTTTGGGAATAAAAAGAAGTCACACGGTGCTAGATCAGGGCTGTAAGGAGGGTGACCCAGGAGTTTGACTGGCGTGCTGTCCAGGAAGTCCCTCGTTTTGAGTGCGGTGTGCGCAGGTGCATTGTCGTGGTGGAGCAGTAGCCCGCGGAGCCCTGTGTTTGGTCGCTTGTTGCTTATAACAGAGAAAACTTCTGGCAAACATTTGGTAGTATACCATTCGGCATTAATGCTTCTTTGATCCCGTAAGGGAATTGATACCAAGTGGCCAGTCAAATTAAAAAAGCTAGCGATTAAAATCTTACCCCCGCTTCTAGATCGCTTCACTTTGGTAGGCGTTGGCTCATTTTGAAACACCCAAACAGTCGACTGGCGCTTGGTTTCTGGGTCGTATTGATAAATCCAGGACTCATCACCTGTAACGATGTCGTAAACACGCCGAGACGAGCCTGCTTCAAATTTGTTAAGCATATCACGGCACCATTCCACCCGGGCCTGCTTCTGAGCATCGGTGAGGTTGTGCGGCACCCAGCGTGATACTATCCTCCTCACGCGAAGATGGCTGTGTAGAATCTCGTGAACGCTTCCCGATCCAATCTTCAATATGTGTTGAATCTCCTGATATGTAATTCGCCTATTGTCTTGGATTAAATTTTTCACTGCTAGCACGTTTTCTTCGGTAACAGCCGTCAAAGGGCGACCGCTTCTTTCGTCATCCCCCAAAGTTGGTCGACCGCGCTTGAATTCGTTATACCAACGATACACGGTTGCCTTGGAAGGGCCTTCATCCATGAATGCCATTTGAAGTCTATCGTACGATTCATCCGGTTTCAGGCGACACTTGAAATCGTATAAAATCATAGCTCTAAAATGTTCCCGGCGCAGATCCATATTTCAGTGAGACACAATACTTTGAATTAACTCGCAAAAAATGTGGAGGGAAATTTTGAAATTGGAACTTACTTATTTTTACTTATAAATAATCATATTTTCGAAAAACATTATAACTGGCCAGTCTCCCATATATAAAAACTTTTTTTCGCAATACTTTCTGAGGGGCCTGGTATAATAATTATTGCTTTATTTGTTTTTGGGTATAATAATCATTGGCTGCTTTTGCTGGCTTGGCACCCGCTCATCATCACTTGGGGTTGACACTGAAAATCAGCGCTGTGTTGTGACTCACGTTACAACACAGCATCATGCTGAGTGTCGACCTCTTTGCCGCAGCTACGACATGCAAAGTAGGTATCATACATTGATAAAATGATTCAAGAAATGTACCTAATTAAGTATTTTTTATGTGCACCTACCGCATGTCGTCTTGTTGTGGCAATAAATATTTTTTCTTTCTTTCTTTCATATTTCCCCTCACAGTCAACGCCCTGCGCTCCCTTTCCATATTAAGTTCATCTTTAATCAATGGACTTGGTTGGACTTTTAATTTGTGGATGAGCCCGCCCCTCTTTCCTAACCACTGCAACTCCTATAAGCCAGAATCTACAATGGCAACCAACCAGAAAAATTACGAAATAATGAAGCTCGGCGCGTCCCTGGGAAATGATAGAACTGTCATGAAACCCGCAACGCAATTCATCAAAAAAGTTATTGGAAGAAGTAGAAATAAATGGGTTCGTAGAAGACCAAATCCGTTCCCGGACCGAATGAAATCTGCTCGTTTATGCCATTATGTCACCATTTACGTTCTAAAACCACGCCCAGCAATAATTTTTCAATGTTTTTTTCAATTTCAATGTCAAACTGTTTCCACTGACGTACGGTCGACCGCACCTAAAATGACTTAATAAAAATAAAATATATCCGTTAATTCTCAAGACATCTGGCCAATTGCACGCCACCGTAGCCGCGACAATGAGGTTCCCACTCAGCATGGTGCTGTGTAACAGAGCAAGCCACTACACAGCGCTAAATTGTCAGTGGGCACCCCAAGTGAGAAACAGACGGGAAACCAACATATACACGTCAGATTTAAAATAAAAATAAATACATTATACTAAATTCATACCATCCCTCTCTTACCTTCTCTCATCTCTTCTCTGCGTACTACCCCTCTCTTTACTTGCCCATATTGTCCATCCTAAGGTTGCCTGGAAGAAATCGCCTTGAGCGATAAGACCACCCATTGTACATGTGTTCTATATAAGTCATATATGTTGCTATTGCATTCATATTGCGGACTTAAAGAATAGCACCACCCTTATCTCTTCTCATGGGTGTCGTAAAAGGCGACTAAGGGATTCACCAGAGGATGGGCAGCAGCGTTCTCTGAGTATTTAACCAACCAACTGCGATCGCCAACCCGCCTGCCAAGCGTGGTGATTATGGCATATCCCCCCCTTAATTGGGGGAGGCCTATGTCCAGTAGTGGACGTCTTTCTGCTGAAATGATGATGCTGATGATGTTGCTATTTTCTTTTGTGTACAATAAATAGTATTTGTATTATATTGTATATAACCATGTGTTTGTCACCTTACTCATCACGGCTGTACTGATTTGGATAACATTTTGTGTGTATATTTTAATGGGTTCCTGGATAGTTTGAAAACACAATTGAACTCGGTAGGTGGTGCTGCTGTCGGTTTGTCATTGATCTTCTCCTAAACGGCAGGGACGATTTTAATGATATGTGGCGCTGCTTTTCCGGGCAGCATGACGTCTACCGGGTCCACTAGGATCACAATAGTAAACTGACCACAATAAGCACATCGTTTTTTTCCTGGATCTTGGTAAATAAAAATGCAACCGACTTATTAATAAAACTACTCCATATCAGACCGTCGTACAAAAAAAAAGAAAAAAAAAAACACGAAATACACTTCCCGTTCATCTTTAAACTATTTTATATAAAACCAAAAATATTCCTTTACATTTTTTACCGCAAAAATTGTAATTTTAAATTAATACTCATTTAAGAATTTTTCGCCTCATCAAAATGCGCATAATATTGACGCACACCGGTTGTGTTTCTTTAAGGTGTATTTCAATTATGTACCATCCTTGGTATTTAAGTAATTTTAGGTAAATTTTGTTCAAGGTGTCATCGGATTTTTCACTGTCCAAAGGTGTTGGATTCAACCGTTTAAAGGTTCGAAAGTTAATTGATTATTAATTGATAAGGATCGATAATTTTTTGACTACATGTAAGGAGAAAAAGCACTGTTTCGATGTAACCTACGTTGTGGCAATTACCACCGTATTTAGGGTAAAATACAGCAGGATTGTGTATTATTCTACATGTCACTTCGGATTTCGTGTTAATTCGAAAGAAAATTCCTATCCTACTAATATTATAAATATTAATGCTTTCGCATAGATTTGTTTGTCCTTTAATCACACTGAAACGACTGAATGAATTTGTATGAAATTTGGCGTACAGATAGACCGTGACATGGATTAACATATAAAGTTAAATCAAATTAGCTAGCAAAACTTCACAGACGTGACGGGTATCGATATCTAATTATAATAAAACAAAAAAAATAGTTATCGGAAATCATAATTTCAAATTCAGCCAGCTGATCACGGGGTCAACGGCCACGCAACAGACGAAAAGTATTTTTACGTATTTCAAAACAATTGCAGTGATAAGGTATCTGATGATTTGATTTGAGGTAACAAACATTAAACAAAAAAAAAACAATCGAATTGAGAACCTCCTCCTTTTGAAGTCGGTTAATAAAAAAAATAAAAAATACAATTGAATTGAGAATGTTCTCCTTTTTTGAAGTTGGTTAAAAATAGGTACGGGGTGTTGTTTCCGACCCGGATGTCAAACCTAAGTTCTCAAAATTCACAGAAAATCTTTGTACTATACGACTCAAGAGTTCAACAGTATATTAACTAAGGATGAACTAAGGCAAATCTCTTATCCTTATCTACAAATACCAAGTCCAATAATGTTCAAAGCAAGCTAATATCGTAAAACAAATCTCCCTTACATTCGAGAATTTCACGGCAAATATTCAGAACATTACTGTTTATTATAATTATAGAACTTACAAACAAATTAAATCTCACTGATACTGATTGGTTAGGCCTTAAATTCGATTTAGTTGGTTGGCAATCCGCATCGTTAGTAACAAGCTAGGTAGATTTGCTGGCTTCTTCCCTCCCTACTTTCTATACCCTACCCATCCAATCACAGCCCTTTTACTTCTCCTTGCCCTTTCCCGCTCCACGCTGAATGGTCTTACACGACATGGCTGCCAACACAAAGAACAAGAAGACGCTATCGAGCAGTGTGGTTTCCCGCGAAAACCCAACGCCGCCGCCTTGTCGCGTCCGCCGCCATATTTGGACACACCGCGCCGCTCGCGCAGTGCTCGCTCAACCACCATAAAGTGAAGTCGCGCTCCGCCGCCGCTCCTCGCTCCGCCACAGGACATGATTGACTAACCCGCTTATTAACAATATCGCTAATTTAGCCCGAAGGCTTCATATTTGTGTGTGTTGTGTCTTCGCGCTGTGGTGTTTGGGAGCCAGACCACCAGAGACCAAGTAAGTGTTCCCATACCCCAGCCCCACCTATACTCTAAACCTATAGCCAGCACAATCTATACAGTCCACTAATTCTCTCCCCCCCATTGTAATTACTGGCCCCGCGAGCCAGTAACGCTTCCTGGTTCAGGTCCCTCGCATCTGAGCCAGCCGCTTCATTTTGGTCCATCTCACCGGACGCCTACCTTAGTAGTAGGTAGGTATATAGGTTTTAGTTAGGTTTCGATCATGCCGCCAACTCGAGCTAGCGTCGCGCCTTCGGGCACCGCCATATTAGAGATCCGTAAGCTCGACGCTAAAATGGCGTCGTACTTTTCAAACGTAAAATCACTCTTTGAAAGTATTGCTGACACCGCGATTAGTGCTGAATACGCTAATTTATTTCTTTGTAAGTCTAAAATAATAGACACTACTCGCTCAGAATTTGTAACCGCTTTAGATCAAAAGATCGATTTAGAATTATCAATCAATCAAGATTTCGAACCTAATTATTCTATATTAACAGAATTTGATAACATGTTCTCCACAATTAAACATACTGAGGCATGTATTTTATCCCGCAATAATTCTCCCGTTTTAAAGCAGGAACCCGCCACCGCTAGTAGCTCTAAAGTAGCGTCACATATAAAATTACCGCGACTAGAACTTCCCGTATTTAACGGAGACGCTGAAATGTGGCCTACGTTCTATGAGACGTTTAGATCTGTTATTCATAATAACACGTCCCTTAGTGACAGCGAACGAATGCAATACCTGGTGGGAAGACTGCAGGGCAGAGCCTTATCAGTTTGCAAAGGCATAATTCCGTCCGGGGACAATTATCACGTAGTTTGGAACGCGTTGTGTAAAAAATACAACGACGAACGCTCGCTCGCAACTTCATACATAAATAAGTTGTTGGGTCTTAAACCCATTACACAAGCGACACCAAAGTCACTTGAACACTTTGTTGATCTCTTTTCTACAACTATATCCGCTTTAAATACTATTAATAGTGATAACTTAGGCGATTTTATCTTCGTACATTTAGGTTTAAAATGTTTAGACATAGAGACAGTGCGTCATTTCGAACTATCCATTCGGGACTCCAAAGGCTTACCAACAAGCAAACAGCTGATCGAGTTTGTACGCGAACAGTATAGAGTTCTGAGTCGGGCAGATAACACGCTTACCCACAGTCATACAGACAATAAATCCCGCACGACGCAAAACGCACACAAAGATAAATCTCCCGCGCATTCGTTTAAAACCTACCTAAATGTACAACCACAAACTTCGTCACAAAAAACATGTACTTGTTGCACAGTGGGCTCGCATCATTTATTCCGTTGCGACAAGTTCAATAACCTTTCGCCGCCGGAACGTTATAACTTTGTTAAAAATTCTAAACCTAATATTTGTTTTAATTGTTTGAGTTCTCAACATACTATTCGCAATTGTAATTCGCAGAGTACATGTAGGTTCTGTTCAAAATCTCATCACTCATTACTCCACTTTCAACAAAGTTCGCCGCAATCTCAGCCGACGCCCGCGCAGACGGCTAAAACTACGCTTTCGTTAAATTCGTCTAGTGACAACTCCAGCCACCCTGTGGTGACGTTGTGTAATAATCCCGCTTCCGCATCCGCTAACGCTCATGGTTTCGTGGTTCCACCCGAAAATGTGTTATCCGCAAATAATACACAAAATAGTAACAATTCCTTGCCGCCTTCGCTTATAGGTGTATGCGTAAAAAATACACCGATAGACGCTTCTCGCATCGCTCCGCAATGTACCACGGTGCTTTTAGGTACCGCTATATGCCTCGCGCAAGACGCAAGTGGTAACATGCAAGCTATCCGTGTTCTCATAGATAGTGGTTCTCAAAAGGATATTATAACCCGCAACTGTTGTTTACGTTTAAACTTACCTATTCATAATGCCAAAAATACTCACGTTTCGGGAATAGGTAATGTTTTAAATGAAGTTCAAGGAATTACGCAGTTAAATGTCTTGTCCCGCTTTAATAATAGTGTTTCTTTTGCCTTGCAACCTTATGTTGTCGACCGCATCGCTTCTAATTTACCTAACATCCGAGTAGATACAGCCGCACTATCGTATCTATCTCACTTGCAACTCGCTGACGAAAATTATTCGTATCCCGCAGAAGTCGATATGATATTAGGTAGTGACGTTTTTGCTCGCATATTATTACCGCATAAAGTTTTCCGCTCGCAATCGCTACCCGTCGCTATTCAAACTAGCTTCGGTTATTTAATTTTAGGTAACGCTCCTGTACTTAGTAATAATAGTTCCTCTACGCATTCGTACTACAGTTCTCATTGTGTTTTTTCTTCGAACGAAGACACATGCTTGTCACGCTTTTTTGAATTAGAAGAACTGCCCAGTAAAACGTTTCTCACTCCTGACGAACAAGAATGCGAAGATATTTTTGAAAAGACGACTACGCGTGACGTCACTGGCCGCTATAGTGTTGCGCTACCATTGTGTAAATATACCGCTGTTCTCGGTAACTCGCGCGCTACTGCCGAGCGTAGGTATTTAGCACTAGAACGCCGCTTACTTTCAAATCCCGCAATTAAGTTAGAATACGATAAGATTTTAATCGATTATTTAGATAAAGGTTATATTACACCGGTTAATTCTTCTAATATTGACACTCCGCATTATATTATACCGCACCATATTATTGTCCGTGATGATAAAATTACTACCAAAATACGAATGGTACTCGACGCTAGTATGAAAACTGATTCAGGTTACTCGCTTAACGATATTTTGCACAGCGGTAAGAATTTACAAACCGATTTATTCCGCATTATTCTTAATTTTCGACTTTATGCCGTCGCCATTAGCGCTGATATTAGGCAAATGTACCTCCAGATTGTAGTGCAGGAGTCATTTCGTCGGTATCAACGCATTCTTTATAGGTTTAATACTCAAGATCCACTACAATTGTACGAATTCAACCGTGTAACTTTTGGTATGACTTGCAGTCCGTTTCTCGCGATGCGCACCGTACGTCAACTTGCCATAGACGAGAGACAACGCTTTCCGCTTGCCGCAGAGGTTATAGAGAAGGACTCGCTTTATATGGATGATTTAGCATTGAGTTGTTTATCTGTTGACGAAGCTGTTATATTATCAAAACAGCTGATCGATTTATTCGCCGCTGGAGGTTTTGATTTAGTAAAGTTTTCGAGTAACTCGCCCGCGTTTATGTCAACTATTCCTTGTGAGAGTCGAGTCACTGAACTCATCGAATTTAATTCTGACGATAACTTAAAAATACTAGGTATGCGTTGGATGCCCGCTAGTGATAATTTCTTGTTTTCGGTAAATGTTGAAAATCGCAGTTGTACAAAACGTAATATTTTATCTAATATCGCCCGCCTTTGGGATTTAATGGGCTATGTCGCACCCGTTATTTTGCTCGCTAAATTAATTATTAAATCCTTATGGGAACATAATGTCGACTGGGACGACACACCGCCGCAAAATATTGTTGTTTTGTGGCAACAATTTGCCAAAGAATTGCCATTATTAGAAAATATTAAAATCCCCAGATTTGTAGGATTCGAACAACGATGCCTACTTTCGCTTTTAGGTTTTTGTGACGCTAGTGAACGTGCGTACGGTGGTGTTGTATACCTACACGTTCATTTCCCCGATACAAACAAAAGTATCGTTAGTTTATTGTGCGCTAAATCGAAAGTCGCTCCCGCTAAAATAGTATCGCTCGCTCGTTTAGAACTCTGTGGCGCCGTCATACTCGCTCAGCTGTTACGAACCGTTTTGGATACCTATTCATCGCGTTGTAAAATTTGTAACATTTTCGCATTTTGTGATAGCACCGTAGCTCTAACGTGGATACATTCTACTCCCGCTAGATGGCAAACCTTTGTTGCCAATCGAGTTTCGAAGATACACTCGAATCTCGACCGCAAACATTTTTATCATATTAAAGGAATCGACAATCCCGCTGATTGCCTTTCACGTGGCCTTACGCCATCCAAACTGGTGGATCACCCGCTGTGGTTCCCTGGGCCTACATTCGCATTGCTACCTAAGGAAGATTGGCCTATTGTAGAGTTTGACCCTAAATCGGTCGCTAACCCGCCGGAAATCAAAACTAATGTTTTTGTCACCACTTCTAAGGGTGATGACACATTGGCGCTTCCATTAATTTATCAATTATCTATCCGCGCTTCAAATTGGACTCGCTTATTGAGATCAGTAGTTTATTTTCTTCGCTTCATTCGTAAATTGCCGCGTAAATTTGAAATATCGCACTTAGAGATTGCCGAGACTTGGATTATAAAGGCTCTTCAACAAGTTCATTTCGCTTTTATTTTTAAATCGCTTCATAAAGACGAGGCCACACCGCTGCCTCGTTCGTTTGCAAAATTAAAACCTTTTATTGACTCTGGAATCCTTCGCGTCGGTGGTCGACTTTCAAATGCCGATCTTGAATTTGATAGTCAACATCCGATTTTACTTCCAACTCGTGATCCTGTAGTGAACCTTATTATCGATCACTATCATAATCGCAATCTACATACGGGTCCGTCCTTACTTCAGTCAATTTTAAGGCAAAAATACTGGATTCTTTCAGCTCGTAGTTTAATAAGGCAGCGTGTACACAAATGTAACATCTGCTTCAAAACGAATCCGAAATCGCAATTTCCCATGATGGCTGACTTGCCAGCATGCCGTGTACGTGAGGCCAAGCCTTTCTTGCACACTGGTGTCGATTACGCAGGACCTATTCCGATCATTCCGCATAGACGCCGAGGCGTACGCAGTCAGAAGGCATACATTGTTTTGTTTGTTTGTCTTGTCACTCATGCAATTCACGTTGAGTTAGCCTCTTATCTGTCCACTGAAGTATTCTTAAATGCTTTCAAACGCTTTCTTTCTCGCCGCGGCCCTGTCAGTATTATGTATTCTGACTGTGGCACTAATTTTATTGGTGCAAAGTCTTACTTGAAGTCTTTGTACAGCCTCGTTGATTCCACCGCTTATAATGATTCAATAACTAATTTTCTTTCGCATGACCGCATTCAGTGGAAGTTAAATCCTCCACTGTCACCCCACTTTGGGGGAATTTGGGAGAGTAACATCAAATGCGTCAAAACTCACCTAAACAAAATTGTAGGAAACCAATTTCTTACCTTTGAAGAAATGCTGACAGTGCTTGCTCAGATAGAAGCGCTGCTCAATTCTCGCCCGCTTTCTGTTCTTAGTTCGGATCCTTCTGATCCTCTCCCGCTTACACCCGCGCATTTTTTGACTTTGAGCCCTCTCAAGTCTTTACCCGCTTCTGACGTTACCCGCGAAAAACTAGTTCAACGCAAGCAACTCGTTGATGAGTTGGTCCAATCGTTCTGGAAACGCTGGCGTATTGAATATCTGAATACTCTCCAGTCTAGACAGAAGTGGAATACGCCCGCTAGTCCCATCACACTTGGAACCGTAGTAGTTATTAAAACGGATAACATTCCACCGCTTCAGTGGCCCTTAGGCATAGTAACCGCGCTCTATCCCGGATC
The DNA here is from genome assembly GCA_949699075.1 of Asteroscopus sphinx. Taxonomy (NCBI): domain Eukaryota; kingdom Metazoa; phylum Arthropoda; class Insecta; order Lepidoptera; family Noctuidae; genus Asteroscopus; species Asteroscopus sphinx. Next base: position 3,138,670 of record OX453011.1, on the reverse strand, counting down.
TGACGGCACGACCCGCGTTGTTGACGTCAGAACTAAAACCGGTACATATCGTAGACCTGTGGTGAGGCTCTGTCCTCTCCCGACTCAGTAGGTATTGCATCATAGTCGCTCTTAGTTCTAATTTACATTTAAGTATAGTTTAACTCTTTCGCTTTAAGTTTAGGATTCTCAGCGTCTCATACGTTGGATCACTTTCACCGCTCTATTCTTTCTCACTTTTCGCATTATCTTTGGAAGGGTTATTTCATCCCCTTCCAGGCGGGGGGCATGGTTAGGCCTTAGATTCGATTTAGTTGGTTGGCAATCCGCATCGTTAGTAACAAGCTAGGTAGATTTGCTGGCTTCTTCCCTCCCTACTTTCTATACCCTACCCATCCAATCACAGCCCTTTTACTTCTCCTTGCCCTTTCCCGCTCCACGCTGAATGGTCTTACACGACATGGCTGCCAACACAAAGAACAAGAAGACGCTATCGAGCAGTGTGGTTTCCCGCGAAAACCCAACGCCGCCGCCTTGTCGCGTCCGCCGCCATATTTGGACACACCGCGCCGCTCGCGCAGTGCTCGCTCAACCACCATAAAGTGAAGTCGCGCTCCGCCGCCGCTCCTCGCTCCGCCACAGGACATGATTGACTAACCCGCTTATTAACAATATCGCTAATTTAGCCCGAAGGCTTCATATTTGTGTGTGTTGTGTCTTCGCGCTGTGGTGTTTGGGAGCCAGACCACCAGAGACCAAGTAAGTGTTCCCATACCCCAGCCCCACCTATACTCTAAACCTATAGCCAGCACAATCTATACAGTCCACTAATTCTCTCCCCCCCATTGTAATTACTGGCCCCGCGAGCCAGTAACGCTTCCTGGTTCAGGTCCCTCGCATCTGAGCCAGCCGCTTCACTGATCTTAGGATAAACTGATTAAAGTTACTTTATCTCAAAATCATGATTATTAAAACAATTTTTGTACAAATCATGCTATTTCCCATCTCTTTAACACAGCCCCCCGTCGACGTTTTACTAATAAACGTAAATCTTTGACTACGTACTGTCAACAAAATAGATAATTATACAGGGAACTAATTACATGAGTGTCTTGACTGGCCAAGTCTGCCTTGGATTCTCTAAGCGTGTCTTGCGTACACAGACCAGTAAACCTAAAGACGCAGCATAAACAAAGTTTTTCATGAGAAAGAAAGAAAGAAAGAAAAAATATTAATTTGCTTCAAAATTGACGCACAAAATTACCAAAAAATTCAAGAACACAGAACAAATACAGGTACAGAGCCAAGAAGTGTGGTAAGATATGCGTCACATCCGCGCAAAACGGCCACCGCTCAGCATAATGAGAACGCAGTCGTAAAATGTTGGTGGGGACCGGGGGGCGGACCGCACGTTATGATTAGTCGACTCAAAAGTTCGGTGGTATGATTCCGTATGATTCGTGCCGCTCGCTGACGGACTGACGTCCTGATTGGCGGTTGGGCATATGATATGCAGTGCTACTGCATATGCGTGGTGACCGGGGGGTCCTGCTAATCGGCGTCTAGAGGTTTGCTGGTCTGTGCTTGCGTATAAATAATTGACGTTGTGCGTAGCATTGATGCTGTTTGTTTGTTGTTTGGCCTGTGAACCTAACTCTTTGGTTGACTGTACTATGTAGCGTATGGTTAACCTGTGGATGCGGTTCATCACCCCATATAAAGAGACTGGCCCGATCTTAATTAGGCACCGTTTTAGTGTAATGAGCTTAGTTGTTGGGCTATAAATATAGCGTGATTTAGAATGGATTATAAAACTTTTACTTCCCATTTACGATTATATTTATCCGAAGCAGCCAGTCTCAGTACTAACCTTCAAACAGTCAACTCAGTCTGTCGCAGTCCACTGCTTGACATAGGCCTCTCCCAAGTTGCACCACAACACTCGGTCCTCCACCATCCACATCCAGTCAACCCCAGCCACCTTTTCTGGTCATCAGTCCACCTGGTTGAAGGGCCCCGTACGCTGCGTTTTCCGATTCGCGGTCTGCTCCAACAGCCATCGGTCCTTCGAAAGACATGGCCAGCCCCCTGCCACTTCAGCTTGCTGATCCTACAAGGTAAGTCGGACACTCAGGTTCTTCTCCAGATAATCTCGTTATGGATCTTTTCCTGAAAAGACACTCAAAGCATAGCTTGCGCCATAGCTCTACAATCGAATTTAAATTTGTGGACTAGCCAAACTGTCAGTGTCCACGTCTCGGCACCGTGGGTACCTATTAAGTACTAACCTCACCGAAAGGCTAATGTTTCACTATGACGAGCTATTCTTGTATACCTCATCATCATCATAATCAGTCACTGATCATCACCATTATCAGCCATCGATCAGATCAGTCACATATCATCATCATTGTCCTACTGCTAGGCATGGGTCTCTTCTCAGAATGTAAAGGTTAAGGCCTTAGTCCACCACGCTATCCTAGCGTGGGTTGGCAGACTACACACACCTTCGAGAACTGTATGGAGTACTCTCAGGTGTGCAGGTTTTCTCACGATGTTTTCTTTCACCGTTTAAAGCAAGCGATAATCAAATTCTGATCCACACATGAATCCAAAAAGTTATAGAGGTGTAGGCTGGGTTTGAACTCAATCCTTCTGCATGGAAGGCAAGCGTTGAACCGCTAGGCTATCACCGCTCGTAATCACTATCGCTGGGTAATTAATAGAATAGAATAGAATAACTTGATTTCGAGCAAAACAACTCATATATGGTTAGTAATTAGTAACAATTTTATTATCCTAAACCTAGGTGTTAGTAAATATTTACATAATTATTTTGATACATGTAACTGACAGCAGTGCATTATATATTGGGTGTCAGGGAAACGCTTCCGAAAACGAAGATAGGTGATAGTACTGGTAATTGCTGATACGAAACCACAAAAAAAACGATTTTTTTTTATTTTATTTTTATTTTTTTTGCATTTTTCATACATAACTAGCTTTAAGCAGTTATATAAAACTGATCTGCCAAAACACCCCATTTATTTACTTAATTTTTTTAAATTCGCAATGTAATTCAAATAAAATATCAGCTGGCGCTAGGGGTGAATGACATCCGCTCGCATACGCAGTCCGTGTCGTAGCGAGCGTAGGTAGGTTAGGTACGCGCGGTATTTATCCCGAGTTTTGTACGCTTTACATTGCGGGTATGCAAAATACCAAATCACTAAAACAATGAGTATAAGACTAATAGTTATTGGTATTTGATTGTGTTTAGGTAGTATAATAATAGCCTTTCAGCACGAGCGTTTCCCTGACACCCAGTATGGACAATCCACTCTGTCAGCTATCATTTTTAGAACCCTGTTGGAGCTGGCCATGACTTGTGCCACCAGTGATGCTGCACGCTTGCGCATCATTGTAGTGTAGAAGCAGTCTACACGCGCCGCTGCAAATATTCCTGACGCACTGCAACGTCAAGGCAACCCCATCAGTTTTCTAAACGCGAATTCATAATTAATTAGTGATTTTTGCACCCGTGGAAATTTACATCTCAGCAACAGCTTTGCTATCAGTCAGTCGTTACTGTGCTTTTTACTCTGCTCGTATGGATAAGGTTTGGTTTCCAGATTCTCGAGATGTGACTGGTTATGTTACCGACTAGATTGACAACTGTCAGCCTGCGTGACTCTTTGAGTCATTGGAATATTTTTTACATAGAATTACGATGAATTCATCATAGGTAAGACCCCGAAAAGGATAGACAACCTCGTGTCTTTCCGTAGATATCGTATATGGTGACTTGAAGCAACTTACACCTGTCTTGGGGATAACATCATACTTCGTTGTAGACAAATTGAAGTAAATGAAGACTGCTCATAAAAATAAGATATTTACTCGTCCATACGTGCACTCCATGCGAGGATCGTGCATGAAATGAGGTTTAGAGTCATCATGATTGTTTGAATACTAAACAGTTTTTAGTAACAAAATATTTTTATTAGTTAACTTACGGTTACAGCTGTGTGTTTAGTGAAGTTACACGGTTTTTAACATATTTTTCTTAACAAAATAAGTCTGCCCAACAATACAAAGTAATCAGTTTTAATCAAACACCGTAGTGCCTTCATGGAAGCATTAACATAAAATATAATCAGCCCATTACCGTCCCACTGCTAGGCACAGGATTCTCTGAATGAGAAGGCAATGTAAGCATCTTAGGCAAAAATGCTAAACCTATTGCTATGTTGCCTAAATGGTTTTGCTATTCTCGTTCGCCAATCTAATACAGATAAAGATGAAAAGTCTCATGTGATTGTAATTTCTCCCGTAGCCTTTCGCAGCGGAACACAGTAATGCGATCATCACTATTTGGCGGCAGAAATAAGTATGACAGTAGTACGATCTGCAAGGTTAAGCTACACTTGTCGCCGTCAGTCTGTGGATGGGTGACCGTTTCGTTAAATATCGAGACCCCTCCGGGCCTCGGAGAGCACGTTAAGCTATCGGTCCTGGTTGTCATACGAATATCTACGGCAGTCGTTACGGGTATTACCCATTAACTGGGTTGCGGGGGTCTGATGGTAGCCGCTCCGTGTAAAATACTGATAAAATGTTCAGCCGCATCTGGCTAGACTGGAGGCCGACCTCAATATAATTGGGAAAAGGCTCGGAGGATGAGTAGTACTTCCTCGGACGAGCTCTTTCACAAAGAGCTCAACTACTACTGAACAGTTGAACTCAAAAAATGCCAACTACTTGACATTTTAGGTGTTGAATATTGATTGTGTGATCTTTATCGGAGCGTTGATATTTCTTTAGCGTTTAAGCTCGGACGAATAAAAAAAGGCGGACGAAATCTCGCTAATAAAATATGGAAGCACTTAATTTTTTTCTAAGACCCCCGTGGGCGAAATTAAATAAAAAAATATTAATTAAATTATTGTTAATTTCGACAGCATTTTAACACACCAGATATATATTGTTATTTTATTTGTGACACTACGACAAAAATTACCGTCACACGAGATTTGTTACGTAATCGCGGCTTTTTGTGTTACTATGGGTGTGAATGTGTGCGTGCGTACTACGATTACTACCGTCACACGAGATTTGTTACGTAATCGCGGCTTTTTGTGTTACTATGGGTGTGAATGTGTGCGTGCGTACTACGATTACTACCGTCACACGAGATTTGTTGCGTAATCGCGGCTTTTTGTCTTACAATGTGTGCGTGCCAGCCCGTACTTTTTTTTATAGTATAGGATGGCGAAACGAGCTAAAGGCCCACCCGATGTTAAGCAGTTACCTTTGCCTATAACAACTTTAATACCACCTAGTCTGTTGCCTAGGTGGTACCGCAAGTCGGTTTGCCAAACTGAGACATGAAGATGAAAAGTCTCATGTGATATTAATTTCACCAGCACCGACGTCGTCACCGTCGTCGTACCCTTCAGACCGAAACACAGCAATGCAAGCATCACTATTTGGTGGAGAAGTAGGTACGGTGGTAGTACTTCCCCGGAAAAGCTCTTTCACAAAGGAGCTCTAGGTACTTCTACTTTTAATAAGTAAACCGTCTTACTGTGAGTTTTCTTACTTATTGTTTAGCGAGATTCCGTCCGTCTTTTTAGGGTTCCGAAGTCCTACAAGGAACCCTTATAGTTTCGTCATGTCCGTCCGTCTGTCCGTCTGTCCGTCTGTCTGTCTGTCCGTCTGTCCGTCTGTCCGTCTGTCCTAATCCTTTACAGCTTAATAACTTCTACAGTTATAAACATAAGTAAATGAAATTTTCATAAAAAATAGTTTACATATAGATCTCAATTTTAAAAGAATAAAAATATAGTTTTTCCGTATTTTAGGGGTGGCGTTCATACATGTGAAATGGGGAAAAAAAATTTTTTTTCGCTGCACCCCCTCGTGTGGGATATCATTAAATAGGTCTACTAAAATGAAGGTAATGTTTCATACACCACTTTTTTATCAGGTGTACCATCTGCGAAATATAGCCCGCCAAAGTGGCTTGCAATGTGTCCCCCCCCCTGCCATTTCTAAACTATGCAATGTAGAAACTTATAATCTTCCACATTGATAGACCTTTATGAAAACTCTCTTTTAAAATTATTTCGAGTATAATGTGATTATAATTTTTTGAGTTATATAGAGAAAACTGAAAAATACTTAAAACGTCCTAGTTCAAAGGTCATTGACCTTAGAGAAAAATGATAATAGCAAATAATGCTCTTTTAGCTACTTTCTATTTGAAAAAATCACAAAAAGTAACTTTATCGCTAGATGGCGCTACTAACAACACGCTCTGAGTCGCGAATGCTGCCGATTATTGCAAAAACTAAAATAGCCATGATTAATATTCGATTTGATTCGTTTGTAATTACACCTACTTAAGGAACCCTATAATACTGAGCATGGCCCGACATGCTCTTGGCCGGTTTTATTCGTTCATACGTTAACTTATAGTGTAACCTAGTGAATTTATAGTACCTAGGTAATTAGGTAATTTGAAAAGCTATTGGGTTCAATAATCTTGTTTCTTACTTGGGTAAATACATGAGTAAGGTAGGTACACTGGCCTTTTTTTTTTTTTTTTTGAGGCGGAGAAAATGCCTATCGCATGTCACGCCACCCGGGGAGGTAGCGTGGTTATGTGGGGCTCGCACCCACTAAAAACTCCGCCGTGTACCTACTCACGCCTTGGTGGATGAGCCGCGAGAACTGCAATGCATGGCATTCGCGACCCATCCAGCGTAGCCCTTTTTCGGGTCCCTCTTCCTATAATGACGCTCTTGAGGCGATGTCCGGGCACACTTGGGACATCACCACAACTCAAAGGCCGTGCAATGCGGACGACTGACTCCCCAGTCTATCGTCCGCTGGCCTCTGTTAGGGCGGTATCAGTTCGGCGTAAAGCCGCCTGCGCCGACCCGTCCTCTTGCGGCGGATTGGATCAGCGAAGGAGTCTTCTTCTCTGACCCGCTCCGCCGCTTCCTTCTGTGAGATAACCTCCTCACAGAAGGATGCGACCGCCTCCCACGCCTCCACACTGTCAGCCATGGCCTTGACCACCGCTGGCAGCGAGAGGTCTCCCCCGATTACTGTAGTGAGAGCACGGCGCCGCACCACCCAAGCAGGACAGTATGCAAGGGTATGAAGGGCCGTGTCCTCACTACAGTCGCACTGGTGGCACATGGGAGTTGCCTCCCGTCTCGCCACTTTATGCAGGTATTTGCCGAAGCAACCATGCCCCGACAAAACCTGCACCAGACGGAAGGACAATGTTCCATGTCGCCTCCGTACCCATTCCTCAAGGATCGGCTGGATAGCCCCCACAGTCCAAAGACCGGCACTGGGCGTTTCCAGCCTCTCCTTCCATTGCACCATTATGGCAGCCTGTGCCTCCCTGCGCCACGTCTTTACGACTTCAGGTGGCGGGCGTCTGCCACTTTCCACCTGATGGTCCACTCCCTGCCAATAGATCTTGGCGAGCACCTGAGCCTCTAAGTCCCACGGGGGGGTGCCTGCAAGTGCGCACGCCGCCTCCGCAAATATTGTGCGGTATCCGCGTATGACCCTGACTGCCATGACTCTCTGCGGCCTTCGCAGCAGAGCCTTATTTTGGGCATTCAGGGACTCCGCCCACACTGGCGCCCCATAGAGTGCCATCGAGCGCACCACCCCCGTATAGAGCCGTCGGCAGCTCACACTCGGTCCACTCAGGTTCGGCAACAGCCGGCTAAGTGCGGACGCTGTGCCAATCAGCTTTGGGGCTAGTTGCTCAAAGTGCTCGCCAAAGTTCCACCTTCGGTCTAAGACCAGGCCCAGATATTTCATCCGCATCCGGACCATTACACTGGCATCACCAATGGTGATATGGGCACCAGCTGGTGGCCGGCGTCGGGGCGCATGAAATACCAGGGCCTCCGTTTTCTCAAGCGCCACCTTGAGACCCAGTGCTTGGATACGGCCAATAACAAGGGACGCGCATTCAGTGACCAAGCGTGCCGCCTCCTCATAGTTCCCTCCCCGGGCTATGACGAGGGTGTCATCAGCATAACATATGACGCCCTGCCCAGGGGAGAGGTCACCACGTAAGGCCCAGTCATAACCCACGTTCCACAGAAGTGGTCCCAAAACCGACCCCTGTGGAACTCCGCACGTGATGGCCCTGCGCACGACTTGGCCTTCGCGTCCCTGATAGCTGACGCACCGCCCCCTCAAGTAGTCTGCCACCAGCTGCCTTAAATACATGGGCACCCCATGGAAACGGAGCGCCTCTCCGATGCAGCTGAATGGCAGAGTGTTGAAGGCGTTGGCGATGTCCAGTGACACCGCCAACAAGACCCCTCCTTGCGCAACTGCGTCCTTAGCCTCGGCCTTCAGGCGCACAATGGCGTCAACCGTCGAACGCCCTGCCCGAAAACCGTATTGAGCGTCCGACAAAGTCGGGCCGACAGTGTTTAAGTGCTGGACGATGCGATTGGCGAGAATCCTCTCTAGCATCTTCCCCGCCTCGTCCAGCAAGACTATCGGCCTGTACGCCGAAGGAGACTCAAGGGGCCGACCAGGCTTCTGCAACAGCACAAGACGACCCTCTTTCCAGGGCCTAGGGAACTGCTGCGACGTCAGACAGGCGTCGAACAGTTCCCTGAGCCTATCCTCCATCACAATCAGCGCCTGGGCCAGCACCTTTGCAGGCACACCATCTGGCCCTGGGGCAGTCCTCTTGGCCCGCGCCCGTAATATCACTGCCCCCATCTCTGCATCCGTGATTGGAGTAGTCTCCGACTCAACGTGCTGGTCGCCTTCCGCTGGAGCCATGGTCGGGGGTGGGCATTCCAACCGGTCTGGGAAAAGGGCCCCCACGACTTCGGCAAGAAACTGAGGCCGGAGAGTTTCCGTCAATGGGGGGCCTTGGACGCGGAGTTTATTCCGCGCCGCACGATACGGGCGCCCCCAAGGATCACGGCTTAGGCCATCCAGCACCTCGCTTCTTGCCTGTTTCTTCTCTTGAAAAATCGCCGACATTAAAGCCTCCCGGGCACCTCGGTAGGACTCATGCAGTTGTGTCTCCAGCTCTTGATTGCGTTGGCGCAATCTGCGGACTTGTGAGTAGATTCTCCGGGCAATAACACAAGCCTCACGGAGATCCGCCAACTCCCGGGACCACCAGTAGACCTCCCGTTTTGGGGGCCGACTTCGCGTGCGGGGCATGGCTGCATCGCAGACAGCCGTCATGGCCTCGCGAAAACGTTCAGCCATGATATCAACCCCCTCCATGGGAGGTGGTGAGGACAGCCACGCCTGGACAATGGCTGCCTCCTCCAGTAGGTCCCTATCGAGCCGCTTCACTGCCCACCGCGGGAACTGCTGAGCACCAGAGCGTACAGCCACTCCAGGGCCTCGCGAGGTGGAGACATCCATACGGATATAGAGATGGTCAGATAGGGTCTCCACGCTCTCTAGGACCCGCCAACCCCGGACGCGTGCGGCGATGGCAGGGGTAGCAAACGAAAGGTCTACTATTGACCCCCCCTGCCGTCGAACGCACGTATTTACAGTGCCTCTGTTTAGGAGACTGAGGCCTGTAGCTGCCGCCCACTCTTCAACCGTTTCTCCTCTGACGTCAGTCCTGAGGGATCCCCATGTAATAGATTTAGCATTGAAGTCCCCCACAACCATAACGTGGCCCGGCAGCGCCCGCCGAACCGAGGCTCCCAGTTGGTCGAGGAAAACTTCAAAGTCAGCCAGGCTCCTGTTTGGGGAGAAGTATACTCCGAAGAGTGTAACATCCCCCCAAACGGCCGCAACATATCCTGAAGCCCTCTCTTTAACTAAGAGTGGCGCTGCGGTGCCAATAATGGCGACGGAACCGTCCACGTCTCCTGCCCAATCATGGCGCGGAGGGACGAAGTATGGCTCTGCCGCCACAACCACGCCAATCGACCACTCCGCCATGGTTTGCAGGAGCAAGTCCTGCGCACCAGCGCAGTGGTTTAAGTTCGCTTGGAGTAGGCAATGATTACGGTCTGGGTCCATTAGTCCGCGATCATTGCCTCCTCCTGCGACAGCTCCGTTCGCACCGCACTGGAAGCGGCCAAGGACGAGGCTGTCATCCCCTTCTTCTTAGGGTGGACTGGGGCCTTACAGTCCTTTCCCCCGACGATATGATTGGCCGATAACTTTGCCGCTTCACACACTGGGCAGTGAGGATTGGCAGAGCACGTCGACGCCAGGTGGCCCGGCTTACCACAGCGAAAACAGAGTCCGCTATAGTCTACGTCAAAAGGGCACTTCTGTCGCGTGTGCCCCAACCGCAAACACCCAAAGCACCTCATGGGACGAGCTTCTAAGACCTGGACCCTGGCAGAGCTCCAGCCCACGAGAAGTCTGCCAGCATTGGCCAAATGCTTCGCCACCGCAACCGGGCACTGAGCCCAAACAGAGCCGACACCTCCCGGGCCAAGACGGATTGGACCGACTCGGACCGAGTCTGCAGTACAGCCGGTCTTTCGACCGATTGCCTGCTGCACGTCCAGCCCAGTCATGGAGTCGTCAAGGCCACTAATGCGCAGTTCAGCGGCCTTCGTCGGTCTGGAGACCTTGACGTCCTCCGCGAAGACCACCCGCAACTTTTCCGCAATGACATCTGCCCCCGCAGTGCCTTCAGCCCCCGGGAACTCTAATAGACGAGCCCCAGTTGCGGCCTGGCGGAACCTGATGTCGGTGATACCAAGCTCCACCAGATCCACACTCTGCCTGGCCTTTGCCATTACAGCCGCATACGTGAGCCCCCTCTCTGCTGCTTCAGGCTGCAGTGTAAGGACTACTGCAGCCGACTTAGGCATTCGACGTCTGCGCTTCCTTGTCCGTTTCTTGGACCCGGACGAAGTTTTCGCTCTTTGGTTCGCAGAATCATCCGCAGTGTCCTGCGTGGGAGCCTTTCCCTTCTTCCCCCTTCTCTTCTTCCCTCTGGCAACTGTCTGCCAACCATCACGGGCAGACGTTGAAGGATCTGGGTCAGGAACCTCTACAGGAGCCGCGGGCCCACTCGGGGGTGCAGCCGGTAGCTGCGTACTAGCCGCATTGGACGCCTCCTGAGAGGCCATGGAAGGCCGGTTCGATCTTCTGCTAGACTTTCCAGCTGCACCCCCGAGGTCTGCTGCCAATGGTGGACGAATTTTCTTTGTAGGAAGAAGGCGGTCCTCGATCCCCGCAAATCGAGCGTCCATCATTTTCCCAATCTGGGAAACAGCGGCGCGCACCAGATCGTCCTCCGAGGACCTCTCCGAGGCTGGAGAGCGCACTGACTGTGGCTGTGGTGGTGGCCCACCCGGCTGCGATTTAGACCGAACCTCCTCTCCAAGAGCCTCTACCTCTTTGCGGAGAGCTCCAACCTCTTTCCGCAACCGGTCGTTCTCCAGCTGGAGTCTCCGGGTTTCCTCATTAGAGCTTCTACCAGCAAGCTCCTCTATCGTCCCTCTGACGCGCTCCGCTGCCTCCTTAATGGCACGTTGGCACGTTCCCTTGAGGTTTTTAGACTTCCGGGTTGTGTCTAAAACCACCTCAATATCTTGAAGGGCCGTCCTCTCCAGAGCCTCTGCAGAGCCAGCCGAGCCACTCTCTCTCGCAGTCGCAGAAGCGGTCTCAGCGCTGGCCAGTGGCCCCACTTCCTCCGTCTCGCTCGCGTCCGTGCTTATTTGGTACGTCAGCGACACACTTGGGCCGTCCGACTCACTCTCGTCAGTACACGAGGAGCCACACGGCGTGCCAGGTCGTGTTGAACGACCTCTCCTACCACGGCGAGAACCTCTGCCCCTAGATGTCGTCGCCTTCAAAGCTACCTTTGAAGGCGGAAGCATTTCGCTCGCGCCCGGTTCACGCGGTCGTTTTTGGCACTCACTCCTCCGAGAATTGGAGGAGGGATCAGTGCTAGTCCGCTCTGTGGGTCCCGGAGATGCAGACGTGTTGAGCATAGAGCCCAACGACTCCACACCACGGGGACTTGAGCCTCCCTGGCTCAATGCGTCCAATTCGGACGGTAGGCGGTCGGTGCCCCCCCCAGAATACGAGGGGCAGACTGAACTAAGTTCAGTGAGGGATTCTCCTGCTGCTGAGCAGCCGGTACCCTCCTGGGGTAGTGTCTTTTTTCGAGTCGCCATCATGTTTTGCTGATCACAGCTTTGCCTTTGTTTTAACGAGGTGGGGTCCCCGTGTAGGATTTTTTAAGGGGTTTTCTCCCCGTAGCCCTGCAGGCAAGGCCCCCGGTCCTCTCAATGAGGATTACGGGTCGGACCGAACGGTGGTCTGCATCAGACCATGCCTGCCAGCCAGCTACTGCTGACTAGCAAACCCGTCGCCCCTACTTCTTCCTCCTCATACCAGTGTCCACTTCAGGACCCTGTCCCATCCCCCAGTCACACTGGTTTGCATCCACGGTCATGTCTGACGACAGACACATACCAGGAGCAAACTGAACCCTCCGGTGACCATACCCTCCCCACATTCGCACACCGTCCAATCGCTCGGACGGTCTGCCTCTCACGGCCGTCCTTAATGGACTCCGCCTCGTATCCCTCTTGGTCTGGTCTCTCCCTTTGAACCTTTCCAGCATGAGTAACTCTACTGATATAGCCCCAAAGATCACTGAGACACGCAAGCCCCACCACGACGACAACGTGGGGATACACGGTGGGGTAGGTACACTGGCCTGACGTAACTAGATATCGGTTCGTTGGTCTGAACTGCCGGCAACTCTTCGGTCAATACATGTTTACATGTTATCACTGTGCATTTGTTTTGTTATACGTTTTGTTTTAACTTTAATGTATCGGCTTTTCTCAAAATAATTAGTTATGCATTTATTAACAAGCCGCAAACCGCTTCTTTCTTTAATTAATTCTATGGCAACTTTGTGGCACGTGACCTTTCAACTTTGTTGTATTCATTGTGATGCCATGGTAATGCCCATATTCAAACAGTAAACATGACGTTCTGGAAAGTTGTATTGTGTCAAATCTTATATCAAAAATATATTTTTTTTATCCTTAAAAACTTAAAATATTTCGCACACCACCTATGAATGGTTAATGCAATAAAATGTTCCAGTTCCTGTTGGATGCCAATCCAAAAATAAAAAAAAAATACATATTATGTTTTCCTGACAAACGAACAACATCCGGTTAAACTTTGTTTTATTATAATGTGTAGTGATCGCGAAAACCTAAGAAATTCATATGAAATTGTTAAAACAGTAAAATTTTCTTCTTATTACCGTCATGCTGCACTATGACCACGGAATACTTGATTTATATTTATTTTATGACTATGACATTTTGAATATATTTGAATATATATAGGGTCACAGGTCTATGCAATTTTAAGCTTTGTTATAAATAACAACATAACATCACGCCTGTATTTTCCCCGAAGGGGTAGGCAGAGGTGTAATAGTACACCTACATTTCGCCAGTTATGTTATAGTCCCATGTAATAGGGGGCGAGCCTATTTCCATTGACCGGGCACAAATCCAGTCTCCGGGCTGCTACTGAGAATTTCCTAATGGAAAAACCCAATAACACTTTGCCCGACCCGGGAATCGAACCCAGGACCCCACGCTCAGCAGTCGTGCTTGCAACCACTAGACCAACGAGGCAGTTGTAAATGCAATAGGTTAATAATTGGATAAAATATTATTATTATATTGGTTGCATGTCAGTGGAACTGCTTACCCTAAACTAAGATATTTGCATGTCAATAATTTGACTAAAGTTGTAAGAACTAATCCTAATTACATGTAAGACTAACTGTGTTACGTACCAACTTTTATGCGAATAAATGAATTGAATTGAATTGAAAAAAAAAAAAAACTTTTTTGATAAAACTGGAATTGTGTTTTGAATTTCTAATTAACTGTCGTTCCGCATAGTTTAATTTCGAAATTCGACCTAATTGTATTACAATGTTTGTAAAAAATAAACTTATGGTGGATCATGATTCCGTTTGGTCGAGTGTACGTACATACATAACTGTGAGGTTTGCACTGACGAAACATTCACATAAAAACATGTTGAAAAGTCAGTTTTCTGTCAATGTATCGAATCGCGTTCGCATTATCACACAACTTGTTGAAACGAAACTTGTTTAACATTTCATAGTCAATTGACACGTTTCACAATAAATTTCGATACACTTCAAAGTATCTGCTTTCGGCCATACATGTTTACCGAAGTCATTGGAGAACACAAAAAACGAGATTTATACAAGTTGCGAGACATGATTAAGCATCAGTGCGAACGTCAGCCGTGACAAATCTATAGACAAACATGTCAATGTATAAGTTTTTAGTCAGTGCAAACACAGCCAACAACAAATCTTGAAATCTGTCAAAGAATTTACCCAGTTTTCTGCAGTGCGAACGTAACAATCAACAAAACAAGTTGTGACATTCGTTTCATATGACAAGTTTCGAGACATTACATGTTAAATTATTTTTGGTGCAAACTCACAGTAAGAGCACTACCCCGCTTCCTCGTAACTCAGCTAGTTGACAGAATTTATATATTTAACAAAACGTGTCTATTTGGATGTATGGTCTATAGAAGTGGTATACTGTTTATAGAATATCAACTAACAAGTGGGCTTCGTGCATGAGGCACAGCAGTATGCTGAACGATGGCCGTTATGCGTGGATGTGACGCATATCTTACCACACTTCTTGACTCTTTGACCTGCCTTTGTTCTGTGTTCTGTTTTTTTTTTTTTATATTTTGTATGTCACTCTTTACGCAAATAAATAACCGTTTTTTTTTCTTTCTTTCTTTATTAAACTACGCAAGCCACTAAAAATAAAATAACCTTTACCTTTACATTTCCAGCTCGCTGTTTCAGTGGCCCTACGTAAACCGTTTATTTACGTCGCAAGTGAGTTTCTCGTGCGAAAGTTCATGCCTTGTGTCCTAAGCTTTAATTATCCGTCTAAATTAGTTTCTGTCTACTTAAGAGTCTACTTAAGTACCAACATAGATAATTGGATTAGTTTTAACTGAACTTTGTAGGCCTTTTCTAGCCTTTGAACTGAATATTCCCCTTATACAGAAAGTTATGCATCTGTCCTTTTACTTACATTTATGTATTTGTTTCGGGAAAGTGTTCATCGTTTGGTAAGTCTCTAGCTTGCTCCTGTGATGTTTCTTATTTACTAGTAAGTAAAAAAATCACTAACTGGAGAAATCATCAACAGATGCTTTCCACAGAGTAGCTATCGAAAGTTCGAAACCATAGATAAACATGAAATCTATGTTCGATGCGTATCTGTATAATAAGTGTACCTTATATCTGAATATAGAAAAAGTACAGTAAAAGTACAGTAAAAGTACATCATTCATCGAGCATTCCTTTTTAACTTTTGAAGTTTAAATACTGTAGTTTAATCAGAAACTATTAACTCTGTAAATTATAGTTCGCTGTAGTGTTGATAGAAAAAGTGCCAAAAGGGGCCGTTTTTCACCTTTTTTCTTTCTAGAACCAGCCAACCATAATTTGCAGAGTTAAAAGTTTCTGATTAAACTAAAGTACCTACCTGTACTTCACATGTTAAATAATACATTATGATACAAGTGAGCTAAGTTGACTATTATACTCGAGGCTGGATTGCAGCCCGAGCCGAAGACGAGGACGTAATGGAGCCGAGAGTATAATAGTCAATGCTCACGCGTGTCATACGACGTTTTTCAACACACTTGCGGGGAAAAAACATACACATATTTTAGACAAATATTGAATTTGTGAACAATAGCGCGCGGATTACTGTAATCGTACAGCTGTGGGCGCGCAGGTGGTCGAAGGAAACCGCCAAATAACCTAATATTAAAAATGTAATAAATAGATTTTTTTATTTATAATACAAATTAATGTTAATTTGGTGCCAAAAATAAATAATTTGATGAAATGAAATGTTTATTTATCATAATATTTTAATTAATACAGTTGATTTATTCGCAAAAATGTTTAATTTTGTTGAGGCATAAAAACTCTTTGCTGCGAATCAAAAATAAACTGTAAAGTAAAAAGCACTATTGCAATAATATAATGTAAAACTAAAAAGCACGCGTGCGTTATAAACTACATTATGAACCTAAAAGCGTGCAATAAAATCCACTTTACGAGCGTGTTGAAAAATATGTTTCGATAAATGATGTACACAGGGAGTAATTTTTTTACTGATGGGGGCGCCACTTAACTCTCAGTAGGGCCTTAACAAGATCGATTCACTGAATTATCCACTACCAGCTCCACTTTCCGTCTGAGGCAGCTCATCCCTCATCATCATCATCAGCCCATTACTGTCCTACTGCTGGGCACATGCCTCTTCTCAGAATGAGAAGGTTAAGTAAGGCCTTAGTCCACCACACTGGCCTAGTGCGGACCCCTACTTACACAATATCATACTACATTGTGGCCTCTTAAAAGTACAACCACCCATTACTTTGTAAGTACCGACAATATTTAACACTGAATAAATAAAAATAAAGTTTTTAAAGCCCACTGGGCTGTCATCAGGTGGACGACATAAAGATCAGATCGTGCCTTGAATGCGTCATTCTGTAGCGGTTTGGTGCTCTTTTTACAAAGGACAAGTTTAATTTGTCTCCTATTTGCCGCCAGTCGGCGCTTTGTGATAGTCAGCCGGTGTAGCGGTATAGGCTCGCAGCTACTGAGATGGTATAATTACATCTAGAGTTCTCATTCGATGGTGAGTTACGTTTTCAGTATCATCATCGTCATCATCATTTCAGCCGAAAGACGTCATCTGCTGGACATAAGCCTCCCCCAAGCATGGCCACAACGACCGGTCCTGCACCTTCCACATCCAATTTTTCAGTATGGGGCTTTGGTATTCAATTTGGTACGATACTCCTCCTTTTGTTTTTGAGTTGATTACTATTGTGGCTGGGGGTACTGGATGCGGAAGGCAGAGGACCGAGTGTTGTGGCGCAACTTGGGAGAGGCCTATGTCCAGCAGTGGACTGCGATAGGCTGAGTTGATTGACTATTGTTACAGTCCTTATCACTGGGTACCTGTATAGCTAAGGTAGCTAAAATCAATAAATGGGACAGAAGTTTAGTCTTGCTCACTCTTTACAGCGGCTTCCATTCTTGAACTCAAATGACAAGGCCTCTGTACAGCTGCTATTGATTCCAATACTTTAAATGTGAGGTGTTGTAGTTATTTACCTTTTTATTGATTCTCAATTATTTTATACTTCAATTCTGTTGCTCTGAATAATGTAAAATGACTACCAAGTGTCCTTTATGTTTCTATGGCGATAATAAATAAATTGAATGTGAAAATAAAGCACTATCTAATAGTTATTTGTTATACAAGAGTGCAAAGTTGCTTTTTAACCGCGTGCTCAATTTTGATGCCCGAGCAAGCGAAGGATTCTACAGTTAACAGTTAGAATCCTGAGCGTTAGCGAGGGAATCAATAGAGCACAAGGTGAAAAATCTTTGCACTCGAGTGCAACACGTAACTTTTCATCCCACCTCAGCGAGGAAATGACTAAATGCAAAAAAAAACATTTACAATCACAAGATACTTTTATTTCACTTTAGGTATTAACTACTACATTATGATAGGTAAGTATTACAGAATAATCTTTAAACTATAACAAATAATACTTAGGTATACCTAATTAAGAAAAATTTAAAGTAACGTTGCTACAGTTACTTAAGTTGAGAGTAATATTTTTGTTAGGTACTGTAATGTTGGTGTTAGTGACTTGTGTACTGTTTTTCGGTAAACTATCTGTCATACTTAATAGTTGTACCGATTCATCGGATTCCCTTGGCGTAAATGAGCAAAACGTTTTCTGATAAAGTATTGGTTCCTTTATCTAGTCGCCACATGTTAACCATATCGTATTGTTTCAAATACTTCTCGAGTGATTGTTGAGGGAGAAAGCTCATTTGTGCATTATTAACAGTTTCAGTCAATTCTGTTTGCGTCAAATAAACTTCCTCGTCGCTAGAACCACTCATTTTAGGGTAATAGACCTGTGCATTTTAGGTTTTTCACTTGTTTTCAAGTTTCTTGTTTTTAACCTAAGGTTTTAATAAAATGACGTGAAAAGAAACTGGCGCGCGAAAAGCAAATAAAAAAAAAAGTACACCAAGAAGGTTCCGAGTCTGAGTTTTTAACAAATTAAAAAAGGTTGTATGATAAATTCGGCACCATGGAGGGAGAAGTAAATAGGTTTAATGATGTTTTGAATTCACAAACCTAGTGCACACGATGTTCTAAATTCAATTTACTTTATCCTCTAGGGGATAAAAACGGCTTTTGCACTCAGATATCGAAGAGTAAAAATACTCTTTCCGAGATGGGGGGATGAAAATTATCTTTATGTCTATAATATTCGAATATTTTTAATTTTTTAACCTAGTATAAATAATATATACGTACGTACGTGTATGTATATGTAGTAGTAGTATTAATAATTTATTAGGCTTGGTAGTTCAATTTTAAACGTTATTAATGTACCTTAAATTCACGACGCATTGGAATTAGTCTAACAAATGTCACGCAGATTACGAGTCCACAAGTTTTAAATTCTACGCAAGCCAATCCTCTCAATGGATGCAACAACATTATAGATGTATTTATACTAGTTTTTGCGTCTGTTTTCATTCGATCAGTGTGCGCAGGCGCGGCTTCGTTTGCTAGATCATTAATTAGGGATATATCCCGATGTCCGACTGTCTGTCCTACAGACGAACCGATGGATTGTTTGAATCGATCGATAAACGTATATTCGATGGTTTTTAAATAGTGTATTTTTTTTTCTTGTTTGATATGTTGTAGGAATTATTTATAGCCAGGTTATAAATGTTTATTTTGAGTTCGATGTATATTATCTATATTAATCCAATCATGTTAAAATTAAACAAATGACTAAAATTTATTTCAGTCAATAAAGGTTCTGCAATCTGTTTTTTCTCTCTTGTCTTATTTAGTAAACAATCTTGGCATATTTGTTTATTAAAATAACTACTGATAAAATATAATTATTAGTTCTGCACATTTAATTAGGTTAAAAAAATATTATTTAGTGTGTGAAATTGTTAACATAATGTCTTTTAACAATTATTATTTTGACGAATTGCATTAAAAATACATGCTAAGATTGTTTACTATATAAGACAAGTAAAACAAAACAGATATTATAATTACATGTGCTGTCGTAATTGCTTATATTAGTGATAATTAATAAAAGTAGGTGGTAACAAGTTTTTAATTACTTCTACGTTATTTAACTGTAGACTTTTAGACAACTCTTTTTCTTATAATCTGTAACCTTCAGGAAATGTATATCATCGTCCGACACACAACAAAAATTCCAAACACGAAATTAAGCCCCATTACCATGAACCAACATCAAAAAACACACATCCCTACTAACAACTTACCCAAACTGTGACCTAATCAATATTAATACGGCAGCTACTTAAGAAGTTCTATGGCTGGTCTAAAAAATTAAACAAACAGCCAGTAGGAATTTAATTTATGTTTACACGATGGTCGTGTTGTGCTTACGACAGTTTTTGTTGAAAGAGACCACACACGATGGGTGTCGATTAGTGGTGCGGTTGTAAAGATCGGGGAGACGGTGTAACTAGTAGGTGTGGCAACTATTTGCAAAATAAAGGCGTGAGACGAACAAAGAGGATCACAAGAAAATAAAATTAAAATTAAAGCTTTGAAGTGTATTAGGTGGCACTTATTGCCTTTTTTGTCTAGAAAACGAAAAATTCAATAAAGCGTAATTCAAAAAAAGTAGTTGCAATATTTTGTTCTCAAACTAGACCAGAAAATAATATCTCATGAGACGTCTCCACCAAAAATTTACTTTAGAAGTGTTTGTATCTGATGATTGGAATAGGCATAATATTAGGTGAAGGACTAAGAACTACTGAGCGTGGGGTCCTGGGTTCGATTCCTGGATCGGGAAAAGTGTTATTGGGTTTTATCAATAAAAAATTCTCAGTAGCAGCCCGGAGTCTGTATTTGTGCCCGGATAATGTCAATAATAGGCTCGCTATTACATGGGATTAACATACCTGCCGAAATGTGGGTGTACTATACACCTCTGCCTACCCTTTCGGGGAAATACAGGCGTGATGTTATGTTATTAAGGACTAAGGAGTTTCATGTGTTACAGTAATGTATGTCACCATCATCACGATCAGCCTACACTAGTCCATTGCTAGACGAAGGGTTCTCCAATAGCACGCCACTGACATCGATCCTCGTCCACCTGCATCCAGCTGCTATAAGCCACCTTGCCAGTAGTGTATGTAAATTCATAAAATGTTTACGCTTCAACATTTCTTTATGCCACATAGTTATATCTGAACGAACCCGTGTGCCACTACACTAATACACACATTATAATGATGTAGACCGCCTCATAACAGGAGAGCTAGAGACATTTTTGCCGTCTCTGTATACCGCTGAGACATATCCATGGGAGATTGATTGACTTGGACATTCAACTACTAGTTCCTGTAATAGTAAATGCTTAAAATTGTTGTGTTTTGTTTACATTGCATGGTATTAATTAAGTAGATACTAATAACGGTGTCGATTCTCTTGTTCACGAACTAAACTTTTTTTATGGTATCGCTCTCTTTTACTAACAGCAGATACAAGAAAGGGATGGCAATAATTTAAGTGCTGTCAAGTAGTCGGCTCCCTACTCGAGGTATTCATCAACCGACCCTCGGGAAGACAGCAGCACGTAGTGCTCGCTTGCTACTGTGAGGGAAACAATATAGTTTTCCCGGTAAATGATGAAAATGATTGAAAAAATATTTTAAAAATCCTACTTATAATACAATGTTTTTTCTTTATCTTTCATCATCATCATCATTTCAGCCGAAAAACGTCCACTGCTGGACAAAGGCCTCCCCCAAAGGACGGGGATATGCCATAATCGCCACGCGTAGGCGGGTTGTCGATTGCAGTTGGTTGTTTAAATACTCGGAGAACGATGCTGCCCATCCTCTGGTGAATCCCTTAGTCGCCTTTTACGAAACCCATGAGAAGACATCTTTCAGTCACGCTAAAACGCCTCAAATTAAGGATTAAAATACAATTAGGCACGTAGATAGGTCACAACTCGGATTAGCATCTAAACTACCTTTTTACCTAGAGTATAAGCAGTTGCCAAGGATGTGCTATGCCGTCTTTCAGTGATAAACCGAATTTTATACTGACGAATCTGCGAAGTCACTCAGCGAGCTATGCTTGGAGTTTCTTTGAAGGATAAAATCCGTAACGAGATTATCCGGAAAAGAACCGGAGTGACCGACATAGCTCATAGGATCAGTAAGCTGAAGTGGCAGTGGGCAGGCCATGTCTGTCGAAGGACCGATGACCACTGGAGCCGATGAGTCCTTGAGTGGAGACCGCGAATCGGCAAACGCAGCGTAAGCGACCCCTCGCCTGGTGGACGGACGATCTGAAGAAAGTGGCTGGGGGGACTGGATGCGGAAGGCAGAGAACCGAGTGTTGTGGCGCAACTTGGGAGAGGCCTATGTCCAGCCGTGGACTGCGATAGGCTGATTTGAGTAATCTGCGGATCCAGGCTATTTGTAACACTAAAACAAAACAAAAAAAACTACTGTCATACTAGATTTTTTTCGTAATCGCGGCTTTTTGGCATACTATGGATGTGAATGTGTCCGTACCAGCCCATAATTTTAAGCGAGCCGTCTTACTATTGATGCTTCACTTATAGTTTAGCGAGATTCCGTCCGCTTTTTTATTCGTCTATCGTCTAGGCTAGTAATAATATAAATAAAGCGAACTCATACGATAGCGGGAAAATTTAAGGCTTAGATTGTTAGCGTTATTTTATATTCTTTATACCCTCTTAACACATACATACCACTTCAACCGTCAATAAAACGTAGGTAGTAAAGTTTATTTTTTCGCTCTTGTCTTATTTAGTAAACAATCCTGGCATGTCTCTTTATTCAAATAACTACTGATAAAATATAATTACTAGTTCTGCACATGTAACTATGGTAAAAAATCTTATTTAGTGTATGAAATTGTTAACATAATGTCTTTTAATAATTTATTAGGTTTTCGCGATCACTACACATTATAATAAAACAAGTTTAACTGGATTATATCGCGTATATAATCCGGGTAAACTTGTTTTATTATAATGTCTTTTAATATTTATCATTGACGAATTGCATTAAAAAGACATGCCAAGATTGTTTACTAAATACGTCAAGTAAGAAAAAACAGAGTGTAGGTAGATACGTTAGTTTCGCGTTAACTTAGTCCAACATTAATCTAGGTCCTATTTTTATAGGCGATTACAGTTTAGTAACCTATCGCCGGTTTATGGCTACTTATTCTAGTTTATGGCGTGTTAGGTAAGCGTTCTGTGTGGTCTGGGGTTGGAATAGGCTACAAAACATCTTACTTTTTGGTTGTTATGGAGGTTGCGTCATGATCCACAGCGCAATTGTGTAACTGCATTGCAATCAACAAAATGTTAATTTTGACGTTACAATCCGGAAAAATGATACAATTCGAATTGCGTAACTACAAAACAGTTGATTACGGTGTCGGAGGAATTCATCATGAAATTAAATGAATGATAAACCTTAATAAAACGCATACTTGCAGCAGCT
This sequence comes from Asteroscopus sphinx, assembly GCA_949699075.1. NCBI lineage: Eukaryota > Metazoa > Arthropoda > Insecta > Lepidoptera > Noctuidae > Asteroscopus > Asteroscopus sphinx. The sequence goes on along the minus strand of OX453011.1, from coordinate 3,115,956 downwards.
TACTTGCATAACAAAACGTGATATAACATACTTGACGTCATTTACATCGCAATGGATTTCCCTCCTGACGTCATTTACTTCATAATTAAGTCCTTCTATGTCGTTACACAATTCCAATGTTTGATTGCGATGTTATCAACATCGTCTTCAATTTTACATCAAAATTTAACTGTCAAATGAGCTACGCAATTGCCCTGCGGGTCCGCAAGTACAGTCCGTACTTGTAGCAAAGTAGTTCTTGGCTTGGATGTGTCAAGAATGGTGAATGGTGATAGTAGATACCCAAGGCCATAGAAATCTAAATAAAGGTAATAAAAGTGGCAAAGGCACGGGAGTTTGTCGCCGTGTACAGGCGTCTTTTAGGACACCAGTGTGCGAACCGTTTGCTTGATCATCAGTGCTGTTTTGGACACAGAGTCACTAAAATTGTATTTTGCAGCATATCGGGCATCGGAGAGCACGTTAATATGTCGGTCCCGGTTGTCATACAAATATCTGTGGCAGTCGTTACGAGTAGTCAGAGCCTGAAAATCTGACAACTGGTCTAACCTCCGAATGTCAGTATTGCCCAGTAACTGGGTTGCGGGGTCTGATGGCAGTCGCTCCGTGTAAAATACTGATGTTCAGCCTTATCTGGTTAGACTGGAAGCTGACCCCAATATAATTGGGAAAAGACGCGGAGGATGATGACGATGATCTAGCAGCGGGATATTTTTTTGGCTTGATTTATTTTGCATTGAATTCCAGAAACATGGTGGTCACAAAAGTGATTGCATGTTTATGTTTTGGTGGCGGAAACCCGGCGACATGCGTTCCCGTAGTAAAATACAGTAGATAACATTTCTATTACCTTATTATTCTGATTTCTATGCACAATGCACATAATGGAGTTTTTAGTGAGTGCGAGCCTCATATAACCACACTGTCGCCGTCTCCTGGGGTGGTGTTACATAGATAAATAGACACTAGGTGGACTGTACTCGAGAGGCAAAGTGCTTGGGTATCAGCGCTAAGGGTAAACTTCGGTCTTCGAACGTAACTATTATTTAATTTTCTATGCGTTATTTTTATTTTGGGCGGGGCACATTGCTCGCAGAACGGATGGCCGATGGGGCAGTAAAGTTCTGGAGTGGCGACCGCGTACTGGAAGGCGCAGCGTGGGTATGCCCCCCACAAGGCGGACCGACGACCTGGTGAAGGTCGCGGGAATCCGCTGGATGCGGAAGGCACAGGACCGGTCGTTGTGGCGATGCTTGGGGGAGGCCTATGTCCAGCAGTGGACGTCTTTCGGATGAAATGATGATGATGATGTATGCGTTCCAAGTATCTGAACATATTTAGCACTTCAAAAACATTTGACGACGTCTGTGGTCTAGTAGTTCGAGTGTCGGACTGCTGATCACGAGGTCGTGGGTTCGATTCCCACAGTATACAAATATTTATGTGATGAACATAAGTGTTTGTGTTGGTCTGGGTGTTTCTTATGTAGTATAATATGAGTATGTATTTACAAAAAAAAGGTATATATGTATTATATCCATTGTCTAGTACCTATAGTTCAAGCTCTGCTTTGTTTGGGACTAGATAGTGCTCTGTGTAAAATGTCCCAACTATTTATTTATTTTTAATATTTAAACAGAACCATCTTTAGGAATCAGAAAACATTTTATTTCTTCTTTTCTTCGTTCTTTAAGGCTTACAACTAAGGTTATACCACTGATATAATTAAATTGCAAATACTTGTAAAGTGTCGGAATTGTAAATTTCATAGTAAATAAGTAGAATCAAGTTTTTGCTAACTATTTGCCATTTCCCTTAAACTGGTGCAGTAACTCAAGAGACTGGACCGCCAGTTTTTGTTATAGTCGGAGATAGAATACTGATTAGTGGATGCTGTAATAAAATATCAACACTAATCGGGTTAACACTCGAAGCAGTTTAACCTGGTTAACTTGTGATTGATGCGAAGTGAAGAACTGCTCGGCTATCTTTGCTGATGATTTGTAGTACCTATATAACGGGGAGTTCGAATTCAACTTGATGTAGGAGCAGAACATAAGCTTCGCAAAAATTCTGGTAAGAAAAAAAGTCCAATTCGACGAACGTCCGATTCGCTTGTGCGATTGTGTGATTCTCAAAATGTCCGGTTCTCACAATGTTTTACAAAAGCGCTTATTTTTTTTTATGACAAATAAAAACTCCGTTTATTTTTTTACTAAACTTTTTTTTGGTGAGCGAATTTTTATCATTAAGTTTCGCATCGCATTTACGCATGCGTTAAAAATTTAAAATAATAAAATAATCAATCATTTTAATTTAAATTATCAACAATAATTTATTTAAGAATTCCAGAAGGAAAAAAATTTACTCGTAAATTCTGGTAATTACAATTGAAACTTGTTATGAATCATCGTTTGTTTATAACTTATGCGTAAATAAAAAACGAATGTTTTTACCTTTTCAATAACTTTTTTCTCTAATGTCGCTTATTCTAATGATAATAGCATTTACTGAAGTATTTTTGTGTAATACCCAAGTAAACCTAAAGATAAAAAAAATCGCTCACGAAAAAAAGTCTGTGAATAATAAAATGAAGTTTTTGTTTTGTAATAAATAAACGATGATTCAGAATAAAAACCGGCCAAGAGCATGTCGGGCCATGCTCAGTATTATAGGGTTCCTTAAGTAGGTGTAATTACAAACGAATCAAATCGAATATTAATCATGGCTATTTTAGTTTTTGCAATAATCGGCAGCATTCGCGACTCAGAGCGTGTTGTTAGTAGCGCCATCTAGCGATAAATTCAAGAAGCCAAATTTAAGTAGTGTGTCATGACAAAGTTACTTTTTGTGATTTTTTTAAATAGAAAGTAGCTAAAGGAGCATTATTTGCTATGATAATTTTTCTCTAAGGTCAATGACCTTTGAACTAGGACGTTTTAATTATTTTTCAGTTTTCTCTCTATAACTCAAAAAATTATAATCACATTATACTTGAAATAATTTTAAAAGAGAGTTTTTACAAAGGTCTATCAATGTGGAAGATTATAACTTTCTACGTCGCATAGTTTAGAAATGGCAGGGGGGGGGACACATTGCAAGCCACTTTGGCGGGCTATATTTCGCAGATGGTACACCTGATTAAAAACTGGTGTATGAAACATTACCTTCATTTTAGTAGACCTATTCAATGATACCCCACAAGAGGGGGTGCAGCGAAAAAAAATTTTTCATCCCCGTTTCACATGTATGGACGCCACCCCTAAAATACGTAAAAACGAATTTTTTTAATCTTTTAAAATTGAGATCTACATGTAGACTATTTTTAACAAAATTTCATTTACTTATGTTTATAACTACAGTTATAAACATAACTTCTACAGAAGTTATTAAGCTGTAAAGGATTAGGACGGACGGACATGACGAAACTATAATGGTTCCTTGTAGGACTTCGGAACCCTAAAAAGGAAATAGCTTTTCCCCATAAAAAACGCATTTAACTATCAATATTTTCAATAATATTGCACTGATTCACTCGACTTTTTCCTTCACGCTCTGTTTTGCAACCGTTTTCAATACGAGTAAAAATGAAGACACATCATTAATATTAAAAACTTAAGTTAACCCTCACAGCTCGATATCATGTACACAACAATCAATGTCCTGTTGGACCACATCATAAAAAACATAATTAATAAGTATAATTCGCATAATTTAATCCAAAAACGGGGTGGGCCACACAAACGGAGGGATATTACGTAAATCTTTACATCCTTTACGAAGGGCGCCTCGATTGCATTTTAATTCGCCAAACTGAACCGTATTAATATTGCAATCAATCATTCGTGTTTAAAATGCGACGATTAATTGTTAAGGAGAATGCCTTGTGTGTTTAAGTATAAAAAAATTGGGCACATTTATAAGAGATTTGTGTGGAAAGTTGAAGTACGTGGGACACTCAGAAAGTTTTGCGAAACTAAAAAAAATTGTTCTATACGTACATATATTTTTATCAAATCTTTTCAAAGTACTTTCCACCAGCCTCTATACAAAGATTCATGCGCCTAAACCAGTTTTCAAAACACTTTTTCCAGTCCGCCGCAGACACCTCGTTTACAGCCTGCTCGAACGCAGCCAGCGCATCTTCCGGCGACGAAAATTGTATCACTTTGAGCTGATTTTTTATTTTTGGGAATAAAAAGAAGTCACACGGTGCTAGATCAGGGCTGTAAGGAGGGTGACCCAGGAGTTTGACTGGCGTGCTGTCCAGGAAGTCCCTCGTTTTGAGTGCGGTGTGCGCAGGTGCATTGTCGTGGTGGAGCAGTAGCCCGCGGAGCCCTGTGTTTGGTCGCTTGTTGCTTATAACAGAGAAAACTTCTGGCAAACATTTGGTAGTATACCATTCGGCATTAATGCTTCTTTGATCCCGTAAGGGAATTGATACCAAGTGGCCAGTCAAATTAAAAAAGCTAGCGATCAAAATCTTACCCCCGCTTCTAGATCGCTTCACTTTGGTAGGCGTTGGCTCATTTTGAAACACCCAAACAGTCGACTGGCGCTTGGTTTCTGGGTCGTATTGATAAATCCAGGACTCATCACCTGTAACGATGTCGTAAACACGCCGAGACGAGCCTGCTTCAAATTTGTTAAGCATATCACGGCACCATTCCACCCGGGCCTGCTTCTGAGCATCGGTGAGGTTGTGCGGCACCCAGCGTGATACTATCCTCCTCACGCGAAGATGGCTGTGTAGAATCTCGTGAACGCTTCCCGATCCAATCTTCAATATGTGTTGAATCTCCTGATATGTAATTCGCCTATTGTCTTGGATTAAATTTTTCACTGCTAGCACGTTTTCTTCGGTAACAGCCGTCAAAGGGCGACCGCTTCTTTCGTCATCCCCCAAAGTTGGTCGACCGCGCTTGAATTCGTTATACCAACGATACACGGTTGCCTTGGAAGGGCCTTCATCCATGAATGCCATTTGAAGTCTATCGTACGATTCATCCGGTTTCAGGCGACACTTGAAATCGTATAAAATCATAGCTCTAAAATGTTCCCGGCGCAGATCCATATTTCAGTGAGACACAATACTTTGAATTAACTCGCAAAAAATGTGGAGGGAAATTTTGAAATTGGAACTTACTTATTTTTACTTATAAATAATCATATTTTCGAAAAACATTATAACTGGCCAGTCTCCCATATATAAAAACTTTTTTTCGCAATACTTTCTGAGGGGCCTGGTATTTGGGTGTAGGTTGGGTCCTACGTCACTACATAAGTATTTGTAAATATTTGTGTTGCCTACTGAGGGAATGTGCGTGTCTGCTTGTTTCAAGTTGGTGTCATCAGACTTTATTAGGGAAATTCAGAAACATTTTTATATTATTTGTATACATGAGCCTTTCAGCTTTCATCTGAAGACGCATTCACTCCATTCTTCTTTATTCTATGGAAAAGAGACTGTGATTCACCTTTGACTGTTTTCGGCCTCATTGGCCTCTTTTCAATTCAGTAAAAAGAATGAACTGTGAGTCAAAACACAAAGCAATCGTTCTTAATTTTTCTCATGTATCTGGTCTGCTCGGTATATTCTGTATGTCACTACAGGAATCCAGCAGAATACCAGCGTCAGGTATAATACCTGGCACATGCTGAGCTGGACGACCAATTGATATAATACTGAGACACATATCACACTTTTTATTGTATTTTTACTTATTTATTTATTTATTTAATTCTTTATGCACAACAGGGTACAAAGGCGGTCTTAACGCCATAGGCGTTCTCTACCAGACAACCTTAGGGTAATGCAGAGACAAAGAATAAGGTAGATGCACCAGTAAAGTAGTAAAATATGTTTCGTACTACGGACTATAATTACATATAATAAAAATAGATAAATACCTATGTACATATATGTCATGTGTCTTGTTTTTGTACTTAATAAACGTTTTATCTATCTATCTATCTAACCTATGATTCGCAACGCTAACGCCTCCCTGTGAGGCCTGACTAACAGGTCAAGGGTATACAAGGGTATCAGAAACTCATATTTTAGCACATTCAGGGCATAGAACAAATTTTACTAGGAACTGACCCTGAAATCGTAAAAAAAACTCAGCTGTTCTCTAGAAAATCATCGATGGCGCTCGATAAGATTTCGGAGTTGGTCCCATAGTAAAAGTTGTTCATAATGATGAGGAAAATGACCCCTTAAGAGGTTTAGTATAAATTAAGAATAAGATGTACAGTCAACAAATCGGAATCATGACCCACAATAAGCTTAATATCCTACAGACATTTAATACAATTAGGTTGAATTTTGCTTAAACAGATATTTCCCTGGCAACAGACTTGTTATCAATTTTATTAGCAAGGTGACAGTGACAGTTTACCAAATATAAATATTCAAAATGTCCTAAGTGCAGCATAGAAGAAAACCTTACTGTTTTGACGATTTCAAACGAATTATCAGCTGAGTGGGTCATGATTCCGATTTGTTGACTGTACCTATATAGATGTAAGTGATGTGAAAAGCTAATGACCCTCGTAGTGCATTGATAAATTTGTTATGATTTGAACTCAATAAATTTATGAAATAAAAAAAAAATCTAATTTTTAAGAGAAATTAATATTTTGAACAATTACGTTATTTTCAGCTGAAATTATGCTTAAAGATTCTATATCTGATGCACTCTTCACCCCTTTTGGATGGATAATATACCCTTTCGTTTATTTGTTTGAAATATTTATAATAATATGTTCGATACCAGCTTGGACGAATAAAAAATGGCGGACGGAACCTCGCTAAGAAAAGATTGTAGCACATCGGTTTTTCCTAAATCCTCTATAATTTCGACAGAATTTTAACACACCAGATATATTATTGCTTATTTTTTTTGAATTTTTTTTTTTTGAATTTTTATTGTTTTGTGACATTCGAATTTGACATCTATTAGCTATTGTGACTTTTATTTTATTTTTCTACAAGATTATATTGTGAACATTGTTACTTATGAATCTACTGACGTGTAAATTAACTTTATAAATAAATGAATATGAATATGAATATATATTGTTATTTTATTTGTGACACTATGACAATAATTACCGTCACACGAGATTTGTTACGTAATCGCAGCTTTTTGTCTTACTATGGGTGTGAATGTGTGCGTGCCAGCCCGTACTTTTAAGCGAGCCGTCTTACCACAGAAATAGATTTAATGGTTGTAATCACAATTTTACTTGCAATTCATGCGTGGCAACTTTCCGAACAAACTATGCATTTTGCCGTCATTATTTGTAAAAAAATAATTTTAATCAAATGTACTTTACAGCTTTTGTTTCGGGTTTTTGTTACAGTATTTATAGAAACAAGTCATAAGGCGTGCCACGCGCGCCCTGCCCACATGGCCATTCTATCTATTTCTGTGCGTCTTACAATGGGTGCTTCACTTTTTGTTTAGCGAGATTCCGTCCGCCTTTTTTTTAGTCGTCCAAGGATACCAGGTCATCTTCTTTCTTTATCCGTTAGCAACAGTTACTCAGTGAAAAAGGACCAGTTCTGAGTTCCGTTCGCACAGTGAGTGAGCTGTGTATACGTGCGGTGCAGGGTGCTGTCTTACGTATGATTTGTAACGCTCCCTGTTCGGGACGTGATCACGTGTGTAGGGTGAGATTTTAGTGATTGGCGAAGCGGTAGCGGTTTATGAAGGAGGTACAAGGCACGACAACTCGACCCTGTCAATTCAACTTCATGACATCTCAATCCCATGACAACACGACCCTGACAAGTCGACCCGAGTTGTCCAGGTCGAGTTGTCGAGGTCGTGTTACCGCGTTTCACTTTTAAAATACACAATTTAAACATTGGGGCACTCCCTCATCCGAGCATTCGCCTGAAATGTAATAATCCAAGTTTATATTTTGAGCATTACACGTTACAAAACTGCCTCACTGACTGAGAAGCATTCGCTTGTAATTATAAATGGGCAAACCACCGGGGTTTAACCTAGTGCTTGGGTCAAAATCCGATAAACACCTAGAAAACTGGGTGTACACTGGATTTTACTGGTGTCTACTGTTACATTACAGGCTAATGCTCTCGGTTAGTATAATGTTACAAATTGTATCATTAAAGATTGCGCACTGTATTCTCCTTACTCACTGATGTAGTGCTCAAATTTGAACTACAGGCGAATGCTCCCGGTGAGAGAGTGCCTTTTTGCTATTTTCAAGATTGTTGATTAGTTGACATAGAACGGGAGTAAAATTTTATCTGCAACATATTTACCGTAATGACTGAACATTTGATATTTATCAAAACATTTGAAACAGAAATCGTTATAGTAATATGTATTTATTTTCAAATAATAGGTATAATGAACGTATTATGATCTTAAATCACTTTAATTTCACTCTCTTGAGTAATTTATTTTATAACAAAAATCTACAAAAAACTGAAAATATATGATAAGCGTACTGATGATGTCCGTTAGGACCAATTATTGCAATTTTAAGTAAAGAAGATTTTTACTTTTTGGTACTTAATTGTAATTAAATCGCTCCGCTCATCACTAAGCGGCGCAGTACTAAGGATGGCGGCAGATGTGTCCGCGGGTCGCGTACGTGCGCGCTCGTATCGACGACAGCGTGTATGCCGCCTTAGCTTGCTTGATATACTACTTGTGCTTGCAGAAGTTGCAGATTGTTATTGTTAATACAATGAAAACTATGTTTTATAGCGGAATTTATAAGATGAAGTTATTATTTCAATAACTAAAATGTTTAGTTTTAGTTTTTTTTTTATGGCTTAAATTGACGTCGTCTGTTGTGGTCTAGTGGTTCGAGTGTCAGACTGCTGATCATGAGGGTTCGATTCCCACAGAACACAAATATAGTCAATAATAGTACATTACTGTCGAGGCCTGTAATGAAGCAATTTACGGCCGATTAATATTGGAAGTACGAGGCGAAGCCGAGTACTTCCCAATTGATTTGGAAAGGACGAGGCGCAAGTCAAGTCCTTTTTAACTAAACGAGGCCGTTAATTGCTATTTCGGCCGAGACTTGTATAGTACTTTTCTCTGATTTGCGAGGAAACACAACACAAATTAATTCAACAGTATCTCATTTTAATTCACGCCAATTCGCCCGCGTGCGTTTCTTGTTCTATTTTCAAAGATTTGAAAAAAAAAGCGCGTTCAGCCTGTATAATGATAAATATTTTGTACCTAAAAACACCTAATTTATGTAAGTGTGTACTTAAAAACCTCGGTAGCTTAATTTAAAAAATAAAAAGTGTCCAGCAATTTCTATTATTGTCCTGTTGAATATTACCGGCCTGTTATTTCGTTGCGTACGGAAAAGAGCCGATTGTTGTATTCTTTTTTTTGAATAATGAACCAATTTCCGAGCAAGTGGGAGAAAAGTATTTATTTATTATTTATTTTGTGTGATGAACATAAGTGTTTGAGTTGGTCTGTGTGTCTCTTATGTATTACAAGTATGTATTTACAAAAAAAAAGTATATAAGTATTATATCCACTGTCTAGTACCCATAGAACAAGCTCTGCTTAGTTTGGAACTAGATGGTGCTGTGTAAAATGTTCCAAAATATTTATTTATTATTTATTTACTATATGAATAACTTATTAGTTTTAAAATGGCTTAAAGATCAAAGTTTGCTTTATTTTTTCAGGTGTCACGTTACAGTTTGCTTTGCTAAAACTGTCCATGATTTCATCATACATAGATAATACTTTTATTTTTTATTTTACACGGAACAGTTTATATTAGATCTCAGCGATGCTGAACTCTTGCTTGTGTCAAAAAAACTTACGTTATTACTCGTGTGGGGTCAAGCTTACCTCACATGTCCTTTTCCACAACAACTTCACTAGATCGCGTCACAGCCGCAACAGATTTTTAAGGTCAATATTACTTATGCGCTGGGGTCAATCGGAGTAATTAAAGATGAAAACCGGAGTTAGTAAATGCTTCAGTGCTAGATAATTAGGAAATAAAGTAATATTATAGTATTATTAACGTATTATTATATTATAATTTTTTACGCATTTACGCATGCGAAGATATCTTTGACGTCACCCAAAGACGTGCCAAGTGGATGAGAAATTCGATACCACGAGCAGTGTTCACGGTAGCTTAGTGGCTAAAACACTGGCGTACTGAGCCAGGAGTCACAGGTTCGAATCCTGCTCGTGAGCGATTTTTTCTTTCCACAATTTAAATCGTATTATTATCATAGTTATTACATAGATTAGTATTTTAACCATGGAAAGGGCAATGTTCGGAATAACATTGCACGACCGGAAGCGGAATGAATGGATCATAAGCAAAACCATACTGAGTGACGTGATGGCTTCTATGGTAGCGAAGAAGTGGGCATGGCCAGGACACATTGCAAGAATGAATCCCAGCCGCTGGAAGAGAAAAAATTTAGAGTGGAGACCCAGAGCCAACACTCGAGGAAAAGGCCGACCACCGCAGCGATGGGTCGACGAAATCAGACGGCACGGAGGTCATGACTGGATGAGTTGGGCACAAGTCTGCCAGGTATGGAAAAAGAGGGAAGAAGCCTACATCCAAGACTGGATAAATGATAGGCTCCAATGGTGATGATGATTTAAGCCATGATCACAATGTGAGTCAACTTAATCAAAAATACATCTAACTTAAGTACATATCCTACCTACTTAAACTTTTTTGTAGCCGGCGCCGAAACACACATTGTAGCAAATTCCGCTAGAGCTCGGAATTCCGCTACCCATTGAACCACAAAGATAATAATAAATTATCTCCGTGCGCCCGTAACTTATTTCAACCAATGTTCTTATTTAAAGGCACGTTTTTGGGCCTGCGCGCGCGCTTTGTGAGACATGGCAACTCCCGCGCATAAATTTTAAACGAAAATCTTTTTCTCTCTTTTTTGTTTAAGATTTAAGCGGAATCGGTTTACGTGAAATGAAAATAATATTCTTTGGGTTTTTTTGGTAGGTTTATCATATTGTATGTTATATATAAGTTTACATAAGTTTTGTAATACATATTCGTATTGTTTTGTCAAAATGAATCATTTAGTGAAGTCATCGGATAAGATGAGTTTATTGCTTATGATAATTTTTACATATATCTATCTATATCTATACTATAATAAAACAGTAAAGGTCGAAAAGTCTGTACATTGAGTTTTTTTTCGCGAAAACCGGCTAGGGGGACTAGAAATAAGCTATAGAACACGAATCAATCGTTTAAAAAATTTATGTCTGTCTGTCTGTCTGTCTGTTTGTTACCTCATCACGTGAAAACGGCTGAACGGATCGTAATGAAACTTAGCATTTGTATTGGTATTAGTCTAACTTAATATATAGGGTATATTTTATCTGAATCGGTTGAGTAGATCCTGCGATACAGCTTGACCCCTCTATTGTATTAAGTTGCATACAAAGTAGAGGTCATGATTGTTGGTTGGATGCAGGTTGCAGGTTCCTAAAAATACAACTGGATTCTATTAGTATTATAGAAAATATAGAATAATATAACATAGCCCATCACTGTCCCGCTGCTGGGCATGGCCCTCTTCTTGGAATGAGAAGAGTTAAGGAACTGGATATTGTTAGTGTAATAGATTATCATAACATAATCAGCCCTGCGTGATCGAATCAGAAATGAGGAGATTCGCAGGAGAACGAAAGTAACCGACATAGCCCGAAGAATTGCCAAACTTAAGTGGCAGTGGGCGGGGCACATTGCTCGCAGAACGGATGGCCGATGGGGCAGTAAAGTTCTGGAGTGGCGACCGCGTACTGGAAGGCGCAGCGTGGGTAGGCCCCCCACAAGGTGGACCGACGACCTGGTGAAGGTCGCGGGAATCCGCTGGATGCGGAAGGCACAGGACCGGTCGTTGTGGCGATGTTTGGGGGAGGCCTATGTCCAGCAGTGGACGTCTTTCGGCTGAAATGATGATGATGATGATGATGATGAATCAGCTCATTACCTACTGCCCCACTGCTGGGCACGGACCTCTTCTCGGAACGAGAAGAGTTAAGAAACTAGAAAATATAGAATAACATAACGTAGTCAACCCATTACTGTCCCACTACTGGGTATGGCCCTCTTCTCAAAATGAGAAGAGTTAATGAACTGGATATTATTAGTATTCTAGAATAACATAACATTACCAGCCCATTACAGTCCCACTGCTGGACACGGGCCTCTTCTCAGCATAAGAAGAGATGTGGTTAGTGTTACAGAATAACATAATCAGCCCAATTACTTCCCACTGCTGGGCACGAGCGTCTTCTCAGAATGAGGGAGTTTAGGGCTAATTCCATGAAATTCCATCACCTTAGCCGGTTGGTTGTAAAAACAAAATATAGTATGGTCGGTAAATAGTGTAATCGTCTGTGTAGGCGCTTATATGTATATATTTGAAGATATTGTGTTCATAATTATGACACGATGTTATTTTCCGACATCGACGCGGACAGAGTCGCGGGCACAGCTAGTTTGATAATAAATACGATTACTGATTCTGTATTTCCTGCGCAAGTCACAGCAGCCAATATTTTTTAATACATATTGAAGTAAATAAATGTAAAGTTAGGTCCTGGGATTGATGTCTACGTTAGGCAAAGAGTTATTGGTTTGATCTGTTAGGTAATCCCCATTAAATGAAGTCTGTTTTTTTATTGTATAGGATGGCGAAACGAGCTAAAGGTCCACCTGATGTTAAGCGGTTACCTTTGCCCATAACAACTTCAATACCACCTAGGCTGTTACCTAAATGGTACCGCAAGTCAGTTCGCCAAACTGAGACATGAAGATGAAAAGTCTCATGTGATTGTAATTTCACCGGCACCCGTACCCTTCAGACCGAAACACAGCAATGCAAGCATCACTATTTGGCGGAGAAGTAGATACGGTGGTAGTACTTCCCCGGACGAGCTCTTTCACAAAGGAGCTCTAGGTAAAGATGACCTGCTAACTATATATATACTGACAATAACAGATAATATTCAACCATAAAATTGCTTTACCATTTTCACCAACAAATCCCAAGAAATTACAATTCCACTAAATAACGTTTTACCAATACTGATTTATGGATGTGAAGCTTGGACACTGACACAAAAAGAGGCGAGTAAGCTCTTAGCAACAGAGAGAAAGGTCTTACGTAAGATCTTGGGCCCTGTGCAGAGACCGGATGGTACCTGGCGGATCAGGAAGAACGCTGAGATAGAAGAGCTCGTGGCTGAACCAAATGTGATAGGAGAGGCAAAAGCTCACAGACTCTGTTGGCTTGGTCGCGTGGAGAGAATGGGCGAAGATCGAGATGCGAAGAGGCCCATTTGGGTAGATCAAAATGGTGACGCCCAGTCGGTCGCCCTTGATATCGCTGGAGAGATGCAGTGGAAGGCGATTTTCTGGAGATTCGAGCCAGTGATTGATGAGATACTGCCAAAGATCGTGGAACGTGGTGTTCTCTCGTTTTGAAGGTAACACCAACATTTTGAGTTGCTGCGCCAACCGAGTAAGTAAGTAAATAACTTTTAACGACACCCAAAGACGTGAATTTGATTTACCGAATATGAAATTCCGAAAGAAAAGGATTGTAGGTACGCTGATACAAACTAGTAACAAAATTTTTTTTTAACAGCATCATAACGGTACAGGACACAATAAATAGATAGAATGGTTGTAATCACAATTTTACTTGCGATTCATGCGTGGCAACTTTCCGAACAAACTACGCCTTACATATTGACGTCATTATTTAAAAAAAAAAAAATATCAAATGTACTTTACAGCTTTTGTTTCTGCAGTTAGAAACAGCATAATAAGGCATTTTTGCGGGTTTTTGTTACAGTATTTATAGAAACAAGTCATAAGGCATACTGAGAAAGGCTTTGAAATATCCTGCATTATGGTGCATGGTGCTGCCACGCGCGCCCTGCTCTCATGGCCATTCTATCTATTTCTGTGGTACAGGACCTACTCATAGATAAAATATGCACTGGCTTTTATTAATGTGTTTCTGTAATAAACCTAGGTTCGTACGAGTTGCGCTGCTGACCGTACTGCTCGTAAATACTGCATCATTGTTGGGACTCGCACCGCTCTTGAAACTTAGTTTATGTACGGTCAGCAAGCAACATGACAGAATATTTAAAGGTTTCTATTTCGATTTCAATTTCTTTATTTGCTTAAATGTAGTAGATACAGGTGTCAGGTACAATTGCGTTCGGCACATTTAAAACTAAAGATTGAATTAGAACAATCACAATACTAGTATTGTAACTTGTGTTAGCAATTGTAATTATTTTAGAACAATCACAATTACTAACACAAGTGAAATTACAATAAAAAAAATTAAACTCATTATTATAAATAATAATAACAATAAATAATAAATACTTTTGGGATATTTTTACACAACACCATCTAGTCCCAAACTAAGCAGAGCTTGTACTATGGGTACTAGACAATGGATATAATACTTATATACTTTTTTTTTTTTTTTTGTAAATACATACTTATAATACATAAGAAACACCGAGACGCACACAAACACTTATGTTCATCACACAAATATTTGTGTTCTGTGGGAATCGAACCCACGACCTCGTGATCAGCAGTCCGACACTCGAACCACTAGACCACAGACGTCGTCAAATTTTATTTTATTATTCTATGAAAGTCAGCATCGTCACTCATTATTATATTAATAGGTACGCATATTTCAGGTAATTTTCTGTTTATTTTCGTCTTCGTGAACATAGCCTATCATTATCATCATTTCGGCTGAAAGTCGTCCACTGCTGGACATAAGCCTCCCCTAAAAGGGAGGATATGCCATAATCGCCACGTTTGGCAAGCACGGGTTGGCGATCTTAGTTGGTTGGCTAAATACTCAAAGAACGCTGCTGCCCATCCTCTGGTGAATCCCTAGTCACCTTTAACAACACCTATAAGAAGAGATAGGGTGGTGCTATTCTTTATTCCTGGCCCCACACGGAACTCGAGTCGATATTTTTGTTGACTTTGTGTAGAAATCTACAGTAATTATAAATAAAAAAACAAAATTAAAATCATTTATTTGTGATTCACAGGTAACAAAAAGGTCTTATTTGAATATAAATTAAGTTCATTCTGTGATCAGCCTCATGTGCATACAAATGTCATAAAAATACATACTTAACTTAAAATGTCAATATATTGGAATAATAAAAATAATTAATTAAAATTAATAATTAATTAATTGTCAATATATTAAAATAATCTGAACCTGAATCCATAGGCTGAGTAAGACTCTTTTAAGTTTTTTATCATCATCATAGGATGCATTAAAAGAGACTCCACGTGTGACGATATTTAATTGATCATTCGGCGCACCCTGGGCAGTCAACCCCACTACCTATCTGCTGACTGGCTAATATTTTTCTCATGGCATGATCTATTATCATTATGTAGCTCATGTTGACACGATAGAAGAAGATTCATTATCATAATACATAACATACATAATCAGCTCATTATATACTGTCCCACTGCTGGGATCGGGCCTCTTCTCAATGCAAGAAGCAAAGAAGCAAGAAGAATACATATGGGGTTAATTAGCAGGAATTTTTCGTATGAAGAATAAGTTGATGTAAAGAATTCAAGCTAAAAGAAAATAGCTTTTGAGATATGTTAGTAACAGGATTGTTGTATAGCAACATAAAATTTAATGTTTGGTATTGCAACACTTATTTTGCGAGTGTGGCAACATTGTTCTATAATGTTTTTTCTACTGTACCTCGGAATAATAACACACGGCTGGTTCAATAGTGCTCTTAAGTTTTATTTAAAGCCAGTGCAAAAAGCCTTCCAGTCCTCGCAGTAACATTGGTCTATCGAGCCGGATCTGAACCAGTGACCTGTGGATATACAGTCCACAGTCCCCGCTGCAAAAATAATATCTAAAGTTCGAAATAGCCAAATACGTAGAAAAAATAGTAACTGAATGGCTTATTTATGGAAGAGAACATTAAATAAAAATATATTACATTTAAAAATTTAAAATGATCTGCTGACGCTACTGGCTAAACTACAATAGAGTTGCAAGTCAATAAAGCTCACAGATATCATCTAGATAGAAAATTGGTTACCCACCTTACCTTCCACCACATTCCTTTGGCATTACATGCTGACTGTATGCAGGGTGACTCGTGGTTCAACTTGTTGTTTTTAAGGCGTGATCTTGGGTTTGAAATGTAACAAATAGTCCTCCCAAATTAATGTAAAAACAAAAATACGGAAACACTGGGAGTTTTTAAAAAATTTCTACAGTTTTTCAGGTACTGTGATTGTCAACTTTTCTTTCTTAAAGTAAATGCTCAATTTATTTAAAGCAACTTAATGAGTCGACGGAATGATTGATTTTTCAACTAAATACGTATGTATCTATTGATCCGAATAAAAAAATTGTGAAACATCACCAAACTCATGTATTAGTTTTTCGTATTTGCCCAATTATAAAGAATATCCGAGAATATAGTAAACTATAACCCGCGGCTTTGCTCGGGTATAATTCGGTTTATCAAAGAAATATATTATCGCGCATCATTCGGGAACCGTTTATCTTGCCGTGATAATAGTAGGCTTCATGTTAATCCAAGTTATGGTATGTGTACCAAATTTCATCCAAATTCGTTTAGCCGTTTCAGCGTGATTGAAGGACAAACAAACATCCATACTTTCCCATTAATTATACTACTAGGATCCGAAGGTCACAAAATGGATTACGGTAAGCAAACGTAAAGTTACTTTGTTTAAAAGAGACTAAACCAGAAAGTAAAAAATACGATCTGTTAGTTTTTGGGAATGATTCTCAATTTAAATCAACAAGGCAGCAACATTGTAGACGAAATAAAACATAGGATTATATACCGTTAAAGGCAAATCCGGCTTAAGCAGTTTTTTTTCTTAATTTTCGAATAAAAACAGAGATATCCTCCCAATCCTCATTAATAAATATTTATTCAACATATTGTTAAAATTGAAACATTTTCTCAATAAACATACAGAAAAATAATTGACCTTGTCAGTATAGTCATATTCGAATCTTTTTGCAATAACCAATAGTACTTAATTTTGCTTTAAGAACCATTTAACTTAATTTAGGAAGACTTGTGTCCCAGAAATAATAAAAATTGTTTTTTATAATGTTATGTGTAAGGAGGTTGTGTTACAGGGTAATTATTATTGTTTATGGATTTTGTGAATTTCTCCTGATCATTTATGGTGAGATCCTTGTAGGTAATTAAATGCACTCTCACTTTTCTCGCAGTTAAGTTTTAACTTGCAGTTAGTATTAATTTGGTTGCTTAAATTATAGGTACATATATACATACTTATAAAAGAGAGTAAAAGGCTCGCTTCGTCAATTCGTTGTCCCACAAAAAAATATTGGAGCTGATTTTTCTTTTGCATAATTCCCTTTCAGAGCATTTTGTACATTAAAAATACTGATCATATTTAATCAATTATACACTACAGAATGATATTTAAAAATTTCGTAAGGAGTAAGGACGGTTTTCGAATTGAAGTGTTACCACTGTCATGCAGTTGACTGTACTTCTTTCTCATCTTCTGTCTCTGTACGATGACGACGCTCTTTTTCAAAATGACAAAATGTATCTGGCACTGAATGTTCAATTTTCTATCATCATGTAATAACCTACATTTTAAGCAAATAAAATTATATTCTATTCTATTCAGTGATCGGAACATCACCTTTATTTTAATAATTTTGCGCCATATGCGATGCCTCATAAAATTGAGAAAAATAACGCGCTTTATTAGAAGATCGAATTTCTTTTTATTAGGCGCAATTTTTATAACAGCTAATGGCCCACCTGATCTTAAGTGGTAACAAAAAACAAAAATTGCGCCTAATAAAAAGAAATTCGAACTTCTAATAAAGCGCGTTATTTTTGTCAATTTTATAGTTAAAATTTCTTTTTAGTAGGTGCATTGTTTTTTTTTCTGTTTTTATCTGAACACCTAATTAAGTCGATGTATATTAATATTATTTTCTTGTTGTATAGTACAGTCGACTGCATGACAGTGGTAACACTTCAATTCGAAAACCGCCCTTACTGCTTACGGAATAAAGATGCTGCTAATGTCAAAGTGTTACCACCGACGTGCGGTCGACCGTACATTACATCACGCTATCACCGGTGTAACACTGGCCCTACATGGATACAGCCTCTATTTGGCACGTGCTGATTTATTGCCACCGAGTGATCTGGATGCGTGGAATTGATTTGATATTAGCTGCTATGGTGGATTCCTATTTGATCTGTGTGGTTGATTAGACGCTATTTAATTCGTCTACTAGATTATAATGTAATGATAATAATGATGTAATGTATGATTGTAATGTATATAATATTTTCGGGACCCATCCGAAAACTAGCGCTGCAACATTTCGGTGTTGTAGCATGTTTTGAGATGTAAGGCCTTAATAACTTCTTAGGTTTTCGCGATCACTACACATTATAATAAAACAAAGTTTAACCGGATTCATCATCATCATCATAATTAAATCGCGTATATTATTTAAATTGGTTTCCCTGACGTTTCGAAAGCTTTGCAGCATTTAGTGGTCGCAGGTAGACTAAGATGACAATCGTCTTTACAGATATTTCGAAAAAAAAAAAAAATTTTATTATAATGTAAGGCCTTTTTTAACCGACTTCAAAAAAGGAGGAGTATTGTACCTATGTATGTAATTTTAATGTTGTTTTTGTTTTAGGCGCATATAGCAGCCAAGTGGCGCCCCCATCAGAAAAAAAAAAAATTACTCTCTGAATACATAATTTATCGAATATTCACTTTTAACAATTGAAGTACAGGTACTGTAGTTTAATCAGAAACTATTAACTATGTAAATTATAGTTCACTGTAGTTGTAGATTGAAAAAGTGCCAAAAGTTTTTTTCTATCTACAACTACAGCGAACTATAATTAAAACGTCATGCAGGGCGTGCCTACTGCATTTAATTACTGTATTGCTGATAAAGAAAGTTATTTTTATTTTTTTTAACTACCTTGCAATCAATGGCTATAAAATGTTGTAATTTACCAAATAATTGTTCCAACAACCCAATAATTTCTCAGCATAATTCAAACACGGAAACTGGAAATTCCAAAATAGGTCATTTCCCCAAAGAAACTCCTTGAACCTCCGAATTACTTTGCCGGAACATAAAAACCCTGACCGCAGCATAGCAAGCCCTTAAAAATCATGCGGAAGAATCGAAGGTTCCCAAACTTATGAGCTTCGTTAACTTAACCTTAGGTAATGAAAGAATAAAACCGGCCAAGTGCGAATCGGACTCGCGCAGTAAGGGTTCCGTACCACCCATCGACCTGATACCCCATAGAAACTGATTTAATTTACGAGAGTTCATCAAAATATATCAAGTTCCGTGCGCGAAATACGAATTTTTGCATCTCTTTCTTACGCAGGTACCACCACATATGTCTATATTTGCCCTATTTTTAGTATTTGTTGCAAAACTACATAGTATGCACTATAATCAGACCAAGTTTGACGCGCGCTGGTATGTATTACCGTTTTCAAGGTAGAACAGGAACAAAAACGTTGAAAAAATGCATGGTTTTCGAGGTTTCTAGTATTTTTCGTGATAGACACCATAGTAACACATATTCTGTGAAAATTTCAACTAGTTATCTATAACCGTTACAAAGATACAGCCCTGTGACAGACAGACGGACGGACAGCTTAACGAGAGTAAGTCCCGTTTGACACCATTTGGATACGGAACTCTAAAAAGTAGCTTGGAAGAATCAACTTTGTGACGTGGAGGAAAGTTTTTGAATCGCTGGTTGTGTCATTATTCTGCAGATGATGTCAAAAAGGTGAGTTATTTTGTGAAGAATTTGCAGTGACTGAATGAATGACTTTTGCGAGTTTATTTTTATTTTTATTGATGCTGTTGTTTATGAGTCATCGTAGTAAGTAATCTTTTTTGGGTCAATTAATCTTAGAATCGTAATGAATACATTATAAAATAGGTAAACTATTATTTAAGTAATAGTAAAGCTTTAAATGAATTTAAGAAAATCTTAAATTATCTTTTTCAAATTAATAAGGAGGGCCGTGCCATGGGCTTAATGGTAAAAACTTATACGTATTTTTATTTTTGATATTTCGATAACAGTCATAACAAGTTTCTCTGTAACAACATAACATCAAAAATTTAGATCTTTACATACAATTATATTAAGATGTTATTTATCTATAGAATTATTTATTTAACTTGGACAGTACTAGTAAATCCTAAACCAAAAGAGATACTGTTTACCGTTTTATTTTATGACTTAAATTGTGAAGAATCGGCGTATGACTACGTGTACTAGATGGCTGTAGAACTATAGAACATTATGTATGTGAAAAGTTATCGTCGTATGTACAAGACCACATTGTGTATAATTACTACCATTCTGTAAACAATTTGTAAATAGATTGTTGGTTTGCCTTTTAATAAAAAATAATTTAATACACCTAGTAGCCCAAAGGACATTGCTAAAGATCCTTAGTGACTCCGCCTTAAGGCGTTACAAATTAAAGTTGATACTCACCATATACAACTCAATGAAGCCAAGGTATTGCAATACATTCATAAACATGGAAAGTACTAAATATAATTTTAGATTTTTAAAATATTTACTATTTTGACACATATAATCACAGATATCTGTGCTATTTTGATGTCATGTTTTGCTTTTTTTGTTATGTCAAACAACCTACATTGTCGTCAAGTTGTCAGTCGTTGCCAATTTTTTGGAATTTCATGTGGGAAAAGGAGTCTATAATATTGAATCATAGACTATAGAGTATCGAAATAAAAATATGGATGATACACAGATATCATAGATGATACAATTTTATCCGGTTACGTCATTAATGTATTGATACTCCTTAAAATATAAAAAATGGTTCTTGTACTGTCCGCATTAAATACAATATATATTATGAAACGCAAAAATTCACATGTAATTTTCGTATATTGTTCATCTTTGTAACAGTTTAAGGCTATTTTTATCAATGTCTTTTGACTAACATCTGCTGCTCAGATGTTTGAATCCAATACAATGAATTAATACTTACATACAACTAAGTATATTGGAGTAAAAAAAATTGCACAACTTTATTGATTTTCAAGGAAAATTCCCGCTTGACCAAAAATTTATACCAATATAATTTTGACTAAAAAGAGCAAATAACACCAAAGAAATTTTTCCCGTATACCTTTTTGTTTAGGATGTGCTAGTACTGTTTCAGATAATAAATCAAACTGTGTATGTAAAAGTCCTAGCGTGAAAAGCCTAAAGCGCATCCGTTATGCAAAAAAATACCCAACACCCATTCTTTCGGATTTTTTATTTTGGAAAAGGCTGTCAAATAAAATAGTCTGATTCTGACACCTACGCGAAAAGACGAGCAGAAAGTAGGATAAGGACATAATATAACCGTATCTGTTTTAAGAAAAACAGAATCTTGATAAATACAAATAAAATAAAAGTAGGTATTGTTTGTATATTTATTTGCAGGTTGAATATCGATGCGTTGCAGAACTTTGGATTAGTTTGGTATACGATCATTCCTTGTTACATTGCTTATTTTATAACTAGTTTATTTACACTGGTCTTTAATTTTTTCTATCGGGCCCAGTTATGCAAAAATGCACCAACTAACAAATTATCAAAAAATTGTTAATGACACCAAACAGACCAAAATGTTCTAAATTAGTATCCAGCAAAAACAGCCCAAGATATACCTATTCAAAACTAATAATAATAAAAGGTGGACCGACGACCTGGTGAAGGTTGCGGGAATCCGCTGGATGCGGATAGCGTAGGACCGGTCGTTGTGGCGTTGCTTGGGGGAAGCCTATGTCCAGCAGTGGATGTCTTTCGGCTGAAATGATGATGAGTATGTTTGAGCCAACACACACGTACCAAGAGCAATTACAACTCTAGACTTTAAACATCATTTTCTTGAAATAAAAAATGGGATTTGGTCCATTTTGGCATAACTGGGTCCAATATTGAGATATAAAAATATAATAAAGATTAAATCACATATATTATTTAAATTGGTTTTCCTGACGTTTCGAAAGCTTTGCAGCATTTCGTGGTCGCAGGTAATATACGCGATTTAATCCGGATAAACTTTGTTTTATTATAATGTGTAGTGATCTCGAAAACCTAAGAAGTTATTATATAAAAATATCATGAAAAATTAAAAATAATCGTAAAACGGGTGACAAATACCTACATAATTATTACGGTGTTCAAAAGTGGCTTCGCAATTATTTTTTTTGTAATTAATTTTGCCCAAAGTTGAATAAGAAGCCATCTTAAAAAGCTCATGTTTTCGTCCATAATAAAGTCAGCGTCGAAACCTAGCTACCTTTAATATCAGTCTGCTTGTTATTAATATGATATATTGCTCGACATTTTGCAGGGTTTTAATTAAAAATAAGGTCGGTCACGCGAAAGTGTTGGCTATAAATGGTGATCTGACTCAAGCCTGTACGAATTATGACTAGGTGCGATGACAGCATACTAAAAGTGGCTTCTTTCAGATTAAATTATGTAAGGCACCCTTTTTTGTAGCCATTTTTGATTGCGATTTATATTTTTGTTTTTGTTTTCGATGGTATTGAGAGCAGATAATAATATGTTGCTGATATTAATAATACAGACGTGAATAAGTAAGTGTCATTTATTTATATATTTAAGTATATCTTTACTTGTGATGGTTAATTATGGTCGCCATTTTACAAAAAAACATTTTTTATAGTTTTTTTTGAAAGAATTAAAGTTTAGGGTTATGCACCTTTATTTTTAAATCAAACAGAATTAGGACGTTACAGATTTACTAAAAACGACCGGACAAACCTATGTAAGGCTATTAATATACTAGGTAGGCTATGTATGACTGGGATGCTGGCCAGAAAACCTTCACGTGTGTCTAACAGCTGCTTGTCCCTCTGGACACGTCTGGAGGGAACGGCAGTTTTTAGGCCGGTGCATCCTGGGTACGGGCAATAGAATCCTTTCGAGGGATCAACCTTCGGGGGATCATATTGCCTGTAGCGAATATTCTGGTACGGGAGGGGCCCGATGTGGGCCAGTGGGGAGTTGCTCCACGTGTCCCTCTGATGCCAACAGAGGGCACAGTGGAGGAGCAGGGGCGGGCCCAGTGTGCACTCACCCTGCCAGTGGGCAAGTAGCGGGAGTACTGTCCTTCCCTGCCCCTGTCGATCTCGTAAGCCCAGGAGTGCCCGCTGAGTAGTATTCTCGCGCCTCTTAGGACCGAGGGTCTTGGCTTCACCGCCCAGACCGCGAGGAAGAAAACCTCTTTAAAAAATTACGGGAGGAAGGGGCCTGCGAGCAGCATACTCAGGGTAGTCTGCTGCCCGACCAGCAGCTTGTGTAGCTGACGTAGCTGGCACAATTGGCGTAGCTGGCGCAGCTGAGATGGTGTGCAGTGTTCCCTATGAGGGTGCGGCCAACGTCAGGCCGCACGGGGAGAAGGGGCTCGCCTGCTTGTGGCTCGCCTGCTTGTGGCGGGCCAGGACCTGTCGGGGTTGTTGTTTCTTGTACTTATATAAATAATGCTATTCTTTTTTAACCGACGAAAAAAAGGGAGGAGGTTCTCAATTCGACGCGTATATTTTTTTTTTTGTTTTTTTTTTTTTTTTTTTTTTAAGTATGACCACGCATAACTTTTTACAGAGTGGTCCGATTTTGATGATTCTTTTTTTATTGGATAGGGTATATCTTGAAGTTGGTCCCATTTAAATTTCAAAATCAAAATCCACCCCTAAGGGTAGTAAAACAGGGGATGAGTGTTTGTTCACCCACTGAATTCTTACCTGTTAACCGATTCTGTTGAAACTTGACATACATAAATATAGTTCTAGACACTACGACATAATGGAGACCTGGATTTAGAGTTTAACCACAAAAAAATGAAAAATAAAACTTTTTAACAAAAAATTGAACCGACGAAAACAGAAACTGAAAAGCGAAAAATAACTAATTATGAGTCGGCGCCAAACAACCAATCAACAAAGATCATTAAATTACTTTAAATAAATAATAAAAACAACGTCACATCAAATACAACGTGAGATTTTCAACGATAAACAATAACTTTCCAAAAATGCGTTCTCCGCTCGGCCACTTCCAACTTACACGCACTATGCTTGTTAAAAGTTCGTTTGGCGCCGACTCATAATTAGTTATGTTTCGCTTTTCAGTTTCTGTTTTCGTCGGTTCAATTTTTTGTTAAAAAGTTTTATTAAATAAATTAATACAGTGTTCGAATGTTTACTATATTATAGTACTGGATCAATCTTTCCAGCTCCAAGTGCAACAAATCAAACCAGTCTAGCGCGCATTTTTTCCAGCTCTGCTAATATGCTGGCCTGATAAGGCGCAAAGGTTCGCATTTATATAATACTCTAATCCATAAGCATCAGAGTAATTGAAACATGTATATCGTATACTAAGCTAGGCGTGGCGCATTTAAATAGACGAACAGATACCTTGAAATTTGTCGTTACTAATTTTTATTAGGGGATTGTGTGAAATGAAGGATGTGGGGTAATGTTGAACATTTAACAATACAATACAAATACTCTTTATTGTACACAAAAGAAGATAGAACATATATGACTTATATAGAACACATGTACAATGGGCGGTCTTATCGCTCAAGGCGATTTCTTCCAGACAACCTTAGGATGGACAATATGGGCAAGTAAAGAGAGGGGTAGTACGCAGTGTAACAACATAATAGAATACATATACTACATAACATAAATACTATACATATATCTATAACAAAACTACATAAATATAAGATACAATAAACATAATAAATACAATACAATATGTCTAAATATTACATAATGTACCTGCCGGAAATTACAGTGATGATAGGTAGTAACGTAGGTATTAACGTCCTGTGTATTGGTCAATATTAACGCATGAGTTGTAAAGTTGATATTTTGCGTCTTTTTGTTATTGTAGTTAACGAATATATTCTGGCTTAAATAAATAACTAAATATCTTAGGGACATTTTTACACAGCACCATCTAGTCCCAAAATAAGCAGAGCTTGTGCTATGGGTACTAGACAATGAATATAATACTTACATACATATTCGTCTTAAGTCTTTGACCAGTGTGTGTTGCCAGTAATTACTTACGGTACTGAAACGTGGTCGCTCACAATGGGCCTGATAAGAAGGCTCAAAGTCACTCAAAGGGCAATGGAGAGGGCTATGCTCGGAGTGTCCCTGCGTGATCGAATCAGAAATGAGGAGATTCGCAGGAGAACGAAAGTAACCGACATAGCCCGAAGAATTGCCAAACTTAAGTGGCAGTGGGCGGGGCACATTGCTCGCAGAACGGATGGCCGATGGGGCAGTAAAGTTCTGGAGTGGCGACCGCGTACTGGAAGGCGCAGCGTGGGTAGGCCCCCCACAAGGTGGACCGACGACCTGGTGAAGGTCGCGGGAATCCGCTGGATGCGGAAGGCACAGGACCGGTCGTTGTGGCGATGTTTGGGGGAGGCCTATGTCCAGCAGTGGACGTCTTTCGGCTGAAATGATGATGATGATGATACATATTCGTCGAAGGGTCGGCACTCGAAGTTGTAACGGAATACGTCTACCTAGGGCAGGCAATTCAGCTTGGTAGACACAACTTCGAGAAAGAAGCCAACAGAAGGATCCGTCTGGGCTGGGCAGCATTTGGCAAACTTCGCCGAGTCTTCTCGTCGCCTATACCGCAAAGTTTGAAGACAAAGGTCTTCAACCAGTGGGTCCTGCCAGTCATGACTTACGGTGCCGAGACGTGGACACTGACAGTTGGGCTAGTCCACAAATTCAAAGTCGCTCAGCGAGCTATGGAGCGAGCTATGCTTGGAGTTTCTTTGAAGGATAAAATCCGTAACGAGATTATCCGGAGAAGAACCGGAGTGACGGACATAGCTTGTAGGATCAGTAAGCTGAAGTGGCAGTGGGCTGGCCATGTCTGTCGAAGGACCGATGGCCGTTGGAGCAGACGAGTCCTTGAGTGGAGACCGCGAATCGGCAAACGCAGCGTAGGGCGCCCCCCTGCAAGGTGGACCGACGACCTAAAGAACGTGGCTGGGGGGGACTGGCTGCGGAAGGCAGAGGACCGAGCGTTGTGGCGCAACTTGGGAGAGGCCTATGTCCAGCAGTGGACTGCGATAGGCTGAGTTGATTGATACATTTTTTTTGTAAATACATACTTATAATACATAAGAAATACCCAGACCAACACAAACACTTATGTTCATCACACAAATATTTGTGTCCTGTGGGAATCGAATCCACGACCTCGTGATCAGCGGTCCCGACCCTCGAACCACTAGACCACAGACGTCATCATATAAATAGATAACATTCTTCTCTTGTACGGGTGTTGTGGAACACTGCCAAAGAATTTTGACAAAATGGCACCAGCTCTATTTTAAGACCACAGATATAGTAAAAAATATAGACGAAGCGCTGCAAACAATCATAGTTAAGCCTACAAAACCGTATTTCTCTATGTATCTATAAAAAAACTATCTACAAATAGATTTATGTATGTTTGTATACATCTACTTAAGTTATACTTCTGTATGTATGTATTATCTTTAGATATACGTATAATTTTGGTATATATATATACCACGACTGCCTCGTTGGTCTAGTGGTCGCAAGCGCGACTGGTGATCGTTGGGTCCTGGGTTCGATTCCCGGGTCGGGCAAAGTGTTATTGGGTTTTTTCTTTAGGAAATTCTCAGTAGCAGCCCGGAGTCTGGATTTGTGCCCGGTTGATGGCAATAGGCTCGCCCCCTATTACATGGGACTATAACATAACTGGCGAAATGTGGGTGTATTATAAACTTCTGCCTACCCCTTCGGGGAAATACAGGCGTGATGGTATGTTATGTTATATATATATATATTAATAAATTTTCATTTTTTATTTTAGTTTGATATTTATTTATTACAATAAGAACAATTTTTCTCTGCAGTACACCGCCAACTGCTTGTTATATTTTCTTGTAAATTTCAAGTTTATCCAATGGTTGTCTGTAACAAATTGCTTTATGCGATAAGATCGCCAATTGTTAGCACTGTTTTCATGTTTGTTATAACTTTATTTTTAATTTATATTGTGTGCTAACAATAAAGTATACTCTATCTATCTATCCATCTATCTATTGCGTCGACAAAATGTACCACCGGGAAGTATCGTGACAGTACATTTACATGTGAGATTTGTGTTTGTAAGCCCACGATACACGGAAATTCTAGCGTGGGGCAACGTTTTTCTTTAAAAAAATAAAGAAAAGAAGGTAGAAAACTAGTGAACCATAACATAACATAACATCACGCCTGTATTTCTCCGAAGGGGTAGGCAGAGGTGTAATAGTACACCCACATTTCGCCAGTTATGTTATCAGTCCCATTTAATAGGGGGCGAGCCTATTGCCATTAACCGGGCACAAATACAGACTCCGTGCTATTACTGAGAATTTCTTAATGAAAAATCCCAATAACACTTTGCCCGACCCGGAAATCGAACCCAGAATCCAGAA
This sequence comes from Asteroscopus sphinx, assembly GCA_949699075.1. Taxonomy (NCBI): domain Eukaryota; kingdom Metazoa; phylum Arthropoda; class Insecta; order Lepidoptera; family Noctuidae; genus Asteroscopus; species Asteroscopus sphinx. Next base: position 3,088,218 of record OX453011.1, on the reverse strand, counting down.
TCCCACGCTCAGTAGTTGCGCTTGCGACCACTAGATTAACGAGGCAGTAAAAAAAAAAAAAAAAAAACACTGGTGGAACAGATGTCAGCAAATAAAGTGAACAATCATGACAAATAACTTAAAATAACTCTTTATAGTGTCGTTGACAGCTCAACAACCCATAAACTGAGCGTAATGACCCCATTAAAATCCCCAACGAAACAGCAGAGCCGATAACAATTTATTTTGGGTAAAAGTGCCGCTATTTGTCAAAGGTCACGTGCAAACTGAACGGTTTTGATGTGGCATCGTAAAAAAACGTGAATTAAGTGATTACCATCGCGGACTTACTGAAAACATTATGTGCTGTCGTAAACTCTGCGCTTTAGTTAAGGGTTCGTTGTACACTAAACTTATACATCCTTAAGATCTAATTGGAATTAAAATTAAAATTATTTTCAACACACTTGCTCGTAAAGTGGCTCTTATTGCATCGCTTTTAGGTTCATAATGTGGCTTATAACGCACGCGTGCTTTTTTCATTATATTATCGCACTAGTGCTTTTTAATTTACAGTTTATTTTTAAATCGCAGCAAAGAGTTTTTATGCCTGAACTAAATTAAACTTTTTTGGGAATAAATCAACTGTATTAATTAAAATATGCTATATAAACATTTCATTTCATTAAATTGTTAATTTTTGTCAACAAATTAATATTAATTTGTGTTATAAATAAAAAAATCAATTTATAATATTTTCATATTAGGCTGTATGGCGGTTTCCTTGACCACCTGCGCGCGCATAGCTGTATGTCACCGCGTGATCCGCGCGCCATTTTTATAATTTTTCACAAATTCAATATTTGTCTAAAATGTGTAATTTATGTTTTTTTCCTCGCAAGTGTGTTGAAAAACTTCGTATGACACGCGTGAGTATTGACTATTATACTCTCGGCTCCATCACGCCCTCGCCTTCGGCTCGGGCTGCAATCCAGCCTCGAGTATAATAGTCAACTTAGCTCACTTGTATCATAATGTACTATTATTTGTGATACACAGGTAATAAATAGGTCTTAATCTAATACAATACAGTACCAAATGTGATCAGCCTCATGGTATACAAATTTCATAAAATAAAAATGTCATATGACGATGATAGAAAGATAAAAAGGCTTCATCATAAGGATTATTTTTTGCAAAATAACATAGTGTCACAAATAGGCTTCAGCCTTTCGATCGGTATGATAAAGCTACAGGATGATTATTTTACTCATGTTTTAACGGGTTCATTTTCCGGTTCAACCATGTAATTATTTAAATATCTATGATTGCAGTTTAAATTGTTTTTTAAATTCAAATAATGTCTTCTTTCAGTAAAATGTTCCATCTACAATATTCAAGGTACCTACTTTCCCTCCATGTGGCATATCCGTGGGACGCCCTGTATGTTTTCCGTCACCGCTAAAGCAAGTGATAGTCAAAATCTGATTCAAAGGTCAAAAGTGCGGACTTAGTTCGAACTCAGACTCTCCTGCATGTATGGCAAGCTTTCAACTGCTGGCAATTACTGCTTTTTTTCCCAGCACAAAATGCATGACTCAAAATGTACCTCACCTTGCCCTTAACACAAAACCGCGCAGTACTTAAAACAATATCCATCATTAACGTTTAGTTTTACAATCGCATTATTACCTTATCTTTATTAACACTCAAAAACTCATAAACTCATCCGAAATTATACACCGAGTGTGCATCATTTTATTTTTATTTTTACATTTTGCGACTTTTACACAGTTCTCGACCACACTTGTCAATTTTATTATTTTTTTATATTGTCAGGCTTCATCAACAGTGTTATTTAGGTGCAAGTAATATGCGAATAAGTATGTATGTATTTCACATTTTTGTGGACATAATGTCCTCCCGGCCGAATTTCGGTCACGGCGGCCAATCTCAATGGCGACTAGCCATCTGCGCGGGACATATTATAGTGCACAAGTGTGTGCGCAAACACAGGTGCACTCTCAATTCCCTCACTCTCATAATCCGATGGGACGGCAATTCGACACGACCGGAGAGAGATCAGGCGCAGGACCGACGGCTTTACGTGCTCTCCGAGGCACGAAGGGGTCTCGATGTGTAATGAAACGGTCACCCATGGACATAAACATTGGACATAAATGGAAAATCATTTCGATTTTATTCTGGAGCAAATGTTCAAGATAAAAGTCCCATAGAAGATACACATTCCATTGATTAAAACAGCCCAACAGCCTAATAGGCGCCCATTGTTACAGAATACCTTAATAGTACTAACCTCAGAACAATGAGTAGTAGTTTAGTAGTAGTAGAGCTCCTTCGTCAAAGAGCTCGTCCGGGGAAGTACTACTTCTCCGCCAAATAGTGATGCTTGCATTCCTGTGTTTCGGTCTAAAGGGTACGGGTGCCGGTGAAATTACAATCACATGAGACTTACCATATTTATGTCTTACTTTGGCGAACCGACTTGCGGTACCATTTAGGCAACAGCCTAGGTGGTATTGCAGTTGTTATGGGCAAAGGTAACCGCTTAAAATCAGGTGGGCCTTCAGCTCGTGTCGCCATCCTATACTATAAAAAAGGAGTCTTTGTTCTGAGGTCACTCACCGCCCCCTGCCAATTTAAGATTCGTCATCCGCGCCCCGCATGCGCCAGCAATTTGACGGCACTTGGACTGATGGATGTCACTCGCCAGAGTCGCCAGTCGCTATACAAGTACGCCATAAGAATTACTGAGAAGCGTTTGTAACCCAGTCGGCATTACGAGCGCCGGGCATCCCTAACCTACACGTGTGTGGGCGTTCGTATAGAGACGTAATCTTGTGTATGTAGGTGGGGCTAGGATTATATTGTACTGTGTGTCCGAGGTGTGTTATTGTTAAATATAATGCGTACGCGTCCTTCTCCAAGCGGGATCGGTCCTCTTCCGATCTCGTTCTGCGGCTTCCTTCTGAAGCATAATAGTCTCGCAGAAGGAAGCCATAGCCCTCCAAGCCGTCGGATAGCCAGTATAGCCGACACTACTGCTGGCAGAGAAAGATACTGCCCGATCTGGCTGACCAGGTCTCGCCGTTTGGAGTCCCACGCAGGGCACTCCTCCAGCGTGTGCTGTGCGGTGTCCTGGTCACACCCACAATGATGACGTTTGTGGTCTAGTGGTTCGAGTGTCGGACTACTGACCATTAGGTCGTGGGTTCGATTCCCACAGGACACAAATATTTGGGTGATTAACATGAGCGTTTGTGTTGGTCTGGGTGTTTCTTATATACGTGGGACACTCAGAAAGTTTTGCGAAACTAAAAAAAATTGTTCTATACGTACATATATTTTTATCAAATCTTTTCAAAGTACTTTCCACCAGCCTCTATACAAAGATTCATGCGCCTAAACCAGTTTTCAAAATACTTTTTCCAGTCCGCCGCAGACACCTCGTTTACAGCCTGCTCGAACGCAGCCAGCGCATCTTCCGGCGACGAAAATTGTATCCCTTTGAGCTGATTTTTTATTTTTGGGAATAAAAAGAAGTCACACGGTGCTAGATCAGGGCTGTAAGGAGGGTGACCCAGGAGTTTGACTGGCGTGCTGTCCAGGAAGTCCCTCGTTTTGAGTGCGGTGTGCGCAGGTGCATTGTCGTGGTGGAGCAGTAGCCCGCGGAGCCCTGTGTTTGGTCGCTTGTTGCTTATAACAGAGAAAACTTCTGGCAAACATTTGGTAGTATACCATTCGGCATTAATGCTTCTTTGATCCCGTAAGGGAATTGATACCAAGTGGCCAGTCAAATTAAAAAAGCTAGCGATCAAAATCTTACCCCCGCTTCTAGATCGCTTCACTTTGGTAGGCGTTGGCTCATTTTGAAACACCCAAACAGTCGACTGGCGCTTGGTTTCTGGGTCGTATTGATAAATCCAGGACTCATCACCTGTAACGATGTCGTAAACACGCCGAGACGAGCCTGCTTCAAATTTGTTAAGCATATCACGGCACCATTCCACCCGGGCCTGCTTCTGAGCATCGGTGAGGTTGTGCGGCACCCAGCGTGATACTATCCTCCTCACGCGAAGATGGCTGTGTAGAATCTCGTGAACGCTTCCCGATCCAATCTTCAATATGTGTTGAATCTCCTGATATGTAATTCGCCTATTGTCTTGGATTAAATTTTTCACTGCTAGCACGTTTTCTTCGGTAACAGCCGTCAAAGGGCGACCGCTTCTTTCGTCATCCCCCAAAGTTGGTCGACCGCGCTTGAATTCGTTATACCAACGATACACGGTTGCCTTGGAAGGGCCTTCATCCATGAATGCCATTTGAAGTCTATCGTACGATTCATCCGGTTTCAGGCGACACTTGAAATCGTATAAAATCATAGCTCTAAAATGTTCCCGGCGCAGATCCATATTTCAGTGAGACACAATACTTTGAATTAACTCGCAAAAAATGTGGAGGGAAATTTTGAAATTGGAACTTACTTATTTTTACTTATAAATAATCATATTTTCGAAAAACATTATAACTGGCCAGTCTCCCATATATAAAAACTTTTTTTCGCAATACTTTCTGAGGGGCCTGGTATATATTATAAGTATGTATTTACAAAAAAAGTATCTAAGTTCTAGTAGTAGTAGTATCTATTGTCTAGTACCCATAGTAAGCTCTGCTTAGTTTGGGACTAGATGGTGATGTGTAAAATGCCCCAAAAATATTTATTTATTTTTATTTTATTTATTTATGACCAGCATACAGGCATCTTAAGCAGTGATAGCCTAGTGGTTGAGCGCTTGCCTCCCATGCAGGAGGATGTGAGTTCGATCCCGGCCCATACCTCTGACTCTTTTCGAATTCATGTGCGGATTTATATTCGATTATCACTTGCTTTAACGGTGAAGGAAAACATCGTGAGGAAACCTGCACATCTGAGAGTGCTCCATACAGTTCTCAATGGTGTGTGTAGTCCGCCAACCCGCACTAGGCAAGCGTGGTGGATTAAGGACTTAGCCTTCTCGTACTGAGAAGAGGCCCGTGCCCAGCAGTGGGAGAGTAATGGGCTGGTTATGTTATACAGGCATCTTAGGCTATCCTTGCTACACTATTATTGTGCCTATTTGAAATAAATAAAAACACTTAAATTACGAGGACAAAATTACATCACACCTGATTCTAAAAATAAACATCTACGTAATTGGAACCGAACGACATAATTCCCATTTGGATCCCAAACGGGATTCACCGGATTCCCACATATATCCCATCAAGTGTAAGGTGATAGCTATTTCTGTTGCCTTTCCAATAATTGCTCCCAGACACGCAGTCCCATGGGCCATCTCGTATTGGGATAGGTTCACATACCATACACATGTGTTCGAATACTGTAAGTTCAATAATTAAATGCATAATAAAGTATTTGTAATGTGGTTTATTGCAGCATTGGTATTAGTTTAGCATTTACGGGTTAAATGTATTTCTTGGGTTTATTAGTACATTACTGTCCAAGTGTCCAGGCCAGAAATAAAGAAATTGACGGCCGAGTAATATTAATAATTATTATTATAAGGACGAGGCAAAGTCGAGTACTTCCAACGTGATTTTAAAACTAAGCTAAACTAAACTTTTGAACTAAACGAGACCGTTAATTGCTATTTCAGCCGAGACTTGTATAGTACTTTTCTATCAATTGCGAGGAAACAATACACAAATTAATTTAACAATATTTAATTTTCATTCGCGCCAATTCGACCGCGCGCGGTTCTTGTTCTATTTTCAAAGTTTTGAAAAAAAAAATGCGCTGTCAGTCTTTGTAATGATAAATATTTCGTACCTAAAAATATCTAATTTATGTGTGTGTATTTAAAAACCTCGCTAGCAAATTTAAAAAAAAAATTGTCCAGCAATTTATATTATTGTTGTGTTGGATATTGCTGGCGTGTTTTTTCGCTGCGTACGGAAAAGAGCCAATGGATGTATTGCTTTTTTTAAATAACGAACCAATTTCCAAGCAAGTGGGAGAAAATGTATACAATCAAGGAAGAAATAAAACCAAAAACAGCACTTGATGTTAAATTTTGATTTTATTTCCTCAAAACTAATCTGAAAACTTTCACAGCACAAGCTACTGCTCTACTCCGGTTCCCACGGAGCGTTATTAACGAGAACAGTAGTCACGAAGCTATGCTAGCGCCCCCGGCTGCGTCTGCGCACGCCTCCCGCCTAATTGATGGCTCCAAATTGAGATATTTACATATTAATACTAGTAGTTTAAGGCTTTAGTGTGATTTAATTGCTGTAAAACGGTTCTAGAGCATGCTGTATTGTGCCAAAATTGACCCAGCAGATTTGTAGATTAGATTGAATGGTGATTTACTGATGATAGCAGCACTTGATTGAGATTACCCTAAGGCTTAGATGTTAAGGGTTCCGTATCTAAAAGGTACCAACGGGAGCCTATTACTCTGTTTTTAGTGGGTTTTTTTTCGTGGGGAGATCCTCATGGACGCACTCCACCTGGGGAAGGTGGAGCCAGTGTCTGTCTCTTACTAACTAAAACCATCACGGTGTTTCTCTAACGACCCATGGCCTGCGGCTTGGGAGGTGTTGTAGTCTACTATTAGAGGCGTAACAATAGATCTTTTAGGTCGCAGTGACATAAGGGACTTGCAAAGACCTTACCTCTTTTTCCAAAATAAATAATGGTCAGGGGCGTTGGGAACTTTGTTTTCGACCAACCATCCCCAGCAGGTCCTTCTTCACCACTAGTAGAAGGCGAGCCCCTACTCCCCGTGCGGCATCAATATGACCGCACCCTACACCGTCATGGGCCTTGACTGGTTAAACTCCTGAGCAAAATGTCATGCTTCTAGACCCACCGGCTTAGGCTCTACGTTGTCTGTGAGTCCGTCACTAGAGATTTAGTCAATCAGTCATTAGTGTAGATTAATAGATTTCCCATAGAAACTTTGACCCCCTTTGTTTTACCCCCTTAAGGGTTGATTTTAAAAATGACAGTAGAAACATCATTTCAGCCGAAAGACGTCCACTACTGGACATAGGCCTCCCCCAATTAAGGGGGGGATAATCGCCACGCTTGGCAGGCGGGTTGGCGATCGCAGTTGGTTGGGAGAACGCTGCTGCCCATCCTCTGGTGAATCTCTTCAGTAGAAACATATTTCTTTATAATAAAACTGAAATATCTGTAAAGACGCTTGTCATCTTAGTCTACCTGCGACCACGAAATGCTGCAAAGCTTTCGAAACGTCAGGAAAATCAATTTAAATAATATACGCGATTTAATCCGCTTAAACTTTGTTTTATTATAATGTGTAGTGATCGCGAAAATCTAATAAATTATTACATTTCTTTATTTTCAACCAAAAATCCTAAAACGAATTTTATCTAACTTTTTTTTGATTTTCATATAAGCAACCCCTATTTTTCCCCTTTGGAGATGACTTATCGAAAATCCTTTCTTAGTATTCACCTACGTTTTCTAAGGAACTCCTGTGGAAAATTTCATCCTCCTAGACCCATCGGTTTAGGCTGTAAGTTGTTTGTCAGTCAGGTTTAAGAATTTTACTATGTCGATTCTTCCACTACCAAACTAAAGGCAGTACTTGGGCAGTCCATCCAATGGTTGTCTGTAAGAAATTGCTTTTAGCGATAAGACCGCCAATTGTTAGTACTATACTCATGTTTGTTATAACTTTATTTTTATTTTTATGGTAACTAGCATATGCCCGCGGCTTTACCCGCGTAGAAGTCGTTTATCGCGCATCCCTCGGAAACTGTTCATCTTCCCGGGATAAAAAGTAGCCTATATGTTAATCCGAGTTATGTTCTATCTGTATGCCAAATTTCAATCCATACAGTAGTTTTTGCGTGAAATAGTAACAAACATCCACACATCCTCACAAACTTTCACGTTTATAATATTAGTAGGATTGTCATCTAATATTTTGCGGTCACCAATTCATCAAACTGTAAAAAGTGACACCAAAAAAACAAAAAGCTTCGAGAAACTTACATACCATTAGTCATTATATAGTCAAGTTTTTCATACAGGTACCTTAAGTATATTACAATCTTGTTTGACTAATTGTTACAGAGAAACCGCTAATCATTCTTAAAATAGACAACAATTTTTTACGTTGATTGTATTTCAGACATCTTGTAATAATTTAAAGAATTACAGGTACGCCCGCATATAATTCGGTTTATCACAGAAAGATGTTATCGCTCATCACTTGGAAACTGTTTATCTTCTCGGAATAAAGAGTAGCTTACAGTTTAATTCGGATTATGGCCTATTTGTGTGTCAAACTTCATTCAAATCTGTTAAGTCGTTTAAGCGTTATTGAAGGACCACATGCAAGTGCATATGACAGCGTTATGTCGATCCAAGATAGGTAACAATTTTACAGCTTCTAGAAATACACAAATATGCAAAACAAATCAGACCTATAACTTTTTTAGATGGCGTAAACGCAAGTGAAGTTTTTTTGGAACGAAGTTCCTTATTGCTTGCAGTAGGTATGATTCGGGAGAAAATGTAGTGTCACGTCACGGTAAGATTTGCGTTATACTCATAGAGTACATTGGTTATACGGACAGAGTTGTCGGCAGACCTCACCATTAAGCGCCATTCTGTGAGTTACGTCAAAGTTACAGCTAACTATTAAATAAATAATACAAAAAGACATGTTTTACTGGGGATTGAACCTGGGCCTTATGGTATCTCGGTCCGAAGCATGATATTTCCTGCCATCATGAATGCCATCAAAAAAATATGAATGATGATGGGGGTTTACAAACCGCACACTTTTTATTGTAATAATATATACAGAACTTGTGAACGCAACGATGAAGAAATGTACACAAACAATAAAGTAAAATTACTTTCAAAACATATATACTTTCCACTTAAAAACGGCAATATAGGTTAGCAAAACATTGCATTTTGCGATCTGAATTGCCAACACAAACAATGCACTCAATGACACACTGTCCAAACTACAAACCTTTAGCCTGACACCCCAGTGTTTCGATATGCAAATATGCTGGTCAAAATTTCACAATCGAAAATTACGTGTAGAATATTTATGGCTCAATTTTGTTAAGAGTACAATGCGGTGAATTTCGGTTGTCGGGGACCGAAACATCCGAAGTATGAAGCAGTGCTCCGTGGCCTCCGTGGGACTTGCACTTTAATTACTGACGCACTTTTTTAGTACAACCGGTGCATCTTGGACCGTTTATGCGAACACATTTGTTATTTACGAGCTGTACTTTTTGGGTTGTCACCATTTATAGTATGGGGAATGGTTCATACGGTCCGATATGTGATATGTTGGGCGATGTGTTTTTGTTACTTTTTGGGGATGTAGGTACTATTTGTTTTGTTAGCTGCAATTCACAGTTAGGTGTTTCGAAAGTATTGGACACATTTTAATAACGAATAAAATATAGTTATTATTTTTTTTAAACCTACTAATATTATAAATGTGGAAGTGTGAAGATGTTTGGACGTTTGTTACTCAATCAGGCACGCGTAAACCGTTCAATGGATTTAGATGAAATTTGGCACACGGATAGACCATAATTCGGATGAATATATAGTCTACTTTTTATCCCGGGAAGATAAATAGTTCCCGAAAGATACGTGATATATTTTTTTTTTTGTTTGTTTTTTTTCAGTTATTTAGCTTAAAACATACACAAAAATGATTATAAAAAAATCACAAAAACCTTACAAAGGTTTGTCTGGATGTTGAAACACTAAGTTTAAAAAATAAGTAATTCATATGCAAGTATCACTAATTCATTTGCAATAATAAGTAATGCGTAGGCATATCTTTCTGTGATAAGCCGAATTGTACGCGAAGCCACGGGCATAGTCTAGTAAAATTTTAATAAGTAACTATATACGTAATAAGGTCAAATGAATATTGCTATAAACATTTTGTGCCATTTATTGCAAAATAATTCCATACAACATATCAACTCTTTCTCTACAATAGAATAAATGTCATTGAATAAAATATTTTAGGCTTATGGCTATTTATTAAATATAAAAGACGTTTTTGTGCAAATGTTGACTTGATCGCAACAAAAAGACCGCTGTATTAAAAACTAACAAAACATATATAATATAATCATTATTTCTCATACTTTAACAGGTGCTCAATATTTTAGACTTAACCTAGAAAAAATGTTGCTAGGAAATACGCTCATTGTTATGCAAATTACAAAAAAAAAAAAACGATAAAACCAACATAAGCTCGATGACAAGGAATTATTTATACATGTAGGTATACAATATACATATACATAATTATCATCCATTAACGTTACCAGAAAATACCTCATATTATGGAAATTGTGATAAAATTGATGGAATATATTACACAAGGTAACAAAGGTTGACCGAGTTCCACCTGATTCAAACTGTGGTGATAAATTCACAACTAATGTAAATTTATAATGGCTATCAGTAGAAATAGTTATACATTTATAATACTTATATTCGAAGAATCAATACAATATCGATAAAAAGAAAACTTCAGCACGCATGTTCGATAATTTTCATAAAAAGTTCAAACACATTCCCGCTCTGCGAGACGAAAATGTTGGTTGCGTGATTACCCAAGTTTTGTATGATATTCTTTTTGTTTGTATTATGCATAATTGCGCAATTATTTTTTGTCCTGAAGAATAAAAAAATTAAAATAAAATTAATATGAGTCACTGAGCTCACAAACAACATGTTAACTTTTCGTAAAGTACATGCATGGGTATATTAGTTGTCACTTACGGCCAAAATTAATATACAGAAACCAGGTATCTAACAGCCAAAATTAATGTCAATCTATCCACGATTTGCCCTACTAGAGATAATTTTTTTACATAAGATGTATGGAGCATATGTCAAATTTCTATCTGTAGTAAGACACATCATGGATAGATAGGATATTAATTTTGCCCGTTAGGTACGTAGTTTTTTTCAATCTAATATATTACCGTAGTCACCATACCAAATTCAAATTCAAATTAACTTTATTTGCTTAAAATGTGGTACAGAGGATGGTACATTCTAAATAGGTACAGACATATTTTGCCATATAATACCATACCATAAACCAATTTAACTAAAGTAAGTAGTAATAGCTATCACTGGACCGTTGTTGTCTTTAATAAACAATTATTATTATTATAAAACTTGAAAACTATCTCACATCTGACATTGCTCGTATTATAATCCAGGTATGAAATGACATTAGCTACAAATTGTCGGTTAGAAAATGTCAGAATATGCAATTAATACAAAAACACCAAATTATTACAAAATGAACTAACGTGCTACTAGGCTTCTTGAAGGACAATATAATTAATTGACAGCAACAAGAATCCTGAAAAACTTAAATGATTAAAAGATATAAATTGTGGAAAGTTGAATTCGCTCACGAGCAGGATTTGAACCTGCGACTCCTGGCTCAGTGTGCCAGTGCTTTAGCCACTAAGCTACCGTGAACGTGTTTGGGTGACGTCAGTGACATCTTATTATGAAACAGTGTTCCTTAAAGATAAATATAAAATAAAATAGAACTTATGTTCCAAATTTCAAAAACAAGTACATCGCAATAGCTCAAAAACCGTTAAGGTTTCCAGTACACATCGCGGCTTACCCTTTAACAACGAAAAAAAAAATTGAGCTTTCAAAAGCGATTTAACGCAAAAAGTCGCCGACGACATTCTTCTTTACAACTCTCTCTATAAACACAACGTGTAATCGTCGCATCGGCAATCGAATCGTTCATTTATTCGAGTAAACTCGAGTCGCCGTCGAATGATTTATTGCTTCGACACGTGGTTTTTGCCCTCTACAGTGCTTACGGAAACAATTTCGGATCATTTATACCGACCGCCCGATCGGCCGCCGAAAATGGTGTCGGCTCCCTTCTGGTTTTCGTGTTTCACCTTAATTTCGGGAAAAATGGTCGTTTTTTTTTACAATTTGTGAACTGAAGATGAGAAATTGAAATCGACGAGGTTTTTTAGCGCGTCCCGCTTGTCGCTTCGTAACGGTACTTTGTTATAATTGATAATTCATTTTTTGTTTTATACCTGTACGAATTTGTACGTGGTCCGGTTTTCGTTCTTTTGGTATCGTGTGATGCCACGCAGTTTTATGGTATGATGGTATAATGGAACTGGCATTATTTTATGGCGTTGAAGAATTTTGAGTACATAATTTATATACTGTTTTTGTTTTTTAAACTGTGCCCTATTTTTAATAGGTGCTATTACTTAACATATTTTTTTCGGAGGAACAAAGAAATAGGTATATAGTGATGCAATGAATACTACTTTTACGAATACGAATACCGATTGTCCTATTTGGCGAATACGAATACCTGATTTTACTATAGCTGCACGTAATTTTTAGTCAAAGATCAACAATTTAAAACGACTATGGTCAATTTTAGTACACAAGTTGATGAAACACAGTTAATAACACTGTTAAAACACAGAAAATTGCTTTATGGTAACAAATCCTCAAATTTAACATCCCACCACTTATTTATTTTATTTTTTTCCCCGTGGGGAAATCCTCATGGACGCCCGGGGTAGGCGGAGCCAGTGTCGGACTCTTACCGACTAAAACCACCACGGTGTTCCTTCAACTACCTTAGCCGGGGGCGTGGGAACCAGTGAGTATTCACACAACCACCCCCGACAGGTACCGACCCGCAACAAGCAGGCGAGCCCCTTCTACCCGTGCGACTTAGCGTCGGCCGCACCCTCTTTGGTGGCGCACACGGAACACTGCACGCCACCTCACCTCATGAGCCTTTACCAGCTGCGCCAACTACGCCGGCTGTGCCAGTTACGCCAGCTGCTGGTCGGGCAGCAGAGTACCCCGAGTCTGCTGCTCGCAGGCCCTACCTCCCGTAATTTTTTATAGAGGTTTTTTTCCTCAAACATCCCACCCCTACCTACATACCTAGTCTCTACAATGAAAAACTAAAAGGTCACCACCATTGCTGACCATCTATGGATATAAACAAAAGATAAGAAAGTTTAATGATTTTACGATTGGATCTTTGTGTTTTTCTCGACTCGGTCGCAACACTCGCAACGCAATATCGGCTGGGATTTCTAGGAATTTATTTTTTTACGAATGTCATGAAAGTATTCGGCGAATACGAATATTCGGTAATTTGATGGTATTCGGCGAATACGAATATTCGTATTCGTATTCTTTGCATCACTATAGGTATATTTTTTATAGTATAGGATGGCGAAAGCGAATATTTAGCTAATAGATAGCGCTGACTGTGACAGCGCTATATTCATGGTGAGAGTTTCTTAAAGTTTCTTTACAATAATATATATAAAAAATACATTATTCATATATTGCAAAAAAATGTGATTATGAATTTATGAATCTTTTATCGTTACAATTTTCGCACTATCTCAAAATGTATCCACATTCGTTAAAAATTCAGAACACTGTGCAAATACCGAACATAACTTATCTCTCCCGCGCACGTTTAGCGCTGACTGACTGCGTCATAAAACTTTACGAGGATCGAACCGCACAGTGGGCCGCCCGTTTCGTCTGGCCGAAAAAATTGGAGCACAGTCCCCTCATGAAAATTAATAAGCGTTTCAAGAGAAACCATCGGTTCAATGTTTTTGGTTTTAAAGTATTTTTTCGCGACAGCAATTTGTCTTGTTTTAATTGGATATTTTTGGCGGACTTCATTATGAGAGAGTGACTAGTTTGTACAGTTTTCTGAATGTATTTGGAATAAAAGTTCCATTTTGCGACTTTTTTGATTCGGTATGAAGATAAAAGAGTTGGTAATTAAAAGGAGATGTAATCATCGTACCGGGTTAAAAGTTCCTTACATTATGCTAAATTAGAGGTATTGAGTTAGAACAAATATTTAAAACAAATATTTGCTTAACATTATGTTGTGGAGACTGGAGCCTGTACTAGGTGAACCTGTGTTACAGGTCTCCAGGACTCCCAACTACCCGGACATAGTAAACAAAATCAATATATTATTTTAAAATTTCAGCATTATTCATAAAAATCTAGGTGTCACGGATGTGTACATAATTTATAGTTAAGGTTATAATAACAATGAAAGTGAAAGTGTAGTGTAAGGATATAACAAAATGCGTTGTGTAATAAAGGGGAGTGTAGGAGTTGTGTGTGTGTGTGGGGGGGGGTTTTATAGCTACCTATCATGGAAATAAGCCCCGCTCAGGCACGTGTTCGTGACTTCTACGCCATGTTGAGGAGGTGGGCACTGATGATGCCTCCCTTCGGACACCATTTTAATGACTACATCCAAAAAAAGCTTGACTTGTTCTAAAAATTACATACCTACGTTTTTAACATCCACGGACAGATTTTGGAATGCGACCACACCATTCGGACTGTTGGATGCATCGTCAGTGGTCGGCCTCGCTTTTACAGAGAACACGGTCAAGTCCTAAGTCCATTTTGAAGATGTTAGTGGATAAATTTGATTCACCAATCCTGAATCACTTCATGCAGGTGTTAGTCAGGCAGGAGTGATATCACTACTTATTTTAGGCTGTATTCATTAAAAAAAATTAAAGACTACCTTTAATAATTAACGAGAATGAGACACAATTCATCACAACACACTCATATGCATCAGTCACCACACGAACACAATCCCACAATCACACACAAACATAACAAAGTAGCACTATTTCTCACCAAATCTTCAATCGCTAAGGTTAGCACTTGGCTTCGGCGCGTGCTATTCTCAAAAACCGGCAAATCATTGCAGAGATAGTAAAATTTATACCCAACAATAATAATAATAATAATAATCCTCTTTATTAATAAATAAATATCTTCGGGACATTTTTACACAGCACCATCAAGTTCCAAACTAAGCAGAGCTTGTGATATGGGTACTAGACAATGGATATAATAATTATATACTTTTTTTTGTTGTTTTATACACATACTTATAATAATTATTAATATAAACGGTTTCACTCACGTTATTTCATCGGGTGTATACTTATAATACATAAGAAACAACCAGACCAACATAAACACTTATGTTCATCACACAAATATTTGTGTCCTGTGGGAATCGAACCCACGACCTCGTGATCAGCAGTCCGACCCTCGAACCACTAGACCATAGACGTCGTCTTGCACAAAAATTTTACATGAATTTCTTAAAAAATACTTGACTAAGTTAGTTTCAGTCATTTGTTAACTAACTAACACATGGATCAGTGTTGTCTGTTAAATAAATAGATAATAATAAAAATATTTGTGAACGACAAAAAGTTTCTAGTCTTAAGAGATTTCTCCTACAGTTTACATTATTGCACTATTATAATATCTGTGACTATGTTTAGCACAAGCCTATGCCCATGGTTTGACCCGCGTAAAATTCGGTTTATTACAGATCTATCTGTAATGATCTATCGTCTATAGACGTGATCCCGCATCCCTCGCGCACTAGAGAAGAAACCTCGAATCGAATGTTTGTAATTGTAACACGTTGTAGAGCTCCTGCACTCTCACACGCTTAGCCCCGCTCGCCGCGCGTGCTCCGCGGCCAGCAAGTTGCGCGATATTTTTTGTTCTATGTCATGTCTACTCTAGTACGTAGTACATCCCAACCAGCAAAAATATGTACTATAGCAATCGAGAGAACGTTTTCGGACACACTATTTAGTGTATCAAATATGTCCTATAACAATGATGTAAACGTTTACCCAGGCAGGTTTTGGCGCAGCTACATCGCAATTTTGTGACAAAGCCAAGTTATTGTAGCTCCATACGGAACAAGTTAGTACTATACTTGTACTATAATAATGTCGTAAAAGTCCTTTCAAGGTTTTAACAGTGATTTTGTGGCGCTTTCATCACAAAACAGTTACAAAAAAGCCACCACGACTCTGTTAATGGACTTTTTTGTACTATAGTAGAGATCGGAGATCTTTTATAGTACAGTTTAATTTATTGTCATTTCTCGTATAGATTGTGAGTTTGATGAGAAATAAAATTAAAGATTATTTCTTGGCAAGTAAATTGATATTACTATTAGCAATATGGCGCTCACGACTTGTGAAATCAGTGTTATCTTATATAGACAGTCAATTTTACTTGCGACTAAAATTTTATTTATAAAGTAGTTAGTATTTTTTAACAAATTTTTAATGCCCCCCCTTGATTTTCAATGTTTATTAAATTAAAATCAATTAAAACATGGGGATGTCTCCAGTGTTGCTATTAACGGATAAAAAGGTACCTACGTGCTTACTATAGGCTTAATTAGTGCACACAGTGACAGCCATCGGCAGCCATGATAAAAATAGGTTTCCTTGGTACATCTTAGATTAAACTACTTGATTGTCGAGGCATATTCCGCAAAATAATAATCCTATCAATCTGCTTTATCATTATCATCGTCTGAAAATTCACAAATATTAGCATATACACTGCATTAGCATATACACAGCAGCCATTTTATAAACAAAACGCGGGACTTACGTTGTAAAAACGATGTTAAATTTCTTTTATAGGATGTTTAGGTTGACTAAAACTAGTAATATACTACTTTTATGTATCGTAAAGGTCCAATAAAAACGATAAAAGCTCTGTAACGTCACTATGAGATATACAAGTTACGAAATAGTGTTTTGATGACCTTTCAGTGTTAAAAGAGTATACTCGTGACAGCTATGACATTGACACTATAGTAGCTATTTGGAAGATTTTATTGCTCAAATTCGATACTTAGCAGTGATGTAAAAATCAGCAACAGTACATTATTGTCCTATAGTTGTGTTTTCAATACTATTTAAACAATTGTACTATAATACTCATTTGGAAGCTACAATAACACAAAATTGCTTCAAAACAGAATCGTGTAAATCTTTAATGATACAAGATGGCTCTGTAGTTGATGTAGCGGCATCAGTTATAGTACTGTGATAAAGGCGTAATATATGGCGTCGATGTAAACGTTTACAACACTTATTATTGTTACCAAAATTCTGTTTAATATTATACAGCTAAAATATTGTATAAGTCGCTATTATAGAATACACGGTCATAACGGATACTTTAATAACGCTTTATTTTCACTTTTTAGTGATAAATGCATTTCTTAACGGACTACTTTGCTGGTTAGGATATTACCTCAGTGCTCGGAAACCGTTATCTTTCCGGGATTAAAAGTAGTTTATATTCTAAATAAAGTTATAGTCTATCTGTGTCAAAATTTCATCCTAATCCGTTCAGCCATTTCAGCATGATTGAAGGACAAATAGATAAACAAATAAGCAAACAAACATCCATACTTAGTAGTACTAGAGCTCCTATGTGAAAGAGCTCATCCGGGGAAGTACTACCACCATACCTACTTCTCCGTCAAATAGTGATGGTTACATTGCTGTGTTTCGAGCTGAAGGGTACGGGTGCCGGTGAAATTACAATCAGATGAGACTTTCCATCTTCATGTCTCAGTTTGGCGAACCGACTTGCGGTACCATTTAGGCAACAGCCTAGGTGGTATTGCAGGTGTTATGTACAAAGGTAACCGCTTATATAACATCAGGTGGGCCTTTAGCTCGTATCGCCATTAGGGCATGCAGTTTCATAAATTTTCAGTTTCGAAATTGGCTTATGAAATTGGCCTCATCAGTTTCGAAATTTCGAAATTTCGAAATTGTGGGCAATGTTTAAAACACCTAATAACTAAGCCTATCGAAGTCCACTACTGAATAAAGGCTGCTCCTAAGTTGCTCCACAACAAAATAACCTTTATCTTTTCCATCCAGTCCACCCCAGCTACCTACTTTAGGTCGTCGGTCTACCTGGCTGGAGGGCGCCCAACGCGGTATTCACTTAAAGATTAGTCTGCTCCAACAGCCATCGATCTTTTGGTAGACTGGCCTACCCATTGTCACATTAGCTTGCTAAATCTACAGCCTATGCTACTCTCTGGTTCTTTCGGATAATTTTAACCTTCAAAGAATCTCCAAGCATAGCTCGCTCCATAATCCGCTGAGCGACTTTGAATTTGTTGTCTAGCCAAACTGTCAGTGTTCACGTCTCGGCATTGTAGGTAATACCATGCAAGATAGTATAAACTAACTACTAGTCTACCAACCTGAATAGAACAGGTCCCTAACTACCTATGTAGACACATTCCTGCACAACCTCTAGCGTCGTTTCTTTGAAGAAGACCGCTTGGGCTTGGCACGCTGCGCAACATGCGTTTTGAACATGATCATGTCTATCATAGTCTTGTCCAGATTCATACTAAGGCCCGTATTACAGAAGCTTACTCAAGTACAGTTTAAACTCCAATCACCTGATCACTACTTAAGGACACAATCGTTACTTGAGTATCGGCCTTATTCCAGAACGGTAATTATAAACTTTAATTCAACAACATAACACACCAATTTGACCTGAAATTGAATAGAAATCTGTACTCAAGTGTAGTCTAGACCACACTAGAGTGATTACAGATCAAAACCAATCAAAACTCTGCTCAAATACCGAAACAGGTGACAGTATAAAATAAAGCTAAACTCAGCTGAACTGTGATCAATAAATCTCTGCTTGAGGAACGTTCTAAAATCAAAACTCAACTCAAAACTAGTTTTAAACAGAGATCAATGCTTGAGTATCGTCCTGTAATACGGGCCTAAGACTGATACACTAAATGACTATATACTATATGCTATGTAGCATCTCGCTCAGCTGTTTCAGAGACTGCCATTACAATAATGTCATCGGCAAAGTGGGGGCATGAAATGTTCTCGTCTTTTCCATCACAACCCTTCCCCGTCTAATCCAGTGTCTTGAAGACGTCCTCCAAGTTATCAGTGAACAGTTTCGAAAGAGTATCGCCCGAAGGCCTTCTCGTAGTACACAAATACACAGCAGCTAATTGTTCTCTTCAGTCGTTCTTCCAATCTTCCGAAAAGAATGGTCTACGATGCTATCCAACTCAACCCATCTGTCTACTCCTGGAAATTTTTGGTCTCTTCCGAGATTCGCCACAATACTCGGCCCTCCGCCTTCCGCATATATTCCATCCCAGATAGTTTTTCCAGGTCTTCAATCCACCTGATTGGGAGCGTCCTAACCTACATTTGAAGATCTCCATTTATAATAATAAATTTCGAAATTTCGAAAGTAGGGGTGTCAATTTCGAAATTGAAAAACATGCAAATGTGGTCCAAAATTTCGAAACTATGAAGTTTCGAAATTTCGAAATGCATGCCCTAATCGCCATCCAATACTATCATCATCATCATCATTTCAGCCGAAAGACGTCCACTGCTGGACATAGGCCTCCCCCAAGCATCGCCACAACGACTGGTCCTGTGCCTTCCGCATCCAGCGGATTCCCGCGACCTTCACCAGGTCGTCGGTCCACCTTGTGGGGGGCCTACCCACGCTGCACCTTCCAGTACGCGGTCGCCACTCCAGAACTTTACTGCCCCATCGGCCATCCGTTCTGCGAGCAATGTGCCAATACTATAACAAAAAAAAAAAAAACTTTTGCATGTATAATATTAGTAGGGTTATCGGATTATTTTGGGTTTCACGACGTCAATATGACAAGAGGAATCTATCACCATTTAACAACCCCATTTTCTGTCCAGTTTATTCTTGTCCATCCTAAGGTTGCCTGGAAGAAATCGCTGATCGCGATAAGGCCGCCATTTGTACAATAGTTTAAATGCATATTCAATGTAATGTTTTTTATGGTGTACAATAAAGCATATATAAATAAATAAATAAATAATTTTGTCAATTTGTCACATAGAACCGACCTGCTGATATCTTTTAATTTTTTTTAATTGTTAATTCAGCGAAAAATTACACAATATACAATATCAAACATCCTGCCAAACTGCAGAACAGTTTGTCGGCAGTTTGACAGACATACAATCATCATCCTCCGAGCCTTTTCCCAATTATATTGGGGTCGGCTTCCAGTCTAGCCAGATGCGGCTGAACATCAGTATTTTACACGGAGCGACTGCCATCAGACCCCCGCAACCCAATTACTGGGTAATACTGACATCCGGAGGTTAGACCAGTTGTCAGACTTTCAGGCTTCTGACTACCCGTAACGACTGCCATAGATATTCGTATGACAACCGGGACCGACAGCTTAACGTGCTCTCCGAGGCACGGAGGGGTCTCGATGTGTAACGAAATGGTCACCCATCCACAGACTGACCGCGGCAAGTACAGCTTAACCTTGCAGATCGTACAATCCGCGCAGTCGTTGCATCGCTACGAGCCCCTCCCAGTTGACATACAATATTATATCTAAATCTATAAACGTAGCCCGGAGAACTCTCACAGTATTTCAGTTCAGTCCAGATTTATAATATAAAGTTGAATAATCCTAGAAAATGTTGGTAGCTTGTCAGTAAACCTGGTATTTATGTGTTGAACATAACCTAAGTTGACTTATTGTTGCACTA
This sequence comes from Asteroscopus sphinx, assembly GCA_949699075.1. Lineage (NCBI taxonomy): Eukaryota > Metazoa > Arthropoda > Insecta > Lepidoptera > Noctuidae > Asteroscopus > Asteroscopus sphinx. The sequence goes on along the minus strand of OX453011.1, from coordinate 3,067,683 downwards.
TTTCATGGCATTTTATGACTGTATTTTCTCTCGTCGGTCGAGTAAAGAGCAAGCACGGTTGTAGATATTTTGTACTAGGTAGTTTGTTTTCCATATTGTAGAAATTTGAAATATAATATTTCAACATTTATTTAACGCGTGTCTGCCATGTGTTTTTTTTTCGAATTCTCGTTGTAAAACATCTAAAATAATTACTCTGTCCACCAGGCTATTTGCTTTTTACAGCTCATACAAAGTTGATGACATAACTTTGTACTAGCGTCTAGCGAATTATATCCCATACTAATTATGTTCTATTTAGCATTTTTACCTCTTTGCAAGGTTACGTCAATATAATTTTTATAATTCTGAAATGACTTTAAGACGTGTTAACTGTTAAAAACATCATAGAGCAATAGAAAATTTTGCTGATGGCAATGACAAAAGATATAGAGAGATCAACAACATGTTTAACAATGCATCTATGAAAAGAAAAAATACGGACATTATTAATAGATTCAGGGGCAAATCGACCTAATGTCAATTCCTAAGGCGGCCCATCATCATCATCATCATTTCAGCCACTGCCAGTTCTGCCACTTCCAGCCAGACGTCCATTGCTTGACATAGGCCTCCCCCAAAAAGGGGGGATATGCCATAATCGCCACGCTTGGCAGGCGGGTTGGCGATCGCCGTTGGTTAATTATATTGTAGGTGTATGGGCCGCCTTAAGGGTTTTACTGCCTGAACTTCCTATAGGAATTGGCACTAGCTTGATTTGGATCAAAACTCAAACCAGTCGGGAATAAGGCCCCAGAAAGTAACAAACAAAACGATTCTTACAATTATAATTCTGTACACCTTTCCCGAAAACCAGTGCAAACCCAACACGTAATAAAAACAAAATTTGTCCGGCATACAAAAACCTTGCAAACCGGACAATGCAGCGAGCCGGACACAATTAATTAAACAATTAATCTGCTAATTGCCATATGATTTGCTTTTTGTACCGTTTATGTCAATTTGTACGAATCTGGATCGCTCGGCCGCTTTATGCCTTATAAGATTAATTCGTACGTGCCTATGGAACGTGTTTTGTGAGGGAAATGCCTTTTGCGACCGTTTTTAAGTTAAATGATGTAAGTTTTTGAACTTATTTTTGGTATATGGAGTTTGCTGTAAAGTGCAACAACTTTTTCACAGTTTTGAGGACTTATAAAATAAAATTGGTGTACCACATAACCTCGTACCGGAACCGAATAGTGGACGTTTTAAAAAAAAGATAGGTTAAGAGCCCTCTAGGCCGACAAGCGTGCGAGGTTAATGAACGTAGATGAAGCGAAAGAGGTGTGTTAGGATCGTAGCAGGTGAAAATCCATAGTCTCTGCCTACCCTAATGAGAAACTGATTTTTATTTCACAATTTCAGGGTTGGTCCCATAGTAAAAGTTGTTCGTCATGATGAGTACAATAATAATAATAATAAAATAAAAAAAAGACGTTTTTTTCTCACCACAAACCAAAAAAAATACAAAGCAAAGATACACAATTAACATAGCTGAGACCAGTTTCTGGTTGTGGATCGCTGGTGCCTGTGGTAGGTAGAAACACCTGTAATACAGGTCACCAGGTCCCCACAGTTCTGAAGATACAAATTTGATTAGCTGGTGCTACATTTTAAAATATTATAATACAATGACCCCTCTTCGTTGTTGAAACGACAAAATTTTCCGCGTGTATATCCATGGAGTGTTTTTCTGGTTCTTCTTCATAGGGCCTATCTTTTGGAACCATGCAACTTGACTCAATGGTTTGAAAGTGCACGTAAATGCTTTATTTGAATAAAAACTTAAATTTGAATAATGTGCTGCTTATGCTATGCTATGCTTTGCTTACATGTTGCAGTTTACCGTTAATACTTATTTCTTTATTTTATACAAAATGACTTCTTGCAAAATACATACAAACAATCAATTTCAAAACTGCAACAACGATGACAATCATTTTGGCAGCGAAGGTAGCCTTGATCAGTAAGTTCGGAAATCTGCCGAATCATAAAAGTATTTTATCAAAGATCTGCCCTGCGCCCAAATATCGTCGGGATCCTGTATTGATTGCAATCAGTCATCTCATGTACTGGTGATGACAGTCGATATAGTGGTGGGATTTTGTATTAATTGGTATATTTTTTCGTGTATAAGTGGGAAGTTTAATACTACAATTAAACTTCCCTTAACTTGGATTACGTAAATCAACGCAAGCTTCACTTCAATGTAGCAACTGGCGAGATATTGTGCAAAGTGAAGATTTCTTGTTCCAGAGGCCATGTCTCACTTTGAGTCACTGAGCCAGAGGAGTAAGAAAGTATACTTTGATGAAACCTGCACGCGAATCAGGACCAATTTTGATGGACAAAGTCATACGACCAGTAGATACAATGGGCACATATGCAGTGCTGCCAACTCAGAGTTTTCGTAGCTAGATTTAGCCATAAACCAACATCATTAGCTACAAAAAAAATGTTTTAGCTATTTGGCAATTTTATTCTACAATTTTATGTTTTAAAATACTTAGGTAAAATCTTTCTTTCTTTCTTTCTTTGGGTGTTACTAAGAAAAATAAAAGAGTTGGGCAGATTTTCGGCAGATAAACAAATTCTGAATTAAGTGCTTAGGGAATTCAAAGATGATCTGATAACTACGACTGACTACGAGGCTTAAAGTAGACCAGCTACTATTCACTTGTTATTGGAATGTGTGTGTGTGCTTGATAAGCACAATTTCCAGCTAAAGTAGAAATCCGTATAAATACTTAATTAATTTAGTGAAGACTAAATCATGAAACAGATTGAGGGTACCAATGATAAATACCATTTTAACAATCATATCCAAAGTAAGAAGTATGAGGAAATCCTGTTATGATTATGAGCTCTCCAAAGGAGTAAAAGAGGCTTCACGACGACGGGGCGCGAGACATGGAGCCACGTGACCCGCGAGGTATGTGTTTTACACACGTATTTACATACAAACATAGTCATCTTACATAGAACGCTAAAAGCCGCGCTCCCGCGCCAGAACCTAAAACTAGCAAAACCTTTAGCTATTTTTTAAATAAAAATCTAATAACTTTTAGCAATTTTTTGCTGCTAATCTGGCTATCTTTAAAAATTTTAGTTAACAATATGGGTATCATAAGGCCGTATGTTCTGTATGGTCACAAACCCATTGCCAAACATTACAGTTAGTTGTCTACTTACCACACTTGACAAGCAAAAGCCCAAAGAGATCAAGTCGGAGAAGAAAGCTTAAAGCATGTGTTATCATGCTTTTAGAGAGAGTCTAACAGATCTGGATAACCGACACTAAGTAACGGCCAAAATTAATATCCAATCTATCCACGATTTACCCTACTGGAGATAGAAATTTGACATATTTTGTACAGAGCTTATGTCAAATTCCTATCTCTAGTAGGGCAAATCGTGGATAGATTGGATATTAATTTTGGCCGTAAGACTACCAAGCATGCATAGTCCATTGTTGTATATCTTAAAATAGTACGTCGGTTACTCAGTCAACAAACCCTACAAAGTATAAAAATGCAACGAAAAAAAACCCTGAAAAGGGCACCCGTCCCCGACAGTACCTCGTCATTTTTTGGTTGCAAATCATGAACGAAATTGATGAGCCTCCTTCATCTGATAGCACTAACAAGCGGTAGCCGATGAGCACGTGTGATACGGGGTATGACGGCATTGGGCGAGGCTTAGAAATGGAGTACGGATGTTTGAGCAAAAATGTGAATGTTTTTGGTAGGTAAACCACTGAAGAATTATTTCTATCTGCAAAATAGACTTACTCCCAGTTTCTGGAAGGCTGATTAACGCGAAAAATAACTAATCGACTGTCAAATCTCAGGTCAAGCGATGTGATTGGTTGTTAACATTTTTTCCGGCCAATCACAGAAGTTGACATTAGATTTGACAATAGATCAAATTGATCAGCCTTCTAGAAACTGGGGGTTGCTAGTTTAGATTTTGGTGAAGATTTGACCACCCTCTCTGTATGATTTCTAGGCATCGCGGTTTTTTAGACCATCACGCGTCATGGTTCAGAAGGAGGCTGCGTAGCGGGATCGAGAGAGTGACGATCCTGCTCGGAGAAGACGGCGCCGGAGAGGAAATCGCTCCCGGCAAATAGCCTGCTAGCCTTTGAGGTCACTGGCGTTTAGAGTGGCGGCTCTGATTATCCACCGAGTGACTGCAGAGACGGCGGCGTCATGCTTTGGGTTTGCGTCGCCGTTTGAACCTGGAATGTGTACCTGGTAGTATTCTTATTATCTATTATTTTGGGTCTATCCCACTAGTCCCATCGTGTTGTCCCGTGATGGGACAACTGCCACTATTTTGACCCAGTATTCCCATGGGACAAGTGACACTGTATGCCAGCTGGCTGGTGGAATATGCAGAACTATACCGTTTCTAACACAAGTAGGTATGTACCATATTTCTTGCAAATAAATATTTCTTTCTTCTTTTGTGACATACCTTACAGGCGTAGTACAGGGCGGGCTTCGGGTCATAATAATACATTCACCTAGTGTCTTTTTTGTGCTAAAGATAGCCACCAGGGTTTTAGTGGGGTAAAATCTCAAATGTCAATCCCGGGAGGCTGGCAGTCTTTAGAAGATTTCCTCCTCGCAACCAAAAAAAGGCATGGAGGTTTTGGCATCACATTCTGAATCCTTAATTATTGTGCCATCTTGGTGAAAGCTGGAGTGAATCGGCTTCTAATAGGTTTTCTCGCTCCATCGTCGACCACATTCTGACAAAGCTGTCTAGATTGCGGTCAAGAGCAGATCTATATATCATTAAAAAAAAATACCCATGAGGTAGGTCCCTTTGCGTGAAGAAAAAGTTGCGTCCTTACCGGGGAGTAGAAAAATATTTTGTTGATTCAAGTACCAATGGACTGCTTATGACTGAGTTTAGATACCGTATTTCTGCAAACATTGAGTGGCCTTACCAAGCTATACAAGCTAAAGATAGAAGCGTTGTTGTAGCGTGTTGCGTGCTTGCATCAATATCGCTTGCGCTCGGTGAAAATTAAGTCGGCAGCGAGCGTGCGCCGGCGCAGCACTGGCTTGCAACATTTTTTGTATTTATTTGTATTTTCTATGAATCCTTGTATTGCTAGCTGTAAATATGACTTGTGATGACAAATAACCCCCAAACAAGTCAAATAAATAACCATCGAACTATGTACTTGTATATTTTATTTACCTTTTGCATTATTTGAGCCCTCAAGTACATACATACTATCACGCCTATATTCCTCGAAAGGATATGCAGAGGTGTATAGACCCACATTTTGCCAGTTATTTGAGCAATCCCATGTATCTAATAGGAGGCGAGCCCATTGCCATCATCATCATCATTTCAGCCGAAAGACGTCCACTGCTGGACATAGGCCTCCCCCAAGCATCACCACAACGACCAGTCCTGTGCCTTTCGCATCCAGCGGATTCCCGCAACCATCACCAGGTCGTCGGTCCACCTTGTGGGGGGCTTACCCACGCTGCGCCTTCCAGTACGCGGTCGCCACTCCAGAACTTTACTGCCCCATCGGCCATCCGTTCTGCGAGCAATGTGCCCCGCCAACTGCCACTTAAGCACAGCCGCTATTGCCATTAACTGGGCACAAATCCAGACTCCGGGTTGCTACTGAGAATTTTCTAATGAAAAAACCCAATAAATCTTTGCCCGACCCGGGAATCGAACCCAGGACCCCACGCTTAGCAGTCGCGCTTGATACTACTGGCCAAGGAGGCAGTCCCAAAGAGGCAGACCTCAAGTACATCTCTATTCTTGTCATGGTTTTAAAATGAGCATTAAGTAAGTAAGTAAGTAAACTTTATTGTTTATTCATTAGTAAATAGAGTATTTCTTTAAATTATTTTACAATTTAGTTAAACCTTCTGGATAAGAAACTAAATACTCTCTACTTTAAGAATTTATTAATAGTGTTCTTTTAAATTCTTTTCAGGAATAATGTTTTCTTAAATTAAAATGCTCTTCTATACAAAATGTTGTCCACCCCTGCCTTCGTAGCACAGAAGCGGCGATCAACAAAGGGCACGGAGTGAGCACGACTTGACTCCACACAACCTGTGTTTTTACTTATTGTTTATTGTTTTTATCGCTATTGCAATGCTGTTACGTAATTATTAATAAATAAAAACTTTTTGCACTATGTGTTGATGGCAAAAAAGATGGACAAAAAGTTCATACTTTTACTTTTACTTTTTTTTTCTTCATAGTAAAGTAACAATCAATATTGTATTTCAGACCATTCAAAAATCTTGAGATTTTTCACTGACGATACTACGACAATATTTTACGACGATATTTTTCGATTTTTTACTGCTTTGACGATAGATTTAAAAGAAAATTTTATACTGTACGTTTCACAGGCCATTTTGTCATCGTACAGTCGAGTGCATGACAGTGGTAACACGTCAATTCGAAATCCGCCCTTACTGCTTAAGAAATAAAGATGCTGCTAATGTCAAAGTGTTACCACCGACGTGCGGTCGACCGTACAACTAAACTGTGGTACCAACTTCCATCAGCGGTTTTCCCGAAAGAGTTCGACATGGGAGCCTTCAGGAAAAGACAACATTTCTTTTTAAAAGTTCGGCAACGCAACGGCGACTCCTCTGGTGTAGGCGACGAAAATTGCTTATCATCAGGTGACCCACTAGCTCGTTTACTCCACCCTATTATAAGAAAATGGATTGGTTTTCTTTATGTTTTCTATCGAAAAGCTTTCTGGCTTTCATGGAAAAATGGATCCAACACATAAATAAACTAAAATGTATTGGTCCAATAAACAAAATGAAAAACCAATTAAATATTATAATAAAACAAAGTTTAACCGGATTAAATCGCGTATATTATTTAAATTGGTTTCCCTGACGTTTTGAAAGCTTTGTTTTATTATAATGTGTAGTGATCGCGAAAACCTAAGAAGTTATTACCAATTAAATAATTAACCAATAATAATAATATTTGATACATTATTAATATACCAATTGATTAGGTGATCACGTCCATTTCGTATGTTTTATTAATATTTATAGGTTGGCGAAACGAGCTAAAAACCCAACTGGTGTTAAGCGGTTACCTTTGCCCATTACAACTGCAATACCATCTAGGTTGTTGCCTAAATGGTACCGCAAGTCGGTTCGCCAAACTGAGCCTTCAAGATGAAAAGTCTCATGTGATTGTAATTTCACCGGCACCCGTACCTTTCAGACCGAAACACAGCAATGATGCTTGATCACTGTTTGGCGGGAGAAGTAGGTACGGTGGTAGTAATTTCCCGGGCGAGCACCTTCACAAGGAGCTCTACTACTACTAAAATATTTTTTACTAAAGATTTAATACGTATTTTTTAAAGCCGTAATTTCTATATTGGGAATTTTGGTACATTTTTCAAATAACCCTGTAAAATATGTTCAAAACGCACCTCTTAATAGAATAGAATACATTTATTTGCTCAAATTGTAGGTTACATAACATAACACATAACACATAACATAACATCACGCCTGTATTTCCCCGATGGGGTAGGCAGAGGTGTATTATAGTACACCCACATTTCGCCAGTTATGTTATAGTCCCATGTAATAGGGGGTGAGCCTATTTCCATTAACCGGGCACAAATCCATACTCCGGGCTGCTACTGAGAATTTCCTAATGGAAAAACCCAATAACACTTTGCCCGACCCGGGAATCGAACCCAGGACCCCACGCTCAGCAGTCGTGCTTGCGACCACTAGACCAACGGGACCAGTGTAGGTTACATGATGATGGAAAATTGAACAGTCAGATACAATCACATGAGACTTTCCATCTTCATGTCTCAGTTTGGCGAACCGACTTGCGGTACCATTTAGGCAACAGCCTAGGTGGTATTGCAGTTGTTATGGGCAAAGGTAACCGCTTAACATCAGGTGGGCCTTTAGCTCGTTTTGCCATCCTATACTATTAAAAAAAAGATAAATTTTATCATTTCACGACATACAAATATTAAAATGAAATAATTTAGTTTATGTTAGATATCAGAAACATAGTTATGATTAAGATACAGCAAGGAAAATAATTATTTTTACTTATTTAAATAATTCAGATACAGAATAAAAACATTTCTCAATAAGTTTTTTTTTTCTAAATCTATTTATAGGCAATTCTTTAATATTATCAGGAATGGCATTATAAATACGTCCACACATTACATTACAATTATTTTAATACATTGTTGTCCTTGGTACAGTTGTTTTCTCTCAGGAAAGCGGGTGAGCCATACTTGTGGTTGTAATGCGTATAGACACGCGCTCTTGTGTGCGTAACTATAAAACTCGGCCAAAACTAAGCGCTCCCGAGCTTACGCACTCAAAGACAATGTGCATGTACATTTACACACACAAGTATGATTACTACACACTCACGTAAAGTATGGCTCACCTGCTTTCGTGAGATAAAACATCTGTACATCATCATCATCATCATTTCAGCCAAAAAACGTCCAGTAGGACAAAGGTCTCTCCCAAAGGGGGAGGGGGATATGCCATCATCGCCTTGGTACATATGACAGAACAATCCTGTTCGGGATTCTTGTGTTTCTAGGAAACATATCTATAGCTGTTTTAAAGAGGTTAGGATTTAACTTTACAAACTTAGCTGCTACTAGGATGTACATAAGGCTAGTGTAAGGATTCTAAATTCCTTAAAGAGTGGCTTGCAAGATTCCCAAAGGTGGTATACCAGCAATGGCTTTAACACACGATGGCTGGCCACGATTACGTTTTATTTTAATGTTAGTAGGTACTTATTCGGCTAATTGTCTTACACATTATCTAGGTACTTATTAGAGGCTTATTAAGTACACTGATTTTGCTAAATAACATCTAGATAAAGTTGTAGCCGTGGAAAACCGCGATATTACAACACAAAGGTCAAACAAACAACATGGCAGTTTGACCTCTTAGTTAAGATGTTGTGCTGTTGGTTAATATGGTGAATATTCGTAATTGAGATAAATACAAGGCTCAGATATTACGAACTTTATCTAGAATTGTATAAAATGCTTAGTATAATATTAATATTAAAGGACGCTGAATGAAATGGGCCAACGTGTAGAATAAATCTAATATCATAGTAAAATAATGAACTAAATATCATAGTAAAATGAACACCAAACGTATTTATTGCACCTGAATTGTAAGAAAACTACTCAGAGCATTGTATTATTACTGTGAGTTTGCACCAAAAAACATTTAACATGTAATGTCTCGAAACTTGTCATATGAAACTAATCTCGCAACTTGTTTTGTTGATTGTACTTCAGAAACATAACATAACATCACGCCTGTATTTCCCGAAGGGGTAGGCAGAGGTGTAATAGTACACCCACATTTCGCCAGTTATGTTATAGTCCCATGTAATAGGGGGCGAGCCTATTGCCATTGACCGGGCACAAATCCAGACTCCGGGCTGCTACTGAGAATTTTCTAATGAAAAAACCCAATAACACTTTGCCCGACCCGGGAATCGAACCCAGGACCTCACGCTCAGCAGTCGCGCTTGCAACCACTAGACCAACGAGGCAGTCACAGGCACTTCAGAAAACTGGGTAAATTCTTTGACAGATTTCAAGATTTATTTATTATTTAATTTTTTATTCACAACTGGGTACAAAGGAGGTCTTAACGCCATAGGCGTTCTCTACCAGACAACCTTAGGGTTATGCAGAGACAAAGAATAAGGTAGATGCACCAATAAAGTAGTAAAATATGTTTCGTACTATGGACTTATAATTACATATAATAAAAATAGATAAATACCTATGTAAATTATACATATAATAAAATATACATATTATACATACCTACAATATATACTAACTATAAATATAGATAAATCAAAGTCGAGCTGAATCTGCTAAATTGTTTTCACGGAAATATTTCCTTAACTTAATTTTAAAGGCGAGCTGACTGTTAGCCATCCTGGTTTCATGAGGAAGCGCATTCCATAATAGGATAGATTGCACGAAGAATCTAGAGTGAACGAAGTCAGAGCGGTGAGAAGGATATTGGAGAAGACGATTATTAGTGGAGCGGACATATTTAGTGTGACTTGTACATATATACTGAAAATGAGTTAGTTAAGTTAGTAAGTTAAGTAAGAAGGAGCTTACAAAGCTTTTCTTAGTAATACAGCAAACTCTACCACAATAATCACATAAAAGAAATTCCATCCTTACTGTCATACTTTATAACAAAACGTAAAAGCACTTTTACATCTAATCTCGCGCAACTATCGGTACTATTCCTTTGACATAAGATTTAAAATAGCATATACATTACATTCAATAGTACTAACATAACTGCCGAGGGTACAACGATCAGTCAATATCTGTAATGAAGACGTATATGTTGACAATGTGGTAATTAAGTCCTTTTTTCAGCTTATGACCGATCCGATTGGTTAAACAAAGAATAAACTTTATTTATTTCGTAGTAGGTTTAATGCCTACAATGTCCTGGTTTCTATGAAGACAGTGTGTTGCTTAAGTACTATCACTTTTTTCACGTAAATAGAAATTGTCTCAAAATATCATTTTGGGTTTTTCAGGCGAAATGTGGAATCAAAGCACCCATAAAAAGAGCTATTCCGAATTTTATATTGTGCTATGGTTATTAAATCATGGCAAATTAAATTAAATGAACTTTACAGATATAAATTAAGGAAAAAATTAATAGAAAAAAGTATGGTTTGAAAAAATAAAAAAAAATAAGGAATGTAATATTTGCTCACGGAGCAGGATTCGAACCTGCGACTCCTGGTTCAGTACGCCAGTACTATATCCGCTACGCTACCGTGTTCGTTGCTCGTGGTATCGAATTTAACTTCTACTTTGTATCCGTCTTTGGGTGACGTCACGTCGGCTACAACTTATTAAGAAACAGAACCATGATCCTAAACCGACTCGACTAACTTCGCAGTTAATTCAAAATCGTATAGATGCGCCTACCCTTACTAATTAATTATTATTTTAACGCATTAATGACTGTGGAGCGAAATCTAAAGATATAGGTAAATTGTGGAATGAAAAATTCGCTCACGAACAGCATTCGAACCTGCGACTCCTGGTTCAGTATACCAGTGCTTTATTCGCTTGAACTCTGCTCGTGACTTGGGCAAACTCTAGTAACCCAGTAATCCGCTTAAAAATTCCACACTAATAAATTCAAATTCAATAATCTAACGTAAATATCATAATATTTACTGAACCATATCAACCTGACTTAAGGCGCTACTAAGAGCAAAGTGACGCCACCATCAGAAAATAATAATTTCTCGTTGAGTACATAATTTATCGAAAATTCGTTTTTACAAATTGAAGTAAAGTACTGTCTTTGTTTTCGTTTGGTGTATGCACAATAAATAAAGGTATTGGAGTTCAAAAAGGTTTCAGCCACATGCCATATAATATTGAACCTTATTTTAAGCCGAGGAAATGACTATCGCATGTCCCACCACCAGGGAGACTGTGTGGTTATGTGGGGCTTGAAGTCCGCCATGTGCCTACTCTGAGTGTATCGGCTACGAGGACTGTTACGACGTTCATGACCAATCCAGCGCGGCCCAATTCCGGGCCTTCCTTTAGCAATGTTCGGGCACACCTGGGACATGACCGCAACTTGAGGGCATAATAGCCCAGCACAGGCCAGGCGTGGATAAGCTGTTTTTACTGACTTTTTTTATATAACATATGAGGGCAAACGAGCATGCGGTTCACCTGATGGTAAGCAATCTCTGCCGCCCATGGACATCCCCAACACCAAGGGAGTCGTTGATGCGTTGCCGACCTTTTAAAAGACGTATGCTCGTTTCTTGAAGGCTCCCATGTCGAATTTGTTCGGGAAAACAACTGACGGAAGATGGTTCCACAGTTTTGCTGTACGAGGCAAAAATGGCGTGTGAAACGTACTGTAGTTGACCACCAACCATCAAGATGGTGAGGATGGAATTTAGATTTATGGCGGGTGGTACGATGGTGGAAGTCAGCGGCTGGTATAAGGATGAACAATTCCTCAGAGCATTCCCCATTGTATATGCGATATAGGATACACGGAGATGCAACGTCTCTTCGCAAAGCTATAGAGGGTCAAGCCGATTGGGAATATCATAGTCGCATGGACTTGTTTTTTTGTAGAAGAGTACCCTTTTTACGAATCCCTACTAGTGCTCCCTGGGTGGTGCAAATCAGGTGACATACTGGTGGTAGGCCACGGCCGACGGCTTGCGACCACCCACCGGACAAAGACGTGCCGCCAAGCGACCTAGTTGTGTTCCGGTACGATGCCCGGTGTAGCCACTTGAGAGGATGGGTCGAAATATTTCACTGTCGTTCTCTCACCTTTCCTGGGCAATCGTGAACCATAGTCGACCGCACTCGCTTAACATCAGGTGAGGTGGTGGTCAAACACAAGCCCGATAAGTACCTTTAAAAAAAGAGTTTAACGACGACGTGGAACGAGTATGCGACGCAGCATTTTATAATAAAACTGCCCACGTTTGGCCTGACCGTGGGCTGGGTTCTATTTGGATGAGCCTTAACCAGGGCCTTAAAATGTTCCATCGCCATATATATTATGTAAATTCACAAAGGCACTGATATTTTTAACCTACGGCACCGTCGTCAAGAGCATTATTTGACCTTAGAATATGACCTAACTAATCTTTGATATAAGTAATTAATCTTTGACGGTGTTCTTCCGTGATCAAACTGGTTTTCCTAAGGTTGTGTAGTCAAATGAATGTATTATAGGTATATACAGTGCTAGATATTTTAAAAACAATTCTTTAGTTTTCTAGTAATTGTGGATTTTGTTCGGTTTCAATGTTAGGTCCAAATTCTACTGGCATACGCATATAGGGACAGTCGAGGAACAAAAAGATTCGTCAATTTTCAAATTAATTCCTTTAAACGTGTCGCGAGCACATTTTACCTTCTGAAACTGCGAACGAGTGATAATGAGGCGGGTGTACGTACATACAACTGTCATTACATTATTTGGTCTTAAGAGATTCTTATAGATTCGATGTTATTACATTGACATCAAACCTTTTATAACCGACTTCAAAAAAGGAGGGGGTTCCCAATTCGATTGCATATATATATTTTAACTACCTACGTTTTAATTCGCTATGCACTTGTGTCATACCACTGATACTCTATGTACCCAATTATTACGTTGACGTCGACATCTGTGTTTCCCGATACGTATAATCTGGTGGTATTCAAGGCTAGAGTGACTAGGTTTTTGCTGGGCAAGCGTATACCATTGTCGAGCGCACCACAATGGTATATTTATTTATTTAATTCTTTATGGTTAAATTAATTAACACGGTACAAAAACCAATTACATTAATTAACATAGAAACGATACACGATATAACGATGATATTACAATTTACATAAGGTGGCGGTTTAACGCTATTCCATTATAGGAATAATAAAAACACTACACTACTTTTTCTAATTTTTTTTTGGTTTTATATATTTAATTTTACTTGTCTTTTTTATTATTTTCTACCTATTTTAAACAACAACAAGAGCACTGATGTTTCAGTGTGCGTGTGGGGTTTCAGGGTGTGGCTAAGCCACGCACAGTACCTACATTAGAAATTTATGATACAGAGATGGTCGATTCTTAGCAATGTTACAAGAATTTATTACACCGTCAATGCTGTCGAAAGCTTTAAAAAAATTACAATAATTTATCACCCATACATTCTTGAGTAAACATCTAAGTATTTTTTTTATTTCATCAATACAACTAAAACCCTTATTAATAGCTACTTAACACAAATATTCAACAATGTTGTCTAAACAAGCGAATTTCACCAGCTTTCGTAGCCGACAATGGACTTAAAATATTACCATGTTATGTCGAACATTATAAATTAGTTTTTCTTATGGGAAAACAAAATGCCTTTATTAGAAACCGGTCAAGTTTTATGACTCACGTAGGCACGTTTATACGGTTCCGTACAAGCTTTGGATAAAATAAACATAGGTAGGTACTTGCTTTCTTTTTGTTTTCGCGTGGAAATTCTCCATCTGGGGAAGGCGGAGGGGTATGTCGGATTCTTACCAACTAAAACCACAAGATGGGCATCCTCATCACAGAATAGAGAAGCTCCGAGAACTGCAGTGGACCGCACCGGTGCCGTTGGCACGTCCCGGGAAAAAAAATCTTAAAAGTCCATTTGTTCGACTCATAATATTCCGTGTCCACAATCCCCCCACAGCTAGGTATAAGCGTTTCCCCCCACTACACCATCTAGTGTTGTGCCAGTTGAATCCAGGTTTAAGTCGTGATGGTTTTGATGATATAAAAGGACATTGATCAACTTGTATGGGGCTGCGGGCCCAAGAAAAGTCAAAGTTGTGACAAAGAATCCTTTATTAATTTTAAGTTTAAAATTATGACATACATTAATCACTTTATACTACTTTGATTTGTAGCAGAGTTTTTAAAACATTGAATTTTAATAATGATTAATAAAAGTCACTAGCAAATACGTAAGACCCCGTACGAGTGCCGCGGCAACATTATTATAATTTAAGTTCCAAAACTCGACTTCAGTAATCCCTATTTCTTAATCACTCTCTCATAAAGATGAAAACTAATAACAAAAACAAAAATATATTTTTGTTGTATTCTATTATGTCAAATCAACATTTTCATGTAACAGTTACATTTTATCTTGACATGTATAGGCCCATTTTGTTCAGCCCCTTTCAGTCATATTTTTTTTCTACGGGCTTCTTCATCATCATCATTTCAGCCAAAAGAAGTCCACTGCTGGACATAGGCCTCCCCCAAAAAGAGGGGATATGCCAAAATCACCACGCTTGGCAGGCGGGTTGGCGATAGCAGTTGGTTGGTTAAATACCCATCCTCTGGTGAATCCCTTAGTCGCCTTACGACATCCATGAGAAGATATAGGGTGGTGCAATTCTTTACGTCCGGCACCACACGGAACGCGCGCGCTTAAAGAAATATAACCTCAAAATGAAGTTTTTATAGCATCTCGTTTCAATTGTTTTATTGATTTCTACGTTCACGGGCCCCTAAACCTTTAAGAATATAGATGTAACTCTGTGTTCTGTCATTCAGTTAAATGTGTGTAATCAATAACGTTGATTATTATGTATGTTATTTATTTATGTATGGATGGATGGTTCATTATGCATGTATGTATGTATGTTTTAGTAATGCTCTATCTAAGGTTGATTGTGGTTACGTATAAACAGAAAGTCAAGACAACGTATTCGTTGGGAATATAAATTACGATGTAACAAAAAAATATTAAGTTCATTTTTTTTCAAGTTTGGTTATTGACTGACTCCGACTTTTCAAATTCATGTGAGGATCAGATTGTAATTATCACTTGCTTTACGGTGAAGGAAAACATCGTGAGGAGACCTGCACACCTGAGAGTGCTCCATACAGTTCTCGATGGTATGTGTAGTTTACCAACCCGCACTAGGCCAGCGTGGTTGACTAAGGCCTTAACCTTCTCATTCAGACAGTGTTGCCAGGTCTCCCGATTTTCCGGGAGATTCACAGATTTTACTAAAAATCTCCCAATCTCCCGATTTTTTACAATCCCTGTATAAAGCCTAATAATAACAATAAGATCAAAACCTGGCAAAAAAAATCTGTTTAGAATGAAACAGACGGATAATTCGCTGCCCTGAATATTTCCGTCACTCCCAGTATATCGTATGTTCACTAAACACATAAAACAGACTATCACTAAATAATAAAGTTTTTTATTTTATTATACAGGGCAGTAAAATGTAAAAAAAAACTGCTTTGATTTTAATATTACATAATGTAGTTACTTCAAAAACTTTTATTTTTGTGATTTTTGTTGAAAAATATCATCTCCCGATTTTTTCCATGTTTTCTCAATACATCTCCCGATTTTTTTACAATAAGCTTCCCGGATTTTGAAAATTAGACATGGCAACACTGCATTCAGAGAAGAGGCCTGTGCCCAGCAGTGGGACAGTAATGGGCTGCTTATGTTGATTAGTGAACTAGTTGTAATAACAGTCAAAATTTTGAAATATCAAAAAAGTGTGCATAGCAGATATTGGTTTGACAACGACGACATGCTATAAAAGAGCAAATGTCTCTAATAAAAGTTTTCCTGTATCTCTTTTAGCTTGAACTTTTAAAAGAACCATTTAAGCATCCATTAAGTTGTGTTCTTTCTCTTTTCTAATCTAAATCTAAAACCAAACAAATTCACCTCACATTCTTAGAAAACGTACAAAACTGATTGTAATACTGAATCCAGATAAAACCATGCATATTCAACAGACGAACACATTTTGTTCTATATAAGGATTTCATTAAGACGCTCTTATCGACCATCATAGTGTTGTCCTTAACATTTCGATATCGATCTGTTTGACTTGATCTATTTTACGTCTGGTTCAGTATAATTAACATGTTCAATAGTAAGACATTTATAATGGAGTGAAAACAGTCGCTTTCTTTTTTTTTGTCATTGGCTATTTAACGACGTCTATGGTCTAGCGGTTCGAGTGTCGGACTGCTGATCATGAGGTTGGGTTCGATTCCCACAGGACACAAATATTTGTATGATGAACATGAGTGTTTGTGTTGGTCTGGCTATTTCTTATGTATTGTGAGGTTTAAGACATTTATTCTCACAAAGAACTTACAGAGTTCACTTAACATGAGAAACTTAAAAATTGAAAATACAAAAAGATGGTTAGTCGATGATCTTAAGAGCTAGTGTTAGTTTAGCCTTAATAGTATTATATAATTTGGATATAAAAAGAGAAGTAATTTAAATAAGTAGGTGTACTGATGATCGAACCGACATCCGACATCACACACCTTAAAGTAAATCTAGGGGTATCTAGAGTATCTACATTCAATATTTATAATTACGGGTTCATAATCATTTTTGTGCAGGTGTTAAGTATGGTTATAAGTATGTATTTACAAAAAAAAAGTATATTAGTATTATATCCATTGTCATACTCATAGTACAAGCTCTGCTTAGTTTGGGACTAGATGGTGCTGTGTAAATATGTCCCAAAAAAAATTCATTTATTTTATTTTTATGATTTTTATTGACAAACACACCCAGACGACACACAGGCCTGGATTGGATGTCAAGGGCTCAAGACCGCCAGGAGTGAAGGCATTTCACATAATTATACATTTCACATATTTCATATGTCAGACAAAAGTTGCGATCACAACCTAATCTTACATCTCAACGATGCATAAATTAACCGAAATATAAACAAAAGAATACCTAGTCCTTCGTTCACTGATGATACAGATATCATTACGGATGTGCCCGCATCAATGCTGAACAAAGGTCGCGGATATCTAGAACATCTGGACGGTATAAAGCGATACATTGCCAACCCACAAGACTGTCATTTGAAAATGACATTCGAAAATTTGTAACTCGTCGGGATCCACTCGGGAACACAGCGAGCAGAGTTGAGCTTGAAAGAAAGAAAGAAAGAAAAATATTTATTTGGCACAGCTTGAGTCCCGTTAAGGTAATAACTATTATATTAATCTGTGGTTCCGACTTCTTTGATCACCGTGGTCGACTACTTTTATGCGTGTAGTGAAGTAGTGATCCAAAAGCTAAGAATAGCCTCTTTTTAACGCAAAGGAAAAAAATACGACAAATTAAATGCGTATTATTATTTTATTATTGACGTGTAAATTGACTTTACAAATAAATGAATATGAATATAATATGAATATGAATATTTTTGTCAGTCGATAAAAACCCTGAAACATCACTAGAAAAGCTAAATATTATTTTCGCATTTGTTGGTCAAAATCTGGCCAAGAATTCTTGCTAGAAACGAATGAGATAGAGATGGAGTCATGTATATTGAGCCTCAGAAGTGATAGCGCTAATGGTTGGTATGAGATACCTTCACTTTTTTGGTCCCCAAGATACAGGTTAACCTAGTTTGGGGATCAACGTTCATCTGAATATTACATATTACTTATTTTGGAAATAAATGATAATATTTTTTTTTTCATAACATACTATTTATGGTATTTAACACGGAAAGTAAGAGTTAATAAATTTGATTTTAAAGAGTTAATCGACACAATAATAACGTGAGCGACAATGCAACTCTATTTGATTTCATATTTTCAACTAATCCCTTGTAAGTACTCTATGGTTATGTGAGAAAATATGTTGGCACCGCTGGTAAAGATAGCCGATCTCTTTTTAGCACCTTGACATTTACAAGAATAGAAGAGTAAAACTGTTTAGTTGATAGGCAATCACTTGTTTGACATAAGTTTTGTAAACAAAACATAACCTAAAATATTAATGAACGAAACATCTGTGGGGGTACTGTCCGTTTATTAAAATAAACTGCAATACATTGCCCTCATCAAATTTTATATAATTAGCATAATCTTTTAAAAAACTAATTCTTATATCGTATAGCTGTACGTATCGCACTAACGCATTCAATGAGAATGTTGCTATCTAAATCTTTTTACACAAAATTGTTTTTTGTGTGCGTTGGT
The DNA here is from genome assembly GCA_949699075.1 of Asteroscopus sphinx. NCBI lineage: Eukaryota > Metazoa > Arthropoda > Insecta > Lepidoptera > Noctuidae > Asteroscopus > Asteroscopus sphinx. Next base: position 3,049,003 of record OX453011.1, on the reverse strand, counting down.
ACTTACTTACTTGGGTGTTCCGTGCGGACGTAAAGAATTGCACCACTCTTATCTCTTGTCATAACATAACATAACATCACGCCTGTATTTCCCCGAAGGGGTAGGCAGAGGTGTAATAGTACACCCACATTTCGCCAGTTATGTTATAGTCCTATCTGATAGGGGGCGAGCCTATTACCATTGACCGGGCACAAATCCAGACTCCGGGCTGCTACTGCTACTGCTATCTTTTCTCATGGGTGTCATAAAAGGCGACTAAGGGATTCACCAGAGGATGGGCAGCAGGAGTATTTAACCAACCAACTGCGATCGCGAACCCGCCTGCCAAGCGTGGCGATTATGGCATATCCCCCCAAAATGTGCTTGGGGGAGGCCTATCCCCCCAACATGTGCTTGAGAGAGGCCTATGTCCAGCAGTGGATGTCTTCCGGCTGAAATGATGATGATGACTTGGTCCGTGTTGTTTACTACCATCCATCTGATATTTGAGTTTAGAAGGGAATACTGTGATCATTTGTTTTTTGCTGTAGGCATGACATTTTATTGTGTCGCAATTATTACTTGTGATCTTGTTGCCTCGATTGCTTTTGTTTGTGATGAATATGCCTCGATTCTCACAGCCAGCCGGTATCTCATGAATCCAGTGACCTATTTAGTAGCTGTGTTCTTTATTGAATGAACTAGGCAACATCTTCAGGGTGATGACCGCAAGAATAGATAGTAAGATTCCACCTCGTGTCGAGTTACTACCTAAATTGAGGTGCATTGTGAAGAGCCTCCGTGACGATATTTAATTGATCGTCCGGCGCCTGCTGGCTGGCAAATCTTTTCCCCACGGCATGAGCTATTATCATTATGTAGCTCATGTCGACATGATAGAAGACTACCTAAATTCCCATCTTAGTTAATTAGTAAAATATTATACTGTATTCAACACATACGTACATTTATGTTGCAGTAGGAAATTTTTGCCAGTTAGCTCGCCAGGGTTTGGGCAGCTGCGTTTTCTGAGTATTTTACCAACCAACTGCGTACGCCAACCCGCCTGCCAAGCGTGGCGATTATGGCATATCTCCCCAACATATGCTTGGGGGAGGCCTGTGTCCAGCAGTGGACGTCTTTCGGCTGAAATGATGATGATGATGAGGATACGTCGGCGAGCTTAAGTCAAAAGTGAGTTTTCTTACTGCAAACCTTAGAGCGAAAGAGAGACGTTTTGCTTACTTTTTTAACGCTGAAGAAAACCTTTTTTTACAATATGATCAGCAAAGGTATCTTTCACTTCTACTCAAGTTGATTCAAAATTTTCGATACCATACTATCGAAAACAAGTGAAAGAAAAAGAGTTTGTTCTTAATATTCGAAAACTATTTTTTGGATTACCTATAGTTGCTTCGAAAAAATCCCTACCAATCATAAAAAATTATCAAAACTGTGAATTTTTTTATTTTTTTTTTATTTTTTTATTTATTAAGTCAATTAGAGTTACATAGTATATAGTAACAATTTTATTCAATTTCTGAACTACATAATTTTTATATTATTTGATTCGCACCTATAAAATGTAAAGACATATTTAGATCTACAGCTACAGAACCAAAATTAGACGTAACAAAACACCTCAGCGTATGCGCCGAATAAATCTTAGCGATAACTCTGCGCTAGGTGGCGTTAGGATCGCGATAGGCGTGTTTAGTTGCGCGCGCGCATCTCACCGCTATCTGATCGGCGTTGGGCGATTGCTCTTTATAGGCTGGTTAGCTATGGAAATATAGTTTGTGTGGGTGTAAATTATTTGTAGATAGCTTTGGAATATTTTAATAATTATGTCTGTTTATACTGCTACGAAAAACTTAATGAAAAATCTATTGTAGATAAATGTAGATGAATTTCCCGAGTAGTTTTTGATATTTGAAGAATTTAATTAATAAGACCTAAGGATGCGCCCACATCTGGCGAATGCACCACTCGCAAAATACACGCAAGCCGCACGCGTGCATCTCGCGAGCAGCTTGCGAGTGGCGCATTTGCCCGTTCTGGACGCACCCTAAAAGTGTAGTGTCTTTACATAAACATAAGATATTATCGACCCACTACTAGGCATGGATTCATTCTTCTTAGGATGAGAAGGATTCTGGCCTTAGTCCACCACGCTGACCTACTGCCGGTTGGCGGACTACACACACAAACCATAGAGAACTGTATGGAGCACTCTCAGGTATGAAGGTTTCCTAATGATGTTTTCCTTCACCGTTATAGCAAGTGATAAGCAAATCTTGATCCACGCAGTATCTTTAGTTCAGTTTAAGTCTCCCGTATTCCCAATATTTTTTTGTCACTAGCCTCACGCGTAGTCCTTACAAAATAGAACTACAATCAAAGATCTGAAGTGACCAACGCCATCTATTGAGTATGGTATAAGCAAAAGACACTTTTTGTGATAGTGCGTCTTGTAATCATAAGCGTTAGTATTGTAATAATTTAGATGTAGATTTTTGACTATATAAATGTTTGTAATAGGTAATTACTATTTTTCATTAGAGTTTATGATATTGAGTATAACTAGAATGAAATGGTTCTCCTTACAATTTGAATAAGAAAAAAATCTCAATTGTTTTCATTCATATTCAACTAGGTATTTACGGGATTTTTCGCGCACAATAAAATCAAAACAAAACAAACAATTTGATTAACTTCGACGTTTTGGCCAAGTTGCATTGGCCATGGTCACGAGCAGACCAGAGCAAAGCAGAGCAGACGTGGTCTGCTCATGACTACGGCCAATGCAACTTGGCCGAAACGTTGAGGTTAGTCAAAATAATTGTTTTGTTTTGATTTTATCGTCCCGTAAATATAGTTCAACATGAGTGAAATTCGCGAAAGTTTAAAAACTTCAATTGTTTTCATAACTATGCGTTCTTGTAGTATTGTAAAAAGTATTTATTTCCGTGCTCCCATCACAGATTCTAACGCTAACTAAAGTATTTCCTATTTGAAATGCTGTGGCGATACGGCATTGTTCCCCTATCTGCCTTCAGTGTCAGATCCCATATATCTGTGGGACACCATATATATATATAAGCCTTTAATCAGACACAAATATTTTAACATATATAAATCCTTACTAATGTTACATTATTTGCTTAATTTGTGTTTTCTTTTTGTTATAATATAACTCAATGTGATGGTGAGTCGACATCGACAACTTGGTCTGTTTGCCCAACTTTGGCAAAGGCCTCCTCCATTGTTTTCCATTCTGCTCTATTTCTTGCTGTTCTTGTCCATGTTTTTCCTGCTATAGCCATTATCTCATCTTCCCATCTTCTAAACTGCCTTCCACGGTTTCTTTTTTCGTTTCTCGGATACCAGAACGTTATGGTTTTATTCCATTTTTCTATGCCTCTCATAATATGTCCTGACCATCTCCACTTCAATTTCCTTATTTTTGTAACGACGTCAACTACTTTTGTGGTTTTCCTTATTATCTGATTCCGTACTTTATCGATTTTCCTTATATTGAGCATGCTTCTTTCCATTGCAGTCTGGCAGGTTGCTAACTTCTTGCTTTGTGCTTTCGTGAGAGCCCAGGTCTGGCAGCCGTAGGTGAGCACGGGTAGCACGCACGTGTTGTATAGTCTTCTCTTAAGGAACATGCTAACTTCTTTATTTTTCATGATTTCTTTTAGGGACCAGTACCTTTTCCATGCTTTACCTATCCTTGTTTCTATTTCTTTCGGCATCAGATCATTTGGTGAAATCAGTTGACCTAAGTAGGTATATTCGTTTACATATTCTATAGGTTTGTTATTTATAATAATTGGATCTTCAATCGAGTTTGTCATAGCTTTAGTTTTTGAGATGTTCATAGTCAGGCCTACAGAACGGCTCTCTCTTTCCAGGTCTTTAAGCATACATTGAAGGTGATGTTTAGACAGTGCAAACAATATAAGATCGTCAGCAAATCGAAGATGGGATAGGTTTTCTCCGTTTATATTTATGCCGTATTGCTCCCAGTTTAGTTTACGGAAAATTTCTTCTAGAACGGCTGTAAACAGTTTTGGAGATAAGGGGTCGCCTTGGCGTACCCCTCTTTTTATTCTTATCTCGGGACCCTCTGTTTCCAATCTTATATTAGCCGTACTGTTTCTATAAACGTTCCTTATAATTCGTATGTATTTACTTTCGACTCCTTGGTTCTTCAGACCTTGCCAAATTTTTTCGTGTTCGATCGAGTCAAAAGCCTTGCAGTAGTCAACGAAACAGCAGTAGAAGGGTACGTTGTATTCCTTATTCTTCTCGAATATTTGCCTCACCACATGTATATGGTCTAGTGTTGAGTATCCACTCCTGAATCCGGCTTGCTCTCTTGGCTGGTTTTCATCAAGTGGTTTTGTTATTCTGTTAAGGACAATCTTCGCAAAAACTTTATAAATGTTAGACATTAGGCTGATAGGTCTGTAGTTGTTTATTTCATTCTTATCACCTTTCTTGTGTAATAGTATGATTGTTGACTTGGTCCACTGTGTTGGTATTGTTTCAGTGTGTAAGACCTCGTTGAAAATGTTTGTGAGTATCGGTGCGATTGAGTCCTTACATTGTAGTAACAGTTCGTTATTGATCTGATCAGGTCCAGGAGCTTTGTCTTTTTTCTGTTTTTCTATAGCCTTTTCCACTTCATCTACTAATATAGTGGGTACATTGCTGTTATTGCTTAAATCTGTCTCTTCTGAATAGTTTTTGCTTGAGTATAAGTCTTTAAAGAATTTTGTAGCGATGGTTATAATGTCTGGTCTTTTAGTTTTTATCTTAGCTGTATCATCTTTAATGTTAGGTATCCAATCTGTCTTGTTAGTTAGGTACTTTGTAGCTTTTTTAATGCCTCCAGTTTTAGCGATGTGTTGTTCGAAAGTTTCAATTCTCAGTCGTTCTCTGTCTTTTCTCATTTGTATTTTAATCTCTTTGCTCAGCTTGCTTATGTGATTTCGTTCAATCTTTGTTTTATTTTCAGTAGTAATTAGTCTGGCTCTTTCTTCTAAAAGTTCCTGTGTTTTTTCTGATATGTTTCTTTTTTTGTGTTGTTCTATTTTAGATGGTGTTTTTGATCTTGTGGTTAGTATTTCGAGTAGCATATTGTATTTTTCCTGGGTGTTTAGTTGGGAGTTTTTTATGCTGTTTAGTTTATCCTCAATGATAGCATTAGGGATTGCTACTTTGGATTTTATTGTTTTTGCTTTGAAAGGTCGGCTTCTATTTGAGTTTGATGCTATGTTTAGACTTGCCCTCAGCATTCTGTGATTACTGTTAAAGTTAAGGTTAGCGATGGTGCCACAGTCGAAGAACGCTTTACTACTGTTTGTTAGGATATAATCTATTTCGTTTTTGTACCGGCCATCCGGCGATATCCATGTCCATCTCCTTGAAGCTCTCTTCTTGTATAGGGTATTCAGTACTTTCATATTGTTTTCAAATGCCATTTCTAGGAGCTTTTGGCCGTTTCTGGTTCTTTTCCCACTAGTATGAGGACCCAGTACAATATCTTCGCCATCTCTTGGGCGTCCAATCTGTGCATTGAAATCTCCCATCACTATACAGTTTTTGTGTGCATGTTCTTTTATAGCATTATTTAAGGACGAGTAAAACGAATCGATTTCCGAGATGCTGGATTGTTCAGTTGGTGAGTATATTTGGATAAAGGACCATTTTTCATTGTGAGTAGGGATCGTCAAATTCAGAATAGCAATTCTTTCTGATACGCCAATGATTTCTTCAATTACGTTTTTGAGCTCTTTCTTGATTAAGAATCCCACTCCATATCTTCCAGGTGTTTCTCCTTTGTAGTAGAATATGAATTCTCTGTGCTCTTCGATAGCTTCGCCATAACGTCTTACTTCACTCAGGCCGATAATGTGCCAGTTTATGTGTTCAAGGGCATACATCAGTTCCTGTAGCTTGTCTTCTGATTTTAATGTGAGTGTATTGTATGTTGCTACGTTCATGATATTTTTTTTTTCTTTTCGTTCTTTATTTTTGGTGGCTATTGGTGCAGGAAAAGTATCATTTGGAGGGTAGTAGTCGCATTCCCCCACGGTGACTAGCCGGCTTGGGGTGATATTTTTCAATGTTTTGTTGAATGCGGTTGTATTTTTAGTTTGTTTTAGTTTTTGTTTTTGTTTCCGGTTATCGATGTCTATTGTTCGTTTTTTGACATTGCTGGTATTGAGAGTGATGCAGATCTACCCCGAGCGACGTAGTCTAGCATATTTGTTCTATTAATCTTTTTTGGAGCTGACGTGAGCTGCTGGTTTGGTGATTTGTTAGGAGAATCTATGCAATCTCTTTTTCTCTTGTCTCTTTTATCTTCTTTAGGATCTTTAATTATAATTTTGTCTTTTATGAAGTAACATATTTTTCCTTTTGCTTTTTCTTCTTTCAATTGGGGTAGCAACTGTTTTCTCTTTTCCAGAACTTCTTTTGTGTAGTCTTCTTTGACATAAATGTCAGCAGTGAGTTTCTTTTTATTCTTATATATTTCATTTTTCCTCCAATTTGTTATGAAGCTTACAAGTATAGGGCGTATTTTGTTGCCTTTCTCTCCTAGTCTGTTAACTCTGTTTATTTCTTGAGGTTCGATGTCTATGTTCATTTCGTTTTTCAACAACATTCTTATGCATTCTATCAAGGACTCACCGTGTTGTTCCTCTTTTACTCCAAAGAATATAAGATTATTCCTTTTTCTGTCCTCTTCCATAAACTTGATCTTGTCTTGTAAAGTCTTAACTTCAGTTTTTAGGTGTTTGTTTTCTTCTATGAGTGCTGACAACTTTTCATTTATACTTTCCGATACGCTTCTAGTGACACATTCCGTTATAGTTATTGTTTGCGCTGCCATCTGTTCCTTCATTTTTTCCCAGAAAATTTCCATTTGTTTATCCATATTTTCAGGGTAATTTCCTATTAACGAATGGCAACACTAGTTTTATGTTGGCAACCCTAATCGATTAATTTTAGAGATATCCGAACGCACCTTCTTCTAGATAACAGTTGACATATAATCTGTGGTCAGTACGCTTGTTGTTTTCTAGTGTTTTCAAAGTTAAATGTCCGTTATGTAAAATTCTAACCTCTTAGGTCCAAGTGAATTTCGATGTTTTATCTTCACTTCACCTCACAACGTCGCTTGAATGTTATTCCACACTGAGTTATGAGCACTTAAAAGGATGTCGATTGTGATTTTAGCGTGATATTATTAATATTTGCACCGTAATTGATTTTTATTATTGGGAGCAAGAACGACAGGTGTTTACTATCCGACACCGGAACCGGATTTTTTGTGGGACACCATAGGATTCTCTAAATACCGCTCGCTCCTTCACTACCTTAGATCAAATCTTAGATAGTTTTGTTGAATATTCTTATGAAATGTATTACTCACTTGTGTGGAATTAAATTGTGGTGGAGGAAGGTAAGAGTGAAAAAAAAAATTAATATAAGGAAATATTATTTTAAAATGGCACTAAAAAAGGCAACCAAGTTACGGCCAAAACTAATATCCAATCCATCCACAATTTACCCTACTGGAGATAGAAATTTGACATATTTTGTATGGAGCCTATGCCTTACGTATGACATAAAGTGAATGAAACTATCACATAAAGTGATATTTTCATTCAAACTTCCGCTCAAAGTTGAAGCGTACATAATCTTACGTCCAAAATTAATATCCAATCTATCCAACATACTACCACTATTACCTACTAAAGATAGAAATTTGACACATTTTGTATGGAGCTTATGTCAAATTCCTATCTCTAGTAGGGCAAATTGTGGATTGATTGGATATTAATTTTGGCCGTTACTCCTGTCGGGACAGGTCAGCTCCTACATACTATGGCAACTCTTTTTACATTTATTTCTAAAGGCAATATTCTCACTTTTAAACTCTTGGTTATTTCTGACATTATAATATAATTCTGACATTACATTATAATAATAATGTCCTCCCGGCCGAATTTCGGTCACAGGGGCCAATCTCAACAGAAACTAGCCATCCGCGCGGGACATATTATAGTGCACAAGTGTGTGCGCAAACACAGGTGCACTCTCTATTCCCTCACTCTCATAATCCGATGGGACGGCAATTCGACACGACCGGAGAGAGATCAGGCGCAGGAACGACGGCTTTTTTTCTGACATTAACCTACATTATATTCACATTATTTGAATGAATTTGATGTAATAAACAATAAACTATTTAAAAAAGTTTATATCCATGGAGTTTCTTGCCGGTTCTTCTCCATAGGACCCATAATTTGGATCCGTGCAACTAGAGCCTGACGTTTCAAGTCATTTTTTTGAGCGCTATTTTATTGTGTAATTATTGAAGGTGTGTGAAATAAATAGTATTTTTTTATAATAATAAAAAATGATTGCGGTCAGAGCCGCGTTAAGGAACTTCGTTTCAAAAAGATTTTTTTACGAAGTCGGCTTGCGTCCGGCTTTCACCGGACACTTCTTGTGAACCGTGCCAAGACTCACCTGGATGCCCCCTAAACTAGGACAAATCCAGGAACCTAGACAGATGGCAACCCGAGCTAGAAGCCACTTTTTGCTGATATATATTAATTAGCTACAGGTCACCTGTGATCGACTTTATTTTAATCGAATCTAGCCCATTCCCGCAACTTCGCGCGCGTGAATGACGTTTATCGCGCATCCCCCAAGAACTTTTCATCTTCCCGGGGTAAAAAGGAGCCTATATGCTATTTCGGGTTATGTTTTATCTGAATGCCAAATTTAATTAAAATCGCTTGAGGCGTTCTTGAGTTTTAAATGGTGTAACTAACCCGACATTGTTTTATAAACATACTAGCCTATGCCCGCGACTTCGCCCGCGTGAATATCGTTTATCGCGCATCCCTCGGGAACTGTTGATCTTCCCGGAATAAAAAGTAGCCTATATGCTAATCCGGGTTATGTTCTATCTGTATGCCAATTTAAATTAAAATCGGTCTAGCCGTTCTTGAGATATAAATGGTGTAACTAACCTGTCTTTGTTTTATATATTTAGGCCCGTATTCCAGAATGATACTCAAGCGTTGATCACTGTTTAAAACTAGTTTTGAGTTGAGCTTTGATTTTAGAACGTCCCTCAAGCAGAGATTTGTTGATCACAGTTCAGCTGAGTTTAGTTTCGTTTTATATTGTCACCTGTTTCGGTATTTGGGCAGAGATTTGATCTGTAATCACTCAAGTGTGGTTCAGACTACGCTTGAGTAGAGATTTCTATTATATTTCAGGTCAAATTCGTGTGCTATGTTGTTGAATTCAAGTTTATAATTACCGTTCTGGAATAAGACAGATACTCAAGTAACGATTCTATCCTTAAGTGATTGGAGTTTAAACTATACTTGAGGAAGCTTCTGTAATACGGGCCTTAGATAGATGATAATAAAGGACCTAGGAAAATATACGAAAAGATTTTATGAGACCCCCAGTGGTGCGAAAACGCAATTTTCTTATACAAAATAAAATACGAAGTGTAATAAAAAATATATTTCAGAATCGATTAAAAAATTATCGCCTATCACACAGCGTCACCGCAGGGAAGATATTTTTATGGAACCCCGTTACTTATACTATTCACAAATTAAATATCGATACATATTAAATAAAATAAAATTGATATAATTAATTCACACTTAACGGTTTAAAAATTAAAAGCAGCTTCTTAAAATTAGAATAACATAAAATGCCTTTGGTCAGATTTCAATCGAAACCACGGGTATTATAAATTTGTTAATTTAGTACGCACAGAAACCGTCAATTTTGTTGACCTTTGATAATGGGTGACATTACCAACACTTTTGGTAGAATCCTAATTAATATGTGATCAACCTACTTAATTCTTCTATTTTTATAATCCTAATATCTTTATCGGCTGTAATTTTGTCTCAAAGAATAAAGCGATTTGTTTTTAGATTAACAAACGCCCCCCGTAGACAATATTATGACATTTAGTTAAATTATGCTAAAATTATGCATACTGAATATATCGATTGTCCAATTTTCGTATTTTATTCATCGATTGAACTTTGAATTGTGTCGATTATAATGTGCAATAAAAATTGTGTCCTCAAATCGAGTGGAATGACTCAATGTGTGTTTGACTCTTTAAAGTCGCCGCTTTAGACAAAAAAGTTATAAAATAATAGTGTTATACAATAATATGCATATACTTTAAGAGAATAAAGGCTATTAAAAGACTATAAAATATATTTGACTGTCTTAAAAAACAAACACGATAAGATCTTTGGTGTCACAAAATTCGGTTCTTCGATGATTTTATTTGATATCTTGATAAAAAAAAACACTTATAGGTATTAAAGCTTAGATCTATTTTTCCTTATCTTTGATCTACATAATATTTGCAACGGATCCGAGTTTCGAATATCGTCTACTTTTTAATTAGCCGCTTTTTGATTTCTTGCATCCATTTGATCGTCTGTCGATATTAAAAAAATAAGTATGTACAGAAAGAAGCATTGAAGCTACAAATGGAATTTTAGGTACTCTAAAACCACACAGATGCCGAGAGTCCAACTCTCGAGAAACCCAGCACGATGCAGCAGCGGCTGCCGGGGGGACCGGTGGCGGGGTCCCCCAGCTGCACCCTGAGCCGAGGCCCGCACTCACGGTGTCGCAACCGGAGATAATCTCGACACGCGGCGCCGACCCTATGCTCTAGAGTAGTACCACTGTGTTAGGATTAGGTAGGTCTTAGCCATCGCCGGCGAGGCTTGCCGCTTAACGATGATTCGCGAAACGCGTCACCCACCCGATATATGTACCGAAAGTCCGCCACTTTCGAGAATCCCGATGCAGCAACGGCTGCCAGGGGGACATAGCGGCGGGGTACCCCTACAATGCCCCAGTAAGCCGAGGTCCGAGACCTCCCTCGGGGGACGCCCTTATGCGGTTTTGCAACCGCGTTTTTAGTTTATAAGTTAGGTTTAGGGAAATTTTTCAGCGGATGAAGTCGCTAACGGGATTCTCCGCCAACCGCCCGGTTAAGCAGAAAAAAAATAGGTACTCTAAAAGAATAAAAGGTTGTTAGATACCTGCTCTAAAAGAGAAGAAATATACAGTGAAAATTATATTACATAAGCAGTAAAACGTTGAATCCATTATATATTATTATTGGTTTACGTCAAACTCGGTCGTTTAAATATGACTAAAGGGACTCTCGAAAATAATAATCAATGAAGGTAAAAGTACTTAAACTTTGTGTCAATACGTAAACACCAAAGTTGTGTGTTAAACATTTTATAAGACATTAACTGCACAGTGCGACAAACAGTAATTATTGTGGACAAAGTTGTATTGTGAAATCGCCGCTGCGGTAAGCCCAAAATTGTCGATGAGAAATATCGTTTATTACTAATTTTGTTACGTGTCTTGTAATCGGCGGTACACAATAATATGAAAAGATTTATTTGAAAAAATAAATGTAGGTATTTTTTTCGGCAACAACGTAATTATGAGTACCAGTGACAGGTCACTTTCTTATTTGATTGTGTATATAAATTACTCTTTTGTTACTTTTTTTAGCTTTTCAGTACATAATATTAAACATAATTATGAACCATTTCGTTATGATTTCAAAATTATTTTTTCAATATTTGTGTCGTTCATTGCAAAAGTGGTGTAACTCCATTTTTACATATATGTTTTGTTTTATGGCATCACATTTAATAAAAACTTTCATTAAAGATGAACTTAATATGGAAAGGGAGCGCAGGGCGTTGACTGTGAGGGGAAATATGAAAGAAAGAAAGAAAAAATATTTATTGCCACAACAAGACGACATGCGGTAGGTGCACATAAAAAATACTTAATTAGGTACATTTCTTGAATCATTTTATCAATGTATGATACCTACTTTGCATGTCGTAGCTGCGGCAAAGAGGTCGACACTCAGCATGATGCTGTGTTGTAACGTGAGTCACAACACAGCGCTGATTTTCAGTGTCAACCCCAAGTGATGATGAGCGGGTGCCAAGCCAGCAAAAGCAGCCAATGATTATTATACCCAAAAACAAATAAAGCAATAATTATTATACCAGGCCCCTCAGAAAGTATTGCGAAAAAAAGTTTTTATATATGGGAGACTGGCCAGTTATAATGTTTTTCGAAAATATGATTATTTATAAGTAAAAATAAGTAAGTTCCAATTTCAAAATTTCCCTCCACATTTTTTGCGAGTTAATTCAAAGTATTGTGTCTCACTGAAATATGGATCTGCGCCGGGAACATTTTAGAGCTATGATTTTATACGATTTCAAGTGTCGCCTGAAACCGGATGAATCGTACGATAGACTTCAAATGGCATTCATGGATGAAGGCCCTTCCAAGGCAACCGTGTATCGTTGGTATAACGAATTCAAGCGCGGTCGACCAACTTTGGGGGATGACGAAAGAAGCGGTCGCCCTTTGACGGCTGTTACCGAAGAAAACGTGCTAGCAGTGAAAAATTTAATCCAAGACAATAGGCGAATTACATATCAGGAGATTCAACACATATTGAAGATTGGATCGGGAAGCTTTCACGAGATTCTACACAGCCATCTTCGCGTGAGGAGGATAGTATCACGCTGGGTGCCGCACAACCTCACCGATGCTCAGAAGCAGGCCCGGGTGGAATGGTGCCGTGATATGCTTAACAAATTTGAAGCAGGCTCGTCTCGGCGTGTTTACGACATCGTTACAGGTGATGAGTCCTGGATTTATCAATACGACCCAGAAACCAAGCGCCAGTCGACTGTTTGGGTGTTTCAAAATGAGCCAACGCCTACCAAAGTGAAGCGATCTAGAAGCGGGGGTAAGATTTTGATCGCTAGCTTTTTTAATTTGACTGGCCACTTGGTATCAATTCCCTTACGGGATCAAAGAAGCATTAATGCCGAATGGTATACTACCAAATGTTTGCCAGAAGTTTTCTCTGTTATAAGCAACAAGCGACCAAACACAGGGCTCCGCGGGCTACTGCTCCACCACGACAATGCACCTGCGCACACCACACTCAAAACGAGGGACTTCCTGGACAGCACGCCAGTCAAACTCCTGGGTCACCCTCCTTACAGCCCTGATCTAGCACCGTGTGACTTCTTTTTATTCCCAAAAATAAAAAATCAGCTCAAAGGGATACAATTTTCGTCGCCGGAAGATGCGCTGGCTGCGTTCGAGCAGGCTGTAAACGAGGTGTCTGCGGCGGACTGGAAAAAGTGTTTTGAAAACTGGTTTAGGCGCATGAATCTTTGTATAGAGGCTGGTGGAAAGTACTTTGAAAAGATTTGATAAAAATATATGTACGTATAGAACAATTTTTTTTTGTTTCGCAAAACTTTCTGAGTGTCCCACGTATAAGAGTGTGTGGGGTGTGTGTGGGGTGTGTGTGGGGGGTGTGTGTGTGCGTGTGAACTGTTACATATACTTTATATTATATACACATACTTACATAACCATATTATTACATACATGATTATTATAAATAATAAATAAATATGGTGGCTCGAAGGTTTGCTGGTTGCACAGCACCAGTTAAAATAACAATATTCAAGGCATACTGTCAAACATTTTACACCAGCAGCCTTTGGACTAATCATACCCAAAAAGCACCCAACACCTTGCGCATCCAATACAACAATTCCTTCAGGGTGTTGTTGAGGCTTCCACCTTACTGTAGTGCCTCAGGTATGTTCGCTGATGCACATACTAATGATTCCTTAGCGATAATGCGTGAGAAAGTTGCCTCAGTAATACGCAGAGTGAGTGGAAGCACGAACAGCATCCTGCAGGTATTTGGAGAGAGGCTGGATGGGCCTACATTGGGAAGGTTAGTCAAGCTTTTTTTTATTATTAATGTGAAACAACTCCAAATAAAATATGGAGTTACACGAATTTAACAATGAACAACATTTGTAAAACCATCGATCTATATGTACTTCGTGCTAGATTACGCGATCCGAACACGTGATTCACTGTATTCAACTGAACTGTACTGCAGTCAGTACAACATATTATGTATGTCGATATATAAAACCTAGTTTTTTATTATATTTTGGGATACCGAGTCACCATAATGTTGTGAACTTCATGATAATTCAAATCTAATAATAACTTTTGCGTGAGTTTGGATGGTAATTTTAATCTTTAATCATGTATGACGATTAAACATTTTTTTAAAGGTAATGCATCTACAGAATGCATTCAAAGTTATATGTTTTAGTGGAAAGAAAAATTCGACCACCACGATTTGAACTTGCAATTTCCTTTTATGAAAAAAAAATATAACTGTGGAGTTCACACTGCATGTGCTAATGCAATAAACAATAAAAAAAAATTATAATGCTGTCAGTTGACCATTATTTAATTAACTCAAAACAACTCGCTAACTAACTCGCTTTTAGTGTTGCATAAAAATACTATCGATCCAACAAAACTATCGATAGTATCAAACTATTGTTACGATACTATCGATTGTTGAAAATCATGCAATACTACCGAACTATCGTGCTATGGTTTAGATAGTATTTATGTATAAGATTATAAGAAATTGTTAAGAAGGTACACCCTAACAGTGTGGTGTGTACCAATACAGAAGCTAGGAAAATAATCTTTCTAAAAAGAAAAATTCAATGTAAATATGACGTCAATTAACACCGATATTTATATTGCAATACAATCTAAACGATAGCACGATAGTATCGATAGTATCGATACTATCGATAGTATTGCACGATTTCGAACAATCGATACTATCGATAGTATTGTTGGATACCTTCCAATCGATAGGCCTATCGATAGTATGAATGATTTAGGGTTTGTAGATAATATCGATAGATAATCGATAGTCTATCGATTGTTAGGCAACACTACTCGCTTTCAGTCATGTCTGTCTGTTCGATACAAATTATGAAATCGATTTTAAACTAACTTCCCGATGAGCTAGAGACTTGAAACTTTAAACATAGCTCAGAACTGGATGACAATGCAATATTAACTCGCTTTCTTTTTAAAAACGTGGTTTAAAAAAAAAAAAATTTTATTAAACTTGCTTATTACCAACTATCAGTAACCAGCACTGATGTGCTGACTGACTTACTCCAGATATCTTAACTTACCGTAAAAATAAAAGAAATCACTAATAATTGCCCTGCCGAACGAAGATTCGGCCCGTACAATCAATGAAAAAAGTGTTCGCTGCTCTCATTTCGCGACGTCTATTTCACTGACGTGTAAATAAATCACCGCCATCTTTGGCTATAATGACGCGATTTTTTGAGACACTCCGTGGTGCAATCTCAATTAGTGCGATGTGTTTCCTCGTTAAAATCGGCAACCGACTTGCAGTGTACAGGCGAATACAGTTGTTTGGCTGTATGTGATTTGTGTGCGAATATTTTGCACGGAATGTCTTAAGGGTGTTTTCTGTTGCCGTTTTGCGCATTTTTGTGTGATTTCGGAAGGATAACGTATGTAAGTTGGAGCTTGAATTAATGTATTTCATTTGCCTTAGCGTAGCAGTATTTTTTTTATGGAAACGACAATGTTTATACAAAATACATGTTGAGATTTTCATGGGATTATTTAAATATTATTTTCAAACCGAACAATAATATTGTTAAATATGGTTTAAGGTGAGGTATCACATTGATAATATTTTGTTTGTTTATACATAATATATAATTACTTGATATCCTGATTGACTGACTGTCTGACTAACTGATTCATCAACGCAGAGCCTAAACCGCAAATTTTGACAGTAGATACCTTTCATAACGTAGGCATCTACTAAGGAAGGATTTTTAGAAATTCCACCCCTAAGGGGATAAAATAAGGGTTGAAAGTTTGTATGAAAATCCGTCATTTTTGAAGTCAGATATATTAGAACCCTAAAAAACGGTATTTGGCTTTTTGTTTTTAAAATTAGAAAATACATAATTGTAAAATCAACCCTTAAGGGGGTAAAATAGGTGGGCATAGTTTGTATTAAATATCGTGGGCGCAACGGCAAAGGTTTTTGATGAAAAAAAATTGGTGCTGTGACGCACACACAGCTAGTAATTAATATACATGAGTGAACGGCGAGCGTTACCGGGATGCCTTTATTGTTGACGTTCAGTAAGCGCTTGCTGCCTTTGTAACTAAACGAGGTCGTTAATTGCTATTTCAGCCGAGACTTGTACAGTACTTTTCTCTCATTTGCGTGAAAACAATAACATAACATAACATAACCAGCCCATTACTGTCCTACTGCTGGGCACGGGCCTCTTCTTAGTACGAGAAGGCTAACTTTCATTCGCGCCAATTCATCCGAGCGTGGTCCAAGTTCTATTGTCAAACTTTGATGAAAAAACTGCGCATTAAGCCTTTAAAACAATAAATATCGTGTATCTAAAAACACCTATTTTATGTGTGTGTACCTATAAAAACTCGCTAGCATAATTTAAAAAAAACATTGTCCAGCAATTTCTATTGTTGTTGTATTGGAAATTGCTGACGTGTTATTTTGCTGCGTACGGAAATGAGCCGATTGTTGTAATCTTTTTTTTAATAATGAAGCGATTTCCGAGCAAGTGGGAGAATTTTTTTGTTATGCTCAGAACACCACTGATATTTATATAATCACTGTCAGAAATACACTTTTATTTCTATACTCTGTATTTACAGCTGCAAGAAAAAACAGCTCTAGATATTTTACTCCGCAATGCCTTATCTGATTAAATGTTCTGACATCGCCTCATCAAAATTAATCACTTCTGTCTCCACCAGTACTGTTCAATAGCACAAAACTGCCATTATCAAGCTAACGAGGTACATTTCTTTCGTGCCAGGTAAACACCCGGCTATATCGGGAAATGGTCGGACATTGCGAAAAAATTTGATTTGTTACTTCGCTCGACATGTCTTCAATTAAATTGAGTGACAAAAATCATGTCGAAATTATTTATTTGCATTTCAAAAAATACAATTTCGTCCTTATTGTATGAGTTTTAAGGTTGTTTATAGTTTTTGTGAGATGTAAAAGGTTGGTGTGACAATAAGAACGGAAAGGTTTAATAATATCAATTAAATCAGTTAAGGCTTTATTGTGTTGGACCAATTTGAGTGGTTGTACTGTTATGTTTACAAATTAACGTTGTCTGTATTTATTGTTTTTAAGCGACGACTGGATTATGGCTTGCTGTAGGCTGTAATTATGTGCTATAATTGTCTCCAGTACTTTAATTGTCAATCAGACACAATTTGGGGCCTTGGCTATTTATGTCTTAAAAAACAAATCTGTTCATGAATTGTATCAGTCTAAATTTTTTTAAATCATAAACGGTTTTGAAGCGAAGCTTCTATAGCATGGTTGCGCACTCGGCCGCCAAGAAGTAAACCGAGAAAAACATCACCGTTAACTTCTCCCTACTATTAGCGCGCAGCTACACTAATGCTACTCTCGAACACACAGCTCTGCGCGCGCACGTTCTATCTAGTGATGCCGCTCGATAGGCGACTATTGATAGAATATCGATAGTCTAGTATAGTAATATAGTATAACGGGCTGGTTTCCGCAACTCCACGTCTAATCGTGTAATTTTCATACGGATTTTGCTTAGGTACTTTATCGACAGTCTATCGATAGTCCAGTAATAGTGCGAATATTGATAGAACTGTCGATACTAATGATAGTATCTATAGCGCAGAATGTGATAATACTATTGATAATTTGCAATACTATCGATAGCATCGCACGTCGATAGTGGAAACGCAATCGATTGCATCGATACTGTTGTCATTTTAGAAGAGTTAAATATCGATACTATCGATAGTAACGATTATTTTAAACTATCGATAGATGCCTATTGTGCAGAAGTTCTGTCTACATCACCTACGTATTGAGAAAACGTTGCAACACACACTGGTCAAAGATTTTCTTCTTGAGAGTCTGCGGTATTATGGACGAGAAGATACTGCGTAGCTTCCTGAATGCTGCCTAACCAAGTCGAATTTGTCAATTTGACCTTTCTCGAAGATGGACCTACCTAACTGGACAGCTTCAAATACATATAATTCCTTCAAACATCAAGTGCAAATAGAAGCGTTTTCCTAGAACTCATTTGCCTAATCATAAAGGAAACAGTAGTTCACAGTAGCCGCACAATAATACACCTGAATATTCAAACTAAGGATATGCAATTAACATAAATTAAGTCATATTTTCATAAGGATTAAGTTCAAATTTGAATAATCCCAAAATGAAATCAGCCCAGTGAGTCCACTCATGAATAATTATGGACAAAAATTCATGGGAAATAAAAATTTCAAGAAATGCTCAGAGTAGTTGTTCATGAATATTTAGCGTGTCTGTTTGCTTGTAAACACTGTTTGTCTGTTTGTCATGTTGTGTTTTGTGAAATTTGAATATTTTCGACTTTTTATTTTGTTTGGTGCAGGTGAGCTTTTTTTTTTTCGAAATTTATCACGTGTTGAGCAGTTTGTGTGTTTTCTGGTGTGAAAAGTGAAATTGGGTTAAATGTTGCTTTGGTTTTATTGAATATTTAATACTATATTTCATGCGGTATAGCAAGGCAATAGCGGACATTGACCCCTCCTTGCATTCAGTATTCTTGTATCAATTATTTCAGGCAACAACGTTTGAAATTATTATCACTGGCGTATCGCGGTAGTGGCCACGTCTACAGCAAAGTCGCATAGGAACAGTAGGAAGTTGCATAGGAACTGTCAATACAAGAGTCCTATCAATATAGATGATAGATTTTATGAGTAACAACTCGGGCCAATGTCCTCTATTGCAATGTTATTCTGCACAAACAACATTTACACCCCTATTTTATAATTACTTACTACTATTATTTGTTCTATGTAATTACCAAAAAAACTTTAAGGATAGTCTCTGCTCATCATTACAAACTACTTTTACTATGGGATCAACCCAGAAATCGTGAAAATAAAATCAGCTGATCCCTACATTTTGTCGATTTATGTGAACGCAAATAATAGTGATCAGCTAATATTTTTTTCCTTGTCCTATAGTAAACATAACATAACATCACGCCTGTATTTCCCCGAAGGGGTAGGTAAAGGTGTAATATAGTACACCCACATTTTGCCAGTTATGTTATGTCCTATAGTAAAAGTTGTTCTCAATAATGAGCAGACTAGCCTTAAAGATTTTTTGGTAATTACAAAATATATCGTATATTGTATATTATTATCGTACCCCATCGCACCCCGAGATCTAAACTGTAGTAAATAAATAAAAAATCTTATTCAGAAATGCGGAAAACTAATTCTCATGTCTATTTTTATATGCGTTCGGCGTTTCTAGTAGGTATACTTTTATTTCCGGTAGGTAGGTAGGTGTACTTTTTGGTCCGTGTGGTGCCGGACTTAAAGAATAGCACCACCCTTATCTCTTCTCATGGGTGTCGTAAAAGGCGACTAAGGGATTCACCAGAGGATGGGCAGCAGCGTTCTCTGAGTATTTAACCAACCAACTGCGATCGCCAACCCGCCTGCCAAGCGTGGCGATTATGGCATATCCCCCCCTTAATTGGGGGGGGGGGTTATGTCCAGTAGTGGACGTCTTTCGGCTGTAATGATGATGATACTTTTATTTATGCAATACAAGTGCAATACAATATAAAAGGGGTGAAAAGTTTGCATGCCGTAAGGTAGAATGTACTGGGACTTATTTATGTGTTTTCAATTTATGTATCTACCTACATTGTACGCAAATAAAGACGATTTGATTTGATTTTGATTTGATTTGATTTAAAAAAAATCTGTTTTGTGGTTTTATGCACCTTATTTTTTTTCAGTATTTGCACAAATCATTAACTGAAAAATTATAGTTTAAAACAGTTTTGAACTAGGGGTGCGAATATGGCAAAGTCTTGTACCAATGAGTAGAATACTCAACATGCTGTATAATATTGTGTACGATTTTTATGTGTTCTCCTCAGTTGTGATAGTTTTTTTGTATGTCTTCTATGGTCAGATTCCAGTCTCGTTGATGTGATGAAGGTTTATTAAAATAAAATAAAACTACGGGACTTATAAAGGCACTCGCTTTTTATTATTATTTTCTCTCAAATATATTAAAATTTACTTATAAACGTAAAAAATGTAAACACATAGTTTAAAAAATATCGTATCACACTGATAACAACAATTATGTTTCAAAATTGATAACTTAGTCAGTACTGCAGGCTTACTTATTTTTTTTATTTTTTTTTTAAATAAAATTGAAGCAAAAAGTTTCGAAAAATATTTACTCTATGGTGAGATATTTTGTTTGATCTAATATTTTTATTACTTGTTTTAAGTTTTGCTTAAGTATGCCTGCTACTTGTACTTTAATAAACAACGTTTTACTATTAACTATTTTGGCCAAAGGAATTTAAACATCAAATTTTTTCTATTCTCTAATTTATTTACAAAAATTGTGACGTTTTCAGGACTTAACTCACATAAATAGATAGATAGAATGGTTGTTATCACAATATTACTTGCGATTCATGCGTGGCAACTTTCGGACAAACCACGCTTCCCATGTTGACGTTATTAATTTTTAAAAATTAATTTTAATCAAATTTACTTTGCTCAATAAGGCATTTCTGCGGGTTTTTGTTACAGTATTTACAGATACAAGTCATAAGGCGTACTGAGAAAGGTTTTGAAATGCCCTGCACTTTGGTGCAGTGTTGGCACGCGCGCCCCATTCTTTTCCATTCTATCTATATATTTCTGTGACTACACTCATTACTGTCCAAGTAATATTTTCATGGCACCATTTTTTGTTAAGTACATTTGTTCCCTTTGTCTTGAAATTTATTATGCATTTTTTTTTATTATTAATATTCATTACGTATTAAATATCCCAACTTCAATAGAAGTTCTTTTATTGGTTTTTACAAAAAACATGTTTTATAAAACGTGTATCAGAATACGTGAGCATATTTGAAGCCCCATTCAGTGAGTGCTATTGAACAACTATTACTACGGTATCATCCATGAAAAAGCAAAAAAAACAGTTGATCCCTACAATAATGTTCCCTTAAATGGACAAAATGGAAGGATCAGATTATTCCGTAGTAAAAAATTGTTCGGTAGCACTCACTGAATGAGCTCGTCAAATATGATCAAGCATTGCTGAAACAGGTTGTAAAATCATTTGCTTGAAAATCGCTTCAAAAGAATTGAGCACAAACAGGCACCAGAAAATTTAAAAATCCTAACTATTCATAAGTACTGGAATGAAAATGAGCATTGGAATGTTTCATTTTCTTAAAAAAAATCTTCAACAAAATAAAAAGTAACAAAATAATAATAACACAAGCATATGAAAATAAAAATTACACTAGAACTAAAAACTAAAACCCTAAAACTTACTTACAAAAAAATAAAAAATGACTCAATACAAACTGGCCTAAAACTAAAGAAATAAATACTTAATTATAAGTACATAAAACAAAACCTAAATTTTTACAAGACTCTTATTTTGTACATAAAAATTTTGAGCTTCATTTTAACTGGCCTTTAATCCCATAAGACATTAACTAAAAATGGTAAAACATACACTGGCACTTTCTATAGCTTAGTGTGTTTAGACATAGCGCTTTATGGCAGACGAAAAATTACTGCTTTTTTCTTAAAAACCATTTTAATATAAATTTCATATCTGTGGTTCCCAAATAAAAAAAACAGATTTCAATTCCCTAAGGTCTGTATTACAGAACGTTCCTCAAGTACAATTTGATCTCCAATCACCTGATCACTACTTAAGGACAGAATCATTACTTGAGCATCGGTCTTATTCCAATACGGTAATTATAAACTTCAATTCAACAATATAGCACACGAATTTAACCTGAAATAGTAAAGAAATCTCTACTCAAGCGTAGTCTCGACCACACTTGAGTGATTACAGATCAAATCTCTGCTCAAATACCTAAACAGGCGACAGTATAAAATAAAGCTAAACTCAGCTGAACTGTGATCAATGAATTTATGCTTGAGGAATGTTCTAAAATTAAATCCTAACTCAATTATTTTTTGTTAAAAAGTTTTTATTTCATACTTTTTAGTTGATAATTGCGAGGGTTGATTCATAAATGTTTATATAACCAGTTTGAGAATATATTTTTTATTAACCTTTGCCATCCCACTGCTGGATCAAGTATCGTTCATGTTCTTCCAAACCTCCAATCACTATCGTGAAAAAAAACACGCATATCGGCCAAGAATTCACAGAAAAACGTACCAATGAGCAGATCATCTAGATAGGCGAAGCTAAAATAAACTGATTTATTGAAGCTGGTTAAAAAACTGCTCAACTTAAGTCAATAACATTTATACGGGCCACCGCGCGGGTTTCTTCTACCAAATAAAAAAACAACCACGTAAATCGGCCCATAAAACTCGGAGTAATCGGAGTACAAAGATGAAAAAAAAAAAAAAACCGCGGAATACATAACCTCCTCCTTTTTTGAAGTCGGTTAAAAATAGTTTTAAACAGTGATCAAAGCTTGAGGAACGTTCTGTTATACGGGCCTGATACTCAAACGAGAGATACTATGGGTGTAAATGAGTTTTCCTGTTTAATATGGCTTATAATCTTGGCTATGCCTAGAACACAATTCGAAAAAACATTGATAAACACCTATCTTTAAATAGATTACAACATCAATGCCATTCCTCACAATTTCTTCTACTGTACTTTGCTTTACTACCTACAACTAAAAGTCCATGACTTGAATTAAAAACTAAATAAACGCTAATTATGGTAAATAAGATCAGGTAATCAAGAAGAAAGGAATGTAATCAGCTAAATACTGTATGGCGTGAAAGAGTATTAACAAGAATACTAAAATATTATTTACATATAAATAGAAAACCGTATCTGTACTAAATTGTACAAGAAATACTAAAAGTTCAACCAGTCATAGGCACTTCTTCCGATCGTTTCGGTACAAGCGAGAGATCTAAAGGATTCTTCATGATTTCTTTACTGTTATCTTCGCTCAAATCAATTGACAATTCTGGTTCTGAATCACTAACTTCGTCGTCCTTTGGACTTCTAAATATCATGGCAGTTGACTTTATGGATAGATCTATGGGTTGGTCTTGGTCTATGGCTACTCCTGCAACTGCTGGTGAATGGAGAAGCAAGTCTCCGCCATTTCGGTTCTGCCAAGTCGTCAGCCCTGGTGGTGCTGCTCTCATAGTTTGTAGTTGAGTGGGTAAGTATGGAGCGCTTCTTGGCGAGAAGCTTGGTGGCGCTGATACGGTTCCGAAAGGTGATGGTGGCATCGTAGGCTTCCGTTTTCTGTCTTTGCTTTGATTCCTAATTGCTTGTAACCGTACATCTTTATCGCTGCAGGGAGAGGACGCTGGTCTGAAGATACTGAGTCCACTTGTACTTCTAGAACTATTATCGTCTTCAGGATCAGCTGATGATGCCCCTGAATCAGACGGTGACACGCTTTGTCTCATCACGTCTTCGGTAAAAGGACTCTTTTCTGAGTTTTTATAATATTCTGCTAATGCTGCTGCTGGGAGTAGATTGGTTGGAAGATATGATGGGTTCATAGATGAATTAAAAGTAGGCGGTGATTTACTGGTTTGCATGTGATGTATATGTTGTTGTTGTTGCTCTTGGAGTAGGCAGTGGATCTTGAACCAGTTCGACCTTCTCCCATATCTTGAGCCTGACTTCGACATGCCGACTAGGAGACATTTTCGTAGCCTGCAGGCTTTGCAGGCTGTTCTATTCTTCTTGTTGATCACACACTCCCCGTTGTTCTTGCACTCCGATATCGAGGACAGGTTGTTGTAAGTCCGCCCGAAGAACGACTGCAATAAAAGAAAACATAATTTTAATTATCGAAGCTCGTTAAGATCATATTGATAGTCATTTAAGAGAATATGATATCATCATCATCATCCTCCGAGCCTTTTCCCAATTATATTGGGGTCGGCTTCCAGTCTAGCCAGATGCGGCTGAACATCAGTATTTTACACGGAGCGACTGCCATCAGACCCCCGCAACCCAGTTACTGGGTAATACCGACATTCGGAGGTTAGACCAGTTGTCAGACTTTCAGGCTTCTGACTACCTGTAACGACTGCCATAGATATTCGTATGACAACCGGGACCGACAGCTTAACGTGCTCTTCGAGGCACGGAGGGGTCACGATGTGTAACGAAACGGTCACCCATCCACAGACTGACCGCGGCAAGTGCAGCTTAACCTTGCAGATCGTACAATCCGCGCAGTCGTTGCTTCGCTACGAGCCCCTCTGAATATGATATATATGCAAAAAATGGAAATTAAAAAGGTCATTCGATTTTCTCGAGAAAACGACAACGCCAATTTCGGCAAACACGACCGCATTAATTTAGTTCAAAATATCGACAGACTTCCGTCGGCATCGCATAAGAAATAACAATTTATAAGCGATACAGTTAAAACGAATCATCCGTGGGCCCATTCAATTCGGTCCGACCCTGCACGGAATTAAAAATTACATTTTTCAAAAAGTCATCATAAAGAGCAGTGCGAGGCGTATTAAAATCTGGGTCAACGCGAATAAGGTTGTATTTCACACTTAATATTACAGAAGTGAGCATCGCTACGGGTACTGTTGCGTCTTGCGACGTAAGTAATGGGGGTCTTTTGCGAATTTTTTGTAAATAAATTTGAAGTTACCCCGCTGCGAGCGGTCTCGGATCTCTTCTTACTCAATTAAACTCGTACAAAAGCGTAAAATATGTGATTGTGCTACAGTTTCACTCTGCGCCGCCGCGTGGTTGGTGCACTTTCAGCAGTAAATAACGATGTGCCTCATTATTTTGGATTATAACAATATTTTGGAATGCAATATGTGATTATTGGTACGCATATTGTGTGCATTATCCTCGCTTGTGAGAATTTGAATTTTAATATAAAAAGTTAACTTTCTAAGTAGGCTCAACGAAAATTATGGGTTTTAATTAAAAACAGTGGAAAATTATTATTTGCTCTGTAAAAAGAGTTTAACCCAAAAGAATTAAACAAGAATTTTAAATGTGTGCCTCTGATAAAATAAAAGGCAAGGTCGAAACAAATTACATTAATCAAGATGTCATAGAAACTGTAACAAGACATTTTCGACACCCAAAGATAAACATTTATGGCTAGCAAAACCGGTATTCTTGAGATTATTCATACAAAACATTTTGGGTACACACGTATTCCACCTTAGCCAAATAGTAACGTAATAAGCAGTAGCATTGTTAGTCACGGTTGCGCACTGTGCCCTTTTTGACTTGGCCGGGAGTGTAGCGGGTAAATTGAGGTAATTTCGCGAACGAATGTATGTGAGTCACTAGATTAGAAATTTCAGATAACTCTGTCTTCCTTATGGGCGAGCCGCGTTACAGATCATGCTCTCTAATTGAGCCTCGTTGCGTACAGTACGTGAGGTGATTCTCTTTAGTTATTATGCGAAATAATCTTTTAATAATGGGCACTGTCCATTTTTCATAAAATAATTGGAGTCTGTGTTGGAGGAAATAATTTTTGTCTGTAGGTACATTTTCTTCTGGATTACCCATAGAGTAATTAAAAAAGTGGATAAAATCCGTAACGCGATATCCGGATACGAACCGGAGTGACCGACATAGCTTGTAGGATCAGTAAGCTGAAGTGGCAGTGGGCTGGCCATGTCTGTCGAAGGACCGATGGCCGTTGGAGCAGACGAGTCCTTGAGTGGAGACCGCGAATTGGCAAACGCAGCGTGGGGCACCACCCTGCCAGTTGGACCGACGACGACCTGAAGAACGTGCCTGGGGGGGACTGGATGCGGAAGGCAGAGGTCCGAGTGTTGTGCCGCAACTTGGGAGAGGCTTGTGGCTATGTCCAGCGGTGGACTGCAATACTCTCCAAGGATAGCTCGCTCCATAGCTTGCTGAGAGACTTTGAATTTGTGGACTAGCCCAACTGTCAGTGTCCACGTCTCGTAACCGTAAGTCATGACGGGCAGGGCGCACTGGTTGAAGACAAGCTTCAAACTTCAAACAAAAAAAACAGTCTTCAGTCTTCAAACAATGCGGTATAGGCGACGAGAAGGCTAGGAGCTCTACTACTACTAAAAAATAAACGACTAACGCCTAAGGATCCACTAGTATCTTAAAAACATCCCAACACTATTATAAAGCTGGCACAAATAGTCCCTAATACGGTATTAACACAAGCTCAAAATGGCGATAGAAAGCATCATAAAACCTACACATCGATTATAAATTCGAAAAAGATCATAAGTTTTGTAGTGGTGCCATCTGTCACATTAGTCTTGAGCTACTAGAGCGATTTACATAATATCGTAAAGCAATGTCATCGATCTATAATAATCGTTTTGTAACACTTGGAGGTCTGCTTAGCCCCGAAGGAATTGTGAGCGTAAATGTGTTTGTGTGTTAGATTGATTTGCAAGTCCGCAAATGAGACTAATATTTCATAGAATTTAAAATAAAATACGATATAAATTTTGTAAAAAATAAATACATGTAATAAAATAAAAAGTAATAATAAAAATCCCTTCATTTAATACCTTTCCTATTCAATAAACACATCCATGTAATGTAAAACATTTATAAAAACAAAAACAAAAACACGCCATTTAAATTAAGTTGGTTCGTTTATTGGCTCCACACTATAATATATATATATATTAGGCCTTAGTAAACACTCTAATGCAACGCGACCTACCCGCTCCGCTCATTCACAACTCCACTGCTCCTTGTGTAAAACTACCTACTTCTGTTTTGTTTTGCTACCAAAAATATTAGATATTTAGATAAGTATCAATGTCATATGTTTTCAAGCAAAGTCAATGCAATGCATACCTCCTTTATTTTTTGAGCTACGCTTAATGGCATATTGTTTACTTTTATGTTTTCTCTGTAAGTGAATTTGTAATTCTTTTGAGAAAATAAAGATCTTTAACCGTAATTTTTACATAATGTGATTGATACGCAGTAGCCCGAGAAATTTAAATGTCTTACGTATTTTTTTGCATATTGTAATTTGTAATGTTTTCTGTATTATTCAGTAGATATTATTGTGATTATTACCACCTATTATTTTCCGATAAACACTGGTTTATTGTACTCATCAGAATGAACAACGTTTACTATAGTAAACTACCGTTACTAACGTTTACTGTAGTAGTAGTAGTAGTATAGTATACTATAGGATAGGACGTGGATAGGACCAACACCCCGCTGGCCAAAAAACCTCCACGTGTGTCTGACGGCTGCTTGTCCCTCTGGACACGTCTGGAGGGAACGGCAGTTGTTAGGCCGATGCATCCTGGGTACGGGCAATAGAATCCTTTCGAGGGTTTAACCTTCGGGGGATATTATTGCCTGTGGCGAATATTCTGGTACGGGAGGGGCCCCATGTGGGTCAACGCGGAGTTGCTCCACGTGTCCCTCTGACGTCAGCAGAGGGCACAGTGGAGGAGTAGGGGCGGGCCCGGTGAGCACTCACCCAGCCACTGGGCAGGCAGCGGGGGGACTGTCCTTCCCTGCCCCCGTCGATCTCGTAACCCCAGGAGTGCCCGCTGAGTAGTGTTCTCGCGCCTCTTGGGACCGAGGGTCTTGGCTTCACCGCCCGGACCGCGAGGAAGAAAACCTCTATAAAAAATTACGCGAGGATGGGGCCTGCGAGTAGCAGACTCGGGGTAGTCTGCTACCCGACCAGCAGCTGGCGTAGCTAGTGTAGTTGGCGCAGCTGGCGTAGCTGGTAAAGGCCCTTGAGGTGATGTGGCGTGCAGTGTTCCGTGTGCGCTGCCTAGGAGGGTGCGGCCAACGTTAGGCTGCACAGGGAGAAGGGGCTCGCCTGCTTGAGGCAAGCCAAGACCTGTCGGGGGTGGTTGTGTAAATACTCACGGGTTCCCACGCCCCCGGCTAATGTAGTTGAAGGAACACCGTGTTGGTTTTAGTCGGTAAGAGTCCGACACTGGCTCCGCCTACCCCGGGCGGAGTGCGTCCATGAGAATTTCCCCACGGCAAAAAAAAAAGGACCAACACTGAAATCGCGACTCATGTAAACACAAATGTTGGGAACAGCAAATTTTTTTCGCGATTTCGGATTTGTAGACATGCATTCATTTATACATTTTTAAACCCAATCAATAAAGAAATTACAATGCACCAACTCTGACATAAGTCTATGCACCCATAAGTAAACCCCGGATAATTCCAAGAATTTCAAATCAAACTACAATAACATTGACTTTAATGGTGCACGACCGTAATTTATGGCCGGCCACACATTCGTCAGTGCGCAGATTAAACTGGGCAGTATGCAAATGGGTTGTTAAATCACCAAATTGAGTAATCTTCGTGATTTATGTACGATTACTTACAGTATAAAATTTGTAGTGGACAGTTTTAATGAGTTAGTGAATCAGTTTTATTTATTTATTTACGAGCTTTTACTCGCGGCTTTGCTCCCTTAGTTTTCTATCCCGCTTGAACCGTGCATTTTTCCAGGATAAAAAGTATATACGGATGTCGATCTGTTGCTCTGTTACTGTATGAAAGAGGAACAAACCAACAAACTGACCGTACCGTCTTGCGGTACCATTTAGGTAACAGCCTAGGTGGTATTAAAGTTGTTATGGGCAAAGGTAACCGCTTAACATCAGGTGGGCCTTTAGCTCGTTTCGCCATCCTATATTATAAAAAAAATTAAAATTAAAACAATTTCGCAATGGTACACCCTGTATGCAAAGTGGAGATGACAATACGACATTAAATAAAACCACGTATGAAATCCAGTTAATAGTTTAAAGGAAATTATTATAATTTTATTACTTTTGGATGTAGGACCATTTTTCTGGTATCTCCAGATATATAGATAGATAGATAGAGATAGAGTATACTTTATTGTTTGCACACCATAAAAATAAAAACAAAGTTATAACAAACATGAGCAAAGTCCTAACAATTGGCGGTCTTATCGCTTAAAGCAATTTCTTCCAGACTTTTGGATGGACTTGAAATGTACAAGAAAATATAACAGGTAGTAGGCGGTGTACATCTATATCTTTAGGTGAAAGACCTGTGCGATCCATATGATTTGAAATAATTTTTATTTTTTTATTAATAATAAAATTCAGATCTGATATCCAATGGCGATATATTAATATGTCAAAGTAAACCAGTACGAATTTGCCTTACCCTTTGGAGAATACAGGCGTCCATAGCATTTTTATTTTTAACTCTAGTTATGAATATCATCATAATCGTTGTGTTGAACATAGGCCTCCCCCAAGCATCGTCACAACGACCGGTCCTGCGCATCCTGCATCTAGCGGATTCCCGCGACTTTCACCAGGTCGTCGGTCCGCCTTGTGGGGGGCATACTCACACTGCGCTTTCAAGTACGCGGTCACCACTCCAGCTCCCCTAGCCAAGTTGACGCTTAACGAATGACTTTTTCATCGAGATATGGCATTCCTATACGTTTTGATTGTTTTCTATTAGCGTTGACGATTATAGATTGTCAACTTGGCTAGGGGAGGCAGAAGTTATGAATATATTGGAACAATATAAATTTCTTACGTAACGATGTACATTAAAAAAAGATAAAAAAAAAACTAAAACGTATTGCTGAATGTGCTATAGTTTATATTTTATACTGTCAATGCGCGATTCTTAAGTCTTTGTTTATATTGACGAGAGAGAATTGAAATGTCTCAATGACACTGTAAAATTGTTTTTATATTATGTTCTTATTGAAATTGTCAAGGTGTTTATTGAAAATGTTTATAAAAGGATGTCAATAAAATTAATAGCCTATCAAAAACGTTTTGTGTATACGTAATAAGTTTTGGTGAGGGAATGTGGGAAATATCATTTGGTCGGAAAGTTTTTTTTTATGAGATATAGATCTGCTCTTGAGTCTTGACCGCAATCTAGATAGCTTTGTCAAGATGTGGTCGATGATGGAGCGAGAAAACCTATTAGGTGCCGATTCACTCCAGCTTTAAAGGCGTGATATAAGTGCCCGGCAATACGGATGCAGGCAGTGAATTTCACAACTAGGCTGTGCGCGTTATGAAAGAGTTCTCAAAGCGCTTGGTCCAGATAGTAGGAATTTCTACAAATTCGTATGATATCCTGCAGTGCGTCTTGTAGTCCGATGAAAGAAAGGAGACGACGGAATAAGCTTATGGAGCTCTTGCGCGCACTCTACATTCATCATCTTTTTTCATTAATAGATTGCCTTGAAACATATTTTTACTATAAATAATAATAAGTGTGTGCGCAAACACAGGTGTACTCTATTCCCTCACTCTCATAATCCAGTGGGACGGCAATCCGACACGACCGGAGAGAGATCAGGCGCAGGACCGACGGCTTTACGTGCTCTCCGAGGTACGGGGGTTGCAATGCCAAGGCGCCAACTTCCTAACTCTGGGCAATAACTCTAGTAATAACTGAGAAATGTTCTTGACATAAAAATCTCGATAAATTTTTTGCCCGACCTGGGAACCAACCGAACCCATGCTTTAGCAGTTACGCTTGTAACCATTATGACTACATCAACGAGGCAGTTACTATTATGTAGTTGTTATGAGGTGCATTTAAAGAGCCTCCTCGAGTGACGATATCTAATTGATCGTCCGGCGCACCTTGGGCACCATCTAGTCCCAAACTAAGCAGAGCTTGTGCTATGGGTATTAGTAAATACTTTTTTTTTGTAAATACATACTTAACATACATAACATACATAAGAAACTACCAGACCAACACAAACACTCATGTTCATCACACAAATATTTGTGGCCTGTGGGAATCGAACCCACTACCTTGTGATCAGCAGTCCGACACTCGAACCACTAGACCACAGAGGTCGTCAATGAGTTATTATCATATGTAGCTCATGTCGACACGACAGAAAAAGACTGTTAGTTGGGTAACAAATTTGGACACCATAAAACTTATCGATGCTTATAGATAAACAATTGCGTATGCTTAATTAAAAAAATTCTTCAATAGACAAGACTGAATAGATAGACATACTGCAGAAGTATAATTGCATACAACGCCCAATATCGAGCGAACAAACTAAAAGTTAAATTTGCAGTTTATTGTTGCAGTTGATAAATTTTAATGACAGTTTGCGGCTACAGAGGATTCTTAAGGAGCTTACAGCACCTAAAAAGTCCGGCGTTAGCGGTCTCTGTCGGTTTGTATAGAACTGAGAGAGAGGCAGCGAGAGGTGGAGTATCTATCGGGTGCGCTTCTCGACTTGAATGAAAATTATCATTTTTTTTTAAATAAAAAACTAACCTTCTTTGAAAAGAAGAAACAACCAAGTTTTTTTCGAATGAAGTTCCTTATTGGGGCTTGCGGTAGATGTGATTCGAGAGAAAATTTAACATCACGTCAGATTTTAACTATTAAGGCGGAGCTAAGTGACGCCCCCATCAGTAAAAAAAGAATTACTCACTGTCTACGTAATTTAACGAAAATTCGATTTTACCAATTTAAGTAAAGCTACTGTATTTTAAGCAAAACTACACTCGGGATCAATGAATCCGGGTCACCAAAATATATCTTAATATCTCAAAAACTAAGATAGAAACTTTTTTAAACAAAAAGTATTTTATAGACTATTTAATACTACTTTAAAAAGTTATTAGAGTAATAATAAATAGTCTATAAAATACTTTTAATTCGAATAAGCTAGTAGTAGCTAGTATTCTTAGTTTCTAAGATATTACAGTTTATGTTGGTGACGCGGATTCATTGATCTCGAGTGTATTAACTCTGTAAAATATAGTTCGCTGTAGTTATATATAGAAAAAGTGCGCTTATAGACAACAACACAACTTCTTGGCATCAACTACTAGGAATTTTGTTCTTGTAGCGCACCATAGAGTGAGCCTTCTGTTACTTTCTTCTATGTACAATTTAATAAGTTCCTAGTTAGCATCTTATTTACGATAGTGTATTTGAACCATATCTGGTTTAATCGATGAGGTGTATGGGTTTCTCACTGTAAAAAATTGTCGGCACTCTGAATATATTGTGTCTGGTAGTAATGCTTCTACATTAATGAGCGAAGATGGAAATCTAAGTATATTTTTACGGTGATTAGCCTTAGCGGGACTTCGATGTGGTAACCTACTAGTTGTGGAGGAGTAAAGAAATTTAACTGGTAACAAGTGATCAGAGTATTTCCATAGTTACTCCGCTTGCTGAAAATACACGCTGAAATTCGTCATTATGAACAACTTTTAGTATGGGACTAACCCTGAAATCGCGAAAAAAAAAAACAGGTGGTCCCTACATTTAATTGATTTAAGTGAACACAAACGTAGGGACCACCTGATTTTTTTTTCGCGATTTCAGGGTTGGTCCCATACTAAAAGTTGTTCATAATGATGAGTAAAATGACCCCTTTTCGGGATTTAAGTGACTCGTAAGGTTAAAGATGTACGTGATTTGTGTTATGTTACTATTATTAGTTATCATGAGATATTTAACTACTTCGTTTTTTGACTGCCTCTTTGGTCTAGTGGTCGCAAGCGCAACTACTGAGCGTGGGGTCCTGGGTTCGATTCCCGGGACGGGCAAAGTGTTATTGGGTTTTTTCTTTAGGAAATTCTCAGTAGCAGCCCGGAGTACGGATTTGTGCCCAGTTAATGGCAATAGGCTCGCTCCCTATTAGGTATATGGGATTCATAACATAACTGGCGAAATGTGGGTGTACCTACTATACACTTCTGCCTACCCCTTCGGGGAAATACAGGCGTGATGTTATGTTATGTTATGATATATTTAACATGTAAAATGTAAATCACTTTTTTCGAGTTTCCGATATTTTGTGGTATTTAAGAGTAAGTTAGAGAGTAAGTGGCCATGTTAAGTTAATAATAAGTTAGAGAGTAAGTGGCCATGTCATGTTAAGAGTAAGTTAAAGAGTAAGTTACTTACTCTCTGTAAGTGACCATGTTAAGTTAAGAGTAAGAGAATAAGTGACCATGTTAATTTATTATTGTTTTTGTTTTTTATTTTATTTATTGTTTAGTAGTACGCCACGGACTGCCCCCATTATCTAGATCTTACGTCTTCTTTGTCCATCCAAAGGTTGTCTGGAAGATATCGCTTTTAGCGATAAGACCGCCCATGTACCCATAATTTGTACGTTGTTCCTGTTTACTACTATTTTCATGGTGTACAATAAAGTATATTCTATCTATCTATCTATCTATTAACTCATTAAGTCATACCCATCATCATCATCAACTCAGCCTATCGCAGTCCACTGCTGGACATAGGCCTCTCCCAAGTTGCGCCACAATACTCGGTCTTCTGCCTTCCGCATCCAGTCATACCCCCTTATTACAAAAACATAGACCAGGTTTAGAACCGAAACCAGGTTAAATGTCAAACTTCATACATAAGAAGGTGTTTAGCCCTGGTAGCCCAGCATTTCGATCCATATAGAACAGCAGGTCTTATTTAAAACCATTTAAACCATTTATTTTGCCACACACACATAAAAATATACGTATAATATTTGTGTGATGAACATAAGTGTTTGTGTTGGTCTGGGTGTTGCTTATGTATTATAAGTATGTATTTACAAAAAAAAAGTAAATAAGTATTATATCCATTGTCTAGTACCCATAGCACAAGCTCTGCTTAGTTTGGGACTAGATGGTGCTGTGTAAAAATGTCCCAAAGATATTTATTTATTTATTTATATAACATGAAAAGGTAACAGGACGAATTATAGAGAACACAACATGTATACAACATAATATTATGTGTATACATAATATCCTTATCACGGTCTTATAGATTTTCGGAAAATTAGGGAGACAGTTTCCGTGACCTGCCACCATTTCATCCATCCTATTTTAATTCTGTGCTTGACGGTCTGGTCTATTTTTCCATAGTTTTCACAAGTAAACCGAGGTACCGAAAATCGACTAGGTACGTAGGGCTTTCTTTCCAAAACCACAACACAAAATAATGCATTATCTAATGCAGCATCTACATCAAAAACATACCTACCCATGAATGACATAGCACATAAATAGGTATACCCAATATATCACCATGCAAATCTTGAAATGACAAATGTACGAAGAATTTTGATACTTGTGTGGGCGAGACCAGAGTTCTCACGGCCTACGAATATATAACTACTTTCATACGACAATGTTTCGTTGAGTCTCTCATTTTATTAAGATTAGATTAGATTTATAGATGGAAGAATTATAAAATATTTTTTCTAAAGATTTATTCATATATCTACCGCCGTTACGGGGCAGCCGTTAATCATATAAATTGGTGTTTGATATTTGAACTTTTTTTTTGTTATTTTTGGTAGACGCAGGTGTTTTGTTTCTTTGTTAGTATAATATCTTAGTTTTGGAATAAATTTGATTATTTAGTAAGATGAGATCATTATTATTTTAGCCCTTTTATATCCACTTCTAATCAAAAGGTTGCTTATGGACACTGAGGTAATATGTACTACGTACTAGAGAAGACACCTCGACAATCGAATGTTTGTACCACGTTTTAAAGCTCCTGCACTCTCACTCAGCCAAATTCGCACTGCGCGTGCCCCGTGGCCAGCGAGTTGCGCGATATTTTTTGTTCGTAATGTCTACTCTAGTACGTAGTCTTATGCAATGCTAAAATAAAGAGCAGAACAGTAACAAAAATCGCCATAATCTACAAATAACTAGCAACCTAGCAACCGTAAATACAAAAAAAAGCTATAAAGCAAAAGGTCTTAGGTTCTATTTCCTGGTCAAGCTAAGTGTTTAGCTAGGACATTCTCAGTTGCAGCCTGTTTGGTCGCGGGTGCCCGGTAAATTGTAGTAAAGTTTATTTAATTGAATTGAATGTATTTCTTGATAAATGTCACATCATGTCAGTTTTACCAACACGTGTGCATTTTTCGTTAAATTTTTTGTATTTTTAAGCTATTGCATAGCTTCTATCGCGAGCCTTGAGCGTGGAGACCGAATCCAGAAATTCCGTAACGAAAATAACCTAACACCCCCCACTCCGACCGGCACAGCGGTGATACTTTTTAGTTTTGCCATCTATCGATGAATAGCAGAACTTTTAATGACTTTTTGAAATATCACGCTTGTCTCTTTAGTTCTGCAAATCGCCTCTAGGTGGCATTGGTTGTATCGGCGTTACTGCGCATGCGTAATCCCCCTCTTCGCCCCGCAATCTGGTGACTCATGCCTGCTTAGAGTTTCGGCGTTAGGGCACCTCCTCTTTGTATTTACATAAAAAATGCTATGCAATAGCTTTACCGCGGCAGTCTCCGAGTGCCACACGTCTTTTTTTAGGGTTCCGAAGTCCTACAAGGAACCCTTATAGTTTCGTCATGTCCGTCCGTCTGTCCGTCTGTCCGTCTGTCCTAATCCTTTACAGCTTAATAACTTCTACAGTTATAAACATAAGTAAATGAAATTTTGTTAAAAAATAGTCTACATATAGATCTCAATTTTAAAAGAATAAAAAAATCGTTTTTCCGTATTTTAGGGGTGGCGTCCATACATGTGAAAAGGGGAAAAAAAAATTTTTTTCGCTGCACCCCCTCGTGTGGGGTATCATTGAATAGGTCTACTAAAATGAAGGTAATGTTTGATACACCACTTTCTTATCAGGTGTACCATCTGCGAAATATAGCCCGCCAAAGTGGCTTGCAATGTGTCCCCCCCCCTGCCATTTCTAAACTATGCAATATAGAAACTTATAATCTTCCACATTGATAGACCTTTGTGAAAACTCTCTTTTAAAATTATTTTGAGTATAATGTGATTATAATTTTACGAGTTATAGAGAGAAAACTGAAAAATACTTAAAACGTCCTAGTTCAAAGGTCATTGACCTTAGAGAAAAATGATCATAGCAAATAATGCTCCTTTAGTTACTTTCTATTTAAAAAAATCACAAAAAGAAACACACTTCTAAAATTTAGCTTCATAAATTTAGCGCTAGGTGGCGCTGTTTGCAAAAACTAAAATAGCAATGATTAATATTCGATTTGATTCTTTTGTAATTAGACCTACTTAAGGAACCCTATAATACTGAGCATGGCCCGACATGCTCTTGGCCGGTTTTTTTTCCTTGAATCTATCCTAGCTAATCTAGTCTCCCATATTTATTATTAATTGGTGAAATTCGGCTGAACGGCACACATTTGCTAGACCATTCAAAGAATGTTGTGATGAATGCATTTATGTACCTACATACTTAAATAAACACAGTTGAAAAGCGCCTTAAGTGCTCATCTTTTAAACATAAAGTCGCTTGATACCGATGATCCAAATGTCCATAACATACACCACAATATTATGTTCCGTGAACATATTTTGCACATTTAACACTACAACGCTCATGCGGTCACAGTACGTATTGTGTTACAAAATGACGCGTTTTGACCCAAAAATTGTGTAATCTGTGGTTTTAAATGTGATTCATGTTTTTGCCCTAGCGGCTTTGCGTACTATAAGAATGTCAAGTTATTTGTTACTGACAAATTGGGGTTTTGGTGGAGATGATGTTTTTTTCACCCAGACCGTCATGTTTTTCATGACGGTCTGGGTGCGGTAGTTTTTTTTTTGGAGTTTTATTAAACATTGCCCTATTTTAAAGAGAGCTTTGGAATTTGTCTCATCAAACATTACATTTGAGCCACTTTGGACTGTGTTTGAATCAGGCGTGAATTAGGATTCGCTTATTATCATCATCATCATTTCAGCCGAAAGACGTCCACTTCTGGACAAAAGCCTGCCCCAAGTGTGGGGGGGGGATATGCCATAATCGCCTCCCCCAAGTGGAGGGGGGATATGCCATAATCGCCAAGCTTGGCAGGCAGGTTGGCGATCGCAGTTGGTTGCTTAAATACTCAGAGTACGCTGCTGCTCATCCTCTGGTGAATCTTTTAGTCACCTTTTGCGACACCCATGAGAAAAAATGAGGATTCGCTCAGTAGTGGTAAATTGATCAGTAATGTACTTTAAATTTCTTTATTTATTTATTTATTTATTTATATATGCTTTATTGTACACCATAAAAAACATGACATTGAATATGGATTTAAACTATTGTACAAATGGCGGCCTTATCGCGATCAGCGATTCTTCATTTCTTCCAGGCAACCTTAGGGTGGACAAGAATGTGCTGGAATTCTTTCTTTCTAATGCATTAACTAACCCCTTCAAATTCTGAGTCTCTAATACTAATAGAAACTCATTATCAAAGTCACCATGAATGCGACCAGAGTAGTAGGCTATGGTATACAACAATATAGCGTAATAATAATAGCATAATGATATTAGCGTAGTAATAGTTAGCGCCAGTGAAACGAGCCCGAAATATTTTGGTAATTTTTTTCATTTTCGTTTAATGCCGTTGTAATAATGAGGATCAATATTAATTACGGTGATTTACCTCTGCAATAAACCACTACAATGAATGAACAAACAATAAGTGGAATCACGAAATCACTAAAGACGTGTAATTGACGACTGTAGTAAAAAAAACTGACAATTCCAATGTCACTCGACTAGCAAAAATCCAGACGTCAATCTATGGATTAATATCAAATACTAAGCTAGACCATATTGTATCCAGACCATTGTTCACACATCTTACTATCCCATTGTCTTCAATAACTTTCAACCTTTCATACCATTTCGGCTCACCTTATTTTTTATCAGCTGTTATTAATGACAAGAGGCATTCTGGCCGCGAATTTCAACACACAGTTCGACCTAAAAACCATTCTTATCAATTTGCAGTACATAAATGGTGTTAGTCATAAATCTTAGGTGTATATTTTTGCTGGAGGTATCTCGATGGTCTGAACGACCGCAAACAATAGTTCACGATCGATAATGACCGATCGGTGGCAAGTGCCACGGTCACTTGTGTTCTCACGGCATAATAGCGGTGTGTGAGACCGAGGGGCGCGGTGATGGGTTGAGCGGATAGCGATTTATTATGTTTTTAGTAATTGTACTTTTGATTATTATTTGTTGATTGAATTATGTATCAAAATATGTAAAACATAAACTAGAAATACTGTCCTTTAACTATGAGAGAAATAATAATTGTGGAAAATTTTGCCAGACTATTAAAAAAAAACATATAGGTACATATAAGCTATTCAGATTTTAATGTGGATGGATGATTAATTGATTATGGAGAGTAAATTATTAAAAAAAACAAAGATTATCATGGCAATGTTATTATTATTTCATTAAATGTCCGCTAATGAGACAAAATTGATTATAATCTATTATTACCGTGCCGTCGACGGCCTTGAACTCGTTGAGGATTTGATCTCATTAACAGCTTGGGAAAAAAATTGTTCAAATTATTATCAGTATCAAATTATTATAGTAAAATCAAATTAAGATTAACCCACTTTAATGCCTAGAAGAAGAAGCGTTCCGTATGGTGCTGGACGTAAACAATTGCACCACCCTCTCTCTTCTCATGGGTGTCGTAAAAGGCGACTAAGGGGTTTACCAGAGGATGGGCAGCAGCGTTCCCTGAGTATTTAAACAACCAACTACAATCGCCAACCCGCATGCCAAGATAGATAGATAGAGTATACTTTATTGTTTGCACAGCATAAAAATAAAAATAAAATTAAGCATGGCGATTATGGCATAACCCCCCCCCCTTTGGGGGAGGCCTTTGTCCGGCAGTGGACGTCTTTTAACTGAAATGATGAATGACTAGAAACTAACTAAATAGAAAAAAAAACTAACAAACTAGAAGAAAATTTCCACTTTAAATGCAGTCTTTCAAAATCGCAAACCGCTCCGCTTATCACTAACACCCGACCTTATAAAACGAGCGATCTGAGCCGCGGGCAGTGCGTGCATTTGGTAGCTCGGCGCATCACTGATCGTTGCGACCTATATACCGGACAAATTACGTAGATTATGTAATTATTGGCACTATTTTGTATTGAGATTGTTTTAGTTTCGAGGTTGTTGGTCGTCCAAATAGATAGATAGATAGAATATTCTTTATTGTACACCAATAAAACTGACAAAAATTAGGACTAACATGTTAATGAAGGGTACAATTGTGGTTTTATAGTTAATAGCGATATCTTCCAGATAAACTTCGGATGGACAAGGAAAACGGAGCGGACGGACGGACGCGGATTGATGTATTTTATTATTACCACGTTTTTAAGTCGCTTATATTAGCTTCACTTGTAACATTTTAACCTACTTCTAACTGTCGTATTGATAGCCGATAGCCCCCCCCCTGCAAAAGGTGGACCGACGACCTGGTGAAAGTCGCGATAATCCGCTGGATGCGGAAAGCGCAGGACCAGTCGTTGTGGTGATTCTTGGGGGAGGCCTATGTCCAGCAGTGGACGTCTTTCGGCTGAAATGATGATGATGATTCACAGTTGCAAAAAATCTCCATCACTTTATAGTTTTCCTTACTCGAGGTGAGGAAGCAGCTTTTGAACTCAAGGTACATAGCGACCAACCATAAGGCTTCCTCAAGTCTGGAAAGTGTAATTTGCGAGGAGATTATTGTTGTTTCTATTCTGGAAAATGACAGATTTTGACGAATTTATGGAATACTAGCCTATGCTCGTGGCTTCACCCACGTGAATATCGTTTATCGCGCATGCCTCGGGAACTGTTCATCTTCCCGGGATAAAAAGTAGCGTATATGTTGTCCTATTATTATATCCGGGTTATGTTCTATCTGTACGCCAAATTTCATTAAAATCCATACAGTAGTTTTTGCGTTAAAGAGTAACAAACATCCACACATCCATACATCCTCACAAACTTTCACGTTTATAATATTAATAGGAGTAGGAAGTAGGATATGTAACAAGACTAACAAGACCCATACAATTATCCGTCCTGGCATTACTTATTTCCTCACAAGATACATTGAGGAAAATATCTAAGAATTTGATATTATTTGTAAGGAACCTTGAAGGCATCCTTTAAGGCATCTTTTAGGTTCTGCAGCGCCTCTGATATATTCGCGGAGGCACGCGTCAATGGCTTTAGTGCGATCATGCGTAAACGCATACCTAGCTTCGTTGGTAAGCAGGGTTCACGGCAGCGCTAACGGTATCCTGAATATGATTGCGAACAGGGTAGACTGCCCATTTATGAATAATATAATTAGATTTCATGTTTAATATCAATCAACTCAGCCTATCGCAGTCCACTGCTGAACATAGGCCTCTCCCAAGTTGCGCCACAACGCTCGGTCCTCTGCCTTCCGCATCCAGTCCCCACCAGCCACGTTCTTTAGGTCGTCGGTCCACCTGGCAGGGGGGCGCCCTACGCTGCGTTTGCCGATTTGCGGTCTCCACTCAAGGACTCGTCTGCTCCAACGGCCATTGGTCCT
Organism: Asteroscopus sphinx; assembly: GCA_949699075.1. Taxonomy (NCBI): domain Eukaryota; kingdom Metazoa; phylum Arthropoda; class Insecta; order Lepidoptera; family Noctuidae; genus Asteroscopus; species Asteroscopus sphinx. The sequence goes on along the minus strand of OX453011.1, from coordinate 3,008,475 downwards.
TCGACAGACATGGCCAGCCCACTGCCACTTCAGCTTACTGATCCTACAAGCTATGTCGGTCACTCCGGTTCTTCTCCGGATAATCTCGTTACGGATTTTATCCTTCAAAGAAACTCCATGCATAGCTCGCTCCATAGCTCGCTGAGCGACTTTGAATTTGTGGACAAGCCCAACTGTCAGTGTCCACGTCTCGGCACCGTAAGTCATGACTGGCAGGACGTACTGGTTGAAGACCTTTGTCTTCTTTATGTTTAATATATTAATACAATTTTATTGGTTTGATTTATTTATTAATTAGCTTCATTTCATCATTACAGCCGAAAGACGTCCACTACTGGACATAGGCCTCCCCCAATTAAGGGGGGGATATGCCATAATTTCATTTATTTAATTTGTAATTTTAATGGTTTTGTTTTATTTGTGACATGAAATTTTATTATTATATTTGCTATGCATATTAAACCATTTCTATGATATATTTTTACTACCAATAATGGATCTATGTTATCTGAGCAATAAATGAATTATTATTTATCTATTTACTGATTTTCAGTGTAGAAACGTTTGAGGAAACAGCTAAGAATATGGGTGTAAGATGTGGATCGTTCTCATTCTGTGAAAAGGCCCAGGTAGGACAGTAACGAGCTGGTTAATATTATGTAGGTATACAAACAGACAGCTAAATATATCAAATAAAATAATATAAACCCCGGGGCGATAACCAGCGACCTCAGCAGTGTCGGGTTGCGAAAGCGGGAGCGTCCTGACGTATAGCCCGCGATTTCTGTACGCGATTACACATTAACTTATTACACACTTACATAACTTAAAGATACGCATAAAGATATGAAATTTATATATTTTTAAGTTATATTCTGTAACTTGAGTCTGTGTTATTTTATAAGATTATTTTATAATTGGGATTATTTTATGATTATGGTAGGTGTCACTTTCGAAGTACAGATATTGGATGAAATAGCACAAGAATTTTCTTTCTAACTACAATAATTACAATAATTTGTTCATTGCAATACCTATTAAAACCCCTTATTTTTGAGTTGAAATCCTCTGCATAACCGTTTCCGTCTAGCGAAGGCGTCTACAAGATGTCCGATCGCTATATTCATGGCGGGAAAGTACCATAAATATTGAAAATAGGTAACTCTACTTCAACAAGACAATTATTATTATTATTCCGTTGTCACGATAATGGCACACAGAGAGACTACCTATAATGTACCTAACACTAAAATTACCTGTGTACACAAATAAACATTTTGATTGATTGATTGATTGATTGATTGACAATATATCTTTATCATTATCTTTATCTTTACAAGATAATTCAATGCCACGAACAAAATGCTCGAACAAAATTCACCCGAGCGTGCGATTTGGTTGCAGAGTCGCTTTGAAAATGCTCGAACAAAATTCACCCGAGCATGCGATTTGGTTGCAGAGTCGCTTTGAAAATGCTCGAACAAAATTCACCCGAGCATGCGATTTGGTTGCAGAATCGCTTTGAAAATGCTTGAATAAAATTCACCCGAGCGTGCGATTTGGTTGCAGAGTCGCTTTGAAAATGCTTGAATAAAATTCACCCGAGCGTGCGATTTGGTTGCAGAGTCGCTTTGAAAATGCTCGAACAAAATTCACCCGAGCATGCGATTTGGTTGCAGAGTCGCTTTGAAAATGCTTGAATAAAATTCACCCGAGCGTGCGATTTGGTTGCAGAGTCGCTTTGAAAATGCTTGAATAAAATTCACCCGAGCGTGCGATTTGGTTGCAGAGTCGCTTTGAAAATGCTCGAACAAAATTCACCCGAGCTTGCGATGTGGTCGTGGTGGTTGCGTAATCGCTTTGAAAATGCTCGAATAAAATTCACCCGAGCTCGGGATATGGTTGCGTAGTCGCTTTGTATTAGGATTGTTATTAATTTTTTTCAGTTTAGTACCCTCGGAAATCGGAATATTCGGAATCTTTCATTGATGAAGTGGATCTAGAAGACTGCATAATTCTTGGCAAAAGGCTTGGCTTACCGCAGTACCATCAATAAGGAAGATAGGTACCTACTTAAATTTTTCCTCCTGTTAAAAAAGCAAGTAATTCTAAATCCATTCCTTCCGCCATTATCCAAAGTAGACGTAACAAACTTACAACTCTTAAAGTTGACTTAGAACATCTGGCTACCAAGTGCGTCATCACCTTTTTACCGGGAACACATCAGCATATAAATTATAAAGCCATACTTGATCGATAAAAATAACAATAAACTTGCATTATTCTAATTTAACGTCAGCTTTCCCCATCACACAAATTGATTCGCTTATCACTAATTCGAACATAATTCAATCACTTAAAATAGTGATCGAAGAGAAATATTCACACATTTCGAATAATATATTGATCCATAAACAATCTGAAAGGTTTTTGTTACCCACGCACACCGAAATGTGTATCGGAAAGAGTTTTTTCTGTGACCTGCGCCTACGCAGCTGACCTCGTGGTCTATGCAAATCGGGTTACGTAATGCGGGCTATGGTTGCCGCGTAGGTAAAAGGGTTTTGGGTGATAAATAATTTATAATAAAAGTGCTTTATTTCGTTTTAGCTCCTGAGCTATGTATTATTTGAGATTTAATATTTTATATTTCTTTTAATTTAAATGCACTTCTAGTTTTTGGGTTCCGTACTCAAACGGGTCGGTTTTTTTTCTAATACATGTAACAGATTACTGGGTTTCTAGGCAAGAACTTTGCAATCGTAAAAAAATTATTACTTTATTACTTTTGAAGTCGGTTTTTACTTTTTTTAAAGTTTATTTTTCTCTATCAAATTGAATTTGAATTCGATTGCCGACCCTACCATTGACGGTATGATATAAGGTACCAACTTTTACGAGACTTGACGTAAAAAGCGACTGTTTTACCTTTTTATTTTGTTTATTTATATGTTTATTTAAAATTGATGGCTCACGGATTCTAAGTAATTAGCTGAATTGACGTATACAAAGATTGGAGACTGATTAGATATTTTTAATGTCTAAGTAATTTAAATGCAGATTTGAAAGACAAAATGTGGTTCAAAATGGTTATTTACCATAGCTAATTGTATATAGCTATGGTAAATAACCTTATACTATACCTTTACGTTGCCGTGGGAGGAACATAAAACAAAAGATAGAAAAGACAGAACATATTTTCGACGCGTAAGTTTTAGTCAAATTCAAAATCTGAATAAACTTAAAAAAAGTAAAAACCGACATCAAAAAGAATAAAATAATTCATGTGAAACAGTTTAGGAAGCAGGTGCCTTTGATTCGGTTTGATTTAAGAAAAAATTGGAAATACGTTCCATGTTGTACCATGAAGAATTGCACTATCTTCTCAAAAGTGTCGTAAAAGGCATTAAGGGATTCACCAGAGGATAGGCAGCAGCAGCGTTCTCTGAGTATATAACCGACCAACTGCGATCGCCAACCCGTCTGCCAAGCGTGGTGATAATAGCATATCCCCTCCATTGGGGCAGATCTATGTCCAGCAGTGGACGTCTTTCGGCTAAAGTGATGATGATGATGATGATGATGAATAAAATACGTAATAAGTTATTTTACTCGACAGGAAAACAAATGTGACGTTTTGTATAATGATCCATTTATACAATTTACAAATGTATACATAATAGATCTGTTATGATGAAATTCGTCACCCACTAACTTTGCACGCACGATACACTTTCTATTTCCGAGAAAATATAGAAACTAGTTTAAACATCACTAAATATTACGCATTATTTTGAAATTCCAAACATTTGATTCGTTGATAAAATCTAAGAAAGAAAGTATAACAGACTGTGTGATATTAATCCAAAATACTCTCTAGAGTTCCTTGAAAGCGTAGGTAGAAGTGAAAAGTGTGATATGGGCTGCTACTAAAATTCTAGTTAAACAAACCTAATGAAACTTTTTACGATATGAAAATCGAACTTCAAACCTGTGCATTTGGTAGTGCTAGATGTGACTCCTTTGTAAATCAATGAACAGATGACACATGATGACTGTAGCGTGAATTACATATAGACAATTTAGCAGTGCCTACCATTAACCAATAAAAAAAAACGGATGGAATCTCATAAACAATAAGTGAAGCACCAATAATAAGACGGCTCGCTTAAAAGTACGGTCACGCACACATTCACACCCATAGTAAGACAAAAAGCCGCGATTACGCAACAAATCTCATATGACGGTAGTCTTTGTCGTAGTGTCAGAAATAAATTACAATATATATCTGGTGTATTAAAATTCCGTCGAAATTATGGTGGGTTTAGGAAAAAAGTAAGTGCTTCAATCTTTTCTTTGCGAGATTCCGTCCGCCTTTTTTTATTCGTCCGACATAACACATAAATCACCCATACAACATAACATCACGCCTATATTTCCCCGAAGGGGTAGGCAGAGGAGGAGGTTATTCGTCCGAGGTACCTACTTTATTTGAATTCAATTGTGGTGTGAGTTAATGTTTTTTTTAATACGATAATTATAAAGATTAATAGGTCTATTACTAAATACATTTATCAACGAACTTAAACAAAATCTATAACTTTGAATTCAAATAAGGCCTATAATTATGCAATAACTCTTGTACGTGATGAATGAGTGTCACTATGTGATGAAATCAAACTTTGCAATTATAGGAAACTGCTGAAGGATTTTAAATGATAATGGAATTGAAAACAAGGATTATAAACTAAAAACCTCTGAGACAATCAGTGAAAATGGAGTTTAACCATAAAAAAAAATTCTAGGAAACCTTTCAACCTTTTTTTTTTTTTTTTTTCTATCATGAATGAAGAATAACCGCATAATCGGCACACCAATTCTCGTAATGAAAGTATTAAAAATATGTTTTTTTTGTTATCTTAAGGTTGTAAATGTCAAACTCATGACAGCAGATGTTCCTGTTTGACGTTTATCTGTAACATTACAATGTAGGATATTGAAACTAGATCAGAATTATATTTTGAACATTTTAAATTTTGAGAATTGCCCCCCTGATCAGAAATCTGCTTAATTAATAATCGCGATATAAACATCAGAAGTGTATTAAAAATTGCATCATCAAATTAAGGAAAAATATTTTATTTATTAATTAAACGACTGCAAAAGATCTACATAAAATAAAAGGTTTCTTGAAATCTATTTCTAATAGCTGACTCATTTTACGTAGAGCTACAACATGATCTACTTTAGAAAAACCGCATGCAAAATATTAGTTTTATCTTTGATTTTCCTCAACACATCATTGATGAGATCAGATCAGATGTCAGGACTTTCCTTGAACTGTCGTGTTTCTTCTATTTTATTGATGCTGAATCATCTTAAGTGGGTTAGTGTTTAAGTGCTAATTTGTGGTTGAATTGTAGGAATGTTGGTAAAGCGAAGATAGGAAGTTATTTATTTCTAGTCCATTAAGTTTTGATTTTATAATTTTTTTGTCAGTTGTAATGTGTTTTTGTTACTTTTTAAGGGTTCCGTACCCAAAGGGTGCTAATTGCACCCTATTACTCTCGCTACGCTGTCCGTCCGTCTGTCTGTCCGTTCGTCTGTCTGTCACAGGGCTGTATCTTTGTAACGGTAATAGATAACCAGTTGAAATTTTCAGAGAATATGTGTTACTATAAGGAGTATCACGAAAAATACTAAAAACAAAAAAAAGTTTAATACCAAAGGGATTCCCCATACAAGAAACCTCAAAAAACATGCACTTTTTTCATCGTTTTTGTTCCTGCTCTATCTTCAAAACGGTAATACATACTGGCATCAACTTTGGTATGATTATAGTGCATACTATGTTTTTTAGCAAAAAATACTAAAAATAGGGCAAACATAGACATATGTGGTAGTACCTACGTAAGAAAGAGATGCAAAAATTCACATTTCGCGTGCGCTCGTTGATGTCTTTTGATAAACTCACTAAATTAATTCAGTTTCTATGGGGTTTCAGGTCGATGGGTGATACGGAACCCTTACTGCGTGAGTCCGACTCAAACTTGACTGGTTTTTATCTGTTTTTTCTTATCATACTCTCGTGTTATTAAAATTGTAATTGTGATTACAACCGTGATCGTTTTGACCCTAAGCTTTTACTTGCAAATATGGGTTTCTTGTATGATTTCATACGATGACAAATTTAGGGCCAGTCAGTGGTCCATATCAGTCTGTATTAATGAAAAGTACTGCTCATCATCTCAGCCTATCACAGTCCACTGGTGGACATAGGCCTCTCCCAAGTTGCGCCACAACACTCGGTCCTCTGCCTTCCGCATCCAGTCCCCCCCGAAGTACTGCTCATTGTCAGCCAATTACTGTTCCATTACTGAGCACGGGCTCCTACTGGGCACGGGCTTCTTCTCATAATGAGAAGGTTTCAGGCCTTAGTCCACCACGCTGGCCTGCTGCGGATTGGACTCCTTCAATTGTGCAGGTTTCCTCAAAATGTTTCCATTTGATGTCAACTGATAATCAAATTCTGATATGCACATGAATTTGAAGAGTCAGTGGTGCGGGCGAGTTCATACTCAGACCTGAAAAGTACAGGAAAACCCTAAACTTCACATTATTTCGTTAAGCGTGGATTGGTCATGTAAATTTACTTATTACATCATCATTATTTCTGAACGTATCTAGGATGGCCGATATTGTCATAGGACTATAGGTCAGGTAGGTTATAGGACAAGTATAGACCACTCTTAACAGCCTTTGTAATATTCATGGGAAAGTAAGTAGGTTTATAACTCCCAGCCTCAGGTAAAATTTGTGAGTAATTGTTTGCCTTTTATATCCTATTTCGTAACAGCTAGCTGTACCACAGTATATATAGACTAGATTATAATGATGCGTCATTCAAATAACATTTAAAGATTTATGACATCTCTGATTTCGAAATTAAGATTTCAAATGCGAAAACTCTAGAGACTTATGATTTTATTATGTGTACAATAAAAACAACTGTTTTGAGGCAAGCTTTAATTAAAATGTCATTGGTAGTTTCGCCTCGTGGTTGTGCTTGTGAGTTTTAATATTTTATTTTCGAAATTCATTTAGCCGCGCTAGCAAATGTGTACAATATTCGCTTTCGTCGTCGGGGTACGTTAGTACTAACGCTCCAACGCCATCCGGTTTTTGGAACCACTATGTAATACGATTTGATTTGAAAAGTCTTTATTGCAATAACAATAAAAAGTAGGTATACAAAAAGATTGCCGTGTGGTATCCGGCAAATAAAAAGAATAGACCACCCCCCTTCTACCCATGGGTGTCGTAAAAGGCGACTAAGGTTTGAAATCAGGAGGATGGGCAGCAGCGTCCTTCTGTGCACCAACATCGTGCAACATCACCCACTGCGGTCACCAACCCGCCTGCCCAGCGTGGTGACTATGGGCATACATCCCTATGAACGCACAACATATACAACGGCCCCCAGTTCCCGGTGGTCCCTCTATTCCCGACTACGGTAGCGGTCGTGGTAACGGTGGGACGGGGGGTGCTAGGAATCTCCGGGTTACGGCAGGCTACCAAAACCGACGACTATATCTGGCAGCGTACAATGGAAAAACGTTGAGACTGGACCATCACCTCGCCGAGCTTGAAGTAGAGTTAAGTCATATAAAATGGCATATACTGGGGTTATCCGAAGTCCGTAGAGAGGGAGAGGACACGATAACCCTGGAGTCAGGAAACTTACTCTACTTCCGCGAAGGTGATCAGCTCTCCCAAGGTGGTGTTGGTTTTCTTGTCAATAAGGCCCTCGTAAACAACGTTGTGGAAATCGGTAGTGTGTCGACACGGGTAGCGTACCTTGTACTAAAGCTAAATGATAGGTACAAGCTGAAAATAGTGCAGGTATATGCGCCGACCTCGACACACTCTGACGATATAGCCGAAGCGATGTACGAAGACATAGCGAAGGCTATGAATAGTACCGCTAAGGCTCACTACAACGTTGTTATGGGGGACTTCAACGCTAAAGTGGGAGTACAAGAACGCGGCGAATCGAGAATCGGACCTTACGGTTTGGGGCGCAGAAACCACAGGGGCCAAATGTTGGTCAACTTCTTGGAGTCCCAGGGGCTCTTCTTAATGAACTCCTTCTTTAAGAAGAAGCCCCAAAGAAGATGGACCTGGAAAAGCCCCGACAAGGTGACAAGGAACGAGATAGACTTTATCATGACGGATAAGAAGCACATATTTAGAGATGTCTCTGTGATCAATAGGTTCAACACCGGAAGCGATCACCGACTTATCCGAGGCACTCTAAATATCAATTTTAGAGCTGAAAGAACGCGCTTGATTAAGTCTACTCTCCGACCTTCGCCGCTCCTAACCAGTTTGGGCTCCGAAAGGTTCCAAGCGGAACTTCAAAATCGATTCGACTCGCTGGAAACCACGGGCAATATTGAGGAGAAAACCAACACCATGGTTAAAACATTGCAGGAACTGTCTCGAAAATTCTTTCCGCCGCAGCGTGGAAGCAAGATGCCCAAGCTTTCGACTGAGACTCTCGATCTGATGAGGAAAAGACGGGAAATGTCAGCCGCGCATTCGTTTTCATCAGATAATAGGTCCTTAAACCTACAGATTAGGAAGCTGATGCGACGTGACCTCCGCCGCTCCAACACCCGCGCCATTGAGGCTGCGATTGAGCTAAATAGGGGGTCGAAAGTTTTCGCTCAGCAGCTAGGGAGGACCCATCTGATGAAACTGAAAGCCGCGGATGGCAAAATAGTCACCTCTAAGATCGAGATGCTTGATGAGGTCGAAAACTTCTATGGGCATTTGTATTCCACCAAAACGGCGAGACCAGCAGTTCCTAGCAATGACGACAAAAGAGCCCAGCTCACGCGCCATTACACCGAGGATCTTCCGGACGTTGACCAGGGCGAGATTAGGGCGGCCCTCGAGCAGCTTAAGAACAACAAAGCTCCGGGCGATGACGGCATTACCACTGAACTCCTAAAAGCAGGCGGGGCTCCGGTCCTGAAGGAGCTACAGAGTCTGTTTAATGCCGTCATCCAACAAGGCTCTACACCGGAGGCATGGAGCGGGAGTGCGGTGGTACTGTTCTTCAAAAAAGGGGATAAAACCCTACTAAAGAACTACAGACCCATCTCACTCCTGAGTCATGTATACAAGCTGTTCTCGAGGGTCATCACGAATCGTCTCGCCGGAAGACTCGACGAATTCCAGCCACCAGAGCAAGCTGGGTTTCGAAAAGGCTACAGCACCGTAGATCACATCCATACTGTTCGGCAGATCATACAGAAGACTGAAGAGTACAATCAGCCGCTGTGTATGGCATTCGTGGACTACGAGAAGGCCTTCGACTCCATCGAAACTTGGGCAGTTCTGGATGCTCTTCAGCGATGTCACATTGATGAGCGGTATATAGAGATGCTGAGATGCCTATACAACGCTGCTACCATGACTGTTCAGCTCCAGGACCAAAAGACGAAGCCAATCCAACTGCGCAGAGGGGTGAGACAAGGGGATGTAATATCCCCGAAATTGTTCACTAACGCGTTGGAGGACGTCTTCAAGACACTGGACTGGACTGGACAGGGTATCAACGTTAACGGCGAGAACATCTCACATCTCCGTTTTGCCGATGACATCGTTGTAATGGCTGAGTCGCTGGAACAACTGGGCGAAATGCTGCACAGCTTAAACGGAGCCTCTCGACGTGTCGGTCTCGGCATGAATCTGGACAAGACTAAAGTCATGTTCAATATGCATGTCATGCCGAGGCCGATATTCGTCGAAGGGTCGACACTCGAAGTTGTAACGGAATACGTCTACCTAGGGCAGGCAATTCAGCTTGGTAGACACAACTTCGAGAAAGAAGCCAACAGAAGGATCCGTCTGGGCTGGGCAGCGTTTGGCAAACTTCGCCGAGTCTTCTCGTCGCCTATACCGCAAAGTTTGAAGACAAAAGTCTTCAACCAGTGCGTCTTGCCTGTCATGACTTACGGTGCCGAGACGTGGACACTGACAGTTGGGCTAGTCCACAAGTTTAAAGTCGCTCAGCGAGCTATGGAGCGAGCTATGCTTGGAGTTTCTTTGAAGGATAAAATCCGAAACGAGATTATCCGGAGAAGAACCGGAGTGACCGACATAGCTTGTAGAATCAGTAAGCTGAAGTGGCAGTGGGCTGGCCATGTCTGTCGAAGGACCGATGGCCGCTGGAGCAGACGAGTCCTTGAGTGGAGACCGCGAATCGGCAAACGCAGCGTAGGGCGCCCCCCTGCCAGGTGGACGGACGACCTAAAGAGCGTGGCCGGGGGGGACTGGATGCGGAAGGCAGAGGATCGAGCGTTGTGGCGCAACTTGGGAGAGGCCTATGTCCAGCAGTGGACTGCGATAGGCTGAGTTGATTGATACAAAAAGATCTTATTCTAATTGTTTACAGTCATTTTAACAAGTAATTCTTAGGCTAACTCCCCTTTACAAAATTTTAACTTTATTTTAATATTATACTTTATAATAACTGATAGACATCAACAAAACACTCAATATCCTTGCCTTGGCACTGAATTTTTATACATTACACACATTACATTACATTGCATTACAGTGTTTTTTGACTTACCGATTAAAGGTGTGTGTTAAGAGGCTGACAACACCTAAAAAATTAGACCTCTGCGGTCACTGTCGTTTCGTACAGAACTGAAAGAGCGGCAACGAGCCGAGGGACGTCGGATACGCCGCTCAACTTGATGAAAATTTACATTTTTTTTTTAAATAAAAAACTAAAAGCTTATTTGAAAAACAGAAACAACAAATGTTTAGATTATTGTCATTCTCAAATGTTTTCTTAATTTTATTTATAATATTTAGTAAATAATAGAAATTTCTATTATTTACTAAATATTATGTTTGCTTTAAAGCATGTTTCAAGAGGTTAGTTTACAATTCTTTTCTATAGAGAAAACTTCAAGAAAACGTGTTTTGGGCACAATACAGTTTCAGAAAATTCCACAAACTGATCAGATACAGCTAAAAATGTTTTTAAAAGAAGCCTATTTGGGCTATATGGCTGTTGTCAGCATCTTAAGTTCACTTAGGTGCAGAATTATACAGATACTTACAATTTTTTCACAATATAACCATACTAAAACTTTCATCAACACAATTTTTCTTGATGGAAAATTTTGGTTGAGATCAATGTCAACTTCAAATAACGTTACAATAAACGTTGTAAGTGAATTAAACTCTCTGATTTCTTGTAGATACTGGAGACGAAAACAGATTCCGATTTTAATTCAAATGTATATAAAATTTAAAAATATTAATTTACACTCGCCGGAATATTTGGATATGAACACATTGGACTATTGGATGAATTGGTACGACTTGAGTGATATAGTTAAACATAAAATTGAGGGCATCAATCAAGCCAAAAGAGAATATGAGATGACTAATATTAGATGCATTTGTTCTTCATACCTAGAAAATCAATTTTCAACGCATTACAAATTGTTTACAGACGGGTCTAAAGATAGAACAGATAGTACTCATCATGGGTCTATGGGGGCTGCAATATTTGATCCTCAAATAAACAGATCTATGAAATTTGAAATTTTCCAGAATATGTCCATCATGTACTTAGAATTAATTGCTATCTCTGAGGCACTGTCCTACATTAAATCAATAGATTATAATAAATTTGTTATCTTGTCTGATTCGAAAAGTTCCCTACAACACGTGGCTCGGTGCACCTCTTGTTTAAAAGGCACACCGATCGCCTACAGTATCATTAGGACAATATTAGAGTTGAAAGCCAATTCAAAAGAAGTCATCCTACAATGCATCCCTTCACATATTGGCTTGGTAGGGAATGAGAGAGTAGACAGGCTAGCAAAAGAAGCTTCCTGCGATGGCGTATCTGTTAATACTTTGCCTTTTTTCACTGATTGTATTCACTTAGTTAAAGAACACTGTTACGAACTGTGGAAAGTGCACTTTGATGAGAGATCGGTGGAAAAAGGCATTTGGTATAAGACATTACAAAATGAACCTTGGAAGTCTCCGTGGTTTGAAGACTCCACTTCTAACAGAAAAATGTTGACAACAGCCTTTAGACTTCGTTCCGGTCACATTCCACTTAATAAATTTGCTTTCTTGATGAAAAAAGTGGCATCTCCGCTTTGTTCGGAGTGCGGGATAGTTGAGGATGCTCTGCATATTATGGTGGAATGTGTCCGGAACGAGGACATCGGATATGAAACACTGAGAAACGTTTTAGATTTCAAAGATATTGGAGGTTGTAACAGTGTTTTGTCATATCCGCTGTCTGAATCGGCAAAATTATTGTATAGAATAGTTGAAATTGGTTTGCGACGGCGTTCACAAAGTGAATTTTAATGTAGTTATTTTTTTTTGTGTGTATTGTAAGAGAAGGTCCAATGGAGTGACATAGTCGTGTTTGACTAAGCTCCTAAAATAAAAGATTTAAAAAAAAAAACAACACAATTTGACATTCTTGATTATGTGGGTAATTTTCGTAAACTATACTAATACATCATGCTCCTACGACCGGATGACTGAGTGACCCGGCCGGTCCGCAGATAGGGAGATGTTTAATACGATTGTACTTAGGGTAAAATAGGTCAAAAGAGAGACTGTAAGGCATGGCATGCTTGTGGGGAGGTGTTCTTCATCCAGCATTGATTGAAGTAAACTCATTCATTCATTGACAGCTGTATAAAACAAATATATGTGCCTTTTAATCTTGTTTTGCACATAATGCCTATGGAATATGTAGGTATATAAATATATTTTATACATATTCATTCAAATATGCCACAAATCATATACTCGTTATGATTTAAACATGATTAATTTAATAGCAGCAGCATCTGTAGGCCATTCAGAATTTGACCCAACACGGATATCGAACTTATGACCCTGAGATCACAAATTTTAATTTATCGCAGTTATTTTTGAAATACTGCACGGAATTCATATTTTAATTAAAATTCAACGCACAAACAGCATGTTTGACATATTTATAATATTATACTTAAATGATACTTAGTGAGAACTCGATTCTAAGGCTAATACAGATCCAATAAAATATAAATTATGTATAAACCCCACATGGAGATTTGATCATAACAGTTTATAATTAATTTTATAAGATTTTTAGTTCATTTAGTCTAGACTTTCTCATTATTTTATTTGTCTGCGATTTTGATTATCAATCATATATCTAATTCGACAGAATACATGCTCGCTGAAATACAGTGCAACCAACAACCAATGTATAATATGACATAGATCCATTAGCTTTTTAAATTAAGCAACTTTCTTGGTAGTCTTAAACTTTGAAATTATAAAAAGCTTGTTACATCAAAAAGTTAGATATTAATAAAAATATTTATTTACCACCCAAATACGCAATCGCAAAAATGAGTTCAGTGACAAATATTTTCCCTGGGAAATATTCACGAGCTCACTCCGCCCGGGAAGGCGGAGCCATTGGTGAACTCTTACCGATTTTTTTTCTTTAAATTAAATTATCAATAATATACATAATTAAAATTAGTACAAAAGTACCACTTAAACCTCCTGGGTTTGAGTGTGGCACTTACAATTCATACTAGTATCAGCACATTTATTTATGTAAGTATAAACGTGTTACTTTTATTAACAATCTTAACAAACAATATGAATGTAATAATTAAGGTGTTTATTACAGCATAAAAACATAAATGACGATTCGACAGTGTTCTAACGCCACGCAAACCACCACGGTGTTCCCCTAACACCGTTTGGCCGGGGGCGTGGAATAGACTCAGCATTCACTATCCATCCCTAACAGGTTCCGGCTCGCCACTAGTAGGTGAGCTCCTTCTCCTCATGCGGCTTAACGTCGGCCACATGGGCCGCTCTCACCTCAGTGGCGCGCACGGTTCACTGCGCTCACTGCCTTAACTATTCGGGCGACAGACTACCTTTCTAGGGTTACGAGATTGACGGGGCCAGAGGACATTCCCCGCTGCCTGCCCAGTGGCAGGGTGAGTGCACACCGGGCCCATCCCTGTCCTACACTGTGCCCTCTACTAGCATCAGAGGGATACGCGGAGCAACTCCCCATTGGCCCAGATTGCTTATGTATTATAAGTATGTATTTACAAAAAAAATAAGTATATAAGTATTATATCCATTGTCTAGTACCCATAGCACAAGCTCTGCTTAGTTTCGGACTAGATGGTGCTGTGTAAAAATGTCCCAAAGATATTTATTTATTTATTTATTGTCACCCTGTGTCAGAATATTCGCCACGGAAAATAAGTTCCCCCGATAAAGAGTTATTGCCCATGCCCAGAGTGCAAAAACTTGCTGTTCCCTCCAGACTTATCGAGAAGGACCAGCAGTTATCAGGCACACGAAGAGGTTTTCTGGCCTAGCACCCCACAGCACCACCACAAGCTGCAAAGTTAAAATAGTAGCTTAGTTGCGTTAGTTGCGTGAAGTTAAAATTGTCGTGACGGCATGGAATAGCTTTTCTGATACAAATTTTACCAAAAAAAATACAACTCTGAAAATATGAGAAGCTTAATAAAATCGATGCCCAAAAGTATCTTTAACTTCATTAAGAATCTCCCCACCAGCTGAGCGTCAACAACCCACACCCGCATCTATTAAATTTTAGTGCACATGGCATTCCACTACGCAGTGATAAGGTTCAATAAATATATCACCAAGCTTCACCCCGCCACTAAATCTCCACAATACGGCACCGAACGTATCTAACAATAAAAAATGACCACCATAAGTGATGGTTACGAAATCTTGGACAGGACTAAGTTAGAAGAGAATAGCGATTTCTGTTGAAGAACATGGCATGTTCACTGTCACATTTCTAAACAATTTAAAAGAGTTTTTGCAAGCGCATGGTGTGATTATGATGCAACAAGCACACTAATAATCATCTCGAAGTACTCGATTATCACCTGATTAACGGTAAAGGAAAATATCGTGAAGAAACCTGCACATCCGAGAGTGCACCATAAACAGTTCTTGATGATGTGAGTAGTTTGTCAAGCCGTACTAGGCCAGCGTGGTATTCTAAGGCCTTAAACTTCTCATTATGAGAAGAGGCCGGTGCCCAGCAGTGGGACAGTAATAGGCTGCTTATGTGCAAGGAAAGAAAAAAGAATGAAAGAAAAATGATTTATTCTAAATTCACATGAAAACACACAAAATAATAAAAAAGACAAGAAAATAAAAAAAGCACAACTACTACTATTAATTTCTGATTCTGTTTCTGTTTGAATATTTGTTTTTATTTTTTGGTGATTTTGTGCGTCATTTTAGAAGCAAATAAATATTTTTTCTTTTTTCCTGTTCACTAAAATTTCATTACATATTTTTTTTCATTCTAAGCATATTAGAAGAAAATTACAAGTACTTACTCGTATTATTATTGTGTCATAGACTAAACAAAAACGATTTTTATGAACTTGTTCATCTAAAAACCAGATACAAACAAGAATCTAAAAAAAACATTTACGCTTATAACTTGCACCACAAACTAACAGGTATTTTATCGACTCGTGCGCATGGGTGATAAAAAAGCATATAAATATAAACGCTAGAGGTATAAAGGAGCTGAATTAATTAACAGAACTTTGATGTCGATGACGTCGCATTTCACTGGCATACGACAAATTATTAATGGGTTAATGGCGCGCGGTTGAATGAAGCCGTCCATATTAGATGAAACTATTTTATTTTTGTCGAAGCGTGTTTTATAGAATAGGAAAACAAGTTGTTATTGGATAATTTACGTGTCGGTGTCAGACCTCGCATTTTCACCGGGTGATACAGCCATTTGCCAGTTTTGTTGCAACTTACGGAAGGCTCTAAAATTTATAATTCTGACATGGGTAATAATAATTGAACCTGTACAAAATACCCCAGAGAATTTGTTCCCAAATCAGTCACTAAATAATTTTGAAATACCCTCGGACGAATGTACCTACAACATTCGGAATTGTGCATCGGAGGTTTTTTACCGAATAATTTTTATTCTACTATTTTCATCATTATCATCATCATCAACAGCCTAAATTCGTCTACTGCTGGAAATGGCCTCTCAAATAGCACACCACTGGTATCGATCCTCGCGGCCCCTCGCATCCAGCTGCTGTCAGCCACCTTGCTAATATCATCCCTCCACCTATCCTGAGGGCATCCTACCCTACGTTTGCCGATTCGCGGTCTCCCACTCAAGAATACGACAACCTCAACGGCCATCGGTGCTTGGGTTAATATGGCCAGCCCATTGCCAATTCAGCTTGCTGGTCCTATGGGCATTTCGTCAATTTTGGTGCTCTGTATAACGGTTTAGTTATTTTACTATTTAGATATAGACGAAATAGTCGCACTAGTAGACCAAATGTTAAGGATCTCTTTTTAACCGACTTCAGAAAAAGGAGGAAGTCCGCAATTCGACTGTTTTTTTTTTTGTTTTTTACCTCAGTACTCCGTCATTTATAAACTAAATTTGATTTGGTAAATTCTTTTTTTATTTGTAAAGGTATACTTCTAGATTGGTTCCATAAAATCTAGTATTGATAATGGTATCCATGCATGTGGAATTGAGGGAACTTCTAAAATATTATAGGCAGGCGATTTTGGCATTTTCATCAACAAATCAAGCATTTGCATTCAGAAAGTTTCATTTGGTGAAGATCTGATGAAGATTTTGGGAGATAACTAAAGGAACTCTTGAATGGATGACGGCAAATCATCCGGGATTGCAGCAATCACTTGTCTTTCTATTGTTAATGCCACTCAAAATAGAAAAATAATATAAAATTTAAGATAAGTAAAAACCCACATCAAAAAGGATAAAATAATTTATATGAAACAGTTTAGCTCGTCGTCGGTGCAATTTTTTTCTTAAATCAAACTGATTCAAAGGCACCTACTTCTTAAACTGTTTCACACAAGTTTTAAAACTTTCGCGAATTTCACTCATATTGAACTATGTTTACGGGACTTGTCGCGCACAATTTAATTAATTGGGTCTGCTCGTGACCACGGCCTATGCAACTTGGCCGAAACGTCGAGATTAGTCATATTGTTTATTATATTTTGATTTAATTGTGCGCGACAAGTCCCGTAAACATAGTTCAATATGTTTCAAACAAATTATTTTGTCCAAATTGTTTTTATTTTTTTAAGACGTTTTTTACTTTATTAAAGTATATAAGTAGCACTAATTATTTTTAATTACGTTTGACACCTATAACATAAAACGGTCCCCGCCCACACTTACTGTCCTACCAAGACTAACTGACATTCGTTATATTTATAGCTGTTTATTCTGTCAGACGTGTCAGTCATAAACTGATAGATTTCGTCAAACATTATACAACCTGTTTTTGATATAATGAATGAAGATAAAATATTTTTGAATGGGCACCCACCTGTTGAAATTTAACATCATGCTGCGAAAATTAAGATTTCTTGAGTTCAACAGAGGTTGTTTAACGGCAGTTGTTCCAAAAATCTAAGTCATAAATCCGTTGATAAAGGAATTGATCGTTATGAACGCACGAAGAGTTATTTTTAGAAAAGAGACCGAGAGAGACTCGAACACACATTGCCACAATTTAGTGAGGTTTCTTTTTTAAAACAAGCTGGCAAGGAAATAATAAAATTGACATGTGAAAATAGCCCACCCGCTACTTGAGAAATGTTTTTTATTTTTTAATAAACCAGGAAGACAATTATTATTCAAAGCTTTGATTAAAAAGCGAGCCCTTACTGTATACGTATCCTAGACAGCGACAGCTATTGAGCAGACTGGTTTCACGAACTGTGAGACAAAAGTTTATTAATTTTTTACACTTAACTCCTAAATATGTGTAATATACACACATTAGTTCAATAGTTTGCACAAGAACATTTCGCTAACCCCAACACACCATCAAAATGCCATTCTTTCCCTAACAATCATTACAAGGTGAACACAAAAAGCCAACTAGACATTATACCCATAAACATGCGCGGGCGCACAGCGATGGGTAATCACAGCCATAAGCATACCATAAGTAAGGTGTTATCTTAATGTTAAGCTTGGCGGGCGAGAGTGGGTATGTGGATTTGTGATGAGCGGAGCGGCGAGCGATTTTATAAATAACTGATAAGGTCAAGGTCGCACAAACTGTAGCATCACTGACAATCCAAGCTTACTATTCTGTCTGTTTATTTAACAATAAAAATAAAACCAGCATTTATGATCTCACATAAGTGTTGCAACCAGTCCTTTAATTGTAATATGGTATGTTAGTCATTCTACGTAGGTTCTTGGACATTTCTGTTGAAGACATTTCTGTCGTTATATCGAACTCGTACCGACTCAAACTTCTACTTTAGGCCAACGATGCGGGATTCAGTTGCGCACTAACCACAAGCTGCTCGCCTGTGGAATGCATTGCTACTAAATGTGAGGCGTGCACAATCACTACCGGTTAAAAAAAAAAAAGTAAAGGAACACTACTTGCCAATCTGTTTCACTACTTCTTGAAATTGCTCAACTACTACACTATTATTTTAGTATTTGTATTTATTTATTTTTTACCCGGAGTCTGGATTTGTGCCCCGTTAATGGCAATAGGCTCGCCTCCTATTACATGGGACTATAACATAACTGGCAAAATGTGCGTGTGCTATACACCTCTGCTTACCCCTTCGGGGTAATACAGGCGTGATGTTATGTTATGTTGTTGTATTTATTAGTTTATTTTATGATATATATTTTTTATACTTATTTGAGTAAATTCCATGTACTTTATATTATTATATGCAAGTATATTATGTACGAAACGTACCTACTTTTACACTGTAACTACCCACGATCAGTTCTCATTCTTCTAGTCCATCGAAAGGTAGTCTAGTAGTAGGAACAGATTGCCGTGTGCGATAAGACCGCCCATTGTACTTATGTAATCTTTCTGTAAACTGATGTCTTTGTATTCGTTTGGTGTATGTACAATAAAGAATATAAAAAATAAATAAATAACCACCTCTTCCGGCAGAACGTAGTGAGTCCTGCTGCACCCGCTTCTGCTTATCGCTTCGCCCATCACGGTGCACACTCGTTACCTTTGACCGTTGCAGTGCGCTGTCTCACAAGTTAATGTCCGATATTCGAGCCCAGATAACGGCCATCGCCTGTTTCCGACCAGATGTTTAATTAGATAAGTTAAGCTCTTCTTTGAGTTTTCTCTCGTTTATTTTTAGCTGATTTTGCTTTAGTTCGCTGGGTTAGATAAGATGATACTGGGTTCAGAGAAAAGTATATGAGATATGACGTTGTATGTGGACAAAGGTTCGTAATAATTAATTATAAACTACTTATGTATTATTTTTTTCTAATTATTACTGATTATAATAAAAGAAAGTTTAACCGGAATAAATCGCGTATATTATTTAAATTGGTATTCCTGACGTTTCGAAAGCTTTGCAGCATTTCGTGATCGCAGGTAGACTAAGATGACAAGTGTCTTTACAGATATTTCTAAAAAAATATTTTAATCTAACGTACAATATTATTAATTGAAATCGTTTTGATGCACGCAGTAATCACTCACAATATCATTATCTTTTACAGTGTTGTGTGCTGTTTGGGACTTAGTTATTTTTAGGACTGGGTTCCAAACAGGTGGTAGCTGCCAACCATCTTCTCTATTAAAATTAGGATGTTTTAAAATTTCAATAGCCTCACGGAGCATTCTAGGTACATATCGGTTTTCCTTTGCCAGAACTTGTGGTTTTTCAAATCGATGAAAATGTTTGGGTTTGTCTAGGGCATGCTGCAAAGCTTTTGAAACGTCAGGAATACCAATTTAAATAATATACGCGATTTAATCCGGTTAAACTTTGTTTTGTTGTAATGTGTAGTGATCGCGAAAACCTATGAAATTTATTATTACCGTTATTATTTATTATTTACTAATTATTATTACTGGCTTTGGTAGTGGTTAACAGATGAGCTTATTTTTAATTACTGTACTGGCATTTAAATAGTACTAAAACCTAAATAAAATCTGGACACGAAACTACGAAGGACCAAATCTGTGCTTACAAGAAGTTACGTGGTAGCTAGTCCAGTTGACATTGTATTTTTAAATAAAACCTGCTCTATTAACATCGATTAAATCCTATGTGAATCTTCCGAAGCCAATATAAACGCTGATTTTGCATCATCCAATTATAAAATACTTTTCAAAAGAATTCAAACTGTACCACGAATAAATATATATCAAAAATTCTCAAATAAAAATTCACACGCGAGATATAGAATCTAGATCGATTAAGAAGTAATAAAATTTTATTTTATACTAAAGGATGTACTGAAATTGACTGTATGTTACAACTATTCATCCTAGTAGCAATAAATATGAGACGTCAAAAACACTTTTCGATTCGATACGAATTCAATATCAATCATTTGTACTGGCACACAAAAAAGAGCCACTGGGTATATTTCCGGGTGTTAGGTATAAGCGGTAGCGGGTTTGAAGACGACAGGAATATTGTTTAAATCAATCGGGTATCTATGGTCACTACCCTTTTTCTTACAGTGTGGACTGTAGATTTTTGAAGACTTACCTACCTATCTACATGTAATAAGTCATCATCATCATTTCAGCTTAAATACGTCCACTGCTGGACATGGGCCTCCCCCAAGCATGTTGGGGGGATATGCCGTAATCGCCACGCTTGGCAGGCGAGTTGGCGATCGCAGTAGGTTGGTTAAATACTCAGAGAGCGCTGCTGCCCATCCTCTGGTGAATCCCTTGGTCGCCTTTTACGATACCCATGAGAAGAGAGAGGGTGGTGCAATTCTTTATGTCCGGCACCACACGAAACATGTAATAAGTAGACTAGCGTAATACTAGGTACGAAATAAGCAGAAAAGTCAGTGTCAGTCTCCAAATATGATATATAGCAGAATTTTGCATGTTTCTACTCGCTCTCAACTCCCTACATGCACCATACATTTTCTTTCAAGTAATTGTTTCCACCGCGTATTAAAAATAAAACATTTATTATAATTTTCGGCTTGTCAGCCTGTCTATTGAAATGCGAGCGTGTCTCATCTTTAATTGGATAATATTACACCCGTCAAAGAAATAATGACGAACATATGTATATAAATTAACTTTTTTACATTAGGTAAGTATGGATATTGAATTTGTAACAAGTGATATATGGTTTCATCTATTTTTGATTTCAGTGTTATTATTTTTTAATGATATAAGAGTGAAAGGCAATGTTGTAGATAAGGAAATTTGTATTCAAGCCACTGGGATTAGGCAGTAAAGCAAATCTCATTAATAGAAATTTAACACGTGTATTAGAAGAAGACGACTTTATACAACGTGTATCAGAAATGCGTGGTCATATTTTAAGAGCTCATTCAGGGCATAGCATAGAACAACTTTTACTATGGGACCAACCTTCGCGAAAAAATATCATCTGTTCCCTACTAAATCATTGATGTCGCTCGACAAAATGTAAGGATCAGCTGATATTTTTTTCGCGATTTCACGGTTGGTCCCATAGTAAAAGTGGTTCGATAGCTTCCCCTGAATATGCTCTTCAAATATGACCACGCATTTCTGATACACGTTGTATAAATGAAAATAATTGAATTATATATGATTTACCAAGTCACTCCAAAGGCAATTTTTTTTATGAATTTTTTCGTTGGTAGGTATATATCCTGATGGACGCACTCCACTTGGGGAAGGTGGAGCCAGTGTCGGACTCTTACCGACTAAAACCACCACAGTATTCCTCCAACTACCTTCAGCCGGGGGCGTGGTTTACGTACTATATTCTCCTACCACCCCCGATAGGTTCCGGCTCGCTACTTGTAGGCAGGCCTCTTCTCCCCATGCGGCCTAACGTCGTCCACACCCTCCTTCCAACTGGCATGCATGGAACACTGCGTGCCACTGACATGGGCATTGACTGATAAGGCGGCGGAATACCCAAATCCATCGCCCACAGGCCCATTTTTAGGGCAAAGGCAAAACTTGAAACAATACAAATCATACTAAACGTTTGCGCACTTATTCTAGCAATGTACCCAAATATACCATTTAAATTATGAAACGAACAAGAATTAAGATGAATAATCATGACCATTTATCATTGAGGGGCTCATGGCTAAGTAATATATCTCAAAGTTAAGCTGCGCTAGCCACGGTCAGTCCTTGGATGGTTGACCGTTTCGTTAAACATCCAGACCCCTGCGTGCCTCGGAGAGCACGCTAAGCTGTCGTTTCCGATTGCCATACTAATATCTATGGCAGTCGTTACGGGTAGTCAGAAGCCCGAAAGTCTGCCAACTGGTCTAGCTTTGGATGTCGGTATTACCCAGTAACTGGGTTGCGGGGGTCTGATGGCAGTCGCTCCGTGTAAAATACTGATGTTCAGCCGCATCTGGTTAGACTGGAAGCCGACCCCAACATGATTGGGAAAAGGCGCGGAAAAAGGATCTACTTAATAATTTCAAAATGTGAACGGTACTAAAGGTTTTCTAAGTTTTCCTGTAAAAAACTTTTGCAGACTGGTACTTTCTGCAATAGTCGTTAAATTGGAATGAAGAAGATTAACAACAGTAATGATTATGTACCGCCAAAGGCAATGGTTTATGTCTTAATATAAAAGCAATACTGAGAAGAGAACTGTATCATTTAGAACTTTAGATAATATCTTAGTGTTATTTTCTAATTATAGGGCTTGGATAGTTGTAGATCAAAATCTATTTACTAGTATGGTCGACCGCATGTCAGTGGTAACAGTTTGACATTGACAGCGCCTTTATTTCGTAAGCAGTAAAGCCGGTTTTCTAATTCAAGTGTTACCACTGTCTTGCAGTTGACTGTACAAGAGCTTGCTTCGAAATGTTGAGTTAAAAGTTTCAAATTTTATAATGCACAAAATAAAACCGTGATAACTGTAACTGTGTTATTGAAATGACTAAAAACCTCTTAATAAATTGGACAAATAAAAATGGCGGACGCAATCTCGCTAAGAAAGGATTGAAGCACTTCGTTTTTTCCTAAACCCACTACAATTTCGACATAATTTTATTTAACCACATTATTATTTAATTATAACATATTGTTATTTAATTTATAGATAGATAGACAGAATATTCTTTATTGTACACCAATAACATTATTAAACTTAGGACTAACATGTAAAATAAGGGTACATTGGCGGTCTTATCGCTAATAGCGATATCTTCCAGACAACCTTTTATTAATTTAATTTATGACACTATGACAATGACTACCGTCACAAGAGATTTGTTGTGTAATCGCGGCTTTTTGTCTTACTATGTGTGTCCATGTGTGCGTGCCAGCCCGTACTTTTAAGCGAGCAGTCTTACTATGGATGCCTCACTTTTTGTGTAGCGAAATTCCGCCCGCCTTTTTTTATTCGTCCAAGTTAATAACAATAAAATCGTTGGAATTCTGCTCGTGAGCGATTTTTTCTTTTCACTGTTTATATAATTATTTAGATCAATTCTCATCGTACTGTGTATTTGACAGTAGACTTTTGATCAAGATCCGAAATAGAAAAAATACTTTAACTATTAAAAATCAGCTAGCCAATTCTAAAACTCAACACCTAAACTAAAAAAAAAACTTAGCTCAGATCTAAATAGACACCATTCTTAGTATCCGCCGATCGATAAAGAGATATGACGTCATGTTATCGACTACCAATCAATAACAATAAAAGCCGATAGTCTATTGAGAGAGAGAAAAAAACGAGGAGCGATCGCTTGAGGCGCTAACCAGTAGCGGCTTCTATTCGTTATTAAAATACTTAGATCGTAATCACACGAAGATACATGCATGATAAATTGTTACGTATAGATAGTTAGTGGCTGGCACACGAGATAGTTTTTGCATTGATATAATGTGGGGAAGGAATTTGTACCATATTTACGTTTATTTTCTCCGAGAGAACCGACTTTATTGAGCTAGATATAGATCTAAGATGTATATCTCATCTTAGTTGATCTTTTTTGAAATTCTGGTCTGCTTCATAATCATCAGCCACAGCACTGTGCCATTGCTGATCACGGACCTCTTTTTAAAATGAGAAGGTCTTAGCCTTCTTAGTTTTATAGAAGCCTTTAGTCCGCCATTCTGTCCTAGTGCAGATTAGCGGTCTACCCACACCATCGAGATCTGTATGGAGCACTCTCAGGTGTGCAGGTTTCCTCACGATGTTTTCCTTCACCGTTAAAGCAAATGATAACCAAATTCTGATTCACACATGAATTCGAATGTTCTGGCTTGGCATTGTTTCTAAGAATTTATAGTTTTTAAGAGCATTAGACAAATTAACGTCAAATATATATAATTTTAGAGATAGTCGACTTTGAAAATATTAAATTGTGAGCGTTCAAGCCTTATCCTACTAATATTATAAATGCAAAATTATAGATGTATTTTTGTTTATTTTTTCCTTTGATCGCGCTGAAACGGCTGAACAGATACGAACGCACAGATAGATCATGTTTTGGATGGACATGGGTTTTTTTATTGACGTACTATTATGGGAGCGAACACAATCATCCGTTCCAAGACGAAAATAACTGACGTCACTCGGAAAGCTGCCACGCTGAAGTGGAACTGGACTGGACACATCTGCCGCATGCCAGACAATCAATGGGCCAAACTTACAACCCGATGGGTCCCTAAAAATGGCAAACGCCAACGCAGTAGGCCCAGATGGAGATGGCAAAATGAACTGGACTCCTTCCAAAAATACTGGTCCATAACAGGCACAGATAGAGAAAGGAAGAAAAAGAGTGGGGAGACATTTGCCCTGCAGTGGGACAGTATAGGCTCTTAATAAAAGAATAATAATATGGGAGCGAAGCCGGGGGCGTTAGCTATATAGTGATAGATGTTTCCCTCCATGCCTCTTGTGCTATTCAATTATCGAATTCTAAATTATTTTAAACAGGATTATTGTTGCTTACTGTAACTCTATCATGAATTTGATATTTCTCATAGTTATCTTGCTAGGCAAGCGGCGGTTCAATGACCACACTCCACAATACAATTTTGTATTATTCTTTCTTTCCATTTCGTCTACCAGTAGCAGCACATCGCAAATCCGTATCACTTATTCATTATAATGATAGCCATCTCATTTCGTCTTAATGATAATTGTTCGCAGTCTTAATAATTTCTACGATATGTTATTATTTTTTTATTCCAATCTGAATAGAAAGGTTTTTTGATTCGTATTATTTGATTGGATTGATGTATGGTGGTATTAATAGTTGCTGTTGGTTGGTTGTCTGCAACCTGCTCTTGTTATTTGGAGAGGATAGGTAGTTTCATTGCCAACAACATTGCGAAGTTACGCAGATAAGTAACGTAAATACGTTAAAATCAACAGATTTTGTGCTTACGAAAACTATGCTTTTTTGCACTTAAGGATAATGTAGTAGCCAAGTGTCGCACCTATCAGTAAAAAAAATATGACTCGCTGAATACATCATTTACCGAAAAAAGAATTACACAGCACCATCTAGTCCCAAACTAAGCAGAGCGATATGGTACTAGACAATGGATCTAATACTTATATACTTTTTTTTTGTAAATACATACTTATAATACATGAGGGGCTCGTAGCGAAGCAACGACTGCGCGGATTGTACGATCTGCAAGGTTAAGCTGCACTTGCCGCGGTCAGTCTGTAGATGGGTGACCGTTTCGTTACACATCGAGACCCCTCCGTGCCTCGGAGAGCACGTTAAGCTGTCGGTCCCGGTTGTCATACGAATATCTATGGCAGTCGTTACGGGTAGTCAGAAGCCTGAAAGTCTGACAACTGATCTAACCTCCGAATGTCAGTATTACCCAGTAACTGGGTTGCGGGGGTCTGATGGCAGTCCCTCCGTGTAAAATACTGATGTTCAGCCGCATCTGGCTAGACTGGAAGCCGACCCCAATATAATTGGGAAAAGGCTCGGAGGATGATGATGATGACATACTTATAATACATAAGAAACACCCAGATCAACACAAACACCAATGATCATCACACAAATATTCGAGTCCTGTGGGAATCGAACCCACGACCTCGTTATCAGCAGTCCGACACTCGAAACACTAGACCACAGAGGTCGTCGAATAAAGACTTATCGCGCATCCCTTGAAATATGTCTTTTTTTCGAAATAAAATATCCTATATTTTAATCCGGGTTATGGTCTATCTATGTGCCAAATTTCATTGAAATCTGTTTACACGTTTCAGCGTGATTGATTAGCAGACGTCCAAACATCCAAACATCTTCACAAACTTTGATATTTGTAATATTAGTAGGAACTTGCAAATTTTAAAACTACGACGTCTGTGGTCTAGTGGTTCAAGTGTCGGACTGCTGATCACGAGGTCGTGTGGGTTCGATTCCCACAGGACACAAATATTTATGTGATGAACATGTCTGTGTTGGTCTGGGTGTTTCTTATTCTTATTCTTATTCTTATTCTATATTGTACATCAGAAAAAAAAATACAGTAAAACTTATAAATAGAAATTACATGTTCAAAGACGAGCTTAACTCAAATGTATTATAAGTATGTATTTACTAAAAAAAAAGTATATTAGTACAAGCTCTGCTTAGTTTGGGACTAGATGGTGCTGTGTAAAAACATCCGGAAGTATTTATTTATTTTATTTATTTATTTACTACATGTTAAACAAAAAATATTAATTAAAAGAACACTGTTCTTAGTGATCCGTTACAATCTAACCTAAGAATAAGTAATTTTGATCTAACTTAATAAAATTTCTTCTTAAGTATTATGTTTGTTAACTAAAAACAGACACTTCTTGTTGCACTTTCTTATGTTATATTTAATTATAATTATAGCATAATTAATTATTTTTTTCACTATAATTCACATCACAACTTAAAAGATTTTGTGCAGTAATGAAAATATGTATGTGAATTAAAATTATCTTATTTTTACTTTAAAATTTTCAGAAAACGATAATCTGCCTTGTTTTAGTAGGTATACAGGTTGTGTTTATTTGGATCATCATTATTAACAATCTATTGTTGTCCATTGTTGAAGATAAGGCTTCTTAATAGTGCGTTATGATCATGATGCAATAAGTTACAAAATCCTACATTCATAATTTTATTTCATCATCATCATTTCAGCCGAAAGACGTCCACTGCTGGACATAGGCCTCCCCCAAACATCGCCACAACGACCGGTCCTGTGCCTTCCGCATTCAGCGGATTCCCGCGACCTTCACCAGGTCGTCGGTCCACCTTGTGGGGGGCCTACCCACGCTGCGCCTTCCAGTACGCGGTCGCCACTCCAGAACTTTACTGCCCCATCGGCCATCCGTTCTGCGAGCAATGTGCCCCGCCCACTGCCACTTAAGTTTGGCAATTCTTCGGGCTATGTCGGTTACTTTCGTTCTCCTGCGAATCTCCTCATTTCTGATTCGATCACGGAGGGACACTCCGAGCATAGCCCTCTCCATTGCCCTTTGAGTGACTTTGAGCCTTCTTATCAGGCCCATTGTGAGCGACCACGTTTCAGTACCGTAAGTAATTACTGGCAACACACACTGGTCAAAGACTTTCGTCTTGAGACACTGCGGTATTTTGGACGAGAAGATATTGCGTAGCTTCCCGAACGCTGCCCAACCGAGTCGGATTCGATATTTATCATTTTATTTAAATTAGAATTATCCATAAGTAAACCAAACATTAAAATCATTGCTCGATCTAAAAAACATTAACCCTAAAAAACACTCGATTACTTTTCTCCACAAAAGTAACAGTAATAATATAAATTTTACCGACTATATTATATCGGGCATATAATTGTCGGTTGTAAGGCATATAATAGTGTGTAATTACGACACGTTCATTAATGTGTTACTATAATTTAGTTTAATATGAGACTAATTGAGCTATCGTTACTTGTAGCTTTGATCGACATGTGAACCGATCGTTTTTATTATACACTGTTTGGTCTAATTAAATACTTGTTTTTTATGTATCAGTTGTTTGGTAATAGAAGTTTTAGTTTGAAATTTAACAGTAAGTGATTCACGTCATGTTTTCCTTTGTTTTCTCAAGGATTGGTTTGGGGAATGCTTCGGTTTTCGCGATCACCACACATTATAATAAAACAAGTTTAACCGGATTACTACTCGTATATTATTTAAATTGGTTTTCCTGACGTTTTGAAAGCTTTGCAGCGATCGTGGTCGCAGGAAGACTAAGAAGACAAGCATCTTCACAAATATTTCTAAAAAAATATTTTAATCTAACGTGCAATTTTTTTTATTAAATAATATCGTTTCGATGCACGCAATAATCACTCACAATGTCATTATCTTTTACAGTATTGCATTTTGTTTGGAACTTGATTTTAATCAACCGTATTTTTTTATATAATAATAATAAAAAATAATAAAAGAATCAGTGTGTATTTAAATGTTAGTAAACCTTAAATAAAAAGCTATCGAAAACAGATATGACAACCTATCTAATGTTTACCTACAACCAACTAGTTAGACACCGAAAATTAACACAATAAAGTGATAGTTAGCTCAATGACAATACTGCTCATCTACATAATGTAACCGCGTCTTACTACTAACTTTAACAATCTCACCGACAAATATAATTAGGTACTAACACCAAACCGCTGACCTATCACTCAACTTAACACACTTATATCACGATCACACACACACACATAACCATATAATTTAATAGTAAACAAAATAAATATTAAATCTAATGCAAATTAATAACGAACATACAAAAAGCGGGATAATGGTTCGGATCGTGAGAACGCTCAAGTGAAAGTGCTAACTATTTTTATTATTACGATTACCGATTTGTGTAACAATAAAAACTGGTGCCATATTGGTGATATCGGGTTCCGTAGATAAAATTTTATTGTTATTTTGCCGTGGATGGATTAGATGACGATACTGTGAATGTATATAAAAACTGGTCCTATAGATAAGTAGGTACTCTTTAGAAAAGAATTATAGAAGCTTATTCAAAGAAACATTATACAGGGTCGTTTAAAAAATACACAAAACCTCCAAGTACACTTCATATCACGATCCCGAATAACGTTTTT
This sequence comes from Asteroscopus sphinx, assembly GCA_949699075.1. NCBI lineage: Eukaryota > Metazoa > Arthropoda > Insecta > Lepidoptera > Noctuidae > Asteroscopus > Asteroscopus sphinx. The sequence continues at coordinate 2,979,223 of OX453011.1, read as the reverse complement.
TCTATGACTTTGGCCTAAACTAAAGAGGACGGCAAAAAAAAAACTTTTTGTTGTTTATTTGTAGTGTGTTAAATTTGCGTATACTATAGCTAATTATGTCACATACGCGAGCGCGTTTGTACTAGCCGTGGGCCCTGCCAATGTGAGCCCCCAGCCGGCCGTCTAGAATATGCAAACTACAGAGTATTTTCATATTTTTTGTAGGAAAATACCAGTTTTGAATTATGTATTTTTTCAATTACCCTGTATACCAGGCCCCTCAGAAAGTATTGCGAAAAAAAGTTTTTATATAAATATGGAAGCGTTCACGAGATTCTACACAGCCATCTTCGCGTGAGGAGGATAGTATCACGCTGGATGCCGCACAACCTCACCGATGCTCAGAAGCAGGCCCGGGTGGAATGGTGCCGTGATATGCTTAACAAATTTGAAGCAGGCTCGTCTCGGCGTGTTTACGACATCGTTACAGGTGATGAGTCCTGGATTTATCAATACGACCCAGAAACCAAGCGCCAGTCGACTGTTTGGGTGTTTCAAAATGAGCCAACGCCTACCAAAGTGAAGCGATCTAGAAGCGGGGGTAAGATTTTGATCGCTAGCTTTTTTAATTTGACTGGCCACTTGGTATCAATTCCCTTACGGGATCAAAGAAGCATTAATGCCGAATGGTATACTACCAAATGTTTGCCAGAAGTTTTCTCTGTTATAAGCAACAAGCGACCAAACACAGGGCTCCGCGGGCTACTGCTCCACCACGACAATGCACCTGCGCACACCGCACTCAAAACGAGGGACTTCCTGGACAGCACGCCAGTCAAACTCCTGGGTCACCCTCCTTACAGCCCTGATCTAGCACCGTGTGACTTCTTTTTATTCCCAAAAATAAAAAATCAGCTCAAAGGGATACAATTTTCGTCGCCGGAAGATGCGCTGGCTGCGTTCGAGCAGGCTGTAAACGAGGTGTCTGCGGCGGACTGGAAAAAGTGTTTTGAAAACTGGTTTAGGCGCATGAATCTTTGTATAGAGGCTGGTGGAAAGTACTTTGAAAAGATTTGATAAAAATATATGTACGTATAGAACAATTTTTTTTAGTTTCGCAAAACTTTCTGAGTGTCCCACGTATATAAGCGGAGGAAGGGTAGGACGGAGAATAAAATTTACAACAATATAATTTTCCTGATTGGAAAAATAAATGGTCGACGCTTGGCGTCAAACCAGTAGCTTGCCATACTTAAGATGAGTGTCTAATTGAATGCTTTGACGATTACGACTTGAGTAAATTTATTTTATGAAGACCGAAACTTTTCGTAAAGAAAATTTAATACATCTATCGATTTTTGTTGCCTAGATATTATTGTTATTGTTTATTGTTACTTATTTTAAGTAAAACGTGATAAAATTATAGATAAAGGTATAAAAGTACTTTATTTAGTTGACCCCTCAACTACTTACCTACTATAATAAAACAAGAACAAAAGTCTGCGCCATAAATAAAAAGATCTCCAAAAGATTCAGCACGTAATAATATAATATCCGTTAGCAATCACAGATCATGAGCAGTAATCAGACAAGCTGTCGCTTTGTAAAGGTGAGGACAGAACAATGTAACATGTTACGTAACACGATCGTGTGTCACGTGACAAAGGGCAAATGTTTTACTGTTTTTCGTGCGTGTTTTTTAAAGGGATAGCTATTAATTTAAATGGAAAATAAGTCTGAATTTCCATTGAAAATGTTTTATTATTTTTAACGCATTTACGCATGCGAAATTGTGGAAAAAAAACACTCAAGAGCAGGATTCGATTCGATACGCCAGTGCTTCAGCCACTAAGCACACGACGTTACGTGAGCACGTTTTGTTCACGGTAGCTTAGTGGCTAAAGCACTGGCGTACTGAGCCAGGAGTCGCTGGTTCGAATCCTGCTCATGAGTGATATTTTTTTCTTTATATATCTTCAATTGAAATTGTATTTTTATTTCAAAATTTTCTTGAAAACATAATTTTGGAACTGAACCTGGTATTTTTTTCAACAAAGTCTGTTATGATGTTATGTGATGATATTTAAAAGTACAGATATGTCATACCGTAACAAAATCAACGAGAAATATTTTCCGTACGCAGTGGTAGCACAATACACATAAACTAGTGCAAAATAAGTAAGTTAGTTACTTTAAGTTAGTTTCGCGTCATAATTAGTACACTTTCTGCACACACATGACATTTTTGTATTTTTTTTATCACACGTCACGCTCGGCGCCTTGCTTGACGGAGACTAGTAGCAAAACGTCCCAATTAGGACGTTTTTGAGTCTTCAGATAACGCGCACAACAACATATCTGTACTTTTTAGAATATCATCGGTTATGATGCGATTTCCTCGTGCTGGAAAATTTCTTAAATTACTTAACTAGGGGTAACTGATGTGTATTTATAATGGAGGTACGAGTATGTTACCTCGAAATTAATATCCTTTTTAATATCTCACAAGTTTTGCTTACCAATAAGGAATAAACGTGATAAAAGGTGCATAAGTAATAGTCTGATTAATATAAACGTGATAATTAACATTAATTCACCGAGACTTGTAATAATCCACATTAAATTAACATAATTAAGTAGTTTAAATGTTGTAAGTATTAAATACTAGAACATGTAAACTGTACTTTATTATTATTACCGCAACTAATTAACGTTTAGTCAATAGCGTGATTAATTAAAAACAATTTTATGTTTTTTTTTCTGTTTGATACATTCTTACGAATATTATGACGACTCCATTAAGACGTACCAGGCCCCTCAGAAAGTATTGCGAAAAAAAGTTTTTATATATGGGAGACTGGCCAGTTATAATGTTTTTCGAAAATATGATTATTTATAAGTAAAAATAAGTAAGTTCCAATTTCAAAATTTCCCTCCACATTTTTTGCGAGTTAATTCAAAGTATTGTGTCTCACTGAAATATGGATCTGCGCCGGGAACATTTTAGAGCTATGATTTTATACGATTTCAAGTGTCGCCTGAAACCGGATGAATCGTACGATAGACTTCAAATGGCATTCATGGATGAAGGCCCTTCCAAGGCAACCGTGTATCGTTGGTATAACGAATTCAAGCGCGGTCGACCAACTTTGGGGGATGACGAAAGAAGCGGTCGCCCTTTGACGGCTGTTACCGAAGAAAACGTGCTAGCAGTGAAAAATTTAATCCAAGACAATAGGCGAATTACATATCAGGAGATTCAACACATATTGAAGATTGGATCGGGAAGCGTTCACGAGATTCTACACAGCCATCTTCGCGTGAGGAGGATAGTATCACGCTGGGTGCCGCACAACCTCACCGATGCTCAGAAGCAGGCCCGGGTGGAATGGTGCCGTGATATGCTTAACAAATTTGAAGCAGGCTCGTCTCGGCGTGTTTACGACATCGTTACAGGTGATGAGTCCTGGATTTATCAATACGACCCAGAAACCAAGCGCCAGTCGACTGTTTGGGTGTTTCAAAATGAGCCAACGCCTACCAAAGTGAAGCGATCTAGAAGCGGGGGTAAGATTTTGATCGCTAGCTTTTTTAATTTGACTGGCCACTTGGTATCAATTCCCTTACGGGATCAAAGAAGCATTAATGCCGAATGGTATACTACCAAATGTTTGCCAGAAGTTTTCTCTGTTATAAGCAACAAGCGACCAAACACAGGGCTCCGCGGGCTACTGCTCCACCACGACAATGCACCTATGCGCACACCGCACTCAAAACGAGGGACTTCCTGGACAGCACGCCAGTCAAACTCCTGGGTCACCCTCCTTACAGCCCTGATCTAGCACCGTGTGACTTCTTTTTATTCCCAAAAATAAAAAATCAGCTCAAAGGGATACAATTTTCGTCGCCGGAAGATGCGCTGGCTGCGTTCGAGCAGGCTGTAAACGAGGTGTCTGCGGCGGACTGGAAAAAGTGTTTTGAAAACTGGTTTAGGCGCATGAATCTTTGTATAGAGGCTGGTGGAAAGTACTTTGAAAAGATTTGATAAAAATATATGTACGTATAGAACAATTTTTTTTAGTTTCGCAAAACTTTCTGAGTGTCCCACGTATATCATTAAAATAATTCAAAATTATCATTATTATTTTCTTTTATTGTACGTTGCCTTATTGCGGTCCTATGACCAAAAAAAAAAAAAAAAAAAAACACGTGCATAGAAACCATAGTGCATAGTAACTTGGTACTAATTACATCACCAGATTTTATGTTTATTGTAATTTTAATGTACCGTATTGCATTTCACTTAATTGGTATCAGTCAGAATCTAGCCTTAGAAGAGATCGTCTTCCCTTATAATGCACACATAGATAAGTAATACAGCGTTGCGATGAAGTGACCTCACACGCACATTGATACGTTCACCTGCAGCGAGCCACTCGTGCGCACTGTCACATGTTAGGTCATGGATATACTGAGCGGAACATTTTCTTTATAGTTTTCAATAAAATGTTGATAATTTTTATGGAAGTGCTAAATAATATTTCGTAAATTGAGTAGCTTTAATTATGTTGTAAATTATTAATTATTTTTATAAACTTAAATTAAGTTAGTGCATTACACGGTTATGTCATACCAAGATTTATAAGAGTGATCAAAATAAATTCCGTCTGTCAATTCGCGTTCAACAAAAACGCTATTATCAGACACGATATTTAATTAAGATATAATTAAACATCGGATTTTACTCTAATTAAATGCAAGGCAGTAAAAACAATAAAATTCCCCAGTGTAGCCACAAACTAAGCTAAACTCTGACATTCCACTCACACACGCTCACAATCGACCGCGTATCGCAACACATCACCTGTCGACTCGACCGCGACCTCCCAACCAGCCAGTACGTTATTAATATTGGTCAATACACTCACACATGCACGCCAACATTTCCATAATTCCAACCGTATTTATTCAAACGCAGAATTCAAATTCAAACGCATTAAATTTTCATTCAATATGATTACACACACACTTACATACCAAAGGTGTTGGCTGCGCGTGTGTGCACGAGGCATCGCTTTTGAATGGATACAGTTATTGCTAGAATAGTTCTGAGCTTTACAGAGCTCAAATTAGGGTTTGTATTAGTTCGTACTAGGAAGTAAGGTTGGATAGAGCACAGCGAAATGTAGCTCTGAGGTCGTGGGAGCTCGCCCGGCCGGCGATTCGGTTAGTTATATTATTTTCGAAGATGTAACGGTATGAAATTTTTGATAACATATTCGGGTACAATATTTGACGTATATTATTGTTTATGGCACTCATTGTCATTAATTTCGCATTGTAATGGCGAAAATATCGAATAAAGTGCGTTTGTTGTTCCGTTTTTGATGCTTCATTTTTATTTAAATCGGTTGCAAGATTAAATGTATTTATTTTGCAATTTAAAATAAATTATTAACATTTTTATGTTACTAAAAGGCATTATTATTAATTGTAAAACAGGAAAGTGAAAACAATTAATACAGGATATTATTATAATAATATGCAATATGTTGCAATTTATTGATGTTGCATAATATCGCCGTGTGAAAAGAATTGTATTGCAAGAAAAGAATTATTGAACTTCAAATTTTCCTGTAACAAAATCCTATTCACTCATCGGGCTTTCATTTTATAATTTAAAAAATTTATCAAATTGAATGTCGATTTTCCTAATATTACAAAAAGTAGCTTAGAAATTGAGTAATAAAATTGATTTAATAAAGATAACTGCTAATTTTAAATAAAAAAATATTCTAAGACTGGGTCAATAAAATCTGTAGCGGGAGACATAGATATTTAGGAAGGGTGGGATATGACTTAGAATTGTCTGCAAAGTTAATCAGGTTGATTAAAGAACACAGTCTGTTTCTTAATGGGATATTCCCGACGTCATCTTAAGTTAAATTCAATCTTGTTCATGGTCGGAAACCCCCGGCTTAGATGAAATTATTGTACTACGGTTATCAGAACTACAGTCGACCGGCGTCAGTGGTAACAATTTGACCTTGAGAGCGACTTTATTTCGTAAGTAGTAAGGGTGGTTTTCGTAATTCAAATATTACCACTGACGTGCGGTCGACTGTACCTGACAAGCAATATGATAATAGAAATATTTACCTAAGATCGTTCGATTAACGAATGCAGGAGTTAACGTTTTTGTGATGATATGATTTCAATCTACACCGAATTTATTCAATCCAGTTTCAACTTTTGATCTTACCGCGAACTTTCGCCTAATCATACTTAATAATTAACTACATAATATAATTTTTACATATTGATTAATATAAAAATTAATTAACGTTATAGATCATAATTGACTACGCGAAATAATTACTTTAATTGTATCATGATTATATTTTGATTAAGTTGTTAGTGTTATATGGGTGATCTCGGCAACATGAAAGTTTTCACTTATATGGATGTTGTATTAGTTTTTTTTATACTTTAATTGACTGTAAACGAGCATACGCCCGATTTTTGTTATTAAATGCAGTTTTTTTTTAGTTTTAGTTATTTATGTTTTTAAACAAGGTGATTTAGTCTGGGTGTGTTTGTCTATTTATTCATTAGTGATAGTTAGAGCGGTTATTACTTGAGTGCTATTATACAGTTATTGAAGATTTAATAGGGTTATATATGGAACCAGTTTTTTATTTGTGTTGTATGAATATTGTGGTTTTAAAGAAATTGTTATTTAGAATGTAGATTTTGACGCCAGCCTGGGAAAGAACTTCTTAAGTTAGAGAAAGTCACAAATCTCTAACTTAAGAAATTCTTTCCATTACATTTATAGCAGATTAGCTTTTGCCCGCGTCTTCGCACGCATGGAATTTGAAAAAAAAAAAGGTTTCCTATAAAAACTTTTACCTCCTATTCTACCCCCTTCGGGTTGATTTCCCAAAAAAATTAAAACACGTATTTCTTTATTTTCAACCAATAAGCCATTTACCATTTTCACAGATCTCACTCCAAAAATATCGATTTTCTTAAAAAAAACACAGATTTCCCATAAAAAAATTCATCCCCTGTTTTATCCCCTTAGGGTTGATTTTACAAAAACATTTTATTTCCAACAAAAAAGGCAAATACAAGTTTTCATAACTGTGACAAAAATGATGGCTTTTTGGCATACTATGGATGCGAATGTGTACGTGCCCCCCCGTACTTTTAAGCGAGCATACTATGGATGCTTCACTTATTGTTTAGCGAGATTCCGTCCGCCTTTTTTATTCGTCCGAGATTGTGAATGTATAGTATAGTATAGTATAACGGGCTGGTTTCCGCAACTCCACGATCAAGCGTGTATTTTGCGTACGGGTGGGAACTTACTCGATCCACCCTAACTCCTCGAAAAAGGCCAGCAACGCCTGGTGATCTCTCTGAGGGTCTCTCTTTTTTATTCGTCCGAGATTGTGAATGTAATAAATATATTGAGTATTGAGTATCATCATCATCATCATCTTAGCCCGGTATCACCCACTGCTGCGTATAGACCTCCTTTCGTTTTTGCCAGCCTTTTCGATCTTGTGCGTGCCTCTTTTGTCCAACAGTGGGATATAAATACAATAAGTATTACTATCATTGTTTTAATTTCTAGCAGATAACGAACGAAAAAATATCATCAATCAGATTTGGAAACAGCGCGTCAAAATGTCGAAATTAAACGTCAAATTTAACGAAATGTCAAAACAAACTGTGACGAATGCATGATTGATTTGACATTTGGCTTCAACGTCATATTGACAAAACTCTTGTGATCATCGATCATCAGTTATTTGTGTACATCGTCAAATATTTACAAATGAAAGGTCATGAGGTCGATTCCTGATCACCTTGATATTACTTTAATATGTTCGGTATATCAATAAAATATGTATGTTTTTGAACTGCATTTTTGTATAATTATAAATAATTGTACCAAGTTAAATTAAACCATTTATTTATGTCGTTAAGATTGTACGTGATTAGCAAATAACCTTTAAAATATAGTTATGTAAATAAAAGTGATATAGTTATTTAATCAAGATTTTAATGCATATTAATTGCCTTCAAATTTATCGCACCTGTGCTAATTAAAACTACCAGTATTTTAAATTACGCTAAAACATTTATAAATTACATAACACCTAAAATTACTCTTAATTTTATACATAAACACTTACACAAATCTTACATAATTAATTGGACATCATAAAAAATCTGAAAATCTATTTAAGTCGTACCAGATACCATGGCCTAAGCACTTTTTTATTGAGAACCTCTAACAAAATAAATATCACAAATTACAAATAAATATTGCTGTCACGTCAAAAAAACGTTTTTTAGCAATAAAAGTCCAAAATATATTATGTATCCTGAACTAGGTAACCTATATCTCTGGCAATGTATTAAAATTAAAACTTATTTCTCACTGCGCATTACAACTAAAACTAACAACACACAAAACAATCAAATTATTTATTTTATCTACACTCATATCGTAAAATTCGAATTAAGAACTCAAAAGTAGTGTCATAATGACAGACTATGCACAAGCATCACAAACATGCACCTGTGATTAATTTAAAAAAAAATCATTACGATACAGTTTGCTGAACAATATATGCTATTTTTTTTTTCCATGATAGTACACTTTAGCTCAACCAAAGAGTTTTTAATGCCACTTCGACTCAACCAAGGAGTGTTCAATCCATTTTTTTAACAGCCGTACAGTTTGGCATAAGAGAGTACACAAACTGCAGGGCGTTACACATTGAAAAATTGCGGTATACATTGAAAAATTTAATCTTTTAAAATCGCATTTTTGGATTGTCATATTGCTTTTAATTCCCATCGGATTATGAGGGTGAGAGAAGAGGGAGTTCACCCGTGTCTGCGCACACATTTATGCACTATAATAATAATGTCCTGCGCAGACGGCTAGTCTCCCTTGTGATTGGCCGCCGTGACTGAAATTCCACCGGGCGGACATTATTTTTATTAGCCAAAACGATTCGTTTTTCATTACTGAAACCGGAAAAAGTTAACCCATCTAATCACACACATAAGTATGTGCCCCGATTTATACTTAACCCACCAACGTCCGTAAGTAACACTAACGGTACTTAAGTGCTTAAAGGCGCAAACACCAGTATTTATTGAATAGTTAACATTGCTGTTCGTTTGTTTGTTCAGCTAATGACTCGGGCCGGTTGTTGATCTGTTGGTGTTATTAGTGCTAGGTGAAGAACCTGTCACTATGCGTACGAGTTTATTATATGCACAAGGCGTGCCTCTTTTGTCCAACAGTGGGATATAAATACAATAAGTATTACTATCATTGTTTTAATTTCTAGCAGATAACGAACGAAAAAATATCATCAATCAGATTTGGAAACAGCGCGTCAAAATGTCGAAATTAAACGTCAAATTTAACGAAATGTCAAAACAAACTGTGACGAATGCATGATTGATTTGACATTTGGCTTCAACGTCATATTGACAAAACTCTTGTGATCATCGATCATCAGTTATTTGTGTACATCGTCAAATATTTACAAATGAAAGGTCATGAGGTCGATTCCTGATCACCTTGATATTACTTTAATATGTTCGGTATATCAATAAAATATGTATGTTTTTGAACTGCATTTTTGTATAATTATAAATAATTGTACCAAGTTAAATTAAACCATTTATTTATGTCGTTAAGATTGTACGTGATTAGCAAATAACCTTTAAAATATAGTTATGTAAATAAAAGTGATATAGTTATTTAATCAAGATTTTAATGCATATTAATTGCCTTCAAATTTATCGCACCTGTGCTAATTAAAACTACCAGTATTTTAAATTACGCTAAAACATTTATAAATTACATAACACCTAAAATTACTCTTAATTTTATACATAAACACTTACACAAATCTTACATAATTAATTGGACATCATAAAAAATCTGAAAATCTATTTAAGTCGTACCAGATACCATGGCCTAAGCACTTTTTTATTGAGAACCTCTAACAAAATAAATATCACAAATTACAAATAAATATTGCTGTCACGTCAAAAAAACGTTTTTTAGCAATAAAAGTCCAAAATATATTATGTATCCTGAACTAGGTAACCTATATCTCTGGCAATGTATTAAAATTAAAACTTATTTCTCACTGCGCATTACAACTAAAACTAACAACACACAAAACAATCAAATTATTTATTTTATCTACACTCATATCGTAAAATTCGAATTAAGAACTCAAAAGTAGTGTCATAATGACAGACTATGCACAAGCATCACAAACATGCACCTGTGATTAATTTAAAAAAAAATCATTACGATACAGTTTGCTGAACAATATATGCTATTTTTTTTTTCCATGATAGTACACTTTAGCTCAACCAAAGAGTTTTTAATGCCACTTCGACTCAACCAAGGAGTGTTCAATCCATTTTTTTAACAGCCGTACAGTTTGGCATAAGAGAGTACACAAACTGCAGGGCGTTACACATTGAAAAATTGCGGTATACATTGAAAAATTTAATCTTTTAAAATCGCATTTTTGGATTGTCATATTGCTTTTAATTCCCATCGGATTATGAGGGTGAGAGAAGAGGGAGTTCACCCGTGTCTGCGCACACATTTATGCACTATAATAATAATGTCCTGCGCAGACGGCTAGTCTCCCTTGTGATTGGCCGCCGTGACTGAAATTCCACCGGGCGGACATTATTTTTATTAGCCAAAACGATTCGTTTTTCATTACTGAAACCGGAAAAAGTTAACCCATCTAATCACACACATAAGTATGTGCCCCGATTTATACTTAACCCACCAACGTCCGTAAGTAACACTAACGGTACTTAAGTGCTTAAAGGCGCAAACACCAGTATTTATTGAATAGTTAACATTGCTGTTCGTTTGTTTGTTCAGCTAATGACTCGGGCCGGTTGTTGATCTGTTGGTGTTATTAGTGCTAGGTGAAGAACCTGTCACTATGCGTACGAGTTTATTATATGGAGATGATTTCCAATAAAATGTTGTTGAACTCACAGTTCGATTCCTTTATTTCTACCATTTGGGAAATAGGAATCGGTTAGATGCTTATTGACATTTGCATTATGGTGCGCCGCGACTACGCTGCACGTATGCAGTTACTACAATAGTTTGGTGCGCCACGACTGCACTGCACGCGTGCTATTACTGCAACTGTTTGGTGCGCCGCGACTGGGCTGTACGTATGCAGTTACTACAATAGTTTCGTGCGCCGCGACTTCGTTGCACGTGTGCAGTTACTACAATAGTTTGGTGCGCCGCAACTGCGCTGCACGTATGCAGTTACTACAATAGGTTGGTGCACCACGATTGCTCTGCACGCGTGCTATTACTGCAACTGTTTGGTGCGCCGCGACTGGGCTGTACTTATGCAGTTACTACAATAGTTTCGTGCGCCGCGACTTCGTTGCACGTGTGCAGTTACTATAATAGTTTGGTGCGCCGCAACTGCACTGCACGTGTGCTGTTACTGCAACTGTTTGGTGCGCTGCGACTGCACTGCACGCGTGCAGTTATTGCAAATGTTTGGTGCGCCTTTAAGTAAAAAGGCTGTAATAATAAAGCTGTAATATGGTGGCTGGCGAACACGCCACGTGCAGCGCATTTGGCAAATGTGTACGCACCCTTATACAATTGCATACTATTACAATTATTTAACTTCGATTTTATTGATAGTAGTTATACGTTATTCCATATTTAGATGAAATAAGCACTACAAGAGATAATTAGACGAAATTCTGTTATTACTTTTTTTTTATCTACGTAGTCTATTTATATCTATGACTAAGCAGCAAGATTACTTATACTGCTCACATGGGAAATAACACTTGTAGGGCAAATTAACTTTGAATGTCAGCCATATAAATACATTATTAAATATTTCAAAATCCTTAGGCCTAATGATGAATTGAATGCACGGCCTCCATAACGCACTAAATTACCACTCATTTATCACATCGCAAATTCAACGCATTTGAGAAAAACTTAATAATTCCCTTCGAATTACTACGTGAATTAAAATGAACTTTAGTATAATAAACGTAAAGTTTATATTAGATCGTTTCTGTAATCTAGTTGTTGGTCTTGACAAATTTAATACAAAGTTGCAAGCGATTCGAGTGCCGAGTGATTTGATTACTGATCGACGTTTGGATGTGTATGGAGTTGGTAATACCATGGGTAAAAAGTCATTATACAAGGAAAATTTTGTGAATGAAATGCAAAATAAAATATGGATTATTTGTTTTAGTATATAACATAACAGAATGGAATAGAAAATCTTTACTTTAAGCAAATACTCATAAAGGGGTAGTAACAATTATCTCAAACGTAGGTGTTGTTACACATGTTGATGCATGTAACTGACAGCAAAGGACTACATGGACAATCCACTCTTTCAGCTATCTAGTTCAGAACCCTGTTGGAAATGGCCATGACTCGTGCCACCAGTGATGCTGCATTCTTGCGTATTGTAGTGTAGAAGCAGTCTACAGTCTTCGCCGTTGCCGTTCGCTGCAAACCTGACGAAATGCAACGCCAAGGGAATCCCATCAGTTTTCTGAATACAACGTTTGCGAATATTTCTCCCATAAGCAGCAAGAGTTTTGAATGAAATCATAGAGCATCAAAATTGGTGGGGTAATTCTTAAAAATAATCCTTCCATCTCTTTGTACTTACAAATGATTTTTTTGTGAAACGATAACATCACGATAAGTAGTAGAAAATTTAATAGGTAGGTATCAACTGGAAACCATACTTCAATGGAAAAATAATTTTCAGCAACCCAGAGAAATATTTTAGCTTATTAACACCTATTTCTGATTTTTTCAGACAATTTAGCTATATCATGCTCCATCAGAAAATATCTTATATTCACAAAAACAACGATTTAGTTCCTTTATTTCATCAATGCGATTTTAACAAACTTTAAAACGTAGAGGCATAATTTTAACATAAATATTAATTTAAATAAACTCCATTTAAACCATTTAAACCATTTATTTTGCCACACATACACAAAATATACACATTAAACAACTCCAGACAATTCCTAATGCAGTTGCGATACAGCGGTGACGCTCGTGAAATGCGAAATCAGATAGTTACAGCTTTTTGCTCGACTGTACCAACTCGTGTGCACTTTTTATTGTGACTATACAAGTGTTGCGCAGTACCGAGATTTTATTTACAGATGTACTTTTATAGAATTTGTGAATAATTTAATTTCTAAAATTATTTTTGCATTTGATTTAAAAAATCATTACTTACCTAGTACTACCGAAAGAAAGAGACAATTTTTTTTTAAATTTCTGAATTATATAAATTTATTATGATTAAAATATTTACCAAACTACATTTATACAACGGGTATCAGAAATGCGTGGGCATATAGAGAGCGCATTCAGGGCAAAGCATAGCCCTACGATGGGGCCAACCCTGAAATCGCAATGAAATGTAAATGAGTTTCGAAAACAATTTCGTGGGAAGTTATTGAGAAACAGTATACTCAGCAGTAGCTAGATAAGGCACTAAAGAAAAACTATGTTCTCTCTCACCTCTAAACAACACAATAGGAATAGATACATAAAACAACTCCCGCAGACTTGCGACTTTTTGTCTCACATCTGTTAACTGGGTGCAAAGAAAACGTTCGGAAGCAAAGCAATTTTCAATAATCGCAATCCGTGTAATTCGTCAGTTGAACGACAAAAAGTCTGGAGTCTGCGGGAGACCTTTCGGCAGCAAATGTCTCAAGGAAACTTGGTTTTTGTTGAGATGTTTACACGATTTGCTGTGACAAGGAACCTATGTAATTTTATATTGGGAGAGACTTAACACTGGAAGTAGTTTGTAGTCTGAATTAATACATAAATTAAAATGAATCGGAAAATCCTGCCCATGAGACTCCCAGGAGTCTTGAAAATAGATTTTCTGTTATGACTTTACCCGGCTACTACATAAATAAAAAATGGCCAGAATTTGCTAGAAAAAGAAGCATCGGAAATTCATAATCGTATAATGCTGGCCACATGAACATTTCATTAAATTCCTTTTCACATTTTAAATCGTCATCATCATCATAATATTTTATGAACAGACGTAAATTGTCGAAAAAGGCACGGCTGGCTATTCATGGGCGAGTGTTGGTGCCAACACTTCTGTATGGTAGTGAAAGTTGGGTATGGCAGAAGAAACATGAAAGTAGAATAAATGCAGTAGAAATGAGAGCTTTGAGAAGTATGTGTAGGTGTAACTTTGAGAGATAAAGTGAGGAATAGCGTGATAAGGGAGCGTTGTGGAGTGAAATAAGATTTAGTGACAAAGTTTAAGAAAGGTATGTTATGATGGTTTGGGCATGTAGAGAGGATGGACGATAGGAGATTGACGAAACAACGAAACAAGTATATGAAGCGAAAGTGGATGGAAGAGTTGGAGGAAGATGACCTCGGCGAACGTATCGCAAACAAATCGCGGACGTTATAAGAAAAGGCCGGATTAAGAGCACTCTAAATCGACGAGCATGCATGATGAGGTTAATGAACGTAGATTAAACGAAAGACTTATGTCAGGATCGTAGTAGATGGAAATCTATAGTCCCTACCTGGTGGTACCTAGGTGGAAGTCAAACGCAATCCCATTTGATATAAAAAAACCTACCCCAATAATCAGGCAACACAATATGTATGTATGTATGTAAATTCTCATCAATCCTTTCATTAGAGTTTGGAAAACTTGTCATATTTGTCTATTAGTATAACGTATCCTCTAAATTCTAAATATACGCTTCGGGCTTCGGGCTTCGCTCTGGCTCTGTCTTAAGTATCCTCAACTTTCAAATTGTCAATGTCTTAAAATCCATAAATCGAATGCGAAGTCCCTCCATCATTGAAACCATGAAATGAGATTGATAGATCAATAAGAATGAGTACTTTGTCCTTACCATCATCTTTATTATCTTTAATTCAATCGATATTAATACACCATAAAACTCTAAATCACTCGATTTATACATTCGATTCGTCTAAATTTATACTAAATGTCGCAATGATAATTCACGACCATCCCTACCCATAACTCTTCATACACTACCTTGAAACTTGTTACCTTTATGTAAAGGGGTTAGAGTTCAAAATTGCGTAACTGTTGTAAAAGAAGTACTTATTTGTAAATTCTTAACACGACTGAAATTAAAATACAATGCTGCCTTCGTATAGTTGAATGTGTGACGTCGGTGAAGTTGAAAGCCGGTGGATGGCGATATATCCTTCAATGTATGGATTAGGGTTGGCAAAACTTTGGTTATATTATTTTTTTGTATTTTTGTTATATTTTCGGGCCGTGTCTTCATCATCATCATTTCAGCCGAAAGACGTCCATGGCTGGACACAGGCTTCCCCCAAGCATATATTGGGGGGATATGCCATAATCATCACGCTTGACAGGCGGGTTGGCGATCGCAGTTGGTTAGTTAAATACTCAGAGAACGCTGCTGCCCACCCTCTGGTGAATCCCTTAGTCACCTTTTACGACACTCATGAGAAGAGATAGGGTGGAAATACGGAATGCAAGCAAAAAATCATAAAATTAGAAAATTATATAGTTGAGTATATTTTTAGTTTCCTACTTTTCTGACATAATCAGTTCTTTGAGCCTTCTATTACAGAGAACTTTAAACAAAATAATCAACTTAATTATTATTAGCTGCGAGTTTTTTCTTCACTTGCAACATACAACCCTGTTTGATACAGGTAGTTACAAATATGGTGAAATACTTAAAATGTAAGTATTGCCTGACATATAATAATTATTCCTTTTATGTAGTTTTAACTAATATTCATTGCTAACCTTACTGACCTCGTATACCACTTGTAATTCTACCCACACCATTATATAAATAGCGTAATGAAACGTTAGTACTAATTAAACCTCATTACGGTGTTAAAATCCTCACGAGAGGTCGATAGTATTACATTAATTCGATATGTCACTTGATGCGTTGAAATTAGCCGAATTTTGGTTATTATGAGTAAGGGTGCAGTCTCATTGAAGCTATTAACTATTACGGGATCGTGGGTGCCAAGAGTAGGGGGACTCGAGGCATCTATTAAGCGACCCTGGGGAGGACAGCAGCACGTGGTGGTCACGTGCTGCTGTTGGGGAAACCTTGTTGTTTCCCCGGGACGTGCCAAAGGCGTAGCACTGGAGGGGCACCGGCGCGGTCCACTGGAGTTCCCGGAGCTCCTCTATGTTGTGCAGAGGATGGCCACCGTGTGGTTTTAGTCGGTAAGAGTCCGACATAACCCTCCGTCCTCCCCAGACGGAGGGTATCCATGAGGATTTCCACTCGAAAAAAAAAAAAAAAAAAAAAAGGTCCTTACATATGAAATTGGCGTTTTGTTGAACTGGCCACTTTGATCTCAAATATCTAGCTTGGTTAGAAAATTCAAATTCAAATTTTATAATTTAAGCTCATGTATTTTTGTTTCTAATTTAGTTATTAATTTGTTTACGCGTCATTAAATAATTTTTTTACTTCGGTCTATTCACAATACAGAAAACTCAAAATATCGCGTTTTTAACGACACGAGTTCCACTGTGGCACTAGTGCTGCAGAAACAGCTCGAAGGATTAATGATGTGTATGGGGCAGCTACTGCAAAGGAAAACACGGTACGTTTTTGGTTTCAACGTTTTCGTTCTGGAAATTACAATGACTACCTTCTCACGAGATTTGTTGCATAGTAGTCCTCGCCCTCACTATATTTCATCAATTTGCGAGCAAATATATACTACAGTAGTCGCAGTAGCTGAGCTGGAATTTTAGTAATTATTAATGTGACACAAAAACTAGTAAACTATAAAAATTATATCCATTTCTTTCTAACTATTTCTAAATTTGCAGTTTAGCTCTTCTTAAATATCAAAATACACTTGAAATACAAATATACTGTCTTTTAGCATGAGAAAAAAAAGGCATAGTGTATCTTATAAAATTATTGCCATTAAATACTTTGGTAGGTACTACAAAAGGATTTGTAAATAAAACCGTTTGTATGCCTACAGAAATGATGAAAAAATTCATAGATTGTTACACAAAACATAGTCATGTAACTTTATATGATATAAGATTTCTTTACAGCCCAAGATTAGAACTGTCTCATCATCATCATTCATTTCAGCCGATAGACGTCCACTGCTGCACATAGGCCTCCCCCAATAAGGGGGGATATGCCATAATAGCCACGATCGCCACGCTTGGCAGGCGGGTTGGCGATCGCAGTTGGTTGGTTACTCAGAGAACGCTGCTGCACATCCTCTGGTGAATCCCTTAGTCGCCTTTTACGACACCCATGGGAAGATATAGGGTGGTGCAATTCTTTACGTCCGGCACCACACGGAACTGTCTCATGACTTTATCATTCAGCGCAACAATTTTTTTCTATATCTATAATAATAATAATAAATCTTTATTTCACATAAATGGTGTACAGTAAACACTTACAAATAGTAGTTATACAATTTCTCGGTATGAAGTGTTTGTTTGAACTCTGGTACCCAATGTAAGATTTAACTTGTGTTATGGTTACCAGCGCTCTCATTAATTAAATCCACAGGGGGTTACATTAATTGCATCAGGAGGTGGTTACAAGAAAGTGCAGTTGAGTAAACGGGGTAAGTAAAACTACGTTACAGGCTACAGCATAGATTAAAGAATAAATAATAATTCAGCTAATAATAGTAGTAAAGCCAGAAGCCTCATGTGTGTGAGTGTGTATGTGTGAAGGGGTGTGTGGTGTGTGGTGGGTTAGTGGGTGTGAGAAGATATGATAGTGTGATTGTGATAGTACATTATTTTATCTCTACATATTCATTTGCCATCATCTCAGTATTAACTTGATTCCTTACCATATCATCTTTTGGACAGGAGACTGTGTCCTTTACGTATCATAAGCGTGCTTTGTTCTAATACAACGCGAATACACGACCATCGCAAGTTTTTATTGTGCACTTTGTTTGTGACGTCGTATTATCGCGCTATTTTCATGCGAATGCTAATTAGGACACCTATACTACTATAGTATTATATTATCTGTGCCTATACGACACCTGTAGGCCAATTCACGTAACTAAACAAATGCAGTTGCAGCACAGTTGCAGTAAAGTTTCGATCAAAACAATGCTTTTTGTATTCTCTTATCTATGGCGATAGCTGTCAGAAACAAACTGCAGCGTCACTGCAACTTGATCGGCGCGTCATGAAATTACGTGAATTAGAGCCCTGTAGGTCTACTCGCGTTTTACGAACGACAAACGAAGTACGAACTTTCGTTCCGACTGCTACTTACATAATAAAGGTAGGCACATAAAAAAGGCACAATTAAGATAGACTACGGTTCATAGTCGTATACAATTTACCGGAGATGAGAAAAACAAACGTCAAAACACGATCATCGCATGCGATAAGGGAACGATGGTTGACCGGAGTAGCAAATTGTGCGATGAATCGTACGATTTATCGAATATCGTCGAACGGGAGTAGACCCCCTGTACGTTTGATCGCGAGGTCGCATGAACTTGCGATGGCTGCGTAGTTGCGTTGTATTAGGACAACGCCTGAAGAGATGTTCGATTATTATTATACAATTGTTCTATACTTGATCTACGTTATTAATCAATTTTCATTAGACCAACCATCATTCCTCTGTCAAAACCATGTTGGTGATTTGATTTGGCCTCTGAAATCGTGATAGTTTTTCTCGAATACTCATTAAGATAATTAGTATTAGCCTTCACGTAAAGTTCAATTTTAAGGTCAAACGAATAAAATTAATTCTATTTGTCTTCAAATAGTCCCAAATAGCATGCATAGAGTAACTTATTGCTATGTATGTGTTGAAGGGACCATAAAACAGTGAAAGTTTATATAGCACTCATTGGGAGCTGAATTTAAATAAAATGTAGCAACTGGGCCTTAATTATGTTGATTGGCTTAATTATGTAGCATATGTAATGTGAATGAAGGTCGTTTTCTTTTATGGTTTACGCGGAAAACTAAGTGGTTGTACAAGATTTTGGTTGTGTGGTCTGTTGAGAATAGGCCCCCGTGTAACTAACTACCTGCAAGTTTGTATCTTAGAAGATATGTATAGGCCGATTCACCGATGTCAGTCCAGTGTGAAGTTCTACATGTTTTACTAATATTATGCTTATCTGATTGCTAATATGGGTCATTAAATTAATATTATTTCTGGAGAAGCACCGGAGTGACTGCCTTAGCTTGTAGCATTAGCAAACTGAAGGGTTTCGGGTGCCGGTGAAATTAAAATCACATGAGACTTTCCATCTTCTTGTCTCAGTTTGGCGGACCGACTTGCGAGACCATTAAGGCAACAGCCTAGGTGGTATTAAAGTTGTTATGGGCAAAGGTAACCGCTTAACATCAGTTGGGCCTTTGGCTTGTTTCGCCATTCTATACTATAAATAAACATTTAAAAAAACTGAAGTAGTAGTGTGCTGGTATGTCTGTCGAAGGACGTTGGATCAGACGAGTCCTTGATTTGAGAAAAAAGCCAGCCAGGTGGACCGACTACCTGATGAATGTAGTTGGGAGGGACTGAATGCGAAAGGCAGAGAACGGAGTGCTGTGGCACAACTCAGGAGAGGCCTATGTTCAGCAGTGGACTACGATAGGCTGAGTTAATAATTATTCTATTAAAGAGTATTAACAATTGTTTTAATCGATAAAATAAATAAAATACAAGTATCAGGGCAAAAAATAGCAGTGGGATTGTGGAGGATGAATTTATGATACAGACGAAGATATATATATTTTTTTTTTATCTCTTGGCTAACACCAGTAGGTACAGTACATTTTTTTTTTCTCTCTTGTCTTATTTAGTAAACAACCTTGGCATGTCTGATTTAAGTACTGATTAAAGGGCTCGTGACTAAGTGGCAAGCGTGTGGATTGTACGATCTGCAAGGTTAAGCTGCACTAGCCGCGGTCAGTCTGTGGATGGGTGACCGTTTCTTTACACATCGAGACCCCTTCGTGCCTCGGAGAGCACGTAAAGCCGTCGGTCCTGCGTCTGATCTCTCTCCGGTCGTGTCGAATTGCCGTCCCATCGGATTATGAGAGTGAGGGAATAGAGAGTGCACCTGTGTTTGTGCATACACTTGTGCACTATAATATGTCCCGCGCAGATGGCTAGTCTCCATTAAGATTGGCCGCAATGACTGAAATTCGGCCGGGAGGACATTATTATTATCTCCTTTAAACATTTATTTACATATTATTTACATTTTTAAATATTTCTATAAAAAAATATAAAAAAACATTTGAAAATATAAAAACCGGCCAAGAGCATGTCGGGCCATGCTCAGTATTATAGGGTTCCTTAAGTAGGTGTAATTACAAACGAATCAAATCGAATATTAATCATGGCTATTTTAGTTTTTGCAATAATCGGCAGCATTCGCGACTCAGAGCGTGTTGTTAGTAGCGCCATCTAGCGATAAATTCAAGAAGCCAAATTTAAGATTTGCGTCATTTCAAAGTTACTTTTTGTGATTTTTTCAAATAGAAAGTAGCTAAAGGAGCATTATTTGCTATGATAATTTTTCTCTAAGGTCAATGACCTTTGAACTAGGACGTTTTAAGTATTTTTCAGTTTTCTCTCTATAACTCAAAAAATTATAATCACATTATACTCGAAATAACTTTAAAAGAGAATTTTTACAAAGGTCTATCAATGTGGAAGATTATATGTTTCTACATTGCATAGTTTAGAAATGGCAGGGGGGGGGACACATTGCAAGCCACTTTGGCGGGCTATATTTCGCAGATGGTACACCTGATAAAAAAGTGGTGTATCAAACATTACCTTCATTTTAGTAGACCTATTCAATGATATCGCACACGAGGGGGTGCAGCGAAAAAAATTTTTTTTTTTCCATTTCACATGTATGGACGCCACCCCTAAAATACGGAAAAACGATTTTTTTATTCTTTTAAAATTGAGATCTATATGTAGACTATTTTCTAACAAAATTTCATTTACTTATGTTTATAACTGTAGAAGTTATTAAGCTGTAAAGGATTAGGACAGACGGACAGACGGACAGACGGACAGACGGACAGACGGACAGACGGACAGACGGACAGACGGACAGACGGACAGACGGACAGACGGACAGACGGACAGACGGACAGACGGACAGACGGACAGACGGACAGACGGACAGACGGACAGACGGACAGACGGACGGACATGACGAAACTATAAGGGTTCCTTGTAGGACTTCGGAACCCTAAAAATAGTAGCCCACCGGCATCGGGAACAGGGTCCAAACTACCGGTGGTCAGGGCCTCAGAGAGAGGAACTTTATTATTAAGTACTGATAAACATAATTACTTGTTCTGCACATGTAATTAGGGTAAAAAGTATTATTTAGTGTGTGAATTTGTTAACATAACGTATTTTAATAATTATTATTGACGAATTGCATTAAAAAGAAATGCCAGGATTGTTTACTAAATTAGACTAAGGCAAGTAAGATAAAACAGAGTATAGATATTCGACACATCTGCTAAAGTGATACTATAAACCTCGCAATTGGGTGCCAATGCGGCAAACAGCAAACAGCACACTTGCGAAATATTTAATTTCCAGTAAGAACATTTTATTTTCCTAAGCAAATAACGAAGCCTCTAACTGTACTAGAATATGGCTTTAGAACATTAACTGGAATTTAAACATAGTTAATAGGTTATACTTAAGTATAAGCTATTAACTTTTACCATATACCACCGATAAACTGAGTACAGTCAACATCAAAAGCAAGTGAAACAGTTTGATAAAAAACTTGAAAAGACAGTTTTTGTTTCCAAATCATGATGTTGAGGAGAATTATTTTTATTAAAATAGTATCGTGATAAGCTCGGTTGGGCCTACTCTTATATACGGATATACATACAAGTCCTTAATAATAATAAAAAACGGGTGGCGTCAGGGGACGTCTGAGAGAAGCAAAGCATATAAGCGCGGATATCATATGCGCATGCAGAGTTGTTAGACAGTTAACAGTCACTATTTTATTACTTTAAAGCATTTATGCATGCGATGCGAAATCTAACGATATAAAAAACGCTTTAAAAAAGCGATTTTTTCTTTCAACAATTTAAATCAACAGTGACGTTTTTTCTTGGTTTACTCCCCGGCGGCCAAGCGCACAACGATGCTATAGAAGCTTCGCTTCAAATGAGAATTCAAGAATTAGTGATTGAAGTCTTTCAATAATATTACCTGGTTACTGTTTTTTTATATACATACTTCTTCTATAGTATATATAATATAAGTATTATATCCATTGTCTACTACCCATAATACAAGTTCTGCTTAGTTTGGGACTAGATAGTGCTGTGTAAAAATGTCCCGAAAATATTTATTTATTGATATCTCGCTTTTGATACTTAATTTAAATTTAGATAATTTGAAAAGTGTTTATATTTTATTGCCGCTGACTGTACCAACGTAGTAATGTTCTTGACGACATGAGACAAGCCCATCACTCAGAGATTTACTATCAGATAACGACATGTGGTTTATTTGCCATGAATATTATGTAGCTACGCGCAAATTTGTTATACGCGCATAATTATTTGTTAGCGCGCATAATTATTTGTTAGATTATTGCACAAGAATGTAAGGTTATCAGTGGATTTATGTGTTATGTGCATCTAAACGGTAAAGGTATGGTTTCCGTAAATTACACATGTATCTATTACAATGAGTATAATAACTCGTTTGGTTATGGGTTTGCTCCGTTTGCGCCATATTAGATTTTTTTTATATTATATCTACTAAAAAATATTTTTACACTAAAATACTGTTAATTCGGATTTGTCAAAACTCAAAAAAAAAAAACCATCTGATTTCTATAAAAATCTCATCCACACTTACGTTTAATGCTTGTACCTACACGTAGATAATTTTAATTTACGCACAACGGCACAACTAAACCAATAAGGTTTTATTTTTCCTTTGTTTGTATTTTTTTTTTTGCAACAAAAATCCTAAAGCGCCAGCCCTAGCACCGCGCGTGCGCACACGCGGCAATTTGTAAGCGGCGTCCGCGCAGCTTTCCCGATACGAGCCAACAAGGATCAATCTACTCCATATCGATGCGTATTGGTTATAGACTCTTGTGGATCTATGCGAGCCTAGTATTTATGGCGTGTGTAGTATGAAAAGTAACGCAAGATATTAAATCATTTAAAGACCATATTATTTTTTGGAATACCTAGATTTTGTTATGGGTAGGCTAAGTAGTTATTTTTTTTTGTTATATGGTAAGATAGAAGCTTTTATTAAACAAAGATCATAATAATTTATTAGATTTATATTTTACTAAATTGCGCCACAACACTCGGTCCTCTGCCCCCAGCTACTTTCATCAGGTCGTCGGTCCACCTGGCCTTTGGGAGATACCTATGTCCAGCATTGGATTGCGGTATGCTGAGTTGATGATATTTTACAAAATGTTATTGAAATTGCAAACAATTGTGTGTTGTGTACCTATTAATCGTCTTGAAGGTTAGTAAAAACGCTCTAATAAACTGTTTTTTTTATTAAATATAAAAATTAAATTCACGTTAATTCCTGTACAATATTATGTTTCTCATATTTACGCTAAATGCTTGCAAGACGTGTTAATAGAAATATGACATATCTTATGCTATATTTTCACACTTTATTCATATACAAGAGCTAGACAAACATTGATTTAGTAACAAATTATTATATCTTATTATAATCCTACTTAATATTATAAATCTGTAAGTTTGTGAAGTTATTTGGATGTTTGTTATTCAATCACGCTGTAAGGACTGAACGTATATCGATACAATTTGGCATACAGATAGACAATAGCCCGGATTAACATATAAGGTTTTACTTCGTGAAGATAAACAGTTTCGGGGGGATGCACGATAAAATCATTGCGATAAAGCGAATATTACGCGGTAGAAGCCGCGGGCATAGGCTATTAGCCTATAAGTTTTTTCAGAATTCAGAAATGTTTCCGTCGTGTCTATAAAATAAATAAAACAGCTGATTGTAATGTAAATAGAAGTTGATTGACAGGAGACAGCGCAGGTACAGTCGACTGCATGACAATTCGAAAACCGCCCTTACTGCTTACGAAATAAAGATGCTGCTAATGTCAAAGTGTTACCAAAGACGTGCGGTGGACCATATATCCCAAGGATGCGTGGAGTTTTTTAAGCAATTTCTTTAATATTATGTTGACGTTCATCATCATCATCATCATCATCATTTCAGCCGAAAGACGTCCACTGCTGGACATAGGCCTCCCCCAAGCATCGCCACAACGACCGGTCATGTTGACGTTAGTGAGTGATAAATCGTACTTTTTACTTAACAATACTTATTCCGTGTGGTGCCGGACGTAAAGAATTGCACCACCCTACACCTTCTCATGGGTGTCGTAAAAGGCGACTAAGGGATTCACCAGAGGATGGGCAGCAGCGTTCTCTGAGTATTTAACCAACCAACTGCGATCGCAAACCCGCCTGCCAAGCGTAGCGATTATGGCATATCCTCCCAAACTTCTTGGGGAGGCCTATGTCCAGCAGTGGACGTCTTTCGGCTGAAATGATGATGATGACTTAACAAATACATAAACATCGGCATTGGTCATTTTGTAAAAATCTGACTAACAACCACCGTCGTACCTAACACCCGCCATAAATATAAATTTCATCCTTACCATATCGAAGGTGCATGGCCACGCTTCAAACGGCATTTTTGCATTGTACAGCAAAACTGTGGAACCAACTTCCGTCAGCGGTTTTTCCGAACAAATATACGTCATCAGCCTTCCAGGAAGGAGCATATGATTATTATATTATGTCTTTGTAAAAGGTCGGCAACGCATTGGCGACTCCCCTGGTGTTGCAGATGTCTATCAGTGGTGATTGTTTACCAAGAAGTTCCTAAATGGCTAATAGCGTAGCTGACATTTTTCGCTACGGATATTCAGGTAAAACCATAAAGGTATTATACTTACGTCAGTATATACAAAGTCTTGGGTAAAACCATTATAAAACTCGGTTTGACACTAATCGGATTTTGTGTAAGGTGACAGAGCACAAGAGATAAGTAAGCAATTGGGACTGGGGGCCCTGGCAATCGCGTTCTACAAGCAACGCTAGAAGTTGCCAAATACTACATGAAAAAGTGTGAATCATTGCCATTATTGCTGTTAGTTACATGTGTATCAAAATGTATAACTTTAAAAAAAAAAAAAAAATGCATTTATTTCAGGTATGTGTACCCATATGACATAAAATTACATAAAATATAGACACAAAACACATATTTATAATTACAATAATAACATAACCCACCTACCTACCTACCTACTAACATCTAGGTTTAAGAAAATTGTTACTTACCCTCACAGACATTAGTAAAAAATACTTTCCCTATATGAATCTTTGCTCGATATTTTTTTTTATAATATTCTGTTAAAAACATACATAAGTATTATATCTATTGTCTAGAACCCATACTACAAGCTTTGCATAGTTTTGGACTAGATGGTGCTGTGTAAAATGTCGCAAATATTTATTTATTGACACGCAAGAGGAGAAGATCCTTAACATGACTTTCATTAGATGCCATAAGACTCGAAGGCTATTTACGAAATCAGAACAGACCGAACAGAGAGCCTTTTCAACCATTTATTTTTCAGTAGCAGATGTCACTTACCATGTTATGGTAATACATGTTAACTATTTTATAAAGTCCCACACGCACTTTCCTCGCACCGTTTAGAGTCAAGTGCCAACGTTAGGTGCCACTTAAAACTACAAATGTTAACGATTGGTCAAGCACTTGTATTACCTAACACACAAACATACGCAGCAACAATATTAGAATTATTACAAACAAGAATGATTGACGTAAAACGAAGACCATAATGGTTTGGTCAGAAGTAATGTGTTTGGGCAACAGTACTCGACGAGTCTGTACCCAGCATTACAAAAACCGAACATCAAGTGTATTGACCTATTAATCTAGTTAAACTACTTACATAATACAGTCGCATGGCGCATAATAAGTGTCGATTTATTTATTTGAAGCGCGCACTCTGCCGTCATCGTCTTCTTTAATTATCACACCTTTATCATCTCCCGTTGCAGTTCTAACTTTACGACATTCAGAATTAAGTTCCTTTTTGCGTAAAACAGTGTCACGTTAAGTTGTTTCAGTATCGCGTTTGAAATATACATTTAAATGGTGGCGTTTATACGGATTTGCCAGTTGAATCATCAATGCGTTCACTCGGAACGTACTTCGAGTATTAAGTTGAACCGAACAGATCTAAATGTAAATGTTTAGCAACATGAATGTGGAATAAGGTTTTATTTTTTTGTAAACAAACTTCGGTATTCCTCGAGATTATCTGATTGTTTATACATGTCGTAAGATAATCAAAAAATCGGATCTTTGCGAAACTCCTAAGACGATTGCAAAAGTTTTTATTGTAGTCTATGAAAGAGTTTTGTTATCATCCAAGCTTTATTTTCACGAAAATTGCAAAAATCTAAATCTAATCTTAAGTGAGTGATCTTATTTGGATGATATGAATATTATGCATTGACGGATACGCTGATTGGCTAATGGCTACATTCCTTCGCCTTTTGTTGATGTCTGAAATTTCTTCAGTATTTTTTGACTATGTATATACATACACCTTTTTTGTAATAATATTTTTACATTAAAATTAAAACCTATTGCCTTTTCACTTCTTTAATTTTCTATGTCTGTAAAACTTTATGAAGAGCCATGTTCTGATCAACCAAAATAAAGATGTTATGAATCGACTCTTAGGTTAGCCAATCGGCATTCAAGTTTTCAATCGTCCTAAACAAACTTGGATTTTTCAATTATCAATTTTTTTTTTCTGATAATAGGGTATGATTATGAAAATCTTTCCGATTAACTTTGCAGTTAATTCAAAGTCGTATATAAGGTCCTACATTATTAATCCGAAATATTTGAATTGGTGAATCTACTTATCATTATGAACAACTTTTACTATGGGACCAACCCTGAAATCGCGAAAAAAGAACCCTCTTATCAAAAGTCCCCACATTTTATCGATTTAAGTGAACACAAATGTAGGGACCAACTGATTTTTTTCGATTACAGGATAAAGATAAAAACCAAAGAAAAGACCTCTAGTAGAGAAGAGGTAGTAGAGATCTTTTTTTTTCTAAAGATATAAATTGTGGACTGCCTCATTGGTCTAGTGGTCGCAAGTGCGACTGCTGAGCATGGGGTCCTGGGTTCGATTCCCGGGTCGGGCAAAGTATTATTGGGTTTTTTCATAGGAAATTCTCAGTAGCAGCCCGGAGTCTGGATTTGTACCCGGTTAATGGCAATAGGCTCGCCCCGTATTACATGGGACTTATATAATATATATATACACGGCGAAATGTGGGTGTACTACACACCTCTGCCTACCCCTTCGGGGAAATACAGGCGTGATGTAATGTTATGTTATGTTGTTAAAGTGTGGAAAAAAAATCTTTCTTAGATCCTAATTATCCGGTATTTTGTAATCATCCTAGGATTTTTGTAATGATTCGATTTGTCCGATTATCCTACGTCCTACGACATACAACATGACACAGAATGTTTTTCTATTGGCGGCCAGTAAGTTTGAGTTGCTTGTAAACAGATTTATTTTCAAGTACGCGATTACTGGATACATTGTAATGCCCCTTACTTGAAGCCAGTTCGTTTGATAATCTATAGGAATGTACCTACACTCTTTAGAAGAATGTTAGACAAGTTTCTATGCTGATCTTGGAGAAAGAAGTATATACAAAGTCTTTGATATGGAATGTATTGGCTGTTTACTGCACTAGTGTTGCCTGAAAAACGATAGATTATCGATTGTCTATCGATAGTATCTAAAAACCCCTAATCAATCATACTTTCGATAGGCCTATAGTATCGATCGGAAGATAATCCAACAATACTATCGTTAGTATAAAACTAATGTTACGATACTATCGATAGTATTGATTGTTTGAAATCAAGCAATACTATTGATATTATCGCTTAGATAGTAATTCAATATAACTATCGGTGTTCATTGACGTCATTTTTACATTGAATTATATTATCGATAGTATCGTAACAATAGTTTGATATTATCGATAGTAACCATAGTATTACACAACAAGCAACAACTCAAGCTCAAGCAAGCAAGCTCTGCTTAGTTTGGGACTAGATGGTGCTGTGTAAAAATGTCCCAAAGATATTTATTTATTATTATTATTTATTTATTTATTGTTGGATACCTGCCAATCGATACTATCGATAGGCCTATCGATAGTATGACTGATTTTAGGGGGGGACTATCGATAGATCTATAGTCGATTTTTTGCAACACTATACTGCACTAGCTGTTAAAGTCTTCGCGCTCCATTTATAACATGGCTAGATCTAAGATCTAAAATCATTAATAAATATAAGATGCACTAGTAAACTGCAAGGAGTAATGCAGGTCTGTTACTAGATAGATTTTAAGATAGGCGTTGAATACCTACGTTTAAAAGCAAGAGTAAACTTGGGCTTGCGGCGTACCTTAAGCCTTTTTTTTGCCGTGGGGAAATCCTCATGGACGCACTCCGCCCGGGGTAGGCGGAGCCAGTGTCGGACTCTTACCGACTAAAATTACCACGGTGTTCCTTCAACTACCTTAGCCGGGGGCGTGCGAACCCGTGAGTATTCACACAACCACCCCCGACAGGTCCCGGCCCGCCACAAGTAGGCGAGCCCCTTCTACTCGTGCGGCCTGACGTCAGCCGCACCCTCCTCGGTGGCGCACACGGAACACTGCACGCCACCTCACCTCACGGGCCTTTCAGCTACGCCAGCTGCGCCAGTTGCGCCAACTACGCCAGCTGTGCCAGCTACGCCAGCTGTGCCAGCTACGACAGCTGCGCCAGCTACACTAACTATGCCAGCTACGCTAACTACGCCAGCATGCCACCAGGCCAGGCCTGACTTGACCAGCAGTGGGCTAATTTATATAATTATTAAATACCGTGAAATGCTATAACTTTGCTCACACAGCCTTACTTTGCCATATTATTTTTTTTTTTTTTTTTTTTATAGCTTTTGATTTCATTAGAAATATTTTATAACTGAGGCAACACTAACTTTTGGTTTTGTAAATAAAGTTATGAAGCGTCAGTGTGTGTCAAAAATTCAATCAATGCTATACTGCAAACAAAGTAGGGCTATGTGGGCAAAGTTGAAGCATTTTATGGTACCTACATTAAAACACCACAAAGTTTAGTA
Source organism: Asteroscopus sphinx (assembly GCA_949699075.1). Classification (NCBI taxonomy): domain Eukaryota; kingdom Metazoa; phylum Arthropoda; class Insecta; order Lepidoptera; family Noctuidae; genus Asteroscopus; species Asteroscopus sphinx. Next base: position 2,949,757 of record OX453011.1, on the reverse strand, counting down.
TAAGTTAAAACCACAGCAATAGATAGAATGCTTGTAATCACAATTTTACTTGCGATTCATGCGTGGCAACTTTCGAATAAACTACGCCTCCCATATTCATTAATCATGTCATTCATTTTTTTAAATTAACTTTAATCAAATATACTTTACAGCTTTTGTTTCTGCAGTTTGAAGCAGCACAATAAGGCATTTTTGCGGGTTTTTGTTAAAGTATTTATAGAAACAAGTCATAAGGCGTTCTGGGCAAGGCTTTGAAATGCACTGCACTATGGTGCAGAGTGTTGGCACGTGCGCCCTGCCCACTTGGTCATTCTATCTATTTCTGTGGTTAGAACCATAGATCAACACTCAAGGAAACCGATTTTTACCACGATAAAAACTTTTTGGTCTGAGGAGATGCTAAAATAGGTCTACATTCGAAATTTTGATAAAATACATCTCTTCTTTCGCCCTTAAACCAAAAGAAAATAAAAATATAATAAGATTTCTATACGCCTATTTTCGCTTAAGCATTCTCGCTAATTTGTTTACATACCAGTCAAGTCTACTCGACCGGTCGATCGCGTTCGACTTTAGCGATTATAATCGGAGCGTTTTGCATATCGAAAATCGTGTTCAAACCGATGATGTTTTAAGTCTAAGGATATTTGTTGTGGTTACTAACGATTATGTCCACAGTAATGATTCCGTAAATAAAGAGTGTTTCTTGAAACTAGAACGGCGGAATCGATTCAGAAACCGAGTTGGTTGGCGAAGTGTGTATTGAATCAAATATTTGATCGTTTTAGCATATGGAAAAGGAAAATGTTATCGTTTTATGAAGTACAGTTTCCTGTGAAAGTAATTGGATTTTATCTAGTTGCAGGATTTGATGTTTGTTTTGCAAACATGCTTATTGAGATGTCTGTGGATTCTAGTTAGAAATTAACGAACTTGATGCAATTTTGTTGTTCTGAATTTATTAAATCTAACTAATAATAGAAATAATAACACTAATAGTGATGCTTGCATTGCTGTGTTTCGGTCTGAAGGGTACGGGTGCCGGTGAAATTACAATCACATGAGACTTTCCATCTTTATGTCTCAGTTTGGCGAACCGACTTGCGATACCATTTAGGCAACAGCCTAGGTGGTATTGCAGTTGTTATGGGCAAAGGTAACCGCTTAACATCAGGTGGGCCTTTAGCTCGTTTCGCCATCCTATACTATAAAAAAAAAAAAAAAAAAAAAAAAAAAAACTTGTAACTAAAGTATAGGTATTTTGTGATTGTGAATATTATTTTTTCATTATAATAACATTTTAAACTTTTTTAAGATTCAGGAATTTAAATATCTTTAATTAGAAACAAGCTGTTATTGTCATCATAAACTAAAATAAAGACAGCATTGGTACTGTCCTAATTTCATCGACAAAAATCCATTCGAACCATCAAGAAAAAATTAAAAGATGTAAAATACAATTTACTAGCCTCATTTCAATATTAGATTAATCCAACGCGTCAAGTAACTAATTACGTTAAAAAATAAATTGTCATCGAAGATACCCAAATAATCGACTATGCGTGTTCATTTTAAGCGAGCATTGCACTAGAACGCACTCCGTATCATTCCAGCCTTATTTACGACTATAAACCGATAAAGCTCAATAAAGTTAAAAGATAAAATAGGTATACACCATCACATACACTTTGAACTGTGAAAAGGGGTACATTACAAATAGATTTCTTGGTCAGTCGTTTGGAGGCGTCCAACCGAGGATTGAAATCGACTAAACGATTTAGGCGAGCGTAGTTATCGATAGAATGTATCGAATGATTACCGTAATGACAATTTATGCGCGAGTCAAGTGGAATATGTAAACGAGGCATGGACAAGTGTGGCAGTCGGCTCATTTTAATGGGACCACCCGTGTGAACTCAAGCTTATGTGTCGTGATTTGTTGAATTCGGCTGTAGATGTTTATTGTTCGTTTATGAATATATTCTGATAGGGTTACCTAAATCTTTCATTATTTTGATACGGTTATAATGTTTCTTGTGGAGTTTCAAAATTGTGATGGAGTGTGTTGCTGTGTTGTTCACCGAAGATATTTTTTTTTAAATTATTGGAATCGATGTTAAGTTTAACTTGTTAACCAGATCAATAACTGTATGGTGCGTCGTGTTTGGTGGATCAACTGTTATCTAAATGTTTACATGGTATGCATGAGAATTTTACTGTGTGAATGGACCAATAAATGATGTACTGGAAATATAAACTTTAACATTATAAGCTGAACTGGCCTTGTGCGTAAGTTTCATATAAGATCACATAGACGAAGTCCTGCGAACAATATAACACAAATAGTGAAGCCAAAAAAACCGTACTCCTCCATGTAAAAATCAACGCTCACGGTCACACATGCACCTGAAAGATATTTGTTTGTGGCTATGCTTACTGGACGATACCCTCAAACTATGCCGCACCTCTTATCCTGTCCTTTGTGCCCCAACACCTGCACATTAACCTGTGACCTCTGTGCCGCCACTGATAATGGCGTAGAGGTTACAAAGTTTTGGGCTTGCCAAGTCTGACAAAAGATCGGTCGTACCACTGACAAGAAGAAGAAGACCGAGACATGTGTATTGAGAGCGGTGAGCACGGTTTGATGTGCGGTTTTCTCGCTTAAAAAAGGTTAGCAGACTATTTTCACCACCGACAACATTAAGCCCTCATAAGTGTGCAGGTTTTCTCACAATGTTTTCCTTCACTGTTAACTCAAGGTTAACCTACTTATAAATTAATATTGCGTAAAACCCTTGAGATACAACGTTATAAACTACCAAAGGTACTACAATATTTTGATTGCTTGCATCAAGTTTTTTCGATTGACAAATTGATTGATTCAAATCAATCATTATCACCTTGGAGAGTGAAGCGTGAAATTGTAACTAAAATAAAATAATTGTTTTGGCACGAAGTTATCCATCATTTTGTTGTTTCATGACCACCATTTTTTATTATTTCTAACAATATTTAAAAAAACGTATACAATATTTAGTTACGATTGTCAATCATGATCGTTTAAAGGTGTAGATTGGTAAATTAAAAATTGTTTTTGTTAAATGAATTTCAGTATTATTCTTCATGTAAAAAATAGTTCCTGTTTGCATTTGTACGTCATAAATGCATGTATTTATTTAAAAAATCTGTTAGCTGTTTTTTCACCATCATCCTGAATGAAGATGAGTGTATGAAAGTATGTATTATTAATATTCCATATAATTATTTCATTTTTCTTTAATGTTAATTAATTTAATTTTTGTCTTTAATCTTTGTAATTGGCATCCTGCCGTTTTAATTAAATTAAAATGAATAAATAAATCCTCCTTGGTCTTTTTCAACATAATTATGTTGCGTGGCTTCCAGCCTAACCACCAGTATTTTGGCACGTATTTTTCACCATTAAAAATTACTTATTTCAATGGTTGGTCCTAATTTCAAGGAGTGGCTGCTCATAATTTTATGGAAAATTTAACTTTCAAACCTTGTCCCACTTACTTACTTACTCACTTACATCTTTTTTGTAAAAAAAACGGAATCCCCCATATTCTAATAATAATCTTTGCTTACCCCATTTTTCAAATTCCATCCTTACTCAATCATATCAATCTAATCAAATCACTCACAACTAATCATGAAGACACTAGCGCCACAACATTGTGTCGTTGCGGTGACGCGTGAAGCGCGCGCGCAGCTCCCACGTCATACTAACTCAGATTATGATAGGGATCTATGTAATTATATGATTAATTTGTTTCAAAGTGAATGTTTGTTTTGATTTTGTTCGTTAGTTGTTGGGTAAGCAGAGGTTTAATACATGCAGTTAAATTGGTTGTTACTGTGACTTTAAGATTGAATATTATTACTACTCCGCCAAATAGTGATGCTTGCATTGCTATGTTTCGGTCTGAAGGGTACGGGTGCCGGTGAAATTACAATCACATGAGACTTTCCATCTTCATGTCTCAGTTTGGCGAACCGACTTGCGGTACCATCTAGGCAACAGCCTAGTTGGTATTGAGGTTGCTATGGGCAAACGTAACCGTGGGCCTTTAGCTCGTTTCGCCATCCTATACTATATAAAATAAAATAAAACTAATACTGTCATAGCTGTTGGACGCCTACGACGCATGCGCCGCAGGCACCTGCGCGCACGCACCCGCTGTGACGTAAATGTATGAGGAAAAGAACTCGCTCGATCGTTGTGTTACCTGTTATTCAGATCTAGAGAGAAAAAGTTATGTGGTGACATGAAAAGGTATGTAACTAGAGTTAATTATAAAGGGAAAAACCTAAGATAATTCTTATGCTTATTTTGTAGAATATCTTCTTGAATTATGAAAGTACTTATGTAAAATTTGAGGACTGGGGCTATACTAGGTAAGTACAATCATTAATCTGTAATACCACCATTTCTTGTAGCATTATTCATCATTTTTCAGCCGAAAGACGTCCACTACTGGACATAGGCCTCCCCCAATTAAGGGGGGATATGCCATAATCGCCACGCTTGGCAGGCGGGTTGGCGATCGCAGTTGGTTGGTTAAATACTCAGAGAACGCGGCTGCCCATCCTCTGGTGAATCCCTTAGTCGCCTTTTACGACACCCATGAGAAGAGATAAGGGTGGTGCTATTCTTTAAGTCCGGCACCACACGGACATAGCATTATTGTTAGAACCTAATTTCGCAATTTCGTATTCAGAATGCTAATAAAGTAACCGTACTAAAGACGTTACCTTACTTGAAATTTCGATGTAAGACTAAAACAATCCTGCCATAAAAGATACTGGTAAACCTTCAGACTACCCTTATGCATCTGGTTTTGTAGAATAATAAATGACACGAGCAAAAACGCAGTCAATTAAAATAATAATAATAATTTTAGAAGGTGGTTCTCGTCGACACGGCACGTATTGTATGGAGGTTTCTGGAGCCCTAACCGCCGGTAGCTTGGACCCTGCTCCCGATGCCAGTGGAACACTATTTTTTATATATTTAAATGTTTTGTTTTTCTTTTTATAAAAAAATGATTAAAAATGTATTTAATAAGCTAAATAACTGAATAAAGGAGATAATAATTTCTTTATTTCAGATCAAATCCATAACATATCATAAACAATAAAAATTAAATCACATAATCAGGTACGTACAATTAAAATAACCATAATATAAAATTCACTAAAATTCATTGTCGGGTAACAAATAAAAATAAATTTACTATTAAATTAATTACCTTAGTACATGTAGCTTACTTAGGTAACACAAAATAGGACAACCCAGTTTGTTCGCAATTAAGAGTGTTTATTATTAAGGACATTATAAGCATAGCATAATTACCCTGGAATTATAAATTCTCAAACGAACTGAAATATCATCATTCCACATCTCAACTCAGCCTTTCGCAGTCCACTGCTGGACATAGGCATCTCCCACATTATACGACAACACTCGATTTTCTGCCTTCCACATCCCGTCCCCCCAGCTATCTTCGTCAGGTCATCGTTACCTGGCTGAGTGGCACCCTACGCAGCATTTTCCGATTCACGGTCTCCACTCAAGGACTCGTCTGCTCCAACGGCCATCGGTCCTACGACAGACATGGCCAGCCCACTGCCACTTCAGCTTACTTATCCTACAAGCTATGTCGGTCACTCCAGTTCTTCTCCGGATAATCTCGTTACGGATTTTATCCTTCAAAGAAAGTCCAAGCATAGCTCACTCCACAGCTCACTGAGCGTCTTTGAATTTGTGGATTAGCCCAACTGTCAGTGTCCACGTCTTGATACCTTAAGTCATTGGTTTGGAAGGAGTTATTGGTTGAAGACCTTCGTCTTCAAACTTTGCTGTACAGGCGAATAGAAGAGACATACTACATCATCATCAGCATCATTTCAGCCGAAAGACCTCCACTGCTAGACATAGGCCTCCCCAAACATATGTTGGACGGATATGCCATAATCGGCACGCTTGGCAGGCGGATTGGCGATCGCAGTTAGTTGGTTAAATACTCAGAGAACGCTGTTGCCCATCCTCTGGTGAATCCTTTAGTCGCATTTTACGACACCCATGAGAAGAGATAGGGTGGTGGTAAAATTTACGTCCGGCACCACACTACATAGAGTTCATACTACATGGAGTGGTGAAATTACTTGAACATTACTGGATGTAGGCAACGTAGCATCTAATATTATACCTCTCAATATTGAACAGCTTGTGTTCCAAGTACTCTTGACACGTTTTCTAGAACCACCAGTCCATAAAAAACGAGATCATAAATCCTATGATAGAGTGGTATAATTATGAAAATATCGAAACACGTAGATATTGCAATTTAAACCGGAAAACGCCGCCATGTCGCGTCGTTCAGCGACAGTTCAGAGGTTAAGTTATATATTTGAATATTTCGACCGTAAAAACATAGGTTTTATATTCACTGGGTGCGATGCGATGGGTGATGGGTGAGATATATATTTCTAGTTTTCTTTCTATTTTTTTATTTTTTTTCGAAAGTTTTTTCTTTGTTTTTTCTTGGTGATAAAATGAGCCCACCTTACCATTTGGAGTATGCTTAAACGTTAACCTGTCTTCTTCGTGTCTCAATGGCCTCATCATCATCAACTCAGCTTATCGCAGTCCACTTCTGGACATAGGCCTCTCCCAAGTTGCGCCACAACACTCAGCCCTCTGTCAATGGCCTAACATTGACTAATTAAGTCCTAGCTAATTTTCCCGGTAACGTTAGGCCGAGGCGTCCTGACTCCTGTGTCAAACTTTTCCACTTCGTTGACCTTCTTTGATCTCAACCTTTTTCATGTAGGAACATGACATTTTTTTATAATTATTAGCTTTTTACTGTTACTGAATATTAACGTTTTTGTTGAATTAATTTTTCAATAATCACCAGCACTATCCTTATCCACACTAATATTGTAAATGTGAAAGGAACTCTGAATGTTTGTTTGTTTTTTACCTTTTCACGAATAAACCTCTAACCGATCTTACTGAAATCAAGCAAAGCAGTAGGCTGGGACCTGAAGAAGAATATAGGTTACTTTTTATACCGGGAAGCTAGACAGTTCCTGAGGGATGCGTGATAAGTCATTCGATGATAAGCCGAATTATACGCGGGCTAAGTCGCGGACTAAGTCTAGTATCTATACACAAAAAAAATCTATTCAATAGATATAATGGAGTATTATGAAAATATTTATATTTTCTCTTTTTGTAGTGCCATTATGTGAAGTCTAATTTGGTTTATAATAAAGGAGACTGAATGATAAATAATGACATTCAAAGAAACTCAATTACCTGCTTTTTGAATATTCAATAGAGATCAAAAAGTTCACAAAAAAACTTTTAGTGCTTGTTAGTAGTAAATAAATAGAAAAAAAACTTATGATACCATTATAAAAACGTATCATCAATAACGATGAATTCTAAAATCAAAATACCTAATATAATTAATTAGTTAACTTTTGAAGTAATCATCTATGATGTTATGCTCTAAAACGGTACCGCTTAGTTTGGGGGAGTAATACAGTACTTTATAGTAATAATAATAGAACATTATTATAATGGTAAACTAATTGGTTTAAAGAGGTCACAGTTACTGCGATTCTAAGGGCCACTTGCGTCAAACAGGGTTAGCGTGCTTAACTCAAAGTTATGCAGCAACTCTGGGTTAAATCGTTAACTTGTCTTGCGCCATGGCGAGTTAGTTGTTAACACTGGATTAATACGGTAAAAAAATAACCCACCCATGATGGAGGGTTAAATCGTTAACTCGGGCTGTTATTGTTCCGTTTGAGGTTATTTGTATCATAAGGCGTGGTAAATTTACTTTGAAGTTATGAAAATATGTATTTGATTATGTAATTATTTTTTGACAATGAGGAAGAAATTGTTGCATATTTAAGCATAGATTTTTTGATATAAAATTCCAAATACGGACTTTTAAACACACGGCGAGAATAAAATGTATTTCGATGAAGGTAAAGTATTTTATTTTCTTCCTATTTTTATGATACTGTTATTCCAGAGTACGGGAGTATGTAGGAGTTGTGGAATTGTAACCACTAATGACATTCAAATACGCATTCTGCTTGTCTTGGAGGCTCAAACCAATAAAAAAAGGTCTTGAGAAAAAAATTAACCTTTTTTTATTAGTCTCGCTTCATCGATCTTTTGTTTTCAATTATCTGTAAACGAAGCAAGTGACCATGAGACAACTATATACAAACTGCCAGAGTGTAAGTGAGATTGACGTATATTTCTATTTGTCGTGTTGGTGATACTGCAGGGTTACCTAGCCCAAAGCTATTTTTGGTTGGTGCAAGACAAATGTCGAGTTAACGTTTTAAAAATTTAACACCGAGTTAACAAACTCTTGATTTATTCTTTTAACCCATGGCATGACGCAGGCCTTATAAAGATATCCAGATGCTAAATCAAAACTATTTAGGTAGATCGTCTCAATTAAATATACACCCCCTTCCACCATATTTGTAATAACAACAAACACCTATATTTGAAAATAAGAATGCACAATTATAAATTAGCTATTTTAATTTGGAGGCGGATCTTAAGTTAAGTAGTTAATATTTGTAATAAAATAAATTATTTGCATAAATAAGCTTTAACGTAGCACTACATAGCTTGAGCAGTAAACCTGCCCTTATCCCATAAAAAAAATTAAGCTTGATACAAAAAAAAAAACTTAAAAAATTTAGTATTTTAAAGGAATCTAAAAGGTAGCTTCACTATAGCACCACATCGCTCCCACAGCAACAAATCCTAATCTCATAAAGCACAGTTTTGTAACGAACTCATGTGTGTGTGTTCGGAATTTTAATAAGGTTTTTTGCGTGCGTCCGCGCCGTTCAAAAGGTCAGGTACAGCTGTGTCATCTATTTGCATGATCTAGGTTATTATTTTACGTTCGCCAATTTGTTTGTTTAGAGGAATTTTGTTGAAGTTTTATCTTGTATTTCTTAAAATAATGATATGAACTTTGATTGTTACTTAAATAATTTTAGTTATAATTTTAATGAGACTGTTTACTGACGATATCTTGTGCAAGCAATTTTATTTAATTACTAGCCTATGCCTACTTCTTCGCCCGCGTAGATGTCATTTAACACACTTCCCTCGGGAACTGTTCATTTTCCCGGGATAAAAGTAGCCTTCATTTTAATCCGGGTTATCTTCTATCTGTATGCCGTCCAAATCCGTTCAGCCCTTACAGCGTGATTGAGTAATAAACATGCAAACATCTTCACAGACTTTCACATTTATAAATTTCTAAGTGGGGTTACTTTTTTGTTGTTGAACCTTTTCAACACTTATGTTAACTTTGGTGCTTTTCTTTTCTTGGCGCAATTTTTATTTAGGTTATTTTTTCTTGATGCATTCTATAGTTGGTCTAGTTGGTTGTGATTGGTTTTTGGTATGGTTGGTTGGTATAGTTCTATGGGTGTCGTAAAAGGCGACTAAGGGATTCACCAGAGGATGGGCAGCAGCGTTCTCTGAGTATTTAACCAATCACCTGCGATCGCCAACCCGCCTGCCATGCGTGGCGATTATGGCATATTTCCCCCTTCCCCATCCCTTTTGGGGGAGGCCTATGTCCAGCAGTGGACGTTTTTCGGCTGAAATGATGATAATAATGATTCTATAGTTTATCTGAAAATCTATTAGGTAGATTTGGATAAATTTTTAATGTTATTTATGAGTTCATCTCAAGATAAGTTGTAGCATATTAATTATTCTAAGCGCGCTAAGCCATTAGCAGGCCGCTCCTCATCAAATTGAAATGTTCTTTACTTGTATCTCAATCCGATATCGGAAACTGATTTAGTTTATAGAATTCGATCACGCACGACATTTTTTCTTCAACCCATTAATTTCTGATCTCATTAATAAAACCAGTTCTTAATTAGAAACTACCATAGGAAATTATACAGTTGTCATTATAGATCAATTCTAATTTAATTGAACGTATTTGTGAGCTACTAAAGATGTTAATAATTTGATAAGAATTTTGTATTTTCTACAAAAGCAGGTTGATTTTGGTATTGATTTTAATTTATATTATTATAATGTTAAGATGTTGATTTATATCGAAAATTTACATTAAATTGAGATTTATAATGTGTTAATGCTATTTTGTCATTTAGTGGTTATTAGGGAAGTAAAAAGAACAAAATGTACCCAAACTTTACAACAATTTTAATTCTTGTGATATTTGGTATTATGCGCTAGTGACCTTTTAAGTGAAACGATTGGTATAAATTATCTGTCACTAGAATTTATAGCAAACTTCTTTTAAATATTGTAGGATGGCGAACACAGAGAATATTATAATATGACCGAACCTTTTGCTATTTGATGATCTCTGTGATCTGGTGGTTCGAGTGTCGGACTGCTGATCACGAGGTCGTGGGTTCGATTCCCACAGAACACAAATATTTGTGTGATGTGACATGAGTGTTTGTGTTGCTCTGGGTTTTTCTTATGTATTATAAGTATGTATTTACAAAAATAAAAAAGTATATAAGTATCATATCCATTGTCTAGTACCCATATTACAAGCTCTGCTTAGTTTGGGACTAGATGGTGCTGTGTAAAAATGTCCCAAAAATATTTATTTATTTATTTATCTCACAGGTGTATTAAAAGAGCCTCCACGAGTGACGATATTTAATTGATCGTCCGGCGCACCCTAAGCAGTCAACCCCGCTACCAACCTGCTGACTGGCTAATCTTTTGCCCACGGCATGAGCTATTATCATTATGTAGCTCATGTCGACACGATAGAAGAAGACCGGTCAATCATTGTAAGTATTATCGTGTTTTATTCAACCCTGTCATTGGCAGAATCATCGTTGATACCACAGATGATATATTACTGGTTGATACGATGAAGCCATAAACACTAAAATTTGAATTAGAAAAATGTGCATGATGGCGAAACGAGAAAATGTCCACCTTATGTTACCTTTGCCCATAACAACTACAATACCTGCCTAAATATTATTGCAAGTCGGTTCACCAAACTAAGACATGAAGATGGAAAGTCACATTTGATTAGATTTCACCGGCACCATGAGACAGAGATCTAACATTATTCAACACTCATATTGCCTGTGTCTAGTGCTTCCCACTTTTAAACAAATTCTGTTACTCTTGACAAGATAACTCACGCTTTTGTTGTTGCGTTCAATTAAAATAACAGAAAAAAAATAGAGTTAAGGTTGTGCCAAGGAAAAGTCTGTAACGACTTTTTACGAATACTCCGACAGCTTTGAGTGATGTGCTCCTAAACTGTTGCTCTGACCTGACCTTTAATCGATCTTAATTATATACATACAGGTATTAATCTCCCATAAATAATTTTTACTTACACATCAATTTACAACACTACATAATATAATAATAGTAGGTATGTTCAAAAATCGTGCAACGAACGAGAGCAATCGATTTCATTACATGCAGAGGGCGTGTTTGAATCGATTCAGATGATCGCAAGAATCGAATATTGAGTGATAACTCGGACCACCAAGCGAGTAACCAAACATTTTGGCACATAAACCAAAAACGTGATTGCACACAATTTGATACCGATTGCAATTACATACGAATATTCGAATGTTTTCTACGAAAATCGATTTTATTACATGCATTGGGATCGGGAGCCTTTCTTTGGGTTGGCAATAATTTTTATTGGTAATCATAAGCCATAAGTGTTGGCTGATTGAAACTGAAGTGTGTAATTTGTACTTGTAGGGTCTCTGTTTCCTATAATAAGGCTTCGGGGTTTAATTCAGCGGAAAAAGTTAAAGGGCAAACAGGTACAGTTTGTTTCGAGGTATGTTAATCATGTGAAACTGTTGACTAATATAGGGTTAACATTTTTAATCTATTTTTTTTCCTTTTTAATATAACTACTTCGTTTAAAACTGGGGCAATCCTAAAAATACTTTATTTTGTAGTAATTTGAACTATGACTTTAAATTTATTTATTTAATCAATATATTTAAAAAACGCGCAGTTTGCATTTAAAATTGAAGTAAATCGACCAAAAATCGTCAATAGAAACGATATAAATATATTTGACATTTTATTATTGACTTTTACGAGTTATATATCGATAAATTAACGCCAATCAGATCCATTAAGATTGTAGTAGCAAGAAATTATTCAATACCTATTTAAGCTTTTATTTATTTTAAATTGATTTGTTTAAATGCCTTTATATGCATCTACAACGTGGTATTGAAATAACACCATAATAACCAAATACCATAATAACCAACCCTGAAACCGCGATGAAAAAATCAGCTGATCCCTACATTTTGTCGATTTGTGAACACAAACAAGTAAGGAAAACCAGTTATTTTTTTTGCGATTTCACGGTTAGTCCCACAGAAATAGATAGAATGGTTGTAATCACAATTTTAATTGCGATTCATGTGTGGCAACTTTCCGAACAGACTATGCATTATATTTTGACGTCATTACTTAAAAAAAAAAAAAACAAATGTAATTTACAGCTTTTGTTTCTGCAGTTAGAAACAGCACAATAAGGCATTTTATCGGGTTTTTGTTATAGTATTTATAGAAACAAGTCAAAAGGCGTGCTGAGAAAGGCTTTGAAATATCCTGCACTATGGTGCACAGTGCTGCCACGCGCGCCCTGCCCACATGGACATTCTTTCTATTTCTGTGGTTGGTCTCGTAGTAAAAGTTGTTCATTCTGATGAGTACAATGACCCCTTAAGAGGTTTTCAGTTATTTCAAAACACGTTGTATATGCATACTAATAAGCATACTGCCTAAGAGCAGAATTTTTTATTATTAATTCAGGAAACATTGATATTTTGAAAAATCACACAGTTCTCATAAGCAGTGATAGCCTAGTGGTTGAACGCTTGCCTTCCATGCAGGAGGGTGTGAGTTCGATCCCGGCCCGCACCTCTGACTTTTTGAATACATGTGCGGATTTATATTCGATTATCACTTGCTTTAACGGTGAAGGAAAAACATCGTGAGGAAACCTGCACACCTGAGAGTGCTTCACACAGTTCTCAATGGTGTGTGTAGTCCGCCAACCCGCACTAGGCCAGCGTGGTGGACTAAGGCTTTAGCCTTCTCGTACCGAGAAGAGGCCCGTGCCCAGCAGTGGGATAGTAATGGGCTGGTTATGTGTAACATACACGCATGTACACAGTTCTCTTAAAAATTAACTCAACCAGTGAATGCCGAAACTGTCAATGATTTAAAATAAATATTAACGCAAGATTAGTTACTTGTGAAATCCTTCAAATAATAATACAAATAAAGCAATGTGCCCCGCCCACTGCCACTTAAGTTTGGCAATTCTTCGGGCTATGTCGGTTACTTTCGTTCTCCTGCGAATCTCCTCATTTCTGATTCGATCACGCAGGGACACTCCGAGCATAGCCCTCTCCATTGTCCTTTGAGTGACTTTGAGCCTTCTTATCAGGCCCATTGTGAGCGACCACGTTTCAGTACCGTAAGTAATTACTGGCAACACACACTGGTCAAAGACTTTCGTCTTGAGACACTGCGGTATTTTAAAAAATACTCTCAGATAATATTCATAGACAATAGAACTATCTGAACTGTGAACTGTGTAGTCGTCTTTGAAATCTATCGCATAAAACCTCGGACGAATAAAAAATGGCGGACAAAATCTCGCTAAGAAAAGATTGAAGCACTTCGTTTTTTCCTAAACCCACCATAATTTCGAGAGAATTTTAACACACCAGCCCCCCCCCTAGCCAAGTTGACAATCTACAATCGTCCACGCTAATAGAAACAATCAAAATGTATGGGAATGACATATCTCAACAAAAAAGTAATTCGTTGAGATATGTCATTTCCATACATTTTGATTGTTTTCTATAACGTTGACGATTGTAGATTGTCAACTTGGCTAGGCTAGGGGAGCAGATATATTCGGGGGAGACCTCTCGCTGCCGGCCGTGGTCAAGGCCATGGCCCACAGTGAAGAGGCGTGGGAGGCGGTCGCGTCCTTTTGCGAGGAGATTATCTCGCAGAAGGAAGCGGCGGAGCGGGTCAGGGAGGAAGACTCTCTCGCTGATCCGATCCGCCGCAGACGGACAGGTCGGCGCAGGCGATATATGGCGATCTGATGCCACCTTAAATAACGCCAGTGGGCGATAGATTGGGGAGTCTATCGTCCGCATTGCACGGCCCTTGAGTTGTGGTGATGTCCCAGGTGTGCCCGGACATCGCCAAAAGAGTGTGTACAATGAAAGTATGTAGGCCCTGAAGTGGGCCGCGCTGGATGGGTCGCGAAAGTCATGCGTAGCAGTTCTCGTGGCCCATCCACCCAAGGCGAAAGTAGGCACACGGCGGAGTTTTTAGTGGGTGCGAGCCCCCCATAACCACACTGCTTCCCCGGTAGTGTGACATGCGATAGGCATTTTCTCCGCTTAAAAAAAAAAAAAAAAAAAAGAAAAAAAAAAAAAAAAAAACGGGGAGCAGATATATATTGTTATTTTATTTGTGACACTACGACAATGACTACCGTCACACGAGAGATTTGTTGCGTCATCGCGGCTTTTTGTCTTACTGTAGGTGTGAATGTAAGTAAGTAAGTAAGTAAGTAAACTTTATTGTTTCTGATTGAGTGGTTACAGTTCTTATAATACATCTTGGTAGTGTTAGTTAGATACATCAATCAGCCCATTTTGAGCATACAATAATATTTAAGATAGGTATATTTATGTCAAATCTATGAATTAATGATAATAAAAATCAAATTAAATTATTTTTCCATTCAAAAAACTCCTTAATTGTATAGAAACATTTTCAGTTAGCCATTTTTTTAACTTTATACGAAATAATCTTAAGGGTAATTCTCTTAGTCTGGGGTATTTTGTTATAAACTTTATTACACATAAACATACAATTTCTGTGGTAAAGGGTAGTTCTACACTTTGGCACAACTATCTTTGTAGGATCTCTTTGGCTGTATAGACTATTTTCACAATTTTTTTCAAACAATTGTGGGTGTTTCCTTACAAACAATCCAATCGCGAGGATATAGAGAGAGCTTAAAGTTAAAATTCCAATTCTTCTAAAAAGCGGTTTACAAGAGTCTAGAGGCTCGGCATTGCATATTGCTCGCACACATTTCTTGTGGGATAGAAAAACTTCATTAATTAACGTTGAGTTGCCCCATAACAATAAACCATATCGCAAAACTGATCCAATGTAGCCATGAAGATGAGAATGTGTGCGTGCCAGCCCGTACTTTTAAGCAAGCCGTCTTACTCACTCACTTTACTTCACTTTTTAGAATAGAATAGAATAGAATAAAATAATAATTTATTTGCAAAGAATGTAGGTACATGAAATAAAGGCATTAACGGTAGAGTGACCCTTGTACAAACTACCTTGAATGAGGCATGCAAACATTTTTGAGTTTAATTGATTAATCAATTAAATTTAAAATCCGTAACGCTAAACAAAAGTGAATCCATTAGTGGATTCACTTTTGTTTAGCGAGATTCCGTCCGCCTTTTTTATTCGTCCAAGCATAAAACCTAGACTTTATTCAAACATCTTCATAGTTACTTAAGTTTAACAGTTCACTAAGCTTCGATATTTTGTTCATTCGTTCATCAGTTCATCACACAAAACATATCCCGTGAACTTTTAATGAGCACTCTATTTGAGACCAAAAATTCAACAATAGACCCAATCAACGAGAGAAAAATCACAAAATGCACTACCGTTAGCGATTCAATATTCGTAACCGATAGAATCGATTATAATCACGTTCGATTCAGAATCGGTACAATGATCGACATAGTGACGCCTTGTCCAGTACTAAGATGGTCCTACAATGGAAAAGAAAGTATTAAAGTCAGTTAACGATGTATAAATTTGGTATATACGTTAGATGTTACCAATAATAGCTGTTATTCTGTAGCGAATTATTTTTTATGTCAACCTTCCTGTACTTTCTCTTCGCGCGAATTGTATTTTGACAGTTCGAGCTGTCAGATTGACAATGCGTTTTGATGTTAATATGTGACAATGTTACAAATATTAATCGTTATACTTTATCTTAGAAGGCGCAGCGTGGGTAGGCCCCCCACAAGGTGAACCGACGACCTGGTGAAGGTCGCGGGAATCCACTGGATGCGGAAGGCGCAGGACCGGTCGTTGTGGCGATACTTAGGGGAGGCCTTTCACGCTAACGTTACATCGCACTAATAAGCTTTCGCTGTAAAATTCTTCGAACCAACGTGTTTTACGCTAACGTTACATCGCACTAATAAGCTTTCGCTGTAAAATTCTTCGAACCAACGTGTTTCGCGCTAACGTTACATCGCACTAATAAGGCCTCGAAGTATCGTAGCTTCGCACTAACGTTACTTCGACAAAGCGTGTTCGAACTAACAAAAATCGAACTAACGGCGTTCACACTGGCATAGGGAATCCATGTCCAGCAGTGGACGTCTTTCGGCTGAAATGATGATACTTTATCCATTTTATCAATATTTTTTGTTCTTCCATTTCATGTTTGATTCTTAGCCGAAATGAACTAGTATTGCCTTATCCGTAGTAATAATTTTTACAATCATTAAGATTGGTTTATGCGATACTACGGCCATAAAAATTGGTGCATGCGATACTAAAATAATAAAAATTACTGCTTCTTCAACACTATGCTTATAATATCAATACCCTTTAAAGTCGCCCTGCAATCTCGGCTCACATAACATTTTGATGACCTTCATTGTCAATAAAGCCGCCACGGTCGGTTAACGGAAAGCTGATGGTTCTTTAATTAATAGGCGCGAACCGACGGCGAACGATTTATGAAGTATCACACCATAATCAGAGCAATCCGCTGGATCATTACATGTTTAATACGAACTGGGGGATAGGGATCCGTGAATGTGGTTTTTTTCACAGAAAAAGATAGTACGGAAAAGTGGGCAGGGCGCGCGTGCCAACACTCTGCACTATAGTGCAGGGCATTTCAAAGCCTTTCTCAGTACGCCTTATGACTTGTTTCTGTAAATACTGTATTTCTCATTAGTCTAATGTTCAATGTGATATTTATTTTAAGCTTCATAATAACAATAATCCCATATTTTGCAATGGTTTAGATAAGGTTGCGGAAGACAGAGGACCGAGCAAAGAAATAGATAGAATGGAAAAGTGGGCAGGGCGTGCGTGCCAACACTGGCATTTCAAAGCCTTTATCAGGTTTAGTTTTAGTTTTTATTACAATGTTTGCAAAAATGCCTTATTGTGCTGTTTCTAACTGGAGAAAAAAAAACTGTAAAGAACATTTGATTAAAGTTAATTTAAAAAAAAAACCGGCCAAGAGCATGTCGGGCCATGCTCAGTATTATAGGGTTCCTTAAGTAGGTGTACAAACGAATCAAATCGAATATTAATCATGGCTATTTTAGTTTTTGCAATAATCGGCAGCATTCGCGACTCAGAGCGTGTTGTTAGTAGCGCCATCTAGCGATAAATTCAAGAAAACAAATTTAAGAAGTCTGATTCATGTCAAAGTTACTTTTTGTGATTTTTTCAAATAGAAAGTAGCTAAAGGAGCATTATTTGCCATGATAATTTTTCTCTAAGGTCAATGACCTTTGAACTAGGACGTTTTAAGTATTTTTCGGTTTTCTGTCTATAACTCAAACAATTATAATCACATTATACTCGAAATAATTTTAAAAGAGAGTTTTCACAAAGGTCTATCAATGTGGACGATTATAAGTTTCTACGTTGCATAGTTTAGAAATGGCAGGGGGGGGGACACATTGCAAGCCACTTTGGCGGGCTATATTTCGCAGATGGTACACCTGATCAAAAAGTGGTGTATGAAACATTACCTTCATTTTAGTAGACCTATTCAATGATACCCCACACGATGGGGTGCAGCGAAAAAAATTATTTTTTCCCCATTTCACATGTATGGGGCGCCACCCCTAAAGAAGGTAAACACTATTTTTTTATTCTTTTAAAATTGAGATCTATATGCAGACTATTTTTTAACAAAATTTCATTTACTTATGTTTATAACTGTAGAAGTTATTAAGCTGTAAAGGATTAGGACAGACGGACAGACGGACAGACGGACAGACGGACAGACGGACAGACGGACGGACATGACGAAACTATAAGGGTTCCTTGTAGGACTTCGGAACCCTAAAAATGGGAAAAGGCTCGGAGGATGATGAATTAAAAAAAATAATGACATCAATATGTGAGGCGTAGTTTGTTTGAAAGTTGCCACGCATGAATCGCAAGTAAAATTGTAATTACAACCATTCCACTCTATTTCTGTGGTTTTTTACTTAGAGTAATAAGACATAGAGTGATAGTTTCATTCAAAGTTCCGCTCAAAGTTGAAGCACAAAAGCAATGGATGTGTGCCTGCATGTTGCGCGTAATATGTTCGGTGACACACACATTGGCGCGCGTAAGCTGTACTGAACATAGCCTTTTAAGGCCAACTTGAATTCGCTACACTTCACGTGCGACTACTTAGGTTCCAAGCCTTAATTGTTCTAATCTTTTGAACGGTAATAGGTAACCGATTGAAATTTTTGCAGAAATTGTATTGCTATGAGGTGTATCACGACAAATACTAAAAACAAAAAAAAACAAAAACTAAAGGGGGTCCCCATACAAGAAACCTCAAAAAACATGAATTTTTTCAACGTTTTGTTCCTGCTCTATCTTCAAAAAGATAATATTTATGAGCGTCAAACTTAGTCAGATTATAGTGCATATTATGTAGATTAGCAACAAATACTAAAAATAAGACAAACATAGACATATGTGGTGGTACCTGTGTAAGAAAGACATGCAAAAATTCATATTTCGCGCTTTGTGCGTTGATGTCTTTTGATAAACTCTCGTAAATTAAATCAGTTTTTATGGGGTATCAGGTCGTTGAGAGGTACGGAACCCTTACTGCGCGAGTCCGACTCGCACTTGGCCGGTTTTTTTTAACAAGTTTAACACAGCCTTTCGCAGTCCACTGCTGGACATAACCCTATCCCAAGTTGCGCCACAACACTCGGTCATCTGCCTTCCGCAATCTTATGTAAACCATTGCAAAATATGAGATGATATATTGTTATTATGTAGCTTAAAATAAATATCACATTCTTCTTCTATCGTGTCGACATGAGCTACATAATGATAATAGCTCATGCCGTGGGCAAAAGATTAGCCAGTCAGCAGGTTGGTAGCGGCGCTGACTGCCACACACACACACACATATCACATCGAACCTTAGAGTAATAAGAAATAGAGTGATAGTTTCACTGAAATTTCCGCTCAAAGTGGAAGCACAGAAACAGTCAATGTGTGCCTAGTAAGTGGCTCGTAAAATGTTCGCCAAATTGCATTGTATTGAACGAAGCCATTTCTGGCTCAAATTTAGTTACTTCAAATTGTGCGCGAGGACTTGGTTTCTATATTTTTTTTTTTTTTTTTTTTGTGGTATAGGATGGCGAAACGAGCTAAAGGCCCACCTGATGTTAAGTGGTTACCTTTGCCCATAACAACTGCAATACCACCTAGGCTGTTACCTAAATGCAATGCAAGCATCACTATTTGGCGGAGAAGTAGGCACGGTGGTAGTACTTCCCCGGACGAGCTCTTTCACAAAGGAGCTCTAAGCTTTGAACATTATTATCTCAAAAATTATTAACTGACTAACAAAAATTGTCATCTACTTATTAACTAAATAGATTTTTTAAATGCTTTGAATCAAATAATTATCGGCTTACAAAGATTCCAACCAAAAAGAAAGGGTACGGGACCATTGAAGTTTAGGTGTTCGTATTTCCTTAATATTGTACAAAATGCCTTTTACTCAAGGAAACTGTTAACCTTAATGTCACATGATGGCTGGTTCGCACAATTTATAAGAATTTTCAACCATGTATAAAATTTAAAAAAAATTATAAGCATTTCTTACTATTTCTTACTTTACTATTTACTATTTATTATTATTATTATTATTTATTTATTTATTTATTTTTTTACTATTTTTTTCTTATTTTTTCTTACTTTCTTATTTTTTTTTTAATTTTTTTTTTTTTGAATTAATTTTAATTTGTTGTCTTTTTTAGTTTCGTTCACGCTGAAATAGTAAAAAACATAATAGTCGAAATTCCATAATTATCAATGATATAATCGATTGGTGGAGGGGCTCGTAGCGAAGCAACGACTGCGCGGATTGTACGATCTGCAAGGTTAAGCTGCACTTGCCGCGGTCAGTCTGTGGATGGGTGACCGTTTCGTTACACACCGAGACCCCTCCGTGCCTCGGAGAGCACGTTAAGCTGTCGGTCCTGGTTGTCATACGAATATCTATGACAGTCGTTACGGGTAGTCAGAAGCCTGAAAGTCTGACAACTGGTCTAACCTCCGAATGTCGGTATTACCCAGTAACTGGGTTGCGGGGGTCTGATGGCAGTCGCTCCGTGTAAAATACTGATGTTCAGCCGCATCTGGCTAGACTGGAAGCCGACCCCAATATAATTGGGAAAAGGCTCGGAGGATGATGATAATCGATTGGTAGCACGAATTTTTTTTTCCCGAAAAATCGAGATTATTGTAATTTTCCTCGAAGAAATTTTCTCATCTTCGAGATAAAAAAAAATCTACAAAGCCATTTCAACGTGTATTTTTCAAACAGAAATTATTTTGAAGCAACGCGGATTTATGGACAATTAACTAACTCTACAAAAACTTTCAAATACACAATATTAAATATTTCTTAAACAAACAAAACTCAAACTCATAAAGAATTCAGTTCAGATACCAGTTCATATTTAAGTATTTATTTTAAAATGATCTTTATTTGTCTGTCTACATTTACTATTCAAACAATTTGCTCTAAAATTTCTCCAACCTGTCTCGTATATTTATCTGATATATTTGCATATACTATACATACATGTACCAAAATTTCGATGAATTATTCATGGTGCGTACGCGCATTATAAGTCATTACGATATCTGCGCAAGCGACGCCGCTGTCTTTAAATTTCAATTTCTGGTTACTTTTGATTTTAAAAGACCTTTTCCTGAATATTAATGCAAAAGTGAGTTAATGTAGCTTATTATGGATCTAAAATTATTTTAAAGTAAAAATTATATTGTATGAGAAACTGATGCTTTGACAAAATTTTCGGTTTTGTAAAGAAAAAATTAAAGAAGACTGTAATTACGGCAAGGAATGACGCATGTTGCTGCTATAAAATTAAATTTCTCTTGAAATTTTTCTTAATCAAAAGTTACAAATGTTCATATAATTAACGTCGCGTCGTAGTTCAAATGTACAAAAAGATCTAATAACTACATTGATCAAATTTTTATCAAAACCCTCTATCAAAAACACTAACATAGTATACCCAAAAATGGTACAATTTAAATTGAACAGCCATTATTACAAAGCATTGGTAGGTACGAATTGAAGATGGCCTGTCGGTAATAATTCAATTTATACATAAATGGTCGTAAATACGTACCTAACCAACGATACGGAGTGTTCATGTTACGGTACTTTATAAGTACGGTCAGCAAAATAATTTTTTTTAAGTTTTATTTTTAGTTTTTCTTTAGTAGCGCTTTGGCATGTTAGGTTATAGTAGGTACTTATATTTTTATTAAAGATATAAATAGATTTTAGATGATATTGACAAATGTTTTCAATATACATATCCTTCAGGGTAACATTAAGGCTATTTTAAACATATTTTCGTCTAGATTTGTTGCTTAGAAGGAGCAGGAATAAAATATATATACTTGTTCTTGCTATATAAATAATGTAGTATGGAATAAAACTAATGTTTAAATATTTTGATGATATCCTTACGGATGCACTTATGTATTGCTTTTTTTTTCAACTAGGTATGTCAAAAAAAATGCAACATAAATTCATCAATTGATAAAACTTTTTAACAAAAACTTGAACCGACGAAAACAGAAACTGAAAAGCGAAAAATAACTAATTATGAGTCGGCGCCAAATAAACTTTTAACAAGCAAAGTGCGTGCAAGTTGCAAGTGGCCGAGCGGAGAACGCATTTTTGGAATGTTATTGTTTATCGTTGAGAATTTCACGTTGTATTTGATGTTACGTTGTTTTTATTATTTATTTAAAGTAATTTAATGATCTTCGTTGATTGCTTGTTTGGCGCCGACTCATAATTAGTTATTTTTCGCTTTTCAGTTTCTGTTTTCGTCGGTAATTTTTTTTGTTAAAATGTTTTATTTTAAATTTTTTTGTGATTAAAATCAAACTCCAGGTCTCCATTATGTCGTAGTGTCTAGAACTATATTTATGTGTGCCAAGTTTCAACAGAATCGGTTAACAGGTAAGAAATCAGTGGGTGAACAAGCACTCATCCCCTGTTTTCCTACCCTTAGGGGTGGATTTTGATTTTGAAATTTAAATGGAACCAACTTCGAGATATACCCTATCCAATGAAAAAAGAATCATCAAAATCGGACTAGTCTATAAAAAGTTATGCGTGGTCATAAATAAAAAAAAATTCGTCGAATTGAGAACCTCCTCCTTGTTTTCGTCGGTTAAAAAACATTTTTATATGATATTAAAATATAAAAAGAGGGGCTCATAGCGGAGCAACGACTGCGTGGATTACACGCTCTGCAAGGTTAAGCTGCACTTGCCGCGGTCTATCTGTGGATGGGTGACCGTTACGTTACACATCGAGACCCCTCCGTGCCTCGGAGAGCACGTTAAGCTGTCGGTCCCTGACCCCGGTTGTCATACGAATATCTATGGCAGTCGTTACGGTTAGTCAGAAGCCTGAAAGTCTGACAACTGGTCTAACCTCCGAATGTCAGTAATACCCAGTAACTAGGTTGCGGGGGTCTGATGGCAGTCGCTCCGTGTAAAATACAGCCGCATCTGCATAGACTGGAAGCCGACCCCAATATAATTGGGAAAAAGGCTCGGAGGACGAGGATGATTAAGATATAAAAAGAATCACCATCATCATCATCATCATTTCAGCCGAAAGACGTCCACTGCTGGACATAGGCCTCTCCCAGGCATCGCCACAACATCCCCAATTTTGTTTCGTACTTTTCTGTCCTGTCAACTGTTCGAAACTTAGCCGCACTCATAAACAATAATCATGCGCAACGTCCGACATTTTGCACAACCTGTTTTGAAATTTAATTTCCCTCTGTACCATCGGTATGGAGTACGATGTCGATTATTGAAAAGTGTGCAAATTATAGGGTCATCGATAATATTCGGCAGTAATGGCCGCCCGAATTACTGACCTCGACGCCATGTTAAAAATCTTTATAATTTATAATGTCCCACATATTTTCTACGTCGAGTGTACTTCGATATATTTATGGTTTAATAATATTAATTTGATTTTTTTTAGGAGTTAAAAGGTTGTAATACTTTTTTTGTTGTTTGCAAAACTTTGGCAGGATTTTGTTTCATGTATTTTACTCAATAGTCAATACTCAATTCGTTATTGCATTCCATATTGGTAATATAAACAGTTAGTAGGTTTACGATTAAGAATCAAGTATGGACCCTGGCGGGCACGGCACAGTTTGGTGAGAGACGAGGAAGAGCGTCTATGTGTTTTATTGCATTTAAATAGGTAGGTACTTCATTCATCATTTCATTGTAATATTATTTAAATAGTTATTAGAAGATTTTTATTTATTTTAGGAAATTATAGTTTTTACTAAATATTTTGTTTTTATTTATTGTAAAATTATTGCACAAAATATATAATTAATTTGTTGGTTTTAGGTAACCATTAACTGTTTTTCAGTATTTTTTTAATTTTTTACTATAATAATTATTTGTATATTTTAATTATAATACATTTGTTTGTTTTAAGGCTTGATCTACTTACGCAAGTTCATATGGATAAAATAGAAAACTTTTGTTAGTAGGTTTTACCTACTGTTGGAAAATACCATCTACTTTGTTTTTTTTTAAATATCACATACGATGTAAAGTGTCAAATGACAAAAAAAAATTATGAATGCATGTCGTTTCATACAACTAGTTATATTATTAACCAGATACATAACGGTATTATTATTATTATGGCTCATTAATACAAGAAATTGCATTACAGTTCAAAAGGGTATAATCCTCGTAATATACCATTATTTAGTGTCATCTTGGTACTAACGAGTTTTGCAATAATATGCAAACCTTAATACCCTTTCATTTAGCAATGTCTCCAAGGCCTTTATCATTTTATAAAAAAACCTATAACCAAGCTACTTAGCGGATTTAATACCAGCCTAAGACATTCATCATCATCATCATTTCAGCCGAAAGACGTCCACTGCTGGACATAGGCCTCCCCCAAGAATCGCCACAACGACCGGTCCTGCGCCTTCCACATCCAGCGGATACCCGCGACCTTCACCAGGTCGTCGGTCCACCTTGTGGGGATTCCTACCTACGCTGCGCCTTCCAGTACGCGGTCACCACTCCAGAACTTTATTGTCCCATCGGCCATCTGTTCTGCCTAAGACATTAACTAAATTAAATTTGACTTGTAAACAGTTCTTACAAAAAGCGAATTAATAAGCTAAATGTCAAATGCCTTGGGTATTAAATCTTTAGTATATTACGAAATGGGTTTTTAGTTTTGATGCTAGATTGAGCGGGAGTTATGGCGAAATTAAATAGGTAATGTACCTTACGTTGTATGTCGCTGACGGCTTTATAGGTGTACAAGACAAGTAAAACTTGACACGGACTGTACCATAAATGACACATATAATTTAAATTGAATCATTTATTTTGTTAAGTACTTAAATTACTTTTTTTCTTATTCACAACCACAAATTTCAGAAGGTAGAAAATTTAAAATTAGGAGAATCTACTAAAATTATTTCGTGTAGGATAATAATTTGAAAGGCTAAATATTGCAAAAGAAAATAATATTAATGAGGTATAGCTAGACAAAAATATCACTAAACCTCTCAAGGACACAACAGTTCACAGAATCTCTGGCGTCCTAAGGTAGGTACAGGACATATCCAGGCCATTACTGTCACACTGCTGGGCACAGGTTGCTTCTCAGAATGAGAAGGATTAAGGCCTCAGTCGACCACGCTGGCCCACTGCGTGTTAGCGGACTACACACAACACTGGAAACTTTATGGACCACTCTCTGGTGTGCAGGTTTCCTCGCTATGTTTTCCTTCACCGTTAACGCAAGTAATAAGTCCGCCCATTGTACATGTGTTCTATATAAGTCATAATATATGTTGCTATTTTCTTTTGTGTACAATAAAGAGTAGTATTGTATTGTAATAATCAAATTCAGATCCGTACATGAATAATTCAAAAAGCCGTCCTCAGGCGCAATGCACACAGAGGCGACAGGACGCGGACAACGGACACGGACAAGGCACGGACGCTTCTCCTTTACTCGTCCATTGCATGTTATTAGAAAGAAATGCGGACGGAGAGACTTTTGAAGATTAGGTATTTTAAGAAACTATCAGTGTCGTTTTGCCTCAAGTAAGTGCGATAAGGACAACTACAGTTTCGACTAAATAGCCTTAGTAAAAGTCATAATTCGAGGTTTGGCTCTCGACTGTTTTCTCCTCTGAAACTGGACTAATTTACAAGATATTTCATAAACTGAATAAAAAGAATGTGTACTGTGCTGTTTTCTTTTTTCATTAATAGTTGTCAAAATTATACACTAGGCCTCTGTACATAGCGGTCTAAATAGGCAATTTAAAGAGGATTTGAGGGCTTTTATTTAGAAACAATTTATCAACAAAAACGAAACGTAAAAATCATTGCTCTGGGATTATGAACCAGAAAGAAAACAGTCGCGAGCATTTGCATGGAGAAAAGACCACCCACGTTTCATCTTAATTGGTACAATGCTCATATAGGAGATAGAGCGCGGACTGGGCGTGGACGGGAGAGAGACACGTTACAGTTATGTTTGTATCACGTCTACGTCTCGTCCATGCTATGTCTCTTTTGTGTGCTTTACGCCTAAGGCACACCTCGGACACTCAATACAAAATAAATGCTAGCACCACCTACATACACAAAATTACGTCTGTACACGAACACACACACACGTGTAGGTTAGGGATGCTCGCCGCTCGTAATGCAGACTGGGTTCCAAGCGCTTCTCAGTAGTTCTCAGAGATGGCGTGCTTGTATAGCGACTGGCGATTGACGTCCATTGCATTCATTGCAATCTTGCAGTCCAATTGCCGGCAGACCGCGGGCGCGTGCGGGGCGCAGGCGAGGGTTGAATCTTGAATTGGCGGGTGTCGGTGAGTGGCCGTTCTGTGCGTAGTAGGTACTATTAGGTATTCTGTGCCTGCGGTGCTACCACAAAAATGTCAACATTGAAACGTTATCTTTTACTATCGAAACTTAATTTCAATATCCAACAGTGGACTTACAAAATGAAGTTTTTATAACAACTATAAATCGGCTGGTAACGATCGGAAAAACTATCAAACTTCCACGATCAATTATACATACCAGATTAATTAAACCAACATACTTTTACACAGAATTATGACCCTTAAACAAAGGATGTTAAGGGTTAAATTAGCATATCAAAACCTCGCCCACTCTTTGTTTTATTTTGATATTTGAATAAACAGTTAATTATGCTTAGTATAATCGGAGATATAATAGTGAAAAGTATATTTGTTATATGCCAAAGATGGATGACATTTATCATGTTTTATTCGTTTCTGATTATAATATATTGTTAACCGATACGTAAGGTATAACCACTTATTTTAACAAATCACTGTTTCGTAACCTTTTTTGATCGAAAAGTTAAACTTAAGAAAGTTATTTATGCAATGTCCCTTAAATGGGGATTATTGTCGTAAATATTGATTTTGTGTCATCCTAGCGGTATTTTTTATTATAAGGGTTCGTTTTGATTTACAATACAATACAATACAAATACTCTTTATTGTACACAAAAGAAGATAGCAACATATTTGACTTATATAGAACACATGTACAATGGGCGGTCTTATCGCTCAACTCACATAACTGGCCTTTGGTAAGTTTATAGCAAATCTACAAAAAAAAGTTTAATTCTGAACGCAGACCACTTTTTAGATTGCTACTTCGAAAGGTTGTTAATAATAATGCAATAAATAAATAAAATAAATAATTATTTTTGAGACTGTTTTACACGGCACCATCTAGGCCCAAACTAAGCAGAGCTTGAGCTATGGGTACTAGACAATGGATATAATACTTATATACTATTACTTTTTTAGAAATACATACTTATAATACATAAGAAACACCCAGACCAACACAAACACTTATGTTCATCACACAAATATTTGTGTCCTGTGGGAATCGAACCCACGACCTCGTGATCAGTAATCCGACACTCGAACCACCAGACCACAGACGTCATCAATAATCATTTATTTCAGATAAAAACATCAATATTTTTATTCACGAGGTCGTGGGTTCGATTCCCACAGGACACAAATATTTGTGGGATGAACATATAAGTGTTTGTGTTGGTCTGGGTGTTCTTTATATATTATAAGTATGTATTTACAACAAAAAAAAGTATATAAGTATTATGTCCGTTGTCTAGTACCCATAGTACAGTCTACTGCATGACAGTGGTAACACGTCAATTCGAAAACCGCCCTTACTGCTTACGGAATAAAGAAGCTGCTCATGTAAAGAGTTATCACAGAAAAATGTCCAAAAAAAATAATAATATATAAATAACAATAAAAATCTTAAGGTGAATACTACAGGGTAGGCTGCGAAATTTCTTGCGGTTTTTGCTAATTGTAGCACTAAATCACGTATATCGATCAAAATATGATTCGCTGCAATATTTACCAGAAAATATTTACCTAGCTCTATAAGCTCTACAAGCTAGTTTACTAAGAAGACAAATGTCTTTACAGATATTTCTAAAAAAATATTTTTATCTACCGTACATAACACATAACATAACATAACATCACGCCTGTATTTCCCCGAAGGGGTAGGCAGAGGTGTATAGTACACCCACATTTCGCCAGTTATGTTATAGTCCCATGTAATAGGGGGCGAGCCTATTGCCATTGACCGGGCACAAATCCAGATTCCGGGCTGGTACTGAGAAATTCCTAATGAAAAAACCCAATAACACATTGCCTGACCCGGGAATCGAACCCAGGACCCCACGCTCAGCAGTCGTGCTTGCAACCACAAGACCAACGAGGCAGTCAATAATACCGTACAATATTATTAATTAAAATCGTTTCACAATATCATTATCTTTTACAGTGTTGCGTGTTGTCTGGAACTTGATTATTTTTAGGACTGGGTTCCAAACAGGTGGTAGCTGCCAACCATCTTCTCTAAATTAGGATGTTTTTTAATTTCAATAGCCTCACGGAGCATTCTAGGTACATATCGGTTTTCCTTCGCCAGAACTTGTGGTTTATCAAATCGAAGAAAAAAATAAAATAAAAAGAAAGCGTAGTATAGCCACTAGAATTAAAGAACATATAGCTGACCTCAAGAACAGACGCTCCACAAAGTCTGCAGTGTGTGAATATGCCCTAGACCAGCGGTTCTCAAACTTTTTTGGTCACGGAACCCTTTTGACAAGCAAAATACTTGACGGAACCCTACAATAAAACAATAGTTTTTAAAAGTGTATTCTTTATTATATAAGCATAATAAAAGTACAATGTAACAGTTACTAATTATTACTTACTTTAACCACATGCCAAGTACAATAATAGAAGATCTTAAAAATGAAAAAATCTTAACTAATGGGAGGTATGAAACTGTTTTTTATTTTTCATCAATTGGTTGATATCAGGTTTGATAGAAGACATTTGAAGTCTCATATCAGGTTCGGCGTCCAGTCTATTGCGATATTTTGTTTTCGTGGCTGCATAGGTTGAGAATCCTGTTTCGCACAAATATGTTGTTGGGAACGGGAGAAGAATATTCAGAGCCATTCTGCCAAGCATTGGATATTCATCACGGATTCTGCACCAAAAATCGTTGAGAGGCGTCGTTTTGAACAGTGACTCCATACTTGT
This sequence comes from Asteroscopus sphinx, assembly GCA_949699075.1. Lineage (NCBI taxonomy): Eukaryota > Metazoa > Arthropoda > Insecta > Lepidoptera > Noctuidae > Asteroscopus > Asteroscopus sphinx. The sequence goes on along the minus strand of OX453011.1, from coordinate 2,920,567 downwards.
GTCTGATGACATTTCTAAAAGAGATTCATATATCTCGTTTGACATACTTTCGGGCTTTTGCAAGTTGGGTAAAAAAGGATTATGAATCCATGAATTCAGCTTCATTTTTGTATTATGTTCTTCGGGAAAATACTTTACAAAAGATGCGCGCATCGAAGTGAGATATTGGACCAATTCTTCAAACACATCATCTTGAAACATTTCCGAGTCGTTATCGCTAACAAACTCACTGAGTGACGTAAAGCTTTCTATTTCTCTCTTACCAACGCAAATAATCCAAAAATCTAATTTTCTTTTGAAGGCAGTTATTTTGTTATAGGCCTGGAACACTGTTGTCTGTTTACCTTGCAATGATAAATTCAATTCGTTCAGTTTTTGAAAGATATCCGCCATAAAAGACAATCGGAACAACCAAGTTTTATCATACAAACGGTCTTTCAAATTAAAAGAAACTGTATCTGCTGAAAGAAACATTTGTAACTCGGCTCTAAGTTCAAATAGCCTTGTTAAAGTTTTACCCCGAGACAGCCATCGCACTTCTGTATGGAGCAGCAGTGTTTTATGTTTGCTGTCATAATCTTCACACAATAATGAGAACAATCGGGATAGTAGTGGTCGTGATTTGATAAAATTAATTATTTTTACCGCTTCATCCATAACTAATTTTAGATTTGACGGCATTTGCTTCATCGCAAGTGCTTGTCTATGCAGAATACAATGGCTGGAACTACAATTAGGCGCTTTACTTTTTATTCGTGATACTGCTCCTGCTGTTTTACCTGTCATCGCCTTGGCCCCATCTGTACAAATGTCAATGCAATCGTTCCAACTAAGATGATTTTCTTTAAAAAATATGTTTATTTTATTAAAAATTTCTTCCCCGGTAGTGTTTGTGGGCAGCGGTGAACACATAAGCATGTCTTCTTCAAAAGAACGTTCATATGGATATCTCACGATAACCAGCAAGATAGCCAGACCAGTGACATCAGTTGACTCATCCATTTGCAAGGCGAATCGTGTTTTTTGTAGACGTGCAACTAGTTCTTGTTTGACGTAGCTTGCCAGATCATGGATTCGCCGTGAAACAGTATCGTTTGATAGCGGTACAGTAGAAAGATGCTTTGCAGATTTTTCATCGAGCATACATTTTGTTATGTCTAACACACATGGCTTTATTAAATTCTCAGCGATAGTGTGCGCTTCACCTGCTTGTGCAATGCGATAGCTAACTAAATATGATGCCTCCGTGGCCTTTTCATTGATAGTTTGTGTTACATGCATCATATTTTTTTGACTTTCCAATAACTGTTCTTTTTTACGAACAAAAAATTCTTTATTCTTGTCTTTAGACTCGGGGTGTACAGTTTCTAAATGTCTGCGTAATTTGGCAGGTGCCATGGAACTATTAGGAAGCAGTTTACTACATAACATGCAGAGAGGTGAGCCGTTGGAATCAACAAATCCGAAACTGATATATGATTCATCATACTTCCTTTTTTTCGTCTTTGAAACCGTGGAGCTTGACGTCGTGGCATCATCGTCTGGATCGGTAATTGCTGTATTCTCCGCGCGTACTGCTTTTGAACATTCAGCGTCATTAGAAGATGTCGTTGCAACACGTTTAACACCTTTAAGCCAACGTTCCATTCTTCTTTATTAATAATGTTACACGTCAGGATGGTAGGGTCAAAAGAATGCACAATCGTTACTGCGTTTATGAGACAAAGTTTAGTCCAAAGAAGAAATGTACAAAACTGATACAATCAGAATACAGCGGGCAGTAGAACTTACAAGAAGGCAGCAGGCTAGCCAGCTTGTAAGTAGGTAGGTACGAACTTATCGCTCCGAACGCTAATCGTCAACTGACTGACGAGGCGCGACTTTTTTTTATATAATAGCGCTTTTATACTTAGTCCTAGACTCGAACTCGAACATTCTCAAAAATACTCGAGTCGGCGCCTTTGATAAACAAAAAGCGGAAATAAAAATATAAATACAAAAAAATGCGTTGTAAACAATCTCGACTTTATGCTTTTGAAGATAGAGCCGAAAGTCGCTTGTTCACAACTATAGCGTCTAATTCAGAGGCGGCTTTTATCAAAGGGACTGCGCGCTCACAAGTATACGCGCGGCGGGCGGATTCAAAACGTTCGACCAGTGACCAGAGAGAGGTGTTTTGTTTTTTTTTTCTAAATTCTTGCGGAACCCCTACAGGGGTATCGCGGAACCCTAGGGTTCCGCGGAACACACTTAGAGTACCGCTGCCCTAGACAAACCCAACCATTTTCTTTTTTTCTTTCCATTTTCGAGGCTTCAGCTTGAGCTTGATTTTTAACATAATATCATCGTTTACTATCAAATTAAAGATGACCGATCTTGTAAGCACGTTGTATATTATTAATTAGGTGTCTCTTGCGACAACCACGAAAAGAAATGGAATAGCATATTCTACAGCCACTCACAGCTTGTGAAGATATCTAATGATTATAATCCACACCATCACAAAAGATAATCATAGAGCTTGAGACCAATTATGAAACAGCATTCAGTAACCGTTTATTCAAGTTACGACTATGTTATTTTCTTTACAATTAATAAATTTATATATTGATTTATAACATCGAATTTATAATTATCTTTCACAAATTGTCTTCGTTCTCATAGAAATAGGCTGTGTCGTATTGGTGTAGTCTAAGAGACAGTAACTATTTTTTTCAGAAATATCAATTGATTATTTTATTGATAAAGAGTCTATGTTTTTCGTTTCCAAAACGACTACAATTTCAGAGTGTATAAGAGAAAGTTATAAATAAAAAGCTATTTGTTTTGACTCGTTGAATGTTTATGCTAAAGTCTAGAAAAAGTGTTCAAATATGTTTTAGCTAAATAAATAAAATGCACTTTGAATTCGCAAAACTTTCATTCCTACCTAATGATGCTTGAGAAATTTTATCTATATTCTACATATCATGTGGAGATAAATTTACTTTTTAAGTGATTCTCTCATGGTTGCAATTTACAAGAGTTCAATTCAAATATTCTTGAAATTGATACTCGAAAAACACTTTTACGTTAATTAGTAAGTACTAAATTACTGGCAGTAGTTGAATTTTATTATTTCTAAATAAGTGCAAGCATTTTCCTTGTAAAAAAGAACTCGTCGTTTTCGACAATTCAAGTGGCTTCATAAAAACCGCCATTATTAAAACGGTGAATTAAATCGCAACGTAGTACATTTCGTAACAAAACGACCGTCATCTCCTCGACTACACAGCCACAGCCAAACTATCGTCGGCTTCTCTCTATCAATAAGCAATTGTTAAACACTGATAAATTGGTCAATTTGTTACCTTATACGTCGCCTGTGAAGTCTGAGAGATGTATAATTATCGACAAGTTGGACTTCCACCCAAAGATTTGTAATATATCTCGTAGTCATCGGGTATTGTGCGAAGATTGTGAATTAATTTGTCATTTTTTTTTTTACTTTAATTTAATATTCTAGCGGATTATGGGCGAGGCCTACGATCCGTATACGAAATCTGGTTTGCAAATTCTTTTGACATAAATATAATATTATTTCGCGGTGATATGAAATACAAAAAAAAATTAAAGAGAAGACCTACAGACAATTTAAGGTGAATGCTACAGGGTAGCCCGCGAAATTAAGCATGTGTGTGCGTGAGCACTGGTTGTACATGAAGGAGCACGGTTTTTGTTGGCTTCACTATGGTTGTTCGCAGCACTTAGTCTATATTTTTTACTATGTCTGTGGTCATAATAAAGAAATTTGAAAATCAAAATCAAAATCACTTGGCCGGTTTTTTTTTTAAACTAGAAAAGATCATAAAATATCATCGCTTTTCATTCAGTGAGACTTTACCTCATAACTCGGTGACATTCGTTCGCCTTGATAGCGGGTGGTCCATTAATTGATCACAACAAAATCTACGCCGTGTAGTATGGGCGGGACCTTATTTTGAGGCCATATTATGTATTTTTAAAACTTATTAAAAAGATGCGTGAGTAGGTGTGATGTTGTGAATATTGGATGTTTGATTTTTAATAAGCAATTCAATTTATTTTTTAAGTATTATTTATTTTGTTGTTTTGGTATAAATGGTATAATAAATAAGCCGTTATTACGACATTATATGTTACATAGAATTATGTCTGCCTATATGTCAATTTGTCATAAAATAACTACAAGGCAGAAATCGTACAGTCGACCGCAAGTCAGTGGTAGCAGTTTGACCTTGACAAAGTTTTTATTTCCTAAGCAGTAAGGCCGCTGTGTATGGCATTCGTGGACTACGAGAAGGCCTTCGACTCTATCGAAACTTGGGCAGTTCTGGATGCTCTTCAGCGATGTCACATTGATGAGCGGTATATAGAGATGCTAAGATGCCTATACAACAGTCGCTACAATGCTGAACAGTCATGGTAGCAACCATGACTGTTCAGCTCCAGGACCAAAAGACGAAGCCAATCCAACTGCGCAGAGGGGTGAGACAAGGGGATGTAATATCCCCGAAATTGTTCACTAACGCGTTGGAGGACGGCTTCAAGATGCAGATTGCAGAGAAACAATTTTTCTGACTGAATGGCAACAAAAAAGAAAAAAACCGGCCAAGAGCATGTTGGGCCATGCTCAGTATTATAGGGTTCCTTAAGTAGGTCTAATTACAAACGAATCAGATCGAATAATAATCATTGCTATTTTAGTTTTTCCAAACAGCGCCACCTAGCGCTAAATTTAAGAAGCTAAATTTAAGAAGTGTGTCATATCAATTTAACACAAAGTTTCTTTTTGTGATTTTTTAAAATATAAAGTTACTAAAGGAGCATTATTTGCTACGATCATTTTTCTCTAAGGTCAATCAATGTCCTATGAACTAGGACGTCTTAAGTATTTTTCAGTTTTCTCACTATAACTCAAAAATTTATAACCACATTATACTCAAAATAATTTTAAAAGAGAGTTTTTATAAAGGTCTATCGATGTGGAAGACTATAAGTTTCTAAGTTGCATAGTTTAGAAATGGCATTGCAAGCCACTTTGGCGAACTGTAGATCGTATCCCTGATAAAAAAGTTATGTATGAACATTACCTTCATTTTAGTAGACCTATTCAATGATACCACAAACAGGGGTGCAGCGAAAAAAAAATTTCATCCCCATTTCACACGTATGGACACCACCCCTAAAATACGTTATCAGGATTTTTTATTCTTTTAAAATTGAGATCTATATCTAAACCATTTTTTAACAAAATTTCACTTGCTTATGTTTATAACTGTAGAAGTTATTAAGCTGTAAAGGATTAGGACAGACGGACAGACGGACAGACGGACAGACGGACGGACATGACGAAACTATAAGTGTTCCTTGTAGTACTACGGAACCCTATAAATGGTGATTAGTTTACTTGATACCTAATGCATAACTATTCACCCCTGAGCCTGGAACTTTCCAAGTTTTATAGATTGATAGAAAATATAAATTGAACGTAAAATAAATAGTACAATATGTTCTTGGTTTTTTTCAGTTTTTTTTTGTCTATTTTATTATAAAAAAAAATTAGGATTGAGTCTCTAGGGTGAGAAAGCTGCCTCCCTCCCCCTTGCTCGCCCATGTTGACGCCCATTTGAAACGTAATCTGTTTTTTTATATATATACTAAAATATGTAAACATAACTCATGCGTAACTAAGCTTTGCTCCATTTCTAAAGCAAAAACTTATTTTATTTTAATAAAATCCCGTAAACTACTAAAATGCCTTCATAATACGAAATGCAATTACGAAATCAGAATAAGTTTCTTTACGACCATCATTCAGTAGTGAAGCAACAAAACAGAGATGCAGTTAACAGAAAATTGAATCGAGCGACATTACGTGCGACAAAAACGTCGCAAATTGATTCGGAGTAGCAAATTGATTCGGAGTAGCAAATTGCGACATACGACGGGCGCGACAATTTGTGATTGGCTGTCACAGTAGCTCGTATTACGTATCCCGGAAATTTTAATGGGCAGGTAATAATAAAATAGAAGGTAATACGTTTGAAAATAAAATTTCTAATAGTACATTATGATACAAGTGAGCTAAGTTGGCTATTACAATCGAGGCTGGAATGTAGCTTGAGCCAAAGACAAGAGCGTAATGGAGCCGAGAGTATAATGGTCAATGCTCACGTGTGTCATACGACTTTTCAACCCACTTGCATGGAAAAAACATATTTTAGACATATACTGAATTTGTGATAAATGGCGCGCGGATTACAGTAATCACATGATATGCGCGCGCAGGTGGTGGAAGGAAACCACCAAACAGACTAATATTAAAAATATAACAAATAGATTTTTTTATTTATAATACAAATTACTTCATGTTAATTTGTTGACAAAAAGAAATAATTTATGTAATGAAATGTTTATTCAAAATAATTATAGATAATCGTAGACCACGTACACTAAAAAAGTGCTGTAAGACGCTGTAGAACAACTTATTATTATTATCTGCCAAATTATATGTTCAAAAACACTTTTCTGATGCGTGTTCAATACTGTGAAATAAGTTCAAAGTAAATCAAAAATAAAAACAAGAAGCAATTCAAAACTTGCATTTCCCTGACCTTTAAAAACCATTAACGATAGCAAGTGCGTCACAATTGCCATCCGAGGTCGACACGTAATACCGGCGCCGCCCGTCATTAATCATTTGACATAACATGTGACCGATAGCAGTGATATTAAAGTCAGCTATCTTAACGCTGTTTTGTGCTTGTAGGGAGGGCAGAGCCCTTATGTAATAAGTACGTAAGAAATGATAATCGTTACAAATGTGATTTTAAGTTGAGAGCTTGCATGAGTACCTACTTTTGCTTTATCGACCTAACTTTTCACTACACAGAAAAAAAAGGTTTGTTAAATGAAGCCGAACTTTGGTATACCTGTAACTTAAGAAAAGTGACGACATAACTAAGGATTTACCTTAATTATTATTATTATTTATATTTTGTTAGATTTTAATCTCTCCCATTTCTGGGGACATACGCAAAAGTTGCGGGCTTTTGGCCAAACAACCTAGGCGGTATAGTGTTTATTCTATAGACAGAAATTTTCTGACGATTCTGCATGTGTTTAGTATGACTGCTTTCTGTAAGAGTGTAAATGTGAGTGGATGAATATTTAACGTGTGAAGGCTTGTATGAAGAGTTTTGGGAATGACACCGGTGCTGGATATTATGATGGGGATGATTATTATTTTTTTATTATTATTTTTTTGTTTTATTCTTTAAAGACAAATAGTTTTGACAAATCAAATTGACTTAAATAACGCCTTAGTTAATTTGGTTACAATTTTTTTCTTTTTTTCAGTCTGAGTTGGGCTTTCCATCCCTCAATTAAAATATTTTCATTTTCACAAAATACTTTTTAATTTAACTCAGCTTCTAAAATCAGTACCTATTTGGGTGTTTCTCCGGAAAATTATCATTCTAACAAAATATTCTCTCCAAAAATAACAATGTATGCTTTACTAAAATGATCGTTTCTCGCTTGATGGTTGTAATCTAGTTTGCATATTTAATATACAACGTGGAGACGACAATACGACATTAAATTAAAACACGGTTATAGAAGCATTTTATACACATAAATTAGTTGTTAAAATCGAAAATAAAAATAAACTAATTTATAAACAAGATAAATATTAAAACATCAAAATAATAAGTAACACCATTTTAAATCATCTTAATCATTGAGAAAGAGAGTTTAAAATCATATGGAGTCGCACAGATCTTTGACCTAACGATCTTTGCCTAGAAAAATGGTCTTACTTTCAAAATTAATGAAATTGAAACAATTTCTGTGGCTAAGCTATTAACTGGATTTAATAGATTTTTTGTACACGGTCAGAGAACGTGATACTCTGTACGTGGTATTGTCATATCCACTGTATAAAAATGTCTTATTGTCATATCCACTTTGTACCTAATAAATCAATACAAAATTGTAGTCTCTAAAGCATCCATCATTATTTTTGGTCCGACAATATTAATATTTTATTTGAATGACTTCATTATCTGGAGAAATGCCCATTTTAATAAGGGTCTACGCCTATCTACCTATATCCACTACATATTTCCGCCATCCATCTAAATACCAAGTCTCTCCATAAAACCAATACATTGAACAATCGGACAATTTTACTTGTCACGTGATTTATTCCACGGGACGGACCACCGGCTCTGCTGACGACCATTCACGCGTCAATCTGTTTCATTCTATATGGCCCACGTCGTAAAGCATCGAGTTTTAGATTCTCGTCGTCTATAGCGTGTAAGGGTGTGTACGCATCTATGAACGCGCGTCCAAAGCTAAGTCTCCAAAGGAAAATGACAACTTTTGTGTTGTCAACACTTGTGGTGACAAAAGTTTCTATAATTACCTATGTTGTCAACAAAAATTGTAAACACATGTCGAAAATCGTGTTTCCGTTTTGGGCGGTAAACATCAAAGGAATACGCGTGTTGCATATTTTTGATTGCTCTATGTACGTGTACGCTTGCTCAGTTGGGTACATTAGTTGTAAACCGTAACATATAAATATTTATTTATTTATTTATTTAAACTTCATGCAACATGTGTACATAGGCGGACTTAATGCCATAGGCATTCTCTCCCAGTCAACCTTAGGGTGATACAGAGATGACAAGGCAGGTGCAATATTGATTCACGACACAAAACAAGATGAGAAATAAATTACCACTAAAACAATAGATAAACATACATAGGTATATATATATAACATACAATAAGTACTAAATATATATAATAATATACTATTATAGTCATAGATAAAATACTAATGAGATGATTCTGCCAAAATTTTATCATCATTGTTGTCGACATTTTGTCAACAAGTTTTCTTGGAGAAAGCTGGTTGTCAACTGAAATGTTCTTCAAATTGTTGTCAATTTATTTTAATTATGTGTGGATAACATAAACACGTTGATGACTTTTTGAAGAATTGCAAACAGTTGCAAATACAGAAACTATTTCAGTGGAGACAGACTTTTGTAATGGATAATTAGAACTGTTCTCTGTAGTGTATTATAGTCTGCCGACCCGCAGCAGGCAAGCGTGGACTAAAGCTCCTAACTCTTAAAAACTAACTTCTTAAAAAAGCGGCTCATATGCAGCATTCATCAACACTACTACAAGCGCAAGCTTATCCGTACAGGTTTATGTACAAAAAAATACAAAAATATTTATTTCAAACATACAAATCCGTCATCAGTAACATTAATTAGATCTTATAGCTAGGTAATTTCTACATTTTTCAGTGCTTACAGAGTTTATTTGCCGTGGTCCCCACACTAGGCATGCCTGTATTGTGGGGTCCCAAGATTGCGAAAACATACAAAAACTTTCTCTAGCACTACACACACATTAAAAAAGGACCTCTGATTTGCGGGAGACGCTAAAATTGGCGAGGAGGTGAGTGTCGTTTCTTGACGTAGTAAAGAAAGACCGACAGCCAGGTAGGCAACAGCGAAATAGAGCAAGCGACTATCAATGTCACACTTGCTATGCTGCTCTTTACGTCCTAGTACCTACACATTGAGCAACCTCAACAATGCCACAGACAAGGCACTAGACGTGGCAAATTTGTAGGCCAGCAGCATCTGATGAGATCTGGTGCCATGATAATTATTTTTTATATTATCGACACGGAGAAGACTTAGGCGACACTCATTGTATTGCATTGATCTCTGTTTAAAACTAGTTTTGAGTTGAGTTTTGATTTTAGAACGTTCCTCATGCAGAGATTTATTGATCATAGTTCAGCTGAGTTTAGCTTTATTTTATACTGTCACCTGTTACGGTATTTGAGCAGAGTTTTGATCTGTAGTCACTCTAGTGTGGTCCAGACTACACTTAAGTAGAGATTTCTATTCAATTTCAAGTCAAATTCGTGTGTTATGTTGTGGAATTAAAGTTTATAATTACCGTTCTGGAATAAGACCGATACTCAAGTAACTATTCTATCCTTAAGTAGTGATCAGGTTATTGGAGTTTAAACTTTACTTGAGTAACCTTCTGTAATACGGGCCTTAGTAATAGTATTCTTTGGCTGATAAGGCTTTGCAATAGTGCGAATCGCGCAAACGGTCCACGCGACGTTGGTAAGCCGCGGGATAAGTGTAGTTCTATCCTAGATGTATAAGCACCCTAAGGAAATGAGAAGGTACTAACTTTTCAATGTAAGTTCTTTGTTTTTTTTGTTTTAGTGTTTTCAACAAGAAATGTAAAAAATCGACCGAGTTTGTAATGTTGCCTTTTCAAACTCAAATTCTAAAAGTTGGTACATAACACAGTTGGCCTTACATGTAATTAGGATTAGTTCTTACAGTCAAATTATTGGGTGCTTCCACATTCTACCCACGTCTATTCAACCCAAATAGTATTTTTCCACTTTAAACCCATTTCTATGCCACGTTCACCCCAGTCATTTGACAAGTCCACACACAACCCAAAATGTATGCCACGTTCAACCCACGTTAAAATTCAGTACGGTCAGCTTAAAAAACATCATGATGCAAGTTAATCATTATTAATAATTAATTGACATGCAAATATCTTAAAGTTAGTATTTAAATGTAAGCAGTTCCACTGACATTCAAATATTGGCAAACTATGATGGACTGTGGATCTTATAATAAGCCACTGCGTACATGATGTATCCGCTGCGTACAGATTGTACATTTGTATAGAGACATGACATCTTTACAAAAAAAAGTCATGATGCGCTGTTTAGAAGAACAACATGGTTACACGAGTTATGGTTCTGGAACCACAATGGCATTAGTTCACTTGATAGCTGTCTGGCGAACACACGTAAATTTTTGGGGCCAAATATTATTTATTTTATCGGAATCAGCGTGAATGATTCTTTGGCGTAAATTTGCTTCGTTTTTTGTTAAGTAACCCAGAATTTCACCATAAAAATAATTATAAACGAGATAACTAGTAAACATAATTAATTTTCTTTCAATGGGCAAGTCCACTACGAAGCAAAGGCGGGAAAGTCCATAACGCAACTTCTCGCTTGTAATGCTTCCAATAGTTTCAATACGCAACTTCTACGCATCGATACTAGATGGCGGTAGATTGCGTCAACTGAATTTGGAACATGTTGCTTATACGAGATCTCGTGTCTATTTATTGACGTCGTTGATATCAGCCAAGCTTCAAACTGTAACCATGTTGTTGTTGTTAAATGTGACGATATCTTTCGCAACGACTTAAAATGGTGATACCCACCTCAGTATTTTGCCAATTGTCCTTTTTATTTAAATGAACTATGTTATTATTTACCTTGCAGCCTTCACAGGTAAATGCGCCAAAATGGAAACCTGCCGCTGGTTCTCCACACACTTTACATTGTTGATTCATCTGTAACAAAACAAAAAATATTATATTAATTGATTGTGTTTTATTGTTAATTATGTTGGAAAGTGATAGACAGACGTGTTGCTGGGGAGTTTCTTATGTTGCTTTTTCTTTCCAACTTAAAAATTAAGAAGCGGCAAAGCGCTGTCTTTTTAAGGACTGTCTTTATGTCAGACGTTAAAAAAAAACTACTTAATTGAAATAAGTCCACTTTGAATAAACAGTTTTTCTTTCTTTCTCTCTTTTTGAGTTTTGTTGTTCACCGTTATACACTGTGAACCTTTGAAAATGGAACATAGTCAAAGCATTATATGTATAAGTAGTAAGTTCTTTCATCGTAGAATTATACCTACTCTAAATAAAAACAAACATGTCAATATACCAAAGACAATTTTTATAAGCAGTGTTGTCAACTCAATTCATTTTAATTAGTTTTTGGTATAAGTTGTGTGCGTCAAAGAGAGCATCAAAATAAAATCTTTTACTTTTTCTGTGATTTATTAAACGTAATAACGTAGTTACTTTATCTTTAACAATAAAAAAAAAATTTTTTTGCAAAGAACAGAAAAAAGCGATGATAATCATTAGGGTTCATAAAACATCTAGTAGTGGTACTATCGAATTGAAAAAAAAAAAATTTTTTTGCCCCTTTAGTTTTTTTTATCCCTTTGAATGAATCCGACGACAGTGACAGACGTCATGTCACTTTCATGAATATATAAACGATGGAATAAATAATGAGATCTAGGGTAATCAATTCTCCTGACTTACTTATTAAATTAATTAACACCTTGTTTCGTTTACATTACCCAACCCACCAGGAATATCTCATAAACAAGTGTTCATTATCCAATAATAACTAAAAACTTTTTTTTTAACCGGCTAAGTGTGAGTCAGGCTCACGCAGTAAGGGTTCCGTACCCCCCATCGACCTGATACCTCATAGAAACTGATTTAATTAACGAGAGTTCATCAAAAGACATCGACGCACCATGCGCGAAATATGAATTTTTTCATCCCTTTCTTACGCAGGTACCACCGCTTATGGCTATGTTTGCCTTATTTTTAGTATTTGTTGCTAAACTACATAATATTCACTACAACCAGACCAAATTTGACGCAGGTATGTAGGTATTACCGTTTTGAAGATAGAGCAGGAATAAAAACGTTGAAAAAATGCATGTTTTTTGAGGTTTCTTGTATGGGGACCCCCTTTGTTTTTAGACTTTTTTTTGTTTTTAGTATTTGTCGTGATACCCCTCATAGCAACACATATTCTGAGAAAATTTCCACCGGTTATCTATTACCGTTCAAAAGATACAGCCCTGTGACAGACAGACGGACGGACGGACAGCGTAGCGAGAGTAGTAGGGTAGTTTTTAGGGTTCCGTACCCGAAGGGAGCCAAACGCTAGTTTCGGGTACGGAACCCTAAAAATCAATGGCATGGTGAAACGTAAATTCTACAATTTCATTAAATCTTCTACGATAACCATTGCGTTTTAGCTTCTATAAGTTAAAAAAACCTTGAGTTCATAAGCAGCAATGGTTGAAAAACGTGAAGACATTTCCTGTTTACAGCAATTAACTACATTCTTTCGCAAAGTTAATTGTTTTTTTTTACAAGGAAGCAATGGTAAAATTTATTCAGCCTAGTGAACCCCTTTAAATACACGTTATTGGTGATAAAGTGCATTTTTAAAAGAGTTAAGGAATTACTAAATAAACTTAATTATTATGACTACTGGGAAACATTAAGGGCTCAGACACATGATCGAAGTGACTTAATAAATTGGTGGTCATTTTGAATTAAAAGATTTGCCAATACAAAAGATTTACTTCATTTATGTTTTTTCCTAATGGTACAGACAGATATAATAAGTAAACCATAATTTAAATAACCAACCCCATCTATTTACATTACCATTTTTTTTGTTAAAATCACCTTGTACTTTAAATCAGGTGTCAATACACAAGTGTAAAATCACTCTCAATATATTAACATTACAATAAATAATCTCTTTGTCGCAGCCACGACATGCATCGTTACTTTTCTTATGATCGATACCACTATTAGAAGTTTGATACTTTTGTAATTATTGTTTATGTATCCACCGCATGTCTTGTTAAGGTAATAAATCATTTTTATTTATTTCTTTCTAAACTTATATCGGAACTTTTGAATAAACATTAAGAATTCAATCGCGGTCAATAACATGAACAATGTTTCTCTGGCATCGCAAAAATCTTATATCAAGAAAACGTGCGGCTAAAGCTGGTCATCTGGATATAGCCTTACAAAAAAAAAAAACATTACGTAAAAAATATCAAGATGTCGTTCATCATCTATAAATAATATTATGATAACTTTGGAAGTGACCTTATTAGTAAAACAGTAAATACGCATATCAAAACATACATCGGTACAACCGTACGTCATATTCGAACATATCCGCAACGTATTGTTATTTTAAGTTGGCTCAACACCTTATGACATAATGGTTGTCAACTTATTTTGATGTAATTACGTGGTAATGTATAGTAAATAAACTTTAACAAAATAAATAGAACAATCTGGATTACTAAATAAGGTTTGTACAGAAATGTCAAACTTGGAATCTGAATACACATTCACTTTACAAAATTACAGGCTTACAATCTAAAAACATTATTTGCTCAAGAATCAGAAATATTGGTTAATATAATTAAAACCCAGATAAATTGGAGTCACTTCACAGACTATGCCTCGCTTCTTGTCCTGCTCTTAGTAAAATACCAGCTTTACTATGAAAAACCTGTGCAAGGCAAATGCTGTTGAAGTGGTTAAATCTGGTCCACAATAATATATTTAAACTCCTATAACAAGAGAATTATCGACACCAAGAAGAAGAAGAAGCTACTACTCTTCCGCTTACTGCTACAATCTTACAGACAACACTCAAAGTACAGGTACGTTCAAGTTAATTAGAAATCACTTCAATTATCTACATTCACCAAAAGGAGAAACTGTTGTAAAAAATACAGATGAACCAAATCCAGAACTGTACATTTCAAGTGCCAACCTTAACAAACTCAAAAGTAAACTCAAAAATTCACCGAAAGTCAGAGTCAAGTATTATGATTGTCAAGTGGCTTGATGAGCCAAAAAATTGGGTGTCCAGCTCCTACTGAGCAAACATTGTGGTCACGATGTGAAGTATCATTGAGAAGGTCAGACCATCTTGTTGTAAGTGGTTCAGATGAGTATGGGCGTTATATGAATGGTATTGAGTCAGCGATGGAGATTGTATCTGTTGAATATCTAGAGATGTGTTCGATATTTTTGTTTGTTTTGTTGATTCATATACAGCAGATTTTATAATAATAACACTGCACAATCACACAAAAGATGAAGAGATCAAGAGAAACATGTTTCAGACTCAGAAGCAGTTAAAGTTGCTCTCATTCCTCCCAATTTTTAAAGAAAAATAAACAACAATATTTGCGAAAATTACACCCAGAAATGCCACAATAAACACACAAAAATGACAAGCCACTTTTCAACAACATCGACAGAACACGACAGCGAAAATTTCCCAAAAAATCACTTTCGAGGTATCGCGTGCGCAATTGTGTATTTTGTTAAACCGATTCCCCCGTCTTGTAACAAACGGACGCAGGTTTAAAAAAATTAAATAAATGTTGTATAATAACATGTTTTGGGCCTGTGCTAACAAGTTGGCGTGACTGGGCACTGTTAACATATCCGAAATGTTATTTTTTTGTGCCTTTTTTGGGTTTCGCGAACGAGCGATGAAGGATTGGGCACGTCTGTAAGACAAGGGGTCCGCAGTAATGGATTCAACTCTTATGAATAATCTTTGATGTTTTTGGGTGAAGATACTCCATCAGGGGCTGACAAGAATGAATTGGTTGGTCTGATTTCGATATTTTTGTAAGTATTACCGGTAATAAAGGCTGATAAATTAAAGGTTGAATGTAATATTTTTGGAGTACATGCAATCAAGGTACGAATTTTTAACAACACTACACAAGTGGTTCATTTAGCGTGATAAAAAGAACTTCATGTTTTTTATATATTTATTGAACCACGTAAAAATGAAAATGGATATTTATCAGAATAGTATTACCTACATCTATATATCCACATGAGGCATATTGTTTACCTATGTTTAAGTAAATGACATCCTGCAGAATCCAAAGTTGATTATTAATTCCTTTTTCATGTGTCACGATATTCAGATAACTCATTTCGATTTTTTTTTCTTTTTAATAAGCAATTCTTATAAGCATTGTAATAAAATTTATCTTTTCTATATAGAACAACAATATTAATTTCATACCATGCTTCTTGACTTAATTTGTACGAGGATCGATTTACCACGTTGCAGCATATTTTATAAATCACCCAGATTTTATCATTTGGAATCACCGGAATCGCCAAATGAATGATATATCAAAGTCCGATATTTGGGTTGCCATCTCAATAATTTTATCAGATCCCTTAAAATTACGGTTTAATTAAGTAATTCTTGCGGAGTTTGCACATTGTTGATTTTTATCTTTTATTTTCTTATGCTTATCCTCCATTTTGGGTATAAATACAAATTGTTGTGATTTATCATACGCGTGTAATACCGTAATCTTTGTCTTGAGAAATATCTTCGATGTCAAAATGTTTTTTTAATATGGATGTAACCGATTGCCGGTGAACGTTAAACTTGACTTGTCGATTTTAAATTATATGCTTGTGTATGAAATGTGTGAATGCGCAATTATGAAGATTGAGAATCGTTTTTTAATTTCGATCTGAATTTTGTCAAACAAATCGTGCGACGTTTAAGTACCTTTGGTCTTATTGGAATCAACTTGAACACCTGTCATAAGATTATTTGATAGTTTAATAATACCTTTCACATTATCAAAATTAACTTTTTCGATCCCAATTGAATCACCCATTAATATACTACATTATACCAATATATATTATCACCATCAAGATCAATATTATCACCATCAAGACCAATATCACCATCTAACAGCCAAAATTAATATCCAATCTATCCACGATTTGCCCTACTAGATATAGTTTGACATATTTTGTGTACAGCTTGTGTCAAATTCCTATTTCCAGTAGATCAAATCGTGTATAGATTGGATATTAATTTGGGCCGTAAATCAATACTACCAGTTGCAAATTTTTTTTGAAAGTTTTATTTTAGTATACCACGTTTAAAAAAAGAAATAGAGTTAATATTGCATTGTCATCCAATCTTGAGCTATGTTTAAAGTATCTAGTATATGGTTGTCTGGAAGATATCGCTTTTAGCGATAAGACCGCCCATGTACCCATAATTTGTACGTTGTTCCTGTTTACTACTATTTTCATGGTGTACAATAAAGTATATTCTATCTATCTACCTGATCAGGAAGTTAGTTTAAAATCAATCACAAAATTTGTACCGAAAAAGAAGGAAAGCAAAAAAAAACGTTGTTAAATCAATAAGACCCAACGTCCAACTAACCATCCAAGCACATCATGCTAAATTTAAAATTGGATGTAAAGGTCTGCGTCCATTTTCTACAAAACAATACGATTACATATTATATTAAGGATGGTTCAAACACCAGAAGTCGTTAAGCAGTCGCTTGAGGCTAATCGGAACACTGATTGACGAAAACTGTATACAATTTACTACGGGCGAAGATGTAGCGCCGACGTTCGCCTGTAAAACATGTCGGTGTGTGGTGCAAGGGTGGTGTAGAAGCGATTTTAAACAATACTGTTTTAAATGTTTAACATTGTCATTGTATAATTTTCAAAGACAGCAGAGTGTCGATTATCCGAACTAATTGGGAGTCATGGGTATTCGGAAAACTGATTTATGATTTTAATCGAACGGTACCTTTATACATTTGCCATTTATCAATTTGCCAATAAGGACCATTATATGGAAAGTAGTAATAATAAACGTTAAGTAACAAAGTAAAGTTAGTTAAGTAGTAAGCAGTAGTACGTTAAGTAGTAATAAACATTATCACAGCCTAGTTAACAAAATAATACATATTCATGATATACATAGAATTAAGTGTGTCTACCCGCTTACGAGCAGCTATGTCAAGTAAGTAAGATAGTTACTTTACGTAAATTTTACGTAATAATTAGTACACTTTCTGTACACACATGACGGCGTTTTTGTTTTTTCATTTTGTCACACGTCACGCTCGGCGCCTTGCTTGACGCAGACTAGTAGCAAAACATCCCAATTAGAACGTTTTGGTGTCTTCAGATTACGCACGCAACAACATATCTGTACTCTCGGTCGAATAAAAAATGGCGGACGGAATCTTGCTAAGAAAAGATTGAAGCACTTGGTTTTTTCTTAAACCCGTTATAATTTCGACATAATTTTAACACACCAGATATGTGTGTGTTTGTCGGTTTTGTGTCCAATAAATGTGTTTCTTTCTTTCTTTCTTTCTTGCTATATATTGTGTAATTTTATTTGTGTCACTACGACAATGACTACCGTCACATGAAATTTGTTGCGTAATCGCGGCTTTTTGTCTTACTATGGGTGTGATTGTGTGCGTGCCAGCCCGTACTTTTAAGCGAGCCGTATTACTATGTATGCTTCACTTTTTATTTAGCGAGATTCCGTACTTTTAAAAATGTCATTGTGACCGAAGCACAGTGTTTCCTCCCCATACAAAGAGGCGGTCAAAATTATTTTGAAGGTTTTTATTTAATTAATTGCCAAAATATGATGAGTGAAGGTTCATAATGAAAGTAAACTTGTTCACAAACAGTCAATTTTCTTTCTTTGAGATAAATCAAAGTAAGTACCTGGATTTAAATTTAATGAATAAAATGCGAAAATTTGATTCTAGTTGGTAGAACTTTCGAGTTCTGGTGGACAGTTTGTCTTTTCAATTACTTATTCTTATAAGTTAAGTCCCTTTTGAATTCAATTTTATTAATTATTTTTATTAATTTTTACAGGTTCCTTAAACACAGGTTCTATAAGTTCCTTCCGAAGAATTTCGAAGCTTTCAACTACTTCACAGCTTTGTTATGTGTATGTAAATGCCTATTTACATGCAGTAGTACGTCACGAACTGCCCCCATGATCTAGATCTTACGTCTTCTTTGTCCATCCAAAGGTTGTCTGGAAGATATCGCTTTTAGTGATAAGACCGCCCATGTACCTATAATTTATACTTAATACACACACACACTCACTAAGGATTACTAATGTGTAGTTTGCTCGACATCCTACGTCACAACAGGGATCCAGCAGAATACCAGCGTCAGGTTTAATAACCTGGCAATATGCTGAGCTGGACACCCATTTGTCACAATTTTAAGACACACATGGCGCATGACTGTCAATGACTTTTTCCTCGCTTTGTTACTTCTTCACTATATCTATTTCTTGTTCATGTATATCCTTTCTTTTGTATGTGTCTCAGTTGTGTCAAATAAATATTTTTCTTTCTTTCTTCTTTCTTTATACGTTCTTCCTGTTTACTACTATTTTCATGGTGTACAATAAAGCATATTCTACAAATCTATCTATTTAAATTTAAAACATTTGAACTTGTACAAAAAACTCTCTCCGCTCAAAACTCGCACCTAACATTTACACACGCGACAAAAACAGCTACGTATTGGCCTCTTAAACCAAAGCACATCATTGCAAGAAAGGTGTTCACCCCCATTTAAGGCCTCTGACCATACTTGGTGCTGTCTATCTATTTTGCATACGCCATCTGGATTTACAATTGGTGACCATCAAAAACGGGAAAGGAAATTGTCTCACGTACGAACGTGTGATACGAAGGAACTTTCTATGCAATGGGGTGTTTTCTCTACCGATGCATGGCGATTTTTCTTTACTTATTAAGGTGTTTGAATTGAGATTTATTGGTGTCTGGATTACTGGACTTCGCTTAACTGTAGAGTGCGAGACTAGTTTTTAGTTTGTTTACTTGAAGGGTATACACATACAAGAGACTACTTTAAGGAACTGCTATTAGAATTGGAAAACCTGCAGACGCATATGGTTTTTATTTTTAAATTATAAATTGTACACTAATAAAAGCCTTACAAGATTAGTAATCTCTGTTTTTTCTTAGTTGTCTTATTTAGTACTCAATCTTGGCACGTTTTTTTAGGGTTCCATACCCAAAGGGTGCTAACGGGACCCTATTACTCTCGCTACGCTCCGTCCGTCCGTCTGTCTGTCACAGGGCTGTATCTTTGTAACGGTAAAAGATAACCAGTTGAAATTTTCAAAGAATATGTGTTACTATGGTGCCTATCAAGACAAATACTAAAAATAAAAAAAGTCTAAAACCAAAGGCGGTCCCCATACAAGTAACCTCAAAAAAGATGCATTTTTTTTGTTGATGCTCTATCTTCTAAACGGTAATACATACCAGCGTCAAACTTGGTTTGATTATAGTGCATACTATTTAGTTTAGCAACAAATACTAAAAACAGGGCAAACATAGACATGTGGTGGTACCTACGTAAGAAAGAGAAGCTAAAATTCACATTTCGCGTACGTTCGTTGATGTCTTTTGATAATCTCTCGTAAATTAAATCAGTTTCTATGGAGTATCAGATCGATGGATGGTACGGAACCCTTACTGCGTGAGTCCGACTCACACTTGCCCGGTTTTTTTTAAGCAATCCGTCAATAATTATTATTAAACGACATGATGTTAACAATCTCACACACTAAATATTTTTTTTAAACTTAATTACATGTGCAAAACTAGTAATTATTTATTGTACCAGTAGTTATTTGAATAAAAAGACGTGCCAAGATTGTTTATTAAATAATATTCCTTGTGGTGCCGGACGTAAAGAATCGCACCACCCTATTTCTTCTCATGGGTTTCATAAAAGGTGAAGATTCACCAGAGAATGGGCAGCAGCGTTCTCTGAGTATTTAACCAACCAAATGCGTTCGCCAACCGGCCTGCCAAGCATGGCGATTATGGCATATCCTCCGTTTTTGGGGGAGGCCTATATCCAGCAGTGGACGTCTTTCGGCTGAAATTATGATAATGAATGATAATATTTTTATTATTTAGATTTTTGTAAATAGTATAAGAATTAGTATTAAGTAGATTCTGCTTCAAATTACTTTACTTCTCATAAATTATTCATGTTTACCTACTAATATAAAAAAACCACTACGTATGTAACGAACTCTAATTTTCCTGATAAATTATCAAGCACACCACCAACTGCTACAAATACCAGTCCCTTACCACCTGTCGCTATCAGACCTAAATTCGAGTCCGATTGCTTCAATAAATTATACCGAAAGGCGTGTCGATCGATATGCTACCATACCGAGCGTATTTGGCGAAATTCAGGCATAATAATTAAGAATCCAACACGATTTCTAGATAGTGTTAAACGAATTTACTGATTTATTGCATGTAGTTGGGGTAATCAGAAGTAGTGTAAATTCCGAGAATATTAACCAGATAGTTTTTGAGCAATTTTTTCCAACGTTTGTAGAGGAAGATTTAAAATTGTAATGAGAAAATTATCATAGAATGTTTGTTTTTAACTTAAAATTGTTACTAGACAACATAACATAATATCATGCCTGTATTTCCCCGAAGGGATAGGCAGAGGTGTATATAGTACACCCATATTTCGCCAGTTATGTTATAGTCCCATGTAATAGGGGGCGAGCCTATTGCCATCAACCGGGCACAAATCCAGACTCCGGGCTGCTACTGAGAATTTCCTAAAGAAAAAACCCAATAACACTTTGCCCGACCCGGGAATCCAAGACCCCACGACCCCACATAAATGATTAATATTGGACCATGTTTATGGGACTTTTCGCGCACAATTAAATGGACATTAATGTTACGAAAAACCAACCGCGGGTAGGTCGAGAAAACACCCACCGCACAAGACGATGACACCCGCATACTTCAGTCTGCTCGAGACCACGGCCAATGCAACTTGGCCGAAAGGTCGAGGTTAGTCAAAATGTTTGTGTTGATTTAATTGTGCTTGAAAAGTCCCGTAAACATAGTTTAATATGAGTGAAATTCGCAAATAGAGGATTGGGCAAGACTTGATCAAAAGAAAAACATGATTGCGTCATACCTATTGATTAGCAACGTATTGCATGAAACTGATTACAAAAAGAAAAGAAGGTTAATAAAATCCTATGCGGATCTCATAAAATGATTACTGGCGTATGTAAATATTTCTGAACAAATAGAAGTTTACTCCTAATATGCTAATAGCTGATGCTGATGGTCTACTTCTTATAATTACGTTTTAACTGAAAATTAATTACTTAACTATTGTATATCTGTTGAGCGACAAAAGTTACTTAGATAATGCTGAATTCTATCAAATTTAATAAAAAATATCTATTTTATGTTAGTAAATTAATTAATTTTAAAAGGACTTCACTAATGAGAAATACGTTGGCTCCATGTAATTTAGGCTTCACATCGTCATGCGTTTTAAATCATTGCATAACCCAATGCATTAGCGATGGGCGATTCTAATCATTTAACTCGAATAACTAGAGTAATCTTCTATCTAATCTAAAACTCGCTGATTCGAATTGTGGTTCTTCAAAAAGCCGTCACTTGGCTCGGTCATTCTCCCGGGCAAGTGGCGGTGAGCAAACGAGTGAGGCAGCGAATAGCTGCAAACTACGAGTTCAAGTGAGTAAAAAATATCAGGTGATGCGAAATCGTCACGATTCGTGTATACGAATCAACTCGATCGATCCTTATGAATCAGATGACCCTCCTGATACGACGCCGCTCGCTGACTCGAATGGCTCGCTGTTAGTTAACTTTAATGTAACTATGCCTAGCTCAGTGGCTCGAATCAGCTCGATACATTAGAACATACGCATCGCATTCGCACCACGCGATTGCTACTGTCGACTGAGTCGTATCAACTCGAATTGTGATTCGATTCAACGATCACTTGAACTGGAGTGATTCGAGTTGAAAAAAATACGACTCGTCTCATCCCTACAATGCATGTTATTCATAAAGAAATAAAGGTTTTATGCAAATGAAAGCAATCTTTAGAATTAATTTAGTTTATATCTATAAGAACAGTTTGATAAAATTAATATTTTTTAGCTACAAGGCTTATTTGCAACCTATAAGGTTCACCCCTATAATTATTTCGTATTAATATTGTAGGATCTTATATAGACTTCAGCAATATCTAAGTACCTAACTCTTGTCGGTCACCTAACGTTCTGCTCATCCCATTTCTGGATCAAGATACATTATAAATTCACTAGAGTAAATATTAAATTATTATGTGCATTCATTTGAAATACTGAAACAGATCGGATAAAATAAAACAGATCTATATCGTTCCCGAAAAGGCATTACCACTAGACAAACATAACAGAAGATTTGATATAGAAAATCTTCTCAATACTGATAATTATAGAACGACTGCATTTTTATTAGAGTTCCGTCCGTCTGTCTATCAAAAGGCTGTATCTTTTTAAACGTAACTAGTACCCAGTTGAAATTTCACAAATACTAAAATAATGTAAAAAACCGAAACCCGAAGTAAAAAACCCCAAAAAGAAACCCATACAAGAAACCTCGAAAAACATGTATTTAAAATGCATGTTTTGCAACATTTTTTATTCCTCCTCTATCTTAAAAATGGTAATACATATAAACACCAAACTTTGTGTGATTCAAATACCACAAGCCACTCTGAAGTGGACCTTTGTATATTTTTAGCGTGGGAAAATCTTCATGGACGCACTTCACTCGAGGAAGACGGAGCCAGACTCTTATCGACTATAACCACTATGGTGTTCCTTCAACTACTCTTGGCCGGGTGCATGGAATATACTCTACATTCTTCACCCACCCTAGACCGGTCCTAGCTCACCGCTAGAAGACGAGCCTCTTCTGCCCTGTGCGACCTAAACCTCAGCCGCACCCCCCTCTTGACTGGCATGCGCGGAACACTGCGTGCTCCGCCGTCACAGGCCTTGACTAGTCGAGTGGCAGGCTACCCCAAGTCTGCCGCCCACAGGCCCACTCCTAAGGTGGCTGGAGGTCGGCGCCCTCCTGCAGCGCACGGTCTATCTCCTGCGAGAGGGGAGAGAAGTCATCGCATCTCGAACTCTGCCACCTCCTTCGCGAGTGTAAATTGACTCCTCACTGAAGTGGACCTACTGTGTCATCTTTTTTGTGCCAGCAGCGGTCCCAAAAAGGCATTCTGGAGTTCCTTATAGCACATTTAATGCAACGATTAAAAAGCGATTATATTACACTAGTAAGGCTAGGCGCGCACTTGCGATCGTTGTACGACTTGATCACTTCTGATTTCATAATTGATGAGATTTTTTATCGCTGTGTAAAAGTAATTGAAGAAATACTTGAGTGTAATGCCGATGGAATAACAACTTGTCACTTCATGTAAGATTGCAAAAGTCTAAATACCTACTGTATAATTAGGTACTTATTTCTATATCGAGTTTTAATAGATTTGTTTGATTTAAGGCATTTTTAGGAAGTGTTTCTTACGGGGAATACCATGTATTTTGATATATTCACGAGGAAAGATTAATATTAATGTCAACTGAACGAGGAACTTTTTTTAAATCCCTTTCAGGTGTGCACGTTCTGTTATACCTATCAATGAAAAAAAAATCTATAATAAAAAACCTTTGCTTACTATAGATTCTGACCAAATAAATATACATTCTGGTACATAACCTATGCTGTAAGCTTTCCAACAAAAAGGCAACTATTAATACTCTACAAGAAAACCGGCCAAGAGCATGTCGGGCCATGCTCAGTATTATAGGGTTCCTTAAGTAGGTGTACAAACGAATCAAATCGAATATTAATCATGGCTATTTTAGTTTTTGAAATAATCGGCAGCATTCGCGACTCAGAGCGTGTTGTTAGTAGCGCCATCTAGCGATAAATTCAAGAAGCCAAATTGAAGAAGTGTGTTCAACATAACACAAAGTTACTTTTTGTGATTTTTTCAAATAGAAAGTAGCTAAAGGAGCATTATTTGCTATGATCATTTTTCTCTAAGGTCAATGACCTTTGAACTAGGACGTTTTAAGTATTTTTCAGTTTTCTGTCTATAACTCAAAAAATTATAATCACATTATACTCAAAATAATTTTAAAAGAGAGTTTTCACAAAGGTCTATCAATGTGGAAGATTAAAAGTTTCTACGTTGCATAGTTTAGAAATGGCAGGGGGGGGGACACATCGCAAGCCACTTTGGCGGGCTATATTTCGCAGATGGTACACCTGATAAAAAAGTGATGTATGAAACATTACCTTCATTTTAGTAGACCTATTCAATGATACCCCACACGAGGGGGTGCAGCGAAAAAATTTTATTTTTTCCCATTTCACATGTATGGGCGCCACCCCTAAAGAACGTAATAACTATTTTTTTATTCTTTTAAAATTGAGATCTATATGCAGACTATTTTTGAACAAAATTTCATTTACTTATGTTTATAACTGTAGAAGTTATTAAGCTGTAAAGGATTAGGACAGACGGACAGACGGACAGACGGACAGACGGACAGACGGACGGACATGACGAAACTATAAGGGTTCCTTGTAGGACTTCGGAACCCTAAAAAAACCATATCACTATATCGCAAACGCGCGCCCGACCTTAACAAATACAATCATATCAATATCGATCAAGTTTTTCCGACACATCCAGAAAAAACCTACGGAACCACTGATACCCATCAATCAATCGACGTCTTGTGACAATGTCTAGTTCTCGATATAAACCTAGGGTTATCAGATCAATAAAACAATTTTCTGGAGAAAAATCCGGATAAATGAAGACATATTCGGAAGTTTCCTGCAAAATTTAATTACGTGCCATATTGATCTCTCACAGGCCATCGTAAGTCGCAAAAAAATCACAACATATTTTTTATAAACTCTGGACGAAGTGCAAAAATTCCGGACTTATCTGGAAAATTATGGACGTATGGCAATCCTTAAGTAACCGTTAAGCATAAATGACGGTGCTGAAACCCTAAAAAGGTAAAATGCCTTAAGTAATAGGTAGTAATTAATTTTGTACCAGGAAAAGTTGTTTTTAAGTTTATCCTAGTTAATTTTATGAGAATGCGCGGGATGAACAAAGGCTGTTTTATATCAAATCGTTTTCCATTCCAAATATGATTGTATTCTAATATGACTATTAATCAAAAGTTATTGTGTGCTATCAAATATATCCTGTTTTGATTAGTTAACCGTAGCACAGTTTTTGTTATAAAAACATGAAGTTGCAATATTTAGTGTTTATTCCGCCAAAACTAGGTCGTCAAGCTTGGATGTAATATGCAGCATCGCCCTCCCGCCCACAAATATATGCACATGCAGAAGGTTGACTTGGCGACCTAGTTTTGGCGAAATTAACACTAAATATTGTAATTTCATATTTTGTATGTCATGGATTTTCGCAAAGTATAGGCTGATTTCATTATTTATCAGTTTTTGTTTTTAATTGAAACTCTTTGAGACATCGTAGTCGATAACAAACATAACAGTATAAGTTTTTAAACTTTCGCGAATTTCACTCATATTGAACTAAGTTTACGGGACTTGTCGCGCACAATTAAATCAAAATATAATAAACATTTTGACTAACCTCGACGTTTCGGTCAAGTTGCATTGGCCGTGGTCACGAGCAGACTGAAGTATGTGGGTGTCATCGTCTTGAGCGGCGGGTGTTTTCTCGAACTACCCGCGGTTGGTTTTTCGTAACGTCGCTGTCCGTAACAAGTGTTAGACAACACTTTTTACAATAAACTAATGTCTGCATATCGGTGGCAAAACAGTTATACAGAAGGTAAATAAAAGTCATATTCACTTTCCACCACGAGAGAACTCGTTATTTTTCACGTTAGTCACTTTAACACATGGCATTAATATATAACAATTTAAACTCAATTCACAACTATTGGAAATCAAGGATTTCTACAATTCACAGAAAATACTACAAAGGTTACATCAATACTGACCGTTGCAACAATCTGAATGCCCCCACTAATCAAAACCACAGATCTTTTATAGATCAGCAAAATCGAGTCAATACACGTTCCTTAATTCATTTTTAAGAATATTCCTTTTTAATTAAAAATCTTGGAAAGGTATTATAAAAATTAAGTAGGTATCAAAAACAAATAAATATCATTATTATTCATTATAACATTTGGAAATAATTAATTTGACTCGGATATTATTGGAAATAGAAATGAATATAAAACAAATTAATACAGCACAAAAACGTTAAATTAAATCATAAAATAATTCAAAACAAATTGAATAACATAGGCATTCTAACAGCTCGTCCATCCTGATAATAAGTACACGTCCTCGTGTACAGTGCGCGGCAAATACCCCACATTAACATGCGCAGTGACGCCACGCCAGTGGTACCATCATTGTTCAAGCTATTTGCCGGCTACTATACCTATTATAAGAATGAACTACTTATTTTAGTAATTACTTTTTATTTTCTATATGAATATTATCTTAACAATTTTATTGTTACGTTGGTAAATAATTATTCAATTAGCTTTTCAATAACACATTGCCTTGTGCATAATAAAATTATAAAAAATCAATTACATAATTTTATAGCATCTAATGGGAGAGGCCTATGTCCAGCAGTGGACTGCGATAGGCTGAGTTGATGATGATGATGATGACAGCATGTAATGTATCACCTATTCCACATTTATAACAGATTTCAGATACTATGACAAATTACACATTGCGCATTTTATACACACTTTGTGCATTAAGCTTTGCACACTTTGTGCATTAACCTCGCACTCGCTAAACAACAATCAATTACGTAATTTCACACCATGTATCACATCTTACAAAATACACTTTTGAACACATTTCACCACACTTTACACTTTGCGCGCATTGCGCATTTCATTGACTAATCTTCGCACACTTTGCATGAGACCTCGCACATCTTGTGCATTAGACCTCACACACCTTGTGCATTAGACCTCACACTCCTTGTGCATTAGACCTCACACTCCTTGTGCATTAGGACTCCCACACATTGTGCATTTAGACACGCACACCTTGTACAGTAAGATTCACACACCTTGTGCATTAAGGCTTGCACACCTTGTGCATT
This sequence comes from Asteroscopus sphinx, assembly GCA_949699075.1. Classification (NCBI taxonomy): domain Eukaryota; kingdom Metazoa; phylum Arthropoda; class Insecta; order Lepidoptera; family Noctuidae; genus Asteroscopus; species Asteroscopus sphinx. The sequence continues at coordinate 2,892,898 of OX453011.1, read as the reverse complement.
AGGAATCGCACACCTTGTGCATTAGGACTAGGACTCGCACACCTTGTGCATTAGAACTAGGACTAGCACACCTTGTGCATTAGAACTAGGACTAGCACACCTTGTGCATTAGGACTGGAATCGCACACCTTGTGCATTAGGACTAGGACTCGCACACCTTGTGCATTAGGACTAGGACTCGCACACCTTGTGCATTAGGACTAGGACTCGCACACCTTGTGCATTAGGACTAGGACTCGCACACCTTGTGCATTAGGACTAGGACTCGCACACCTTGTGCATTAGGACTAGGACTCGCACACCTTGTGAATTAGGACTAGGACTCGCACACCTTGTGCATTATTTATTTATTTATTTATTTGTACTTAAAACACAATACAGAGCACGAGGAACAACAGCAGGTTGTACAATCAAGTCTTAAGATTTAATGTCATTTTTCCGGCCCCTAAACTAGGTACGCAGACCTGTATCATTAAGACTCGTACACCTTGTGGATTTCATACTTTATACATACATATAAAAGCAAACCTTGCGCTTTGCTTTTATTTGTGTATCGCACACTTTTACAACCTAGCACACCTAGTGCAACTCATACATAGCACACCTTGTGCATAGCATATTTTTACATAGCACACTTTGTGCATACAGCATTGCAAACCCTTTGCATCATATTAATTATACATCACACTTGCATCTAATACTTTTTCCATAGCAAACCTTACGCATTGAACATTTTTCTATCGATTACTTTGTACATACAACATCGGACACCTTGTGTGTCACACACAATTTACATAGCACACTTTGTGCATCTTGTACTTTTTGCATAGCACGCCTTGCGCATTGCACATTTTATATCGCACACTATGTTCATTCATCCACACCACATCTTGTGAATCTAATACATCATACATTGCTCACATTGTGAGTCGTATATATTATACTGTGCTATACACCTTGTGTACAGTCTCACCACCATATATATTTTTACGCACGCAGCAAGCCTTTTTCGGTCTTGCGTTGCCTTAGTCATAATTATATACAATAATTTTAATAATTAGATACCAATCATACGTCGATACTCGTCTAACTGACACTTGGAGAAAGAATCGTCACCCTTTTTTATTGTGTGTACCTTTTAACTATTAACTTACTGTGAAATGTACTACTCTGTGTACTCAACTAACTACTAGAAGATTTAAAACTCCAAATAACACATCAACAACATATACTTAGGTACTTTTGCAAATGTACGAAGCTAACTGGCCCGTACCTACACCTTGTGCGTCTTATACTGCATAACACACCTTGTGTATTGCATATTTGTATATAGCACATTTTTTTTGCCTACAACCTGATATATCTTGTGCATCTCACACATTATACCTTGTGTAACGTATACATTATACATAGCACACCTTATGCATCATTTATATTATACATAGCATACCTTGTGCATTAGTATTTGATAATACATGTGAATGTAAGCAATAATAATCATACGGAATATCATGTTTCTGCATCTTACACTGGCAACATAATAAAAGAAAAGCACAAACATATGTTTACTGTTCGTTACGATTTGTTTAAGTACTTCATGTAACTTAACATAACACACACATAACATAACATCACGCCTGTACCTCCCCGAAGAGGCAGGCAGAGGCGTAATAGTACACCCACATTTCGCCAGTTATGTCATAGTCCCATGCAACAGGGGGCGAGTCTATTGCCATTGACCGGGTACAAATCCCGACTCCGGGCCGCTACTGAGAATTTCCAAATGATAAAAACCAAATAACACTTTGCCCGACCCGGGAATCGAACCCAGGACCCCACGCTCAGCAGTCGCGCCTGCAACCACTAGACCAACGAGGCAGTCAACTTAATTCATTCATTCTTCAGTCATGTAACTTAATTTTCACTTATTTCTTTCTCTGATGAATTGGCAGTCCCATTCCCGCCAAAATATAACCACATGTACATTTTGACCACTGCATACATACATCCCTTTGTATACAGACGTACCTTTCATAATGAGTCCATTACACACACAATCAATAATACGATATCTTAAGAATTCTTGTCTATCTTGCGGTTCGTCAACATATTTTGCAACCTCATTATCTTATTTTAGTAACATTATTCGATTGACCGCTCGCATCCTGTTCTAATAAATGTCGACGGACCAAGCGGTGTACAGAAAAACCTCAAGAAAAACCTAAACTGGTTTATGTTCTACATTGTATCGGCCAAATGCATGTATTTTTTTTTATGGAAATAAAAATATATAAATAATTAAATAATCTGTACTTTCCTCAATATCCATCCCATGTATAAGATGGGGGTCTTTCTAGTGAGTTTACGGCCAAATAGATCCGAAACGGTCTGATGGTGACCCTCTTGTTCCTTAATATTACTCAACATGGCATTGAATCTGAACCAATCTGTCATCACACAAACGCTCGTTATCACCCCAATTTTGAGGAGCAAGCGAATACAAAACTAACCCGTCGCGCCTCTACCCGGCCACCCGCCCGTGGTAAGGCAAATTTCCATTCTTCTAACCCATTCCAATGTCATATATCAATTTCAGTCATTTAAATTTTATACCTGTATAAGATTTTGTACATACCCTGATCACACGTAACGTGTCGGCACACCCGTACCAAAATAATCCTTCACAAAACCCCGACAGAAATATTCGATTTTGTATTTTAAATATCTTTATAAACGATAAATTTTGAGTGAGAGAGCATCCATAAATTTAAATTGTTCCCACTCTAAACTGACCCAATCACAGGCGCCCATGATTGCTCGACTCCAGTTGCTCGGACAACAGCAAGAACAAATCATAACATATAACACATAATCATATGGGTTCTTTCATTAGTTGTGAAAATCAGACTCCAATGGTCGATATGGAAAGTATGAAAGGGCATAGCAATCTTTGGAATGAGATGTAAACAGCCTCGCTTCCTTTCCCATAGATCCCAATCATGAGCACACTCAAAGAGTTCTCTAAACATATTTCTTATCATTAGCTTCTCATTTGTAACATATGGAATGTATGAAAGGATTGAAAGGGCATAGCAATCTTTGGAATGCGATGTAAACAGCCTCGCTTCCTTTCCCATAGATCCCAATCATGAGCACACTCCAAGAGTTCTCTAAACATATTTCTTATCATTAGCTTCTCATTTGTAACATATGGAAAGTATGAAAGGGCATAGCAATCTTTGGAATGAGATGTAAACAGCCTCGCTTTCTTTCCCATAGAACCCAATCATGAGCACACTCCAAGAGTTCTCTAAACATATTTCTTATCATTAGCTTCTCATTTGTAACAAGTTCTTGTTATAATAATGTTTGTCCTTTTCATTTCTTTCACTCTCAATGCTTTTGTCTATGCCTATGCGTTCAAACGCACACCATCCACACCCAACATCAAACATAACCTCATACGCCAACCTGGCACATAACCACCACACAACATTTAACCAGTATTATCGTAGTGAACTAAATTAACAAGTAATATGGATGACGTACTACGTACCTCATACTCATAAGCCATAAAAAAATCTGTGCACACTGCACAACCCATCTAAGTCACTGACCCAAAATACATATAAAATAAAAATACATAAATATTTTTGGGACATCTTACGCATCACCATTCTATCCCAAGCCAAGTAGAGCCTGTAGGTACTATGGGTACCTACTAGACAATACAGTAGGTATATAAGAAGTATTTTGATAATCCACAAGTTTTACTAAATTGTTTGAATATTCAATCTGACCTCATCATATTGTTTAAATGCTGGCTACAAACCACCAAACTTTCCGTAATAATATTAAAATATAAAGAAAATTTAAAACCGACGAATAACCAATGGAGCATATCAACGAATTAAGCTATTCAGCGCAGCTCACCAAAAATAAAAATATACTATGCTAAAATCACTCCGATTCGTCGTGCGTCGCGGGGCCAGCGCTGGCCGCTATGACGCCACTACATATCTCCAGGCTCACTCCGTTGCATGCCTGCGTTCTACGGGCTAGTGCTACATTTTAAAACTCTCATAATGTGTAAATCACATTGCAAAAATATTTTGTTGTGCTAAAATGCCCGAACTAGGTAGGCAGGTACATAATAAACTAAAAGGACAGCGAGCGCGTCGTGGCTGTGGAGTGACGTGCCACGAGCCACGACAAACGCGTGCGTGCGGGAGAAACCTCACAGCATCATAACTTCTAAACCACTTGATTCATTTGAACAAAACAGATAGTTATGCATTTTTAGACATTTAGACTCCATTGTGAAAAAGGTTCAAGCGATTCTCTGAACCCACTGATATTATCCATTGAACCTCAGATCTTCTAAATTCTATGCATTGAACATACAGGTGAGAATGATAAAAAAAAATGTCCCTTCTGTGAGAAATGACCTGGCAAATATATCAACATACAAAACTCCTGGATTCCATAATTTAAATATTAAAACTGTTTTTGATATTGTCCTGGTTATGGTAAAACACATAGAAATTTCATTCTTATGAAATATATAAAAATATTAATGTAGGTATTATTAACGCTAACTCAGCTCACTAGGTATTTGAACTTTTTGCTTTAATCGGAATACCTACTCGCTTCGCATACTCTTTCAACAAGAGAGAACAACTACTTTGATTATTGTTTTATCATAAGTTTTTCATCCACAATGTATGTATGACTGATCCCGATCACTCGTGTATTAAGATTTCTTTATGTAAATTTTAATTCCAAACTCACCTGGTTCCTTGTAATTCCTTCGCTCTCCTCGAGAAAACGATTCCATTCGTAAAACGGACCTGTGCCGCGTCTTTGATCTTCTGATTCATAATACTCGACCGAGAACGGCGCGTAGTGATCCTGCTTCTGATTTGTTAGACAACACTTTTTACAATAAACTAATGTCTGCATATCGGTGGCAAAACAGTTATACAGAAGGTAAATAAAAGTCATATTCACTTTCCACCACGAGAGAACTCGTTATTTTTCACGTTAGTCACTTTAACACATGGCATTAATATATAACAATTTAAACTCAATTCACAACTATTGGAAATCAAGGATTTCTACAATTCACAGAAAATACTACAAAGGTTACATCAATACTGACCGTTGCAACAATCTGAATGCCCCCACTAATCAAAACCACAGATCTTTTATAGATCAGCAAAATCGAGTCAATACACGTTCCTTAATTCATTTTTAAGAATATTCCTTTTTAATTAAAAATCTTGGAAAGGTATTATAAAAATTAAGTAGGTATCAAAAACAAATAAATATCATTATTATTCATTATAACATTTGGAAATAATTAATTTGACTCGGATATTATTGGAAATAGAAATGAATATAAAACAAATTAATACAGCACAAAAACGTTAAATTAAATCATAAAATAATTCAAAACAAATTGAATAACATAGGCATTCTAACACAAGATATGCTGAATCACGACACACAATGCTGACAGTTTCGGCGGACATACATGTAGACATACCACGACGCGAACACTTCTCGATTACCGGATTCCAAGAGGAGGACAACCTATATCCATCTTCCCGATTGAATTTTTTTTTTTTTTTTTTTTAAACATAACAGTGTTATTTATTTTGAAAGATTTGTGGACAAAAGTTTTGTCATCGTCAAAATAAGACTGTGAAAGTCCAGTGCTGAAATATAAACCTCCTAATGGCTGCTACAATTAACGACCATATTTTATGTCCATAATTATATTTTATCATACATCATCATAATTGCTTTTAGCGATGATACTGCCAAGTACTGTATTGTTTGCATTTATTTTTATAATTTCCAGTTTTTTTTGTTGTCCAATAAAGAATAAGTACTCTAATTTCTTAGGCTTTCACGATCACTACACATCAGGAAAACCAATTTAAATAATATACGCGATGTAATCCGGCTAAACTTGTTTTATTATAATAAGTTTCTCTATCAATACGTGGGACACTCAGAAAGTTTTGCGAAACTAAAAAAAATTGTTCTATACGTACATATATTTTTATCAAATCTTTTCAAAGTACTTTCCACCAGCCTCTATACAAAGATTCATGCGCCTAAACCAGTTTTCAAAACACTTTTTCCAGTCCGCCGCAGACACCTCGTTTACAGCCTGCTCGAACGCAGCCAGCGCATCTTCCGGCGACGAAAATTGTATCCCTTTGAGCTGATTTTTTATTTTTGGGAATAAAAAAAAGTCACACGGTGCTAGATCAGGGCTGTAAGGAGGGTGACCCAGGAGTTTGACTGGCGTGCTGTCCAGGAAGTCCCTCGTTTTGAGTGCGGTGTGCGCAGGTGCATTGTCGTGGTGGAGCAGTAGCCCGCGGAGCCCTGTGTTTGGTCGCTTGTTGCTTATAACAGAGAAAACTTCTGGCAAACATTTGGTAGTATACCATTCGGCATTAATGCTTCTTTGATCCCGTAAGGGAATTGATACCAAGTGGCCAGTCAAATTAAAAAAGCTAGCGATCAAAATCTTACCCCCGCTTCTAGATCGCTTCACTTTGGTAGGCGTTGGCTCATTTTGAAACACCCAAACAGTCGACTGGCGCTTGGTTTCTGGGTCGTATTGATAAATCCAGGACTCATCACCTGTAACGATGTCGTAAACACGCCGAGACGAGCCTGCTTCAAATTTGTTAAGCATATCACGGCACCATTCCACCCGGGCCTGCTTCTGAGCATCGGTGAGGTTGTGCGGCACCCAGCGTGATACTATCCTCCTCACGCGAAGATGGCTGTGTAGAATCTCGTGAACGCTTCCCGATCCAATCTTCAATATGTGTTGAATCTCCTGATATGTAATTCGCCTATTGTCTTGGATTAAATTTTTCACTGCTAGCACGTTTTCTTCGGTAACAGCCGTCAAAGGGCGACCGCTTCTTTCGTCATCCCCCAAAGTCTGTCGACCGCGCTTGAATTCGTTATACCAACGATACACGGTTGCCTTGGAAGGGCCTTCATCCATGAATGCCATTTGAAGTCTATCGTACGATTCATCCGGTTTCAGGCGACACTTGAAATCGTATAAAATCATAGCTCTAAAATGTTCCCGGCGCAGATCCATATTTCAGTGAGACACAATACTTTGAATTAACTCGCAAAAAATGTGGAGGGAAATTTTGAAATTGGAACTTACTTATTTTTACTTATAAATAATCATATTTTCGAAAAACATTATAACTGGCCAGTCTCCCATATATAAAAACTTTTTTTCGCAATACTTTCTGAGGGGCCTGGTATATCTATCATCAACTTTGTAAAACGAACATGGTCATCGTCATGGACAAATAAAAAAGGCGGACGGAATCTCGCTAAACAATAAGTAAAGCACCCATAGTAAGTCAGCTCGCTTGAAAGTACAGGCTGGCACACACACATTAACACCCATAGTAAGTCTAACAGCCGCCATTACGCAATAAATCTCGTGTGAAGTCTATGTCGTAGTGTCCCTAATAAAATAAAATATGCCGTCTGGTGTGTAATAAAAATATACTGTCAAAATTATAGCGGTTTTAATCTTTTCTAAGCGAGATTCCGTCCGCCTTTTTTTATTCATCCGTGGTCATCGCAGAATCAATGAGAATGAGGATACTGTAGCTCATCTTTATCATAACACAACTTTAGTAATAACATACTAAGTACCTACTGGCCTTTCGTTAAGTATGGTGTGTCTTCCATTATGTATCTAGCTTTGTCATGGCCACATCAGTACCGCTTGAATAATTTACTTATACGTACAAAGGCATGTAGCGGTAACAGCAAGATTTACTTCAGTTAGAACAAAACATGTCTTGTTTGTGTATTTGTGACAAACACAACATAATAATAGGTTTTTATGTTACCAACTTATTGTCAAGTGTTTGGTTCTAATAATTGAAATCTAATTAATAAGGTAATAGAAGTGCCTCGTTGGTCTAGTGGTCGCAAGCGCGACTGCTGAGCGTGGGGTCCTGGGTTCGATTCCCGGGTCGCGCAAAGTGTTATTGAGTTTTTTCATTAGGAAATTCTCAGTAGCAGCCCGGAGTCTGAATTTGTGCCCGGTTAATGGCAATAGGCTCGCCCCCTATTACATGGGACTATAACATAACTGGCGAAATTTGGGTGTACTATACACCCCTGCCTACCCCTTCGGGGAAATACAGGCGTGATGTTATGTTATGTTATGTTATAGAAGTGGTAAAGGCGTGTAAACTTGTCGCCGCGTGCAGGTGTCTCGTAGGACACCAGTTCGTAAACTGTTTGTTTGATCATCAGTGCTATTTTGGACGCGAAGTCACTAACATTGTATTTTGCAGCATCGGTTTTTTTTTAGGCTTTATTTATTTTGCATTGAATGCTAGAAACTTGGTGGGCGTAAGTGCGTATTTATGTTTTGGTAACGGCAAACCGGTGACATGCGTTCCGGTACTAACTAGGACGTATAAGTTTCAGTTGAATTTCATACAAGAAAAAATTACCCACTTTTTAACATGACACTAAAGTTACAAGCAGCATAAATTTTTCTTCCACTTCCATCTTCTTCGTATCGATGGTATAATGACAGTGGCTATGAGATACTACTGGCCCAGAAATTTGCCACGTCTCTTGCTTTGTCTTTGGCATTGTTGAGGTCGCTCAATTTGCAAACACTAGGAACTAAAGAGCAGGATAGCAAGTATGACATTCATTGGACAATTGGTGGATTGCCACATGTACTGGCTATAGCCGTCTGATTTATAAAGGTTCGCGTCGAACTATCGGTATTGTACGCATCGTACGAATCGCGTTAAAAAAATCAGTATAGCGAAGTGCGTCCACCTATCCGCAGCGTACGGATTGCCAACGAATTTCTATGGGCAATCGGATTTTTAATATTGACATTCGGATGCCGATGGCGACTTCCACATTTTCGAATACAATTATTATTATTTATTTAATTCGAGTAACTAGGACTCATAGGGTTAGTAACATTATTTACTTAAAAACCATGTTAGTAATATTAAAATACAATTCACTTATTATACAATTTAAGATTAAGATTTTTGAATCACTGCTTCAGAATTCCAACAAAAATTCTGGAGCAGCGATTCAAGAGACAGCAATCTAACCTGCCTGCAATCATGCTCAGGATGCTATTGGAACTGGCCCGCACCCGGCGCACCAAGGATGCACATCTTTTTCGCATTGTGGCAAAAAAGCAACCTACATGCATTTCGGCAAACGTCCCTGATGCGCTACAGAAGCGAGGCAGCCCCATCAGCACCCTGAAGGCATTATTATATTGGACGCGATCAACAATGCGACAATGCGATCCGTCCGATGCGTACGACGCCGATATGTGGACGCATGCCTTAAGCCCCATTTGCTAATGTAAGTTCCGTTTCCATGAATGGAAATATCAAGTTAATAATTCAAAATTATCTTTTCACCACGCCTTTATCTACGTAACAATTAATAGTGCAATTTACATGACGGCTTGATGTTTTTTTAATAAAAAAATCATGGTGGCGACAACTCAATCAAGAAATTTTACGTAAAATAAATAACTTCGTCTCAATTAAAGCAATTTTCATGAAGTTTTTAATGAATTTCTTGTAGCTTTTCGTCATAAATGGATATTCACCACAATTTTTGAGTGGAATAAATTAAATCGTTTAATAACGATTGCTATCGGTAATTGAGTGGTTATTAACACTGGAAGACAATTTAAATGGGTAAGTCTTAACTTACAGTCAGTCATTTCGGAAATAAGAAAATAAATTCGTTGTAACTTTAACAATTATACTCTTCGTTTAGGAAAGCAAGTAAAATGCGTTTCACAGTTTTCTTACGTATTAGTGTTTTGCTCAAAATGCCAGAAAAAATGTAGATCAATGTCAATTTATAATATTAGACTAAATTTTGCTACCTAAAATATGCATAATTTATACTAAATCATTCGAATGATGTGCTTCCGACTAATCTATTAAGAATAATTAATGATTTTTGACATTTAGACCAAAAATATGTAACGAAACCTACAAATAAAAAGCAGAAAAGTCGCAAAATTATTTCAACGACTAAAATATGAGACAAAAACAATAAATATGTCTGTCATAAATAATTTAATAATTATCAATTCAGGTTACATCAATCTTATAAATTTAAAAGCTCACAAATTATGTGAGCTAGCTAGATTTTATAAAATGTCAGCTGTCATAAAATAGTTAATACATTTCTTGGATTACATATAATTAATCATCAATTTAGATTCGACATATTCTAGATATAGATAATTAATAATAAAGTAAATCACAGTAACGGTTTTACACGAAAACTTTCGGTATTACAAATTAATCCAAATAAATAATATTTCAATATAATGAGATAAGTATCAGTAAATAAAATAGATTAATCTTCTACAACAACGACAAACTAGATTACATATTTATGTAAAATGTCTTAGGTTTTTGCGATCACTACACATTATAATATATTATATTTGTACGCCGGAAACGGCAGAATATGTTGGATCCAATTTTTTTTTAATAAAAACTGTTTTGTACCATATTCTGACAAATAAATGATCTATCTATCTATAATAAAACAAGTTTAACCGGATTACATCACGTATATTTTTTTAATTGGTTTTCCTGACGTTTCCTGGCTTTCGAAATATCAGGAAAACCTATTTAAATGATATATGCGATGTAATCCGGTTAAACTTGTTTTATTATAGAGTAAAATTTATATAAAAATAATTAATGCTGCCTCAATTTTATAATTGTACATATGTAACCTACTCATCTCTATTTTTCCCCGAAAGAGGTACCAAACTCTTAGCAACAGGAAGTTACTAAAATATGGGTACCATAATAACTTCTTAGGTTTTCGCGATCACTACACTATCACTGCGACCACGAAATGCTGCAAAGCTTTCGAAACGTCAGGGAAACCAATTTAAATAATATACGCGATTTAATCCGGTTAAACTTTGTTTTATTATAATATGGGTACCATTTTAAACGAAACTCGCGGAAGTCTGAAATGATACTTTATTTTCCATCACTCCAATTAAATAAACATTGAAATAAGAAATCAACAGGAGTACTATATTGTAAACCGAAAACAAATTACAACACAACACTTTAAAATGTAATTACAAATAATTGTTCTGAAACGCCGATTCACTTGGCAACAGCAAAAACAATCGCAAAAAAAAAAAGGTTTAACCAAATTAACGAATACCTCACGAGGCAACCCGAATGTATCCGAAGTCACCGGGGAAAGTGCTGACAGCTAAATATTACCACGCCTCGAGACCTGGGACCTATCAAAACGTAATTACATACCGTATTACAAGCGAATAAAAAGATTTTTTTCTTAAAGGAATCAATGAGGTGTATTGCAACCTTGTTACCAGAAAAGAACTAACTGTGTTTGTTTAATATTTAAATTAATTTTGTGCGTCAGTTTGTTGGGCTTGCAGTGTACAGCTGAAGGGCGCGAGACAGTTTTAATTGGATACGTTGATGTGCAAAATTTATTGTGATATTTTTTTCGGCCGCGATTGTACTGTTCCGAAATTGCTTGGCGTAGTTTATCGTTTACAGTAGTTATAATTGTAATTGCTATGTGATGATCCTCACACCTGCTTTTTAAAACCTTGAAAAAACAAGCAGCTCTATATGGTGGCATTTAGATAGATAGATAGATAGAGTATACTTTATTGTTTGCACACCATAAAAATAAAAATAAAGTTATAACAAACATGAGCACAGTACTAACAATTGGCGGTCTTATCGCTTAAAGCAATTTCTTCCAGACAACCATTGGATGGACTTGAAATGTACAAGAAAATACAACAGGTAGTTGGCGGTGTACTATAGAGAAAATAAAAAAAACTATATAAATAACTAAAATAAAAACAAAAGCTTATTAATATATATATCAAAATTATAAGTGTATTTAAGATAATACATGCTTACCGAAATATAACATAACTGGATATATATAAAGATACATAACTCTATTATACAATTATATATAATATAAATATATAAGTAATAACTATTACATAAAAATAGTAACAAATTAAGGAGCTAAGTAATATTCCTTTACCATTCTCCTGAAAGCTGGCAACGATTGTGCACGTCTCACAGACACCGGCAGTGCATTCCACAGGCGTACGGCTTGAACAGTAAAAGAGTGGTCATAGAAACGTGTGGAATGCTTGGGCATCTCTAGCGTTAAGTTTTCTGATGACCTCAAGGAATGTTTATGTGTATCACAGACGAACTGAAATCGCTCTTTAAGATAGAAGGGAGTAGTGGGATGAAAAAGAATACTATAAAGCAGTGATAGAATATGAGCATTCCGACGAAGGCGTATTGGAAGCCACTTGAGTTTTGCGCGAAATTCTGACACATGATCATATTTGCGTAAACCAAATATGAATCTAATACAAAAGTTTTGAAGTCGCTCAAGCTTTTCGAATTGGTCTTCGGTGAGATCTAGATAGCTGGCATCGGCATAGTCAAGAACAGGAAGAAGAAGAGATTGTGCAAGCCCAATCTTAGTGGCAGTTGGAAGAAAGTTACGCAGTCGTCTTAGCGATCCTGCTGAGGCATACATCCGACGACTGGTTTCTTGTAATTGTGGACCCCAAGACAAGTTTTTATCCATGAATATGCCCAAGTTTTTCACCTTATCACTAATGGGAATTTGAATACTGTCGAAGATAACTTGCGGAAGGTGGGACCAGTCAATCCTCGAAACCATACGTGAGCTGCCAATAACAATGACTTGGGTTTTTAAGGGGTTAACTCTCAGTCCGTAGCACTTGCTCCACTTAGATATTTCAGAAAGATCTTTATTAACATTGCCGATGGCTTCCGACAACTGTTCCACTGAAGTTTGTGAATATATTTGAAGATCATCTGCATAAAGGTGGTAAGAAGAAAGCAGTTTATTAGAGATTGAATTTATAAATATTGCGAAGAGTAATGGGGATAAAACGCCACCCTGAGGCACACCAGCAGCTGTATCGTTCCATGAAGAGAATTTATCTTCAATGCGAATACGTTGCCTTCGGCCATACAGGTAACTACGAAACCAATCAATAACCGTTGGAGATATGTTAAGAGAGCATAGTATTCCAAGCAAAACGTCAAAATCAACAGCATTGAAAGCGTTGCTAAAATCCAACAGTGCAAGTACTGTTAACTTTCCATTTTCCATGCCTAGCCTGATGTCATCCGTAATATTAACCAGGGCTGTGACGGTACTATGACCAGGACGGAAACCGGATTGGAAAGGATTTAGAAGTCTATTCTTACATAGGAATGAACTGAGCTGGTTGTGAATTAGACGTTCTAAGACTTTGGATAGGAATGGTAATATGGATATTGGACGATATTCGGAAAAGGATGCAGGATTGGATTTTTTTGGTAAAGGAGTAATTTGGGCGTCTTTCCAAGCAATTGGAAAAACACCACTGGAAATGGAATGATTCAGGATGTGACATATAACAGGAAGAATTTCGTCAAGGATAGGAAGGATCATATTACGGCTGACACAGTCACTTCCAACTGCGTTAGAAGTTATAGATAAAATGCTCTTCTTAACATCACAATCAGAAAATTGATTAAAGACGAATGAGGAATAATCGGGAATCGGAAGAGTTGAAAGGTGATTAAGTGTTTTAGCTTTGATTGTCCTATCAAAATTGGACGAGGCAGAAAAATGTTGATTTAATGAATTGATGTCTAAATTATTAGGAATTGTATCTTGGCGAGATTTTCCGATTCCCATTGATCTCAGGAACTTCCAGACTTTAGCCGGATCTCCATTTTGAACAGAACTATGAATATGTTGGCGTTGAGCATTCCTACACACCTTATTGCAGTCATTTCGAGTTGTCACATACTTTTCCCAGTTCAAAGGAGTAGGCCGACACTTGTATCTGGACTTAGTCGCTACTTTTTTGGACATAAACGTTTTATTTCGTTGGTAAGCCATGGCGACGGCAAGTGTTTCACCTTTACCGCTCGAATAGGTGCATGGACATCATACAGATTTATTATATTTGTACTAAACAAGTTAACTTTCTCGTCCACTGAGTCCGAAGTAATGAGGGGCACCCAGTCGATGTTACTCGCATCCTCTCGAAGGTTTTCCGGATTCATGCCACTAAAATTGCGCTGTAAGAGAATTCTTGACTTTGCCTTAGGAGGACGAATTTTGTATGACAGAAAAATTAGATCGTGATAAGAAAATGCATCAGCTGAGCACTGCCCGTGCTTAGCAACATGATCACGAGAAGAAACGAAAATTAGATCAAGAAGAGATGGGCGTACGTTTGGGAAATGATGAGTTGTATTAAGAGGAAGAATAATAAGGTTGGTAGATTCTATAATGGTATGAAGAGAAGAAGAACGGGAATCATTTTTAAGGAGGCAGGTGTTAAAATCACCCATGATAATAGTATGACTGTAAGAGGCGACTAAATTTTCTAGAATTTTTTCAAATGAGCCGAAGTAATTTATGCCTGAGGAACAACAGTAATAAACGCCAAGAAGAATTTTAGAATGGTGTAATTCTACTTCTAGAAAAAGATGTTCACCAGCGTTTGACGGAGGTGGCTGCACTGACGCATCTACAACAGAGAATGAGAGATTTGAACGGAGATATATGGCCACACCGCCACCACGTTTACTAGTGCGATCATTTCTGATTAGCTGGAAACCAGGCAAAGTGTAGGAAGAAGAAGGGAGACAAGGATTTAGCCATGTTTCAGAAATAAGTATAGCATGGATATTCTTACAGTCAAAACTAGCCAGCATATCGGAGAAATGAGCCGGAATGCTCTGAGCATTGAAGTGAACAACGTTAAAATTCCCAGGAACATCAGAAAACCGCGCCACAAGAGTATCATTAAGTGAGGGGATACTGGTAAAACTGTCATCGTCGCTAACTGCCGAAAAAAAGGTTTCAGAATCGTTACTACTATCATTACTACTATCATAAATAGACATAAATTATAATTCGAATAAATATACTTATAGGTTTATAATACAATACAATGTAAAAAATATATATATGAAAATTACACAATTATAACTAAAACAAAAAGTAATAAAAAGTCCACCCGCCGGTTTTGTGGTTTGTAGGAAAACTAATACCTACTTCACTTGCAGAACAAAAAAATTAAATTTAAACATTTTGTATGAAAAGCAACATCATTATTAATATAATACGGTATCAGGCTATATTTTCCGGGTATTTAATATAAATTAACAAAAAATAAAATTATAAAGTATCAGTTACATAAATAAACAGAAATTCAATAGGAGTAACGAAACGCAACTAAAATATATGACTGACCGATAAAGTCATAGTGACAGTAACAGTAAGTAACAGACGTCAATGTCATTTATTGTTTTTGTTGAACTACATACTTTTAAAGAAAGAAAATAATTATCAAATAAAATGTGGGTGTAATAATAGTTACGGAAAATTCTAATACCCGGACTCCATCTCACAACACTAACTCGAAGTAGTCTACTTTTTGTTTGCGGCAGCACGCTTCGATCTACTTGTAATGGGCTTCTTCGGTGTTGCAGCAGCGGCAGGCACTACGGTGTCCTGCTGTTCCAGCCCATTGATTTCCGAGACCGAAACAACAAGATGTCGCGTACCATCCGACCCGAGGACATATACGGAACCGTCCCTGGTCCAGCACTTGGTTACTCCAAACTTTTTTCGCGCAGCCATGAAAAGGTCGTGCCGTGTCTTAGTTAAGAACTCCGAGACCGTTATGCCTGAATCCTTAAGCTTAGTCTTGTCAAACCAAATATTGTTTCGGACGGCTACATCCCGGAGTTTGAATAAAATTGGCCTGGTCTTCTGAGCTGTAGGTCGTCCCATCCTATGGCAGCGCTTTATGTCAGCAACTGAGAAGTCACTCATCGTCATGCGGTCCTTGATAATGTTGACCACAACTAGTGCAGTGTCCTCATCTTTTACCTCCGCGACACCATGCAGCAACAAAATACCTCTTCGTCCGCGCATCTCCATACTGTCAATGTTGCGGGCAAGTAACTCGACCTGTTGCTGAAGGCTGTTGAGGGCTTCAGTGATAAACACTCTAAAGGCAGCAAAGTCGGCAGCCAAACCTGTCGAGCTGGATGGACTTGATGGTGTTTTTTGCAGTTGTGCCTCGAAGTCCGACATCCGTTTTTGAAACATATCCATCAAACCAGACAATGTGATGTTGATTGGATCCATTTGAAGAAAGATTTTTGAAGTATGTTGAAAGTTGAAGTGAAGTGAAGTTAATAGTGATAAAAGTAGTAGAAAGGAGAATCACTTTACCAGCAGGTAGCCTTAGTCAAATTGTCATATTATTAACATTTACTTTATAAATAAATACTAGTTTTATATTTTAAATTTCAATATTTTTGCAGAGCAATTTTATTTACTTCCTATCTTTGCAACTACCCACTTTTTTTTTTTTGCCCATTTATTAATCCATTATAAATTAAGTATTGACTGCCTCGTTGGTCTAGTGGTTGCAAGCGCGACTGCTGAGCGTGGGGTCCTGATTTCGATTCCCGGGTCGCGCAAAGTGTTATTGAGTTTTTTCATTAGGAAATTCTCAGTAGCAGCCCGGAGTCTGGATTTGTGCCCGGTTAATGGCAATAGGCTCGCCCCCTATTACATGGGACTATAACATAACTGGCGAAATGTGGGTTTACTATACACCTCTGCCTAACCCTTCGGTGAAATACAGGCGTGATGTTATGTTATGTTAAATTAAGTATTGATACTACTATGAATACTTGTTCCGTGTGGTGCTGGATGTAAAGAATTGCACCACCCTATATCTTCTCATGGGTGTCGTAAAAGGCGACTAAAGGATTCACCAGAGGATAGGCAGCAGCGTTCTCTGAGTATTTAACCAACCAACTGCGATCGCCAACCCGCCTGCCAAGCGTGGCGATTATGGCATATCCCCCAACATATGCTTGGGGGGAGGCCTGTGTCCAGCAGTGGACGTCTTTCGGCTGAAATGATGATGATGAATACTTCTAAATTCCAGATCCCCCGGTTTCCGTAAGTAACTAAAAAATAGCTGATGAATTAAAAGAGCAAAAAGGGTCAAAGCAAAGGGTCCAATTTATTTTTCTATTGTATATTTTCCACTTTTCATTAATAGTATTTTCAGCAATTGTAACACTACTTGCAAATACCGTTCATTACTTTGAAAAACCGGCCAAGAGCATGTCGGGCCATGCTCCGTATTATAGGGTTCCTAATTACAAACGAATCAAATTGAATATTAATCATTGCTATTTATTATTATATATTTTTAAAGGAGCATTATTTGCTAGGACTATTTTTCTCTAAGGTCAATGACCTTTGAACTAGGACGTCTTAAGTATTTTGCAGTTTTCTCACTATAACTCAAAAATTTATCATCACATTATACTTGAAATAATTTTAAAAGAGAGTTTTTACAAAGGTCTATCAATGTGCAAGATTATAAGTTTCTACGTTGCATAATTTAGAAATGGCAGGGTGGGTACACATTGCAAGCCACTTTGGCGAGCTATATTTCGCAGATGGTACACCTGATAAAAAAGTGGTGTATGAAACATTACCTTCATTTTAGTAGACCTATTCAATTATACCCCACACGAGGGGGTGCAGCGAAAAAAAAAATTTCATCCCCATTTCACATGTATCGGCGCCACCCCTAAAATACGTAATCACGATTTTTTTATTCTTTTATAATTGAGATCTATATATATACTATTTTATGACAAAATTTTATTTACTTATGTTTATAACTGTAGAAGTTATTAAGCTGTAAAGGATTAGGACAGACGGACAGACGGACAGACGGATGGACATGACGAAACTATAAGGGTTCCTTGTAGGACTACGGAACCCTAAAAAAGGTACATATATTGCCGAAAACACAAAATGTCACTGACCTCGAATGTCATAGTCAAGTATGCAACGTCAAAATATTAGAAAAATATCCACATGTTACACTTTTTCACGGTCAAACAGAACCGAATTTACACGCTCTGAATTTTAACGCGAAGCCACTATACACATAGCGTGGCGCATTGTTTAAAAGACAAAATTTACGCTAAAATTAACAAAAACACTGACTGATTAGGAATTCTTTTCTTAAAATATTGGGACCGTTAAAATCAGAGGTCAACGCCCAATAAGCGACGTCGAATTTTATGCACCAGTTTTGTGAAATATTGTCTTGTCCTGACAAATTATTTTGCAATTGTGCATAGCAATTTTGAACTTTATTATTTAAAAGGTAAATGTCATAAGAGGCGTAACATTTTGTTGGTAGGTACGGGATGCCAGAAATCTTTGCATAAGCTAATGGTTAATTTTAGAATTTCGCCCTGTCGTGTCCTGTGGGAATCGAATCCACGACCTCGTGATCAGCAGTCCGACCCTGGAACTACTAGACGACAGACGTCGTCAAATAAAATAATTAATAAACCAACACAACTTAACAAATAGTGTCATTTTGACACTCAAACGTGGAACATTAATAAGAAAGTAGATTAACTTCAGATCAAAAGAAACAATGCAATTAACCCCTCAAAAACCTGTCAAGACCTTTTATTCAATAACCACTAATTACCAACGGCTACCCTAAAAAGAGTTCAAGCACCTTCAGGATAAAGATTAAAAAAACAGCCCAAAATTTACAGAAATCCATTAATCAAAACCCACGGCAACGCCCGAGGGAAGACGACGGGCGGCGGAAACGCCCGACGTTTCACGAACCCGCCCGATTGGTCACGAACGAAAACGATTAATAAGCGAAAGTCGCCCTCTTTAATTTATAGACGTTATTGAAAATTAATTTTAATTATTATTAATAATGGTACGTCGGTATATTGTAGGATTCGTCTTGGTTATCCAACTGTCAAAATTGAAAATCTCAAATCTCAACTTTATAAACCTACAGATAAAGCTCAAAATCCTTTGGTTCAAATATATGGTTTGCCCAATCTAGCCGGTCGATCGGTACAGTCTATTACTGTCATCAATGAATGCTTTAGGCGAAAGGAGACATCGAGGTAAGCTATAGCTTGTTACAGAAGTCATAATTAATATTTAAAAGGTTTCGTATCAAATTAACGACATAATTATTAATTAACCGAATACTCGATACTTGATTAATCGATATTAAATAATTCTATTCGTAGGTTTTGCCCTGAGGGATAAACATCTGGGCGGTATAGTTTAAAGTACTGATGTGACGTTGAGACATTATGAAATGGAAACCAGTAATATTAATGAATTTAAAAACCACAGATAATATAATACGTTCTAGAAACAGATCATAATTTTAAGAAATTCAAGACGTAATATTGTCTAAAATGTGGCTGTAAAATACAATCATGAAAACATAAGACCTATGGGAACAGAGGGAGTGGCTAGTTCTCAAACGGATATTAAACAAACAAACAATAATTTAATCGTAATTAAAATTAACGATATTATCCTTCATGCGCAGGACCCTCAAGGTTATAGGTAAGGATATAAGATACATTGTAAGTGCAAAAACATAAATTATTGTAAATATCTTAAAGTCTTAATGAATATTGAAACACGGGGAGCCGTAATTAATATCGATTTACATGAACATTTAGTATTCATTTTGTAATTATTATACTGAATGCAAATATATATGAGAGGATTATAACAAAAAGAGACAGTGGAAACAAGAAATCAAATGAAAAAAATTGAGATCGAGTGAGTGTTCGAAGATTCAATCGGAGTGTGGATCCTGAGATATCCATCAAGCTGAGATAACCAACTCTATGAAGAATATACACACATACACATAAGCAGCCCATTATTGTCCCACTACTGGGCACGAGCCTCTTCTCTGAATGAGAAGGTTAAGGGCCTTAGTCCACAGGGTTGGCCTAGTGCGGATTGGCGGACTACACATACCATCGAGACTATATAGGATACTTTCAGGTGTTCTGTGCAGGTTTCCTCACGATGTTTTTCCTTCACCGTAAAAACAAGTAGGCAATCAAATTCTGATTCTCACATGAATCCAAAAAGTCAGAGTAGATAGGCAGAGGTGAGGATAGAGTTGAAACTTAGACCCTACAGACCCTCCTCTTCTTGTAATCCTTCAAGATATGAAGAATAACAAGAAGATAATAATTGTTAAAGCCAATAAACTGACTACAGAAAATGATGTATAAAAGCAAAATATAGAAGCTCTAGTTATAAAACGTTTCTGAGCAATAATAACACTAAAAGAAACAGGTACGTATAACGATGATGAACTCGTACACAACACAATAACACATGATGATAACTCAATTATGTAAGCGCAATTATATTCGCAACAATTCGCTCAAGTAATTTTAGCGAGTCATGAAATAATTATTGGGCTTGTCAATTATAATACTTGAAGATGATAGGCGAACAATTCCATAGGTCAGGTGTAGGTAACGGTTTAATCTTCTTCTTCATGGGAATTTCCAGGCTTGACTGTTTTCGACTGATGGGTAAAACTGAATGGGAGAACTGTTAGACCAAATTTAGCTGGAAAAACCTTATGATTACGAGGTAATTGATTATAGGTCTAATCAGGATTTCCAATGATTTTTATTGCGCATTTTATCACCGTAGTCTTGTTATAGATTTAAACTCGTAACATCTGTTATAGTAACTATTATTGTAAATCATCAGCACCTACAGGCTACCATCACCGCCTGATTTTGTAGCACCACAAAAACATCTTCCCCAAGGTCACGATCTCTTCTGGCCAGTCTGCAAATCCCAAAACCGACTCCTGACTCAAGTAAGTCACTGCAGAGGAAATATGTGCAAATGGGGAAGTTCAAGACTCCTCCATTCAGTCCATGGCCTATTTGAACGTAGCCATAGAGTTGCCAAATATCACATGAATGCAATGTGAATTTATTGAGAACCATTGAAGAAGGAGTACTTAAACAACCTCTGAAGGGCCAATCAAAACCGAAATTGGCTTCAGAGAATGCTTCTTAAAAATATTGCCATAAACCATGCTAAGTAGCAGAATTGATAATCGCAAAAAGCTGTTATGATCAGAAAGAAGGATGCCACCACCACCCGTTTTCTTGACATACCTACGTCTCTTTTATACGAGTGCAAATCCTCATGGATATCCTCCATCTGGGGAAGGCAGAGGCATGTCGGACTATTACCAACCTCATGACAATATTGAAAAGCTCCTGGAACTCTAGAGATCCGCACCGGTGTCCCTCTAGTGCTATACCTTTGGCACGTCCCGGGGAAACAATATTGTTTTTCCATCAGCAGCTTGCGATCACCACGCGCTGCTGTCCTCTGAGGGTGGCTTAATGAACACCTCGGGTTAACATAAGCTCCTATACGGCTAATTCATTTCAAGAACTAGAGTCCATTTCATGAAAGAAATCCCTCGGGTGAGGCGCTATTAATCAAGGTGGTCATCTAAGTATTACAAAAAGCAAATTTATTTTCTAGGTAATAAGGATTAATGACAAGTGCGGTAACATCGCTCTGCCATGGGACTTCTTTCATGGAATGGACTTTACACCACCTATTTATCTGCCTAACTAGAAAATTGAATCTAAATGGCCCCAAACATTTTTGTTTCTAATAGATTAAGTAGAAGTGATGAAATATTAAAACAATAATCTTGTACTTGTTTACTTATCATAAACTGATGAGTTTAATTATGTAACCCAAAAACTATGCAATAGTTCGTAACCAATTTAGCGGGTCATAGATTAATTATTAGAGCTGTCAATTACAGTTTTAATTAAATTATCTTTAATGTTAAATAGTGACATTTGATCTCTGAACTTTCGTATTTTTGGTTGTTTGTTATTTTAATTCTAAGTAACCTTTAATGGAATTATGTAAATGAGGTTTCATGCCATTCTTTTGGAGGTTTTGTTAACAATAGTCCTAATTATTACGCTTGTTATTTGGAGGTAAAACAAAAATATAAGGGCAGCTTGCGTCACTTATTTGACATGTATCTGTCATTAGGAACCAATTTTAATTTGAGAAAAGAAAAATCACACCTATATTTCGAAAATAATTGTCAGTAAACTTGCGCATTTTAATGTGGTTATTTTGAATATTTTATTGGAACACATTTTCCAATCAAAACACATATATATCTAAATACAACATATTTTTAAATAGAACCTACTATTGGAATCAGCAGTTAGTTTTCCTTGAATTTCCTTACACCAATTGACAATGATAACTAGCAAGATTATTTTTTCTTGCCAGAATCTTAGTAAGAAAAGCAATATTGACTAATTCAGTAAACACACCACTTAGAATTCTGCCCAACCGACAAGTTAAATTACCCGCGAAAATAAACGAATTCAAATTACCGCTCCAAATTCAAACTCGCCATAAAAATATTGAAAGTTCAAAGAAACATTTATTATTCTAATTCCGACCGCTCGTAATAGCATGTCAAACAATGAACGCTTCATTTCTAAAAAGCTTACACATGTAAACTAAATGACCAGTGTTATTAGACCTTCTGTGTCTCTTTCACTGGAAAGTTTTCGTACTAAAATAGGTGTGTGAAGTGGTCATCGTAGGTCTAAGTGAACTGGTCGCAAAGCTTGTAGTTCGTCAACACGAAGGCAGCAATGAGCAATGCTTGTTGAAGCGCGTTCTTTATTCAAATTTTTACTGGACAGACTGGCAGTTTATAGGTACTTTGAATTCGGAACATTTTTTTTCTTCCTTTAAAATAAATTGTTGTATTTTTAGATTCTTATTGAGATTCTATAATTCCTTATTGTGAAATTCCTTGATTATAGATTAGAATTAATTGAAATATGTTTCAACTATCGGATAGGAAAAAGGCGTATAATGCCAGTTTAAATTATCGTATTCAAATAAGTGTTATTTATTTATTTTGAGATATTTTTCTTGAATTAATAAAGTTTTAATATCTATCTGCTAAAAGTTTTTAAGTGTATCTTAACCGCCCGTCTGCACAGTTCAAAGCTTCAACCGCAAACCGTGCTTGTGTGAAAAGCCAACATAACATAACGGCCATGCAGCCTTATGGCCAAGCTAGACTCAGTAAATTTGCCGATACGCAATTTGCTCTACAAACACGAGTTTTAGTATTTTATGTTGCCAGAGAAATCTACTTTGTGTTAATGTGGCTGTATACTGTGGGTGTCAAATTATGCTGGTATTGTAAAGTAGGGCTTATAAAACTAGTTTAAGTAGAGCTATTTCGTAGTGTAGGAATGTTATTAGAGTTGCAGACTTTTCTTTAACAGCAGAAATAAATGAAACAACGAAACGGTTCTTAATAATTTTAAGCTTCTTATAAGAACGCAAACACACTGGCCGATAACATGATTCAGAAAACAATTCATACATCGAACATCATCGCTCAATTCAAAAAAAGAATAATTAAAACAAAATTAAAAAAAGAACACAGCGTGACACAACCGAAAAAATATCTCGATCGATCAAATTGTGCACAATCATCGATTCATTGCGTATCGATTTAAAAATATATCAATGCTGCACCGACCACCTGCATATTGCATGTAACGGACCGTATATCTCTTTACATCGACACCTCCGCTCCGTATTTCGGATTATTACCGACAATTACTCGTCGGATCGATTCAGGAAAATCGATTTTAATATCGGTAGACATTGTTAAATTGGTTTGGCGCGCCCGTTATTCTTATGGCGCCTTTTGTCCATATCAGTAATTAATACACGTTGATCTGTATTAAAAGAATCGGTTTCATTGCAATCAGGAAAAAAATGCTGTTGCGCTTTTTAAAATCTGAGGCAAAAAGGTTAAATCACAGTTCAATGTAAGAGTGTAGTGTTAAACATAGCTTCCGTATGTGAGTGATGTATTTTCAATGTTAATTTGGCTTCATTTAAATTATTTTTCATGAAATGTTCTAGTTCCGGGGTTATTAAGCAAAAAAGACCGTCACCCAAAGACGTACCAAGTGGAGGTTAATTTCGATATCACGAACAGTGTTCACGGTAGCTTAGTGGCTAAATCACTGGCGTTACTGAGCCAGGAGTCGCAGGTTCGAATCCTGCTCGTGAGCGATTTTTTTCTTTCCACAATTTAAATCGTTAGATATCGCTTCGCATGCGTGAATGCGTTAAAAATAATAAAATAAAAAGAGATAGTGTATTATTCCAATTTGAATTAAGTTTTATTCAAGTTAGAATTATAATGGGCAAACTGTTATTGGGTTTTTTCATTAGGAAATTCTCAGTAGCAGCCCGGAGTCTGGATTTGTGCCCGGTTAGTGGTAATAGGCTCGCCCCCTATTACATGGGACTATAACATAACTGGCGAAATGTGGGTGTGTGCTATACCTCTGCCTACCCCTTCGGGGAAATACAGGCGTGATGTTATGTTATGTTTAGAATTAGAATGCCATATATCGGGAATCCGCTGGATGCGGAAAGCGCAGGACCGGTCCTTGTGGCGATGCTTGGGGAAGGCCTAAGTCCAGCAGTAGACGTCTTTCGGCTGAAATGATGATGATGATGATGATATACCATAATATAACAACAGCATTATTTTTTTTCCTTTAAGCTAGAATTAAAAGCAGTTACCTACAAAGTATTTTAATCGAATTTAGTAAAATACTTCTTTAATTTATTTATAAGTCACAAAATAAGGTCAACAAGTAATCATTGCCCTGATGAAGATGAATTTCTTCGCTTCATAGCCAGGGTCCATTTTACAAAGAGACACAAGTATTTGAGCAGTAGCAATCTGTTACGTCTGTCAGTTTTCACAAAATATTGGAAAAGTTGTTTCTCCTGAACAAAAGATTCGATGATTTGTACCAAAACTATTTTATAGTTTGTACTACATAATACATACACACAAACACTACAAAAACCTAGAAGTGACAGTTTAAAAAAACACTAATCGAATCCGCAGTTACAAAAAGGATCTAATAACTTCTTAGGTTTTCGCGATCACTACACATTATAATAAAACAAAGTTTAACCGGATTAAATCGCGTATATTATTTAAATTGGTTTCCCTGACGTTTCGAAAGCTTTGCAGCATTTCGTGGTCGCAGGTAGACTAAGATGACAAGCGTCTTTACAAATATTTCTAAAAAACAACATGAACATGCCCTAGACAAACCCAACCATTTTCTTCGATTTGATAAACCACAAGTTCTGGCGAAGGAAAACCGATATGTACCTAGAATGCTCCGTGAGACTATTGAAATTAAAAAACATCCTAATTTTAATAGAGAAGATGGTTGGCAGCTACCACCTGTTTGGAACCCAGTCCTAAAAATAATCAAGTCCCAAACAGCACGCAACACTGTAAAAGATAATGATATTGTGAGTGATTACTGCGTGCATCGAAACGATTTTAATTAATAATATTGTACGGTAGATTAAAATATATTTTTTAGAAATATTTGTAAAGGCGCTTGTCATCTTAGTCTACCTGCGACCACGAAATGCTGCAAAGCTTTCGAAACGTCAGGGAAACCAATTTAAATAATATACGCGATTTAATCCGGTTAAACTTTGTTTTATTAAAAAGGATCTAATTACAACTCGATCCCGAGAGTTTACACACATTAATACCGGTAAACGCAGGCCTTTACCGATAGTCCGAACGCATACGGGTTACATGATTCGGCGATTTTTCTTAAAACACCAATACTCGGATACAATTACCGGTCATTTATCACCGGGGTACAAACGACCATAACTGAGCCACGGTGATTATGAATAATGCATGGCATGCAGCTTTTAAGTGTTGAATCAATTTTTTTTATTACGTCGCTGTTTGGCGTCGGTTTTTTGGATATGGTGATTTTTTTGGTCAAACTCTATTTCGTAATGGTGGAATAGCTTTTGTTTGCATTTATACCTGCAACGTTACCCGTTTTTAAGAATGAAATATAGGTAATAGATTATAATATAGAAAGTGTTATTAAAATAACTCCTCTCAAGGGGTCATTGTACATGAGTACAATGACCCCTTGAGATGATGACAGTAAGAACAACTTTTAGTATGGGACAAAACCTGAAATCGCGAAAATAAAATCAGCTGTTCCCTACACTTTATCGATTTATGTCAACACAAATATATGGAACAGCTGTTTTTTTTCGCGATTTCAGGGTTGATCCCATAGTAAAAACTGTTCATACTGATGAATTGTACTCATCAGTATGAACAACTTTGACAGTACAAACAACTATGACCCCTTATGAGGTTATCAGTTATTTTAATAACACATTGTTTGGGTAGTAGACAGAAAATATCTTGAACGATTGATAAATTGAGAAAGAAAGAAAAAAAAAACTGACTTCCACAGATTATACAGGGTAATAAAAAATATACCAAAATACTATTGCATAGCCTCTGTTCGTCATTCTGCACAACTTTTATTATGGCTCCAACACAGAAATCGTGAAAAAAAATCAGCTGTTTCATTCATAAATGGATACCTAACTCGATCAACTGTATTTTACAATTTCGAGTTAGTCTCATAGTAAAAGTTGTGCAGAATGATGAGCACAGACTAATATAAAATGGTTAAAGAAGAAGACGTAGTGATAAAGATTGAGGAAGGTATGTTAAGATGGTTTGGACATATAGAGAGGATGGACGAGAGGAGATTGACGAAATAAGTGTACGAAGCGAGTGTGGATAGAAGAGTTGAAAGGGGACGACCTCGGTGAACGTATCGCGATCTAATCGCGGATGTTCTCAAAAAATGCCAGGTTAAGAGTTCTCTAAACCGACGAGCATGTATGACGAGGTTAATGGACGTAGATTAAGCGAAAGAGGTGTGTCAGGATCGTAGCAGGTAGAAATCCATAGTCACTGCCTACCCCAATGGGAAACAGGCGTGATAATATTTAAATTTGCCGACGTCTGTGGTCTAGTGGTTCGAGGGTCGGACTGCTGATCACGAGGTCGTGGGTTCGATTCCCACAGGACACAAATATTTGTGTGATGAACATAAGTGTTTGTGTTGGTCTGGGTGTTTCTTATGTATTATAAGTATGTATTTACAACAAAAAAAAGTATATAAGTATTATGTCCATTGTCTAGTACCCATATCACAAGCTCTGCTTAATTTGGGACTAGATGGTGCAGTGTAAAAAATGTCCCGAAGATATTTATTAATTTATTTATAATATGTAAGTATGTATGTATGTTTTTGGTATTTTTCCAATTACCATGTAGAAAAAACAGGTTTTTTTCAAAAATTTTAATGATAAAAAAAGTTATTAAATTTATTTTTATGTATATATCAGTTATTAAAATTGCATAAAGTCAATAATTCTTATACGAAAATGGGGTGCATTTTTATTTATTTATTTATTTATTTATTTCAAGTATAATGCACAACATTACAGTTTAATTAAAACTAATGCGTTGTACATATAACTAACATATAAACAATTATGTATAAAAATAGAAAATAAAGTAACATAAAAACTTTAGAAATAAAAATAATAACACTAATTTATTAGGCATCCATCATCTCACAAAAACTTAAACATTCACGACACACATCTATCCATCTCGACGCAAACAAATCGCACTCAGACGCCGAAGTCAGGAGAGCATTTAGCATTGTAAGCGCACGAACGAGTGGAGAGTTAGCATGCGACACAGTGCGTGTTTCTGGCACAGCCAATAATGGGTGGATACGTGGTCTGAGTTGGTATGTAGGCACGATTGGTATAAAAAGACGCACTACTTGAGACACTAGTTCTGGACAATCAACTTTACCCCGTAGTATCTTACAAGCAAAAGTTAGCAAGCAGTAATTTCGCCTTACTTCGAGAGAATTGAATTTTAACATACCCAGTAAAAATTTTGTTGGGTAGAGGAAAGGGTAGTATCCAAATTGTTTTTTATATAAAAATCTAAGAAATGCTTTTTGTACTTTCTCTAATAGTAAAGTGTAAGTACTTTCATGTGGCATTAAAAGAGCCTCCACGAGTGACGATATTATTTAATTGATCGTCCGGCGCACCCTGGGCAGTCAGCCCCGCTATCAACCTGCTGACTGGCTAATCTTTTCCCCACGGCATGAGCTGTTATCATTATGTAGCTCATGTCGACACGATAGAAGAAGATACGAAAATACAATTTCTAAGGCCAAATTTGTATTAAGAGAACCTTCAATTGATCTTGCTACCTACTCTAGAAATACCAATATAATAAAAAGTGCGTGAAGATGAGTTCTAACTAGCTATCACGTCTAACAAAGTCAACACACCAAGTCTTAATTCTCATACGAATGGATCCACAGACATTACTATTCTATCCGTCGGCTTGTTACCACCCACAGTATCGAGGGTCCAAGTGACAAACTTATAGGAACACAGAACTTATTTTATGCCCTGTCTCCTGAACTTGGTAAATGAAATCTCATAATCATCATCATCATTTCAGCCGAAAGACGTCCACTGCTGGACATGGGCCTCCACCAAAAAGGGGGGATATGCCATAGATAGAATATACTTTAGATAGAATATACTTTATTGTACACCATGAAAATAGTAGTAAACAGGAACAACGTACAAATTATGGGTACATGGGCGGTCTTATCGCTAAAAGCGATATCTTCCAGACAACCTTTGGATGGACAAAGAAGACGTAAGATCTAGATAATGGGGGCAGTCCGTGGCGTACTACTAAACTAAAATAAATAAATAGCACAAAATATATTACACATATAGGTATCATAAATATATATAATATATATATAAATAATCTTACAATTTAGAATAGAGATTGGATACATAGGCAATGTCTTAATAAATTACAATTTATTTGGAAAGGTAGTATTCTTTAACTAATTTTTTAAATGAAAACAGTGACTGAGCTCGCCGTATAGACACAGGTAACTCATTCCACAGACGCACAGCCTGAACAGTAAAAGATTTATCATAAAGTTTTGTAGAATGCATTGGCATCAGAAGCCCCAAGTTTTCCGATGATCTTAAGTATCGTGTATGTGTGTCATGAAGGAACTTGAAACGTTCTTTGAGATAAAGGGGGGTCTTGGAATTAAACAGAATACTGTAGAGAAGTGATAAAATATGGGTATTCCGGCGAAGACGTATAGGGAGCCACTTGAGCTTACTGCGGAATTTGGAGACATGATCATATTTGCGTAAGCCAAATATAAATCTGATACAAACATTTTGAAGTCGCTCAAGCTTATTTAGTTGTGCCTCAGTAAGATCTAAATAGCTGGCATCGGCATAGTCAAGAATAGGGAGAAGGAGGGATTGAGCAAGCGCCGTTTTGGTAGCAGTAGGGAGAAAATTGCGTAGTCGTCTCAAGGACCACGCTGACGCAAATAATTTACGACTGACTTCCTGCATCTGATGATTCCAAGAGAGATTTTTGTCAATATAAATTCCAAGATTCTAGACTGAATCACTTAAAGGTATTGTGGTACCATTAAATACAATTGGAGGAAATTGTGACCAATCAATTCTGGAAGTCATCCCAGGGCTGCCAACAACAATGACTTGGGTCTTGGTAGGGTTCACCTTTAGTCCATGAGCAATACTCCACTCAGATTTTCGTGCTAGATCTGTGTTCACCATTTTAACAGCCTCCGACAACTCTTCTAAAGGAGCCTGTGAATAAATTTGTAGGTCATCTGCATAGAGGTGGTAGGATGATAGAAGTTGATTTGAAATCGAGTTAATAAATATTGCGAAAAGTAAAGGAGAAAGAACGCCCCCCTGTGGTACGCCGGCAGAAGTATTACACCATGAGGACAGAGTACCATCAATGCAAATACGTTGCCGACGGCCACACAGGTAACTACGAAACCAATCAATTGCCATAATCGCCACGCTTGGCAGGTGGGTTGGCGAGAGCAGTTAGTTGGTTAAATACTCAGAGAACGCTGGTGCCCATCCTCTGGTGAATCCCTTGGTCGCCTTTTACGACACCCATGAGAAGATATAGGATGGTGCAATTCTTTACGTCCGGCAACACACGGAACACGTCCGGCACCACACGGAACAATGAAATGAAATAAATCTAAATAAAACATAATACCCACTCAACATACATAAATAATAAGTCTATTACTATTGAACTGCTGTACATAGGCCTCTTTTCAGAATGAGAAGAGTTCAGGCCTTAGCTCAGAATATCTAATAGTACTAACGTACAGAATGGCCACTCACCGCCCCCCGCCAATTCAAGATTCCTCGCCCGCGCCCCGCACGCGCCCGCAGTTTGACTGCACTTGGACTGCAATCGTGCTATGAGTGTCAATCGCCAGTCGCTAATAAGCACGTCATCTCTGGGAACTACTGAGAAGTGCTTAGAACCCAGTTGGCACTACAAGTGGCGAGCATCCCTAACCTATACGTATGTGCGTTCGTATACAGACGTAATGACGTAATCTTGTGTATGTAGGTGGTGCTAGTGTTCATATTGCATTGAGTGTCCAACTCGCTAGCCTACTGCGAGACTGGAGCTGCTCAAAACCATAGCTGAATCACACTAGGCTATCAGGTTCGATGATTTTACGTGTTATAATCCAGGTTAAGCAATTAAGTTTGATATTAATGCTATTAATATTAAACTTATGTACAAGGTGTTTTTGAATTCAACAGCAACCGTTTAAGGGATGATTGTAATCATCGAATTGAACAATATTTACTAATGAATTCTAAATCATCCCGTACATACTAATATCTAAATATGGGTGCTGAATCTGTTGTTTATAAACTAAAGTTCTAAACTAATTCAGGCTCCCTACGTTTTTGTCTAATAAAACCCATTAGAAAAGGATAACAGATTTGCCTTGTCAAACGTTGTTTTAGTCGCTATCACCATCGCCATCACGTCACGATAATTTTCCCGGTAATTACAAGAGTCTAGACTTATTTGACCTTTCTTTATATTTTTTGTCCTTTTTAAATAAATTTTGTAAAAAAGGGATATAATATACAAGAGAAATTGGCACCAGTGCAGTTTTAGAATATTCTACAAATAAGGTGTAAGCTAAAAAGAAAACCATGTACACGGAGACTTGCACTTCAAGTTCTTCCATACAAATAAATGCAATGTCAACGGTTGAACTTATAAAATTAATGTCTGAAATAATACAGCTATTCACATCCATCACAAGGTATTAAGGCCCAATTTTATTTAGAAAAATTAAAAATATTTGGGCCTTAATACCCTGTGATGTTCATAATAAATTGCACCAATTCTAATAGCACCAGAATATAATCACATACATCACAAGGTATTAAGGCCAAAATCTTTTGTATTAAGTTCAAAAATGATTTGGGCCTTAATACCCTGTGACGGTCATAATAAATTGCACCAATTCTAGTAGCACCAGAATATATTCACATACATGACAAGGTATTAAGGTCCAAATCCTTTTTAGAAAGTTCAAAAAAGGCTTGGGCCTTAATACCCTGTGACGGTGATAATAAATTGCACCAATTCTAATAGCACCAGAATATATTCACATACATCACAAGGTATTAAGCCTCAGATCTTTTTTTTTATATTTTTATTTTTTTATTCTTAACGGGCTTGCGTTTGACCGCCACCTCACCTGATGTTAAGCGATGGTGCGGTCGACGATGGTACACGCTTGCCCAGCAAAAACCTATTCACTCGAGTCTTGAAGACCACCAGATTATATTTCTCGGGAAACACTGACGCCGGCAAGGAATTCCACTCTTTGGCGGTACGCATGATAAAGCTATTAGCAAACCGGTTCGTGCGTAAGGGTGGAATATCTACCATATAACGGTAGCGCATCGCCGTGCGTCTGGTCGTCCGATAATGGAAAGGGCTTGGGGGAATTAAATTGTGCAATTCCAACGCACACTCGCCGAAATGCATTCGATAAAAAACCGATAGGCTAGCAACTCTGCGCCGATGCTCGAGACTTTGTAGTTTGGCGTCGACCAGCGCATCGTTGCCAACGAGCCTCTTGGCGCGCCTCTCAATCGACTCGAGAGCCGCCAGTTGATATTTAGCCGAGCCATCACAGAGATGAGAGCAGTACTCCATACAGGACCGAACTTGTGCTTGGTACAAATTGAGCAGCTGTTCAGGTGTGAAGTACCGCTTCACCTTAGAGAGAATGCCCAGCTTTTTGGCAGCAAGTTGAGCCTTGGACTCTATGTATGAGCCGAAGTTTAGGGTGGATGTTAGTGACACGCCAAGAAGCTCAAGGTGGTCAGTTATCGGCACGGATGCATCACAGAAAGTTGGAGTAAGTTCAAATTGACTCCGTTTAGCAGAAAACAGGCACGCCTGGGTCTTAGCAGCATTGAACTTGACCAAGTTAGCATCACCCCATTCGGAGACAGCTTTCAGGGTCAAGTTCAAGCGTTCAACCATGGCCTCTCTAAGAGACTGGATTTGCGTCCGACTCGCTCGTGCATTGGATGTGTAACTCTCAACAACGGTGCTGTCGTCTGCGTACCCAAAGGTGCCGGGTCTTAGCAGATCATTTATGTGGAGCAAAAACAAAGTTGCGGAGAGTACTGAGCCCTGGGGGACCCCGGCATTTATAGCCAATTGGTCGGACGTGCAGCCGTCAATGACAACTCGGATCGACCGATCCCTCAGGAAGTCTGAGATCCAATTACACAGATCAGTAGGCAGGCCGAATGAAGGAAGCTTGTTTATAAGGCTATCGTGCCAGACCCTGTCGAAGGCCTTCGAGATGTCAAGAGAAACGGCAATCGCTTCTCCGTGTTTCTCGATGGCCTCGCTCCAAATGTGGGAGGCATACGCAAGAAGATCTCCGGTAGACCGGTTTCGGCGGAAACCGTATTGTCGGTCACTCAGAAGGTCATTAGCTTCAAGGTATCCTAGGAGCTTGTTATTAAGTACTCGTTCCATACTCTTACAGAGTATGGACGTTACTGAGATGGGCCTGTAATTAGCAGGGTCAGCACGACTGCCCTTTTTGGGCACTGGTTGCACATTAGCCTGCTTCCAGGATTTCGGCACTTTACCAGTCACCATCGAGAGACGAAATAGGCGTGTCAGGATCGGAGACAATTCAGGCGCACAGGTTTTAAGGACTATGGCTGGTATACCGTCGGGGCCACTGGCTTTATTCACGTCAAGATTGCGTAGCGTTTTACGGACCTCCTTCTGGTGGATGCGAATATCCGACATACAAGTCTCACATCCATTTTGTGGAGAAGGGGGTGTAGCGCCACCAGCATCGAGACGTGAAGAATCCGCGAAGAGAGAGGCAAACAAGTTTGCCTTCTCCTCAGCAGTGTGGGCCAGTGACCCATCAGGCTTCAGCAGTGGAGGTAGTGAGGGGCGACAGAAAACTTTTTTAGAAAGTTCAAAAAGATTTGGGCCTTAATACCCTGTGACGGTCATAATAAATTGCACCAATTCTAATAACATGGGAATATTTAAGTCTCACACAAATTACTTTCATGTTTTACTACGAATCCCGAACAACTTGGCTGACATTAGGTTAACAGCCAACATTCCTCTCATAGCTACAAATTGCAGTCACTTATCACTTGGAACTAAGTTAAACTGACTGATAGCGATCTAGTTAGCGTTCACTCGATTTGTAGTACACACGGCTACACATCAAGCTGTACATTTCCAGTATAAGCTGACCTCGCATTGTGTAGGTTTTCCTTACAATGCGAGGTCAGCCTTTACTGGTTTTGTACAGCTTGATGTGTAGCCGTGTGTACGTTTTAAATGTTACAAAGTAACACACGGGACACGGTTTTGAAGTAATGTGTTGATCTTGCTTATGTTTGCAGTTATTTTATGGTCAAGTATGATCTGAATAAGCTGTGATCGCCGAGCAGCTGAGCTCTTGCCTTCCATGCAGGAGGGTCTGAGTTCGAACCCAGCCCGCACATTTATTTATTTATTTTAAAACCACAGCAAATAGAACTAAATAAAAATAAATAAATAAATATCTTTGGGCATTTTTTACACAACACCATCTAGTCCCAAACTAAGCAGAGCTTGTGCTATGGGTACTAGACAATGGATATAATACTTATATATTTGCTTTTGGTAAATACATACATATAATACATAAGAAATACCCAGACTAACACAAACACTTATGTTCATCATCATCATCATCATTTCAGCCGAAAGACGTCCACTGCTGGACATAGGCCTCCCCCAAGTATCGTTACAACGACCGGTCCTGCACCTTCCGGATCCAGCGGATTCCCCCTTCACCAGGTCGTCGGTCCACCTTGTCGCGGTCGCCACCCCAGAACTTTACTGCCCCATCGGCCATCATTTCTGCGAGCAATGTGCCCCGCCCACTGCCACTTAAGCTTGGCAATTCTTCGGGCTATGTCAGTCACTTTCGTTCTCCTGCGAAAACCACACAAATATTTGTGTCCTGTGGGAATCGAACCCACGACCTCGTTATCAGCAGTCCGACACTCGAACCACTAGACCACAGAGGTCGTTTAACTAAATTAAATTGGGTAGGTACATACCTCAGACTGAGGTACATACAATCAGTTTTCAACAAATATAATACAATTTTGGCTTCCTATTTAATGCAAAATAAAGAGTTACAATACATAGTTACTGTTCGCTTCGTTGATGATGAAAGCACCTGGTGCCCAAACTAGGAATTAACCTGTATCTCAGGCCTGTATTTAATAAGCCATTTATCAGACTGAAAACCATTAAATTAAAACTTTGCTAACAATTAGAAGTAAGCCCAAACAGAGACACAAAGAAAGCCGTCATCGGTTCACAGTCGTCACCTCTGTATTTTCGAATTCATGTGTAGATCAAAATTTGAGTATCACTTGCTTTAACGGCGAAGGAAAACATCGTCAGAAAACCTGCACACCTGAGAGTGCTCCATACAGTTCTCGATGGTGTGTGTAGTACGCCAACCCGCACTAGGCCAGCGTGGTGGAGTTAGGCCTTAATCTTCTCATTTTGAGACGAGGCCCGTGCCCAGCAGTGGGACTATAATAGGCTGATGGTGATGATGATGATGATGATGATGATGATGATGATGATGATGATGATGATGATGATGATCTGAATCTATTATAAGAATTTGCAGTGATAGCCAAGTGGTTGGTCGCTTACCTGGCATCAAAGAAAATCTGATATGAAAAGAGACTGAGGATCGTTAAGTTTATTTCACTTCTTCTCAGAGATAGTCACATAGGAAATGTCAATGCCATCTAGTTTTTTAACCGACTTCAAAAAAAGGAGGAGGTTATGTATTCCGCGGGTTTTTTTTATAAGCGACTTGTAAAAGATTCTAATGTTTAAATGACCCTTTGTTTTGATGGTCTTAAAACTTGACAAAGACTCCAAATATTTAAGGTCAAAGGGTCACAATTTTTTGTTTTTAAATATGTTTCCTGTGAATCATTCGACATTAAGGTCTAAGTACAGACATAGTAAAAAATATATACGAAATGCTGCGAACAATCATAGTGAAGCCAAAAAAACTATGCTCCTTCGTGTACAACCAGCGCTCACGCACACACCATGTACCTGAAGGATATTTTCTTTCCCGATGCTTAAAGGACGATGCCGTGACATGTGTACTAAGAGGGGTGAGCACAGTTTTAGGTGCATGTGTGTGCGTGAGCACTGGTTGTACGAGAAGGGCACATAGTTTTTTTTGGCTTCAGTAGTTTGTTCGCAGCACTTCGTCTATATTTTTTACTATGTCTGTGGGTCTAAGGAACATTTTTAGAGAAGATAGAATATTCTTTATTGTTTGCACATCATTAAAATAAAAGTTATAATAAATAAGTATTCAGAAAAGAAGATTATAAAACTCCATACGAGTTCGTTCTAGTCAAGATTTGACTGAACTACGATTAACAGCGATCATATCCAGTGACCAACAGCCAACAGGTTATGGCATTATTTCATTGTATTTTTTTATAGGCTACGCTTTTAATACCGTATTTAAAACAGTACAAATGAAAAACAAATTTCAACATCCGCTTCCCACAGCTACCAATAAATTACAAACCAAGAAACCGACTAATTGAATTTAAACAAATTCAATTAATTGACTTCACTCTAATTTTAGTGGCTTCAATTATTTATTTTACAATTTAAACACGGTTGTAATTGTGTCAATTTGTCGTATAATAAAAATGTAGCTGTCTGTAGTAACTTGGATTCCAGATCGTAGTATAAAATTAATTTTATTTCTGTTGTTGACTTACCGTGGCTTGCTTTTACACAGTAGCGTATTTTATCTTTCATCATCATCATTGCATTTTGGAAACTGCCACCTGCCTAAAAACTGGCTCTCAGGTCTTCATCAGACACCCATGTTCAGTTGAGCCTGGAGTGTGACACGGTCAGCAGTGTATGTAGGGATGACATGATCCACCTGAAGACTCAAACACGACGAGCGACGAAGATGCACGACGAGCGACGAAGATGCACGACCACTACCGAAACCGAGCGCTCCATCGTCGCTAGCGCAGCGCTACAAAGCACGCTATGGCCTCTAAGTCCACAGTTCGGTTCGCGACACCGCCACGCAACCAGCTCATGATTAAGGGCTCCGTTCGAGCTTGAATCTAGTTGGGCACTCCCGATGGAATTACGTGAGTAAAACCGTTTTTATGAATGGTTATGAAAACCACGATAGTGATTATATAAAAATCATAATTGAAGCCTGTTATTTATCCAGTTCACTAGTCCTCTTCTCTTCTTTTCCATTCCTGGCAGTATTACGTCCGACTCACCCTGTCATTACCTCCGTGCCATCTGATTTCGTCGACCCATCGCTGCAGTGGTCGCCCTCTTCCTCAAGTGTTAACTAGTTTCTCGTTCAGCGGCTGGTATCCATTCTTGCAATGTATCCTGCTCACGCCCACTTCTTTCCTACTATAGACCACCCAGTTTGGTTTTTCTTCTGAGCCATTCGTTCCCCTTACAGTCGCGCAATGTTATTCCGAGCATTGCCCTTTCCATGGCTCTCTACGCGACTCTGAACTTCATAACTGACTTTTTGGTGAGCGTCATGGTTTCCATGCCATAAGTAAACACTGGAATAACTCATTGCTCGAAAAGTTTGGTTTTTAGATAAACTGGCAATTTACCTCGTCTTCTTGTTTTCGCCAAATGCCGCTCGTGCCTGCGTGATTATTATTTAATCTTCACATTTTCACAAATGTGACGAATTTTATAAGTCTGTGACGGATGTGAAGCAGAATGCAGATCCCACCCAGGCCAAAGGTAGTAGAAGAAACAAAGTCATGGTTTTAAAGTCGGTAAGAGTCCAACTTTAGACAACTCCATCTTTCTCGGTCGGAATCATAGAAATAGATAGAATGGTTGTAATCACAATTTTACTTGCGATTCATGTGTGGCAACTTTCTGAATAAACTACGCTTTACATTTTGACATAATTATTAAAAAATAAAAAAATAAAACAAATTTACTTTACAGCTTTTATTTCTGCAGTTAGAAATAGCACAATAAGGCCCGCTAAAATGGGTTTTTATTACAGTATTTATAGAAATAAGTCATAAAGCGTGCTGAGAAAGGCTTTGAAATATCCTGCACTATGGTGCATGGTGCTGCCACGCGCGCCCTGCCCACATGGCCATTCTATATATTTCCGTGGCCGGAATGCTTCCATAAGTCTGTGAGAAATTCTTTGTAGACCTATAACCAGCAGAAAGGTAACGTTAAGTTCTGCAAAAACAAAGCAAGAATGAGAAAAAAAAACTCAACCAGAAATTACCTATAGGTTAAAGTGAGGTTTAGGTTTAAGAAATTTGACAACAGTACAGCTTTATGATTTGTGATACAGCATATTTTATGCATTATAGAAATCAAATTTATGGATCACAATAATCAAACTACACATTTCATTACATTCAGAAACCATTTCATTTGATTTGAATTTAAATGACAGTGTGATACAGAACGGTGTGACAAAGGCCGTATAAAAGCTTACCGCATATTCTGAGCATTTTACGAGCGTCTAATCCGTCGTCAAGTGCGAAGCGCGCCAATTGGGTCACGGCTTAGGTGGTCGCTAGATTCTAAGGTTCCGTAGTAAAATAAGTAAACGCTTCTATCTAATTAGGGGTAGATGTGTCTTGTGAGTCTACAAAAATTTTAGACAACTAGTGATCAATAAGATGAATTATAAATCTAAAATGATTTAGTTTTAATGAAACGAGAGTATTTTGATCTATAGCGGTTAGCGCATACTTAGGCCCGTATTACAGAATGTTCCTCAAGCTTTGATCACTGTTTAAAACTAGTTTTAAGTTGGGATTTAATTTTAGAAAATTAAATTATTATAAATTTTTCCTCAAGCACACACACACACACACACACTATTATCACACACGGCGTTATTGATCACAGTTCAGCTGAGCTTAGCTTTATTCTACACTGTCACCTGTTTTAGTGTTTGAGCAGAGATTTGATCTGTTATCACTCAGAGTGTCCGAGACCACGCTTGAGTAGAGATTTCTTTCCTATTTCAGGTTATATTGGTGTATTATGTTGTTGAATTGAAGTTTCTAATTACCGTATTGGAATAACACCGATGCTCAAGCAACGATTGTATCCTTAAGTAGTGATCAGGTGATTGAAGATCAAACTGTACTTGAGAAACGTTCTGTAATACGGGCCTTAGAGTAGGAGTGTTTGTATATCTCTATAAAGGCTTCATATTTATTGCTACATGGTTGTTGGTCAACGTAATACACTCAAACTCAATATTTTGAGTTTAAAAAAGAGTGTTTTTGAATTAAATAGAGTAAAGCTCCTCAATTCTATTGTACTGAGGAGCTTACTCTTTTTAACTGACTTAATAAAAAAGAGTTTTCTAGGCCAATTTGTGTAATTATTTTTTTAATAGTTCAATTTTTGTAGCAGTTCCGTGCGGGCACTCGTTACGGTCGGTTCGCATTAGCTTACGTCGCGAGCTTGCGTTTAATTACGATGGCTAAATCTACGTTAGATTCCTTGGAAAAACTTCTTATGAAGTATATTACTCCAATTGAGCAGAAATTTGAAACGGTAATGAAGGAAATCAAGAAATTAGAAGCAAAAATCGACAATCTAGAAGCAATAAAGTCGACAACAAACGACAATGTGGGTAGCAGCGATCCAGTAGAACCGAGCGCGGGCCGATCTATTGTGAACACACTACTGCAACCAACGCTCGTACATCAGCGGCCAATGCGTACGTGTGAATACAAGGGACCCACGCACACAGCAAAACCCCCTCCTGCCATCGCAGTGAACACAACGGTTGATCAACGGCCGATCACGGAGCAAGCGCGTGTGCCAGCGCTATCTGCTGCATGCACTGATATCCAGGTGCCGATCTGCCCAACAACTGACATGA
This sequence comes from Asteroscopus sphinx, assembly GCA_949699075.1. NCBI lineage: Eukaryota > Metazoa > Arthropoda > Insecta > Lepidoptera > Noctuidae > Asteroscopus > Asteroscopus sphinx. The sequence goes on along the minus strand of OX453011.1, from coordinate 2,853,395 downwards.
ATGTGACAAGTGACACCTCACAACCCCCGATCACAAGTGACCCTCAAAACAAAGGATGGCAAACAGTGAAACGGAATAGCAAAAGACCGCCTGCACCTCGACGCAATGTTATTATAGGTAACGGCTCTTTAGACGACGAGCTCCAGACTATTGAACGAGTTCGAAAGATTCATGCTTGCTTCTTCAAGCCTGAGACAACGCCAGAAGCTATTGTAAACTACATGAAGAAAAAGAAATCTTGCAACGAATATCGTGTAGAAAAAATACATCTGAAGCACAATCATTACTCATCATTTGTATTGACCGTACCATGCAGTGTTTTTGAGTTTTTCTTGTCTGCTGAAAACTGGCCGCACCGCACTGAAGTCAGCGAGTGGTTTCGACGCAGCGCCGGACGCGCAAGTGGCGCGTCCACCCACCCACGTTACACAGCGTCAGACGTCAACACCTCAACCCGTGAACCATAGAACTGAAGAGTTACGTGTATGCCATCAAAACATACAATCTATTAATAATAAAACTAACAAATTAGAGGTATTGCTCACGAACGAGCTGAAATGCGAAGTGTTAGTATTAACTGAGCATTGGCTACGCGATACCGAGTTAAAAAGTGTCACTTTATGTAATTATTGCCTTGTATCTCAATATTGTAGAAAGACGATAGAACACGGCGGAAGCTGCATCTACGTGCGTAACGGTATCAGGGCCTTGGATAGGCAAGATTACTGTAATCTTTCACAGGAACAAATGTTTGAGGTAAGCGCAGTACACCTAATCGACTACAATTTATTAATTGTTGGCATCTACCATTCCAATTTAACTGACCACTCAGTGTGTATTAGTAAATGTGATGCCCTCCTCGCTAAAATAGATAGCGAGAATATAGAAGCGATTATCGTAGGAGATATAAATATAAACCTTCTTGAAAATTCAACTTATACGAAGTTATTATCAGAAACAATATTATCGTATAATTTTTGCCAACTTATTGAGACTGCTACCCGGTTTTACAAAACTGGTTCTAGTTTAGTGGATCATGTGTATACTAATATGTGCACCAGTCGAGTCACAGCCCAATCAAAAGAATGTAATCTAAGTGATCATCAGGCTCAAAAAGTCAATATCACGTACTATAAAATAAACAAAGAAGCGCCATTAATGCGTCGAAACCTCACAAGCCACACAAACATAATTAATTATAGGGCCGCAATCGAATCAATCGACTGGAGTGACGTCTTGACTAAACATAAAAATAATTTTAATAAACTAGCCGAATGTATAATAAACATACTCGTGAATAAATTTTCAATATGTTTTCCGATAAAGAAGCACACAAACAAGAAATCGTGCAATGTGTGGATCGATGACGAAGTTATTAATTCCAAACTATTATTTTTTAACGCGCTTAGCTTGTTACGTAAGTACCCACTTAGTGAGGACGCCACTCTGGCTACCGACAAGATGCGGTCACAATATAACAATATGCTGGTGCGTAAAAGAAAACACTACATCTCTAATAAAATAACAAAGGACCCAAATAAAATTCGCTGTATGTGGTCAGTCATTAACACTGAAACGGGACGTATAAATAAACAACGCATTGACTACACAGAACTTGTAAAAAACGAGAATGAATTGCCTTTCACGTCTAAGCAAGCACTGGTTAATTGTCTGAATGAGGAGTTCACAACGGCGGCGGCGCGGTGCGGTGCGCCCGCGGCCGACGTCGGGCTCTGCATGTCCCTACTGAATGCGATCTCGCCACCGAATGAGTCATCGCTTCGACTAACGAGTTTCACAGCTGGTGAAGTGGTTGAGACATTGATATCGCGCATTGCAACTAAGCGTAGTACCGATGTGTACGGCTTGTCGATTGAATCGCTTAAACCTATTGTAAAAATTATCGCTAATGTGCTGAGTACTTTGTATAATGAAAGCATGCGAATAGGTATGTACCCCGAGCCCTTAAAAAAAGTAAAGATCTCCCCGTTATACAAAGGTAAGGGCAAAAAATCCGCTATCAAATCGTATAGACCCATATCTCTAGTGCCTGCACTAAGTAAGATATTCGAGGTAGGATTAAATAAGCGAGTACTGAGCTTCTTGTCCAGTAGGCTATCCTCTAAGCAATATGCCTATCGAAGGGGACGTTCAACAACAGATCTAGTGCGGGAGGTCGTGGGAGAGGTCCTTGGGGCTCGCGAACAAGGAAAGCAAGTAGCCCTGGTATGCTGTGATCTCTCTCGCGCCTTCGATACAGCTGACCATAGCCTTGTTGCTAGCAAACTGGAATACCACGGCATTCGCGGCCCCGCAACGACCCTGATCACCTCATTTATGTCAGACCGAGTGCAGGTCGTTGACGGGAACTACGGCATGACAAGATCCTCGGAGCTTACGAACATTATTGGTGTTCCTCAAGGGTCTTGTTTATCTAACACCCTTTTCAGTATACTCCTTAACGATTTTCCTAATTCAGTTGATGGTGCACAAATATATATGTACGCTGATGACGTTGCCGCCGTGGTATCAGCTGAGACGGAATCTGAGCTAAGCAGTCAGCTGAATTATGTAGTGGAGCAACTATCTCATTGGTTCCATGTAAACGGATTGGCGTTAAACCTAGACAAAACCTGTTTTATGCGATTCAATCTGGCAGGCCGTGCAATCAAACCTATGCAGGTTGCCATAAAAAATGGCACCTTAGAAGAGGTAAGCACAACCAAGCTTCTTGGCTTCGTACTGGATAGGGGACTCGTATGGGACGCGCACATCGACCACCTGTGTGCTAAGCTGGGCAGCGCGTGCTTCGCACTGCGCCGTTTGGCCGCTACAGCTAGCAAGGAAGTTGTAAAGACTTGCTACTTTGCTACTGTACATTCGATCCTATCGTACGGCACGGAGCTGTGGGCGCGGGCTTCCGATAGGCTACGTGCGTTCCGTATGCAGAAGCGAGCCGTGCGCGCGATTGTTGGCATACATGACGACGGCGAGTCAACTAGAGGACACTTTAAATCTCTCAACATAATGACGCTCCCATCGATCCACATATATCAGGTCGCTGTGTATGTCGTCCAGAATAGAGATTGTTTCGAAACGTTAGGTAGTGCTCACCACTACAACACCAGGCATAAAAACCGTTTACGTAACGTAGCACATAAATTAACCAAGTCTAGCAAAACCGCCCGTGTGATGGGGCCAGAGGTGTTCAATCGGTTACCTGAGACCGTGAGGAATGCAGCTTCTACCGCTATTTTTAAAAACAGGCTCAAGTCATGGCTAATTGACCGTGAATTTTATGATTTTGACGAAGAGTTTATGAAACTACCCTTGTTTTAGTTAGTGTTTATTTTCAACTTTTTGATGCACGGGTACTGTTAATTATTGATTTTTATACTTATTTGAATTTTGTAGATCATCATTTTTAATAATGATGTATTATAATCAGTTGATGACAATAAACGCAAATGTTATTTTAAATTCTATTACAATTTTGTTTTTTTCAATGCAATGTTAATTTTTATATTAAATACGAAATTAAGTGTTATTTAGTAACTATTATATAAAATATTATAATGAACGAATATGAAAATGTTATGTTAACTTCTGATAAAGTTAAGTCTGAGTAAGTTAAGAATTATGTTAATTTAAAAAAAATGACTTGTAACAATTGTTATCAATAAATACAATACAATACAATACAATAATACGTGTGGAATACTCTCGAATTGGTCCCATATAATTTTAATTGAGTTTTATAACCAGCTTCAATAAATGGGTTTAGTTTGATTTCGGTTATCTAAATGATGCTAACAGCTGCGATTTTCTGAGTTTTGTGTGCTTTTTTTTCGCGCTGCCTTTAAAAAGTTGATAATCTAAAAATTTAAAAATTTATTCTGCTAAAATTACTCATTTCAAAATCATTTTGTTATAAGTTTTAATCATCAAAAACGAATTCAGATTTAAATAAAAAGTATTTTTAGTAACATTTCTACGGAACACGCTTATTCATATTAATTTCAAAACCGACTAGTCTTGAACTCTAGAAACTAGTGTAAAACTGTAAAATACGCCTTTAGGTATAAAAGTGTGATATTGATTCTATATCGCTATTAATTTATCTGAGTTATTTAAAGTGTTTATTAAAATAGTAGGTACTTTATATTCTATGATCTTGAAAAACGGCCAGGACGGAGTCTGTGATCAAAATATTATCTGTAATATTGTTGCATTTGATTCATATTCCTGCAATTTTCTGTAAATCAAGCTCGACAAATAGGTTTAGTGGTAATGGCCCATCCTTTACGAAGTTTTGGAAGCAGAACATATAACATAACATAACATAACATAACATAACATAACATCGTGCCTGTATTTCCCCGAAGGGGTAGGCAGAGGTGTATAGTACACCCACATTTCGCCAGTTATGTTGTAAGTCCCATGTAATAGGGGGCGAGCCTATTGCCATTAACCGGGCACAAATCCAGACTCCGGGCTGCTACTGAGAATTTCCTAGTTAAAAAAACCCAATAACACTGCCCGACCCGGGAATCGAACCAGGACCCCACGCTCAGCAGTCGCGCTTGCGGCCACTAGACGAACGAAACAGTCATATAGTGATACATATTTTTTCATTTTTTTTAGGATATTTTTAATGTTACAATTCACACTAGCATAACGGTGTATTTTCACTGACACAAAGGGGAGTCCGTGTGGTGCCGGACTTAAAGAATAGCACCACCCTTATCTCTTCTCATGGGTGTCGTAAAAGGCGACTAAGGGATTCACCAGAGGATGGGCAGCAGCGTTCTCTGAGTATTTAACCAACCAACTGCGATCGCCAACCCGACTGCCAAGCGTGGCGATTATGGCATATCCCCCCTTAATTGGGGAAGGCCTATGTCCAGTAGTGGACGTCTTTCGGCTGAAATGATGATGATGATGATGAAAGGGGAGCGGAGCTTAGAAATATTAACAAATAGCACAAGAAAAGCTTGACGTTCCCTCTGAGAGGTGGGAGTTTATAGCTACGACACAGTGTAAAACTAATGCAGTTACTATCGAACACTATTTTTATTGTAAATAATATGTGTTTTTGGTTCCAATTAAAATTATATGTAGGTAAAGGTATTTGCCCGCTCCGCTCGTCACCATATTTTCAGTAGAAATGTAGCCTTATTTCTGTATCATGCTGGAACATAGGTAGGTCACACATATAATTGTCCCGTGCGGGAACCAAACCCGTATGCGAACGCGTTGCACTTCAAAATATAACACTAGAGAGCGCCCGCGGCTACGCCCGCGTACATGTCGTTTATCTCGCCTCTCTTGGAAACTGTTTATTTTTCCGGAATAAAAAGTAGCCTATATGTTAATTCGGGTTATAGTTTATCTGTGTGTGTAATTTCATCCAAATCCATTACAGCGTGAAAAATTAAAACATACATTCACACTCAAAAACTTTCGCATTTATAATATTAGGTACTGTGATGTGATGTAAGTACATACCTAAGTTTCAAAATTACAACTAACCTTTCTATATCTTCTTCTTCTTCTGGCGTAATTTTTTTTTTATAATATAGGATGGCAAAACGAGCTAAAGGCCCACCTGATGTTAAGCGGTTACCTTTGCCCATAACAACTGCAATGCCACCTAGGCTGTTGCCTAAATGGTACCGCAAGTCGGTTCACCAAACTTAGACATTAAGATGGAAAGTCTCATGTGATTATTATTTCACCGGCACCCGTACCCTTCAGACCGAAATACAGCAATTCAAGCATCACTGTTTGGCGGAGAAGTAGGTACGGTGGTAGTACTTCCCCGGACGAGCTCTTTCACAATGGAGCTCTAGTACTACAAAATTGTTCTCATTCAGTCCAAACTGTCTACTATCTCTAATATTTTATGATCTTGCATTACCAGCCAGCTATATTATTAAATACTTTTTCATCCTTTACTTTTCTCTATCATCGGTCTTTCTCAAAATCGCCTCACCAAAAATTTGTTCCCAAAACCCACAATGACACAGCACTTCTCGCTCCGCAAAACGATTTTTCACATCCACTTAATCTTCAACGAAATCATTAATAAGTATTTACGATGCATCTGTCCTTGTGTGACAATTTTACAATAAACAATACTTGTGCAAACCCTGACAGTTTTGAAAAAAATATTACAACACCAAAGGATTATCAACTTTATTTCTAAAATTTAAGGTTGAATATTGAAGCGTCCAGGATTTTATTCAGCGTGTGTGGCAGTCCAATGTTAGGCCGGGAGCTAAGGTTTGATAAATGATACGATTTGACACGGTACAGTCAAATCGCTTGGGAATTCTGCTGATTAAAAATATATGTTTCCGTTTTGGCTTTAGTTATTATTATTAATAAAATATTTGTTACGAAGATTGGTGTTAGAAAAGAGTTAATCTTTCGTGGACCAGTATATCTTTGAGATAGAAAGTAAGGAATAGCGTGAGTAGCATTGTGGAGTGATAGAAGATGCAGTTACAAAAATTGAGGATAGGTATGATTAAATGGTTTGGGCATGTAGAGAGGATGGACGATAGGAGATTTGATGATAGAGTTGGAGACGGACCACCTCGGCGAACGTACCGTAACCAAATTGCGGACGTTTTCAAAACTGAGAACTGCTCGAGCAATTCTCTCTGATAATTATAATTTTATAATATTATCATCATCATCATCATCATTTCAGCCGAAAGACGTCCACTGCTGGACATAGGCCTCCCCCAAGTATCACCACAACGACCGGTCCTGCGCCTTCCGCATCCAGCGGATTCCCGCGACCTTCGCGGTCGCCAGTCCAGAACTTTACTGCCCCATCGGCCATCATTTCTGCGAGCAATGTGCCCCGCCCTCTGCCACTTAAGCTTGGCAATTCTTCGGGCTATGTCGGTCACTTTCGTTCTCCTGCGAATCTCCTCATTTCTGATTCGATCACGCAGGGACACTCCGAGCATAGCCCTCTCCATTGACCTTTGAGTGACTTTGAGCCTTCCATAATATTATCCCTTATAATATTATGCAAGGGATAATTTTCTCTAGCGGACAGCAGCGTGTGCTCGAGAAAGCTATTGACAACTCTATTTGAAATAGTTATGGACGATATTATGAGTAGGAAAATGCTTGAGCAGTTCTCCGCTCAATCAGCGCTGATCCTTATTATTATCTAAATCTCGGATGCATAAAAAATAGCGGACGAAATCTCGCTAAGAAAAGATTAAAGACCATCTTTTTAGGGTTCCGTAGTCCTACAAGGAACCCTTATAGTTTCGTCATGTCCGTCCGTCTGTCCGTCTGTCCTAATCCTTTACCGCTTAATAACTTCTACAGTTATAAACATAAGTAAATGAAATTTTGACAAAAAATGTAATAGATATAGATCTCAATTTTAAACGAATAAACAAATCTGGATTACGTATTTTAGGGGTGGCGCCCATACATGTGAAGTGGGGATGAAAATATTTTTTTCGCTGCACCCCCTCGTGTGGGGTATCGTTGAATAGGTCTACTAAAATGAAGGTAATGTTTCATACACAACTTTTTTATCAGGTATACCATCTGCGAAATACAGTTCGCCAAAGTGGCTTGCAATGTGTCCCCCCCCCTGCCATTTCTAAACTATGCAACGTAGAAACTTATAGTCTTCAACATTGAGAGACCTTTATAAAAACTCTCTTTTAAAATTATTTCGAGTATAATGTGATTATAAATTTTTGAGTTATAGTGAGAAACCTGAAAAATACTTAAGACATCCTAGTTCATAGGTCATTGACCTTAGAGAAAAATGATCCTAGCAAATAATGCTCCTTTAATTACTTTCTATTTAAAAAAATCACAAAAAGAAACACTTCTTAAATTTAGCTTCATAAATTTAGCGCTAGGTGGCGCTGTTTGCAAAAACTAAAATAGCAATGATTAATATTCGATTTGATTCGTTTGTAATTAGACCTACTTAAGGAACCCTATAATACTGAGCATGGCCCGACATGCTCTTGGCCGGTTTTTTTCCTAAACCCAATATAATTTCGATAGAATTTTAACACACCTGATATATATTGTTATTTTATTTGTGACACTACGACAATGACTACCGTCACTCGAGATTTGTTGTGTAATCGCGGCTTTTGTCTTACTATGGCTGTGAATGTGTGCATGCCAGCCCGTACTATTAAGCGAGCCGTCTTACTATGGGTGTTTCACTCTTTGTTTAGCGAGATTCCGTCCGCCTTTTTTATTAGTCCAAGATTTAAATGTACCACGTATGCTCAGTTCACATCGCAACGCATAACACAACAACAAACAAATTACACGCCGTACTAGGTTTTATTACCTAAAAACAAATAAAACGCTCTTCGATAACAGCATACTAGCTAAAGAAGGCTACTACTTGCAAGTACTTGCCACCAAAGTATCACATTAAAAACTTTAGATATAACATAATTCGATTGTTTTACGATCTTATGAACGCAGTTTGACTTGAGATCGTAATCGGAATCACAATATCAGTACGCTTCAGATTATATTACTCTAGAAATAACTTTTATTGACATTGTAGATGAAACAGGTAAAATAGTCTCATTTTTGTAAAGTTACAACTAGTATAGGTTTTCGTAGAAAATTATGGTTAATATTCATTTTTATCTGAGGTTTTTCCAGCGTAATGCAAAAATCAATTTTGTAAGAAAAAACTAGCCTTGCATTTACTATAAATACTGTGATTTGTTTCAGCAAAGGTATGATGCTATTTTGTTTTATTTTCAGATTTTTTCTTAACCTAATCCTAAGTATTATAAAACTAAAATTGTCTGTTTAATTGTCTGTTTGTTTGTTCGAGCATTACGCAAAAACATGGATTGATTTGGATGAAATTTGACACACAGACAATTTCCTGGATTATAATAAAGAATCATTTTTTACCTTTCTTACCACGACAGCCGTGGGCATATGCTAGTTAAGTATATAGTTGAATACCACAAACCTGATTAAAAAAATACTATTGAAAGCATATATTAATTTACTGGAAACATTATTTATCTTTAAAATTGATGTACTGTTTTCTGCAAAAAAAATACACGTAGTAAATATACTGCTTAGAATTCCGTTAACGGTTTTAAAATATGCAAGTTTACGACCACCATGAAAATTTCCAGTCCAGAATCCTATTTTAAAATCTAAAACAGTTTCAAAAGCAATAAAATCAAGCAAAATTATTCAAACGAACACCCTGTTAACCAACATTATTGTACAGAAAGTCATAAAAACTGCAATAAAATCTATATTCATAATTATTCAACATATTTATTATAACAATAATAACATCTTTTGTTACAGTGGGGGTTATTTATTCTTTTTTCTAGAATTAATTAGTTGATTTTTTTATCTGAATTATTTATGTATACTGTGAATGCTTGTAATGTGATAGTCTTTATGTTTGCCGCTTTTTTATGAATAAATAATTAAGTGTAATACTTTTAGCGGTTTTTAATTAGTCCGCATCGAGATTATCCGGAGATGAACTGAAGTGACCGACCGATAGCTAGTTGGATCAGCAAGCTGAAGTGGCAGTGGGCTGGCCAAGACGCCGCTTATACAAAGTTTTGCATCAGAACGCAGTCGTAAAATGTTGGCGGGGACCGGGGGGCGGACGGCGCGTTATGATTGGTCGGCTCAAAAGTTCGGTGATATGATTCCGTGTGATTGGTGCCGCTCGCTGACGGACAGACGTCTGATTGGCGGCGGGGCGTATCATATGCAGTGGTACTGCATATGCGTTGTGACCGGGGGTGTCCGGCTAATCGGCGTCTAGAGGTTTACTAGTCTGTGGCTGGCCATGTCTATCGAAGGACCGATGGCCGCTAGAGCAGACGAGTCCTTGAGTGGAGACCGTGGATTGGCAAACGCACCGTGGGGCGCACTCCAGATAGGTGGGCTGAAGACTTGAAGAAGGTATTAGTTGATGGGGTGCACTGGAAGCCGAAGGCGGAGTACCGAGTGTTGTGGTGTTACTTGGGAGAGATGTCCAGCACAGCAGTGGACTGCGATAGGCTGAGTTGATGAAATTTAAATAAAATAAATAAATAAATATTTTGGGACATTTTTACACAGCCTAATCTAGTCCCAAACTAAGCAGAGCTTGTAATATGGGTACTAGACCATGGATATAATATATAAACTTTTTTTTGTAAATACATACTTATAAGTAATACATAAGAAACAACCAGACCAACACAAACAATTATGTACATCACACAAATATTTGTGTTCTGTGGGAATCGAGCCCATGACCTCGTGATCAGCAGTCCGACACTCGAACCACTAGACCACAGACGTCGTCGAATTGGTGAATTAATTTATCAATAAATCCACATAAGTCCACGAAACGTTTTTTTCTTACTAGCCTATGACTACGACTTCACCCGCGTGAATGTCGTTTATCGCGCATCCCTCGGGAACTGTTCATCTTTCCGGGATAAAAAGTAGCTTATATATTAATCCGGGTTATGTTCTATCTGTATGCCAAATTTCATTAAATTCCATACAGTAGTTTTTGCGTTAGAGAGGAACAAACATCCACACATCCATATATCCTCACAAACTTTCAAGTTTATAATATTACTAGGATTAGTAGTGCGATTGCTGAGCGTGGGGTCCTGGGTTCGATTCCCGGGTCGGGCAAAGTGTTATTGGAAATTTTCAGTAGCATCCTGGAGTCTGGATTTGTGGCCGGTTGATGGCAATAGGCTCGCCCCCTATTACATGGGACTATAGCATAACTGGCGAAATGTGGGTGTACAATACGCCTCTGCCTACCCCTTCGGGGAAACACAGGCGTGATGTTATGTTATGTTGTTAGTAGGATATTGTTTGTAGTTCTACCAAAAAGGTCTAAAAAATACTGGTACCAATTTTTAACTAAAACAACTCTTGTTTGCTACATTTGGGTCAAAGCTACTAACAACATAAACTACTATAACATAGGTTAAAATATTTATCGTCCAATTTTAGGTCAAACGTCTTCTCGTAAAATTGTATCAACAAGTTAAACGTAACATTCATAAACAAACAAAACGTTATCTCAAAAAACTTTCTTTGAATTTATTAAAATGTACCTTTAGCCTATTTGTTAACTAGTTAAGATATTCAAATGGTGCTTAAGTAACATTTTGTTTCGACAGTTTTCATAAGAAAATGAACAAAACAGAAGCTTCACTTTGTACAGTGTTAAACTCCAGCACACGTTCAAACAAATTTTTATTATAATGTTTATACTGGGTCGCGCAACATTACAAAAACACCACGAAAGCAAATCTCAAACAGCAATGGATCAAGGCAGTATCGTTTTCCCAAGCACCAACAACCAACCTATTAGTTCTGTGCCAGAAATAACCCTGGCTACAAAAGAGACTAGCCCGCCCGTAAATATCATGCCTGGGTAATTTGGAAAAAAAAAGAAAAAAAAAAATTGTGGCTTGCAAAGTTAGTTAATTTTGTAACCTACTCACAATGACGATAGTTTTGATTTTGACATTACTGCAATATTCATTGCGTGGTTCATAGTTGCCGATGAAACGCATTGTCAAAACATACTTACAACATACAGCCAATGAACTTTGAAATCAATATAATGACGACCTCTGTGGTCTAGTGGTTCAAGTGTCGGACTGCTGATAACGAGGTCGTGGGTTCGATTCCCACAGGACACAAATATTTGTGTGATGAACATAAGTGTTTGTGTTGGTCTGGGTGTGTTGCTTATGTATTATAAGTATGTATTTACAAAAAAAAAAAAAAAAGTATATACGTATTATATCCATTGTCTAGTACCCATACCACAAGCTCTGCTTAGTTTGGGACTAGATGGTGCTGTGTAAAAATGTCCCAAAGATATTTTTTTTTTTTTTTTTTTTAATTTAATTACGATCACAAGTGAGTTACACAAGTTAGCTATTGTTTAAACTGCTGTCCATTCTCATAGATCAGATATATTTGGATAATCATTATACCATCGTTATGGATATACCATAGCTGCTATTATAAACTGTACAGCCCAATAGACGCCACATATTCTGTCAACTAGCTGAGGTACAAGGAAGCGGCAATCTCTGCAATCCGATTGGCCCTACCAAGGTGGCTATTGGCTGGTCACCAACGAAGTATTGACTGGTCACATAAGTGGTTGAAACTGATTTGAAGTGGCAAATAGTGGCGACAAACATCAGATCTATTAGACTGTCTATTAGACATCAGTCCCTGTTATGAGGTCTATTAGCGTGTATGGTCGATGGCTGCTATGGACCTTCTGTTTGTTTATTTGTTTGTTTTGGACGCAATGAATCAGTTCAGATGTAATTTTAATGAGAGGGGGGCAATTACATGCAGCGACTGATCGTAAATCCTCTAGTCGTGATTTAAAACGGTAGTGTTTGAGTGTTTCAATATAGTTCTGGTCGTTTCTGGTAATGGTAACATTAGTATTTTATTAGTACCAGACTATGCCCGCGGCTTTGGTTGCGTATAATTTTTCACCTAAATACTTATCGCGCAACTTTCGGGAACTGTTTATTTTCCCGGTTAAAAAATTATTCTATATTTTCATTCGGGTTTTGGTATATCTGTGTGCCAAATTTCATTCAAATCCGTTTAGCCGTTGCAGCGTGATTGAGTAACATACATCCATATATCCAAACATTTTCCCAAACTTTCACATTTATATAAGTAGAATTAGGTGAGTTGGGAATAGGTATGTATATGTATATTGTAAGAGTTAGCGAAGAGGTAACAGATTCTGGAAGATATAAAAGTGAAATTATCTTGAATTTTGTTATGCAATTTACTTGGTTTTATTAGAAGCATCAGATATCTTCCATTAATTAGATTCAGTTTGGTATAATAGGTGAAGTGTACATAAAATTATATGCATAAACACGTGGTTAGAGAATTTTAATCAACAAAAGTCGTTCAATCAAATCAATTTATATATTATTCAACTTTTGTACTGAAAACTTAATTATGTAAATAATCTCAATGCGTCTCACTATTTACAAACGGCTGTGTGGGATGCAAGATTAGATAAGTATGGATGTGGCAATCGTAATAAAATTCCTAATCCGAATTCAGAGCACGATATAATATCGTACGCTTTAATAATAAATTCACTTATTCACACTTTCGTTTACATCTCCGCAATTATTACGATTGCCTAGTACTTTAAGTCAGATTTCTGTGTGAAATTAATAAAATTATTTTATTAGTTGTTATACAGTATGTAACAAAAACTCTGTGGTTTCTGTGAGCTAGGTAGCTGACAGAAACCACATGTAATGTACAACATACGTAAGGACACAACTCATTTGGTATTGACTCATATAATCACCGAGTGAGCGAGTTTTGAGTGATATAATCACTTTCAATTCACAATTTAATATTTAATTATTTTTTTTTATTAAAGAGTTTTTCCAAATGAGTGTGTTATTACGCATGAATATTGATTTTGATAACGTAGCTCACAGGAACAACAGGGTTTTTGTTACATATTGTATATTTTTGCTTATTACAGAGCGTGGGAAATCTTGTTTGTTGTGTTGTGTGTTTAATCATCCATGATAATAATATATATATATAGACGAACTACATGTGTTTGATTATGAAATATTCGTTACGAAAATAACCTACGTATATTGAAACGTGAAATTACAATCACACTGGACTTTCCATCTTCATGTTTGAGTTTGGCGAACGCGACTTGCAATAGGTACTATTAAAGCAATAGACTAGGTGGTGTTGCAGTTTTTATGGGCCAAGATAACCGCATAACATCACGTGGGCCTTAAACTCGTTTCGTCATACTAGGTACCTATACCACAAACTCTAACCTAATGACTTCTTAAATCTTAATAATTTTACACGGGCTTGAAAATAAAATCACCAATATGGCAAGTATTTGATACTAAATTAACGGATCAAGATATCCAAGACCTTTGCGTATAACACAACTTATCAAGACAAGAAACTCCCATCCATCCTTTCTGATTATCCGCAAGAAAAGACATACAAACTAGCGTTATTTACGTAAGATATCAACTGGTTCGTTAGTGCACCCGTAGGTGCAAAAGTGCACCTATAAATATCGTACAAATGTGAACTTATAACCAGTGGCACTAAATCCGAGATCGTGGTAACTGGGCTGCTAATACATAGTCATTCTGTGATACTTATTTACGCATTCACAATGACATTACCTTTCATTTTGACATTACAGACATATTCATTGCGTGGTACGTAGTTGCCGATAAGACGGTTTGACAAAAGACACGAAGCAATGAACATTGAAATCCATAAGATTGCGATCGCAATTGAATTGCACAATTCAGCAGCTATTTTATACTATCACTCCTTACTATGTTTTACGAATGGTGTGTCACATCAAAACACAGATTGACTTTATTACGCACGAATAGAAATAAGAAAAGAGGAAAAAGTTAGTTAAATTTTCGAGGTATCTAGAATCTTATTACATAAGGCAAGGAAACTGACATTAAAATATAAAACAGTGTCCGCACTCAGCAGTTCGGGAGCTAATATGCTTGGTAGGATGAAAGTCATTCTTATAATATTTCTATAGATCTATCACAAAGGATATCAACGGTAAACACACAAACATGATAAAAAAATTATTGTCATCAACAGATGCTCACTATAAAAAGCGTTAAGTGGAACAAAACAAGTCAGATCGCTGAAAAAAAAGCATGAATATTTGATCCCAAACCAGAATCATTAGTCAACTTTTTTATTAGAACTCGATTCGTGACGAAAACTACAGCAACGTAAATAAATGTTACAGTAATATCGCCTTTGACTCATTGCAATAAGAACGTCCCATCCAACAATTTCAAAACACTATCAGCATAATGCTTTTGGCAATCTTCTTTGTCATGATCTTACATTGACAATTGTCTCGCGCTTCCTCTACTAGTGATAATAGTTCAGTAGTTACATCATTAATCACTAGGAACACATGTGGATATAGCCTTTTTACTGTATCACACAAAACTTTGTCCTGATTTTAAACTTTAACACCGGCCTTACTAACGATAGTTGCATCCTTCCATTTTACTTTACCTCCTATGATTTCAACTTTAAGAACTATATTGGCTTGCAGTAAAATAAGATCATTTATTATAATATTTGATTCCATATTTACCCTTGGATTTTCACCTTCATATGTGGGAATATTCAATTTGTTTGCTTCGTCTGTTTTTGTTCAATTGACGTTTAAATTCTTTGAGTGACTAATGATGCAGATTTTTGATGGGGGCTTAAGCAAACTTGTGCTTAATCGTATTTGGAAATTCGGTACAAGAGCTTGATATAATTGGATTTAATGAGATTATGAGAACGTAATATTTTTTGGGATCAGAAGAATTAAAAATAAAATAAAAGCATATCGTCAGTATTTACTTGCAGTTTGCTGTAATGTTTTGATATGGAACGCGTCAATCAAACAAGCTTGTTACGCTAAGACTGTCTTTATTCCAACCTTATTTCCGATACCCACATTTACTAATCTCATACATTTATTTACCAAATACCTACAATCCCCTTCTCAAACAATATTTGATTAAATTCATTTACAATCTTAAATTATAATATGATGAAACTATTACCATATCATTAGGTTAATTTTTATTATGAACCTACCTACAATAATTATTTAACAACATAACATTTCCCATTAATAAAATAAACATTCTACAGTTTTTTTTTTTTTTTTTTTTATAAATAACAAACAAGTAATATAATTCATTAGCATTTAGTTACTTTGATTGATTACATTTACAATACAAAAGGTAGACCATAATTTTAATACATACGTTAACAACTGATTATAGTGTAATTTTTACTCACTATATTTCAAAATATTATTTATTAATCATTCATGCATGATATTACAAATAATACCAGACAAAACTACAATTTCTTTCAATAAATATTAATATAACTCAAAACATTGCAATAATCATACTAATTTCATTATTCATGCATTTACATCTTTTCATTATAGCTCATTTCATTACTACATGCACTAAATCTGTTTGTTTCACACATTGAAACGATTATTTTATACCTACTCATTAATTAAAATTATACATTCTCTTTTATTTATACATAACATCAATTTATAATTTTTATTTGTTTATTTTTATTTCCAACTTTACAATTTTATTAAATAACTCAAGATGGTTTACCTACACTACCTACTAATTTACAACCATTACCTTGAAGTCGGAATCCCAAGTCCTGAGTATTCCCAGCGATCAGGAGGTCTCACTGTCCTGCCAGAACGAGTTTGATAAAAATTAGTATCATTGCGTAACTGTACTTGTGTTGGAATTGTTTGAGGAATACCGGAGCCGTGACTTAATTCTTCTGACGTTAAATAACTATGCGAGTGGTCTCGCGTCACACCTACATTAATATCATCATAAAAATAATGATTATCATCACAATTTCGCCTTTGTGAATCGATTATGATATGTCGTCTATTTCGTCTTAAAGTTCGTCCTGTATTCAACTTAATTAAATAAGATCGACAACCTAAAACTTGTTGAACTGCTCCTGGAGTCCACTGACCATTCATTTTAATTTTTACTTTTTGTTTTAGTTTTAAGGGCACTAAAGTCCTTGTTCCCCTATCAAAGTATTTTTTCTGATAATTCTGACGCTCTTTTAGTATGTCTTTTACTCCCTTTTGTATCTTAGGCAACAATAAGCTAGGGTGGCACGGTACAATACTCCGTAATTTTCTATTATATAATAATTCAGCAGGTGAGGCTAGTTCACAGCTGATGGGTGTATTGAGGTACTCTAATAATGCTAAATCAAAATCTGACCCATTATAAGTTGTCTTTCTCATCATATTTTTTATTATTTGTATAGTACGTTCGACTTGACCATTTGATTGCGGGTACCTCGGGGAAGATGTAATGTGTTCAAAATTCCAGTTCACTGAAAATTCCTTGAACAAACCTGATGAAAATTCTGGACCGTTATCCGACATTACAATCTGGGGTATTCCATGACGCCCAAACATATTTTTTAATTGTTTTATAACCTCCATCGAAGTATTACATCGCAATTCCGTTAATTCCACAAATTTACTAAAATAATCAACGACAATCAAAAACGACTTTGTACTAAAGTGAAATATATCAGTCCCAACCTTGTACCAAGCCTTGTCAGGGACTGTATGTGATATGAGCGGCTCCTTTGTATTTTGTTTTCTATAGGTTAAACACGCTTGACAGTTTGACAGATAATCCGTTAATTGTGAAGTCATGTTGGGCCAAAACATAATTTCCCTAGCTCTAAGTTTACATTTTTCTAAACCTAAATGACCAACATGTATGTTTTTTAACATTGTGTTTCGCATGCACTTCGGTATAACGATTCTATTTCCTTTCCATACTAAACCATAATTTACAGTTAAGTCCTCTTTACTGTCCCAATAAGGTTTCAATACATCACTAATTTCACTTTTATGCGAAGGCCAGCCACGTTTTATAATCCTAATTAAATCCTGCATCTCTGTGTCTTCTTTGGTACCATTTTGTATCTGTATAAAATGCGAATCGGTAAGCGGGTTATCAGCTGATATTGCACAAACTTGCGCTTGCGCTTCCAAATGGTCGCGCGGCGTCGAGTTGCTATCGCTTCCCGGTGCGACTGCCCTCGACAGCGCGTCTGCTATATATAGGTACCTACCTGGCTTATACACTAATGTGAATGAATACGGTTGAAGTCTCATTAGCATCCTTTGTAAACGCGGTGGAGCATTACATAACGGTTTATTTATTATATTAACTAAAGGTTTGTGATCGGTTTCTATAGTGACATCTTGTCGCCCATAAATGTACGTGTAAAACTTTTCACATGCAAAAACACAAGCATACAGCTCTTTTTCTATCTGTGCATAATTTTGTTCAGTTTTTGTTAATGATTTTGAAGCATAACAAACTGGCAAATTATCCTGCATTAAACAGGCGCCTAAGCCGTTTTTGCTTGCATCTACCGACAACACAACCGGTTTCTCTAGCGTGTAATATTTTAATATCGGAGGACTACTTAATTGATCCTTAATTAATTCAAAACATTTCTCATGTATATGATCCCAATGCCACGCTACGTCTTTTTTTAATAATTCTCTGAGTGGAGCCGTCTTATCAGAAAAATTGGGGATAAAATTGCTTACATACGTTACAATTCCCAAAAATCGTTCTATTTCTTTTACATTCTCTGGTGTAGGCATGTTTTTTATTGCTAAAACGTGTTTGCTATCAGGATAAATTCCATCTTTTGTTATTCTATGTCCTAAGTATGTAAGTTCACTTAAGCCTATTTTGCATTTTGACTTATTGAGCTTGATGTTAATATCCCTACACTTTTGTAACACTGTACGTAATATTTGATCATGAATTTCTTTTGTTTTTGCGAAAACCAAGATATCATCTACAAATTGCACCACGCCGTTAATGTTTTCGAAGTACCCACAGAGTCTTTTGTGAAATATTTCCGAGGCAGAACTAATTCCGTAAGGCATACGTAAAAACTTATACCTGCCATTTATAGTATTAAAAGTACATAACTCCGAACTACTGCTATGTAATTTTACGTTCCAAAAACCTTGTTTTGCATCTAATGTACTAAAATATTTTGCACCTGATAGGTTAGCTGTTATTTCATCTAGAGTAGGTAACTTGAAATGTTCACGTTTTATTGACTTATTTAAATCACGGGGGTCCAAACATATGCGAATATCCCCATTAGGTTTCTTCACAACTGTCATACTGTTGACCCAATCCGTGGGTCCCTCAACCTTTTCAATAATGCCATCCTTTTCCATTTCTATTAACTTATCTTTGACTTTTTCCTTTAAGGCCTCTGGTAATTTTCTAGGGGCGTGCACTACTGGTTGCGCATCATCATTTAATATTATTTTATAAGAGCCTGGCAAACAACCAATACCCACAAATAAATCAGGAAATTCATCTAAAATACTTGATCTATTCTTACCCTCTTTTTTTACCATCATCACCCTTTTTATTAATTTTAACTCCTCACAAGAACTTCTTCCTATAATTGGAACTGATTGCGTATTCACCACCACAAATTGCAATATATAAACACTATCCTTATATGTAACCTTTAAATAACATTTACCTAAAACATCTATATTACTGCCCGAGTAACCCTGTAATTTCATAGTTGTTTTCACAAGATCCTTCTCTAATATATTAAGTTTATTTATGTAATATTTTGGCAATATATTAACGTCAGCTCCGGTATCCAACTTAAAATCTATGGATTCTTTATTAATCAACAATACCACTGACCACTCATTTTTACAAGAACAATTATTATTAACAGTGTTAATTACAGTGAGACCTCCTGATCGCTTGAACTCTCCTGGACTTCGTATACTCGACACATTCTAGCATAATGATTCATCTTTTTGCAAGAATTACACCTTTGTCCATACGCCGGGCAATTAAATTTCTTATGACTAGATCCACATTTCCCACACGTTCTGTTGTTCACCGATCGTTTGAAGTAAGACCTATAATTAGCGTTTTCGCTTGAATGTGACTGTTGGTGCTCATGCGTCCGTGTATCGTTATTTGCATATTTTTGATGAGGTGTCCGCCATTTTGATTGACTTCCTTTTACACCAGATGAAGTTCGTGGTCTAGTCCCTTTTACATGATGAACATAATTATCTCTCTGCTGCTCAGACGTAACAATCTCATTAACATTATGCTCCTGCTTCTCTTGTCTTATATCGTTAGCTTGAACACGCGACCTTTCCGCTAATATGCAAATATCCACCGCCTTCGATAAAGACAAATCTGTTTCTCGTAATAATCGTTCCCGTAGGGATCCATCTCTTATTCCACATATCATTCTATCTCTAACTAAGTCATTGCATAATTCCTTAAACTCGCATTTTCTTGCAATTTTATTTAACTCAAACACATACTGCTCCACTGACTCAAATTCCTGTTGATCTCTTGTAAAAAATGCATGCCGCTCGATTGTTATATTCCTTTTTGGTAGAAAAAATCC
The DNA here is from genome assembly GCA_949699075.1 of Asteroscopus sphinx. Lineage (NCBI taxonomy): Eukaryota > Metazoa > Arthropoda > Insecta > Lepidoptera > Noctuidae > Asteroscopus > Asteroscopus sphinx. The sequence goes on along the minus strand of OX453011.1, from coordinate 2,833,250 downwards.
ATCAAATGCTTTAAGTAGTTCACCAATCGTACTATATTCTCCTTTAAACTGCTCATATACTTCACGACACTTCTCGCCGATTATATGCAACAATATGTTTATCTGAACTTTCTTTTCTTTTCTGTGCAATTCACAAGCTTCATAATATATCATAAAGGAACTTTTCCATTTTTCCCAGTCTTTACATAAATTTCCAGAAGTCACGTTTTTTAGGTCATTTTCAAAAATAAACGGTTGCGGTGGTTGCAACATAGATTCCATTTTCGAGGTTATACACACTCTGTTTCTTGATATGTTTCACCGACACTATTTCTACTCGACATTTACTAGTAATCGAGTTTCCGTATACCACTTCGTACGTTGTTCAAAAAAAAATTATATTCGGCATCCTACCGGCTGCGCCATGTAATGTTTTGATATGGAACGCGTCAATCAAACAAGCTTGTTACGCTAAGACTGTCTTTATTCCAACCTTATTTCCGATACCCACATTTACTAATCTCATACATTTATTTACCAAATACCTACATTTGCCTTTACCTCTTCTCTGTTTATGTTTCTTGATGTGCTCGGTAAGACCAACTCGTATGCCGTGGCGGCAATTGGCATGACGCTCTCTTATGCTGTGTTTGGCGAAGAGGGGTCTCTTCGCCAAAGCTATCAATTTCGGTGTTTCACATCTGCCGAGCGTCCCGTGACGGCTACATTTTTCTCTGTTGTTTTCTTTTATTTGAGCACATTACACATTTACCAGAAGTACCTATTACATTTCACATCATTCATTCACTTTACAGTTGCTTCGTTAATGCTCTTTGACATAAAATCAATCAACCCAACATAAATGAATTCAAGAAGTCTAATACAAAAACTATTTCATTAGACTTGAACGGACCTTCCATATTGAACAGTATAGCATTAATCACATCTTCTTCGTCGAGTCTCTTTATAAAATCAATGAATTGTATCAGATTTGAATCAGTCACGATCAATTCAATAGTTACAATGAGATATAACTCAATCTAAAGTGTACCGTTGGTGATGTTTATTTATGATTATTTCTTTGTGGAGCATAAGTGGAGCTAAAAAACGGTTGATATGTTGCAATGGATGGTAAAATATATGTGCGTGTGTCTGTGCGTTGTTTAAGGTGTTTTGGTTTCGAGATAAGCAGACATAATGGCTCAATTTCTTGTTTGATTCTTATAATTTGTTTTGGTTTTATCACTCTCACATTGTTGTTTAACATTAGGTAGGCAGTTCTCTTTTTCTCTTGTATCAGTTTCCTTTTCATTAAGTTATGTCAAGCATTCTTGACTGCCTCGTTGGTCTAGTGGTCGCAAGCGCGACTGCTGAGCGTGGGGTCCTGGGTTCGATTCCCGGGTCGGGCAAAGTGTTATTGGGTTTTTTCAGTTGGAAATTCTCAGTAGCAGCCCGGAGTCTGGATTTGTGCCCGGTCAATGGCAATAGGCTCGCCCCCTATTACATGGGACTATAACATAACTGGCGAAATGTGGGTGTACTATTACACCTCTGCCTACCCCTTCGGGGAAATACAGGCGTGATGTTATGTTATGTTATGTTATTTTAGAATCAGCACTGCCGCAGAAGGTCAAAATATGTGGACCTGTGGATAATGCCTGTAGAGCTTATTATTTTTAATTGTACATGTTCAAACTTTTATACTTATAAGATAAAACAATGTGTGCACAGAAGTTGATTTTGTATTTGTAAACCTTTTCAGTTTTAACCACAAGTCCTTTTTTATCTAAAAGTCAATCATTTCGAGCCCTAAATGTATTCAAACCCTTCAAATACAACAACATGCATAATCGCCAAACCCTATTCATGATTTCAAGACCATCAACATTTAAAGGGAGCACTTACCCGTACCACTGGAATTAATCACGCGACAGTGTTGGTAAACTTCTCACAATGCCTTTGTGAACCATTGTTGGGCAAAATAATAAATTGTTACGAACAACCGTCCCCATTATGTTGGGTTTCTCAAATAAATTCGGCCAAAGGATTGATGGTTACAGCTTTTTTATCGTCGTGATGAGATTTGAGCGATATTGAAGTATATGGTAGGGGTGGTTTTTAGTTCAAATGTGTAATGTGGTTTGTAGTTATTTGGGAAATGTGCCTATTGGCTGATGCTTTTATTAATTTAAGCGTTAATTTACATTATGAAATTTGCCGTTACATTATACGTTATGATATTATTTTAATTTAACCGTTTTTTTTTATCAATCAACCCACAAACTAACACTAAACGAATCCAACACCTTATTCCCATAAAAAAACAGTAATAAAATTTACCAGCATAACAGATCATGCGCAAAGCATATCATTACAGCAATCTGTCCAAAAACACCGGCACATTAGACCTCATCACCAGACTGCTCTATTATAATGTCATTACTACAATGGCCCAAGATTTCACTTACATCTTGTGAAGGTCCAAATTCTTGAAATACGTGCTTGAATTTCTTTGGATCTGACACGTAATAAGTAAGTACTGTTTTTGTATTCAGACTACGTTTTGATCAGAGATAGATAGATAATAATAATTTCTTAGGTTTTCGCGATCACTATACATTATAATAAAACAAAGTTTAACCGGATTAAATCGCGTATATTATTAGGAAAACCAATTTAAATAATATACGCGATTTGATCCGGTTAAACTTTGTTTTATTATAATGCAGGGTAAAATATTTAAACGCAAAGTTTTATATTCATGAGTGGTACCTAAATTCGCTTTTGTCAATATTATCTTTAATGGTTCATCATCATCATTTCAGCCGTAAGACTTCCACTGCTGGACACAGGCCTCCCCCAAGCATATATTGGGGAAAGCAAAGCAAAGCATAAGCATGCAAGCGTGGCGATTATGGCATATCCCTTAACATGCTCGGGGGAGGCTTCTGTCCAGGAGTAGACGTGTCTCGGCTGTAATGATGATGATGATGAGGAATGATGACTCAGGGAGAGTTTTTCAAAGCGAGTTTCATGTTGTTTTTTTTTTACTGAGAAAGAAAATGTCAGGACGAGTCTCACCTGACGTAACTCTCTCCATCTAAATCAGCCTTAAGAAATTTTAAACGATCAAGTTAAATTATTTTCTCCAATACTCACTTGAAAATATTCAAAATCATCAAGGTTGGGTTGTTCAATCCATAAAATTTGTTTAGAATATCAATGATTCTCTAAAAGGAAGAACCAAAGGATTTTTTAAATAAAATTTAAAATACATGCTAATAACGGATCTTATCTTGTTGAGACACATAAAAATAACAAAAGAATTTAATTACGTATACGCGTTTATTGATTTTGATTAAGCAACTTTGCATAATAATATTGTGTTTAATAAAAATAGCTGAGCATTACATAATATGAATATTCATATATTCAAAACTACCGTATTAAAATTTGGTCGTATTATGGTCTATTAAAGGAAACATGGCTGCGAAACTGTTATTATGAGTTTACTTTCCAAATCAGGCTGTCTTTTGTAAATAAGAAAAACATCATAAATAAAGGTCACACATTAGCATTACCCCATACAAGCCGCAGGCAGCGGGGGGACTATCCCATTCTGCTCCCTACGATCTCGTAACCCCAGTAAGAGTGATTCTCTGTGATTCTCGTCGCTCTTATTGAGACCATGATCCTTGCCTTCACCGCTCCGACCGTGAGGAAGAAAACCTCTTTAAAAACGGGAGGATAGGGCAACCAGTCAAGGCCCGTGAGGGTGGCGCGCGCAGAGCAATGCGGAGGGTGTGGCTGACCTAAGGCCGCACGGGGAGAAGGAGTTTGCCTAATACTGGTGAGACGGAACCTGTCAGGGGTGGTTCACGAATGGTAGATAAAGGAACACCGTGGCGGTTTTAGTTGGTAAGAGTCCAACACTAGCTCCGCCTTCCCTGGGTGGAGTGCGTCCATGAGGATTTCCCTAAGAGAACAAAAAAGTCTACATCGTTGTACCCAATTTGACCTTTGCAAATTATTTTACTTATTTAGGTATTAACTTCTTTCTATTTATTCTTATGCTGATGTCCTTCTGACGTGTCTGCCATCGGCGAACCTTGGTAGATCTGATGCTAATGAGAGCAGAGGTGGTTGGTAAAACCAAACTCGGTTGCGAAATTGCTGTTGCAAAGTGTACAGTGTAACTGAATTGACAAAGTTTATTCTTATTCTTTATTATACACCAAACAAATACAGTATTAATTAATAATCAATAGAAATTACATGTACAAAGGTGAGCTTAACTCAAAAATGAGTTTTCTACCAGCAAACCTTTGGACGATAGAGTGAGTGTATTAAAGAGGCTTAGGGTAAACTTACTGCATAACTATTAAGATCTATATAAAATACTTAATAATTAAACATACATAAAACCTACGTGAAATCTACATGAGTTTATCATCCTAAATATTGCAAGCTTCACTAAAGTTTCTTACGTTGTTATGGCTCAAACTGCGGACAATGACACAACTCCTACAATTTTTGAACCACGAAAGAAGCAGATGATATCGACCCGTCAGAATCAACTAGCGTGGAAATCTAATCAGCCAAACAACCATAACAAATGGACGTCACACGGCGATCAATCGAAATAAATCCCAATTCACACAGCAACACATTGGACGAAAAATACTAACAATGGATAAGTCACAACATGTCAAGGATCACTTATGTTTGGACACGCACTTCTGATTCAAAGAATTGCGCGAGAGCATTTCTGAGTTTTTTATTGTCATTGAGTAAAAAGTTGTAGTTTATATTTCTAGGCACTTATAACATGTTGAAAAGTTCTATAAAAGTAGTGACAATCCAAATGTAGAATGTTATGGATAGTGGTAAATTATTCCGATACCACAGATAATTAAAATAAACATTCTTTAACAGAAGAATACAAGCATGCAGACACATTATTTTTGACAAATTGTATCACCATTATAGAAGCTAGACCGATTATGTCCAAATATCTACTACCAAATAGTTTGCAAAGAAACACGATACCGCTAAATTGGTATATAAGAGTCAATCAAAAGCATCAATGAAGTCAAAATAACGATTTTAATAATAAAAGCTTTCTTCTAATCGTGTTTAGAAATCGATTATTTATAATATGTGATGGCTATTCCGAAGATTTCGTTACATTGTCTAAGATATTCTAACAGACACCAAAATCTGGGTGTTCCAACATTTAATATGAATGCAAATTGGTACTTAACCACTATTTTAAGTATTTTAATTAGTTACTAACGTATAATATTGTAATATACGTATTGTATTTTTTATATAAATTATATTTTATATAAATATTATTCATAGATTTATAATGCCGAACATTTCGTCTTAGCTTGATGTATCAAAATCTGTGTTAATTAATATAAATGTTTCTGATACTAGATTGAAGTATTTAAAATATTGTAGTTATTGAAGATTATGAGTTTCCTGAATACGTTAAAGCCGATATCGATTTAGATAAAGATTTCAGTATGACGTTTGGCAATAATTTTCAAGTGAGCATGTTAGATTTTGATGAATATTTAGTAGCGGTACCAAAAAACTTGTTCTTCTACTCAAGAGGTCATACCCCTTGTTTATTAAAACTGCCTTTTAATACAATGCAGACCAAAACATCGACATTCATAATCAAAAAAACGTTTCCCATATCCATGACATCAAAAATGCTATCATAAATCACGACTATTGTCTCAAAAATAATTTATTACTACGTTTTTGAACCAGTTACAATATTGACTTCTGGTATGTACATCATTGTTGTATAAGTGGCGTAATATTATAATAATAGACTTAATTCTTTAAAAAAAGAGTACTTAACCCTTCAATGATAATGTTTGTATGAAAACCGGTTATGTGTCACATTGGGTCATGTAGGCCGGTATTGTTGAATAAGTAGGGATAATTGTATGAATTTAGATCAAAAGATATGCAAGGACAGTGTAGGGTGATGACTGTATTAAAAGTTCAGTTAACAAAGGGGGATAAAAATCAGAGCGGTTACAAAATTAATGGCTTTGCTACCGTTTAAACGCAAACAGTAAAGTGTGAAGATTGTATCTCAAATGCGACGATGGGCAGCTAGCGAAAAAAAGAAACAACTGCAGCCCTGCTAAAAAAAATTTGGCATATGGAAAAGAAATCTAAAATATTTGATTAGTATTATGATTGTAATGTCATAGTATTTCATGTTTTTGTTAATGTTTTGTTTTGTTTTGCTTTATTCCTCGGCTAATATAATTCCCTATATCCTATATTTTATTTACGTTTGCTTTATTTTCAGATACCAAAATTTCATCAAAGATATTCTCTAATAGATTAGGAAGATTTAAATCATCAAATATTACGGTATCTTAAGACATCTCACCATAAACGTCAAAATTAAATACCATCTTAGCTTCATAAGGTTAGTAACCTAATATCTTAATGGCTACCGATTGGACATCCGAATATAGAAATTATGCGTCTTAACAACTAGAGCAATTGACATTTAAAAATGGAATTAATAAATTATCAGAAATGTCCGAATTCATGAGCATTTTAAAATTAATTAATTATTAATATAAATAAAAGGTGGGTTAGTATGTCTGAATTTATTTAGACAATTTTTTGAGAAGCCACATATAAATATTGATAAATGTATAAATAACAACCATTTAGACTTTTTAGATGACACCTACGTTACAAAAGTTATGTCTCCAGGTACTGAGCTTAACAATCTCAAAGGTTAAGGTCACTATACTATAGCAAAAACGTAAAAGAAATCGTGATAGATAATATTGTAAGATAAAGGGATCTTTGACGAATCCTGACATATCAAACACACACAAACCTGGCTTGACCCATACTAGTATTAGCATTCTAGCAAAGAAGCTAGAATTGCCAGTAGTTAAGATATGATTATAATTGGTGAATATAGGGTTAAATACAAGGTGTAACAGAATTGTCGCACTTTGAGATAACTGTTCAGAATCGGCTACTGAATCTTTTAAAACCAAAATCTCAAAAAAATCACTTCCTCATAAACATTTAATAAGCTGATCTATAAAGTAGCACAGGGAACTATTTTTATTTTATTTTGAATTCGGTCCCATAGTGAAAAAGATTCATTATAATAGCCGATTGAACAATTTTTTTTCTCAAAGTGCGTCAATTCTGATACATCTTGCAGATAGACAGAAATATATCTTTCATGATTAAAATTCAAAGATATGACAAACAATCTGAATCGTGAGAAAAATAAATTAGAAACAACTAACGATAAGCTTACATCTAGTCTCACAGAATTAGGACAGCATAAGATTGTCTACAACTACACATAAATTAAGATAAAAGTCAGACGAAGTGCCAAAGGAAATGGTCTAATTAATATTTTGTCGTTATGTTTAATTCGCTGTCAAATATACATAAAATGTGTTGTTTTAATGTGAATTTAAAGTGGATTCTCTAGCCGTATCAATTTCTTTTGATCTTTATGAAGTTTTTGATGTTAAATGTGATAATACTTATACATGGTAATGACCTGATGGATAGATTTAATTCTGTGCATCTGTTAATTGATCGGGTCCGCTAATCAATAGTTCTTACTAAGCTGGTGAAAGTGTTGATAATAACTGTAATAAAATGAATGAAATATAAATAACTATGTAGATAAAAACAGATACGAATGTTTACGGAAAATATAACACAAACCTAGAAACTAAGCAGTAAATCGATTCCATTAACCAATATCTCCTTTATTTACCCCATACACATCATTTACATAAACAGCAGAGTACCAAGATGCACCAAATAAGTCGTCCAAACATGATTCAAACAACACGAATCCATAATGAACACTAAACAGCAAACTTGATTTAAATTAATATTCTTTATTTTCAAATTAATAAGGTTCAAAATCGATTGACGAAATTATTAAAATTGCTTTTAAATTGTCACGACTTTTACAAATCCGATTACAGTCAATCGGTATGAAAATTCGAATTTGAATAATAGAATACAGATTTGTGACGGTGAGTCATGCTTGCTTTTGACTTCGGCAAAATGGCAAAATGTCGCAGAATCGAAAGCGTGTAGCGACCTTTTTCAATAACTTAGATACTTTTTTACTGATTCAAAAAATATTGCCTAACATTAAACAACGTGTATCAGAAATGCGATTAGACGACGACAGATGGACCCAGAGAACAACCACGTGGAAAGGCCCATTGGGAAAGAGGAAGAGAGGAAGACCTATAGAAAGATGGCAAGACGAAATAGTAAAAATGACTGACAAAACATGGATGAAGAAAGCTTCAGACAGAAAAATCTGGAAGTTATTGGAGGAGGCCTATACCCGTCGAGGGGTCCTTAATTGATTATACTTATATTATACGAGTATTACTGTTCACATACATACAAATTAATTAAGGAATAATAAAGGCTTTTTTTTATCTTTTTTTTTTTATCAGAAATGCGTGGTCATATTTGAAGAGCTCATTCAGGGCATAGCATAGAACAACTTTTACTAAGGAACCAAACCTGAAATCGCAAAAAAAATACAGCTGGGATCTACTCGCGTTTGACAAATGACAAACGAAGTACGAACTTTCGTTCCGAGTGAAACCTAAACAATAAAGATAGGCGCATAAAAAAGGCAGAATAAAGATGGACTACGGTTCCTAATCGTTTGAATTTGATCGTAGATCAGAGAAACAAACGTCGAAGCACTATTATCAAATGGTTGACCGGAGTAGCAAATTATGCTGTGAATTACGATTAACTTTCAAACGCGAGTAGACCCCTGTTCCCTTGAAAATCATTGATGTCGCTCGACAAAATGTATGGATGTGCTGTTTTTTTTTCGTGATTTCAGGGTTGACTCCGTAGTAAAAGTTGTTCTATAGTACGTTGTATAAGTAGTACCTATTATTTCTGGTCCTTTGATTCAGATGGGATTCGAATTTTTACAGATCTTTTTACATATCTTCCAACATATTTTTTTTTCCACAAAAAAAAAATACATACATTTGCCATATACAGTGTAGAAAATAAACCAGTTTAGGTTTTTCTCTACACCGCTTGGTCCGTCGTCATTCATTACAACAAGATGTGGGTGGGTGAACATGACGCATCGCACTCGCTTGCCCCATGCAAAAATTCCCAAATACCCTCAACTAATTTATATTACTTCTCAATAGCAAATTGCTTACAAAAATACAGTTTTTTTTTCCTAATGCTATAAAATTATAAGTCAAAAGTCAAGGTCAGTTGTTATTTTAAGTCATTTTAATTCCTCTAAAAAGTGTTTTTTATGTTTAGATTTTATGTTGTTTCGTGTTATGTCATTTTTTTATTATTTTTTCTAATATCAAGAAACTTCTAATTAACAGATAAACGGTACAACATAAACCAAGCATTTCTATTCAAGAACAGAACATTACATTACTTCACTGAACTAAATGAGTACCATAGCACACATTCCGACATTATTGTCGCAGACTGCTGCGATCGTTCGTTAGTCGCCCGCGCTCACTTACAAATTGTAATTCCATGTTAATTTTATATCTATTTACGAGTTAGCCTTTTATGAAACGCGTCTCTTCTGTCAGTATGTATATTAGCTTTAGTTTTCTGTTGTAAAATGGAATGTTGGTACTTTTATGATACCCAGGATCGTAAATGCTTAAGACTGTCAATAATTTCCATACTAAATATGTTTTGATTAGACCCTCTTGGCGTTTTGTTAATTTTTTCCTTGAGTTTTAATTTAATGATGGTGGTCATAAACCAATGTTTTTGAATGTGCGTGTAATTTAATTTGGTTAATTTGCGGAAGGGTGCCGGCTGTTTTGTAAAACGAGTGACTCGATAGAATTTATGTTGCAATACTTTTATTAATGAGTCTTTGCTAGGTCTATTATATTAGGTAAGGATTGCTTTAAGTAAATGATGTACCAGTCTAGCGTAGCTATTCGTGCGTATTATTATGCGGTAGAGGTGCACAAACCTTTGAAACAAAAGATACGTGATTAATTCGTTTATATAATAATTGTATTCCTATGTCTCCCATCTGGAGCAGAGGCAGAGGACAGATACAGTGGCTCTGGTAAACTTAATTTCACTCCAGGTAAGTCCAATATTTTTTTCCATTATTTTTCAGCCGAGAGAGCGGGGATACCACGTGGCTGTTGTATGTATCGCAGGTCGCAGCGAGTGGAAGGGGTTAAATGACGCGCTCTCGTGCCTCGTTCACTTTTGCTCGGGAGCTCGAATGCGATGGACGTATTAGGGAACGTAAGCTTAAATTATTTTCAATGTCTAATGGTTTTTCGATATTTTTTTGATGTGTTATTTTGATTAAATAAATAATTTTGCAAACCCTTTCATCGAATAAGCTGCTGCTCCATTATTTTATTTCGGGTCGATATTACTACGAGAATAAGAAAATCTGCTCATACGGTTGAACAGCAGTGAATGCTTTATTTTAATGTTAGTGATGTGCATTGACCTAATTGAAAGTCAAAACCATTGACAAAATCAAAACCATCAACGAAACGTAACTTGAAACAGGACACGAAAAAAATAAAATTCCTTATCTCAAAATCTTTACTGTTATAGGTTCAGTTTTTATTGAAATAGACCAAGACTGTTAATGAATACGTATTATAGGCAATTATTACTTCATTGGCATTATAGTAGCCTTCTCTAGATCTTTATAAGAGATAAGTACTAAAATAAGACGTTACGGTTCTGAATGGTACCAGTATTTTTTATATGGCAGCACTAAATTGTGAATAAATGTTTGATTTGCGTCATTTTATGTGGGCATAAAAGATCTGTTAGTATTGTCACATCACTAGTACAGTAAAAGGTGAAGACTAGTATCAGGTTTCGAATAGTTGTGAACTTCGTTTAAAATGAGGCACAGAATAGAACTAAGTACGTTACGCTTTTTTTAACCCCAGTCATAAAATATGTTACTCTACCAGAAAAAGTACAAGTAAATAAATTTCAAATATTATTATCTAAATAAGAAATAGCGTTATTAAAAATAAGTACCTAATTAATTTTTATAAGAAATCTAATCAAATACTCGGACGAATAAAAAAGGCGGACGGAATCTCACTAAGAAAAGATTGAAAAACTAGTATTTTTCCTAAGCCTACTATAATTTCGACAATGTTTTAACAAACTAGTTAAATATCGTTATTTTATTTGTGTGTTTTGTTGCTTAATCGTGTTTGTTGAATGTGTGCGTGCCAGCCCGTACTTTTAAGCGAGCCGTCTTACTATGGGTGATTCACATATTGTTAAGGGAGATTCCGTCCGCCGTTTTTAATTCATTCATGATCAAATATATTAAAAATAATTTACTTTTGCCAGAATAGAATATTTTAAGAATACCCAAATTTGTGAAGACAGTTTCATGAACGAACATGAAACTGCTCTAAATACGTGTTTAGACGTGTGAGCTGCGCACACGCACGTTTGATGTGGCGCTTAAGACGCTGAAAACAGCCAAATACCCCAAATAGGCTTCTTTTAAAAACATTTTTAGCTGTATCTATTCAGTTTGTGGCAGTGAAAAAAAAATGTTAATCTTGATCGTATTTTCTGAAACTGTATTGTGCCCAAAACACGTTTTCTTGAAGTTTTCTCGATAGAAAAGAATTGTAAACTAACCTCTTAAAACATGCTTTAAAGCAAACAATCTCTATTATTTACTAAATATTATAAATAAAATTAAGAAAACATTGAAGAAAGACAATAATCTAAACATTTGTTGTTTCTGTTTTTCAAATAATCTTATAGTTTTTTATTTAAAAAAATAATTGTTAATTTTCATTCAAGTTGAGCGGCGTATCCGACGTCCCTCGGCTCGTTGCCTCTCTTTCAGTTCTGTACGACACGACAGTGACCGCAGAGGTCTGATTTGTTAGGTGTTGTCAGCCTCTTAATTAAATCGTGATATTTGCGACTCGTGTAGTGCATCGAGTAGATAAGCCGACGTGCGGTCGACCGTACATCGATCATGTAGTATCGAGTAAATAATTCGTGGTTATTGATTCCGTGAATTACACGAATCAATTACTTCTTCTTTTTCTGGTCGGCTACTAGTCAGATAGTTTCAATAAACTTATTTGTCTAATTTTATTATTAATATATCTCATGGTTTCTTAGCTTATTCTACTGGGGTGCATTAAAAGAGCCTCCACGAGTGGCGATATTTAATTGATCGTCCTGTGTCGACTGATGAGGATCTGATTCTGGCTGCTGGTTCAAGGACCTATCTATTTGGAACGAGATTAGATTTCCTGAATGTTGTGGTTCCATTCTTCCGTTTCATTGACTCCGTAGTGCTCCGTATATGTGAACTTATTATCGCGCGTATGTAGGACCTTCTGCCGTTACTTTTTGTTCTCCTTCTGTGTTATATTGTTCGGTGATCAGGATCGCATTACTGGTGTTATTCCGTTATGCACGTGATGCGAACAAAAGGTCTATCTACATTAATAAACATTTAGACAACACATGACTTGTATTTGTTTATGTTATTAAACTTTTTTGTTTCGTAAGTTAAATCGCGAGTTCTTGTTATATTTATCACATTTTTATTATAAAAATAACCAAATAAAATTGGTGAAATGTGTTTAGTAAAATGTACAATATCCTTAGTTAATATACACCATGAACTCTAGTAGGGACGATATTTTGACCTCAACCTTTTTTGTTTCGTAAGTTAAACCACGAGTACTTGTTATATTACTATATTACTACTTTATATATAAAGTTTACTAGTTTTAAGCGATCGAAATTTGTGACAGGTACCTACTTAATAATCTTTTATGATTTATTTTTCACTAAAAATGTATTTTGTTATTTTGGTAACTTTATCTAAACATGTCTGCACTGTGTAATATTTTTGCATAAAGCATCACTTTGTCAATAGGGCCCACTTGCGTAGGCGAGGGCTATTTCGTACCCCGGGGTCAAGCCTTGAACAATGTTAAATTTCTATGAAAGTCTAAAACAAATTTGACTCTGGGTTAGAGATAGCTCGCGTTGGTGTAGGTTTGCCTTAAGATTGCTGGTACTTATAGCTCAGGGTTTCCTTTTTTAAGTACCAGCAGTATAATATTTGTTAATTTATGCATATAAATTTGTAATTATCATGCTTGTAAACTGTTTGTGCGACAATAAATAAATAAATAAAAAAATAAAAAAAATTTAAAATATTTATCACATTTTTATTATAAAAATAACCAGATAAAATTGTTGAGATTTGTTTGGTAAAATGTACAATATTATTTGTTAATTTACACTGTAAACTCTGGTAGAGACTATATTTTGATCGCAACCTACGTAGTTTTGTAAGTTCAACCGCGAGGTCTTGTTATATCTATCGCAATTTTATTATAAAAACTAGCTTTTACCCGCGGCTCCGCTCGCGTTAAATTCTGCTAACCCACGTCAGTCCAGTCCAGTCCAGTCCATTTCAGTCCAGTCCACTGTCCCACTGCCCCGCTACCCCACTGCCCCGCTGCCCCACTGCCCCGCTGCCCCGCTGCCCCGCTGCCCAGCTGCATCACTGCCCCGCTACCCCACTGCCCCAATACCCCACTGCCCCACTGCCCCAATACCCCACTGCCCCACTGCCCCCCCCCGCCCAGCTACCCCACTGCCCCGTTTCGCCGCTGCCCCACTGCCCCGCTACCCCACTGCCCCGCTGCCCCAATGCCTTCACCGCAGCCCCCCACTGCCCCGCTGCCCAGCTACCCCACTGCCCCGCTGCCCACTGCCCCGCTGCCCCACTATACCACTGCCCCACAGCCTGCCCGCTGCCCCACTGCCCCGCTTCCAGACTGCCCCGCTGCCCCACTGTCCCGCTGCTCCGCTGCCCCACTATCCCACTGCCACACTGCCCCGCTGCCCCGGTAACCCACTGCCCCACTGCCCTGCTCCCCCACTATCCCACTGCCCAACATCCTGCCCGCTGCCCCACTGCCCCGCTGCCCCACTGCCCCGCTACCCCACTGCCCCGCTGCCCCACTGCCCCGCTGCCCCACTATCCAACTGCCCCGCTGCCCCGGTAACCCACTGCCCCGCTGCCCCGCTGCCCAGATGCCCCGCTGTCCCGCTGCCCCACAATCCTACTGCTCCACTACCTGCCCCGCTGCCCCTCTATCCCACTGCCCCACTTCCTGCCCTGCTGCCCAACTGCCCTGCTGCCCCACTGCCCCGCTGGCCCACTGCCCCGCTGCCCCACAGCCCCGCTGCCCCCCTGCACCGCTGCCCCACTGCCCCGCTGCCCCACTATCCCACTGCCCCGCTGCCCCGTTACCCTACTGCCCCGCTGCCCCGCTGGCACGCTGCCCCGCTGCTCCACTGCCTCGCTGCCCCGCTGCCCCGCCCCGCTGCCCCACTGTCCCGCTGCCTCGCTGCCCCGCTGCGCCACAACCCCACTGCCCCACTGCCCCACTGCCCCACTACCCCGCTACCCCACTGCCCCACTGGCCCACTGCACCGCTGCCCCGCTGCCCCGCTGCCCCACTACCCCACTGCCCCACTGCCCCACAGTCCCACCGTCCCACTGCCACTGTCCTACTGTCCCACCGTCCCACTATCACACTGTCCCACGGCCCACTGTCCCACTGTCCCACTGTCCCACTATCTCACTATATCACTATCGTTATCGTCCCGTCCCATGTCCCATGTCCTATCCCATGTCCCATCCTATGTCCAGTCCCATGTGCCGTCCCACTGTCCTGTCCCATGTCCCGTCTCATGTCCCGTCCCATTTCCCGTCCCATATTCCGTCCCCTGTCCAGTCCACTGTCCCGTCCCCAGTCCCGTCCCCAGTCCCATCCCCAGTCCCATCCTCTGTCCACTCCACTCCACTCCACTCCATCGTACATTACTATCCGCTCGTGCAAATGCATAGAAACTTCGATCTGTCGGGTGAGTACGCAACCAACGAATTTTTTTTTTTCTTTTTTTCTTTCTTTCTTTCTTTCTCAAAATCCATACCAGTTTTTAAGTCAGATCATCAGCTTTCAAACAAAAAAAAAATCATCAAAATCGGTCCGGTAGTTTTAGCGTGATGCTGGAACAAACAAACAAACAGACGTTTACAATTTTATAATAGTTATGATTATAATAGTTAAGATAATATAAGATGAAGAAGGTAATTAAAAATTGTAGACTGAAAATAGTATTTTTTTAGTTACACCAAGATAACTTTATGCTTATTCGTATATTAAGATGGATACAATATAACAACGTTTAGGTACTTCTAAATTTTATTGCTTTTCATACAAAAAATTAGAGAAATCGCAATTTAGAGGTAGCTTCCAGTCCTTGTCTGTAAGTCGAAAGATTCTGATTTTCGGTTGGCTCAAAAGACTGCATTTCCAAGATGGCACCACCCATATACGACAGGATTTTTTTTTCTACTCTGTACAATTCGGCCCCACCAAAAAGTTTTTAATGCAATTTCTTTAGCAGCCGTATTTTCTCTATGGAGGTGCGCGCTAGAGCGCATGCGTGCGAATGACAGCTGCATATGAGCGCCTTAATCACCTTAATGTATGCAAAATGTTGTAGAAAAATATAATTAAAAATCACCGGTTCCCGTCATCGTAGCGAGGTAAAATACATACCAGTTTTTAAGTCAAATCATAAGTTTTTAGTCACAAACCCTTTCAACAAAATCGGTCTAGTAGTTTTATTGTGATGCTGGAACAAACAAACAAACAGACAACTGACATTTAACAATTTTATAATAGTAGTAGATAACCAGATAAAATTGTTGAGATTTGTTTGGTAAAATGTACAATACTCTTTGTTGATTTACATCAAAACTCTGGTACCAACTTCAACCTTTTTTAGTTTTGTGAGTTCAATATTAAATAAATGCGAGGTTTTGTTATATTTATCGAAGATTCCTTGTAATTCAGCCAACCTTTGCTAATTTGGTAAATCCAACAAACCTTTTTTTTCAGTGTGGGCAGTCAGCCCCGCTACCAACCTGCTGAATGGCTAATCTTTTGCCCACGGCATGAGCTATTATCATTATGTAGCTCATGTCGACACGATAGAAGAAGAAGCTTATTCTACATTATTTTCAAGGAAATTCAGATTTTGTGCTACATGTATGGTGTCAAGTCATTCCCTGTCAAATGAGCGATATTATGGTAGGTACAAGGTGATTGTTTGTCTTCTACTTTGCAAACAGAGAATGTGTTCACATGCGTGTGTTCGTGTGTGTGTATATTAGTGGATGACGCTGCCTAATAGCCCAGAATAATTGGTCAAAATTGTTGTTAAACAGTATTAATGTTGCTAGAAACAACGCCATTTTACGAAGTGTTGCTAGCAACATACTTACAGCAACTCGTTAATGCAACCGTGTTGTTCAACAAAAGTTTACCGTGTGATCATGGCTTGTGTAAAATGTAACAAAAGCCTTTTCAACGAAACCCACGCATTAGTTTACATTTTAAACTAAAATAAACATTTTTATATGACAAAAACAAAACTATCAAATATTCTAATAAATGATAAAACAAACCGCTCCCGAACTTTATTACAGAAAAATAAAAACTCAATAATACAACATTCAATTTTTTATCAATTTAGTTACGGCTTCTAAATACTGGTTCTATTACAATAAACCTATTTATTACAAATATAACAACTAACCTCTTTTTACAATCAAACTGTTTTATTACAATAAAACAAAAACCTTTCAAGAGCGTGTCTGACTAGGACTAACGGGTTCCGTCGTATCCGACAAATAGAAGCGAAACAATACGTTACTGCACAACATTAACTGAAAATTTGATATAGTTTTCTTCGTAAGTTAAAGTAACCAGCAACGTAATTTAAATGTAAACATAAAATTTTGGAATTTCCCAATAACTAGATTGCGGAAGTATGATGGTGGTCGCTACCGCCGCGAGGAAGAAAACCTCTATAAAAATTACGGGAGGATAAGGCTTGCGGGCTGTCACAATAGATCTTATCAAGTCGCTATGGCTTAGGGGCGTTCAAGACCCTTACTTCTTTCCTCAAAGGCTTGCGGGCGGCGGACTCGTAGCCCGCCACACGTCCAGTCAAGACCGTGACGGTGGCGCGTAGGTATTGTTTCAAGCGCGCCTGTCAGGTGCGGGTGAGAAGGGGCTCACCTGCTAGTGGCGAGCCGGGACCTGTTGGGGGTGGTTATCGAATTCAGAGTCTATCCTACGCCTCCTGCTAAAGGTTGTTAGATTAACACCGTAGTGGTTTTAGTCGGTAATAGTCTGACACTGGCTCCGCTTTCCCTGGACGGAGTGGTACATGAGGATTTTCCCACGGTCAAAAAAAAATGCTTTGTGTAAAATACGATATTCAGTCACATCTTGAGACTGAAAGCTAGCAACATGTTTAGTAAAAGGAAAAGAGAAAGAAATAAAATGATTAAATATTTTCAAAAGCACATACCGAAAGGCAAACTTCGCCGAGTCTTCTCGTTGCCTATACCGCAAAGTTTGAAGACAAAGGTCTGCAACCAGTGCGTCCTGCCAGTCATGACTTACGGTGCCGAGACGTGGTCGCTCACAATGCTTTACAGTTTTATTATATAGATTAATTTATTATATAGATAAATAATAAATATTTTTGCTGCATACCGATTTTAATATACCTATATTTTTTTCCCGCCTAGCTTGTAGGATCAGCAAGCTGAAGTGGCAGTGGGCTGGCCATGTCTGTCGAAGGACCGATGACCGTTGGAGCAGACGAGTCCTTGAGTGGAGACCGCGAATCGGCAAACGCAGCGTAGGGTGCCCCCCGCCAGGTGGGCCGACGACCTAAAGAACGTGGCTGGGGGGGACTGGATGCGGAAGGCAGAGGACCGAGCGTTGTGGCGCAACTTGGGAGAGGCCTATGTCCAGCAGTGGACTGCGATAGGCTGAGTTGAAGGTTTCTTTACTTTGAAGCAGAACCCTAAAGACGTAGCACGTAAAGTGGTAGGCATTTTTAATTCGGATATGTCGTTTACGATGGCGCGGCGAGGCGGTCGAATATCTCAAAAGATTACACATATTACGATCGAAATGCACGATTTCTATGATAATCAATTTTTATTTGACTTCCTAAGTATTACGGAATGTTACTTCAATGAATGGTACTAAAATATTTTAATAAACTAGTCGTGTTTTATGATTTTTTGGGGCCATGACAATGACCCCGAATAAACACTTTGGTTTTAACTTAGTTTTACTACTGGGTTATGTGTGTTAATATTGTTTTGAAAAGAAGGGATTTAAGCGGAGCTTACAAAGAGTTAAGATATTGAACTATGTTTACGGGACTTGTCGCGCACAATTAAATCAAAATATAACAAACATTTTGACTAACCACGACGTTTCGGTCAAGTGGCATTGGCCGTGGTCACGAGCAGACTGAAGTATATGGGTGTCATCGTCTTGAGCGGCGGGTGTTTTCTCGAACTACCCGCCGTTGGTTTTTTAATAGTGCGCGACAAGTCCCGTAAACATAGTTCAAGAGTTAAGATTTTCCTTTAGTACTTAAGGATGATCGTACGGGCCGCACCGCTATAAAAAAACCACTGTACTAATCAAGTGAAGTTAACTTAACCTCTACATTTTCACGGTACCAACTGGTGTACATAAATGCGAGCCCCTTTGAGCACCGGCGTACCCTCCGGTGCACGCCGTCCCCAGGCGAAAATAAACTCTATCTTATAATGTATAAGATATAATTCGATTACTCGAAATTAGAAAGTGTGGCCAACTAAAAATTTCGTAAAAAACATAAAAATATATTTTTTATGAGGCGTGGCGAAAGCGAGCGCGTAACGCACGCCGCACGCATGACGCCTGGGCACCACGAAGTCTGTGCCGCAAGAGCTCGCGGCCGCAGCGGTAAAATAAAACCGAAACACCATGAGTACCATACCAATTTTTTTGGAACGATGTTTCTTATGAGGGTATGCGGTAGGTGTGGTAGGGAAGAAAATATAGCGTCACGTCACACGAAGATTTGCTTTATACCCATAGAGTACATTTAATTTACAGACATAGAGTTGTCAGGTGAGGTCAGCCTCACCTTTAAGCGCCATCTGGTAACGTCAAAGTTACAGCTAACTAATAAATGAAACATACATAAATACATGTTTTACTGGGGTTCGAACCTGGGCCCTGTGGTATCTCAGTCTGACGCATGACGTTTCCTGCCGTTTATGCTTGTATTATAGTTGCGAAATTTAGCATTATAATGAAAAAATTATGAGTTTACCAATTTTCTTCTCAAAAAACCTTATTAGGAAGACAATATAACTAACTAAATCCCTAAATGTATTAATATTCAGTTCGTTGCAGTCTTATGAAATTCAAGAAACAATAATTTCAAAAAAAAAAAAAAAAAAAATCCTAAGAAAAACGACACAGCACAAACAAAACAAAAGTTTAAAATTACAATCAAAAACTTAACCCTAACTTAAACTCAACTTTTCGTAACTTAGCCATAACTTAGAAAGCAGTTAGAGGTCAGCTGGATCTTCATCAGGCCTTCCCTATGCGTGCAGTAATTAGCCATTATTCTTGTAAGGCCTTCAACTTTCAATACCATCTGTTATTTATGCGCTGATCTTCAGAGATAAGGCGCATGGATCCGCCCACGGGTATTGGAGAGGTTAAAATGTCAGTGTGATGAGCATTATTTTACATAAAGCCACATTTAACACTAAGTATTGACCCAGATATAGGACATCTGCTAAACTTGTTCTAGGCTTTATTTCTTTACTGGATAAAATCCCAGAGCTACATTATCTAACTAATATAAAAAACTTAAAGTACTAACAAAGCACACACACACACACGTAGGTAATGTCATAATAATGTAGTTCAATTGGGTTCCACAATACTGGAGTTTCATTCTTAATACAAGCAGAATATAGCACTGTTCCTAAACCACCAATTTAATATCTGGTTCCACCTGTATTGTACGCAAATAAATTATTCTCTTTTTCTTTCACACACATTGTTGTCGATTATTTTGTTCACGAAGTAAACTGATGCTAAGCTATCGCTCTCTTTTACTAATAGTAGATATAAGAAAGGGATGGCAACAATTTTAGTGCTGTCAAATTAGTTTACGTGTTACATTTATTCGTACTTTAGTGGGCACGTTCCGAGGTCACGACTAAACTTGTGTGGAAATTTTAATTCCGACATTCGAAAGAGACAAAGAACCTTTTACAAAAAGACTCATATGATTTCAGTTAACATTATTGTTGAGGTTTATTTTCCAACGAGTGACATAGAAGCTTTGACTATATTAATAGTACTTCCATAATCAAAGCATAGAAACTCAAGACAATATTCAAAATAAAAGAAGTTATCAGTACAACAGTATAAAACGTGCAGCCAGTGTTGGCAACAACTATCAAAGCTAGATCCAGTTATCAGTCACCTTAATATATCCATTTTTTATTTTTTTATTTTATAGTGCACGATGGCGAAACGAGCCAAAGGCCCACCTGATGTTAAGCGGTTACCTTTGCCCATAACAACTTCAATACCACCTAGGCTATTACCTAAATGGTACCACAAGTCGGTTCGCCAAACTGAGACATGAGCACCCGTACCCTTCAGACCGAATTCTATTTACTTGTTGAATTAATGTAATCACTGGAAATACAATTATCTGCGCTAGACCAGTTTCATTTCAAACGATAGTAGGAACCTGATGTGCAGAGTTATGGTGTGTCTATATTATGTTTGTCTGCAAAGAGGTGCAGCGTAGAAATTGCAGTGCAAATATTCACATTGATCTTTTCTACTCAACTCGTGACATAAAGTTTGCGTAGTTTGTAGAACTATGGAGTAAATAGTATAAAATAAATAGTAAATATTTTTGGGACATGTTTACACGGAATCATCTAGTCCCAAACTAAGCAGAGCTTGTGCTATGGGTACTAGACAATGGATATAATATATATATTCTTTTTTTTTCGTAAATACATACTAAAACACCTAGGATTCCTAAGTAAAATTTAGTTATAGGGAAATAATTTTTTATTCGAATGTAAAGCCACATTATTTTCGATTCAGTTCATGTTCAAAAGATTTTTATTTCAAATAGGCACATCCACTCTTGAAATTTTATGAATTTATGCGTGAAACTAGCACGGTTCGAAAAAGTATGTGGTGAAATTGGACGAATAAAAAAAGGTGGACGGAATCTTGCTAAACAAAAAGTGAAGCATCTATAGTAAGACGGCTCGCTTAAAAGTACGGGCTGGCATGCACACATTCACACCCATAGTAAGACAAAAAGTCGCGATTACACAACAAATCTCGAGTGGTGGTAGTCATCGTCGTAGTTTCACAAATAAAATAACAATATATCTGGTGTGTTAAAATTATGTCGAAATTATAGTGGGTTTAGGAAAAAACTAAGTGGTTCAATCGTTTTTTAGCAAGATTTCGTCCACAATTTTTATTCGTCCGAGGTGGTGAATTGATATAAAATCTACTACTAGGTCAAAATTTCGAAATAATAGTATTGAAAGTCCGCAGTAAACAAAACCACTTAATCTTCTTTAAGTGTATCTGTATATGCATTTAAGTATATTTAATTTAAGTGTATCTGTATATGCATTTAAGTATATTTAATTTAAGTGTATCTGTATATGCATTTAAGTATATTTAATTTTTATACAAACTATGTAAAACTAGGTGCAGCTTTTAGAGCTGCGGCTAAACTGCGGCTGTAATGTGTCCGCGCCTTAAAAGTATGTAAACATAGGGTAAAACAAACCATTATGCGCTTAAACAGACGATCATTTCTAAACGTTATTGGTACTAATAATAAGTACGTGAAAGTGTGTGCATTATTAAATCGTCGTGTGCGCGTTTGTTGTGTCTACATTGTTTTTAGACTGAATCTGTAAAGTTGTTTGTTTGTTGTATTATTAGAATTGTAATGTAAACGAGAGGCTGATTATTTGTGTATTTGGAATTATGTTATACTATTAATGCTGATATCCTACTTATATAATAAACGTGAAAGTTTGTGAGGATGTATGGATGTATGTTTGATATTCTTTCACGCAAAAACTACTGTATGGATTTTAATGAAATTTGGCATACAGATAGAACATAACACGCATTAACATATAGGCTACTATTTATCCCGGGTAGATGAAACCGTGGGCATTGGCTAGTTGTCAATATTTATGTAAGTAACAACTCATTTTGTGTTAAATTAAAAATATTTTTGTATACAGCTTTTTTAGCAATATCTTCTCGTCCAAAATACCGCAGTGTCTCAAGACGAAAGTCTTTGACCAGTGTGTGTTGCCAGTAATTACTTACGGTACTGAAACGTGGTCGCTCACAATGGGCCTGATAAGAAGGCTCAAAGTCACTCAAAGGGCAATGGAGAGGGCTATGCTCGGAGTGTCCCTGCGTGATCGAATCAGAAATGAGGAGATTCGCAGGAGAACGAAAGTAACCGACATAGCCCGAAGAATTGCCAAACTTAAGTGGCAGTGGGCGGGGCACATTGCTCGCAGAACGGATGGCCGATGGGGCAGTAAAGTTCTGGAGTGGCGACCGCGTACTGGAAGGCGCAGCGTGGGTAGGCCCCCCACAAGGTGGACCGACGACCTGGTGAAGGTCGCAGGAATCCGCTGGATGCGGAAGGCACAGGACCGGTCGTTGTGGCGATGTTTGGGGGAGGCCTATGTCCAGCAGTGGACGTCTTTCGGCTGAAATGATGATGATGATGATGATACAGCTTTTAAAGCTTTAAAGTTTTTCCGCTTTTTCCGACAATTTTATTAATTCGCTTTACTTCATGTTTTCTTCAAATTTTGCTATCGTTTTTAAACTAACATCCCGATAAGTTAGAGACTTTGAAACTTCAAACATCGCTCATAATTGGACTTTGTCTGAGAATAAACGTATTTTAATTTAATTAATTTAATTGGATGACAATGCAATATTAACTCGCATTCGTTTTAAATACGTGTTATATAAAAATATATTTTTCATAATACTATTTTAGTAGGTAGTTCTTACTGGCTGAAGTAATTTTTTAAGCATTGATTGCCTAACAATTTATTAAATTGTCATTTTAGTATACAGACATAGTGGTCTAGTCGTGGGTTCGATTCCCACAGGGCACAAATATTTATGTGATGAATATAAGTGTTTGTGTTGGTTTGGGTGTTTCTTATGTAATACAAGTAAATATTTACAAAAAAAAAGTATATAAGTATAATATCCATTGTCTAGTACCCATAGTACAAGCTTTGCTTAGTTTGGGACTAGATGCTGCTGTGTAAAATATCCCAAAATATATATGTAGTAAAAATACAGATGAAGGGCTGCGAACAATCATAGTAAAGCCAACAAAACCTGCTCCTTCGTGTACAAACCAGCGCTCACGCACATACCATGCACCTGAAGGATATTTGTTTCCGTGATGCTTACTGGAAGATGTCACGACATGTGTACTGAGAGTGGTGAGCACGGTTTGAGGTGCATGTGTGTGCGTGAGCGCTGTTTTGTACACGGAGGAGCATGGTTTTGTTGACTTCACTATGATTGTTCGCAGCACTTCGTCTATATTTTTTTATTATATCTGTGTTTTAGTAGCGTATATCATCTGTGCATTAGATGAGTTGACCAAGATATAATTAAAGCTATTTAAAACAGAAAGTCTCATCAAAGTCAAACTGGTTTTATTTTATTAGCGGACAGTATGAAACTATTATAATTTTATGATATACATAAACTTAAAGAAGCAATTTCTTAATTATACAGGCGTACGTTATGCGTAGTCAGGTGTTCAAGGATGCCACAACTTTTTGAAATCTCACCGTGAGTCTAGTAAAACTAAATAAAAACCAGCCATGTGTGAGTCGGACTCGCGCAGTAAGGGTTTCATACCACCCATCGACCTGATACCCCATAGAAACTGATTTAATTTACGAGAGTTTATCAAAAGACATCAACGATCATACGCTAAATGTGAATTTTTGCATCTCTTTCTTACACAGGTCATATCACATATGTCTATGTTTGCCCTATTTTTAGTATTTGTTGCTAAACTACATAGTATGCACTATAATCAAACTAAGTTTGACGCTGGTATGTATTACAGTTTTGAAGATACCTCTATTTAAAAAAAAAAAAAACTCGTAATTTAGAAGACATTACTGAAACGACATAATTATAATGATTTACTTAATTTTGCAATTACATGCATAGAATAAATTAATATTTATCTTTTTTTATGCTACACGCTTATTTTTTTTTGTTCTGTTCTAAATAAATGTATGTTCTTTATTTCTATTTATCGCCCCCAATTGTAGTGTGTTGATAGAACTCATCTTTGATAACAAACCAGACAGCTATGTTTGGCATTCTTTATCGATTGCTCGTATTAGGTATACAATCCAAATGTGATAAAAAACTTCTACCTAATTATTAAAATTAATTAAATTTTCTCATCACGAATAGCAACAACAAAACTTATAATAATAAGAAATTAATTTAATTTAACTTACCACATGAATAATCAAGGTTTTACGCAGAAAAAAAGAGGATTCACTTACCTGAAAACAAAAAAAAGTTCAATTAGTAATTATAAAGCAATCAAAAGAAGTCCAATAAAGAATTACGATTCCGGCTAGTAATTAACTAGCAATAACTAGCTAAAATTAAAGCCTAACTACTAAGACTAAATAATAGTGATTATTACTAGTACGTGTCTCTACAAAATTTATTTTAATGAAACGTCTGAGGTGTCAATAATTACCGCACGCCCGATTATAGGTTGCGCTACCTTATTTTCTGTATTATTTATAATGTGACAATTAAGTGTTTAATTTCCGCTCAAAGTTAGTGTGTGCTGTTAGATTAGTCTTGAATGATTTAATTACGTTTCTTTGGTTATTTATGAAGTTATGTGAACATGCTAGAGGGCGCCCGTGGCTTCGCCCGCTTGTATGTCGTTTATCACGCATCCCTCGGGAACTATTTATTATCTCGGGACAAAAAATCTCGGTCTCTAAGTTAATTCAGGATATGGTATATCTGTGTGCCAAATTTTGTTCCAATCCATTGAGCCGTTACAGCTTGAAGAAGTAACAGACATCATACACACAAACTTTCGCATTAATAATATTTATACCTTTAGTTAGTGTTGTATAAATATTTAATTGAACCAGTGAGGGCACTGTATTTTCAAGGATGAAGTCTGACCCCCAGTTTCCGAAAGGCTGATCAACGCAAAAATTAACTAATCAGCTGTCAAATCTCAGGTCAAGCGATGTGATTGGTTGTTAACATTTTTGCCAGCCAATCACACGAGCTGACATTAGATTTGACAACAGATCAAATTGATCAGCCTTCCAGAAACTGGGGGTGTTGGGGTCGTCTTCAAGAAAACAGGTTCTGTTATATTGATTTCAATTTCAATTTATTTTATATTGTGGTACATAGGTAAAATAAAGATATTAAATATACATTTTGTTGTGCTGCTATGACCTGCCGTAACTGGCATACAATAAATTTACAACAGGACAAATTCTTACAGTAAATATTAGGTTAATAAAAAATAAAAAATATCAAATTTAAATTATAAATACTATAAGTGATTCTACGTTTTATTTGTCTATTTTTTACAAGTTTGAGATTAAAATATTCGCGACAGATTTTTTGCGTCCGCGCTCTTGTCGTCAGTTCGTAGTAGAGAGAAAGTATATCTGGCTGTCAGCTGTCAGCTGTCAAAGTTAGACGTCGCCGGTCGAGGCCGCTATTGTCACGTTCCACCTCTTCCGCTCCGACGCCGGTTGGATTTGAGACGTTCAACGCGTTCCAGTCGCATTGTAAACATCCTCCCCCCCCTTGGGGACGTGTTCCCCAAGGAGCTCTTGGGAATCTAGTTGTGTTAGTCTAGAAACGGGCCTATGAATGACGCCGCTCTTTGTTTTCACGTCGACCACTCTGCATACGCCATCTGCTCCTGGATATAGTTTGACAATCCGGCCCATGAGCCATTTCATAGGTGGCAGCTGATCGTCCAGAATGAAGACTAGGTCGCCAACACTAACGTGGTGTTGTGCATGCTGCCATTTGACGCGTTGCTGCAGAGTAGATAGATAGTCCTTTGTCCATCGAGACCAGAAATGTTGTCTTAAGCGTTCAATCAGCTGGTATCGGTTGATGCTGACTCGCTCGGTGACAGGTGAAGGCAGTGAGGTCAATGGCCGACCCACAAGGAAGTGCCCAGGTGTAATAGCTGACAGATCAGAAGGATCAGCAGACATTGAAGTAATCGGACGCGAGTTCATAATAGCCTCAATCTGCACAAACAGTGTGTACAACTCTTCAAAAGTTAAACTAGAGTTACCCGCTATCCGTTTTAAATGAAATTTTGCCGTTTTGACTCCCGCTTCCCAGATCCCGCCGAAATGCGGTGCATATGCAGGAGAAAATTTAAACGTTATGCCTTCCTTGCTCGCGTAGTCGCTAACCGATCGTTCACTATTCTTAAGCAGTCTGTTCAGTTCGTTATTGGCTCCTACAAAGTTTTTACCATTATCACAGTATATTGTGTCAGGTTTACCACGTCGTGAGATGAATCTACGCAAGCACAAGATAAAGGCATCGCTACTTAAGTCGCTCACGACTTCTAAGTGCACAGCTTTAGTACTAAAACAAACAAATATGCATAAATAGCACTTGGAGGTCTTAGCACCACGGCCCTTTCTATTTAATATTAGAAAAGGTCCAGCAAAATCAGTGCCACAAGTCTCGAATGGTGGAGCAGGAGTTACACGAGGTTGTGGTAAGTTACCCATTATAGGGTTTAAAGGTTTAGCTTTAAATCTCTGACATCGTACACACTTTCTAACGGTAGTCGCAGCTAACACCTTGCCACCTGTGGGCCAGAATTGCTCACGAATAGAACTCAACAGTTGCTGAGGGCCACAGTGTAAGAGACGAAGATGTTCTTGCTCAAATAAAAGTTTAGAGAAAGTGTGTTTGGGGTCAAGTAATATGGGGTGTTTTTTCCCATAAGGACAGTGGGATGCAT
The DNA here is from genome assembly GCA_949699075.1 of Asteroscopus sphinx. Classification (NCBI taxonomy): domain Eukaryota; kingdom Metazoa; phylum Arthropoda; class Insecta; order Lepidoptera; family Noctuidae; genus Asteroscopus; species Asteroscopus sphinx. The sequence goes on along the minus strand of OX453011.1, from coordinate 2,806,115 downwards.
TTTCAATCCGTCCACCGACACGTAATACACCATGTTGATCCAAATATGGGTTTAAAGAGAGAATCCGTGACTTAGAATTTAGTTTATTTAAAGTCTTAAGTGAATGAATTTCCTTTGAAAAGCTTTCGCCTTGTGAAGCTTTAGCTATAAGCATCAGTGAATTACTCAATTCAGAACAAGTAAGTTCACCATTTAGTTTAGTATTATTTTTTCTAATGTTATTTATAAATCTTAGTATGTAAGCGTATATTCTTTGCAATTTGTATAATTTAGAATATTTTTCAAATGGTACAACATCATTAGGTAGGGTTTTAATATTTAAACTTATTTTTGTTTCAGGTAAAGTTACAGAAGTAGATTTAGACTGGGGCCATTCATGTTCAAACTTGGCCAGAAAGGAAGGACCATGCCACCAAAGGGTATTACTAAAAAGAAGACGTGGTTGAATGCCCCTAGACGCCATATCAGCAGGATTATATTCGGTAGGTACATGACGCCAAGTAGTTATATCAGTTAGATCACGAATCTGTTCAATCCGACTGCAAACATAAGTTTTAAGGGTTTTAGGTGGAGTGTGTAACCACCCTAAAACTATGGTTGAATCTGTCCAAAATACTGAGCGTGAAATCTTAATTTTTAAAGATTGCAGAACTTTAGAATGTAGTTTTGCACCAAGTAAAGCGCCTAACAATTCTAGACGTGGAATTGTTTCAGTTTTTAAGGGAGAAACTTTAGTTTTTGCACATAATAAGTTACATTCAACTTCACCCAAGTTATTCGTCGATTTTAAGTAAATACATGCACCATAGGCATCTTGTGAGGCATCAGTAAAGCAATGAACCTCTATATAGGTTGGGGAGTTGCAGAGAATATACCTAGGTACCTTAATATGAGCAAAATTATTAGTCTCTTTATAGAATTCTATCCATGAGTTCTCCATCTCCTTCGAAATTTCATCATCCCAGTCTATTTTAAGTAACCAGAGCTTCTGTAAAAATATTTTATGAAAAATAGTGCAGGCAGATAAGAGGCCTAATGGGTCGAATATGCGACACGAGTTGGACAGTATAGAGCGTTTCGTAATTTTAGGAATAGGTTTAATTTCGACTGTAAAGTGCAAAGTGTCAGAGCTAGGTGTCCATTTTAATCCTAACACAGAGGATTGCTTACTAAAGTCTTGAGATTGATCAGTCATTTGTATATCATCAAAAATATCAGGAGAATTTGTTCTAAATTTACGCAAAGGAAAACCACCCTCAGAAAGTTTTTTAATTACTCCTGAAAGAGTAGATTTTAACACAGATTTTGAGTCTGAACCAGTATTCAGGTCATCAACATAAAAGTCATGTCTTAACGTATTAGCAACAGTTTCATCAGAGCACTCCATTGCAAGTTGTATAAGACACCTAGTACTAAGATACGGAGCTGAAGCTGTTCCATACGTGACAGTATTTAGTTGCAAGGTTTTGAGTTCTTGATCTTTGTCCTCTCTCCAGAGTATGAGTTGCAGGTGACGCTGGGATTCAGTAACCATAACCTGTCTGTACATTTTTTCCACATCACCTGTCACTACATAGGTATACTGACGAAACCTGAGCAAAATTGCCATTAAATCATCTTGAACTACTGGCCCAACAAATTGAATATCATTAAGTGATATGTTTGTAGAAGTCTTACAAGAGGCATCGAAGACTACTCTTAAGCGAGTAGTCTCACTGCTTTCACGAATTACTGCGTGGTGAGGTATATAGTAACCGAAAATAGGACGGCTGATTTCGGTAAGATGGCCTAATCTTTTATATTCATTAATGAAATCTATATACTCATTTTTAATGTTAGATTTATCTAATTTCTTTTCTAAATTAAAGAAACGCCTTTTAGCAATAAGATAAGAGTCCCCTAGAGCCTCATTAGCGACTTTCCGCAAGGGCAGTTTGACACAGAATCTGCCATCTTTCAGGCGGACCGTATTTTCAATAAAATGATTTTCACAATATTTTTCATCCTCAGAAAGCAAAGTATTTTTTGTTGGCAAGTCAAGAATATTTTCAACTTCCCAGAATTTAGTCAGAGAATCTCTAATTTCTTGAGAAAAGTTAGAATTAATGGTAGTAGCATGGCCCATACCACATGGACCAGACACTAACCAACCCAGCTTGGATTTCTGTAAGGTAGGTTTATTTTTCCCCAACTTAATTAGCTTAGAATCTACAATTTCCCAGTAAACATCAGCCCCTAGTAGTAGATCAATTTCAGATGGGCAGTAGTAGGTTGGATCTGCTAGTTCTATAAACTCAGGAAGATCCCATTGAGAAGGGTTAATCTTTGTGCTAGGCAACTTACCGGTGATCTGCGGTACTACAAGACAAGAAATGTTCGTTTGGAATAAGTTGACCCGTGATTTTAACTGTATATCACACTTTTTATTAGTATTTGTTAATTTATTATTTATTCCAGCAATTGATATATTAGTATTAGAACAAGTCAGATTCATTTTCTTTTGCATACTTTCAGTTATAAATGAAGACTGACTTCCATTGTCTAGAAGAGCTCTAACAATGAATGTTTTATTAGATCGGCTATCAACTAATTCCACCTGAGCAGTACATAAGAGAATTTGCCCGGGAATTTGCACGGAGAGTGATATAGGATTGAACATAGTGACAGTAGACGTCTGAGAGGACTCCGCCACTTGAGGAAGTGATGTCACAGAAGAAGTATCAACAGGTAAGTTTGTTTTATCATTATTGGACTGTGATTTATGCAGTAATAAATTATGTCTTTTGTTACAGATTTTGCAAGAATTATGTTTGCAGTGAGCCGAGAAATGACCAGGGCGTAGACAATTATGACAGAGCTTGTGCTTTGAAACTTCATTGTATCGAGAATCCAATGACATCTCTTTGAATTTATCACACTTATAAAGTAAATGATCTTGCGAACATACAACACAATTTTTTACGTTTGTCGAAGAAGAAACAAATGATTTTGTGTGCTTATTGTCCTTATTATAAGAAGATGATCGTTTTTCAGTTTTGATTGATAAATCATTCTTGCTATACTGCAAGGTTTCTAGCACGTCAGCACGATTACGCAAGAAACTATAAAACTCCTCAAGTGTTGGAGAAGTAGGAATAGTACTCCTGTGTTCCTCCCATTTGCGACTTGTAACACCATCTAGTTTCGTGGCCATTATAAAAACAACTAAAGTATCCCAGTGAGTTGTAGGTTCATTCAAAGAAGATAAGGCACGAAGATTTTTAGCGTAGTAATCTATCATATAGCGAAGTGACTTGTAATTTTCCTTATTAATTGCTTCAAAATTCAGAAGAGCCATTAAATGATTATTTGTAAGTATACGATTGTTGTCAAAGCGCTCGATAAGCAAACTCCAAGCTAATTTATAATTGGTACCAGTGAACTCTATTGACTTTATTATATTAGATGCGCCTGCCTCTAACGAAGAACGTAGGTAATGGAACTTGTTAATATCAGGAATAGTATCATTATTGTTAATTAAAGAATCGAAAGTGTCTCGAAATTCCATCCACTTTAAATAGTTTCCATCAAAGGAAGGCAGCTGTATGGTAGGCAGCTTTATGCTATAGTTTCGGCTATCTTGTTTTATATTCTGGCAGCTAGTTATTGAATGAGAATTAGCATTTTCAGGTAGTACAATACTAGGTGCAAGACTATCAATTAACACTTGAGCTTTAGCAATGTTTGAACAAAAGTCACTCTCAATTACATCATTCTCTTCTAACTGTTCAGGTTCTAAACCTTCAATTTTAGTTTTTAAATTATCAAACTGGTTTAATAACTCTCTGAATCTTGACAGTTTTATCTCAGTTTCAGCGAGTATTTGTTTAGAGATGCTTTCAGCACCTATCAGCATAACAGTATTTATATATTTTGAAAATATAGTTATTCTAGCTTTCATCGTTCCACGTTGCTGAATAAGAGGTTTTAATTCAGCAGCCATAATGAAAAGCACAACAAATTGAACAGACTGTTAAAGATTAAGTAGGTATACAGTACCAATTCTGGTAACAGGTATCTCGGTTAAAACAAAAATCAAAAGCCAAACCGTGCAAGTCGTGCAATAGCTACGACAACCACTCGTCAGTCAGCAACTCGCACACGAGCAAAGCAGGCCACGCAGCACAGGACGCAAGCTGTGAAGTGCAGGCAGGTGTCTTTCTTTTTAGCAGAGCATTCCAACAGGACCCAAGAAGCAGGTGCACACGGCGAATCTGGAAAATGCCAGGGTGGTCCCGTAAGCGAAATGCAAGCAAAGTTAGGTAGAAGTAGGGTCCTAGGTATGAACCTAGGTTCTTGTCATATAGTAAGGAAAATCGACACAGAAAGTAATTTCAGTCTGACTCCATAGATATTTTAATCATTTAGATATTAGAAATACGGTTGTGATCGGGCTTTGAAGTAATTATTTTGCAATGAACACTGTTAGGCAGACTGCAGCATTAAGAAAACTGTAAAATAAATAAGATACTAAAACTGGGCGTACTTCCCTGTAAGTAGTAACCAAAAAACACACGTCACACACAAGCCATTTTCATCCGTTGAAGTAGCAGCCGTAGCAGGAACAATGCGGCTGCATCGTAGTCTCAATCTTCAGTTTTTTCTTTAATCACGTCGGGGTCACCAAATGTTGGGGTCGTCTTCAAGAAAACAGGTTCTGTTATATTGATTCTACGTTTTATTTGTCTATTTTTTACAAGTTTGAGATTAAAATATTCGCGACAGATTTTTTGCGTCCGCGCTCTTGTCGTCAGTTCGTAGTAGAGAGAAAGTATATCTGGCTGTCAGCTGTCAGCTGTCAAAGTTAGACGTCGCCGGTCGAGGCCGCTATTGTCACGTTCCACCTCTTCCGCTCCGACGCCGGTTGGATTTGAGACGTTCAACGCGTTCCAGTCGCATTGTAAACAGGGGGTTAGTGTGACAAATACTGTGAAAGATTTTTCGGGTGATACAAATAGTTCTGAATTAGATTAGATGTAATAAGAACGATTAAGAACTACGTTAGGCATCTTTTTACCAGAATTGCAGCAACTCCCTCTGTTAAATGCTTTTCAATTCAAGATGAAAATGTAACTTCAGCCACATTGCAGTACAAAACAGTTTTAAAGTTCTCGTTTGACAAATAAATATTGACAAAAGTTGCTCGACCGTAATGTAATGTTTAAGCGAGGACACTGTCTCCTAAGATACAGGGTATCCTAGTTTAGGAGACAGGGTTTCACTAATTGCTCTTACCTTTTGACTGTTGTATCCTGGTTGTAAAAATGTTTAATGTTTGTATTGAAACTATTTCTATGTGTACCATAATAACTCAGTATTCTACAAAAGGATTTGGAATGAATAAATAAATATAATTAAAATTAAATTAAAATATGTAGTCATCTACATCAAGGAGGCCCAATGTACCTACTTTTATGAACAAAAAATAAAACGGCATGATCTCCACGACAAACGGAAACTCCCAAAGCCCCGATATTCTATTGACATGTCAAACAAACAGAACTTTCTTTACGACTGTACTATGATTTAGCTGTACAAGCATCATAACATACAATGTAACGTAAAAGTACATCTTAGGGAAACTCCGCTCAACAATGGTGTTCGCTCAGTTATAGCTTTTAACCGCCAACTTTCCATTGACATAAAATGCAGGAAAAGTACTGTTGACTATACGTTAGACGTTTGGTTTCTATGGAGACATCTTCGTGCTTTGTTCTTTATGTATGAAATAAAATACACATAGTACTAGTATTATAGTACTGCAGGAGAGTATATGTGTTTGCCGTGCTATCAAAAGATATGTGTAATCTATCAAAACACGCTCTCACGCTCATATTTGTTGAATGAGCTCAGAAATATTATTTGATAATTCGTTTTTTCCATTTCTAGTGGCGACCGTGTACTGGAAGGCACAGCTTGGGTAGGCCCCCCATAAGGTGGACCGACCACCTGGTAAAGGTCGCGGGAATACGCTGGATGCGGAAAGCGCAGGACCGGTCGTTGTGGCGATGCTTGGAGGAGGCCTATGTCCAGCAGTGGACGTCTTTTGGCTGTAATGGCGATGACGGTGATGATATCTTTGAAAGCTACAGAATTGCTGCTTTTTTCGTCTCCGAAAAATTCACTTACACATTACAATTCACTTCCGATATAGTTAATCAATACAGTATAGGTACTAAATTAAAGTAATTTAATTGAAGCTAATAAATAATTCAGTTGTAACAAAATATGAATTATAATAATATATGTTTGCCGTGCTATCAATAAGTATGTGTAGTGAAACAAAACACAAAATATTTTTGCTAAATGAGTTCAGAAATGTAGAGTGACTTGATAATGCAACAGCTTTTCTGTTTCATAGAAAGCTTCAGAATTACGTTTTTTTTTCATCTCCAGAAAATTTGTTTCTATTGCACGGGTGAAAAACAGTGCAGTACACAAAACGAACTGTTTTTTTTTCCTTCTGCCTATTAGTTTTCTAAAGTCGATTTTGTGCGTACCTATCTATGTATGATCTTTTATAATAATGTCCTCCCGGCCGAATTTCAGTCACGGCGGCCAATCTCAATGGAGACTAGCCATCTGCGCGGGACATATTATACGTGGGACACTCAGAAAGTTTTGCGAAACTAAAAAAAATTGTTCTATACGTACATATATTTTTATCAAATCTTTTCAAAGTACTTTCCACCAGCCTCTATACAAAGATTCATGCGCCTAAACCAGTTTTCAAAACACTTTTTCCAGTCCGCCGCAGACACCTCGTTTACAGCCTGCTCGAACGCAGCCAGCGCATCTTCCGGCGACGAAAATTGTATCCCTTTGAGCTGATTTTTTATTTTTGGGAATAAAAAGAAGTCACACGGTGCTAGATCAGGGCTGTAAGGAGGGTGACCCAGGAGTTTGACTGGCGTTTTGTCCAGGAAGTCCCTCGTTTTGAGTGCGGTGTGCGCAGGTGCATTGTCGTGGTGGAGCAGTAGCCCGCGGAGCCCTGTGTTTGGTCGCTTGTTGCTTATAACAGAGAAAACTTCTGGCAAACATTTGGTAGTATACCATTCGGCATTAATGCTTCTTTGATCCCGTAAGGGAATTGATACCAAGTGGCCAGTCAAATTAAAAAAGCTAGCGATCAAAATCTTACCCCCGCTTCTAGATCGCTTCACTTTGGTAGGCGTTGGCTCATTTTGAAACACCCAAACAGTCGACTGGCGCTTGGTTTCTGGGTCGTATTGATAAATCCAGGACTCATCACCTGTAACGATGTCGTAAACACGCCGAGACGAGCCTGCTTCAAATTTGTTAAGCATATCACGGCACCATTCCACCCGGGCCTGCTTCTGAGCATCGGTGAGGTTGTGCGGCACCCAGCGTGATACTATCCTCCTCACGCGAAGATGGCTGTGTAGAATCTCGTGAACGCTTCCCGATCCAATCTTCAATATGTGTTGAATCTCCTGATATGTAATTCGCCTATTGTCTTGGATTAAAATTTTCACTGCTAGCATGTTTTCTCCGGTAACAGCCGTCAAAGGGCGACCGCTTCTTTCGTCATCCCCCAAAGTTGGTCGACCGCGCTTGAATTCGTTATACCAACGATACACGTTTGCCTTGGAAGGGCCTTCATCCATGAATGCCATTTGAAGTCTATCGTACGATTCATCCGGTTTCAGGCGACACTTGAAATCGTATAAAATCATAGCTCTAAAATGTTCCCGGCGCAGATCCATATTTCAGTGAGACACAATACTTTGAATTAACTCGCAAAAAATGTGGAGGGAAATTTTGAAATTGGAACTTACTTATTTTTACTTATAAATAATCATATTTTCGAAAAACATTATAACTGGCCAGTCTCCCATATATAAAAACTTTTTTTCGCAATACTTTCTGAGGGGCCTGGTAGTGCACTCTCTATTCCCTCACTCTCATAATCCGATGGGACGGCAATTCGACACGACCGGAGAGAAATCAGGCGCAGGACCGACGGCTTTACGTGCTCTCCGAGGCACGAAGGGGTCTCGATGTGTAACGAAACGGTCACCCATCCACAGACTGACCACGGCTAGTGCAGCTTAACCTTGCAGATCGTACAATCCATACGCTTGCTACTTAGCCACGAGCCCCTTATGATCTTTTATGGTGTTTCTTTGTGTATTATAAGTATGTATTTACAAAAAAAAAAGTACATAAGTATTATATCCATCGTCTAGTACCCATAGTACAAGCTCTGCTTAGTTTGGGACTAGATGGTGCTGTGTAAAAATGTCCCATCGATTTTTTATTATATAAGCAAAGTGTCTCTGTTATTTGTGTCAAATAAATATTTTTTCTTTCTTTTTAGTTGCCTTGGTTGACTAGTAAGCTCTATCCTTGCTTACCCTCTACTACTGTTAGACTTATCATGGAAACATATATTTAAATACTATATTCTATAACTCTTTAATTATGGTAACTTTTACGATGTGAAAACTTGAGCAATTCTAACACGAATGTTAGTAATAAAATATAGTAGGAATGCATAAAGTGTCATTTTAAGCCGTGACACGGAGCAAGGTCTTACCCAGAGCGAAAGCGGAAGCGGGGGCGGAATTTCTATCCCGCAATAAAAAGCCTCTAGATTAAAAAGCGTCTAATGACTTTTTTAGAAAACGTTGCTTTAGGATTTATTCTGCAGACACAACTAGATTAGACTTTTTTTGTTGTTTGCGAGTGGAAATATCCTCATGAACCAACTCCGTACAAAATAGAGGAGCTTCGGGAACTCTTATGGACCTCGCCGCGCCGGTGCCCCTCTGATGCTACGCTATTGGCACGTCCCGGGAGAAAAATTATTCCCACAGCAGCACGCGACCATCACGTGCTGCCCTCTCCAGAGTAACCAGACAAAACCTGGCTGACCTTATAATGACAAAAGAGGAGAATAATGTACCTAAACAGTGGGGTTTGTAACGCACTCACAATTACAAAAGCTTTATGCTGTTTCAAGTACCATTATGCTCCAAATATGGTCAAGACTTGGTTATACCACAGATAATATAATTATACTATATACTCAGTACTATAGACAATATTTTATTTATTTTGTGCAGTGTGGTCAGTTGTCAACTTTATTAAAGTCTTTGTCTTTATATATATAAGTTGTTGTGTGCGTCAAATTCAGCGCAGAAATAAAACGTTTTTCTCTATTTTATTCTTTCTTTCATTCCGACTATTCGTCAATATTCATTGCATAGTTGCTGATATCACGGATCTTGGACGAATAAAAAATGGTAGACGGAATCTCGCAAAGAAAAGATTGAAGCACGTTGTTTTTTCCTAAACCCACAATAATTTCGACAGAATATATAGTTATTTTATTTGTGATACTACGAAAAAGACTACCGGACGAGATTTGTTGCATAATCGCGGCTTTTCGTCTTACTATGGGTGTGAAGGTGTGCGTGCCAGCCCGTACTTTTAAGCGAGCCGTCTTACTATGGGTGCTTCACTTTTTGTTTAGCGATATTCCGTCTGCCTATTTTATTCGTCCAAGTCACGGATTGTCAAAACATAATGCGAACAACACAAAATTATTGCAACCGCGAGTGAGTTAAACAATTCGGCAGCTGCTCTCAGTCGCATTTCGCTTTCAGTATGACCCAAGCTCACAGCTCGCAATATTACATAAAACACAGTGGCACCTGCTTAGACTACCATAACAACCTGTTTAGTTAAATTGACACTTAGATGGGATTATAGGCAGCTGATAGGCACACTATTTTAATTTTATTTCCATGTTTGCATGAGAAAGGTGTAGCTTCTCTGAAGATTATTAAAAATTGTCGCCTATAGTCATGTCATATAGCTAAAACGTTTTTAACCTTAACCTGATTCTGAAGCATCACCTGGAATTTTCAGGATACCCAACGCCTTACCAACTTACAGCAGAGGTATCGTATTAGGGCTCATTGGAATGGTTTCAATAACAAGGTTATAGATAGATGGTGATCAGGGTCTGTTGATGGAGCAGGAAAGAGACATAGTGGTTAATTGGTGAGGGAAGACGCAAAATTAATAATTATTAATTTTCGATGAAAGAAATCAAAATCACAAAGCGAAAGCGGAGCTGGATGCGGAAGGCACAGGACCGGTCGTTGTGGCGATGCTTGAGGGAGGCCTATGTCCAGCAGTGGACGTTTTCGGCTAAAATGATGATGATGATGATGAATCAAAACCAAAAATAGAAATAGTCTTTAAATTACTTAACTTTCACTATTTAAACGGATTATGATATAATTAATGACAGTTATTATAAATGTAAAATCTAAAAACGTACCAAAACAGACTCGAACCGGTGACCTTTAGTCATGATTCAATCGATAAATACAGTTTCGCACAAAAATGTGGATTTATTCGGTCCGATGTCAGTGACCTCAGGTATGGCTAAGAATTTCTCCATGAAGTGCACATCAGGTCGTTCAACTTTAATGGTGACAGATTTTTTGGGTTCCGCTGGAGAGATTAATGAGGACTATTTATTATAAAAATTGTTAGCTCATCCTTTACATAACAATATGATGTAGCGTCAGATGCTTCCCGGCTTTCGATTTTTTAAATTTTGGTCAGTCTTGCATAGTTTGTAGACATTGACATATTACTGATTTTTCTATCTTGACAAAATATCAAGTATCTGTTTAGTAAATTTAAACTTTAACTCAATGACACAAGAGGTGCTTCAGACTGAACGCAAAACATGCCAACTGTTATTCTGAAAATAATTTTATGTCATTAAGGAACAATTAATTTTTCTAGTAATTCAGATGATTTTGAACATTCGGAGCAGCGCCAGATGTACGTATTTGGAACTGAATACCTAAGTCCTATATAAAAGACATTGATAAAAATAGCCTTAAACTGTTACAAAGATGAACAATATACGAAAATTACATGCGAATTTATTCGTTACATAATATATATTGTATTTAATACGGACAGTACAAGAAGCTTTTTTTATATTTTAAGTAGTATCAATACATTAATAACGTAACCGGATAAAATTGTATCATCTATGATATCTGTGTATCATCCATATTTTTATTTCGATACTCTATAGTCTATGATTCAATATTATAGACTCCTTTTCACACAAGAAATTCCAAAAAATTGAAATCGACTGACAACTTGACGACAATTTAGGTTGTTTGACATAACAAAAAAAGCAAAACATGACATAAAAATAGCACAGATTATATATATGTGTCACAACAGTAAATATATAAAAAATCTAAAATTATGTTTAGTACTGTCCGTGTTTATGAATGTATTGCAATACATTGGCTTCATTGAGTTGTATATGGTGAGCACCAACTTTAATTTGTAACGCCATAGGGCGGAGTCACTAAGGATCTTTAGCAATGTCCTTTGTCTATAACTACACGATATCTCAAAAAGATATGCTAAGATCTGTTAAATTCAATTAAGAACTTACAGAACATTTGGTTAAGTCATTACATTATTTGAAATTCTGTTAATTTGAATTTAAAAATCAATAAAAGGTAAATACATCACTTCGAATTTTTAACAGTGGAATCTATAGTATCTATACTGCACCCATTCTTAGTTGTCATTTGAGAACTAAGAATGGGTGCAGTTTTAAAGAGGTTTTGTCAGGAAATTATGTTATCCTGTTGAGCTTAATTAGTTGAATACAAATATGACTTTAAAAATTAAAAAAAAAACAATAAAATAAATGTAAAGCACCTGTAAAGACGCATTGTCAATGGAGTACAAAATTGGAAGCAGCTGTAAAGAGGCTTTGTCAAGTTCTTCCCTATCTTTCTGACGCTGACTGTACTTCTATAGCTGCTGCTCTAGTTAAAAAAGGAGTTTTGAACACATTGCAACTGAAGCAATATTTCATAAATTAAGTTTAATTCCTCGAATTTGACTACAAAAAGTAGGCGCCTCGAAAATTTCCTTCCCACACCGGAATCCGCGAAAAATCAATTGAATAAAAACCAGATTAACTCGAAAAAACTCAGCCGAGAACCGAACCGTGGACATTAAAATGCCACACACAGTAACCACTTTTTTTGCTGACTCCCATCAGCACTGGCTTGAAGTTTAGGGGTCACTCTGTGGGTGGCCCTTCGACGGAAATCACTTTGACCCAAATCTGGGTCACTGAGGTTGACAACCAAAGTGGTGAAAACTGTGTTTCTGTCAGTTATTGAAAGTTATCAGCATTCCATATAGATAAAAAGATTATTTTATCTCCCCTTGTAATATACCAGGCCCCTCAGAAAGTATTGCGAAATAAGTTTTTATATATGGGAGACTGGCCAGTTATAATGTTTTTCGAAAATATGATTATTTATAAGTAAAAATAAGTAAGTTCCAATTTCAAAATTTCCCTCCACATTTTTTGCGAGTTAATTCAAAGTATTGTGTCTCACTGAAATATGGATCTGCGCCGGGAACATTTTAGAGCTATGATTTTATACGATTTCAAGTGTCGCCTGAAACCGGATGAATCGTACGATAGACTTCAAATGGCATTCATGGATGAAGGCCCTTCCAAGGCAACCGTGTATCGTTGGTATAACGAATTCAAGCGCGGTCGACCAACTTTGGGGGATGACGAAAGAAGCGGTCGCCCTTTGACGGCTGTTACCGAAGAAAACGTGCTAGCAGTGAAAAATTTAATCCAAGACAATAGGCGAATTACATATCAGGAGATTCAACACATATTGAAGATTGGATCGGGAAGCGTTCACGAGATTCTACACAGCCATCTTCGCGTGAGGAGGATAGTATCACGCTGGGTGCCGCACAACCTCACCGATGCTCAGAAGCAGGCCCGGGTGGAATGGTGCCGTGATATGCTTAACAAATTTGAAGCAGGCTCGTCTCGGCGTGTTTACGACATCGTTACAGGTGATGAGTCCTGGATTTATCAATACGACCCAGAAACCAAGCGCCAGTCGACTGTTTGGGTGTTTCAAAATGAGCCAACGCCTACCAAAGTGAAGCGATCTAGAAGCGGGGGTAAGATTTTGATCGCTAGCTTTTTTAATTTGACTGGCCACTTGGTATCAATTCCCTTACGGGATCAAAGAAGCATTAATGCCGAATGGTATACTACCAAATGTTTGCCAGAAGTTTTCTCTGTTATAAGCAACAAGCGACCAAACACAGGGCTCCGCGGGCTACTGCTCCACCACGACAATGCACCTGCGCACACCGCACTCAAAACGAGGGACTTCCTGGACAGCACGCCAGTCAAACTCCTGGGTCGCCCTCCTTACAGCCCTGATCTAGCACCGTGTGACTTCTATTTATTCCCAAAAATAAAAAATCAGCTCAAAGGGATACAATTTTCGTCGCCGGAAGATGCGCTGGCTGCGTTCGAGCAGGCTGTAAACGAGGTGTCTGCGGCGGACTGGAAAAAGTGTTTTGAAAACTGGTTTAGGCGCATGAATCTTTGTATAGAGGCTGGTGGAAAGTACTTTGAAAAGATTTGATAAAAATATATGTACGTATAGAACAATTTTTTTTAGTTTCGCAAAACTTTCTGAGTGTCCCACGTATATATATAATACAATGAGCTGGTTAAATTATGACTATTTGGAAAACTGTTTTTTTATTTATTTAAACAGGGTTATTTTTAATTGATTAGTTATTCTTTAAGTTATAACTGTCTTCATCGATTTGATCGGGTTGTTCCGTATTCATCCTATGACGTCTCATCCCAATCATTATTTTTTCTTAACTCATCCTATTTCTATTCCTTACTCATCCCACAACAATTATTTGATATTTCTATTCTTTACTAATCCTAAAAGTATTCGTCACTCATCCTATTGCAAATATTAATTTAAAAAACAAAGGATTGTGTGTACGGTCTGACAAAACACATTTTAATTAAATAAATTTAAAATCAACTTTTACTATGGGACCAACACTGAAATTGCGAAAAAAAAAACAATTGGTCCCTACATTTGTGTTCACATAAATCAACAAAATGTAGGGATCAGCTGATATTTTTTTCGCGATTTCTGGATTGGTTCCTTAAAAACCCTTGAAAAATTTCTAGTGAAGTAAAAATAACCTGGTATAAATTATATACGGCTCCCAGCATTAATAGAAATTACTATATTGTTTGTGACATCCTTGTCAATAAATACACTTAATTATCATTTTCAAAACAAGATTTCAATCGATTACGTAATCACTATTAAAAACATTTCTATTTTATTCTTAACGATCAACCAAACAGTTATTTGGTAAATGGATTTCGGGAACGAGGTAGAAAGGTTTAGATTAGTAAAAGAAAAGAATAGAAATAAAAACTATTTATTGTAACTGACAGGGAACTGAAATGACGACGTCTGTGGTCTAGTGGTTCGAGTGTCGGGCTGCTGATCACGAGGTCGTGGGTTCAATTCCCACCGGACACAAATATTTATTTAATGAACATAAGTGTTTGTGTTGGTCTGGGTGTTTCCTATGGATTATAAGTATGTATTTACAAAAAAAAAGTATATAAGTATTACATCCATTAGAAGTTTTTAAACTTTCGCGAATTACACTCATATTGAACTAAGTTTACGGGACTTGTCGCGCACAATTAAATCAAAATATAGCAAACATTTTGACTAACCTTGACGTTTCGGTCAAGTTGCATTGGCCGTGGTCACGAGCAGACCACGTGTCTGCTCGTTATATTGTGTTATATTATACATTCGTTATATTTTGATTTAATTGTGCGCGACAAGTCCCGTAAACTTAGTTCAATATTACATCCATTGTCTAGTACCCATAGTACAAGCTCTGCTTGGTTTGGGACTAGATAGTGCTGTGTTAAAATGTCCTAAAAATATTTATTTATTATTTTATTTATTTATTTAACTAACAGGTGGGTAGTGGTGCTAGTGCTGAGAGTTTTCATTTATCATCATCATTTCAGCCGAAAGACGTCCACTGCTGGACATAGACATCCTCCAATCATATTTTGGGGGGATATGCCATAATCACCACTCTTGGCATGCGGGTTGGCGATCGTAGTTGGTTGGTTAAATACTCATTTCATTTCATTTCATTTCATTTATTTCTTTGCAAACATGGGTAGTTATATAAAGATCTTATCAACAATTATAGTTCTCCACATTCTGCCTTCACATGGGCGTGCAAATGTATAACACTCAAATTATTCCAATTATATTAAAATTAAAATAAAAAATAAAATATCATGCATCACAATCATTGAAAATTATTTAGATTATTAAAATACCATTATAGGAAAACACTTTGTCACATTATAATTTAATATTAGAGTATAAAATTTATAATAAGAATGTCATTTGTTACTAATTATAATAATGTCAAGGAATATCTGTCATTACACGTCAATTATTATACCTATATTATTAAATGTCAAAAATATAGTTTTTATATATTAATTTTAAATTTTAAATTATTGCCCATAAGGGTTTCCTTCTAGATATTCCTTCACGCTGTAATACACCCTTTCAGTAAGAAACTCTTTTAACTTTTTTAACTCAGAGAACCCGTACGCAAAAAACACGCTTGGACGTGGAGTTGCGGAAATCAGCCCGTTATACTACTATACTCAGAGAACGCTGCTGCCCATCCTCTGGTGAATCCCTTAGTCGCGTTTTACGACACCCATGAGAAGATATAGAAATAATTCAATAAATTATTAAATATAGGCCAGTCTGAGAGTTTTACTGGAGATTATTAAAATGTTGCTAGTATTTTTGACATTTTATTGAAAAAACACACAACATAACATAACATACTGCTTAGTTGGTCTAGTGGTTGTAAGTGTGCTGAGTGTGGGGTCCTGACCCCAGTTCGATTCCCGGGTCGGGCAAAGTGTTATTGGGTTTTTTCATTAGGAAATTCTCAGTAGCAGCCGGAGTCTGGATTTGTGCCCGCTCAATGGCAATAGGCTCGCCCCCTATTACATGGAACTATAACATAACTGGCGAAATATGGGTGTACTATTACACCTCTGCCTACTCCTTCGGGGAAATATAGGCGTGATGTTATGTGTTATGTTATGTTAAAATCCTCGTGTAATAGACACATTGAAATGAACATGCTTTTATTGTAAACTAGCTGACGCTTCCGGCTTTACTTAAAATTATTTTAAATTTCATCAAATTCCATTCAGCCGTTGCATTAAAAGGGCGGACGGAATCTCGCAAAACAAAAAGTAAAGCACCCATATTAAGACGGCTTACTTAAAAGTACGAGCTAGCACGCACACATTCACACCCATAGGAAGACGAAAATCTGCGATTACGCAACAAATCTCGTGTGACGGTAGTCATAGTAAGAGTGTCACAAAAAAAAAAAAATGCTGCTGAAACTATAGTGGGCTTAGGAAAAAAATAAGTGCTTCAATCTTTTCTTAGCAAGATTCCATCCGCCTTTTTTTATTCGTCCGAGCTGCATTTATAATATTGGTAACTTTGTCCTGAAAAATCGTGTTATTCCTCTAGATTCTAGAAGCATGTATAGTAATGTATACCCGTAAGCGACAAGTCTTTTCTTCATGAAATAAAATATGAATAGTCTTTACAAAGGAGCATTGGCATAGCCTGACGCAAACTATCTTGCTACTAGGTACCAAGGTGCATTGGCTTGAGGCAAAATTTCACAGCCATGTGTCAATTCACAATTACACACAAATGGTGCGTCGCCTATAAACACCATAGAAATCCATTTCTCCGTCATTTTATGACTAGGTTCATAAAAGCAGATGTGGGAGACAGTTCTATGTCCATTGATAGATTACTTGAAGAGTTGATGAATGTCTTGTGTGTGAGCGAATCGATGAACTGTATGTAGTTTTACAAAATAAAATATGATTTTAGTGAGATTAGCAATCTTGCTGTGAATGCCATCAGAAGCGATCAAAGAGATAAAGAGTAAAACTGAATGGAGAGTTGCATCATTTTATCGACGATCAAAGAATTATATGGACGTGATAAGCACTAGGAAAGCATGGCACAAAAAGGATGATATTTATACTCCAGTAGTCGGTGGAACAGGGCTGTTAATTCATGATTTAATTTTATTATTTGTATGAATGTCTTTAATGCATCTCGGCCTATATGCCGTGAGGAAAAGTTGCTAGTCTGTCGGTCTTTTCTCGGATGCATTTCGGTAAATGTGCGTTGGAATTGCACGATCTTATTCCCCCAGGCCCTTTTCATCATCGGACAACCAGACGCACGGCGATGCGCCACCGTTATATGGTAGACATTCCACCGATTAACCGATTTTCCAACAGCTTTATCAAGTGTACCAATAAAGAGTAGAATTATTTGCTAGTCTGTATTTCCCGATAAGTATATTTTGGTGGCCTTCAAGACTTTAGTGAATAGGTTTTAGCTGGGCAAGCGTGTATCAACGTCGACCGCGCCATCGCTTAACATCAGGTGAGGTGGCGGTCAAACGCAAGCCTATTTGATAAAAAAATAAAATAAGAAGTCGGGACCTTTCACGACCTTTAGAAGGCTTGCTAGAAGACGCAGGTCAAGCTCACACAACACCTTTCAGGGTTTTAATCTAAGATGGGATGGGGCACCAACTGGATATAGTCCACAGCTGCACTATGGGAGGACAGACACATTCCGTCCCGGGAAGGTGCAGTACTTCTTATTGCGAAATATGGATTCTAAAACAGTTTGGGCTATGGTGAGGGATGTTTTATGGTTTGGGTTTAACTTATTTTATCAATGATGATTTGATTTTTTTTTTTTTTAATTAATTAACAAAGCCAAAAACACCGACTGCGTGTAAGAAGAACTGAAAAGATGTAAACAAGACGTATGTATATAAGTACATGTGTAAGTATCAAGTCATAGCACGCAGTCCGATAAATTCGTAATTGCAGACATTGTATTAGTATTATTATCAAAAATTGTAGCTTATGACATTTTTGGGATTAGATAAATCCAATCCGTCAAGCCGTTTAGGCTACATGAGGTAACAAAGAAACAGATAAACATACATACATACACTCGAAAAACATTACCCTCCTTCTGGGGCAGAAGATCACACATCCACTTTTGCACATAACATCATACTGAGATCACACCAACCTGCTCGAATAACGTGGTAATTACGGCATCATTCTTCCAAGACTCATTCCAAAGCCAAGTTCAGTAGTCACGATGTACCAGGCAGTCATGAATGAACGGAAATACATTATTTATATTAGTGATTTCCAAGTTATTTCTTACGTTTTCTTAGAACATTCCTTCATCTTCAATGTAGGTAAGAGCCAACATTCTCACAATGGTTTCTCAAGAACCTGTCAACCAAGCCACGCGTTGGAACTCACCTTCCAAATTTATTTTGTAAACATGAGTCCGAACTCATTATTGAAGCTGACAATGCCCAAAAAGATACCAAAAAAGTTAAAGAACCTTTCATAATTGGGACAGTACAGATTTGGTTTAATTTTTTAAGACAGTTTTGAAGTGTTTGGTTCCGTAGAATAGATAGTGCATTCAATTTAGATGTAGGAAATAGAAGAGGTAAATGCCCGCTTAAATTTTTTGAGGTTTTAGATTATCAATTGGCATTTCTGTTTACAAAGGCAACACTTTCTTGTTTTTCAATAATGACATCAACATTTGCCTGCCATTCTAATTATACACTTGTATAACTCGCGTAAATAAAGAATAGATTGAAAATGACGGCACTTCTATTGTTCAATGTGCACCTCGCTCACACAACACTGTATCAACTGTACGTTTGAGCGAGAGACAAATACAAATGCCGTCATTTTCATTGAGTAGGTAGTATACAGAATCACATTATATTTACTCTTACAAGATACATTACCTGTGTTGCAGTGTTGAAAAGTTTTTTTTTTTTAGCTTAGGATATTACTATTTGCGTAACAATTTTTACTGTATTAGTCGCGGCATCATTTGAAATAGATAAACACAATTTTTCACAATATTAGCCACAAATATTTAATGAACCCTAACCCACTTGGTTAAAGTGTTGGGTTCAAATTAACTCGTCTGTCACTACTTCGTTGATTTTGACATGCGGTGTCAACTTGCGCGTACGCAGTCGCACCGATGACAGCCGAAACGATCGCTCGTTAAGATACACACAATGAAATACAATTTAAATTGGATCACGACTTTTATGGCTATTGAAGAGCCGTCATTTTTGTTTTGGAAAACATAATTTGAGTTAAGATTTAAAAAAAGGTGTAGAATTTTTAAAAAGAAAGTAATATTTAACTTGAGTTAAATTAAATATTTCCGACTTCAAAAAGAAAGAGGTTCTATTTTCGACCGTATGAAATTTTTTTTATATGTTCACCGATTTCTTTGTCAATTGTGGACCAATTTTAAACATTCTTTTTTTGTTTGAAAGGGTATGTATGCTGTCAAGGTAATTCAATTTAATTTGGTCAAAATCTGATGAAGATCTTCTCAGATAACAAAGGGAACTCTTTAATGTATTAATAGCAAATCACCCGCGATTGCAGAAATCTCTTGGTTACGTATTTTTTATGTCACTCATCATCATCATCATTTCAGCCGTAAGACGTCCACTGCTGGACACAGGCCTCGCCCAAATGGGGGGAAATGCCATAATCGCCACGCTTGGCAGGCAGGTTGGCGATCGCAGTTGGTTGGTTAAATACCCAGAGAACGTTGCTGCTCATCCTCTGGTGAATCCCTTATTCGCCTTTTACGACACCCATGAGAAGAGATAGGGTATGTCACTCAAAACAGAAAAATAAAATAAACTTTAAAACCAAATCCACTTCCTATACTGTTCCACATAAACTATTTTACTCTTTTTGAAGTTGGTTTCCACTTTCATAGTGTTTATTTTATTAATGAATATCCTCAGTATCTATGACTTCCCTCTCCCAATACGGCTAGTCCCCGAGGGAGAGAACGACTACAACCCTCCACTACAAAAACTCTTCATATACGTATACAATGTACGAACGCTGATCTCACCTGAAAGTTTATTACTACTTAAAGAATCCATAGCCAACATAAAATTTAAATACGACATATTAGGACTATCAGAAGTGCGAAGAACTGGAAACAATATTATAGAAGACGAGGACCACATATTCTGTCACACGTGAAAACCTGGAGGACTGAATGGTGTGGGATTTCTGATAAAAATGAAATATAAACTCAATATAAAGAATTATACCGGACTCTCGGATCGAGTGTGTGTACTAACCCTCAAATTTGAACAGAAGAAACTTTCTATTATCTAAGCATACGCACCTACTCTGGAGTCATCAAATCAAGAGGTAGAAGAATTCTATGAAACACTCCGAAAAGCACAAACAATTACCGCCAAAAGCCTTATTCTGATGGGCGACTTTAACTGCAAGATAGGACACCAAAAATATGGAGAATACAAGATACTAGGACCCTACTGTTATGGAAAAAGTAACGAAAGAGGAGAACAGAAAGAAGGAGAAAAATCAGTAATGGAGGAGGCCTTTACCCAAAGAGGGGTCCTTGATTAATTCAACCACTTATTTAAAAAAAAAATTTAATTTGTTATCTTTTAATTAAGGAATAAAGAGGCTTTATTATTATTATTATTATCTATGACTTACAATTTGAATTCGAACTATTTTATTCCCACGCCACACGACAGCTTGACACAATAAAAACACATTATCAAATCGTAAAACATCAAAAGCTATCCGAACTGCATCTAACCAAATCAAATCAACAACATAATCAACCACAACAACACTACAATACATTTACAATATAACAATCAATTAAATTTTATTGCAGCAACAGAGTTTGACGCGATTGTCGATCAGTCGATCAACAGTTCCGGTTTCCAGACACTCAATAAATCTTCAGCTAGACTAATGAGTCACTCACGCCAATAAATAAATAATTTTGCAGTGTTGTCATCGAATAATTGCTATAAATACTCCTTTAAATCATAATGCTTTAATTACTTTGTGTTATAAAAAACGTTACATTCAGAAGGTTGCGGTTTTGTTAAGAGTGAAGCGTGAGTTTCATTTTAAAAGTGATATTTTAGTATTTTAAAATTGTATAAATAAGTGAGTGACGTTGAGTGATGTTTGTGCAATTATCATAGCATGCAGTAATTAGATCTAGAATTAGTATAATTTGTGTTCATAATTTATTTGATTTCTAAGCAAAAAGCGAATTACATTGGTGCAATTAGATTGCAGGATTTTAGATTGATTTGCATTGTTACATTAACCATTTTTTCAACTGAAATTAAATTAAATAATTGAAAAATAACGCTGGTCCTTTCCTAATGGCGATATTTTGCTCTTTAACTAAAGTTTTATACTTTGTCTTCTACATAGACAGTTTGCTTTAATATTGATGATGACGACCTATAAGAAGCACGTTTAAAATTATTCTACAAAATACTGTCACAAAACTCACAAACCGCTATCCGCTTATCACTTGGACCATTCAAAACAATCCTAACCCGGTCCGCTCATCACTGTAACCGCAGCTGATCTAACTCGTGCACGATCTTATGCGTCACGACACCCCCGACCTCTGACGTCACGTCATCTTCACGTCAAGTGTGAGCGTGACCGATTGTTTGACTTAGCAGTAATAATAAAATTAGTTCATACTCTTGTGTAATTATGAAGAAGATTTTGGCTGGTGAATTATTTGACATATGATAAGATGGTACGCAGATATTTATTTAAAGTTCGAAAGATTTACAGTCAAACAGAATCTATATAATGCTGCAAATAGGTAATCCTGGACTATTTACAAATCATCACAAGTAGATTATGTAGGTAGTACAATCAAGAGGGTAATAAGTAGTTTAAGCGTACATGTTACAAAGTGTGCATCAATTGAAATCGGGAAATACCATTAGTGGTGTCAAAGAAGTTATAGGCTGTAAGTTTCTTAACTGAAGAAGTGCTTGAGCAAAATAGGTCTATAACAATAACAACATAACATCACGCCTGTATTTCCCCGAAGGGGTAGGCAGAGGTGTACAAAACACCCACATTTCGCCAGTTATGTTATAAGTCCCATGTAATAGGGGGCGAGCCTATTGCCATTAACCGGGCACAAATCCAGACTCCGGGCTGCTACTGAGAATTTCCTAATGAAAAACCCCAATAACACTTTGCCCGACCCGGGAATCGAACCCAGGACCCCACGCTCAGCAGTCGCGCTTGCGACCACTAGACCAACGAGGAAGTCAAAAAAAAAAAAAAAAAAAGTATGTCTATATCCAGTGGCAATTGGTTAAAAGACCCACTAGCGCGCAAAACAAACGTGTTGGCTGTGTATTAGATTACGTGCTGTATTTTACTATTATTATAGGTATGTGTTATTGAAATAGCTAAAAACCTCTTAAGGGGTCATTGTACTTATCGAGGAACGAGGTATCATGTTCCTCCGACCAGGCTGGGTCTGTGCCTGGCGGGCTACTGCCCAACGGTTAATGTTGGGCTCCTGTATATATGCTAACTTGCGTGTAAACTCTGCTTGCGCGATGCAGGATAGTTCTCATGTCACCTGATAGATGTCGCTACATACTCATCAATATGAATAACTTTCACTACGGGACCAACACTGAAATCAGCTGTTTGATATATTTGTGATCACATAAATAAGGGAACAGACTGATTTTGTTTTCGCGATTTCAGGTTTGGTCCCATAGTAAATGTTGTTCATACTGATGAGTACAATGGCGCCTTAAGAGGTTTTCAATAATTTCAATAACACATTATAAATGTGAAAGCATGAATATTTGTTTGTTTGTCCTTCAATCACCAAAATCCTGAAACGCTGAAACCGCTGTACACCTTTTCAGCGTTTCAGGATTTGGGTAATATTTGGCACACAAATAGACAAATAAAAGGTAAGTACACCAAAACGATATAGGTAATTGTAAAAAGAACATAGTTCAATTGATGAGACAAAAAGAAACTGCGTCTGAAAACACACTTATATTAATACGTTACCCAATTTTATTGTGATCATCATCATCATAATTTCAGCCGAAAGACGTCCACTGCTGGACATAGGCCTCCCCCAAGCATCGCCACAACGACCGGTTCTTTGCTTTATGCATCCATCAGATTCCCGCGACCTTCACCAGGTCGTCGGTCCACCTTGTGGGGGCCTACCCACGTTGCGCCTTCCAGTACGCGGTCGCTACTCCAGAACTTTACTGCCCCATCGGCCATCCGTTCTGCAAGCAATGTGCCCCGCCCACTGCCACTTAAGTTTGGCAATTCTTCGAGCTATGTCAGTTACTTTCTTTCTCCTGCGAATTTCCTCATTTCTGATTCGATAACGCGGGGACACTCCAAGCATAGCCTTCTCCATTGCCCTTTGAGTGACTTTGAATCTTCTTATGAGGCCCATTGTGAGTGACCACGTTTCAGTGCCGTAAGTAATTACTGGCAACACACACTGGTCAAAGACTTTCGTGGCAGGCTTACCCACGCTGCGCCTATTATTGTGATCACAGACATAGTATAAAATATAGACGAGCGCTGCGAACAATCATAGTGAAGCCAACAAAAACCGAGCTCCTCGTGTACAATCCAGCGCTCACGCACACAGGCACCCGAAGGATATTTGTTTTCGCGATGCTTACTGGACGATGCCGCGATATGTGTGTGTACTGAGAGCGGTGAGCACGGTTTGAGGTGCATGTTACGTGTACGTGAGCGCTGGTTTATACACAGAGGAGCATGGTTTTGTTGGCTTTACTGTGCTTGTTTGCAGAAATTTATCTATATTTTTACTATGTCTGTGATTTTTATAAATTAAATAGGGTTTACCATCAGGTTTCATCATATTTGTTATTCAGTAGTTCCAAAGCTTCTGGATCGATTTCGATAAATCATATCTCGGAAAACAACACACTTTTTCTTCTAGAATCGAAACCTGTTTCTGATGAGACGGACATCTATTTAAAGATACGCATAATCCGTAATTAAAAGTATTGAAATGAGAACACTGCAGATGACTATAAATTGTGAAAAGAAAAATTTGCTCACGAGCAAGATTCGAACTTGCTACTCCTGGGTTAGCCGCCAAGCTACCGTGAACTCTGCTCCAGGTATCGACTAACTAACTTCCGCTTTGAAACTGTCTTTGATAGTGACGTCAGCTAAGAACTTATTAAGAAACAGACCTGACATATCTTTAGATTTCGCTCCGCATACGTTAATATTAAAGGTCCGTACAAACCAAAAGCAGGTCAGTAGCAGTGCGGGTTATGAGCAGCGCGTCGGACGATACACTAAAAGGCAGGCAGTTTTAAAGCGTTTTGACGGCGGACCCAACATAGAACTGCTTTCAATATGAAATGTTGTGTCGGT
This sequence comes from Asteroscopus sphinx, assembly GCA_949699075.1. Lineage (NCBI taxonomy): Eukaryota > Metazoa > Arthropoda > Insecta > Lepidoptera > Noctuidae > Asteroscopus > Asteroscopus sphinx. Next base: position 2,781,688 of record OX453011.1, on the reverse strand, counting down.
TGTCAAACAATACACTGACTCGTAACCGCTATGACATCACACTGAGGCGCCGCCCTGTCCTGATCCGGTGTGGCCAGTTAGTATGGCGGCCATAGTGATACAACGCAACCGCGCCGCTCCTGCCCGCGTGACGCGCTGCCTGGTTTGTCACTAGCTGATCCAGAGTATGGCAGGAGCAGTGCAGTTTGCCAATGGGCCCGCGCTAATATTTGGTGTGTCGTGTTTCATATAGTTCCTTGTATTACAACTTTAAACGTGGCTGGGGGGGACTGGATGCGGAAGGCAGAGGACCGAGTATTGTGGCGCAACTTGGGAGAGGCCTATGTCCAGCAGTGGACTGCGATAGGCTGAGTTGATTACAACTTGCGCGGGCCTGCCTTCAACCTGCGCTGCTACTGACCTGCTTTTGGTCTGTACGGGCCTTAATAGTTAGAATAATAAATAATTAGAGAACATTTAATCCCATAAAAATATTAATTTCACGTTATCTAAAATGATCGAAACATTTTCTGGTGTTCATAAAAATTTACACATATTAACATTTTTAATTATTTACACTAAAACTGACCCAACAGTGGGACTAATAAAACCGATACCAGTATGGGCTTACATTATTTTTTTACGATTCAAACGTGACTTTAATATTCCGGTAGCGTGTTTCTAGGTTGTTATTTTGGCTAACACATGGTTTACGATTAAAAGCTATGGTGATGGTGTATGGAGATAATATCATAAAGACATAGATAATAATAAATTCATGTATTTATGTAAGTATCATAGTAATCTGAGAATTATAGAATAATAAAATTATTAGATTGCTTCTAATGTTAGGTACTGTTTACTTTTATTATTTTAAGTACAGTAAAGTCAGATTTGCTAAGAGGGGCTCGTAGCGAAGCAATGACTGCGCGGATTGTACGATCTGCAAGGTTAAACTGCACTTGCCGCGGTCAGTATGTGGATGGGTGACCGTTTCGTTACACATCGAGACCCCTCCGTGCCTCGGAGAGCACGTTAAGCTGTCGGTCCCGGTTGTCATACGAATATCTATGGCAGTCGAGGGTTCGAATCCTGTTCGTGAGCGATTTTTTTCTTTCCACTATTTATTATAACTTTAGATTTCGCTTCGAAGGCGTGAATGCGTTAAAAATATTTTTTAATTTTTAATGTTGTATTTTTCTGGTGTACCTTATAGGAAAAGAAAAAGCCATGCTGCGCCAATCTAAAATAAAGTGGGACAAGAGTAGCAGGATGATGAGTAAATCTGTAAATGAGCCCAAAACTAATAATTTGTGATATTGCTTCTGATGTTACGGTTTATATATGAATTATTTAATACCCGCAGCAGGCTATGATTGCGTTTTTGACATTTTCCAATAGTGTTGTTTCGTTTAATTGCTAGTTAATCAAATTTTCTGTGTAATACATAAAAAACAGTAGAAATAAATAGGATTTGAATTTGATAGATTCGAAATTCGAAAAATTATATTGCTGTAGCAGTGCATCAATAAAGTAGGTACGGCAATTGTTCCTTCATACGTAGCTGTCAATATTTACGGATTTTCATGAGCAGGCAAACGTCAAAACGCCATCATAGCGTGCCGCGATTATAAGTACCTATACTATAGTATCACATCACAAATATTCTTGCGATAACTCTAAACAAATGGATATTGGTTACTTAATAAGATGGAGGTAGGCCCAAAATTATCCCTTGTGGAACACCAACTTATGAAACCATTAGTTGGTCGTATGATGCCCAAAAAATTGCACCATCACTATTATACTCATAGGAACAAGATGGCCCGTTTTCATTAAAAATGTTTTGTTTTATTAAACTAGCTCAATAAAAACTAATTTATTAGCTAAATATTTGATCAAAACCTAATGAGAACATAAAATGTTATTAATGCGAATGTATCACTGTACACATTTTAATTATTATTTTGTATTTTTATAATAATAATAGTGTCGTGCCATTTTATGTATGTGCTGCTGAAAATACTGGATATTTTTTATTCATTAGATATTTAAAAGGAAGTTGTTTAATGAGTTAATTAATCGTTAAAATATGGTCTATGCTACGGTACTAAAATATTAATATTTGGTCTGATTAAGTAATAAAGTTAAAATATGCGTTCTACAAATAGGCATTTCTTTGTCATAGATAGTTATGCAATTAAATCACTAAACAAATATATCATTAGCTAGGCGCTCTAATTCTCTAGGGATATCATTAGGGGCCAACCATAAATTACATCACAATTAAGTGGTAGGGAGGGGGTCAACAGAGTGTGACATCATGTGACAAGAGGGGAGGGGGGATGACTCATAATCTTCGTGACATCACATGTATACATATATCTAACTAAAGTATTAAAACTCTTGAAATCAAGTCAACGAAAAACTTGAAAATATTACAAACTCTATTAATATTTTTCAATGTTTTTTTTGTTTGTATCTCTTTGGAAGTGTTTTTTTAATTTAATAATTTATAAATTTAAAATTGCAATAAAGGATACATCACATCTGGGGGTTACACTAATATACCTGTGACAAGGACGGGGGTCCAATGAATTTCATGTGACATAATTTATGAATGGCCCCTTATCACTGGTTCTCTCTACTCCATACTACTTTTAAAACAAATAAAAACCAAATCAGTACAACACGGAAATTACGACTGCTAATTATCCATAAGGATCAAACCGGAATCATCATCAGCATTCCCGGTATCGTAGAAGACGTTTCGCCCAACATCGGACCAAGATAACCGGAACGTCTGAAGCGGTAATTACTAGGCAAATGAGGCGATCTTTCTTTTAAGGAAAACTGAGATAATCAAGACAAGTAACTTTTGCTCGGTAAACAGTATGTGTTCCTAGAAGGGGATAGTTACGCATTAGGTTGGTTAATACTATTCAGTGGACGTAATTACAAAACTGGGCCCATCGTGCCTCGTTTACTCTACTCGCTGTTATTACTTGCTAAAGACAGTAGTTATGAATTAATGCTCGTGAGTTTAACTTCCAGTACAGTTTGCATTCAATATATTTTTTTATCTACACTCGTATCGTAAAATTCGAATTATGAACTCGAAAGTAATGTCATAATGACATACTTTACGCACATGCACCTGTAACGAATTTAAAAAGTTTCATTACGATACAGTTTGCTGAACAAAATAATGCGGTAATTTAATTTTTTTTCCATAACCGCACTCTTCAGCCCAACTAAGGAGTTTTTAATGCCACTTCGACCTAACCAAGGAGTTTTCAAACCTTTTTTTTAGCAGTCGTACAGTTTGGCACCAATGAGTACACAAAATTCAGGGTGGCGCCACTTGTCATACATTGAAAAATTTTATCGTTTAAAATCGCGTTTTTGGCAGAACTTTTGATTGTCATATTGCTTTTAATTATATTTAAGTGTTTACAGGCATATTTTTTGTATGATAAAACAGAGATTGACGGAAACCTGACAAGGATAGAAAATTAGTTCCGATTATAATATTTTCGCCAGACTATATTTTATTATCTGTGTAGGCGCGCACCAGCGCGCGTGCGCGGCCGCGCGCCACGGCCGCGGCCTACTGGATTTGGTCATCGTTACTTGTAAATTTATTGTTATTGTTTACGTTATTATTATGGTTTTGTATGTCGAAAGTTTTAATCTGGGCAAAAATATCTGACTACAGCAGTGATACTGAACTGAGGAGAATATGACCCCGCCTGAATTTCTGGATGCAGCAACGTAAATGACGAACAATCTTTTACCAGAGAAATCAAGAAAAACAACGACAATGTTACCAAGATTTTGACTTTGGTATTTTATTTAAAATTGTATGAGTGTAGATAAAATAGTGTATGAAACTGACATAATTAGGTATTAAAACACTCGTGTGATAGTATTAAAATCACACTCGTGTTTTAATAACCCCTATTTTGCAACAGTTTCATAAACTACTAATATCATATCATGATTATCACAAAAAAACACACCCACACACTTACATAGCTGCACTTGCATCTTCACAAATAGGTACACACAAATAAAACACTTTCCCACACCCACACACACGCAGCTCTTATACCTACATCACCTTCTTCTCTTACTATGTTTTATATAAATAAATAAAAATGTAAAGTACTTATTAAATTAAAATAAGCTCTGTTAAATATCTACACAAATAGCATCAATGTAACCCACCCATGGCATATTGTTATCCTTTTCTTATGAGGGGGGACCTGGTGTCCTAAGATACAGGCTTCAGCTTAGTTTAGCACCAGTCTCCCACAGATTATCTATCTTGTTGTGATACTAATAATTGTTATCCTTACTGTTGTATGATTTGTGGAAGATAATAAATAAATAAATAGAAATTGAATTGAATAATACTGTACACGCTTTGATGAACGACCTTGGGGAAATATGCCTTAATCAAAATGCTTGGCAGGCAACTTTGTGGTTTTGGAATGATCTTAATGAATTATTGACTTTTTTAAGCTCTCATACGTTTTTTTGCACGTGACCTAAACCAAAAGATCCGTTTTATTATTTTTTGTCCGTCTGTATGTTTGTTAGATCTTATTTTTGAAACGGCTAAACCAATTTTAACGGGACTTTCACTGGCAGATAGGGGACGTTATATGGTATTAATGCAGGCTACTTTTTGTCCGGGAAAATTGCGGTGTTGGTATTATTAATGCTCATAAATTTACTGAAGCAAGTATTTTCAATGTTATTTTTTAGTAAGTTATAGGCATTTTTGTTCGTAATCAAACAATGTTATAGAAAATTACATAGTTCTATCTCGATGCTACCTAGCTGTAGCTTATGACTTTGTTAATTGACCAACCTAACGGTTCACAGGGCACATACATAATTTTTTTACTACTATGTAACACGTTAAAATCTTCACGGAAAATATGATAATTAAAAAACGTTTTACTATTAAAAAAATATGTCATTTTCATTATATTTTTATGAGTACTTTACACATATTATAAATACATAATAGTGTTTGAGGAAATACCTACTGTGGCTCTTTTTATATTTGTAATAAAATATGCTAAACAAAATAATGTGATTCACAAAGGACAAAGCCTACATTTGGTAATTATAAAGTAAGAATTTTTAGATCAAACTCATTAATTTTAATAGTTTATGTTAATTAAGGTTTAATATGTCATCTAAACTTGTGCGTGTAGGTTTAGTATTATTTAATATTTTATTGTATACCCACGATTATATTTTGACATAAAAAATCGATTATTGGAATATTGCAAGCTTCGAAAATGATACAGCTGGTTTATATTTATTCATATTTAACCATTAAGATAGGAACTGTCCTTACCATTAGACCTTAAATTTGGCTTTGACAGCTTAGTGCGTATGTGCATAATAGTTCTAATACATTTTCCTTGTTTAATCATCAAATATAACATTTAAATAACAAAATATTAACAAAAATATGACCTTGCGCAGAACGCATCATGGGCATCCCCGAAATGTTTACACACTTTGTTTACTAGACGCCAGTTCAGGCGCTAGCACTGTCACTTATCTAAACACGTCTCCGACACAGAATGCGTCTAGTACGCAAGTTACGCGAACCAGTGCCTTTATAGTGCATGCTTGAACAACGTGCGAAATGTGGACCACGCTTGTTATATGAATCTTATGTAAGAGCGTTATTAGTTGATATAACATACCTAAATAAATAAAATAAAAATCTTTGGGACATTATTACACAGCACCATCTAGTCCCAAACTAAGCAGAGCTTGTACTATGGGTACTAGACAATATATACTTTTTTTTTTTAAATACATGCTTATAATACATAAGAAACACACCCAGACCCACACAAACAGTTATGTTCATCACACAAATATTTGTGTTCTGTGGGAATCGAACCAACGAACTCGTCATCAGCAGTCCGACACTCGAACCATTAGACCACAGAGGGTAGTCAAATGATTTGATGGAACATCTTATGGTGCGTTTAGTCTGCTACTGGAAGACAGTAGAATGCCTTGCGTTTGCTATAATATGTGTGAGAGAATTATAATATTAAATAAATAAATAAATATCTTTGGGACATTTTTACACAACACTATAATATATAGTCCCAAACTAAGCAGAGTTTGTGCTATGGGTACTAGACAATGGATATAATAATTATTTACTTTTTTTTTGTAAATACTTACTCATATTCTTCGTCCGTGTGGTGCCGGACTTAAAGAATAGCACCACCCTTATCTCTTCTCATGGGTGTCGTAAAAGGCGACTAAGGGATTCACCAGAGGATGGGCAGCAGCGTTCTCTGAGTATTTAACCAACCAACTGCGATCGCCAACCCGCCTGCCAAGCGTGGCGATTATGGCATATCCCCCCCTTAATTGGGGGAGGCCTATGTCCAGTAGTGGACGTCTTTCGGCTGAAATGATGACTCATATTCTATGTTGTTATAATTTTATGTTGTCATTTAATAAAAATCGTTCTATAATATTTCCGTCAACATAGGTGGTTTTACTTAATTATTATTATAGATGACCGCTTCATGTTTGGTTATAGCTCTGTAAAATTGTTATTTTTATTTCTCATCTATTGGTACAGTTAGCTAACATAAGTTAGCATCTTTACTATTTTAAAGACACTTAGGCATCTTGTTTCGTTAAAAGTACTTAAATCTAAATAATCTAATAAAATCTAAAGGTAGAATCATAAAATTATATTTAAATAGGAAGTACATCGATATTAAAAATAGAAATAAAATATCGTAGAGCTACTTAAACCTGCATAGCGCACCCGCTCACGCATAAAGGTGACGGCTTTGATAGAGATGGGACACGCCGATAGCGGATACGACGAATTCATGCAGATATTTATACTAACTAACTATTTAGTAAAAAAAAAACGTTTGTGCTTTTCATGTAGGAAGTAAATCTGGAAATTGATTTAATTATCTTTTCATACGTAAACTTTCATACATTAAAAAACTAGAAAAGAAAAAGCTACTCCAAAACTTTGATAGAGATGGGACACGACAATTTCGGTATCGATGAATTTAGACAAATATTTAGATGATATATTTAGTCGAAAAAAAAAACGTTTTTACTTTTCTGATCAAGTTTGAAGAAAAACTGGAAGTTGTATCTAATATGTAGACTTTCATACTTACAACGACAATCTAGTAAAAAAATACATTTTTTTCGTTTTAATATTTTTATAATTTATTGATCGTGTGCACTATTTAAACCTTATTTTCTTATTTGTTTGTTTTTACTGTCTTTACAATGTGTTATTGAAATAACTGAAAACTTCTTTAGGGGTCATTGTACTCATCAGTATGAACAACTTTTATTATGGGAAAAACACTGAAATCGCGAAAAAAAAATCTGCGGACATTTCTGTTCACATAATTCGACAAAATGTAGGGAACACCTGTTTTTTTTTCGCGATTTCAGGGTTGGTCCTATAATAAAAGTTGTTCATACTGATGAGTACAATAACCCCTTAAGAGGTTTTCAGTTATTTCAATAACATAAAACAAGAAATTTTCCGTCGTTTCTGATTTGCCTGTAGCAAGACGTATCGTGTTTCAGATAACACTTACAGGCATTATCAAAATAACTATCACAATTTAACCGTCCAGTAAACTCCATGAGTTCAGTTAATGAGTAATTGCTCTGGTAATTTAATTGCATATAACTTTAATTAAACTATACCATTAGCTGATATTTATACGGAAATAAAAGTTTTTACTATTTCATATAAGTTATCATAAAATCTCTGACGACGCGTGCAATTTAGTTTTTATTACTTACCTTACTACTGCACACAATCTAGATTCTGAATTAATTTAGTATTAATACAAGTTTTATGTAATCGAGAAGATTATCGTTAAAAACCGACCAAATGCGAGTCGGATTGGCGCACCAATGGTTCCATACCATGTCCATGTTTGCCTTATTTTTATTAATATTTAAAGAACCTATGCACTACAATCACACTAAATTTGACGCTTGCATGTATTAATATTGTCAAGATAGAACAGAACATAAAAGGAAGTTTTTTTTTTTTTTCTTAAAAAAAAAAAAAACCATAACAACAACACTTTGGGTTTTTACTTTTTTATTTTTAGTATTTGTCTTGATAGAAGCTAATAGTAGCACAAAATTTCAACTGGCAATCTAATAAGGTTAATAAGATACTACCCTGTGACAAATAGACGGACGGTCAAATGGACGGACAGATGACGTAGGCAGAATAATGAATATATAAATAATACTTCTTTATTTCAAGCAAGGCACAATTATTATTATTATTATAAATTATTTTTATTATTGTAATAGGTTCCTGTGTGCTCTCTTTGGTACGGAACCCTAAAAATTAAAGTAGCAGTAGTTGAGCATAAAATTGTCACATAAACGGTCGACCGAACTGGCCTGTATCCATAGCGTTCCCACGATTTTTTGTGTCATATCGACTATTTAGTTTAATCGATTTTATATGTGTATAATTAGGCGATTAATCTCATGCATTTTTATCGTGTGAGAAAATAAATTATAGTTAGTAATTTTTATCAGCTTATGGGCCCAAGGAACAGCGTAAACAATGTTCTATTGTTAAATCGGTCAATCAAATTTTTTTGTCCTAAAAATTTTGCCTAATTAAATGAAAAAAAAATTTTTTTTTTCAAAAAGTTGGTATTTGTTCTTTCAACAATTTTATATGATTAGTTGGTAGCTATGTTTTTTCGTTTTATTTGATTGTCGCCCCCCACAAGGTGGACCAACTACCTGGTAAAGGTCGCGGGAATCCGCTGGATGCGGAATGCACAGGACCGGGCGTTGATGGAGATGCTTAGGTGAGGCCTATGTCCAGCAGTGGAGGTCTCTCAGCTGAAATGACGATGATGATGATGAGTTAGTATAGAACTCTACCCTACTACCAGTTACACTGTTCTATGACTTGCAAATACTCTTTTTTTTCTTGGGAAATCCTCAGATTGTGTATGCCAGTTGGCTGGCGGAACATGCAGAACTATTATTTATGTACCATGTACCAGTATGTACCATGTTTCGTACAAATAAACATTTCATTAAATTTCATTTAGACGCACTCGCCCGGAGAAGGCGGAGCCAGTGTCTGACTCTTACTGACTAAAACTAGCACGGTGTTCCTCTAATGACCTTTGGCCGGGGGCGTGGGAAACTTTATGTATTCACCCAACCATCCCCAATAAGTCCCGGCTTGCCACTAGTATGCGAGCCCCCTTCTCCCTTTTTTTTTTTTTTTGAATTGAGTCTCGCAGGTGGTACCGAAGTACCATGTCTGCTTAACTGGGCTAGTTGGCGGAGAGTCCCATGTGGGACTCCATTCGCCGAAGGTTTTTTCCCTATCCTACACTTAAAAACTAAAGTCGCGGTTTCAATACCGCTAACGGGCGTCCACCAAGGGGGGGGCTCGGACCTCGTTGGGGCATTGCAGGGGACCCCGCCGTTCCTATGTCCCCCTAGCAGCCGTTGCTGCATCAGGAATGTTTTTTTTCTCGAAAGTGGCGGACTTTCGGTATATCGGGTGTGTGTGTAACGCGCTAATCGCGAATCGCCGTTAATCGGCAAGCCTCACCGGCGAGGCTAAGACCTACCTAAACATTAACCAGTGGCTACGCAATAGCCTACTCCTAGGAACTACTCTAGAGCATAGGGCCAGTCTCGCGTGACGAGATTATCTCCGGTTGCGACACCGTGAGGGCGTCCCCAGGGGGGAGCTCGGACCTCGACTCAGGGTGCAACTGGGGGACCCCGCCACCGGTCCCCCCAACAGCCGCTGCTGCATCGTGTTCTGTTTCTATTTCTGGAGAGTCGGACTCTCGGTAACTGTGTGGGTGTCGCGTCGGTCCTCGCCGGCGGGGACGATATTTTGGACGACGGCGTCGGAGTGTACTTGTATTTTTATCTGACTCCTGGAGGAGGATTATAGCATCATCGGGTTTGATGAGTGTGTGTCTGGGACGTCGAATTTTGCTGATAGCTGATGGCTGGTATACGGTGGCTGCCAAGACCAAGGGATTGGGATGCTTGGGAGCGGAATCAAAGTAGCGTTTAGAGACACGCTTGAAATACTGCTTGATGGTCGGCAGTTTGAGGTCTAGGTGGAGTTGGACATTGCGTAAATACCAAGGAGCGCCTACGGCCTTTCGCATGAAACGGTTTTGGAGGGTTTGGAGCATGTGAATTCTCATCTGTTTGCCAAACATTGTGACAGGTGCGTTCATTTTTATGCGGGTCTCTGTTAGAAGCCTCTTATCAAAGAGGACTGCTGCACTTTTTTCGGGATTGACTTCGATTCTCTATTTCCGGAACCAGTCACCTAGGGTGTTGGCCGCGGATTGGAGGGTACGAGAAATAGCGGCATGTGTCATGCCGGTGTAATAGATTGCCGTGTCATCGGCGAAAAGGGCAATACGGGCTGCACCGCATTTTGGAATATCGCTGGTGTACAGCGTGAACAGAAAGGGGGAGAGCACGGAGCCTTGCGGCACACCGGCGTGTATGGGATGGGGGCCCCTTCTCCCCAATTGATATCAAATATATACACGCTGAAATTTGAATCGCTTATTTCCCGAAAAGGGGTCATTGTACATCATTATGACCAACTTTTACTATGGGACCAACCCTAAAATTGCGAAAAAAAAATCAGTTGGTCCCTACATTTGTGTTTACTTTAATCGATAAAATAAGCGATTCTAATTTCAGCATGTATATTGATTGATATTGATTGCCTATCAAAGCATTACTACAAAGTACTATGTTAACTATAAAACATGCATTAAATAAAGCTTTCACTTAAGATAAGCAGTAAAAAGTAAAAGAATAAGGTTAAATAAATCTTAACTGGGCACTCATTAACTGGTTGAAGCAGATGGCGCATTCCTTGTGCTTTACCGGTCGGTTAAAGGGAATGCACATTAGATGTTATGAACCATTTTTAGGGTTCCGAAGTCCTACAAGGAACCCTTATAGTTTCGTCATGTCCGTCCATCTGTCCGTCTGTCCGTCTGTCCTAATCCTTTACAGCTTAATAACTTCTACAGTTATAAACATAAGTAAATGAATTTTTTTTTAAAAATAGTCTACATATAGATCTCAATTTTAAAAGAATAAAAAAATTGTTTTTACGTATTTTAGGGGTGGCGTCCATACATGTGAAATGGGGATGGAAAAATTTTTTTCACTGCACCCCCTCGTGTGGGATATTATTGAATAGGTCTACTAAAATCAAGGTAATGTTTCATACACCACTTTTTTATCAGGTGTACCATCTGCGAAATATAGCTCGCCAAAGTGGCTTGCAATGTGTCCCCCCCCCTACCATTTCTAAACTATGCAACGTAGAAAGTTATAATCTTCCACATTGATAGACCTTTGTGAAAACTCTCTTTTAAAATTATTTCGAGTATAATGTGATTATAATTTTTTGAGTTACAGAGAGAAAACTGAAAAATACTTAAAATGTCCTAGTTCAAAGGTCATTGATCTTAAAGAAAAATGATCGTAGTAAATAATGCTCCTTTAGCTACTTTCTATTTGAAAAAATCAACAAAAGGTAACTTTGACATGTCACTTCTTAAATTTGGCTTCTTGAATTTATCGCTAGATGGCGCTACTAACAACACGCTCTGAGTCGCGAATGCTGCCGATTATTGCAAAAACTAAAATAGCCATGATTAATATTCGATTTGATTCGTTTGTAATTACACCTACTTAAGGAACCCTATAATACTGAGCATGGCCCGACATGCTCTTGGCCGGTTTTTATTTTTTATAATAATAATTGTAATTTTTTATCATAATCATTTATGATTTTTTTTATATATTTGTATTTGTATTTCTGTATTTTGTCTGTAATTATAATTAAAAAACTTCTAGCAAAATTAATAATAATCATATCTATTTTACATATACCGGAAAAAGACCTAAAACACATGACAGGATATGAATTTAATTAATTAAAAACAAGGAAACATTTTATTCATAAAATTGCTCGATTTAATTAAATTACAAAGAACGGGGAACTAAAATATTTTACATGTCGTAAAACAAAACAACGTATAAAAGTAAAACTTTATAATTTTATTATTAAAATTCGTTTCTTGACACATATACGACATTGATTGAATAACATAGTCTTTATAGTTAATTACGTGGGACACTCAGAAAGTTTTGCGAAACTAAAAAAAATTGTTCTATACGTATATATATTTTTATCAAATCTTTTCAAAGTACTTTCCACCAGCCTCTATACAAAGATTCATGCGCCTAAACCAGTTTTCAAAACACTTTTTCCAGTCCGCCGCAGACACCTCGTTTACAGCCTGCTCGAACGCAGCCAGCGCATCTTCCGGCGACGAAAATTGTATCCCTTTGAGCTGATTTTTTATTTTTGGGAATAAAAAGAAGTCACACGGTGCTAGATCAGGGCTGTAAGGAGGGTGACCCAGGAGTTTGACTGGCGTGCTGTCCAGGATGTCCCTCGTTTTGAGTGCGGTGTGCGCAGGTGCATTGTCGTGGTGGAGCAGTAGCCCGCGGAGCCCTGTGTTTGGTCGCTTGTTGCTTATAACAGAGAAAACTTCTGGCAAACATTTGGTAGTATACCATTCGGCATTAATGCTTCTTTGATCCCGAAAGGGAATTGATACCAAGTGGCCAGTCAAATTAAAAAAGCTAGCGATCAAAATCTTACCCCCGCTTCTAGATCGCTTCACTTTGGTAGGCGTTGGCTCATTTTGAAACACCCAAACAGTCGACTGGCGCTTGGTTTCTGGGTCGTATTGATAAATCCAGGACTCATCACCTGTAACGATGTCGTAAACACGCCGAGACGAGCCTGCTTCAAATTTGTTAAGCATATCACGGCACCATTCCACCCGGGCCTGCTTCTGAGCATCGGTGAGGTTGTGCGGCACCCAGCGTGATACTATCCTCCTCACGCGAAGATGGCTGTGTAGAATCTCGTGAACGCTTCCCGATCCAATCTTCAATATGTGTTGAATCTCCTGATATGTAATTCGCCTATTGTCTTGGATTAAATTTTTCACTGCTAGCACGTTTTCTTCGGTAACAGCCGTCAAAGGGCGACCGCTTCTTTCGTCATCCCCCAAAGTTGGTCGACCGCGCTTGAATTCGTTATACCAACGATACACGGTTGCCTTGGAAGGGCCTTCATCCATGAATGCCATTTGAAGTCTATCGTACGATTCATCCGGTTTCAGGCGACACTTGAAATCGTATAAAATCATAGCTTTAAAATGTTCCCGGCGCAGATCCATATTTCAGTGAGACACAATACTTTGAATTAACTCGCAAAAAATGTGGAGGGAAATTTTGAAATTGGAACTTACTTATTTTTACTTATAAATAATCATATTTTCGAAAAACATTATAACTGGCCAGTCTCCCATATATAAAAACTTTTTTTCGCAATACTTTCTGAGGGGCCTGGTATGTGCAGAAATAAAATCGATTTTTGTTAATTTGTATTTTATTATCTTGTTCTACTTGTTGCGTTTTGTTTTATTTTTCTCACCTTCAAATGTCAATTGGAAGACAGAATAAATCCATCAAACTTTATTAACTTTTTTTAATTTCGATCTGGTAGCCAATTAGCTTCAACATTTGTCTTGTTTCTACCTAGAATTAAGTGTGAAGTTATTACTTTTAATAGAAAAAATATATAAGAATTCGTTTCGCGTATTTTTAGGAGGCCATTTGCTTTAGTTTAATCTTAGTCTAAAAAATATATGAAATTAATTCTTAACATATCCACGTGGACATAAAATGCAAAAAGCCATAGTGGTGTTAAATGAATACAGTCAGTACAGTCTAACAAAGCAATAAATATCCAGGGTCGCCAGATATAGATGAACATTTCTCAGGAAATTATTAAAGAACAGTTTGATAAGGGTTTCGTATGAATACAGATTAACTTTGTCCGTTATTAAAATGATATTTCACTCGGAAAAATCCTTAATCTTCTGAGAAAACTTCGTTTATATCTGGTAACCCTGGACACTAATTGCTTTGTTAGACTGTACGTAAACTTACATTCCAAAATATCTCAATGTAAACTCACTGTCCCTCAAAACATAACTTAATTATAATAAAATAAAGTTTAACTGGATTAAACGATTTTAATTAATAATATTGTACGGTAGATTAAAATATTTTTTAGAAATATTTGTAAAGACGCTTGTCATCTTAGTCTACCTGCGACCACGAAATGCTGCATAGCTTTCGAAACGTCAGGAAAACCAATTTAAATAATATACGCGATGTAATCCGGTTAAACTTTGTTTTATTATAATGTGTAGTGATCGCGAAAACCTAAGAAGTTATTATAACATAATTTTTATGTCCTTTCAGTTTATTGCATAAGAAAATTTTACACATCATAATAATAATAATGACAGAAAGACATGTTCAGAGACCTAATCATTATAATGATTACCGTAACGTAATTATTATATTTAAAAAGAAAGAAATTAACAAATACAAACAAACACAAAAATAATCATTCCCTCACTGAGTCACTCTCTAAATATTCAAATACAAACTCCAATACTATTAAAATATCCGAACACATCTTAACACCAGTATGCAAGGTGCCTAACAAGTCGATACGGTTCCCGCTCATTTTAATTCTAACCTCAAAATCTATTAATCACAAAGCGTGTTGACATCGCACTCCACGTTGAAATCTTAAGTGTACTGTGAATCCCAATACGTTTTACGAAATAAATTTATCTGTATCGCGCTGTAGCCTCGGATAAATAAAAAAGGCGGACGGAATCTCACTAAGAAAAGATTGAAGCACTTAATTTTTTCCTAAACCCACTATAATTTCGAGGGCATTTTATTTTATTTGTGACACTATGACATCTACTACCGTCACACGAGATTTGTCGCGTAATCGCGGCTTTTGGTCTTACTATGGATGTTAATGTGTGCGTGCCAGCCCGTACTCTTGCGCGAGCCATCTTCACTTATTGTTTGGCAAGATTCCGTCCGCCTTTTTTTATTCGTCCATGGCTGTAGCACCGTTATGGAGATGACAGAAATCGGATGTCCCCTTGAAGCTGTGTGGTTTTGGGTAAAAGGACCGTAAATAAAATTGCGTGTATGTAAATAGGTACAGCAGTCCTACAGGTAAGATCAAAGATAAAGTGTTAATGACCCATACAAGCGCTTTTTTTTTTGATGGAAACAGTTTTACAATTATAAATATACAACGTTACTTTTTGTATAAGCGATTTGAGAATTTAAGAATTTGGTTCGGTGCGTTGATGTTTTTTGATGAACTCTCGTAAATTTAATCAGTTTCTATGGGGTATCAGGGCGATGGGTGGTACGGAACCCTTGTGATTCCGAATCGCATTTGGCCGGTTTTTGAAAAAAAATGCGTTTTCTGAATAAGTATAAGTAACTAAGACCTAAAAAATAAAAAAAATAAAAAATGGTGATTTAAAAGTCTTCGTGTATTAAAATAAATAAAGAGACTACCTCTACCTACTATTTGCCTGCATACAAAACTATGTTTACTTTAGATTATTACGAATATAAAGTTACAAACACGCAAGCAGACAGTAACCAGACAATTGCAAGACAGAGATGGCTTGCTATTAAATGGGAAGAGGTGAAAATACCATCGGTTGTCTAGCTGACCGCAGACACACCCCGTTGTAAAAACCATACGTTTCCTAACTTTCTACTTTATTCGAAGATGAGTTTTATGTTATAAGAGGAAAGCGAGTTACGTCATCTTTTTCAGGTGACATACCTTCATCATCATTATCATCATCATCATCACAGTCATCATCATCATCATCAACATCATCACCATTATCACCATCAAATCCTGGACATAGGCCTCTCTGATAGCACGCCACTGACCTCGATCTTTGCCCACTAACATCCAGCTTCTACCAGCCATCTTGCCAATAGCATTGCTCAACCTAGCCTGAGAGCGTGCTGCCTTACGTTTGCACTCAAGAACACTTCTACCCCCAACGTTAATCGGTTCTTCTTCTAATATGACTGGCCCACTGCCACTTCAGCTTACTGATCCTGTAGGCTGTCGAAAAATATGGTACTCTGTTCGATCACCTTGTTCCTTATTCAACTCTTCAGAGAGACTCTGAGCATAGCCCGCTAAGCTTCTTTAAATACCACTAGTCATATCTTGTCACCTGTTTAATACATTATGTGCCCGAGAGACTTGTAAGAGTCTAAACTTTAAGCTCCTTATTTTGCAATTTGATGTAATATTGTCAATACGGATTATTTAGTTTTTCGATCCATGACCTGTGATTTCGGAATTTTGTATTTTGCTGTATTTTATCAATGAGGATTGTCTTTTTTTGGCGGCACTTACAACGATATAATCTCATTAATTAATCGAGAAGTTGATGACATGATACTGTTGGTATCGATTGAGAGTCAATTAATTTAAAAACACGTCAAAAGCATCTGTTACAAACAAAATAACATAAGCAGAGCAAGACTAAAATATCTACAAAAAAAGAAATAATTAAAATAGTTTGAGTGAGAGCACATTCAATGCAAATTGGATGACTTTAGCAATAAAAAAATGCGTTATTATGTCCAAAAGAATTACGAACACAAACTCACTGATTTTAATCGCCAAATGTATTTTAAAATTTTCATGACAACGCTGATTTTTTGACTTGTTGGCAAACTGTCGTGGCTTTCGATCAAAATATGACTTGTCATGGTGACAGGCTTTTTTGTTTATTGATTTTTGTTGCTATTTATGCTGATTGGTAAATCTTATTTTTGTAAGTTAATCGAAAATTAGAAGAACAACGCTATGATTAATTACTGATTTTGAGTATTGTCACTTTATTTCGACATCAAACCGTTGAAGTTTTTTCGACTCGCTTTTATTATATTTTGATACTACTTGCCGTTCCTTATTCTTTTAGATTTTAATTAAAGAACTTTTTCAACAGTATTTGTAAGTTGATTCCAGTGTTTTTTTTTTTTAATTTAGCTTCCTTCTCAATAGCCTTAGCTTGATTTTTTAGAACATTTGCAGCTGTAAGTTGCAGCATTATTTTTGTAAAAAAAACTCACGGATTTTATTCTTCTAAGCTCAATGTTTTTCTTCCTTCCTCATTTTATTTTCAATAAGAATAACCCTTAGTTAAAGTGTTCTCAAGAAACAACTAAGTACAGAATTCTAATTGAATATAAATTTTTCAAAAAAAAATTGGCGAAAAAATGTTACCGCCGTTTTCTCATGACTTGGACTGCAGTACTATGACATAAAACACTGTGTGGTCTGAAAGACCAGCGCATACTGTTGACGTCTAATTATAGTTTTGTTGTTCAAAGGGTTTTATGTATGTGTTACCTCCAGTTGGTGTGTTAATTATTCTGAAATTATGTATATTGAGATACCTACTGTTTTTGCTATTCATGTCAAGCTTTTGTGGCCACATCTTAAATTATTATGGATATTCAATAAAGTCAAAGTTAGAAGCACAATTTTTTTATTTTATTTTAAACTCAGGTACCTGATTATTCATTCATTCATTTATTACCTTCATTTGCATAAAATGTGGTACACGTTGTCCTAAATACCGTCTTCGCCAGCGAGGTCCGTCGTGACGCCCTCTTAGATGCCGAGAGACTGACTCTAGGGAAACACAACTCGCAGCGGCTACCGGGGGACCGGTGGTGGAGTACCCCAGCTGTAGCCTGAGCCGAGGCCCGAGCTCCCCCCTGAGGACGCGGGCTCACAGTGTCGCAAACGGAGATAATCTCGTTACGCGAGTCCGATGATGCTCTAGAGAAGTACCTATGAGTAGGTTCAACCAGTGACCACCCGTTTTTTTAGGATTAGGAGGATTATTAGAAATTATCTATCATTTGCCCTCGCCGGCGAGGCTTGCCGCAAACCGCTATCCGCAAAACGCGTTGCCCACCCGATACACCGAAAGTCCGTCACTTTCGAGAGAACACATCCCGATGCAGCAATGGCTACCAGGCGGACGAGTGGTAGACCACTCAGATCTTCTTACATGGAAAGCAAGCATGCAACAGTTAGGCTTTCACAAATGTGGACTAATTTAGCCCAAGAACTGTAGCGAAAGTCTTCTGACCATAGTTTTACAACCTGCACGTGATGATAAGTAAGAAATAACAAACTTTCAAAGAATCCAGGAGTAATTCAAACAGAGCTTTAGATAACGAGTGAAAATTTCGTAGAAAATTGTAACAATTTTATCGCTGCTGGTAACAAGAAATGGAGCTTAATAATTATGCATCCTACTAACATTAAAAAAAGTTCTCATAATCATCATCTCAGCCGAAAGACGTCCACTGTTGGACGTAGGAATCCCCCTAGCATCGCCACGACGACTGGTCCTGTGCTTTTCGCATCCAGCGGATACCCGCGACCTTCACCAGGTTGTCGGTCCACCTTGTGGGGGGCCTACCCACGCTGCGCCTTCCAGTACGCGGTCACGACTCCAGAACTTTACTGCCCCATCAGCCATCCGTTCTGCGAGCAATGTACTATACAATATACTATGAATGCCGTGTCCGAAAAAATAAAGAAAAACCCTATTTCATTGGTCCCTAAAAATGATAGAACAAAAACCTACAAATATCCGTGACGTGTACACATGAATGTGATCTCTAACACGTGTCAGATATATCACAGAGAGTATGATTGATTACTTAACACACACACACACAAACATATTACAAAATAGATAATACACGATCATTTTTACAATCAAGATGTTCTGGACCTTGAAGTGTTTTATTATTATTGTACAGTCAGCGACAAAAGTCGATTAACAATTTTTTACGAAAAATAATAAAAGGATTAGTAAGGGTAGCCATATCTATACGATTTTGAATTAACTGCAAAGTTAGTCGAGCAGTTAAGAAACACAGTTTCTTAATAATATATCACTGACGTCACCCAAAGACGTACCAAGTAGAGTTTAATTTCGATACCACGAGCAGTGTTCACGGTAGTTTAGTGGCTAAAGCACTGGCGTACTGAGCCAGGAGTCGCAGATTTGAATCCTGCTCGTGAGCGATTTTTTCTTTCCATAACTTAAATCGTTTAATTTTTAACACGTTCTCAGTCCACTGTATCCGAATGGATACCAAAACTGAGTTAACTTGGAATCCATGTGTCCAAAAGGAAATCCAAATAATTATAAGTTACAATTAATATCGAAGTGGGCTTTCGGAATTCGGAGTAGGTTTTGCCTTTTGTATGGGTGACATCGAAACGTCTTAAAATTCAAAATCATGTTTCTCGGGAGTTAAAAATATAAATACCTATATAAATTGTGGACAAGACATTGTGGAATCTCGGAAGTTAATTTGTTGTTTTAAATTATTATTAACAAAAATAACAATAGAGAAGTACATTTAAAAAAAATAGTATTATCACATAATTTGAAAAAAAAATACTTTCATTTTTATATTTTTGTAAGTACTATCGACAAATCGTACGCCTTTCCACCTCAAGGTTTCTTTTCATCTGGCACTGGTTCACTGAAGAAACTCTGCCCCCATGGTCCTTTGTTTTCGTCTACCAATAGAATGTCGGGACGGCACAATATTTTTTGCTCTTGAGATATACAAAGCAACATTATGACTTGTTGTGAAAATGAAACAAATATATTATCAGTTAACCATTACTCAGCCACAAACAATGTCACAGTAGAGTGTAAAAAATACTATTGATAAATGCCAGTTGAACTGTGCAACTTAAGTGGAAGTTCTAGCTGAGTTGGGTATTTGTTATGCAGCTAAATTACTGACTCATATTTTTAACAGATTTATCAGGGGTTTGTCAGATTAGATAATGCAATTTAATTCAATTCAAGTCAAATAATATATTTCACAAAAAGTGTTAGTAACAATAAACTTTCTTTACACACTAGAGTTAGTTTGATACAAAATAAAATAAAAACATGAAAAAATAAGTTATTTATGAATGTAAGTAGGTGGTAAGTTATACTTAGACTCCATTTGAAATAACATTATAAATTTTAACAAACCCTTATTACAGTAAATAGTTGGTATTGTAAATACGTTTTTGCTTTTGTAATCTTATGCCCACGGAATAGAGGTTAAAATCGGTTGAGTAAACTGTCAGTAGGTTTTTTAATGATTCTAATATTATTTCATAATACAAACCCAACCAACCAACTCGCTGCTAATGTTAGTTGACTCACAAAAAAAAATAAAAAATATTAAGGGACTATGATCGCTTTTGTAATAAGGTCCCTATATTCAAGATTTACTAAAGCAAGTTTAAAGCATAAAACCTCCATATAATAAAAAAAAACACGTTTAAAACAAAAGCTATTTAGAAAAGGTTGATACAAAATACTTTGCGGATAAAGATCCGTGGGAATGAACTGCTAGCCTATTAGACTGATTAAAAAAAACGTTAATAAGTTCTAAGGATACTTGCGAATAATACTGAATGTCCTATTTTAATTTTACTTCGTTTTGGTGAGATCATAAAAACATTGAACATTCTTTGTTAAAATAAAAAGTCCTTATTTCAATACAAGTTCCTTGCAACATCTGCCAGTTATAAAACACAGTGCGGTGCAGTTTGAGCAAAAAATGGTTAGCTGTCCAAATCAATAAATCTGCCTGTAAAAACTAACAAAAAGTGTCGTAATAACGTAAATAAGACTAGGTTATTAGGTATTTGTTTATAAAATTGCTTCAAATTTCGTCTTGTTCCTTATAACTATTAGTTCAATTGACATGAGATGTCGTGGTAAGTAATTTAATTAACTCAATTATTGTTAAACCAATTCAAGTTTTCAATAAAATTCAAATCATTTGTTCGGTGATTCTGTTGCACATTTTGACAAAACTAAACCAGACTAAATGCATCTGTTACTTTCATTTTCTATTGAAACAGAAAAAGACAAACGCCATTAGTTTAGTCCTTTCAAAGTGCGCAACTGAATCGACATCAATAGTATTATTGTTAATGATTTCACATTTTTTTACTGGCTACTTTCTTGCTGTACTACCTACGCCGTGGCCTACGTCGTCGCCCAAGTCTTCGATGTTTAAACAGAAAACAAATGAACAGAAATTAACAGGTAGCAAGGAGCACGAAGCAACTGCGAATGACCAAACCCGTGAACATAAATCACAGAACTATTGTTCCTAGTCCGTGAAAGTATCATACAGTAATAAAAACATATGTCTTTACAAAAACGGTTGTTTTAAAGACCCTAACTGGTGGATCCTGATTGGTGGAAAAAATAAAGGGCGGATTTCTTTATTTTTTGTTGTAAATGTAGCTTGCAAGCAAAACAGTTTCGAAACTGGAAAGGCTTGGGCTTTGCTAATAGTACCTCTTCCGATGGATTTCTCTTTTACCCAAAGGTTGACTGGTATGCCTTGCCGTGATAAGTACGCCTTATGTACCACTTTTGGGAATTAAATAATTTAATAAATAAATCTTCTTCTTCTATCGTGTCGACATGAGCTACATAACGATAATAGCTCATGCCGTGGGCAAAAGATCAGCCAGTCAGCAGGTTGGTAGCGGGGCTGACTGCCCAGAGTGCGCCGGACGATCAATTAAATATCGTCACTCGTGGAGGCTCTTTTAATGCAAATAAATGAAAAACATTGACTCCTGAGAAAAATGTTTATTTTGTTTATTGACTTTAGTCGTTAACTGTACTTGTACGTATAATCACGATGGTCATTGGTGGGTTAAGCGGGGTTACAATTAGTGGCAAAGTTGACGTAAAATTACGTATGGCGTAAATGTGGGTAGATAGCTAATTAGTAACATTGCGTTACAGTACATATTCTATGTTACAAGTGCATGAATTTGTAGTTAAAATAATTGACGGGGTGAAAGAAGCTACCAACATTTTGTGCCAAATTTTTTCTTCTCCCAAAATTCTTGTAACCTTTCTATTTTTCTCTAAGCCTTTTCCCAACTATGATGGGATCGGCTTCCAGTCCAGTCAAAGGCAAGCGCATACCATCGTCGACCGCACCTTCGCTTAACATCAGGTGAGGGGGCGGTCAAAGGCGAGCCCATCAGATGCGCCTGAACATCTGTATCAGACCCCCGCAACCCACTTACTGGGTAATACTGACATCCTAAGGACCATATGGACAGTTTTATTAACCAACGTAGCATTCTGTGTTACTAAAATCGCACCATATAGCGAGGAGTTTTCTTAATAATTCCATTTTGCTCACAGACATATTAAAAATATACACGAAGTGCTGCGAACAATCTAGTGAAGTCAAAAAAAAAGCTATGCTCCGTCGTGTAAAACCAGCACTCACGTACACACATACACCTCAAACCGTACTCACCACAGAAATAGAGTGCTCAGTTGCTCACCCTTCTCAGTACCATCAAAGAATTACCACTATCCCGATTTAGAAAAAAAGTATAACTTCTTAATGAGCAAGAACTATTAAGGAAGTGTTAAGGAATATTTAGAAGATAAGATACCTAGGTTTATAAAATAAAGGTTACACATAATTAATATGCATGCTCATAATTTTAATAATTTTGTTATGTTTAAGTCCAATTTGCACGCTCCGAGGGGCATAATATGCTGAAACTAATCATAAGCACAGATAATATAATACTATACTAGTAATAAGTCACCTACATCTGTAATAATACCACATTCTAGTAAATAAATTATTTGATTGATTGATTGATTGTACACATGTCGCGGCATCGTCCAGTAAGCATCGGGAAAGTAAATATCTTTCAGGTGCATTGTGTGTGCGTGAGCGCTGGTTGTACATGAAGGAGCATAGGTTTTTTTAGCTTCACTATGATTGTTCGCAGAACTTTGTCTATATTTATTATGCCAAAAGATCCTGTTTTGAGTCGCGAGAGACGTAATAAGCAGGTTACTATTTTTATTAATCCAAAAAATTGTGAGTCACCTGTTTTAAACGTAGTATTTTGTATAACGTCAATAATAAGGTACGTATGTGTTATGAATTATATTCTGTGTAGGTGTTGTGTTGTGTTCTTTAGGGTGTACAATAAAGCTTTAATTTTTATTAGCGTCTACTATGAGAAATGTCGATATTGTATTCTTAATTTTTTTATTGCATGTGGTAGTTTCTAGAGCCCATATTTTTATGGAATACGATGACGAAAAGAGCAAAAAGCTCACCTGATGTAAAGCGGTTACCTTTGCCCATAACCACTGCAATACCACCTAGACTGTTGCTTAAATGGTGCTGCAAGTCGCGTTCGTCGAACTGAGATATGAAGATGGAAAGTCTTATGTGATTGTAATGTCACCTGCACCCGTACCCTTCACATCGGAACACAGCAATGCTAGTATCACTGTTTGACGACCGAAGTAGGTACGTTGGTAGTACTTCCCTAGACGAGTTCTTTAACAAGGAAATCGACTACTACTAAATGTAGCTATAAGTACTCTTTATTTAAGCCTTAATCACACTTACAGAAAGGCCGGCTCCACACGTTGAGCCCAACGTTGGGACGAGCGTTGGCCCGTAATTATGCCTAGCGTCCACGTTGGAGATAATGTTAGTTTAGTCCAGTCAGAGCCAATGTAACGACTTCTGAAATAAATGTTGCACTGGGCACTTTAAGATTTTTGAGTGCTTAAGAGCTGTACTGTCAATTAAAATAACACAATAGTTAAACAATGGACGTCGTCTTTGATTTTTTTTTTGAAAAACATGAAAATATCATTATTATTTGTTAATAAACCTGATGATATTTTTATATAAAATCTATAACTATTGCGTCCATCCACGCGGATGACATTTCTAAGATGCGGTCACCGTAGGTACAAGCTCATTCAGGGAGCTGGCCAGAAAACCTCCACGTGTGCCTGACGGCTGCTTGTCCTTCTGGACACGTCTGGAGGGATCGGCAGTTGTTTGGCCGGTGCATCCTGGGCACGGGCAATAAAATCCTGCCGAGGGATTAACCTTCGGGGGATTTTATTGCCTGTGGCGAATATTCTGGCGCGGGAGGGGCCCGTTCTGGGCCAGTAGGGAGTTGCTCCACGTGTCCCTCTGATATCAGCAGAGGGCACAGTGGAGGAGCAGGGGCAGGCCCGGTGTGCACTCACCCTGCCACTGGGCAGGCAGTGGGGGGACTGTCTTTCCCTGCCCCCGTCGATCTCGTAACCTCAGGAGTGTCCGCTGAGTACTGTTCTCGCGCCTCTTGGGACCGAGGGTCTCGGCTTCACCGCCCGGACCGTGAGGAAGAAAACTTCTATAAAAATTACGGGAGGTAGGGCCTGCGAGCAGCAGACTCGGGGTAGTCTGCTGCCCGATCAGCAGCTGGCGTAGCTGGCACGGCCGGCGTAGTTGGCGCAGCTGGTAAAGGCCCATGAGGTGAGGTGGCGTGCAGTGTTCCGTGTGCGCCACAAAGGAGGGTGCGGCCAACGTAAGGCCGCACGGGGAGAAGGGGCTCGCCTGCTTGTGGCGGGCCAGGACCTGTCGGGGGTGGTTGTGTGAATACTCACGGGATCCCACGCCCCCGGCTAAGGTAGTTGAAGGAACACCGTGGTGGTTTTAGTCGGTAAGAGTCCGACACTGGCTCCGACTACCCCGGGCGGAGTGCGTCCATGAGGATTTCCCCACGGCAAAAAAAAAAAAAAAAAAAAAAGTTACAAGCTCATTCGATGCACCTTACTGCATGTGTGCTGCGGCAAGACTGCAAACCGTCAACGCGTCGACGCATCGCCAACGTTGCCGCATAATTCCTTTGATAAAACCGACACGCGACGGCGAACTGCCAATACTTTTCCCAACATTCGGGCCAACGTCATTTTCCCGATCTACACGTTGGTGAATAGCGTTAGCGCCAACGTTCGGGCCAATGTGTGGAGCGGGGGTAAACCCATAGATGTGATAGGTACACCCAATTCTCATTTATTGCAGGCAGGACCTCATTGTTAACATAAGCTACTGTAATAAACATTACTTGACCAAAAATTATTTATGTAGGTACTTGAACGTTATAAATATCAACAAAATCGTAGTAAAATTAAACGCACTACGTTTTAATCAAGATAACAAATAAAATTACGAATCTCAAGTATTAATCTTGTAGTGTTAATTACTGACAATTAATGAGATAGTAAGTTTACACGTTAATTAATGTAAACATTTTACAAGGAAGTAAATATGCATGTGCGTACCGTAAGTTAATCAAAGGCGAAAGTTGGGTTACATACGTTATTTCAACAATATAGGACAGAAAAGCGTAAACAAAAGGGACTTAACTGTGATAGTCTTACTGGAGACGAAGTCTGCCCGAAAACTGTTTCACTAAGATATTTTTCTCATAAACCTAATAAGTTTAGCTATAATAATAGGCACCACAAAAATAGATATAATGGCCAAGTGGGTAGGGCGCGCGTGCCAACACTCTACACCATAGTGCAGAGCATTTCAAAGCCTTTCTCAGTACGCCTTATGACTTGTTTCTGTAAATACTTTAACAAGAAACCGCGAAAATGCCTTATAGTGCTGTTTCTAACTGCAGAAACAAAAGCTGTAAAGTACATTTGATTAAAGTTAATTTTTAAAAATTAATGACGTCAATATGGGAGGCGTAGTTTGTTCGAAAGTTGCCACGCATGAATCGCAAGTAAAATTGTGATTACAACCATTCTATCCATTTCTGTGATAGGTACCTACTAGCGTTAATGAAAGTAATACAAAAAAAATAATGATCCTCCTGCGTAGAAGACTACCATCCAAGTGCTTGCTATCACATAGTATTTCACCTGAAAACGGTATCTACGTTTTATGTTGCAGATTGTGGAATATGCGTTGAAGTATTTTTCAACCATTTTTGTCAGCGTAACAAAAGCGTCATGTCATCAATGAAACTACCAATATAGGTAGTTTAGGTACTAGATATATCTATCTATCAAAGAACCAACTAATGGCCGTTTTCATCTATCTATCTATCCACAATTTTCCTTAGAAAAGATAGAAATTTGACATAAGCTCTATTTATATTCTACGACGACGACGACGATTTCTGTGGTGTAATAGTTCGAGTGTCGGACTGCTGATCACGAGGTCGTGGGTTCAATTCCCACAGGCCACAAATATTTGTGTAATGAACATAAGTGTTTGTGTTGGTCTGGTTGTTTCTTATGTATTAGGTATAAGTATGTATATACAAAAAGTCTAGTACCTATATTACAAGCTCTGCTTAGTTTGGGACTAGATTTTGCTCTGTAAAATGTCCCAAAAATATTTATTTTTATTTATTTATATTATCATAAAGTAACCACCATCATTAAAAACGGTCGTTAATCGATAAAAACGTGGTTAAAATAATGAAAGCTTTTAATTTAACTCTTATACAATAGGTACCTACAAAGTTTTCGAAATTAAGACGCATTCGCTACGCCACAGAACAAAAAAAAAAACAAGAATGTCGTCATTGAATTTTTTCCCACCTCTCTATAAGTAGTACAACAATAAGTAAAAACAATAAGTATCGGCTAGGTGTGAACTTTGATCTCGTATCTTATCTCGATCGGAATGCATGGCCGTACTGGTTGAATAAGATTAATGATTGCCATACGGAAATATTTGGCGCCAACCGATACTTCTTAACATGGAGTTTGTATTTGTTCTTAGCTGGTTTTTTTCTTTATAGTGAGGCCCATGCTCAAGTGTAACTATTAGTGCACAAATTTATTTGTAACATAACTATAACATATACGTTCAAAATAAAAATAAAACATAACACCTCTACAACAGAACACAAAATTGTTACAGTTACAGTGACAAAAAAAAAACCGCAGAATTTCAATACAATCATTTTCATACAATCTGAGACACAGGACGCATTGACACTGACAGCAGGGAAAAAAGTTTTTGACATACAAAGTCCAACTCAAAAGTTTTTATTTCGAATAAGCCTACGATAATACATACAACATAACATCACGCCTGTATTTTCCCGAAGGGGTAGGCAGAGGTGTAATAGTACATCCACATTTCGCCAGTTATGTTATAAGTCCCATGTAATAGGGGGCCAGCCTATTCCCAATAACCGGGCACACATTCAGACTGCGGGCTGCTACTGAGAATTTCCTAATGAAAAAACCCAATAAAACTTTGCCCGACCCAGGAATCGAACCCAGGACCAGCATCAGCAGTCGCGCTTGCGATCACTAGATCAACGAGGCAGTCTACCTACCTACAGTCAAAAATTATTTTCCCTCTCTGTGTTCATTTCATTAGTCCTTATATCTATTTTAGATGTATGTATGTTCTTTTATCTATGATAATATGTCCTATGATCAGCTGTGTCAAATTAATAGATACATAAAATTATTATATTAAGCTTAATTGTACACAATAACAATAGCAGAAAAAATGTAAACTGTAGTTAACATTGGCTCTTTATTTAAGATTGTTTTTTCTTTATTATTAGTATTTCTATTCATAAATATACTCAGCTGAAATATAGTTGGAAATATAAGGTGAAATAAAAATTGATTGAATAGCTTTCTGCAGTGAGAAAGCTCGAAAGCTTATAAACAATTACTGCTATCTTAAAGAACAGTAGCTTAAATGACATTTACGACGTGCCCGGGGAAGCAAGGAAATTAAAATTCATATTTATTTTATCATACATCATATCATTACATATCTGTAATATTATAAGTTCTCGCAAAACAACTGTTCCTGCGAATAAAAGTTCTATTATATATCTAAAAACTTCTCGTAATTAGATTTATTATAACTTTAAAAGCTGTTAGTAATTGTTTTTATAAGTATAGAGTTAAACGCCTTTTTATATAATTTTATTTTGTACTTGTATTTTATATTTGTGTAGTAAATATTGTGCATTTGTAGATAGATTATTTAAATATTGTAATCCCACTGTTCTTTGATATATCTCCTAATTAGAGCCCTATTACATTTTTTCTGACAAAAACAGTATAGAGTAAGTACGTATCTTTTTTTTTAATATATAGTATAGGATGACGAAACGAGCTAAAAGCCCACCTGATGTTGAGCGGTTACCTTTGCCCATGACAACTTCAATACCACCTAGGCTGTTGCCTAAATGGTACCGCAAGTCGGTTTGCCAAACTGAGACATGAAGATGGAAAGTCTCATGTGATTGTAATTTCACCGGCACCCGTACCCTTCAGACCGAAACACAGCAAGTACAGGTACAGCACGCAGTATCTTATTAGATACCGGGCATTAAAAGATATACTACATATATTTTTCATGTTGCTGATTTTATGTAAATATTTAGGTATAATTACACATAATTCAAGTGGTACACACGGCTACACATCAAGCTGTACATTTCCAGTATAAGCTGATCTCGCATTGTACGGAAAGCCTATGCAATGCGAGGTCAGCATAAACTGGAAATGTACCTACAGCTTGATGTGTAGCCGTGTGTACAAAACACATATACGATTGTAACGTATGTATTTTTTTTATAAAAAAAATATTTTTAGAAACTGCACTACATTGAAACTTATTATTGGCGATATTATAAAGTACTATAATCCTATGAATTTTGTCATCGTTGTATTTTATGAGCGTTGTGGCGCAACTTGGGAGAGGCCTATGTCCAGCAGTGGACTGCGATAGGCTGAGTTGATTGATTGATTGATTGATTGTATTTTTATGTAAAAATATACCTGTGTATAGTTTTAAGTAGGTGCTTTAATTATACTGACCATTTATATTCACACTTTCTTTATACTTAATTTTAACGTATTAAAAATACCTACCTATTTTAAATAATATATTATTCACATTTTTATGTATCCATAAAATAGAAAATATCTACCTAATATCTCTAAATGATACGTAGTAGCTAATAATCGTAAAAGTAAATAATTTTGAAAACACCAAAACACGCTCGCATAATATTTTGATGAATAAAAAAAAGATGTCAAAACTTTATCGCCTCGAAATTTATTCAAAACGTGTAAATACACACAAAATTGTGCCTATCTATTATGCTTCTCGAAATTATTATAAGCTCATAAAATAAAATAATCACTCTAGTTATAATACGAAGAAAAAAATATAACACTTACCTTGTCACCTGTTACTTCTGACAGCTAATAACTGGACTTCCTCAATTTTGCAAAATAAAAGTTCTCCAATCAGCTCCTACTCGTTCCTCATATTTACACTTCAAAAACTACACAGAAAATAATCACAAAATATTCACTTGTTACAGTTCAAAACGTCATAACAAAAAAATAGTTTTTCAAAAATTCGCGAATCCGAAATTCGTCCGCGCGTCCGTGCGTACGCGCACCGCGGATCGCGCGTTTCGTTTTTTAAAAACCGAAGCCGGGCCTCACTCGGATGTGGTCCGTATGTGACTGTGTGACTGTACTCATCTTGCACTTCACGATCACCGAAGAAGATACATCTTGCCTCTCGTTCCCGCGCACGAGCAGCGAGTATTGCTGTCCCGCTTTCTTATTATCAGAGGTTAAGCTTCGCCCATCAGTCAGTTAGCGGTCGGACATCGGGTGGGAAGGCCGTGCTCCCTGTACCGTTACTTTCTCTATGTTGTAGGACCATAAAACACGTACCGTATGGCAGTGTGAGCAGCTATTTTGTCGTCTCGTCGCTGCTCGGGTAATTTATTTGTTTGGTGCGCATGCGCAGGTGCTGCACCCTCGATTTATTGATGCGCCGTTCTTTTGTAATCATGATTTATATCAGACATTAATACAGTCTCTCTTGTTTTATTTTTTATTATTTTTTGTTGAATGAGTTGAACTAGGTCAAAGTTTATTTAAGTCGTAAAAATGTCAATTGACACAAGACATTTACGATCAATAAAAAATAAGATAACGCGCCAACAAAACTAGATCGCGCCGAATCGTGATCGCGTAACGAAATATTTTATCACGGACCAATCCGGTGCTCGCGAAATGACAAGCACGCTAGATCATTCGCTTAGATCATCGGAGTGCGCGCGCGCCGCATTTGCGCCGATTGGCGTGTCCCGCGCAGGCCCCGCCTGTACCGTTATAGGGGGGCAATGACTGCCCCCCTAAAAGTGGGGATTTGTGGATCATCGCGTAATTGGTGGAGACTTGTGACATATGGCATGTACTGGTTAATTAAAACTGCTCACGGCCCTTTTATAATGTGTCGTTAATATATTTACATATAACGTTGATCTGTCGTGACCTACATTCTTTGTAATTGAAGAAAACTTAAGATAATTTTAGCAAATGTAACACAAGGAAAACTTGTCATAAGTACCGTTGCTGGTAAATACAATTTGGTTATTTACTCTGCTACGAAAGACATGGTTTGACGTACATACTAATTAGTTCGGGCAAATATTGATTGAAATGACTGCACATTCTAGCTCATAGCCGAGTTGAATAATCTTTAAACATAAAGTTAGGTAAACAAAATAATTTGTTATTATAGGTACCAAGTTTTTTCTTTACCTTCTTTCTCTGAGCTTTTTCCCAATTACGTTGGGGTCAACTTCCAGTGCGACCAGATGTGACTGAACATCATTATTTTACACGAAGCCACTGCCATCAGACCCCCATAATCCAGTTACTGCCATGAAGATACATACATAACCAGCCCATTACTGTCCCACCGCTGGGCACGAGCCTCTTCTCATTATGAGAAGGCTAAGGCCTTAGTCCACAACGCTGGCCTAGCGCGGGTTGGGAGACTACACACACCATTGAGAACTGTATGAGCACTCTCTGGTGTGCAGGTTTCCTCACGATGGTTTCCTTCACCTTTAAAGCAAAAGATAATCGAATATAAACAATACTGACATATTTTATTATTGTGTTATTGGGTTTTTTCATTTGGAAAATTCTCAGGAGCAGCCCGGAGTATGGATTTGTGCCCGGTTAATGGCAATAGGCTCGCCCCTTATTACATGGGACTATAACATAACTGGCGAAATGTGGGTGTACTATTACACCTCTGCCTACCCCTTCGGGGAAATACAGGCGTGATGTTATGTTATGTTATGTTATGACATAATTTTTTTTACCCTTGTTTTTAATCTTAATTTGGATCTCTTATACTTCCACATGCTGCTCCGTGTGGTGCCGGACACAAAAAAATATAGCGCCATCCCATCTCTTCTCGAGGGTGTCGTAAAAGGCCACTAAGGGGTTCACAAAAGGATGGGTAGCAGCGTTCTCTGAGTATTTATTTAACCAACTTCGATCGCCAACCCGCCTGCCAAGCGTAGCGATTATGACATATCCTATGGCCTTTGGGAAGGCCTATTTCTAGCAGTAGACGTCTTCCGGCTGAAATAATGATGATGATGATGATGCTTCCACAAAACCCGAACTATGTAGTTGTAAAATTCTTTATTCGGTTAGGCTTTCTGTAAATAAACCAAGTCTACAAAGAACTACATATCAAAGATTTATAAAAAAAAAACCTTATTAACAAAAAAGGATTTGATAGAAATTAAGTCTAGCCCACAAAAAAGGAAATAAGCTCATTTTATAGAAACAACCAGCCATATATGAATCGAATTAGTTTCAAAATAATCACTGACGTGACAATTTATTTAGTTAGTAGTAGGTAGTAAGTTGTAGTGTTTATTTATTTATTTATTTAGTTTAGTTTATTTAGGGTCGGCGCACCATGTAGGCAGTATATGTTTTGAATACATTTCTATGAGCCTCAGTGTTCACTTTATTTCTATCCGTATCATCTTTCACACATTTCAGCAGTCTTTTCTTTGGTCTGCCTCTTTTCTTACAGCCATCCATGTTCATACTCAAAACTTTTCCTCGTAACTTATCCCTCATTCCTCCGCATCACTGTCTAATCTATTTTTTATTCAACCAATTATGCTCAATAGGTTAGCTTAATTTCTTGACAAAGCTTCTTTACAGGTGCACCCATTCTTAGTTCTTAAATGACAAGGCCTCAAAGCTGCTATAGGTTCCAGTATTTAAAATTCCAAATGATGTATTTACCTTCTATGGCTTTTAAAATTATTTAATTCCAATTGACGTCTGTGGTCTAGTGGTTCGAGTCATGGTATAATAACACCAGGTAGTCTCTTCCCGTGACAGCTAGGTCACGTGATGGCCTCCGTACTACGTCATCGGCCGTGGAGCCAATAGCGGGCTGTTAGCGTGACACTTGTCAGTTTGATGTGCTGCCACTTTGTGAAAATAAATTACCCGAGCAAAATGCATTTTTTCATTTACTTTCTTCTATAAAGAATCACTTTTTAACTAGTAATTTAATATATTTTACTTTATTAACTAATTAGATGAATAACACGAGATAACAAATAGTTAGGAATTTATTTTATATTCATTATGAACAAAAATCTCCTTAAGTATATTGAAGATATCAATCAATGGCAGCACTGATCGTGACGTAGCTTGGAGGCATCGCGCTGTCATTGCGGGAAGAGAATACCTGGTGAAACATCTTGTTATACCATGGTTCGAGTGTCGGACTGCTGATCACGAGATCAAATATTTGTATGATGAACATGTGTTTGTTTTAGTCTGGTTGTTTCTTATGTATTATAAGTATGTATTTACAACAAACAAAAAAAAGTGGTGCTGTGTAAAAAAATGTACCAAAAATATTTTAATTATCAGAATTTCAAACAATGTAATGACTTAACCAAGTGTTTTGTAAGTTCCTATGGTGATAATAAATAAATTGAATTGATGTGTGTCTGTGTATGCTAATAATTCGAATACTTTAAGTTGTCACATAATGAATCTGGTCTGGGTGCTAATTCAAGCATCATACCAAAAAAAACACTCAATCGTAATAATTATATGGAACCTTACAGAAACACACATAAATCCTTCTACTTAACATTTTAGAAACAACTGTACAAGACAAATAACAGTGTGAGATGTATAAGATGGCTCAGTCACTTAACACCTCATGTTCTTGTACGAGTATTTTGAAATTGAATACATTACTGCTATATGAGGCTCTGCACGTCGCGTTGATACTTGATATTACTTAGGAAAACAGGGTAAATTTATGTACTCATAAGATACTCATGCAAGTACTAATCTTTGTTCCATGATAGCTACCAAAGGACTAGAAGAGGCAGAGTAGAAACCAGTAAGTCCAGTATCAGAAGTTGGATCACTGCACAAATTGAGGTATATAAGTTGTAAGTAGGTATCCATTAACATACAAGAACAGTGGGGTAATTGAGAACGCACTCATAATGACAATAACTTTCATTTTGTCATTAGAGCAATATGATATATACCTAGTTGCTGATAAGACGGATTGTCAAAACATACGGAGTAATAATCATTGAAATCAACATGATTGCAATCGCGAGTGAGTTGCACAATTCGGAAGCCGGTCTTCCTTAATATATATAAAACACAACTTACTTTAAATGAAACAAAACGTTAAAAATAATTCACACGTCAACGTATGAACTGAAGGGTAAATAGGAAACCCAAGAAATAATCTGTTTACGTCACAAACTCCACAAAGAACTTGAAATATCTAGAATGCATATTTGAATATCACATCAATACAAGGTTACTGAAAAAGATTTTCATTAAACATTTAATATAAGTTCATTGATTCTGTATTATTTTCATATTTATCGTAGTTTGGATAAAATGAACCTTATTAATAATTAATTAATTTTAAAATGAATATGGACAAGACAAAGGTTATGTCGAATTCCCATATAGTACCCATTCCCGAAAACATCGGAGAATCTACACTCGAAGTTTTTGACGATTATGTATACCTAGGACAAACTGTCCAGCTAGGTATGTCCAACTTCGAGAAAGAGGTCAATCGTCGAATCCGACTCGGTTGGGCAGCGTTCGGGAAGCTACGCAATATCTTCTCGTCCAAAATACCGCAGTGTCTCAAGACGAAAGTCTTTGACCAGTGTGTGTTGCCAGTAATTACTTACGGCACTGAAACGTGGTTGCTCACAATGGGCCTGATAAGAAGGCTCAAAGTCACTCAAAGGTCAATGGAGAGGGCTATGCTCGGAGTGTCCCTGCGTGATCGAATCAGAAATGAGGAGATTCGCAGGAGAACGAAAGTGACCGACATAGCCCGAAGAATTGCCAAGCTTAAGTGGCAGTGGGCGGGGCACATTGCTCGCAGAAATGATGGCCGATGGGGCAGTAAAGTTCTGGAGTGGCGACCGCGTACTGGAAGGCGCAGCGTGGGTAGGCCCCCCACAAGGTGGACCGACGACCTGGTGAAGGTCGCGGGAATCCGCTGGATGCGGGAGGCGCAGGACCGGTCGTTGTGGCGATACTTGGGGGAGGCCTATGTCCAGCAGTGGACGTCTTTCGGCTGAAATGATGATGATGATGATGATGAACCTTATTAAAGATTTAAATTGTGGAAAGAAAAAATTCTTCGCATGCGTAAATGCGTTAAAAATAATGAAATAATGAACCATATTCTTACGTAGTTATCGTAGTTCGAAAATGAACCATAGTCTTATACCATATTCATATTAATTTGTCAGTCTTCCTTCTCCCTTTCACATAGAAAACTCATATCACAATATTATGAAATGGCTGTCATTACAAATTCTTTTCAATAAAATTTTCTCAATAAAACAAAAAACCGATCACCAATGAACACCTTTAAAATTTCACTCAATTTCAACACAGTGATTCGCCTGCATCATTACATACCGAAAGGTCACAAACTAAGTAACATTCTAGAACTTGTTTTAAAACGGGCCTAATGCCATTCGCGTTGGGTTTTAGTGCCCCGTTGCGTCAATGTGTGTCAGAGGTCGCCGAGTCTAGGTTTTATGTCCAATGACCATTTCGCATAACATTACGTTAGGTAATGCTTTGATGTAACTAGATATTTAGAGGTGGTATCACGTGTGCTTCTAAAGATTGGGGTAGAACAATTGCTTTTTATTCTAAAATAAATAATAATAAATATTTTTACAAAATATTAAGTTAAAATAGACAACAGCAAAAACAATACTATTAAATATTCTAATAAATGATAAAACAAACCGCTCCCGAACTTTATTACAGAAAAATAAAAACTCAATAGTACAACATTCAATTGTTTATCAATTTAGTTACGGCTTCTAAATACTGGTTCTATTACAATAAACCTATTTATTACAAGTATTAACAACTTACCTCTTTTTACAATCAAACTGTTTTAATACAATAAAAACAAAAACCTTCCAAGAGCGTGTCTGACCAGCACCAACGGGTTCCGTCGTATCCTACAAATAGGAAAAAAATAAGGAGCATGGGACTCGAAATAATACGTTACTGCACAAGTGCACAACATTAAATAAATAAATATTTTTTGGACTTTTTTACACAGCACCATCTAGTCCCAAACTAATCAGAGCTTGTGCTATGGGTACTAGACAATGGATATAATACTTTTGTGTATTTTTTTTGTAAATACATACTTATAATACATAAGAGACACCCAGACCAGACCAACACAAACACTTATGTTCATCACACAAATATTTGTGTCCTGTGGGAATCGAACCCACGACCTCGTGATCAGCAGTCCAGTACTCGAACCACTAGACCACAGACGTCGGCACAAAATGTGACATTTTGGTACTGCAAATTCGGATACATCTGTCTTTGTAAAAGTGTTATTGCGCTAGCGCTATTGATTTTTTGATTGATTGAAATTTGATTACATAAATGGTTACAAGATGATTGCTTACCTTCAGAAAACGTGCTTGCTTGTTTACCTCCCCGTATTATATTTAAAAAAAGTATCGTCACAGTTGTCAAAATCTGGATTCTAAAAAAAATATAGTAAGTTAGAGAGTAGCGAATATTTCAAAAACCAAAAAGGTACCCTACCCTTAGGGGTAGGGTACCTTTTACTGTTACTGTTTTTTTTTACTGTTAGCAGTACACAATATACAGGAGCAGAAATACGAGTGGGAGAATCTGGTTTATTGCTCAAAAGTTCATCACATTTATTTGTATAGTTCATTGTATAGTTTCACTGTATAGTTTTTGAATCAAAAGTAGCACTCGATAATTGATATACAAAGGCGACTACTAAGACTACTGGAAAAAAAAATGGTACTTTAAGGCATTATATTACTATTGAATCGATATAGTATACGAAGCGAGTGTGGATGGAAGAGTTGGAAGGGGACGACCTCGGCGAACGTATCGCGATCAAATCGCGGATGTTCTCAAAAAATGCCAGGTTAAGAGTTCTCTAAACCGACGAGCATGCATGACGAGGTTAATGGACGTAGATGAAGCGAAAGAGGTGTGTCAGGATCGTAGCAGGTGGAAATCCATAGTCTCTGCCTACCCCAATGGGAAACAGGCGTGATAATATGTATATATGTATGTATGAATCGATATGCATAACGCACCGATATGCATAACTAATCATTCGAGTTGACACAAAACTATATATTTCATATGCAAGTGTATAAAAAAAACAGTAGAATACTAAACGCGAAAATAACACATAAGAAGCTAATACATAGGTATCGAACATAATATCATTGCAAAACGGCTTCAATTGAATTGGAGTTTGAAAATGCCACATACATACAAACAGTTCCAAAAAATATGTTTGAATACGAAAGATCTTATTAAATTAATAAAGTCGTAAAGTATTCTGATAAGGACAATGCTGACTTATTTTGTTAATAATAACTAATTAATTAAGTCTTTTCCTTTTGTATCTGCATGAACTGCACAAGAAAAACTCGTGCCATTGTAATTTTTGCCAGTTATCAAGGTGGTAGCGGGGTGGTATCGCCACTTTTGTAAGCTATTTTAATCTACCTAAGTTTTACATAATAATGCAGACAACCTATCCATAATATCAAACAGATAGTCATAACCTCTAACCCAATCCAGAATAAACCACATTATGTTGTAGGATCAGCAAGTTGAAGTGACAGTGGGCTGACCATGCCTGTCAATAGACCGATAGTCGTCGGATATCCTTGAGTGGAGACTGCAAATTGGCAAACGCAGCGTAACCCCAGCAACCCCAGCCAGGTGGACCGACGAGCTGAAGAACGTAGCTAGACTGGATGCGGAAAGCGAAGGACCGAGTATTGTGACGTAAGGTAGAGGAGTATGCCCAGCTGTGGACTGCGATAGGCTGAGTTATTAAAGTTAATAACCTCTGACTCCTAGATGACAAACAGAGGAATGATCAATCATTTAAATTAAACCTAACATCTTTTCAATCTCGGCACTTTTCTTGGAGTGCCGTCCAAAGAGAAAAGGCACACACAAAGGACTAAAAGCACACATAAAGGCTTCTTTATAATCGGATTTCAAACATGGTACGCAATCTGTCGCGAGGAGCATTTAATGCTTTATCGTTGGGCCGGCCGATGCAACAAATTGCGGACGAGACGGCGTTTTTTTGTCGCAAGCCCAGTTTGGGATGCGGTGCACAACAGGAAGTTTTAAAAGTGAGGTTTTCAAATAGCGGGATTTTTAACCAAAAACCGGCCAAGTGCGAGTCGGACTCGCGCAATAAGGGCTCCGTACCTCTCCACGAACTGATACCCCATAAAAACTGATTAAATTTACGAGAGTTTATCAAAGGACATCAACGCACAGTGCGCGAAATATGAATTTTTGCATGTCTTTCTTACGCAGGTATCACGACATAATATGTCTATGTTTGTCCTAGTTTTCGTATTCGTTGCTAAACAACATAATATGCACTATAATCTGACCAAGTTTGACGCTGGTATGTATTAACGTTTTAAAGATGAGCAGGAACAAAAACGTTGAAAAAAATGCATGTTTGTTGAGGTTTCTTGTATGGGACCCCCTTTGGTACTAGACTTTTTTTTGTTTTTAGTATTTTTCGTGATACCCCTAATAGCAACACATATTCTGAGAAAATTTTAACCGGTTACCTATTACCGTTCAAAAGATACAGGCCTGTGACAGACAGACGGACGGACGGACGGACAGCGTAGCGAGAGTAATAGAGTCCCGTTTGACACCCTTCGGGTACGGAACCCTAAAATCAGGGTATTGGTAATTGTTGATACGGAAACATATCGTATCAAAGGCATAATAACTATAGTTTAGAATATCAAATGATGTTTTAGTTCAGGCTTCTTTGTGATTGAAAGTATTTTTCTTCTCTCATTTCGGCGCGAACCATAGCAGGTTAATAAAAATAGTTGATGCAATACAGTGGTTAAACGAAAATTGACATTGACAGTTTTTAAAGGCAACTGGGGACATTGTCTGATAGTTTTGAAGGCAGATTGAGACACTTAACTCTCGGGTTGGATGACTATTTGGACTGGCTAGACTGTGGTAGATCTATTAGACCCGCAGATTTATAAGAATAATTGTTATCAATGAAGAACAGCCTGCTCAGCAAGTCAGCCATTAAGGTGGTGTAGGATTTATAATATCAGGTTATAAAAAATTGTGTTTATCGTCTTAGAAATTCGATGTCCATAACATAAAAAAGTTAGTTATAACAATAACTAGTCAATACAATTAATAACATTATTAATGTCAGTACAATAAATTCACCAAAGTTTGCTGCTTTTGTAGGAACAACCTGTATGTACACAAATACTACCCTCCACCACTTTTTTAAAGACGGCTCGCGCAGTCACCGGTGTTCGCACCTTCATAATGTAGCTAAATATTATCTGGTATCTACCCACATTGTACTCATTTAATATCCTACCTTGTTAACTATATTTTTGTTTACCTGTTTGCATAGTCGATGATACTGACGTACGGTAAAACTCTAATGAGTTTATGTTTACATCTTTAGAATGTTTTTTTTATGTATACCACTAACTAAACAAATAAATAAATAACACATAACCAGCCCATTACTGTCCCACTATTGGGCACGGGCCTCTTCTCAGTACGAGAAGGCTAAAAACTTAGTCCACCACACTGGCCTAGTGCGGGTTGGCGGATTACAAACACCATTGAGAACTGTATGGAGCACTCTCAGGTGTGCAGGTTTCCTCACGATGTTTTTCCTTCACCTTTAATGCAAGTTATAATCGAATATAAATCCGCACATGAATTCGAAAAGTCAGAGGTGTGGGCCGGGTTCGATCTCACCCTCCTGCATGGAAGGCAACCGTTCAATCACTAGGCTATCACGGGCTTTTCACGGAGGTGTCCATACTTGGACCCAATTTACCAATTCATTCTGAAGCTTCTTGCTTTATGCAGTGCTAATGCAATACTCAGAAAAGTTGATTACTCCTTTCCTTATATCGTTAATATGACTTACCGTCCATCTGTCCATGTAGTAAGTAAATTGGACTTCAGGATATTAAGTGGTAATAAAATTATAATGCTATAGCGCCTATTAAAGATCATAACCGAGACTTTATGCGTGTACTGCATTTGATAACGAAGC
The DNA here is from genome assembly GCA_949699075.1 of Asteroscopus sphinx. Taxonomy (NCBI): domain Eukaryota; kingdom Metazoa; phylum Arthropoda; class Insecta; order Lepidoptera; family Noctuidae; genus Asteroscopus; species Asteroscopus sphinx. The sequence continues at coordinate 2,742,187 of OX453011.1, read as the reverse complement.
CACTTAGAATATCCAACAAAAATCTATCCACAGCCTCTGACCACCATAACCAGATTAACTTTTTATTCAATTTATCTATTCATATTAATTCCAATCGAATAAAAATAATGCTTCAGTTTACTTTTATAGTTATTTGGTTCACATGCTTTTTAAATTCAAATTTTAGTAAAATATATTCTAATCAGTATTACATAAGTTAACGGTAAGTTTAACTTAACATTCCAATTAGAATAATTTAGATTTCCAATTCAAATCTCTATGAGCTTATCTCAATTCATAAAATACGATTTGGTATAATCACGCGTCTTAAATTTATGGGTTCAAGAATATTCTTTAGTAATCAACAGAGAGAAAATAAAAAAAAATTGCATTTTGTGCTTTTTTTTCTTGATTTTAGTAGTCTCAGATTATAGAATAAAAGGTAGTAGTTAGTAAGTAATATGTGAGTTTTCTTACTGAAATAACAGTGATGACAATGACAGTTATTTTCTTAAAGCAACCAAAATTAAGTTCTTAACCAACTTGTTATAATACATAGTTTACAATAAAATAGTTGCAACTCCAAAAAGCAAACAAAAAAATACCAAACCTTCCAACCGCAAACTTGAAACTTCAAATAATTATAGTTCCGACGCATAACTCACAGGTTCGCTGTTGGATGCGCGCGCGCACGTCAACTTGTCACTCAAGTGAACGCGCTGTCGACGCAGTTCGACTGTGTGCCGACAGATGGCGTTAGTGGTAGCATTTTGTGACGATTACACGTCTGAAAGTATATTTGGGTTTTATCAAAAATTTAGAAAAATAAAGTTATAATTGCTACATCTGGTTCAACTATACACTATAAATAGAGTATTCATAATAACCTAAAAAGACATTTTCTTAGAGCGCAAACTAATTAGTACAGCGCAATTATACGAGGTATTCCTTTGATACGAGTTTTATGTACAAAAACCCCCATTAAGCTGTGTTCATACTACTTCATACTATAAAAGACCACAATCCAAAGACCTGCAAGGAAGTAAACATAAAAGTAATCGCGACAAAAACATCCTCGCAGTTTATATAGAGATAATTTTTACTGCACTATTTCTGCCCACGCGCATATAAAACTGCAACTTACTGCCATAAACAACCATTACATTTGTGAGGACGAATATGCATGAGGCTGTGCAAGTGAGGTGCTTGAAGCTATCGTGAGAAGGAAAATTGAATATTTTCCTTCTACCGGTTTTCGTGACTATCTGTGGCTTGTTTGTGCTCTGTGGTCTCAATTTTATTGGAAGAAACCTAGTAACAAGTTGAATTCCACTACCAAATTTTATATTTTTCATGTCATGTAAAACTGCCTCGTTGGTCTACAGGTCGCATGCGCGACTGCTGAGCGTGGGTTCCTGGGTTCAAATCCTGGGTCGGGCAAAGTGTTATTGGTTTTTTTTATTAGGAAATTCTTAGTAGCAGCCTGGATTCTGTATTTGTGCCAGGCTAATGGCAACAGGCCTATTACATATTATGGGACTTATACAATGTGTTATTGAAACAACTCGGAACTTCTTAAGAAGTCATTATACTCATCAGTGTGAACAATTTTTACCATGGGACCAATTCTGAAATCGTGAAAAAAAAATCTGCTGTTTCCTGGAACATCAGATATTTTTTTCGCGATTTCAGGATTGGTCCCATAGTTATAGTTTTTCATACTGATGAGGACAATGACCCCTTAAGAGGTTTTGACTTATTTCAATAACACTTATACTCCTAACATAACTGGCGAAATGTGGGTGTATCTATATTTTATACCTCTGCTTACCCCTTCGTGGAAATATAGGCGTGATGTTATGTTATGTTATATATTCCCTATACCTACCAATACAGGACCCGACGCAATAATAACTTATCTTCAATCAAATCAAATCGACACCGATGTCAACAATGTAATTGAGAGACACAGACATCCACTGACATATATGAGACACCATGCCAATCTTCCAACTGTTTCGTCTAGTATTTTATTTTAGTCTTACGACTTAACCAAGGTTAACTAGGTATTTTTTTTTTACATAGACGGCTTAGTACATAATAATTAAAATTTTCATTATGACATTAAAAAAGAATTATTTTTCTGTTACTCTGGATTAGGATAAATCTAGCTATCAAACATAGCATTGTATTTCCATTTTTTTTTTGGGTTTGGTTGTATTTCCATCAAATCGTACAGATTTTAGGCCTACCCCAAACGGGGATACCATAAACGGACATATACGGGATATGCCATAATCGCCACGCTTGGCAGGCGGGTTGGCGATCGCAGTTGGTTGGTTAAATACTCAGAGAACGCTGCTGCCCATCCTCTGGTGAATCCTTTAGTCGCCTTTAACGACACCCATGAGAAGAGATAGGATGGTGCAATTGTTTATGTCCGCTACCACACGGAACATTTATATTAGGTACTACTAAAATCAAGAGGAACAACCAGAAAATGCTATTTGTTTTTTACTTTCTTCTTCTTCGTGTCTACGGTACAAAAATTTATTGACAGTGACAGCACAGTAATCAGACGCTGCTGGCCCAGAAATTTGACAAGTCTTGTGCATTGTCTGTGGCACTGATAAGGTCACTCAATGTGCAAGTGCTTGGACACAAGGAGCAGCATAGCAAGTGTGACATTGATTGAGGATCAATACCACACATGCAGGCTATAGCTGTTTGGTCGATATAGCCTAACTTGACTTGTTGATTACTTAAAAATACTCTTGAACTCTTTGGGGGAGGCCTAAGTACAGCAGTGGACGTTATTCGGCTGAAATAATGTACAGATTTCAAAAACTTTTCAGAGATTCATGTCAAAAATCTTCTTTCTATGACAGAGGCTTGACAATCTTTCACGAATCGCCTATAACTTGAGCCTTAAGCACATACCAACCGACTTTGTCACAGTTTTAATGTTTCTTATAAACACGGTTAATGCTCATCATGTTTATATTACTATAATTACATGTTTATTATACTTTTACACCGTCGTAAACTTTTTTGTTTACATGTGTAAGTTCGCAATCTAGATAGGGGTAATAAAAACTGAAATTATGACCATTTGGCTGTGTAGGCTAGTTATGACGACTTTGTACATTTCAAATTATACACGTTGGTGGGTTGTACAATACAAAGTAGTTATTTTCAATGTGTACCGATGTATTTAAAAATAATCCACTAGTTAATTAAAAAGATGTCTTGTGAAGTTTTACTCTCATGTTTAGGTATGTTATAAAAAAAAAAAAACTCAGTAGCAGCCAGGAGTATGGATTTGTGCCCGGTTAGTGGCAATAGGCTCGCCCCCTATTACATGGGACTATAACATAACTGGCGAAATGTGGGTGTACTATACACCTCTGCCTACCCCTTCAAATACAGACGTGATGTTATGTTATGTTATAAAAAATATGTCTTCTTGTTTTTCTTTTATAAATGCTGAAATTTGAGTCGCTTAAATCCCGAAAAGGGGTCATTGTACTCATCATTATGAACAACTTTTACTACGGGACCAACCCTGAAATCGCGAAAAAAAATCAGTTGGTCCCTACATTTGTGGTCACTTAAATCAATAAAATGTAGGGAGCACCTGATTTTTTTTCGCGATTTTAGAATTGCTCTCATAGTAAAAGTTGTTCATAATGATGAGTACAATGAGCCCTTTTCTGGAAATAAGCGATTCAAATTCCAGCGTGTATATTCCCGAGAGAAAACGTTACGTTGATGAGACTACAGTCACAAAGTCAAGCTTGTTGACCAGAAGGCCACTTCTGGTAGGTAATTAAAAACGTTCAAATTATAGAAAATTTTAAACTTTAGCGAATTTCACTCATATAGAACTATATGTATGGGACTTTCCTCGCACAATGAAATCAAAACAAAACAAACACCAACCGCGGGTAGTTCGAGAAAACACTCACCGATCAAGACGATGACAACTGCATACTTCAGTCTGCTTGTGACCACGGCCAATGCAACTTGGCCGAAACGTTGAGGTTAGCCATTGACTAGTTGTGTTGTGTATTGTATCCATTGTCTAGTACCCATTACGAGCTCTGCTTGGTTTGGGTACTTGACAACTAGATGGTGCTGTGTAAAAGGTCCCAAAAAAATATGTATTTATTTATTTATTCTGATCTTCCACATGCAGATTCAAAATCAAACATAATCATACAAAATCCATAACAGATTACGACATACATTCATATAACAGGCGTAAATTTTATTTCATCTCATTTCATTCAGTTTGAAAATCCACAGATATGTACAAGACAAAGAATCAAGTTCGTCCTGTGTAACAAATTTTTTGTATGTCCTATCCAAAGAATTTTTACCTTGGTCCTATCCCTATCCAACGACTTCAAATAAATAGATTTGCTATCTCGTATAAGCAATATGTTCCAAATTTAACCGAAGTAACTTACCGCCATTTAGTATCGCAATTGTGGAAGTTACGTAATGCAAGCGTGAGGTTGCATAATGGACTTTCTGGCTTTTGCTTCGTAATGTACTACTTGCCCATAAAAAGAAAATTTATTAAATTTGCTAGTTATCGCGATATTAATTATTTTTACGGTGTTTTATGGGGCTATTCAACAAAAAAACAAAACAAATGTAAGTATACCAAGGAATCACTCGCTGATTCCATTAAAACAAGTAATATTTCGACAACGACGTCTGTGGTCTAGTGGTTTGAGTGTCGGAGTACTGATCACGAGTTCGTGGGGTCGATTCCCACAGGACACAAATATTTGTGTGATGAACATGAGTGTTTGTGTTGGTCTGTGTATTTCTTATGTATTTTAAGTACGTATTTACAACAACAAAAAAACTAAGTATTATATCCATTGTCTAGTACCCATAGTACAAGCTCTCCTTAGTTTGGGACTAGATGGTGATGTGTAAAATGTCCCAAAAATATTTATTATATTTTATTTTTATTAGGTCCCACAAATGTACGTGCTTGCTAGACAGCTAAACTTATGACACAACGGTGCAGAAACCATATATTGCTGTAACTTGTTGTTCTTCTAAACAGCGCATCTAGTGCATATACATCAATGGTACTATCTAACCATTTGAATTTACCTGCAAATCCTAAGTATTTTTTTATTTTTATTACTATGAATTCTCAAAAACAACCATAGACAATATGGCTTTGCAGAGAAACGTCATTATTTATGGAACTAATATTTTGCTCTATATTTTATTGTTGTCCCAATTCAAAGTAATATGATAAAAAATGCGGGCAACGGGCAGTATAAATGAAGAAAAAAACTCACATCAAATAATGTTAGGGTTCCTTGTTCACTCATTTTAAGTTTTTTTTTTTGTGTGGTTAATATTGTTTTTCTGGTGTATAAACAACTTCTGTCAGATACTAACAAAGATTTATGAATATACGATATTATGCCCTAGTTCAAATTTAAAGTTTTTTTCAGTTCCATTTTCATTTTGTACTTGTGGTGATCAAAATGAACTTTTATCAGATCCTCCTCAGAGTCCTTATCATTTATTCTTGCTACAAACCAGTATTACCCAGTCTTGGTTTTGTAGTCCGCAAGTCTTGCATTTTCTTAAGATCAATGCGAGACTGCAAGACCAAGATTTAGGGCAACATTTATAGCTATCAATGTATGTGATTCGAAAAGGGCGATAGGACTCGTTCTGCGGTCGCCAACTACTTTTCTGTAATAACTACGGGTAGTGTTGCCAAAAGTCTTGCGGTCTTGCAGTCTTGTAGTTTTGCATTGGTTTAGCGAAAATGCAACACTACTACTAAAACACAACAAGCTCGATAAAGCAATTTTAATCTACTCTCTAAAGGTGCAGGCACACAGCGGGCGGGACGGACCTGAGGCAGAGCGTCGATCGAACGTGGACGAGGCGTACATGTCACAGTGCGGGCGGATACAGAACGACAGTGCCCGAAGAAACTTGAAACTGCACAGGTGAAAGTAACTACTTACTACTGTCAGTCGTTTTATACGTGCAGCCTATGGGTGAAGCATACGCACAAGACTTATAATGCCTTGCGTGTCCAATACAATAATGCGTTCCGGGTGTTGATGGGGTTGCCACGCTTTTGTAGCGCATCAGGTATGTTCGCACACGCAAAAGTGGATGGCTTTACAGCGATACATCGCAAGAGAATAGCGTCCCTGATGCGCTGCTTGCGGGGCAGCCCCAACAGCTTCCTGCAACTCATTGCTGGAAAAATGGACACTGACTGCTTCTTTATGGAGTGCTGGACAAAAATTCATGCAGCCCGTTCCTGAACCAGTGTTTCCATTAGTAGCTATAGGACATACTATATTTTTATTGTAGGACATGATATTATTATTTTTTGTTGTATGACATATATATTTTAATTTTATTGATTATTATATATGATTGCATGACATTGTATTATTGTGGTAACTAATTACATATGAATGATTTATAATTTTATTGTAATTTATCTGAAATTAATAAATTGAATTGAATTGAAGAAAACGTTCCACTATCTGTGTGACCACTACTATGCATTCCCATATAATACAATGCCAGCGTATCAGTCGCGCACCACGGCGTTTTCTTTCCGCCTGGCGCAGGCGGAGCGGCGGTGGATTGGTCACGCTGTCAAAACTCCTGGCAGGACAGCGCTAAGTGCACTGTCTAATACAGTTCAGTACATTAGAACACGATGAACCACGCCGACGATACACTTCAGTTCTGCTCGTTGTGGGTTTGCAGCTTAAACCGAAATGTTACATAAAACTATACAGAACCCTCCACCTAAATTCTTCAAATTCACAATTAACCTTTTTTTGTCTTCATCGAAGTTCGCCCACACGACACAATATTTTTTTGCGATCCACATTTTGATTAATGCGCGCCTGCGCATCGCTTGAATTTTTATCGTTTTTGGACCATCCTTTTTCAATGTGGTGCGATTTTTTTGTGTCACTTCTGAGATATTCTGTCATTCATTTCTGTGCTGGTGATATTTTATTAAAGCGGTGATTGCTTTGTGGAACTTTGGATGGCGATATCACGGTGATTCAGGTTCTATACCGTATATTTATAAGTAGGTAGTTTTATAACAAGTTTTTTCCAGCGATTTTGTCCGCGTTATATGTGTAGGTAAACTGTTTTTGAAACTCCTGTAGAAATCCTTCTGACTGCTAACAAATTTTTATAAAAAGAAATTGAGTCTAAACTATTTACCTAAAATTAATAAGCCTTGTAAATATAATTTCAAACGATCATTTCTAGAACAGTGATGTGAATATTCGCGTCAAATGAATAGAGCTTCTGCCAGTGATATTAAAGAGTAATAACATTGGCTTCTGCAAAGTAGAAATTTCACAAATCCATTTCATATGGTGTTATAATTTAGATATGATAACAGAATTTCGAGCATCTGAATGCATACCAACTGTGATGGATATTCTTAGCACGACGGGATCAAAGATTTAGCTGGCATTCTCAGGCACGTATAGACAGTAGAAGCAAAGAAAAGAATACAAATGTATTACTATGTAAAGAAGTGACACTCGCCTCCCCTCGACAGTTTAGCGTCTCCCGCAAAGCTGAGGTAAGGCTGGCAGTACGATGTACCAAGTTATGCATCTAGACACACATACAAAAATGCATCTACTGATAGACACTAGTGCTTCTGTAGCAGTGTAGGTGAATACATCTTTCACACTCCATACTAATGGAGTGTCATAGGCCTGGAGCGAACACCCATCCTAGACCCGACTTCACAGCCTCATAAACAGTACGGCAGTTACTAACGGCCAAAATTAATATCCAATCTATCCACGATTTACCCTACTAGAGATAGAAATTTGACATATTTTGTATGGAGCTTATGTCAAATTTCTATCTCTAGTAGGGCAAATCGTGGATAGATTGGATATTAATTTTGGCCGTAAGTCGCAAGTCGAATCCGCTAGTATCTTAACAAGCAGATAGGTAGCGTCACCTGTCCAATAAAACAGCTGCTACCACATCACGTGGTTCACCATTCAATACCATGGCATTCCATTAACTATCTCCAGAAACACAACCGTGGAGAAACAAACACAAAATACTAGCATTTTTCAAAACAGCAGGATATTAATACACTTTCAAATCAATATATTCCTGACAATAAGATAAAAAATAACAAAGGAATCAAGTACCTTGACGAATGGCTCCAAATACGTGAACAATTTATGTTCAATTTTCTATGCAAGTACTCAATAATATTTGCTCCATTGCAAAGTTATTCTCATCGTTATTGTTGAAAGCGTTAGGGTGGTTTTTCTGTGTGTCGGGGTTGGCAGTGTTTATAGGATAGTGTTAAACTAACCAGGGACAGATACAATCATTTGACATAATCTTTCATAATATTGTGCACCGAAATGCGCAATGTGATGCCATTCGAGTTACAAGAGGCGGCGGGCGGTCAAGTTATAATAAATTATTGTTATTCGATCACAGACATTATAAAAAATATAGACGAAGTGCTACGAATAATCTAGTGAAGCCAAAAAAACTATGCTCCTTCGTGTACAACCAGCGCTCACGCACACACATGCATCTCAAACCGTGCTACAGTACAGATGTCGCGGCAACGTCCACTAAGCATCGCGAAAGCAAATATCCTTCAGGTGCATGGTGGCAACATTGGTTGTACACGAAGGAGCATATTATCGTTTTTTTTTGGCTTCACTATGATTGTTCGCAGAACTTCGTCTATATGTTAAGCTATGTCTGTATTTGATTAACAATTTTACTGTTGCTATGATCTTGATAAAATTCATCAGTTAATCTTATGACAAAGGATCTTCAACCAAATACAAGCTTATAGAAATTTCGCCGATACAATATTATCATGCCTATTTACCACTGGGGTAGGAGACTATGGATTTCCACCTGTTATGATCCTGACACATCTTTCACTTCATCTATCTTCATTATCCTTGTCATGCATGCTCGTTAGCTTAGAGTACGTACTCTAACCTGTTTTTTTTAGAACTTACGGTCTTTGGCTACGTACGATACGTTCGCCGAGGTCGCCCCCCATCCAACTCTTCTATTAACTCTCGCATTGTGTACTTGTTTCGTCAATCTCCTCTCGTCCTTCCTCTCTATATGCTCAAACCAATCTCTATCTTCGTCAATACATCTTTTTTCACTCTACAACGACCCTTTATCACGCTATTCCTCACTTTATCTCGAAAAATTACTTACTTACTCCGTTGGCACAGCGACCCAAAATGTGTCTTGGCCTCCGAAACGAGAGAACGCCACTTGCCGCGATCTTTGGCAGTATTTCGCCAATCACTGGCTCTGATCTCCAGAAGATCGCCTTCCACCGCATCGCTCCAGCGATATCTAGGGCGACCGACCGGGCGTCGCCCTTTTCGTCGGCCCAGATAGGCTTTCTTCGCATCTCGATCTTCTCCCATTCTCTCCACGTGACCAAGCCAACGAGTCTGTGAGCTTTTGCCTCTCCTATCACATTTGGTTCAGCCACGAGCTCTTCTATCTCAGCGTTCTTCCTGATCCGCCAGGTACCATCCGGTCTCTGCACAGGGCCCAAGATCTTTCGAAAAATTACACCACATACTTTTTTTATGAGATATATGCCGCTAGGAGGGGGACCTGGTGTCCTAAAATACAAGCTCTGGCTTAGTTTAGGCACCAATCTCCCACAAATAATTGTTTGTTATATTATTGTGATAACACTAAATTGTTGTTTGTTATTTGTGGAAGAAAAATAAAAAAATCGTATTATTATTATTATTATAAGATCTGCTCTTGACCGCAATCTAGACAACTTTGTCAAGATGTGGTCGACGATGGAGCGAGCAAACCTATTAAGTGCCGATTCACTCCAGTTATGAAGGCGTTAGGGTTGTTATACTTCTCAAAGCTCTAATTTCTACTGCGTTTATTCTGCGTCTACGTTTATTTTGCCATACCCACCTTTCACTACCATATTTGCACTACCATCATCTTTTAGTATCACGTTTTATTAGCTATGGAATTTATACTAGCCCTGTGTTTATCTACAAGTTCTCTAAACAACAAGAGAGCATTCATCCATACACTATTAACACTACACCACAAACATTAAAACAGACAATGTAATGTTAAGTGAGGGTCTGTTCGACCCTTGACAATATTTTTGATCAAAAACGTGTCAATATTTTGAACAATATTGTCGTTACCATTGTGGTTGGTGAAGATAAATTACTATAGCCATTCACATATAATATAGTATAATTTGTTACGATTAGTTAAGTGTGTTGAGTTAGAGTGGATGTGAATGTGAGGATGAGCTTTAGTGATACCACAGTTTGCAGGTTTTGTCACGAAATGGATGAGACGTCCATCCATATCCTACGCGAGTGTGATTCAGTGCACCATATGAGAAGCTAGCATCATGAAGTCCACGTCATCTCAACACAGGAGATCCAATCCTCCTCCCCCAAATATAGTCCCTCATAGTCGACTTCATGATTGACTTGCTGCTTGGGGAAGTGCTGTAATGCTGCAAGAGGCATCACGATAGATCTTACCAGGTCACAGTGGCTTAGGGACGTTCAAGACCCCTACCTTTTCCCTCAAAAATATATAGAGTGGATGTGCTGAGCATTCGAAGTAATAAAAGTTAGTACGTATTGTAGAATATTTCTTTCAATAGCTTCATGCAAACTTAAAAAAGACTAAATGAATTCTTAATAAAAAAACTAAAAGATAGGTTATAGAGTAATATACAATCCAAAATGTATGGTTGGAATCCTGCAGTCCGTCAGCGTGTGTAGTTTTTTAGATTTCCATGTCAAAAACTTTTAAGTGTACATTATCAGCTATCAAATCAGCCTATCGCAGTCCACTGCTGGACATAGGCCTCTCCCAATTTGCACCACTACACTCGGTCCTTTTCCTTCCGCATCCAGTCCCCCACCCCCCAGCCATGTTCGATCAGCAATTATTAGCAATGTATTATGAAAACCTTGGTTTGAAATGTAACTTGCTTGTAATAATAATAAATGTAGCTTGCTTCATGGCTCGACATCACAAACAAAGCATGGTTTAATAGATTTTTATTTTTAGACTGAACGCAAAAACTTATATCATAATAAAAAATAGGTAATGAATTCCCTAAACATCACATCTTATCCATACATTTCTAACCCTGCTACTGCCACCGCATTTCTACGGCAGTTCACCCGTCACCGCCTACCGAATATTCGGCCATTGTCAGCCGAGCATCTGTTTATAAACGTGTGGGTACTAACGACCGACCGCTGCAGCCGCAGTGTTGATCTTTATCATTTTATTGATTTACGCGTGATTTCCAATGACTTTACCGATGTGTGATAATATTTTTATTTTAGTAGAGAATGGAGGGTAGTTGTAATGTTTGGATTATTTTTTGTTATCAAATGTGTTAACAGAAGTTTGATACATTTTTTTGGGGGAATCTGGTCGCGTTTGAGGGTTGCAATTGTGGTATAAAAGATTTTATTCTTAGAATGAGTTCTTGAAGTTATGATATTGGAGTATAGTTGAGTTAATTTTTTTTTTTTTTAACCACAGATAAAGCAATTGGAGCGAGATCAAGTCACAATATAAAACTGCTAACCCACAGCAAGCGGATCTGAAGCGGGACGGAACTGAAGCGTATCATCAGCGGGTCTCGTCGTGTTGTAATGTACTAAACTGTATTAGACAGTGCACACAGCGACATCATACTGGGTGTTTTGACTGCGTGACCGATCCGCCACCGCTCCGCCGGGCGGAAATATAACCACGCCGGGCGGTGCGCGACCGGTACGCTGGCGTTGTATTATATAGAGAAATGCATAGTAGTCCGACAACTGTAGACCAGTTGTCAGACTTTTACCTTAGAATATCGGTATTGCCCAGTAATTAAGTTGCAGGGGTTTGGTTGTCTGGTTACAGAATTAACTCAATTTATATTTAAATAAGACCTTTTTGTTACCTGTAAACACAGACATGTTGTGCTGCGAACAATCATAGTGAAGCCAACAACCGTGCTCCTCCATGTACATCCCAGCGCTCACGCACACAGATGCACATCAAACCGTGTTCACCGCTCTCATTACACATATCAAAGCATTGTCCAGTAAGCATCACCATAAACAAATAACTTTCAGCTGCATGTGTGTGTGTGCGTGAGCGCTAGTTTGTACACGGAGGAGAAGTTTTTGGAGAGTACCCCTTTTTCGAATCCCTACACGTGATCCCTGAGTGGTGCAAATCAGGTGACATATTGGTGGTAGGCCACTGTTGACGGCTTGCTATCACCCACCGGGCAAACCTACCTACCTAGTCGTGTTCCGGTACGATGCCCGGTGTAGCCACTTGAGAGGATGGGTCGAAATATTTCACTACCATCCTCTCGCCTTTGCTGGGCAAGCGTGAACCATCGTCGACCACACCATCGCTTAACATCAGGTGAGGTGGCGAATATAAAAGGAGCACGGTTTTGTTGGCTTAACTATGATTGTGCCTGCCAAACACAAATAATAGTACATTACTGTCGAGGCCTGAAATGAAGCAATTTACGGCCGAGTATTAATATTGGAAGTACGAGGCGAAGCCGAGTACTTCCCAGGTGATTTTGAAAGGATGAGGCGCAAGCCGAGTCCTTTTTAACTAAACGAGGCCGTTAATTGCTATTTCGGCCGGGACTTGTATAGTACTTTTCTCTCATTTGCGAGGCAACATAAATTAATTCAACAGCATATCATTTTCATTCACACCAATTCGCCCGCGCGCGGTTCTTGTTCTATTTCCAAAGTTTTGAAAAAAAAAATGCGCATTCATCCTATATAATGATAAATGTTTTGTACCTGAAAACATCTAATTTATGTAAGTGTGTACTTAAAAACCTCGGTAGCATAATTTAAAAAATAAAAAGTGTCCAGCAATTTCTATTATTGTCCTGTTGGACATTACCGGCCTGTTATTTCGTTGCGTACGGAAAAAGTAGAAGTACGCAAGTGGGAGAAAAAGCTTTTAATTTTGATTCTGATGGTAGTAGTTTCGTGTAAAATACTAATATATATTCAGCCTGATCTATAGTTGGATTTGAAGCTGACCCCAACATTGTTGGGAAAAAGCTAGGAGAAAGAAGAGACTTATCTATAGGTTGTGAACAAAACCGTAAAACATTCGCACTTCCATCCCCTTCAATGAATCCGAACAACATCGTTTTTCAACAATTTAGTCACAGTGTATTTGACAGCGTTTTGCAAGAAACAGAAGGTGATAAATTTGCTTCAGCTCACTGTACTCACTCCAGCCATTGTCAATTTTGTATTGAGGACGCCCTATTGTTGTGTGGCACTTCGATTTTGCTCGGATTTGTATGAAGGCGGTCCAAGTCAATAGACGAGCGATAATCAAAGAAATTTTAAACCATTAGATCGCATCAAAGGTATTATCGTGCTGGACGTACAGAATTGCACCACCCTATATCTTCTCATGGGTGTCGTAAACGGCGACTAGGGGATTCAACAGAGGATGGGCAGCAGCGTGCTCTGAGTACCTATTTAACCAAGTGCGATCGCCAACCCGCCTGCCAAGCGTGGTGATTATGGTATTCTCCCTTTGGGGGAGGCCTTTGTCCAGCAGTGGACGTTTTTTGGCTGAAATTATGACGGTGAAAGGTATTATTGCGTTACGTACCCTACGCAGTCACCTCGCTACCAATCTTGCTGCACTTCCACCGTCTCATCTTTTCACCATTAGATATTCTCCTATAATAGTTCAACATGGCAATAGCGGACATTGACCCTACTTGTATCCCGAAGTTGCAATTTATAAACGCCATCGCGATACATTGCAATTTATAAAGTCCTTAATGTCATCTAGCTAGCGTATTTTAATAAACGGGTTACTGTACAAAATCATGGTCAGCACAGTTTGAATACTCGGTAAGAAAGTCCATACATTTTAGACTATTATATCATTTTTTGGCATACATAGTGAGTTTTCCCTCACTCTTAACACTCTATAATACGTTTTTATTTGCATTGATTATCCTCGCCAAGATCTAAGGATTTATTAAATTTAAATAACAACACAAGTTTTGCATAACAATGTATGCGTGGTTATCGTTGACATGATAGAATGCATTAGTAAGAAGAAGTCAACGTTCGCTATTGCCTTATGATCCCACGCAAAATACAATAGAAGAAGAAGAGAAGAAGAACAGTTAATCATTATGTTAATAAAAGTACATACTCAGTTGTTTCTTTCTGAATCTCGGATAGATCGTCAGCGCGGTTCATTTTTGATATTTTATTTTCTGTGAACAAAACGACTTTGTTTATTTATTTATTTATAGGATGGCGAAACGAGCTAAACGCCCACCTGATGATAAGCGGTTACGTTTGTCCATAACAACTTCAGTACCACCTAGGCTGTTGCCTAAATGGTACCGCAAGTCGGTTCGCCAAACTGAGACATCAAGATGTCTTTTTTAATGTTTATATGTGCTGCTCTTAGCGTAAGAGTACAATCTGCGGCTTTCTAATTAACTAGAAATACTTTGACTGCGGAAATAATTTGGATATTTGCAATTAGCATGATACTATGTCAACCTCTATTTCCATCAATCTACATTTACCTAATATTGTTTTTCTTTCTTTCTTTCTTTCCTACATAACAAAATGTCACATAACATGTCATGTAACTTTGAGTACATTTCTATAACAAATTACTCTGAAGCAATGGATCAAAACATGACCAGCAAACCTTGTTGATAATCCAAAGTTTGGTAATAAAGTTACACGTACAGATCATAAAAAGATTCAATGTCCGCTACCCGCTCATGGATTGCACCACACCAGAGCGTAGCGTTCGATTTTACCACGGATCCATATCGCACAATGCAGGTTCGTTAGCTTTAACATCTTAGTTTTTACTAACGCTAGATTATCTAGCAGAAGTTAAACTAGCATTCATCAATGGAGTCGTATGGTTATTGGTTATTGCTGTTTTTGTGGCTATTGTGTTATGTAAATAAAAGCAACAAAATTATTGTTTGTATCAGTGTTCATCTAGATTTATTTAAGTGAAGAACTGGGTTGTTTGGTTCTCCAAACAACTTAGTTCTTTCTTCACTTACTTTTACGGTACGGCTTTGAGGTACGGGATAAATACAAATACGGAATAAGTAGAAACTTCTGCCTTCTGCATCCAGTCCCCCAGCCACGTTCTACAGGTCAATGGCCACCTGGCGAGGGGGCGCCCTACGCTGCTTTTGCCTACTCGCGGTCTCCACTCAAGGACTCGTCTGCTCCAGCGGCCATCGGTCCTTCGACAGACATGGCCAGCCCACTGCCACTTCAGCTTACTGATCCAACAAGCTATGTTGGTCACTCCAGTTCTTCTCCGGATAATCTCTCTGGACGTGGAAGGCAGAGGACCGAGTGTTGTGGCGCAACTTGGGAGATGCCTATGTCCAGCAGTGGACTGCGATAGGCTGAGTTGATGAAGTAGAAACTTAGTCCAGTAGAATCCTATGTAGAATGTTATTAATGCTCTGTATTACAATCACATGACATTTTTTATCTTCATGCCTCAGTTTAGCGAACGCTTTTTTTTATAGTCTAGGATGGCGAAACGAGCTAAAGGCCCACCTGATGTTAAGCGGTTACCTTTGCCCGTAACAACTGCAATACCACCTAGGCTATTGCCTAAATAGTACCGCAAGTCGGTTCGCCAAACTGAGACATGAAGATGGAAAGTCTCATGTCATTGTAATTTCTCCGGCACCCGTACCCTTCAGACCGAAACACAGCAATGCAAGCACCACTGTTTGGCGGAGAAGTAGGTAGGCTATTTGCAGTATCAGAATGGCATAGTGTCAGATCAATGGGTTCCCTCCTGTAATGGTCGAGCCTAAAAATCACATAATTATTAATTAGTTTACTTATGTGAATTTGTTTCACTCATTAACCTACATTGTTCTCACACAATTCTTTTCATATCCTATAACAAACCATTGTAGGTACCATTTATTATTTGCAAAGAGTATATATCCATGGAGTTTCTTGCCCGCTCTTTTCCATAGGACTAACTTTTTGGAACCTAGCTAGATTCTTAACGTTTTGAAAATGCATGTTAATGCTTATTCGAAATAACATAACATAATTATAATAAAACAAAGTTTAACCGGATTAAATCGCGTATATTATTTAAATTGGTTTCCCTGACGTTTCGAAAGCTTTGCAGCATTTTTTTTTTTTTGGCAGCTACTGATTTTAATTAATAATATTGTACGGTAGATTAAAATAATTTTTTAGAAATATTTGTAAAGACGCTTGTCATCTTAGTCTACCTGCGACCACGAAATGCTGCAAAGCTTTCGAAACGTCAGGGAAACCAATTTAAATAATATACGCGATTTAATCCGGTTAAACTTTGTTTTATTATAATGTGTAGTGATCGCGAAAACCTAAGAAGTTATTAACATAACATAACATCACCTGTATTTCCCCGAAGGGGTAGGCAGAGGTGTATAATAGTGCACCCACATTTCGCCAGTTATGTTATAGTCCCATGTAATAAGGGGTGAGCCTATTGCCACTGACCGGGCACAAATCCAGACTCCGGGCTGCTACTGAGAATTTCCCAATGAAAAAACCCAATAACACTTTGCCCGACCCAGGAATCGAACCCAGGACCCCACGCTCAGCAGTCGCGCTTGCGACCACTAGACCAACGAGGCGGTCAGTATTCGAAATATAAACTTTTGAATTGAATTGAATTTAGGTAACAGGCTAAGTTGTATTGCAGTTCTTATGGGCAAAGGTAACTGCATGTGCATTTTAACATCAGGTGGGCCTTTAGCTCGTTTCAACATCTTAGACTATATAAAAAATTTAAATAAAGGCTCTAATATAATGATCTCTTCTCTATAATAGTATGTATGTAACATGTATAATTACTATGGTGCGTATTGAAGAGTCAAATGTATTGACTGTTAAAAACAGCTTCAGACTTGGCATAGTTTTGCTAACTTGCCAACAGATGGCGCTACTAGAGGCAATTGTTGTGATGGTTAGTACCTAATTGATTAAAAGCAATCATAATAAAAACTAAAATGAAGATCCATGCTACCGAACTACAGATCCTGTATACGATATCCAGGTCGGGCAGTTGCTGTAATTGGATTTTCTATCAAACATTTTTTCTCAGCAGCCGAGGATCTAGAATTTGGTCCAATACCTAAATGACAATATTTTTGTTATCTATTTCACTTAGTAATGTTATCAGCTAATTATCTTTCGGTAAATAAGCAGGTTGTAATATCTGTTTTTTTTTTCTTTGGGGAGTAAAAAAATAAAAATACTTTACTATTAGTAAACTACATTCCGTAATATTTTCTGTCAGTCGCCATAAAACTCAAAGAACTACCTATGTTACCAAACAGACACATCAAACATTAATGATGACGAGACATTGGTCCAGACCTCTCACATGCAAATCGATGATGACCGAGGACGGCCGTGTCCATTATTCCCGCTATCATCTTGAGGATTCAGTTGCCACTCCCCTGGAGCTTCTCCACATGCACAACAGACGCAGTTTCCTTGCATATCACCATCATCAACTTAGCCTATTGCACTCCACTGGTGAACATAGGCTCTCCCATGTTGCGCCAAAACACTCGGTCCTCTCTCTTACGCACCCAGTCCTTTGCAGCTACCTTCAGCTACCTTGCATATGGTGGCATGGAAATCATGCAAATATGCATCCCCAAACTTGTCTGAAACATTCAATACCAATACTGGTATTATCTACCCAAATCCATATTGCCTATTCTTTAATTCCGGATTTTTTGTAACCAATTCACACGTTGTCATTTGTATGATCTTAAAACAATACTATGCTTCCCGGCGCTCGCGCAGTGTTTAAGGTGTCAACAGTTGCGTAATGTTGCGCGCGCATATCGGGTGCGAAAGACGCGTGGGCAGTACACTGGAGTACATAGTGATGTAGACAACTTTAGAGAGACACTACTACTAATTTTAGTACCATTTTAACAAGTAAGAGAAGACAAATACCAGGCCCCTCAGAAAGTATTGCGAAAAAAAGTTTTTATATATGGGAGACTGGCCAGTTATAATGTTTTTCGAAAATATGATTATTTATAAGTAAAAATAAGTAAGTTCCAATTTCAAAATTTCCCTCCGCATTTTTTGCGAGTTAATTCAAAGTATTGTGTCTCACTGAAATATGGATCTGCGCCGGGAACATTTTAGAGCTATGATTTTATACGATTTCAAGTGTCGCCTGAAACCGGATGAATCGTACGATAGACTTCAAATGGCATTCATGGATGAAGGCCCTTCCAAGGCAACCGTGTATCGTTGGTATAACGAATTCAAGCGCGGTCGACCATCTTTGGGGGATGACGAAAGAAGCGGTCGCCCTTTGACGGCTGTTACCGAAGAAAACGTGCTAGCAGTGAAAAATTTAATCCAAGACAATAGGCGAATTACATATCAGGAGATTCAACACATATTGAAGATTGGATCGGGAAGCGTTCACGAGATTCTACACAGCCATCTTCGCGTGAGGAGGATAGTATCACGCTGGGTGCCGCACAACCTCACCGATGCTCAGAAGAAGGCCCGGGTGGAATGGTGCCGTGATATGCTTAACAAATTTGAAGCAGGCTCGTCTCGGCGTGTTTACGACATCGTTACAGGTGATGAGTCCTGGATTTATCAATACGACCCAGAAACCAAGCGCCAGTCGACTGTTTGGGTGTTTCAAAATGAGCCAACGCCTACCAAAGTGAAGCGATCTAGAAGCGGGGGTAAGATTTTGATCGCTAGCTTTTTTAATTTGACTGGCCACTTGGTATCAATTCCCTTACGGGATCAAAGAAGCATTAATGCCGAATGGTATACTACCAAATGTTTGCCAGAAGTTTTCTCTGTTATAAGCAACAAGCGACCAAACACAGGGCTCCGCGGGCTACTGCTCCACCACGACAATGCACCTGCGCACACCGCACTCAAAACGAGGGACTTCCTGGACAGCACGCCAGTCAAACTCCTGGGTCACCCTCCTTACAGCCCTGATCTAGCACCGTGTGACTTCTTTTTATTCCCAAAAATAAAAAATCAGCTCAAAGGGATACAATTTTCGTCGCCGGAAGATGCGCTGGCTGCGTTCGAGCAGGCTGTAAACGAGGTGTCTGCGGCGGACTGGAAAAAGTGTTTTGAAAACTGGTTTAGGCGCATGAATCTTTGTATAGAGGCTGGTGGAAAGTACTTTGAAAAGATTTGATAAAAATATATGTACGTATAGAACAATTTTTTTTAGTTTCGCAAAACTTTCTGAGTGTCCCACGTATATTATCCTACTAATATTATAAACGAGAAAGTTTGTGAGGATGTATGGATGTTTGTTGCTCTTTCACGCAAAAACTACCGTATGGATTTTAATGAAATTTGACATACAGATAGAACATAACCCGGATTAACATATAGGTTACTTTTTATCCCGGGAAGATGATCAGTTCCCGAGGGATGCGTGATAAACGACATCCACGTGGATGAAGCCACGGGCACAGGCTAGTTAAGAAACAAATAAAGTGCAGTGAAATTACTTTTGTAGATACGAAAAACTAACAAACTATAGTTATAACGTTGTCAAATTTTGTGACAACATTATTCATAAGAAAAGTTATTTTTACTTGGGATTTTATTTTTTTATCTTTGTCAGTATTGTGTAATTCGGTATTTTTATCGGGCAAAAATGTGCCTGTAAACACAAATTGAATTTACGACACTTTCAAAGTACAATTTTTTTTTTAATGTATGACTGGTGGCGTCCCCATTTTGTGTACTCTTTTATGCCAAACTGTACATACAATTGTTGATTGTTTTGATGTGTTTTGATTATGTTCTAATATTAATATAATGGTTGATTTAAATATTTTTAATTATTTTAAGAAATAATTTTTTGACATACCTAATTACCTATTTGATTTAAATTTGATGTATTCTTTATTGCACTGATTTATGTTTTTGTTTTTTATTATTACTAATATTTTGTATACCTATCGGCGGGACATGGAGATTCTGTATTTTAAAATAATTCTTGATTTCACCTGTGTGTACGAAATAAATGAATATGAATAAGATTTCACGTTAGATGGCACTATTAACGGCAATGTTTTATAATTTCTAGTGTAAAAGGTTAAATGCACCGACGAGAACAGCTAGTGGCCTTTACTGAGAAATAAAAGGCCGATCCTGTGTGTTATCCCTTGCAAAAAATCAAAACATCACTACCCAAAAAATAACATTTGGCGTTAAAAATGACTGTTGCATGACGAATGAGGTAGCGCGGTTATGTGGGGTCTCGTACCCACTAAAAACTCCGCCGTGCGCCTACTCTCGCCTTAGGTGGAGAAGTTACATTGCAAGGCATTCGCGACCGACCCAGCGTGGCCCATTTCCAGGCCTTCCTCTACCACCTTGAGTACTCTTTCGGTGATATCCGAGTAGACTTTAGATGTCACTGTAATTCGAAGGCCATGCAACCGACAAAAAGCTCCCAAATCTATTGTCCACTGGCCCCCTCACTACCCAACCTTGGCCCAACCATGATTTACTTCAGTTTACCCTCATTAGCATAATATTATCTGCACTATTCCGGTGACTAATGCTCTAAACACTCGGCTGTCTGTTTGTTTTATATGTGCCAATCACGTCAGCTATTAAGATTTGAACTGAAATTGTGGTGTAAATTACGTTTTCGTAAGTTTTGGTCCTTTTGGGCGCATTACTTAGACATAATCTAGTTCTAAGTAGTTCTTGTTCAGTTTAAGCGTGTTATAGTGGTTTGTTTTAGATTAAGTTGTTTTGTTATGTATTGAATGTTATACAAGCATGTTTCTCTGTAAGAATTGGCTACCACGGCTTTTGACGTGGTTGTAGTAAAGATAAATGCAGATGTAGAAATAATAAGGGCTGCAGTATACGGTCATCTGGTCAAGATCGATTTCTTCTGCAAAGGTTTAAGTGTTTCTTGCTTTATATGTAACATTTCTGAGAATTAACAAACTATGTCTGTGTATGCCATGTACAGGATGTTGCTCAAATAATACCCTACTAGCAAAAGCACCCATAGGTTAAGGTTTATTTGTGCCACGTAAGTCCCACGAAGTTTCATTCTTTACATCTTCCTTGGTCGTCTCACATTTTATTCCTTGTTGGTCCCTGAGATTATTTTTACACTTTAATTGTAAAAATAATCTATCTGTCTTAAAAATCAACTGTTTAACTGAATACTGTATCATCATCATCCTCCTACCTTTGTCACAATGTATTTGGGGTCAGCGCAGCATGTTTTTTTCTTCCATACATCTCTATCAGCCGTCATCTCCGTGTTCACTTTCTTTCTATTCATATCATCTTTCACACAATCCATCCATGTTTTCTTCGGTCTACCTCTTATTTATATAGCCATCAACATTCGTACTTACAACGTTCCTCTTAACATGCTCATCATAACTTTAACTGAATTCTGTATCTCAATTCATATTTTTCCAAGCAAAATATCACCAAAAATATTGACTCACAAAGAAAGTTCTGCCAATTTTTTGTCAGTATCTTCTAACATACTAAAAGTATATTAGATTTTTATTAAGTGCCTGAACAAATTGTCAATAAATTTGACGCGCCCTCTAACTTACAATAAGTAGTTTTTAAATCGGGCGATTGTTACAATTCTGTTCTCGAAACAAAATTTATGGACACTTTCCAGTACTCGATCCAACTTACATTTACATCTATAACAGGAGACTGAAAACCTTATTGCGTAGGGTTAAGGTGAAAAATCGAATGGTAACGATTTTTGGAACTGTATAGAAAGTTTGTAAAAGAGTCTATAAAGAGTATTCTTTTGGTTTAAAATCGAGAGATCACGGTACATAAATAAAATTAGGCTTGATGCCCTACAAACGGTTGCCACCCTAGTTAACCCATAATGGCGAGGGTCGAAAATATTTTGACATTTATGAACTTCGCCGACAAAGAGATTTCGATGTTGCTGGATATGCTTCACTGTGGTTTAACAACCCTAAAAGGGTAATCGTTCTCTAGTTAAAGGTTTTAGGTATGCTTTTGACACAAATGTTCTAACGTTCAATACATTTATTGCCCGAATTTTGAAGTTTCCTTACAGTTACTAGATCTATACCGTACCGGAAAAAGATCTTGAAGTTGATTCAAGCAGTAAATGACTCAATGCATAAAATAAGCACTAAACTTGTATGATCAATATGATCAAACGCAAGCCCACTAGATATAAAAAAACAATATTTTAGATTGACATGCATCATCATCATCATAATTTCAGCCGAAAGACGTCCACTGCTGGACCAGGCCTCCCCCAAGCATCGCCACAACGACCGGTCCTGTGCCTTCCGCATCCAGCGGATTCCCGCGACCTGCGATTGACATGCATGACTGTACTTAATCTGGTCCTGCTATTTCTGTTCATTTATTTATTACAAAGTCGTTTTTACTCGTAGGATTAGTCGATCGCACGTCAGTGGTAACGAAACTTTACTACTTACAAAATGAAGACCATATTAAGGTGACTTTACCTACAATTTATGCACTGTTTGCATCACAATTGTTTAGTAAACAAGAAGCCTTAGATGTTTTAGGTGTTTTTCTAACGGCCAAAATTAATAATAGGCTCATAGACTTATGTATTAAATCATTGCATAGGCTCCATAAAAATAATGTCTTTCTATCTCTATTGTCTGTTGGGCAAATCGTTGATAGATAGGATATACATTTTGGCCTTACACCATTGTAATCATAACCATCGATTTAAGTCATTCGATTTGTATTACATTAAAATCTCACTAACAAGACAACAAACTACGCTTTGCACACTATCAAAACCGCGCTCCGCTACGCTTCCCATATTCCCAAAACCTTGTTCCTCATACCACTTCCATTCCCCGTCGAATCAAAGTTCGCCAGTGTACAAACCATAAAGGTATTTTACGTTAGTATAGAAATGTCTTTGGTACAAACAGTGAAACAAATCTAAACACATCGTCGACTTCCAATACCCATACATACTAACAATACCATGATTTGTTAGCAGGAGGCCCATAAAATACATGGTATTTCTAAACATGCGTTATAGAAAAAATCTTTATTTATTGCACAGTTATGGGATATTGATAATAATCTTGGCCGTTTGTTATATATGACGATGTCAACTTTGTTGGTATGAGAATATAGGTGTGTTCTGGGGTAAGCTGTATTCCTGTTATGTGGTGTTGTTTTTAGAATATTAGACTAGGTTTGAAGAAAAACATTAAACAGCTGATGACGGAGTCACCCGTTTCAGAAAATCGATGGAAATTAAGGTTTTTTTTATGCTGTCCTAGACTGGCACTAAGAAGCAACTATCACAGTGAGTTTTTGTTCGAATTTATCTGAGCCAAAAAAAGTGTTTACTCAACAATTTTTTTTTACATTTCTGTGGAAATTAGTAGGGAAAGAGGTCTTTGTTTTCCACAGAATATAGTAGTTAATATTTAACACATACATAACATAACATCACGCCTGTGTCATTATACAAACACACTTATGGTTGGTTACATTTAACCACAATTACAATTAACTTAGTAGTACTAGAGCTCCTTTGTGAAAGAGCTCGTCCGGGGAAGTACTACCACCGTACCTACTTCTCCGCCAAATAGTGATGCTCGCATTGCTGTGTTTCGTTCTGAAGGGTATGGGTGCCGGTGAAATTACAATCACATGAGACTTTCCATCTTCATGTCTCAGTTTGGCGAACCGACTTGCGGTCCCATTTAGGCAACAGCCTAGGTGGTATTGAAGTTGTCATGGGCAAAGGTAACCACTTAACATCAGGTGGGCCTTTAGCTCGTTTCGCCATCATATACTAAAAAAAAAAAAAAAAAACAACCATAAGTGTAATGATTAATATAAACGGTTTCACTCACGTTATATCATCGGGTGTGCCCGACCGGTATTAATCATTATGAATTTAACTCACGATAGTTATTATATAAAAACCATAAGTGTGTTTGTGTAATGTTTTTAATTATACTATTTATAAAGTATTTAATAGGTAATGTAACAAACAGATCATTGTATCGTTACGTGACAATTATTTGAAAAGAGTATATCCATGGAGTTTCTTGCCGGCTCTTCTCCTTAGGACCAACTTTTTGGAACTGTTTTGAAAGTGCATGTAAATGGTTACTCGAAAAAAAAAATACATTGACTTTGTAGTTGTTATTTTTCTAACCAATTTTCAAAATTCAAAATTATTTATTTGTCAAACTTAAGTATGATGTACAAGACATGGTGTTAATTAATTAATAATCCAGTATCACTATGTTTTGCCTTGATAGGCGTACAATTTTAAAACTTTTAGCTAGCTGTTTCGTAAAATATCATATATTATAGGAATATTATATTATTATTTTATAGGAATATGACTATTTTAACAGTAAATCCTAAAGCTACTATCCAACATTTCTCGAAAAACTAATAATGCAGACATTCGAAGGTTATCATACTTTCCCAAAACCCAGCGCCAGGAATTATCTAGTATTTGCAATAAATAAGTACCAATAAACACCTCAACATATTATGCTAAACCGTATATTTATCCGGTGTCGAACTAAATACCTCGTTGAGCCGATATCTCAGCTATATTGTAATAAACACTGTCATTGTCGGTCGGTGACTAACCGTTCGCGCTAGACAAACGCAAAGACTAATTAGTGTAGACAGCGAATAATTGTGATTTATGTCTCGATCTTGTAGTACGCCAATGTAAAGGTATATTGAATCATACTGGACTAGCCTCTACCCGCGGCTTTGTCTGCGTATACATTGAAAAAAAAGTTTCCTGTGGAGTAGCATAATTTTTTTTATTATATAGTATAGGATGGCAAAACGAGCTAAAGGCCCACCTGATGTTAAGCGGATACCTTTGCCCATAACAACTTCAATACCACCTAGGCTGTTGCCTAAATAGTACCGCAAGTCGGTTCGCCAAACTGAGACATGAAGTTGGAAAGTCTCATGTGATTGAAATTTCACTGGCACCCATACCCTTCAGACCGAAACACAGTAATGCAAGCATCACTATTTGGCGGAGAAGTAGGCACGGTGGTAGTACTGCCCCGGACGAGCTCTTTCACAAAGGAGCTCTACTACTGTAACTACTGAACTAGCTGCTAGTAACATAAAAAGGCTACTAATAAACTGACGCTACTAGTAGCTTACTAGTTTGAGATGTAGCAGCAAATCAGAGCCATAGAAATATATGTTTAGCAATTTTAACAAAAATTTGGCAATTTTTGAAGTAGCTAAACTACTCAGCTATTTTTTTTTCAGTGGAATTCGGTTTATCACGGAATGATGTTATCACGCCTTTCTTGGAAACTATTTATCATCAGGCATAAAAAGAAGCCAATATGCTAATACAATTGGCTAGAAGAAGAACGAACGGGGAAGAGGCCCGTGCCCAGCAGTGGGTCAGTAATGGGCTGGTTATGTTATGTTATGCTAATACAATTTACGATCTATTTGTGTGCTAAATTTTATCCTTATCCGTTGAGCCATTTTAAGGTGATTGATGGACAAACATAAACAATACTTTTGCATTTTTAATATTAGCAGGATTGAAGACAAAATACGAACCGGAATTTTCGATTTTTTATCTATCATCATCTAAATTCAAATCAAGCTCTATGGGTTGCCTAAATAGCATAATAGGATATAAGCTGATTACGATATAAATAATTACGGCCAACGTTGGGCTGCACAGGGAGAAGAGGCTTGCCTACTAATGGCGAGCTGGGACCTGTCGGGGTGGTTGGCGAATGCGGAGTTTATCCGACGCCCCCGATCAAAGGTAGGTAACGGAACACAGTGGTGGTTTTAGTCGGTAAGAGTCCGATACTGGCTCCACCTTCGCGAGTGCGTCCTTGAGGATATTCCAACGAAAAATCAGGCCTATAGGCCTATAAATAAACTTATTATACTACATAACCAGCCCATTACTGTCCCACTGCTGGGCACGGGCCTCTTCTCAGTACGAGAAGGCTAAGGCCTTAGTCCACCACGCTGGCCTAGTGCGGGTTGGCGGACTACACACACCATTGAGAACTGTATGGAGCACTCTCAGGTGTGCAGGTTTCCTCACGATGTTTTCCTTCACCGTTAAAGCAAGTGATAATCGAATATAAATCCGCACATGAATTCGAAAAGTGAGAGGTGCGGGCCGGGATCGAACTCACACTCTCCTGCACGGAAGGCAAGCGTTCAACCACTAGACTATCACTGCTTATTATACTAGCGTATGTTTAATAAGTTTATAGCCTAATGAGAAAGTACCAAGATCATATGTCGTCTCACGCAAAATCTAAACGGCACAGACTTGTCCTGTCTCTTCCCGCTTGATCTACAATTCATTACAAATTCACTATTAATAATTTATCTGGAGCTGCGTGGGCGCAAGTAGACAATAGACGCACGCACTAACAATACTGATTCTTTTTATTAAATCAGTGTAGTAATAGTGAGTGTAATATAGTATATAGTGTACTAGAGTACTGAAGCCCACTTTTCGGAAATATTAAGTGTCTTATTGTAAGGAAAGCCCGTACAACGATTTTTACTCGTGCGATTTTTTTTTAGCAAAATATGTACCACATGGAATCATATGCAAATCACGGTGGAAAAAAACATCTCAGTGCGCGAATAAAACCAGCGCGAATAAAAATCGTTGTGCGGCCTTAGCCTTATTGGTCACTCTTTAAACGCAAGGTATCTTTTTGGTAGATGATAGAAAAAATGTCCATTAATGTTTTCCAAAGTTTTGGTTTTACAGTTTTGTGGACTGCAAGACCAAGATTTCGGACAACACGACCCGTAGTCATTACAGAAAAGTGTTTGGCGACCGCAGAGCATGTCTTGTTGGCCCTGTGGTTCTTTTTTGAATAACAGACATCGACAAAACAAAAAAACCGTTTTAATTTTATATTTGGGCAACTCTTATAGCTATTATAAGAGTTGCCCAAACATAAAATTAAAACGGTTTTTTTTAAATACCTCAATACGCACAAGTAGGTACATTACAAGTTTAATGATCATTGTAGTAGAAGCGTACTAATTTACTTGAAAAGTCACAATGAACTATTACTTACCATTTTTGTACATGGAGTAATGAAAAAAATACTTGTTTTTTTTTTAAGAGGGGGCATGCATTTATTTGCGACACCCAGTTTCTTAGTCAATAATGATGCTATAACAGGAACACACATAATATAACATTAAATTTACCGGGTTATTAATTATGTCCATCTAACAAAAATATTCTCGTAAATTCCCCGGACTAAAAGTTATGGGCTTGCAGTCTTGCGGTTTTGCATTTTTGCAAGACCAATGCAAGACCGCAGAATCAAGACTGGGCAAAACGAGTGTCCAATAAAGCAGAGATATTTTGGAGTAGGAATTTCATTCTACGGCCTCGTTCAGTTAAAAAGGACTCGGCTAGCACCTCGGCCTTTTAAAATCACTTAATGGCCTTGAACACTAATTAGGGTACACCCTAATTAGTATAATATTAATATATATATTATTGTAACACAGATGATGTATTGAAATAAGTGTTTTATGTACCTATAGAACCCAAGGGATGAGAAAATATATATTATGTGGAGGGTAAATAAAAGTATTTAGTTGGGGTTGATAAGACTAATTAAAGAAGGCCTTACTTTTGTTGCAAATATCCAACAAAAGTAACTTTTGACGCATTACCTACTAGCTCGATTTGAATTCTATATCAAAACAAAATCACCAAAAAATGCATGATACTTAAGAGGACGCTCCCAAAACACAATTCCCACCCTCGCACTCCCCTTACACCCCGCAACTGCGGGTCGCTCACGTAAATTTTATGCGAGTTGCAATAGAACACATTTTCGAAAAATTCATTCCTGTGCGTTTTACACACGGAAGTAAATGACGTAAGTCTCAAAACAGTTTTCGTTTTATTACAAGAATACTAAACAATCTGTACAAATTTCCTCTAGCCAGTTTTTAGTAAACTTTATTATCTGCCTATATGCATAAATTTTATACAGCTAAGGTAATTAATAAAGGAGAAATATTTGGAACATCTCTCAAAACGCATGATTTTGAAAAAATAAAAGTATCGAAAAAAAAACATATACCTATGTAAATTTGACATTCATTAAGCATGTGTTCGACTCACATGTTTTCAAAAAGTCACCTCATTTTGGGAGCCTAGCCTTAAGGTGAATGTGGCGTCCGCGTCCCCAAATTACGTAGCAACTGCTCTATAATTCTACATCTCAAATGCGATTTAACCTAATCTATATTTAATCTAATACCTACTTATACATACATACTTACAGTCAGATAAGTACTTACAAACACACCGACATCAATCATTCAATTATAATCATGCGCGAATTATTCATAAGCTCCATAGTTCCGATTGTTTCGCGCCGATTCGTTCCAATCGAGAGATGAATCGAATTGGATCGATGCTATGAATCGATTGATTTATTATACTCAACATCGATGATTTATTTGTTTTAAAGTTGACCGCTTGATGGTTACGATACATTGATCTGGCTAATTTATTCCAAGAGAGAGCGGTTCAAGTTATTTATACCGATTTTTTGTTGAAATATTTCACTGTTTTATTTAAATATCGGTTGTATTAATATTTCTAGCTAATTGCGGGGTTTCTCTTTAATCGTAATAAATGATAGTCTGGACCGAAAAATTGGTTTTCAAATTCAGATATATTTTGTTTCGGTTCAAATAAGCAAATCATTATTGAAATCGATTTAGAAATTGATGCAAAAATTAAAATGGCATCAATTATTGTTGATTATATCAATTAATTTTTGATTGGGTTTTAAATGGTAAATTAAGAAATCTATTAATATTTTTTTCTTGTACTTCGTATTGCTACACAATTATTCTTGATAAACAAATTATTATTGATGAAAAATTTGTTGCAAAAACATTTTATAGAAAGATCATTCACTACCAGCCAAATATAAGTTAGTTCATTTTACCCATTATTTCAAACAGGTGACCGACTTAACCTTAAACTAACCATCATAAAAAATTTATAAACAGCCAGCCTCCATGTGGCAATGCTACTAACAAAAGCTTTTTGATCCGTAAAAAGGACTAAAATTAATATTGTTATCTTATGAAAACTTAAAAACCAGCCAAGTGCGAGTCGGACTAGCGCAGTAAGGGTTCCGTACCTCTCAACGACCTGATACCCCATAAAACTGATTTAATTTACGAGAGTTTATCAAAAGACATCAACGCACAATGCGCGAAATATGAATTTTTGCACGTCTTTCTTACGCAGGTATCACCACATATGTCAATGTTTGTCTTATTTTTAGTATTTGTTGCTAAACTACATAATATACACTATAATCTGACTAAGTTTTACGCTGATATATATTACCGTTTTGAAGATAGAGCAGGAACAAAAACGTGGAAAAAAATGTTTTTTTTTTGAGATTTTTTGTATGGGGACCCCCTTTGGTTATTGTTTTTTTTTTGTTTTTAGTATTTGTCGTGATACACCTCATAGCAACACAATTTCTGAGAAAATTTCAACCGGTTGCCTATTACCGTTCAAAAGATACAGCCCTGTGACAGACAGACGGACGGACGGACGGACGGACAGACAGACGGACGGACGGACGGACGGACGGACAGCGTAGCGAGAGTAATAGGGTCCCGTTTGGCACCCTTCGGGTACGGAACCCTAAAAAACGAAGAGATAGGTAATTATTACGGGTACCGTCTGTCGGGACAGGTCAGCTCCTACAACTATGGCAAATCTTTTTACGTTTATTTCTGATGGCAATATCGTCACTTTTAAACTCTTGTTTATTTCTGACAATAAACTACATTATACTCACATTATTTGAATACATTCTGATGTAATAAACAATAACCTATTTTAAAAAGTGTATATCCATGGAGTTTCTTGCCAGTTCAACTTGACAGTACAGTAAAACTAGAGCCTGACGTTTCAAAAGTGCCTGTAATTAGGTTTATTTGAAATAAAAATATTTGAATTATAATAAATATTAATTTCAAGTAGGCAATTAGCATCTCAGTTACTGTGAGAAAGTCCAACAATTCAATGTTTATAAAACAAAAAGTGTCGATTACAAAAATGATATGACTCGAGAGATCTGCACACTCAATGATAAATTAATGATACCGATACTTGCGTAACCGATGATGAAGATATTCGATTATCACAATATCGAGAGAGAGCACGATTTTTCGACTCGAATCATTACCATAAAAATTCTTTGCGGATGATGTTTTTAATAAATTATTAAGTACACTTTCGCGTAATGAGTGTTACTTGGATTTATAATGTGTTTTGTTTGTATGAGATGTAATAACATTTTAAGGGTCGATGGCCAATTTTCTGTTGTACTCGTTGTCAGAAATGTGTTGCAAGAAAGTTAAGCCAGTGGTGTAATGTCGCATACACCAACAAGTATAACATGTATGGTTATTATTATTACACATAACACATATATCATCCTAACTATATCCATTCTTAAGGATAGGTTCAGATATAGACTAGCGGCCAATATTAATGTCCAATCTATCCAAGATTTGCCCTACTAGAGATATCAATTTGACATAAGCTCCATACAAAATATGTCAAATTTCTATCTCTAATAGGCCAAATCGTGGATAGATTGGATATTAATTTTGGCCGTAGGTCTTTTAGTCATTCGTCTAGGTAATTTTGTAAACAAAAATGCAATTATATATTTATTTTTTTACACTGGAAGTGGTTTGCAAAATCTTGTTTCGTGTAAGAGCAAACAAAACATTCCAAGCAATAACAACATTACGTTTTCGCTCGCATCGTTGACAACTTAACCCACGCAGTATGTATACAAAAAAAAATACAAAAACAAAAAAGAGAGACCTTAAATCATACAACTAGGTCACCCGAACCATCGGCTCCAAAATTACAGGTCAACGAAATAATAAGAGTATAAAGTGCCAACTTAACCATAAAGAAAACTCTTAATTCATACAATCACCGTCGATGCCCGAAAACTTTAATATCGAAATTTATGACGTGAACCCAAGTCCAATTTCGCAAAATTTATACCCAGTGAGCCAACCCCGTTTTTATAATGTGCACAAATTGTATATTGAGTCAAAATTGAGCGGTAGGTACGAGTTAGTTCTGATTGGGCAATGTTGGCGATGATTAGGTTGTAAGAAGATGAATTTATGAGGTGTAGGCAATCAATGTAATAGGTGGTCATAATGAATATTATAATAATGACGATATGGAACAGGAGAAGGAAAATGTTGGTACACCTAATAAGACACGATCATTTAATAAAAACTGTTAAAGAAGGGAAGATGGATGAAAATAAAGTGAACACGGAGATGATGGCTGATAGATATAAAATTCAGAAAAAGACAATTTTGGGATAAGGGTAGGAGGATAATGCTATTTAGAAGGGAAGATATACGAGAAGGAAAACCGAGAAAAAAATTTATGCAACAAGTAAATGAAAAAATATAAGTCGTAGTGTCTAGTGTCCTATCAGAAAGTCAAAAGAGTAGCAGAATGCAGAGTAAAATGAAAGATACTTCACCGACAAGAGTCTAGCTCTTAGATTAATGAAGATGATGATGACTTTATGGAATCGGAAAAGACGTTAACTCAGAATTTTATTGTATGCTAAAAGCTGCGTGCGGTCACTTATAACGCCTTTGGCATAAATTTCAGTTATACCTTTAACGCTATTAATAATATGCGCCATTTGGAAAACTACCAAATTAAAAAACTAAATTTTTCATAAAAGTACTTTTCAAGCCCTTAGAGACATACCTAATTTTAAAAGCAAAACTGAGAAACCGAATCGATAGTATAGAAGAAGAAAACTAGGTTGGAAAAATGTTTTTTTCATAACATAATAAACAAGACAAAAAATATAAATAAGTTTCTATTTACAGTTAGCAGACACAACTGATGTACGATGGACGTCGGAATTAAAAGGCGTTTGGACAGACGAGAGGTTAGTAGCCTTCAAAATATACCTGCAGGTCAGGAGGAGTTTCAGTAGTATCCTGCGAAGTCAAAAACATTGTATGCCCCACAGCTGCACCTAATAGGTTCAGTTCAGTATTTGTCAGATAACTAGTACTTGACGCTGGTTTTCAATTACACTGGCTGGTTTTATTGCAAACTAGCTGTTGACAAAAGTAAATTACTGTCGAAGCCTGAAATAAAGCGATTGACGGCCTAGTAATTGGAAGTACGAGGCGAAGCCGAGTGATTTTAAAAAGACTCGCCAGCCGAGTTCTTTTTTCAAATAAACGAGGCCGTTAATTGCTATTTCAGCCGAGACTTGTTTAGTACTATTCTCTCATTTGCGAGGAAACAATACACAAATATCCAATTTTCATTTGCGCCAATTCGTCCGCACGCGTTACTTGTTCAATATATATATATTTTTTTTTAATTATTCTTAACGGGCTTGCGTTTGACCGCCACCTCACCTGATGTTAAGCGATGGTGCGGTCGACGATGGTGCACGCTTTCCCAGCAAAAACCTATTCACTCGAGTCTTGAAGACCACCAGATTATACTTCTCGGGAAACACTGATTCAAGGATGGAATTCCACTCTTTGGCGGTACGCATGATAAAGCTATTAGCAAACCGGTTCGTGCGTAAGGGTGGAATATCTACCATATAACGGTGGCGCATCGCCGTGCGTCTTCGTCCGATGATGGAAAGGGCTTGGGGGAATTAAATTGTGCAATTCCAACGCACACTCGCCGAAATGCATTCGATAAAAACCGATAGGCTAGCAACTCTGCGCCGATGCTCGAGACTTTATAGTTTGGCATCGACCAGCGCATCAAATTCTATTTTCAAAGTAAAAAAAAAATGCACATTCAGCCTTTATAATGATAAATAATTTGTACCTAAAACACCTAATTTATGTAAGTGTGTACTTAAAAACCTGCTAACTTAATTTAAAAAAAAAAAACTGTCCAGCACTTTCTATTATTGTCCTGTTGGATATTGCTGACGTGTTATTTTGTTGCGTACAGAAAATAGCCGATTGATGTATTCTTTTTTTTAAATAATTAACCAATTTCCGAGCAAGTGGGAGAAATTTCTGTATACGTTGAAAGCAAGAATTACATACATACATACATATTATCACGCCTGTTTCCCATTGGGGTAGGCAGAGACTATGGATTTCCACCTGCTACGATCCTGACACACCTCTTTCGCTTCATCTACGTCCATTAACCTCGTCATGCATGCTCGTCGGTTTAGAGAACTCTTAACCTGGCATTTTTTGAGAACATCCGCGATTTGATCGCGATACGTTCGCCGAGGTCGTCCCCTTCCAACTCTTCCATCCACACTCGCTTCGTATACTTGTTTCGTCAATCTCCTCTCGTCCATCCTCTCTATATGTCCAAACCATCTTAACATACCTTTCTCAATCCAAAAAATCAAATCAACACGACATTAACTTTCCATCCCATACATCACAACACCGCTACAATTTTTTACTCTCACCCAAATACAGTTGAACATAATCTGTCCATTACGCCTTACATTTTATAAACATCGTCACTATCTCCATGAATTATTGAAGCACATTAGCTTATTAGCACACAGATTCTGTAGCATAGGCAGACAGACGAACAAACAAGAACAATGGCCGACAGGAAACAATGACAGAAAAAGAATCGTTTAATCCAATTACAATGATATACATGGAAGCTAGCGGGTGTAGTGTGGATGAGACGTAAGGAGATAAATATAATTTGACGTTTTTGCTTTTTTGACGTCTAAGCGTCTTTAATAAGTTTGAGAAATGTCTAATCTAGTATGGCACCGAATAGGCGACCTTCTTTTTGAGCGAATGCGAACGTCAATTCTATGAAAGATGTAAAAGGAATGTCAAGTAAACGAAGTTTATGATCGCTCAAAATGAACGTCGTCTTTTCGGTGCCATACTAGTTTAGGCATTTCCCAGATTTATTATAGACGCTTTGACTTCAAGAAAGCAGAAATGTAAGGGTCATATTCAAAATAATTGTAATTTTACTTGTCCGACCCAATTATTATTATTATAATAAGATACAACTGACTAGAATTTCATAAACAAATAGACTAAATTCTGAGAGCTTAATGAAAAACAATGAAACCTAAGATACAGCTAAAAAAATCAAACTATGCTAAAACATGTACAGTCGACCAACCAGAATCATGACCCACTCAGACGATAATTCGTATGAATTTGTCAAAACAGTAAAATTCTTGCTGCACTTAGGACATTTTGAATATTAAGGAAACTGCTTTAATAGTCAGTTTCAGAGGTTTATGCAATTTTGAGCTTTGTTATGAATGCCATAGGATAAAAAATAAGTTTTTGATAAAACTGTAATTATGTTTTGAATTTCGAATAAACCGTCGTTCCGCATAGTTTAAGTTCGAAATTCGACCTAATTGTATTAGAATGTTTGTAGAAAATTAAGCTTATAGTGGGTCATGATTCCGTTTGGTCGAGTGTACGCACATCAGAATGTGAGTACATGTTTTAGCATAGTACATAACATCGTTCACCCAGTGATGATGTCTAGTATAAAACAATAGTAACTACATTATGTTACAAGTGAGCTAAGTTGGCTATTATACCCGAGGCTGGATTGCAGGATGGATCCCGTAATGGAGCCGAGAGTATAATAGTCAATGCTCACGCGTGTCATACGACCTTTTTCAACACACTTGCGAGGAAAAACATTTATAAACATATTTAAGACAAATATTGAATTTGTGAAAAATGGCGCACGGATTACTGTAATCGCACGGTGACGTAAAGGTATGCGCACGCAGGTGGTGTAAGGAAACCGCCAAACAGCCTAATATTAAAAAAAAAGATTTTTTTATTTATAACACATAACATAAACATAACATAACATCACGCCTGTATTTCCCCGAAGGGGTAGGCAGAGGTGTATAGTACACCCACATTTCGCCAGTTATGTTGTAAGTCCCATGTAATAGGGGGCTAGCCTATTGCCATTAACCGGGCACAAATCCATACTCCGGGCTGCTACTGAGAATTTCCTAAGAAAAACCCAATAACACTTTGCCCGACCGAAAATCTAACCCAGGACCTCACGCTCAGCAGTCGCGCTTGCGACCACTAGACCAACGAGGCAGTCAGTTTTTTTATTTATAACCCAAATTAATGTTAATTTGTTGAGAATAATAAATAATTTGATGAAATGAAATGTTTATTTATCATATTTTTATTAATACAGTTGATTTATTTACAAAAATATTCAATTTTGTTTAGGCATAAAAAAACTCTTTGTTGTGATTTAAAAATAAACTGTAAAGTAAAAAGCACTAGTGTAATGATATAATGTAAAAAACAAGCGTGCGTTATAAACCATAAAACATACATTATATCCCATTTGCTACATTATGAACCTAAAAGCGGTGCAACAAGAGCCACTTTACGAGCAAGTGTGTTGAAATAGTAGTTTATGAAACTGTTGCATAATAGGGGTTATTAAAACACGAGTGTGAGTTTAAAAACCTCGCCTACGGCTCGGTTTTTAATAGTATCACACGAGTGTTTTAATACCTAGTTATGACAGTTTCATACACTATTTTATCTAAACTCATACAATTTTAAATAAAATACCAAAGTCAAAATCTTGGTAACATTGTCGTGGTATTTCTTGATTTTTCTGGTAAAAGATTGTTCGTCTTTTACGTTGCTGCATCCAGAAATTCAGGCGGGGTCATATTCTCCTCAGTTCAATATCACTGCTGTAGTCAGATATTTTTGCCCAGAATAAAACTTTAGACATACAACACCATAATAATAACGTAAACAATAACAATAAATTTACAAGTAACGATGACCAAATCCAGTAGGCCGCGCACGCGCCCTGGCGCGCGCCTACACAGATAATAAAATATAGTCTGGCGAAAACATTATAATCGGAACTAATTTTCTATCCTTGTCAGGATTCCGTCAATCTCTGTTTTATCATACAAAAAATATGCCCGTAAACACTTAAATATAATTAAAAGCAATATGACAATCTAAAGTTCTGCCAAAAACGCGATTTTAAACGATAAAATTTTTCAATGTATGACAAGTGGTGCCACCCTGAATTTTGTGTACTCATTGGTGCCAAACTGTACGACTGCAAAAAAAAAAAGGTTTGAAAACTCCTTGGTTGGGTCGAAGTGGCATTAAAACTCCTTAGTTGGGCTGAAGTGTGCGGTTATGGAAAAAAAATTAAATTACCGCATTGTTTTGTTCAGCAAACTGTATCATAATGAAACTTTTTAAATTCATTACAGGTGCATGTGCATAAAGTATGTCATTATGACATTACTTTCGAGTTCATAATTCGAATTTTACGATACGAGTGTAGATAAAATTGTTTATTCAAGAGTCAGGCTTTCATCGATAGGTTATCCTCACTAACCTATCACTAAAGTCCGAACAACCGATATGCGTAGTGCGTTTGGGTGGTCCACGTTACCGTTTTATCATCACGACTCGACGTGTGCCGGCTAAGTAGATCGGATACACGATGAATGGATAAAACAAAAGCTCTTACATGTGTATCATCGGTCATTGTGAATGACAAACTTTAAATAGAGTAGATTAGTAAGAGATTGGTTCTTTATCAGCTTGCTTGTTTTTATAAAATTATGTGTAGTTATGGTATTGAATTTATAAAGCATCTTAACAATTTCGTTCGTTCTATGATAAGATTACCAGTAATGTGGATAGTAGACAATAATTATTTATTTATTTTAGAACATAAATATAGTAAAAAAAATTAGACAAAGTGCTGCGAACAATCACTGTGAAGCCAAAAAAAAACTATGCTCCTTCAGGTACAACTAGCGCTCACGCACACACCATGCACCTGAAGGATATTTGCTTTCGCGGTACTTACTGGACGATGCCACGACATGTGTAATGAGAGGGGTGAGCACGGTTTGAAGTGAAGAGGTTTGAAGGTTTAATACAACAATTTAAAATATTACGAGCTACATTCAACATAATTATTATTCATTTAAATAACTACTAATGAAACTTTGTGTTATTAACTTTGTTTATCAAATAATGGCGTAATAATGTATTAAAAATCTTAAAATTCATGGTCTTCCTTTTATTTGTAACACTATATTATGTAGCAAAAAAGAATCCTTATGATGAATACTTTCCCCCCATGTGGCATATCCGTGGGACGCCCTGTATATTCTATGGCAGCGGGCAGAAGCTAGTACATAATATATTATCACGCCTGTATCTCACTTAGTGGCCCAGTCTAGACCGTTGCAAGGCGACGAATAATTTTGTCGGTGTTTTTCTCTAGAAGTGAAATTCCGGAATAATAAATTAAGTTAATCTGAAGATCATGTTTATTTAGCTGTATTGACAGTTTCTATCACGATTTGCGCTCAAAGTACGTGCAGATTAGATACTCAAGCCGTAAGTTAAGAACCAGCCAAGTGGGACTCGGTCTCATGCACTAAGGGTTCCGTACACCACATGTCTGTGTTTGACTTATTTTAATTATTTGTTTTTAAATTATAAAGTAGTTATGCATTATAATGACACCAAGTCTGACGTACGTTTTACAGTTTTTTTTAAAATTAAGCAGTAACAAAAAAAGTTTTACGGTCCCGTAGTTAACAAGAAACCCTTATAATTTCACCATGTACGTCCGTTTATCTGTCTGTCTGTTCGCGGCTTAGCTCAGAGACTTAATACTAGAATGCTATAATTTGGCATGGGTATACATATTAATCGAAGGCGCAGGACCAGTCATTGTGGCGATACTTGGGGTAGGCCTATATCCAGCAGTGGACGTCGTTCGGCTGAAATGATGATGATGATACATATTAATCACGTCGACAAACTGTTAAAATAAAACCTTGTTTTTTTTTGTTATTATACCTGTGGTAACTACCTCCCCTACATGTAAAGCGGGGATGATATTTTTTTCTTGTCTATGCTATGGTGTGGGGTGTCTAATAGGTCGTTCAAAAATATTGCGGGTGTGTGAAATCATTTTTCAATTCCAGGATCCATTCGCGAAATATTAAGCTTTAAAGTGCGAATTTGATTTTTGTTAGATTCGAGTATCGACCCCCTACAGGATTTTAAAACCTATAAAAATATTAGCAAATACACGAATTTAAAAGGAAAACTATCACGGATGAGTAAGCTTGTCTAGTTTACAAGTAACAATTGACCAACATAATCATGCAGTTGAGGTTGTATAAAGTCCATATAAATTCCTTACAAATTAACTTTGTGTTTTTATTTTTAAAATACATCGAGTTTGGGCTCTGTATGTCTTGTAAGAATGCTGTATGTATAGCCTCCTATACTGACTACGGTACCCTACCCTGTGCGTGGTCAGATACGCACTTGGCCGGTTTTAAAATCATAGCACATTGTGAGAATCGGACGTTTTGAGAATCAGATGTTTTGCGAATCGGACAATTTGAGTATAGGACAATCCGCGAATCGGACTTTTTTGGTGGTATCGGGTTTTTCTTATAAGGGTTTCTGGTAGGGTAATAGAGTTGAGACGTTTGTTTCATCATCATCATTTCAGCCGAAAGACGTCCACTACTGGACATAGGCCTCCCCAAAGCATCGCCACAACGACCGGTCCTGCGCCTTCCGCATCCATTCCGCTTGTTACTCAATTACAGCGAAATAGTTTCATGATTTTTTTGTACCTATATAGTTAAAGACTATAATCTTGAATGAATACACAAACTTTTTGTTACATATTTTGACCCATTGAAACTGTCAATTACAATTGCGTCACACATAAAAATATCAATACAAAAGAAGATCAAAAAACACCAATCTTGCGGACCAACCGATGATTTTCCTCATGATTAAATTCATTTAACTAATAATAAAGTTTACAAAATCCTTATTTATACAAGTAAATCATCAATTGTATAGTTGATTAGGTTTTTATAGCACTAAGTACGAGCAAAAAGTGGTGAATTGTGAGCAAGAAAAAATTGGTCGAGTTCATATCAAAATACGTAGGTATGTGGTTATTTATATCTATGTTTTAGATCTGTTCTTGAAGTTTTTATTTATATTATATTTATAAAAATAAATTTAGTACCTATGCAAACGGGTGTAAATACCTCGAGGATTTGTCAAAAAATCACTTATTTTTTTATTACTTGGGCTGTGGTATAAAGCGTAGGCTATTGCAAAAAAGGTTTAAAGCTTCCCGACACCGGTCGGTGTAAAGTACTGACTTTACACCTGTATCAATCAATGTGTGTAATAATCTTAATATGTAATTAAATCACAATTTTAACAAGTATCCTTGTATCTCTTGTTGTTTAAATTATAGCCATTTATACTCTCAAATACCCTAAACTAAGATATTTGCATGTCAATAATTTGACTAAAATTTTAAGAACTAATCCTAATTACATGTAAGACCAACTGTGTTATGTACCAACTTTTATGCGAATAAATTAATTTTGATTTTGAATACATCCATACAAGGGTCACAATAATCGTTTATTATTGATTGTAACTGTCCCACTGTAACCTAGAAAATTTACACGTATTCCAATGTCAACAGAATAAGGAAGTAGGTAAGTAAAAATTTTTTTACAGCTGATATTTCAGGTAGATACGTAGTAATCTTGTTTCCGCTGCATCGATGTGCACAAAAAAAAAATGGTTTCTGGCCTGACACTTAGGGTTTTCAGGAAGCTTGGTACTGCCGGCAGATTCGTCGGAAGTTCATCAGTTGGTAGTCAGTGGGCCAGCAGAAGATGTGGGCCGTGGCGATAAACATCCGGCCACCTCCCAACGTAGCAGTTAACTTAGGCAGTGAGTGAATATCCTAGGACACAATGCACCTTCTCCATCAAACAGTAGGTGAAATCTAGTTCATCTAACCCCTTAAAAATAATATAAAAAAATAATAAGCCCTTCCTATCCTGAACTCTCTATGCAGTGGTTTCCTTGTTACAAAATGTCTCTGAATTCAGTGTGCTTCCTGGCAAAAGCCTCCTCTCCAGTTAGGACCTGCAATAAGTTTGAGTTCGTCTTCCCATCTTTTACGATGCCATCCCCTTTTTCTTTTGCCATCTCTAGGATACCAGTCTGTCAGGATCTTGCTCCACTTCTCTTTGGTACTTCGCAACATGTGACCCGTCCATCTCCATTTCAGTTGATCTATCTTCAAAAGAACATCCACAACTCCTGTCTTGGATCTTCTGAATGTATTGCGTATTCTGTCTTGTTTCTTAATACCTATTATGCTTCTCTCCACGGCTCTTTGGCAGTGTTCTAGCATGTCTCTGTGGTGTTTTGAAAACCTAACCTAATCTAACCCCTTAGTAGTATTTAAAGACCCTCTACTCTTAACCTACATTGTCCAGAAAAGTTCTTTTTTTTCCGAGTAGGAAACCTTCAAAATGCTACCAGCCTCATAGGGAAGAGGCTGGGGTGTGTGGGATTTTTACCGCACAAAGAATGCCCCGGTGGCCATCTTCAGCACAATAGAGAGGGGCAGAAGAATGTGCAGCTAAATTAATGAGACAAAAAAAGGAGAGAAGAAGAAGATGGATTTGGGTGACATTGGCATGCCTGTAGCTGCAGCGTACGTTCACACGTGCCGGATGCGCAGCTCCCCACAATCCCTCCCTCATATGGCATGCCAGTAAATAAAATGTTGTACATGCTCCTTGTTTGCCACGTACAGGCACACCAGTTAACGTATACACTTGAAAGTAGCTAGCACGTACAAGGAGCTGGTATGCAAGCTTGCAAGTTACATGCATGTGTATCAGAGGCTTAATATATTATTTAATATTAAAGCCTGCATGAGTATTACTTGTGACTCATAAATGCCTTGATGACACATTTTTAATACTTAGCTATCTGCTCTTAAATGGACTTTCAAAGTTCATCGAGCTAGTTTTCTAGATCGATTTCGTTTATATTGATATTCTACATCCTTTTATTTTGAAGCGTGGTGCAATTGATAGAGAGTTGTAAGTCATCTTATTATTATGACAAATAAAAAAAAAACAAAAACCCAACGTAAAGTAAATACAACTACAATAACGTAGTATACAACTTGAAGTAAGCTCATCAATGATAACTTATATACAATATGTAACAAAAACCCTGTTGTTCCTGTGAGCTACGTTATCAGAATCGATATTCATACGGAAACAACTCATTTGGAAAAACACTTCAGTAAAAATTATAAAATTAAAAATTTAATGTTTATTAAAAGTGACTGCCTCGTTGGTCTAGTGGTTGCAAGCGCGACTGCTGAGCGTGGGGTCCTGGGTTCGATTACCGGGTTGGGCAAAGCGTTATTGGGTTTTTTCATTAGGAAATTCTCAGTAGCAGCCCGGAGTCTGGATTTGTGCCCGGTCAGTGGCAATAGGCTCACCCCCTATTACATGGGACTATAACATAACTGGCGAAATTTGGGTGTACTATTACACCTCTGCCTACCCCTTCGGAAATACAGTCGTGATGTTATGTTATGTTATGTTATGTTATGTTATTAAAAGTGATTATAACACTTTCAATTTACAAATTAAAATGATTTAACATTAAATTAAATTATTTTTATTGATATAATCACTGAGTGAGTGAGTTTTGAGTGATATAATCATTTTCAATTCACAATTAATAATGATTTAAAATTTAATTTTATTATTTTTATTAAAGAGTTTTTCCAAATGATGACGCAGCTCACAGGAACAACAGGGTTTTGTTACATATTGTATTTAAGTAATCAGCTATAGGTACTCTTCTACTGTGAAAGTCCTACATGGCTGTAAACGGCCTATATGTACATACAAGACCACATTATGTATAATTACTACGATTCTGTAAACAATTTGTAAATAGATTGTTGGTTTGCCTTTTAATAAAAAATAATTTAATACACCTAGTAGCTCAAAGGACATTGCTAAAGATCCTTAGTGACTCCGCCTTAAGGCGTTACAAATTAAAGTTGATGCTCACCATATACAACTCAATGAAGCCAATTGCAGTACATTCATAAACACGGACAGTTCTAAATAAAATTTTAGATTTTTACAATATTTACTATTTTGACACATATAATCACAGATATCTGTGCTATTTTGATGTCATGTTTTGCTTTTTTTGTTATGTCAAACAACTTACATTGTCGTCAAGTTGTCAGTCGATGCCAAATTTTTGGAATTTCTTGTGTGAAAAGGAGTCTATAATATTGAATCATAGACTATGGAGTATCGAAATAAAAAAATATGGATGATACACAGATATCATGGATGATATAATTTTATCCGGTTACGTCATTAATGTATTGGTACTCCTTAAAATATAAAAAATGGTTCTTGTACTGTCCGCATTAAATACAATATACATTATAATAATAATAATAATAATCTGTGCCCGACTGTCAAAACATTGACAGTGAAAAAAATTTTCACTGAAAAAATATATACAAATATTTAAAATTTAACGGATATTTCCAACAGTTTTTAACCCACAACAACACAATAGACCAAAAAATAAAATGTATTATAAGAAAAAACCACCCAGTGAGAAAATCTACCGCACCATAGACATGCAAATATAATAACAATGTTGACGAGAAGTCGGGCGAGAGCTCGGAGCGCACGCCCACCACCTTCGGCTTCGTCACTCAGCTCCGCCTCGCAGCCGCTGGAACCCGCCTCATCCGTGAGTGACGCCACACCGGCCGCTGCAGTTGCGTCGAGCTCGAGTGACGAATATTTTTCGCCGCCGACGTCACCACCACCTGCACGTCGGCGAGGAAGAGGCCGACCACCGGCCAGCATAGGACCTCGAGGCCCACCGGCCCCTGATAGGGTCCCTGCTCCCGGTGGGAGTGTGCAGCGCATGCGATGGACGAATTCGATTAACGAAAATGTCATGCGCGCATACTTTGGGGCTACAGAGGGGGGAACTAACCGGACCGCGTACCGTGGCCGGATGCTCTCTCTGTTTCAGGCTCTTGAACCAACTGTCAACGTATCGGCGCAACGATTGTCGGATCAGGTGCGCGTCATTCAGCGTGATCATCGGCTGAGTGACGACGCACTTGATAGGCTACGCTCTGAAGTACAGAGTAGCCGTGTCATCTCTCCCCCACTGCAGCTGGCGGTACAACCGCAAGCACAACCTTTGATCCCGCTGCGGTCAAATCACGCTGAGGACGAGAATGATGACAGGGCTACAAACGTAAGTACCCAGTGCAATGAGCATTTGAGGAGCGCATTGGAGGATGCGATTCGGGAGTATCGGTCCACACCCCCAGAACTCCGACCACGGTTACCTCGTTTGCCCATGTGTAGAAAGAACAAGGCGCTGGTATGTGCTCTGGATTCGCTGCTGTCAACTTATTTTGATGACAGCGAAGACCTCATCGATACTCACTCCATCCTGTACTGTGCGGCGGTTGCGGCATGTCGTCTAGCTCACGTCAAGTTTTATAATAATGACAGAGCTACACGACCTAAACCAGCCATACCGCCGTGGCAGTGCAGGATTGAGGGTCGTATTGGTGGGGCCAGAGTACTTATCGGTAAGCTTATTTGCTTCAGGGAGGGAAATACTCGTCCAAGAGTGATGCGCTTTGTGAAGCGGGCGTTTGCGGGAACTGATATTAGTCCTCGCGATTATATGTCCCGCGCCACAGAGCGCATCGACTTCCTGAAGCAAAAGGTTCACGCGTGGGCAAACCGTATCCGGAGATATAAGCGGCGAGTGGAGCGGTACACCCAGAATCGCATGTTTCAAAGCGATCAAAGGTGGGTGTATAGAGCTTGGGAGCGGCCAGACCAAGGTGTGGGTGACGTGCATCTGCCGGATGAAAGCGCCATGAGTTCATTTTGGCGCGGCATCTGGTCGGTGCCCGTCAGTCACACCGAGGGTGATTGGATGCGGGATATCGAGCGAGCATGTGAACCCATACCAGACATGGGCACTATTAACATTAGCCCCCAGGATGTGGCCAGTGCAGTCCGTCCGATGCCTAACTGGAAGTCTCCAGGGCCGGATGGGCTGCACAATTTTTGGTTAAAATGGCTGCATAGTTCGCATGCTCGCTTGGCGTCTCAGTTCCAGTCATCCTTGGAAACTGGTACGCTACCACAGTTCCTAACGACAGGAGTCACCCACCTGCTCCATAAATCAGGTAGTACCGTGGAACCAAAGAATTATAGGCCGATCACCTGCTTACCGACGGTCTATAAGGTTCTTACATCCATTCTGAGAGTAAAAATTAACTATCACATAGATAGTAATTCAATCATGTCTGCCTCTCAGAATGGATGTAGGAATGGGTCTCGCGGTACTAAGGAGCTGCTCCTCATAGACATGGCCATTAGCCAACAGGTTCGGCGCTCCAAAAAGGATCTGTCGACATGTTGGATAGACTACAAGAAGGCGTACGACTCTGTGCCACATACATGGCTTATGAGGGTGCTGGAATTGTATAAGGTTAATGCAACTCTGCGCACCTTCCTTGAGTCGTGTATGGGGCAATGGAGGACGGTCCTTCACTATCCAGGATGTCAACAGACTCGAGGGAGTGGAGAACCAATCAGGATTGAGCGCGGTATATTCCAGGGCGATAGTCTGAGCCCACTGTGGTTTTGCTTAGCCTTGAACCCCTTGAGCACATTGTTAGAGGGCTCAGGGCGGGGCTATAGGTTGAGAAGAGGTGGTCAGGTGATAT
Source organism: Asteroscopus sphinx (assembly GCA_949699075.1). Classification (NCBI taxonomy): domain Eukaryota; kingdom Metazoa; phylum Arthropoda; class Insecta; order Lepidoptera; family Noctuidae; genus Asteroscopus; species Asteroscopus sphinx. The sequence continues at coordinate 2,697,193 of OX453011.1, read as the reverse complement.
CCCACCTTCTTTACATGGATGATTTGAAACTGTTTGCCCCCACTAATTCTCATCTGGTGGAGTTACTGAAAGTAACTGAAAATTTCAGTAATTCCATTAGGATGGAATTTGGTGTGGACAAATGTGCAGTCATGCATGTAAAGCGGGGGGGGATTATGGAATCTATTGGAACCCAACTTTCAGATTCCATAAACCTCAGATCCCTCTCTTCAACCGAATCCTACAAATATTTGGGTATGGCGGAGGCGTTAGGCATCAATGAGACTGACATGAAGCAATCGCTGGGGGAGCGCTTCTACAGCCGCCTGACAAAAGTACTGAAAAGTCTTTTGTCGGGTGGAAATAAGGTGCGCGCCTTCAACGGTTGGGTCATGCCGGTCTTGATGTACTCTTTCGGCATACTCAAATGGACTCAGACCGAACTTGACGCCCTGGATAGAAGGGTTCGTACATTGTTGACTGCTTATCGAATGCATCACCCACGTTCATCGGTGATGAGGCTGTACATCCCGCGGAAGTGTGGGGGCCGAGGCTTTCTTAATGCCAAGACCCTTCACAACCGTGAGGTGTGCAATCTCAGGGAGTATTTTACCCAAGCCGACGTGGGGATGCATCGAGATGTAGTTGCAGTGGACAAAGGACTGACCCCGCTCTCCTTGGCTAAAGAGAACTGGCGCAAACCGGTAGTACTTGATACCACTGACCGCAAGGAGGTATGGCAGAGCAAGGAGCTTCATGGACGCTTTTTCCGGGCCCTTCATGGGCCCGATGTAGACTTTTTAGCGTCCATATCCTGGCTGCGCTTCGGCGATCTCTTCGGAGAGACCGAAGGTTTTGTCTGTGCAATTATGGACGAAGTTATCATGACGAACAACTATCGGAAATATATTGTAAAGGACGGCACAGTTGACATATGTCGGGCATGCCACTGTACCGGGGAATCCATCCGTCATATTATTTCTGGTTGTTCTCGTCTTGCTAACGGCGAGTATTTGCATAGGCACAACCTAGTAGCCAGGATTATTCACCAGCAACTTGCCCTGAGATACAGCCTTGTGGGCGCGGAAGTACCATACTACAAGTATGTGCCCGACCCAGTTCTTGAGAATGACCATGTCACGTTGTACTGGGACCGATCTATCATCACCGACAGGACTATCGCTCACAACAAGCCTGATATAGTGGTGATAGATCGTTCAGAGCGCCGCACAATGATTGTTGATGTTATTGTCCCGCATGACGAGAATCTCGTGAAGGCCGAGAAGGATAAAGAAATCAGATACCTTGACTTGGCACACGAGGTTGTCGACATGTGGGATGTTGACTCAGCAGTCATTGTGCCGATTGTTGTTACGGCCAATGGCTTAATAGCCAAGAGCCTCGATCTACATCTTAGGAGGCTCGCGTTGGGCAGCTGGGTCAAGGGCTTGATACAGAAAGAGGCTTGATACTGACGATACGCGCCGTATCCAGGAGTACCGACTCCTGGATACGGCGCGTATCGTCAGGAAGTTCCTCTCTCTGAGGCCCTGACCACCGGTAGTTTGGACCCTGTTCCCGATGCCGGTGGGCTACTATTTTTTATATTTTTAAATGTTTTTTTTATATTTTTTATAGAAATATTTAAAAATGTAAATAATATGTAAATAAATGAATAAAGGAAATAATAATAATAATTCATTTAATTCAGGCATCAAGGCCCATAAAAAATACATTAAAACAATACACAATAAAACTTAAATAATAAAAATATGCTATACACTAATACATAATAAAAATAAAATAAAACAAGTTTAAGTACGTTGATTCGGCGACGTATTGCGCTGCGTCATGGTGTCATGTAGCCTTCCGCGAAAACGCCGAAACACGACACCCTTCGGCCAAAATTCCTCCTTCGAGAAGGTTTCTAGATGGTGACTCGGAACCCGCACCACAAAAGATTTAAAGTTAACTTTGTGGCGCGACTCCAACTTCTCAACCTTCAGGGTGAAATTGGTCTTCACTCTGATGTATTCCACGATCTCCTCTACCTTCGTGGTGTGATGCAGTCGCGACACGTACAGCTGCGTCGTAGGGATAGCGGGACGCAGCAACATGTTTGGTCCAGTCAGTGCAGTTCCGCACTGATTGCGGCAAGTAGGCTTCTTCGTCTTCTTCTTAATGACTTTAATGAAGCCTTCTTCATCGGCCTGTCCGTGGCTGATTACTGGTGGTAATGTGCTCAGGACTGGTTCGAGGGGCCCCTGGGCTCCCTTCATGGATTTAGGTTGCCGTTGATGATTGGTGGAAGCTTGAGTTACGGCAGCCGAGTAAGCACGTTTTGGTGTTGACGTGCCCACATTCATCGGCACCCCAACGAAAGAAGAATTATGAAAGGAAAAAATTCGCATGTAATTTTCGTATATTGTTCATCTTTGTAACAGTTTAAGGCTATTTTTATCAATGTCCTTTGCAATTAATTCAAAGTCGTATAGATATGCCTACCCTTACTAATTATTTTATTATTTTTAACGCATTTACGCATGCGAAGCGAAATCTAACGATTTAAATTGTAGAAAGAAAAAGTAACCCAAGTCTTTAAGTTCGATAATATTGACGACGTCTGTGGTCTAGTGGTTCGACTGTCGGAATGCTGATCATGAGGTCGTGGGTTCGATTCCCGCAGGACACAAATATTTGTGTGATGGACATGAGTGTTTGTGTTGGTCTGGGTGTTTCTTATGTATAATAAGTATGTATTAAAAAAAAAAGACGTGTGGCACTCGGAGACTGCCGCGGTAAAGCTATTGCATAGCATTTTTTATGTAAATACAAAGAGGAGATGCCCTAACGCCGAAACTCTAAGCAGGCATGAGTCACCAGATTGCGGGGTGTAGAGGGGGATTACGCATGCGCAGTAACGCCAATACAACCAATGCCACCTAGAGGCGATTTGCAGAACTAAAGAGACAAGCGTGATATTTCAAAAAGTCATTAAAAGTTCTGCTATTCATCGATAGATGGCAAAACTAAAAAGTATCACCGCTGTGCCGGTCGGAGTGGGTGGTGTTAGGTTATTTTCGTTACGGAATTTCTGGATTCGGTCTCCACGCTCAAGGCCCGCGATAGAAGCTATGCAAGCGCTTAAAAAAAGTATATAAGTATTATATCCATTGTCTAGTACCCAAAGCACAAGCTCTGCTTGGTTTGGGACTACATGGTGCTGTGTAAAAATGTCCCAAATATATTTATTTATTTATTATTTATTAATTTAATACCAAATTATCGACTGGTATCAAATTATCGAGATAAAATTTACAAGACACGCAACAAAAAAGAATTTCGCGGGCAGTCACCTCAAATAAAAAAATATTAATAAGAATTAAATCGCTTCCCGCTTTTACTGGAGCCCACCCACGACGTGGGCGATCATCGTCCAGCGACACTAATGCAGACTTTATCTAAACTGCACAATTTAGAACATTTTATGTGCACATGACCCTCGAAGTGAATGTCACCGCTCAAAATAATACAAGTTATATTGACCATTATCGATCGTTATGATTCAAATCTAGTTTTAGTGTCACTTTGCATAGAAATTGATCTCATTAACAATTTAATATGTAATTACAGAATATATTTATTGGGTTAAATGTGTGAGTTTCTTTACGCTTTCTGAATTTGTGATATTATTTTCCTTTATAGGGTTCCGTACCCGCAGGGTGCCAAACGGGACCCTATTACTCTCACTACGCTGTCCGTCCGTCCGTCTGTCTGTCACAGGGCTGTATATTTTAAACGGTAATAGGTAACTGGTTGAAATTTTCACAGAAAATGTGTTGCTATGAAAAATGTATATCATGATAAATACTAAAAACAAAAAAAAGTCTTAAACCAAAAGGGTCCCCATACAAGAAAACTCAAAAAGCATGCATTTTTTTCAACATTTTTGTACCTGCTCTATCTTCAAAACGGTAATACATACCAGCATCAAACTTGGTCAGATTATATAGTGCATATTATGTAGTTTAGCAACAAATACTAAAAATAAGACAAACAAAGCAAAAATTCATATTACGCGCATTGTGCGTTGATGTCTTTTGATAAACTCTCGTAAATTAAATCAGTTTCTATGGGGTATCAGGTCGATGGGTAGTACGGAACCCTTACTGCGCGAGTCCAACTCGCACTTGTCCGGTTTTTTTAATTTAATTTGTGATTTTAGTTGCATTTCTATTTTTGACATTGTATTCCTTCCTACATTGTATTATTTCCTTTGTATTATTTCGTTTAAGTATTTTTGATCACTGTAAATTCACATTTAAAGTAAGCATAATGTAGCCATTAGTGGCATAGTGTCAGATCGATGGGTTCCCTCCTATTATGGTTGAGCCTAAACATAATATCATTATTAATAAAGACAAATTGACTGAAATTCTCAGTAGCAGCCGGAGTCTGGATTTGTGCCCGGTCAATGGCAATAGGCTCGCCCCCTATTACACATAACTGGCGAAATGTGGGTGTACTATTACACCTATGCCTACCCCTTCGGGGAAATACAGGCGTGATGTTATGTTATGTTTGTGTTAATTGACTGAAGTAATTCAATCAATTTGTCTCACTCACTAACCTTCATTGTTCTCACACAATTCTTTCCAAATCATGTAACAATCCATTGTACCATTTATTACTTGAAAAGAGTATACCCATGGAGTTTCTTGCCAGTTCTTCTCCATAGGACCAACTTTTTGGAACCGTGCAACTATATTCTTGACGTTTTGAAAGTGCATTTAAATTTGAATAGAAGAACAGAATAGAATATCTTTATTTGTAAAATTTTATTTTTTATTTTTATGGAATTGTCTAGGGGGATACAAGAAGGAGTGCTGGCCAGGAAACCTCGACGTGTGTCTGACGGCTGCTTGTCCTTCTGGACACGTATAGAGGGAACGGCAGTTGTTGGGCCGGTGCACCCTAGGCACGGGCAATAAGTCTCCTTTGGACCGGGGGACCTTATTGCCTGTGGTGAATATTCTGGCACGGGAGGGGCCCGATGTGGGCCAATTGGAATTTGCTCCACGTGTCCTTCTGAGAAAGCAGAGGGCACTGTGGAGGAGCAGGGGCGGGCCCGGTGTGCACTCACCCTGCCACTGGGCAGCCAGCGGGGGGACTGTCCTTCCTTGCCCGACGAGACGAGACCGACGGAGTCTCGTAATCCCAGGAGTGCCTGCTGAGTAGTGTTCTCGCGCCTCTTAGGACCGAGGGTCTCGGCTTTACCGCCCGGACCGCGATGAAGAAAACCTCTATAAAAATTGCAGGAGGATGGGCCTGCAGCTGGCGCAGCTGACGTAGCTGGCAAAGGTGGCGTGCAGTGTTCCGTGTGCGCCACAGAGTGCGGCCGTCGTTAGGCCGCACGGGGTGAAGGGGCTCGCCTGCTTGTGGCGGGCCGGGACCTGTCGGGGTGGTTGTGTGAATACTCACGGGTTCCCACGACCCCGGCTAAGGTAGTTGAAGAAACACCGTGGTGGTTTTAGTCGGTAAGAGTCCGACACTGGCTCCGCCTACCCCGGGTGGAGTGCGTCCATGAGGATTTCTCCACGGAAATTAAAAAAAAAAGAAAAAAAGGGTGATACAAGTAATTAAATTCCAGCGCACATACGCCGAAATGCCTGAGATAAAAGTTACAAAATAATGTTACCCAAATAAGATATCATTGTAATACGTACTTAGTAACCTGCTCACTCGTTGAAAGTAAAAGGCGTGAGCATTTGAACTTTAGCACTGGACATGAGCTTAATGAGCGCTTTTCATTGCCAACTCTAAATATATTAATCATTCGACTGATCGGCGTTAACGTGAACATTATGACTTATTTTTTTACTATTCAAATCATGTAGGGTTGTCAGTCGAGTTTATTTTGTTAAATTTTGAGCTACTTCATCATCATCATTTCAGCCGAAAGACGTCCACTGCTGGACATAGGCCTCCCCCAAGCATCGCCACAACGACCGGTCCTGTGCCTTCCGCATCCAGCGGATTCCCGCGACCTTCACCAGGTCGTCGGTCCACCTTGTGGGGGGCCTACCCACGCCGCGCCTTTCAGTACGCGGTCGCCACTCCAGAACTTTACTGCCCCATCGGCCATCCGTTCTGCGAGCAATGTGCCCCGCCCACTGCCACTTAAGTTTGGCAATTCTTCGGGCTATGTCGGTTACTTTCGTTCTCCTGCGAATCTCCTCATTTCTGATTCGATCACGCAGGGACACTCCGAGCATAGACCTCTCCATTGCCCTTTGAGTGACTTTGAGCCTTCTTATGAGGCCCATTGTGAGCGACCAGGTTTCAGTACCGTAAGTAATTACTGGCAACACACACTGGTCAAAGACTTTCGTCTTGAGACACTGCGGTATTTTGGACGAGAAGATATTGCGTAGCTTCCCGAACGCTGCCCAACTGAGTCGGATTCGACTCGTTCGGATTGAGCTACTTATCAAGTAATATTTTATTCAAAATGTGTGTTTTCCAAAGTGTCCAGCAGATTGGCATGGAATACTAGAATTTCTTGGATCCATTGATCAATCTTAATATTTTTTTGAGATACTTCTAACGTGTTCATGAACATAAAAATTTATAAAATTTAATAACCACTTATGATTATGACGCCAAACTAGTCTTGCGTTTATTTCTTCCGATAGGAAGATGTTTATGTCTGGATTTGGGTTGCGATAGACTGTATAAAGTTCCATTTGAAGTGATGTTTAAACATAAATCAGAATTTAATAAATCAATCCACAATTTGGACAACCCTTCTTCGATCTGATACCGACGTATTATTTGTAAAGCGCTATCTTGAACGTAATGAAAGTATATTCAAGTATCATCCATTTAATTAGCTATCCATTTTTGGATATGCCATGATATGATATGAAAAATGTAGTCACTAGTTACAACTGGCAACATTAAGAATTTGGCTCTCTCTTACATTGAAAGGTCATTCGTTCCGTGTGAACTGAAGAACGAATGATAATTCTTAAAGACTGATTCGTAAATTGATCTCGCCCGCAAATTTACACCAATCAAAAAAATCTATTTGACATAAAGTACAGTTAGACAAAAGAATGTTTAGCAATAAATAATTCACAATAAAAACGAACTTTCACAAAGAAAAAAACAATAGAATCGACCTGCGGTGACAAATTGATTCAAATCCGTCATGGATGGACAATCATAGTAAAAGTGTTAGCAATTATTCTTTAACCCTTTATAGTGATGTAACGCTACGGTGCGACACTAGTACCTCTATAATAACAGGTGTTATTAACTTTTCAACAGAATAGTAAAATTTTATTGTCATTTTTCGTAGATATTCGCAATTTCACACTTGCATAGGTGTTAATGCATTAAATATGTTATTGTTGAAAGCAACGGTTACAATTACTGTCGTGCACAAGAGGGCGCACCTCAAAGTGACTTAAGCCCTCTCTAAGCTAGTATACCAATCTGATAGTCTAAGATCGGAATCATCTGTTGCATCTTAAGCCACAGACCAGTAAGCCTCAAGAAATCGCATAAACAAAGTTTTGCATGAGAACACAGTCGTAAAATGTTGGCGGGGCACAAGGGGCGGACGGCGCGTTTTGATTGGTCAGCTCAAAAGTTCGGTGGTATGATTGGTGCCACTCGCTGACGGAGTAAAGTCCCAATTGGTGATGGGGCGTAAGATATGCAGTGCTACTGCATATGCTTGGTAACCGGGATTATCCGGCTAATCAGCATCTAGGCTTATTGGTCTGTGAGCCTACTAAATACTATAAGTTCTGTCCTCAGTTCCACCTGATTCGATACAAATCCGTACCGTTTAAGAGTATTTTGGCCTCGAGGCCAATGCGCTTCAGTCGGCCGATTGTTCAGACTGATCTGAAGCAGTTCTGTCTGTTAAGTTCGGCCTCTCCATGTATGCTAGGCTTTAGAATCATAATTGATGACATAATTTAATCAACTCAGCCTATTGTAGTCCACTGCTGGACAAAAACCTCTCTTGAATATCCGCCATCTAAATCCAGTCCTCCTCAGATACCTTCTTCAGGTTGTCGGTCCACCTGGATGTGGGGCGCCCTACTCTGTTTACCAATTTGCGGTCTCAACTTAAGGACTCGTTTGCACCGACGGTCGATCAACATACATGGCCAGCCACTTCAGGTTGCTGATCTTACAAGCTATGTCACTCAATTCTTCTCCGGATTATCTCGTTACGGATTTTATCTTTTAGAGCCTATGCTTGCTCCATAACTCGCTGGGTTACTGAATTTGTGGACTAACCCAACTGCCAGTGTCCAATTCTCAGCACCGTAGGTCATCATCATCATCATCATCATTTCAGCCGAAAGACGTCCACTGCTGGACATATGCCTCCCCCAAGCATCGTCACAACGACCGGTCCTGTTCCTTCCGCATCCAGCGGATTCCCGCGACCTTCACCAGGTCGTCGGTCCACCTTGTGGGGGGCCTACCCACGCTGCGCCTTCCAGTACGCGGTCGCCACTCCAGAACTTTACTGCCCCATCGGCCATCCGTTCTGCGAGCAATGTGCCCCGCCCACTGCCACTTAAGTTTGGCAATTCTTCGGGCTATGTCGGTTACTTTCGTTCTCCTGCGAATCTCCTCATTTCTGATTCAATCACGCAGGTACCGTACCGTAGGTCATGCGTCTCAGTAAATACTATTTAGCGTGTATGAGTATGCTGTCTTCAAAAATAAAATCACTAACATCTATTTAGTAACTTGAATGGGATTGCAAAGCGCTGATTATGACAAGTAAAAATCAATAGGGTTTTTGTCGATTCAAATCCATATTATATATGGAATAGAGAACCATTTTGTATACCACTGAACAAATAAATAAATAAATAAATTCACCAAAAGAAAAAAGATTTTCCATAAAACTCTAAATGAAAACTCTAAATGAAAAATCGTTTCATAATAAAATTACATTCTTCCACACAAATTCAAACTCTTTTTAATGTCAAGTGTAAAATTTTCGGTTGCTAAAAATAAACAAAACACCTACCAGTCACGCTTCTTGGTTTAAAGGATAATGTGTTTAGAAGCAAGTAAATCTCTTCACGGCAATTTCACCAAGCGAGTGTTTAATAATTTTTAATAGGCATTTATCACGCTCAATGCGTGTCACTACACTCAACGGTAGTTCGTGATACGATTGGTGCTACCTATCGTTCGGGGCATTAAACTCGTTAAGTTTTTATTTATTTTTAGAAAACTTTTGCGTATGTCTGTACTTTAGTTTATTGTTTTTATTTTCTATTGGTATATTTGTATGAATTTTGCTCCTGATTATAGTAATCAGGAGCATTTTTTTTTTTTACAGCTATCTTTATCTTTTTTTTTCTTGTAGAAATCCTCATGGACGCACTCCGCCCGGGGAAGGCGGAGCTAGTGTCAGACTCTTACCGACCACCACAATGGTGTTCCTCTAACTACCTTTAGCTAGGAGCGTGGAAAATGCTCTCCATTTACCAACCACCCCAACAGGTCCCGGCTCGCCACTATATAGCAGGCGAGCCCCTTCTCACTGTGCGACCCCAACACTGGCAGCCTCCTCCTGAAAGGCGCGCGCGGAGCACGGGCCTTGAATGGTTGGGTGGCGGATTAGAGGTAGTCCCAGGTAGTCGCAGGCCCACTCCTAGTGCGTTGAAGGTTTGCCCTCCTGCGGCGCCCAGTCCGTGTCCTGCAGATCCGGAGAGGGGTCGTCGCCTCTCACACCCTCTCCGATGCCTCCTTCGCTAGCATCATCTCTACGCAGAACGAGACGGCCCCTTCCCAAGCGCTCTCGCTTGCGACCATGGACAGAACCACAGCCAGAAGCAAAAGATCGCTGCCGCCTACTGCATTGATGAGGTCACGGCACTGCGTGACCCAGAGAAGAGAAGAGAGTTTCACCATTACCATTTCATTTGTCATGATCGTAGGGAAATATTGTCACAATAACGTCCCTTCACAAAATTATCGTTGCAGCATATCTTTACAATAGCAAAGAATGATGATAAAGGCAATCTTTGAAATATAATAGCCTGTTTATATTTTATTTATTTATTAGTTTCAGTAGTAGTTGAGCTTCTTGTGAAACAACGCGTCCGGGGAAGTACTACAACCGTACCTATTTCTACCGCCAAACAGTGATGCTTGCAGTGTTTCTGTGTGAAGGGTACGGGTGTCGGTGAAATTACAATCACATGAGACTTTCCAGCTTTAGGTCTCAATTTGGCGAACGCAATTTGCAATACCATTTAGGCAAAAACCTAGGCGATAGTGCAATTTTCATGAGCAAGGATAACCGCTTAACATTAGGTGGGTCTTTAGTGTATTTCGCCATCCTTATCATAAAAAGAATTGCGATACCAATAAGAAAAAATCAAAAAGCTTTTTCACTACCAGAAACCACACGACAAGTCACCCTGAAACTTAAAATTAAGTCTAAAACACTAACAAATATGTTCAAATTAAAGTGTACTAACACAGCGCATCAGTAATGGCGGCGTAATGACAGACGCTGCATTATGTCAAATTATTTCATACCGATCGGGAAAAGTCAAGGTGACCGATCGTGGAGCTCGCGCGGTAATGATACTTTGAACTAGGATGTACTAAGTTTATTTTGTTGAGGATTTAATACGGTACTTTGGATGCTTATTGCAAGTTTAGCACTTACTGTATCGAATGCGTTGGCTTTCATCCAAACATCAGTAGCGCCCCTAGCGGATACGAGGAGGAACTACTGATGCTCGCGTCATGCTCGTGAACGGGTGCCGTCTGTCGGGACAGGTCAGCTCCTACATATTATTATGGCAACACTTTTTACATTTATTTCTGAAGGCAATATTCTCACTTTTAAACCCTTGTTTATTTCTGACATTAACATACATTATACTCACATTATTTGAATAAATTTGAAGTAATAAACAATAACAGTATGAGTCTGTCATGCTCACTTAAATGTCATGCTGATGGTGGCGTTAGTGTCGGGTCGTTAAGTTTCCTTCAATATAGTTGAGTTAAGCAATGGCTGATGTTCGCGTCATGCTCGTGAATGGGTCCCGTCTGTCGAGACAGGTCAGCTCCTGCTATGGCAACTCTTTTTACGTTTAATTCTCACTTTTAAACTCTTGTTTATTTCTGAAATTAACCTACATTATACTCACATTATTTGAATAAATTTGATGTAATAAACAATAACCTATTTTAAATTAAAATAAAAAGAGCATATCCATGGAGTTTCTTGCCGGTTCTTCTCCATAGGACCCACAATTTGGAACCGTGCAACTAGAGCCTGAAGTTTCAAAAGTGCCTGTAATTAAAATAAATAAATACTTTTGGGACATTTTTACACGACACCATCTAGTCCCATACTAAGCAGAGCTTGTACTATGGGTACTAGATGATGGATATAATACTTATATACTTTTTTTTTGTAAATACATACTTATAATAATACATAAGAAATACCCAGACCAACACAAACACTTATGTTCATCACACAAATGTTTGTGTCCTGTGGGAATCGAACCCACGACCTTGTGACACTCGAACCACTAGACCACAGACGTCGTCAAACACTTATATTTGAAATATAAACATTTGAATTTGATTTATGAATAACAGACGACGCGTTCGATCGAGCTTTCGATCGAGTATCTATGCGGTAAGGTAAACTCGCACTCAGTACTCAGATTTTTTTAACGAGAAAGGTTAATAGATGCCGTCTATCGCAACAGGTCAGCTCCTACGTTCTCCACAGACTGCTTATATGCGGTAATGCGGAAGCGATGCGCATCCCTGGTCCGTAGGGGTTGAGCCAGCCCCAACAGCATCCTAAGGATGTTGGCTAGTAGGTTCGACTGTGAATTTTTTCATCACTGCTGCAAGGTTTCAGCTGGACCCGTGACTTTGCGGTAGTGATCTCATAAATGAAAAATATAAATAATTTATTTTTTATAGTATAAGATGGCGAAACGAGCTAAAGGCCCACCTGATGTTAAGTGATTACCTTTGCTCATAACAACTTCAATACCACCTAGGCTGTTGCCTAAATGGTACCGCAACTTAGTTCGCCAAACTGAGACAAGGAGATGGAAAGTCTCATGTGATTGTAATTTCACCCGTACCCTTCAGACAACAACAAGCATCATTATTTGGCGGAGAAGTATGGTAGTACTTCCCCATTTGGCATATTTCTGATGTACTAACATAGTTTTCAAGTAGGCTGTTACTAAAAATAATGAGTCTCATGGTGCTTTAATAAATATAAATAATAATAATACCTAATAGGAGAAAGGAGAACAAAATTCTTTGGATTCAGTTTTCAGATTGTTCTTTTATTTAAATTTATAAGTTCTTGGAATAGCTAGATTGTAGATAGTACATTTAGGATCGTAGATCAACTACTGTTTTATTGAAATTAGATTTAAAAAATTATGTAATAAATGAAGTAAGCTAAGGTATGGATATTAATTATTATTATTATTTATTTATTTATCAGACAACAATGATCCATGTGTTACCAATAACTTAAAACTATGTTAGTAAAAAAAAGTAATTAATACAGCCAAACCTGAGTAGTCAAATTACTCTTGCGTAATTAACACCTGCATGAAGTGATTCAGGATTGGTAAATCAAATTTATCCAATAACATCTTCAAAATGCCGTTAGGACTTGACCGTGTTCTCTGTAAAAGCTAGGCCGTCTTAATTAATATTTACATAACATAACATAATCAGCCCATTACTGTCCCACTGCTGGGCACGGGCCTCTTCTCAGTACGAGAAGGCTAAGGCCTTAGTCCACCACGCTGGCCTAGTGCGGGTTGGCGGACTGCACACACCATTGAGAACTGTATGGAGCACTCTCAGGTGTGCAGGTTTCCTCACGATGTTTTCCTTCACCGTTAAAGCAAGTGATAATCGAATATAAATCCGCACATGAATTCGAAAAGTCAGAGGTGCGGGCCGGGATCGAACTCACACCCTCCTATATGGAAGGCAAGCGTTCAACCACAAGGCTATAACTGCAATCAATATGCAATTAATATTTGTACACAATAAACTTCGGAATTACATTCATTCATTCATTCATTTCAGCCGAAAGACGTCCACTGCTGGACATAGGCCTCCCCCAAGTATCGCCACAACGATCGGTCCTGTGCCTTACGCATCCAGCGGATTCCCGCGACTTTCACCAGGTCGTCGGTCCACCTTGTGGAGGGCCTACCCACGCTGCGCCTTCCAGTACGCGGTCGCCACTCCAGAACTTTACTGCCCCATCGGCCATCCGTTCTGCGAGCAATGTGCCCCGCCCACTGCCACTTAAGTTTGGCAATTCTTCGGGCTATGTCGGTTACTTTCGTTCTCCTGCGAATCTCCTCATTTCTGATTCGATCACACAGGGACACTCCGAGCATAGCCCTCTCCATTGCCCTTTGAGTGACTTTGAGCCTTCTTATCAGGCCCATTGTGAGCGACCACGTTTCAGTACCGTAAGTAATTACTGGCAACACACACTGGTCAAAGACTTTCGTCTTGAGACACTGCGGTATTTTGGACGAGAAGATATTGCAATTACATTATTTTATTACGATTCCTAATTCAACATCACTATTCTTGATAAATCTTAAAATCATAAATTGCCATAACTGGCGATCCCAGTTCCCATTGTGGAGTTATGAATCCTTAGTACACAATACCTGACATTGTGTGAAGCTGATTGAGTGTTAGCTTAGAAGGTATACAGTAACGTTGTATGTGATGTGCCATGTCCATGTTCGGAGTTTTATAGTAATCTATAGACATAGTAAAATAGACGAAGTGCTGCGAACAATCATAGTGAAGCCAACAAAACATGCTCATGCAACACATGCACATCAAACCTTGCTCACCGCGCTCAGTACACATGTCGCGGCGTCATCCAGCAAGCATTGCCAAAAACAAATATCATACAGGTGCATGTGTGTGCGTAAGCACTGGTTTGTCCACGAAGGAGCACGGTTTTATTGGCCTCACTATTTTAATCCGGATTACGGTCTATCTCTGTGCAAAATTTCATCCAAATCCGTTTCGTCGTTTCATCATAATTGAAGGACAAAAACAAACAAACATTCATACATTCGCATTTATAATATTAGTAGGAAGTTAGTATTGACAACACTTAAAGACAAAGACAAAGACAAAGACATTTTTTTATATATTTATATATATTTATTGCTCAAACTGTGTACATACATGTAGGTGTTTATCAAAGTTTGGTATCAACAGCTTACCCAAACGGGTGTAGCAATAGTAGGTACAAACTATGAGGTCTGACACTACAATAACATATTTAAATATTTAACTTATTACTATCAGTTTATACTAAAATATTCATTTATAGTATAAAATACTTTTTGAATTAACCACTTTTTTAAAACTCTTAAATGACTTACTATCTAGTTTTTTTATGTCTACAGGTAAATGGTTAAATACTCGTATAGCTGTGATATATGAACTTTTGTAATAGATTATATTATTTATATTTGGCAAATTTAAATCATATTTATATTGACTACGTACATTTGGTTTAGAGTTACACGTTTGATTAAAGAAATGAATATTATTTTTGACAAATAAACACAGCTCCAATATGTAAATACCAGTTAAGGTGAGGAAACCCTTTTCTTGAAAAACAGATCTCAGCGATTCGATGTTTTGCATGTTATAAACAATACGTAGACATTTTTTTTGGAGAATAAATGTAGACTGTATCATGCAAGAATTTCCCCAGTATATGACTCCGTAAGTTAAAAGAGGGTACACATAGCCAAAATATACAGATTTTGCTGTACATTCTGAAGTTGATTCAACAAGTATCGATAGAGCGTAACAGTAGCTTGAGATTTTTTTATAATTTTTTTCTATATGGCCTTTCCAGTTTAAGTGATGATCTATTTTAACGCCGAGAAAGTTAATTTGATCAACCTCTTCGATATTTGTGTTAGATTCGTATATATTTAGTGGTAATGGATTATTTTTATAATTTCGAAATTGCATAAGCTTTGTTTTTAAAGTTCCTTCGCAGCCATATATCTTCTTCTATTATCTATACATTGTTGTCGCACTTGTCTGTGGTCTTGGCAGAATGAAGGAGGACTTCAATACCACGCCATTTAAAAAAAAAACTACTAACGCTCGGCTCGGCGGAAAAACGACGGAGAGAACTCACTTTAATCCTGAGCTTCGTCGAGACGACACATCTTGAAGATAATATTGTAACTTGGTATCTTTCAAAAGTATTTGCATAATTTGGTTATTATAAATTCCTAAGTTATACTTGATATTGTGATTAATTTAATTATACAGCCTTTTAAATTGAGTTTAGGAATAAATAGTGATATTTATATATTAACCTGATTTACTGTGATTAATTTGTATCCCATCAGAAATTCAATATAAAACCAATAATAGTGTTCTTGAATGATTTACTTAGACAAGTTGTACCTACCTTATTTTGAAATGTGATGTGGAAGCATTATACAGTAATTATTAACAGTTGTATTTTCTTATATCAGAAGTACTATCGACCTACGCTCACAAGATGCCACGGAGTAGAAAACGAAGATCAAAGAGACAGTCTTCGACCAGTTCAAGTTCGTCATCATCTGACGTCAGCTCTAGTAGTAGCACCGAAGTTGACCGGAGGCGCAAGAAACATAAGCGACGTCGTAAGGAATCGTCAACCGTGAGTCAGAATGTAATATTATCGTCAGTGATTCCCGAATTCGACCCGCTCCTCGATAATATAGACATGTGGTTAAACGTTATAGAGGCTAATGCACGTGCGTTTGGGTGGTCCGACAATATGATTAGGTATCAGGCACTTCAAAAATTACGCAATACAGCAAAAACGTGGCTCGATTCTTTTCAAAAAAATGAAACCAAATGGACCGCGTGGAAGTGGAGGCAGTGGCGTGATGCATTATCAGAAACATTTCAAGTAAAACGAAATATGTTTAGATCCCTTAAGGATTTAGTAACCGCAAAGCCGTTGGTAAATCAGTCGTTATACGAATTTTTTTTTCAACAGAAGGCAAAAATCGATCGTTTGCAATTAGGATTTAGGGAACAGGACATAATATCTATCATAGTTGGATCTATCGGTGATACAAACATTAGCGTTGCGGCGGAAGCAGGCAATTTTCGTTATTGTGACGATTTAGCATCATTTTTACATGGTAGACTTTATTCTTCTACTGAAAAGGAAGTTACTCAGAAAAACTCATTGCATTTAAAATCAATTCGACCATTACAATCTAATCAGAGTAATGCGGCAAATAAATCTGATAGTAGAGTTGAACCTTCTACGAGTACCAGTTTTGTATCCAATACCAATATTTCTTGTTTTCGTTGTGGAGAAGCAGGTCACAGGAGGAACAACTGTACTGTCAAAGATAATGTCAGGTGTTCATATTGCAATAAGTTAGGACACTTGGAGGCAGCTTGTAAATCTAAACCAAAACTGAAGAACGAAAAAGAGACTGCTGAAGTTAAAATGATTTCTGATCCAAAAATAAAACAAAAATTTTATAAGTTAGTTTCTTTAAATGATCATGATTGTCGTGCATTTTTTGATATGGGCAGCGATTGTTCTTTAATTACAACTGCGGTAGTTAGCCAACATAATTTGCAACCTTTTATTTTGAATAATCCCGTTAATTTAGTAGGTTTTACAAATAAACTTTCTGCTCAAGTGACTGAGGCTGTAACAGCCACCCTTAAGGTAGATTCTGTAGAACTAGTTATTACTCTATACGTTATCGATGAGCTATCCGACTGTGACATTCTGATTGGAAGGAATTTTACTGAAGATTCGAATATAATGTACGTTCGTATTAATGATAACCTAACATTTCAACCAATTCAGAAACTAAACATTTGCAAAATCAATGTGATTGAAAACGTGCCTCATAAGTATCAAATTATATTACAAAATATTTTTTTTAAATACCCACAATCTTGTTCTGAAGATTTGCTATGTTTGGGAAAAACTTCGTGTGTGGAATTAGATATACAATTAATATCAAATAAGCCTGTCTATCAACGACCATATAGAATGTCAGAGTCGGAGAGGACAATTACGCGTGAAATAATAGATGATCTTTTAAAGAGCGGGATTATTCAAAATAGTAACTCTGCTTATGCAAGCCCTGCTTTGTTAGTAGACAAAGCTTGTGGGGCCAAAAGGCTGTGTATTGATTATAGGCAGTTAAATAAAATTACAATTAAAGAAAAATACCCAATGCCCATGATAGAGGACCTCATTGACAGATTGCAGGGTTGTAAGTTCTATACGTCTCTGGACCTAAAAAGTGGGTACCACCAAATTTGCATTAAGCCTGAAGACGTGCACAAAACGGCATTCATTACGAATGATGGTCATTTCGAATACTTGAGAATGCCATTTGGATTATCCAATGGACCTGCAATTTTCCAACGATTAATGGATACCGTTTTGGGTAATCTGCGATTTGGGAGGGTAGTCTGTTATATGGATGACTTACTTATTGCCACTAAAAGTATAGAAGAAAATATAGCGTGCTTGGAAATGGTGTTGAATATCTTTGTAAAGAATGGATTAACTATAAATTTAGATAAATGCTCTTTTTTTCAAAATCAAATAACTTTTCTGGGCTATGATATTTCTGAACAAGGTATTCGTCCAAGCTCTCGTAAACTCGATGCCATTTCTAAATATCCGACTCCAAAGACTGTCCATCAATTAAGACAATTTTTGGGTCTGGTAAATTATTTTAGAAAATTTATTCAAAACTGTGCCCTCCTCTGCAAATCATTAACCACTTTATTAAAAAAGGGAGCAATCTGGCAATGGGGCCCTCAACAAGAACAAGCTGTACATAATATAAAGGAAGCATTAATCAACAAAGCCGTACTTACAGTCTTCGATCCAAAATTACCCACAAATTTGTATACTGACGCTAGTCGCGATGGTATAGGATGTATTTTGGTTCAGTCCAGTGATAACTGTGAAAAACCTGTATATTTTTATAGCCGCCAAACCAGTAATGATGAAAAGAAATATCATTCTTTTGAACTAGAGCTTTTGGCAATTGTAACAGGATTACAAAAATTTCGCCATTATTTATTAGGCACAAATTTTAAAATTACTACAGATTGCAATGCTGTAAGGTTCGCTTTAAGTAAAAAAGAGATTATACCACGAATAAGTAGATGGGTATTGTACACGCAGGAATTTACTTTTGAAATAATTCACAGAGCTGGTTCGCAAATGCAACACGTTGACGCGTTAAGTAGGAATCCTATTAGTAATATAGATGAGGTGTCAAATCTAACCGAAAGCGTTAAAACAATAACTGAAGGCGATTGGTTGCTATCGGTTCAGCTGCAAGATTCCGATATATGTAGTATTCGAGATACATTACAGTCAGGTGAGGCCGAGACAAATAAACAGATATTTAATAATTATGAATTATTAGGTAACAAGGTTTATCGTAGAACCGAATTTGGAAGACGTTGGGTAGTGCCTAAAGATTGTATATGGTATGTTATTCGAGCCAACCATGATGATGTAGGGCATTTTGCTGTTGACAAAACTGTCGAAAGAATTAAATCCAAGTACTGGTTTCCTCGTCTAAAAAGAACTGTATCCAAATACATTAAAAACTGCTTAAATTGTATTTATTACAAAAACATTCATGGTAAAAAACCAGGTAAATTGTATCCAATTCCAAAATACGCTAGGCCATTTCACACACTCCATGTTGATCACCTTGGTCCATTTGTGAAGACTACCCAGCAAAATAGTTATCTGTTAGTACTTGTCGATTCGTTTACTAAATTTGTTTTCATTTCTGCCGTAAAGAATACTAAAAGCAAAGTAGTAATTAACGAATTAAATAAGATATTTAAAGTGTTCGGAAATCCTAAACGCTTAGTATGCGATGCTGGTAGTGCCTTTACTTCTAAATTGTTTACTGATTACTGCAAAGATCGGAATATTAGAGCACACATAATTGCTACTGCCGTACCGCGTTCCAACGGTCAAGTAGAACGCTACAATCAAACAATATTAGAAGCATTGCGTAGTAAGGGAGCCGATACTGATAACAATAAATGGGACCAGCACATTACAAATATACAGCAAGGTATAAATAGCACAATTAATAAAACCACATCTGCCGTGCCGAGCGAGGTATTTTTCGGGTACAGAATTCGGATGAATAATGACATGATCACTGATGATGATATGGAGCACTCTGTTGATGTCACCGCGCTAAGAAACAAGGTTGACACAAACATAAAGAAACAGGCTGAAAAACAAAAGGAATCTTTTGACGCTAAAAGAAAAGATGCTCCTAATTACAAAATTGGAGACCTGGTAGTGTTTAAAATTCCGAGTCACTCCAATGACGGTCAAAGCACTAAGCTGTTGCCTCAATATAAGGGCCCATTCCAAGTGACAAAGATTTTGGGTCATGATAGATATCACGTAGCGGATATGAGAGGAGCAGAAAGATCTTCAAAACGCTATGATGGTATTGCATGCGCGGAAAACATGAAGCCTTGGATCAGCATCGCTGAATAATACAGGATGTTGTCAAAAAAATAAATAAAGAGGTACTCTATTTATATGTATTTATTTTGTACCAAAAGTAATTACTCAGTTTTATTTTTTTAAATGTATTTTTTCAGTACTTGCTAATGAAATAACTGTGATTAACATTCATTTTACAAAAGGTCTTATATATTCGCTCAAAACATGGGACGTGCAGTAAGGTGTTTGATTTAAAAGCTGCAACAGGAATCCATAGTGAACGCTGTTGTAGTTTTAGAGGTGGTGATATACGACTAGATTGATTTTGAAAGAACATCATCTAGTTCAAGCCACGGGTGATGAGCTAGTTGGCCGTCGAGGGGATAACTATGCTCTCTGCCTTATTCACACATCTTATGTGCACGGACCTGTGTTAAAGTTTGTTGTGATGGTTTAAAGTGCTCATAATCTTTGTATGTTTTCAGCTTCTATATCAGACCAAACGCTGTTCGAGGGCGAACGCGTGAGCAGGACGGCCGGATGTTGTCGCACTTGTCTGTGGTCTTGGCAGAATGAAGGAGGACTTCAATACCACGCCATTTAAAAAAAAAACTACTAACGCTCGGCTCGGCGGAAAAACGACGGAGAGAACTCACTTTAATCCTGAGCTTCGTCGAGACGACACATCTTGAAGATAATATTGTAACTTGGTATCTTTCAAAAGTATTTGCATAATTTGGTTATTATAAATTCCTAAGTTATACTTGATATTGTGATTAATTTAATTATACAGCCTTTTAAATTGAGTTTAGGAATAAATAGTGATATTTATATATTAACCTGATTTACTGTGATTAATTTGTATCCCATCAGAAATTCAATATAAAACCAATAATAGTGTTCTTGAATGATTTACTTAGACAAGTTGTACCTACCTTATTTTGAAATGTGATGTGGAAGCATTATACAGTAATTATTAACAGTTGTATTTTCTTATAACATATTTATTTACTTGTCCTGACTGACTGACTCACAATGATTAAAATCATTGCTGACTCAATGATTCATCAACGCAAAACCTAAGCCGCTGGGGCTAGAAACATGATTTTGACAGTAGATACCTTTTATATCGAAAGGCATCCAATAAGGAAAGATTTTTAGAAATTCCACCCCTAAGGAGTCAAAATAGGAGATGAAAGTTTTTATGAAAATGCGTCATTTTTGAAGTGAGATATATAAGAAACGGTATTTGACTTTTTGGATGAAAATAAATTATGCATTTCAGTGTTTTTGGAAAATCAACTTTAATGGGGTAACCACCCACTGGGCAAAGACGTGCCGCCAAGCGACCTAGTCGTGTTCCGGTACGATGCCCGGTGTAGTCACTTGAGAGGATGGGTCGAACTATTTCACTGTCATCCTTTCACCTTTGCTGGGCAAGCGTGAACCATCGTTGATCGCACCATCACTTAACATCAGGTGAGGAGGCGGTCAAACGCAAGCCCTTTAATAATAAAAACTTTTTAACAAAAAATTGAACCGACAAAAACAGAAACTGAAAAGCGAAAAATAACTAATTATGAGTCGGCGCAAAACAAACTTTTAACAAGCAAAGTGCGTGCACGTTGCAAGTGGCCGAGCGGAGAACGCATTTTTGGAAAGTTGTTGTTTATAGTTGAAAATTTCATATTGTATTTGATGTTACGTTGTTTTTATTATTTATTTAAAGTAATTTAATGATCTTCGTTGATTGGTTGTTTGGCGCCAACTCATAATTAGTTATTTTTCGCTTTTCAGTTTCTGTTTTCGTCGGTTCAATTTTTTGTTAAAAAGTTTTATTTTAAATTTTTTTGTGGCTAAAATCCAACTCCAAGTCTCCATTATGTTGAAGTGTCCAGAACTATATTTATGTGTGCCAAGTTTAAACAGAGTCGGTTAACAGGTAAGAATTCAGTGGGTGAACAAGCACTCATCCCCTGTTTTCCTACCCTTATGGGTGGATTTTGATTTTGAAATTTAAATGGGACCAACTTCGAGATATACCCTATCCATTAAAAAAAGAATCATCAAAATAAGAGTCTGTAAAAAGATATGCGTGGTCATACATAAAAAAAAAAGATACGCGTCGAATTGAGAACCTCCTCCTTTTATTTCATCGGTTAATATTTATAAAAAATAAAAAAGGGTTTAAAGGTTTTTGACAGGAAAAAAGTTTGTATTGCAATGCATGCCAACAGCTAGTAACTGGTAAAAATGCCGCATCTGCCTCTTTAGTGCCACTTCAACGGTGGCCATTGAAATTATAATACGTAGTGGTTTAAAAAAACACGATCTCCAGTAAAGCAACTAGGTACGTTCTTAATATTAATGCTGAGATATTAGCGGTGTCGTTTAGTATTGTGACAATAATTTGTCATGATAGGAAGACTGTGAGCTAGATTCAATCGTTTTCATTCTCGATGACTCGAATCTTCAAAGAAGATTGTGAGTTATATTCGTGCGGAATAACAAATCAATAGCAGACTTTGACCCCTCCTTACTAATGCACTTTTCCATGTTTTAACCTAAGACTCCTAATGATCAATAAATATGTCAGATGGAATAAAATTAGTAGACACTGAAAAGTTCATTTTGAATACTACCTACTCTTTCAGCTTAATTGTACAACTTGCATGAGTTGATATACATAGCTATAATCATAGCTTAATTTTCTTCCCACATTATCCAAATCATTATAATAAATAAGTAAATTAAAAAAAAATACAAAAAAAACCGTCATTTATCACGAAAACCAACCACATCGACATTGATGGTCAGCACAAAAACTAAACTAATTTATTAATTACAAAATTACTTGACCAGCATTTGTTTTTTTCTATCATAGCAGGAACTATCCTCTTGGCACCGAGTGTATGGTTCCATTAACCATTTGATTGACACAAGCTTCTGTCACGATCTCAGGCGTCAATCACATTTGTGGGTAGATCAACAATTTTAGCACCATTGCGTTATTATTTTACGATCTTGCGACGTTATTTGGCCATGATCTGTAGTAATGATGGCCAGACATCACGAACGAGATAAATACAAAAGGTTGACTCCACACTGTGCTACGAAGAATCAAGACTAAAAAAAATACCTACAACAGAACCAGCTAGAACAAAAAAAACTTCTGTAATCATCAATCTTAAAGATATATTTCGTCAACATTAAATCAAAATGAAGAACTGTTGTATTTTATTATTCAAAAATCGCTTATATTAACGTTTCGATACATCAAAATTGTTCGTGCTAGGGCTACAGGATCAACCTTACCTGCTTGTCTGCTGCTGCTGACAAGCAAAATGTCTTTGCCTACAAAAAATGTCTTTGCTTTAATATAAACAACGGGACTATGTTAACCAAAAGGTAGTGATAGCATAATTTTATATGCCAGCCCAAATATTCCAGGCTGGAGACTTTCCTTTTGAGACCAACCTATATCCACGCAACTATAGACACTGTGTGTAATGTAATGATCCGGTGGACTGATGATAATGCCCCTAGTGGAAAAGGTAAGTAATATTTATTACAAATATAACTGGCCAGAACTCTAAAACACTACATGTAATACGGTCAAAGTGTGAACGAACGAATACATTTCTATCTCCTGAAGTGTGCAGAGGATACAGTTGGATTGTAATCTTGATGATATACGGACAAAATTAATATCCAATCTATCCACGATTTGCCCTACTAGAGATAGGAATTTAACATAAGCTCCATACAAAATATGTCAAATTTCTATCTCTAGTAGAAATCTCTAGTAGTAATCGTGAATAGATTGGATATTAATTTTGGCCGTTAGACAGCCACTACGTTCAAGTTTCAAAACGTAGGAGTTGGCCTTCTGTGTTTTATTATACTGTGGCATAATGTTATACCTACTAATGCTAGCCTTGTATGTTTATTAACAATAATCTAGCGATTTAAAACACAGGATAATGGAGATTGTGCTATTTCTGTAATGAATTTAGCGTGTTTCTTCTAGTGTTGAGGTTTCGATCATTTTGTGCAGTACTGAGGTTGTATATTTTTAAATGACCTTTTAGGACAAACTTTTAATCATCACATTTCAAGTTGCGTGAAAATTATGTTCGTGTGTAGATTGTTTTTCGGTATTATAACTCAAGCATCTTCTAGCCCTTCTTTACTCTTCACTACACAAAACACACACACAAGACACACACCCCCCCCCACACCTACACCCACATCTTCCGTTTGGACAAGCATTTTAAGTCTAAAACATTAATGCATCTTTGCATGTCTGTTTTGGCTATTATTGTTAATTTTGCCTAATGTTTGAGTGGTATGGCGCTGTATACCGAGATACAGGACCAGTTCTACTTCAGCTACAGATGATCCCATGTTGTTTAGGTAAATGTGAACCTTATAAATTTAGCTATAAGTGGTTGTATAAATTGTTGGTGAAATAAAAGCTGTTTATTAAATTAATTTTATTGTGTGGTACTTAGAAGTGGTCTTAAAGAATTTTACCACCCTGTATCTTCTTACGGGTGTTGTAAAAGGTGAATAAGGGATTCACCAGAAGATGGGTAGCAGCGTTCTCTGAGTATTTAACCAACCAACTACGATCGCCAACCCGCCTGCCAAGCGTGGCGATTATGGCATATACCCCCATTGGAGGAAGCCTGTGTCCAGCACTGGACGTCTTTCGGCGAAATGATAAAAACGTCTGCTTTGGCTCGGCCACGTCGAACGCATGGGGGAGGATCGAGAAGCAAAGAGAGCGTATCTGGGCCAACCAACCGGCCGTGGACCGGTGAGTAGCCCCAGCTGTCGCTGGGGAGATGCGGTGGAGGCTTATCTGCGTGAGCTTCAAGCTACCAACTGGCGATATATTGCGCAAGATGTTGCAAAGTGGAGAGTTTTCGTTTCGGAGGCTATGACTTACTTTGAGTTTGGTTGGTAAGCCAGAGGAGTATTTAGGTTACACTATGAAATACTTGGATAAAAACGTATGAAATACCTGTAATTACATAATATACACACATAGCATCACGCCTATATTCCCTGAAGGGGTAGGGCAAAGGTGAACCTATAGTACATCCACATTTTGCTAGTTATGGAATCAGTCCCATGTAATAGGGGGCGAGCCAATAAACATACAGGCCAATAGACGCCTCATAACAGGCGACCGATGTCTGCATCGCATCTATGAAATTTCACTAATGTAGGTCGCTACTATTTGCCACTTGAAATCTTCAAATCAATTTGGACCACTTACATGAGCCGTCAAAACTGCCGCGTTAGTGATGAGCCAATAGTTGCCTTGGAAAGAAGATTTTTTTTTCAGTAATTTCTTTCCTATGCTGTTTCTATATTTCGGTACGGAACCTTAAAAAAGGTTGTGTCATTACGAGAAAAGAAGATGCTCAAAATCATTAACCAGCATCAAACTACCTAGTCGCAAGCGAACCACAACAAATTACATGACCCTTAACCTCAATTTGGTATATAATGCAAGTCACAAGTTTTTGTCTGGTCGTAATATCCGTCTGCGACCAAGGTTCGTGCGACCTTGCGATCGAATTGTCGTGTTGGTAATGCGTTAATTCTGTCGCACGCGATCTAATGGCGCGAATGGCGTTTGTCGCTGAAATTGATATGTAATTTCGGTGTAATTTTCAGTTGCGAAGTCGTTTGTGATTTTAGTGGGGTCATTTTTGGTGGCTTAATGTGTTAACTGGTTTTGATAGTTACACGAAGATTAGTCAGAAATTTACGAAAAAAAATTGTTAAGAAAAACACCTGTTCAAATTGCGTTTTATTTGATAGGCGATATCACTAGTTGAGGCCAGTACCTTTGCTCGCATGGTATGCTAATCTATGGTATGGTATTTTCTTTTTGTTAATTCAGGACTTTTTCTACATCTATGCCAAATTCTATCCAAATCCCTACCACCGTTTATGCGTGATTAAATTACAAAAATCCAAACATCTTGTAAATTTTTGAAATACAGCTATATATAGTATAACAAAGCAATTAGTTTCCAGGGTTGCCAGAT
Source organism: Asteroscopus sphinx (assembly GCA_949699075.1). Taxonomy (NCBI): domain Eukaryota; kingdom Metazoa; phylum Arthropoda; class Insecta; order Lepidoptera; family Noctuidae; genus Asteroscopus; species Asteroscopus sphinx. The sequence continues at coordinate 2,671,534 of OX453011.1, read as the reverse complement.
ATAAATAAAGTTTGCTCAGAAGATTATGGATGTTTTCGAGTAAAATATCATTTTAATAACGGACAAAGTTAAACTGTATTTAAACGAAAACCTAATCAAACCATTCTATTAAAATTTCCTGAGAAATCTATTTGTATCTGGCGACCCTGTATCCTGTACCCTTATCTCTTCTCATGGGTGTCGTAAAAGGCGACTAAGGGATTCACCAGAGGATGGGCAGCAGCGTTCTCTGAGTATTTAACCAACCAACTGCGATCGCCAACCCGTCTGCCAAGCGTGGCGATTATGGCATATTAATTGGGGGAGGCCTATGTCCAGTAGTGGACGTTTTTCGGCTGTAATGATGACCCTGTATACTAATTGCTTTGTTAGACTGTATCATAAAGCCCTCAAAGGCGTTCTTCAGCCAAGTGGCGGTTAGGAATCACCTGAAGAATGTAGCTGGGGGGGACTGCATGCGAATGGTGGAGAACCGAGTGTTGTGGCGTAGCTTGAGAGAGGCCTATGTCCAGCAGTGGACTGCGATTAGCCGAGTTAATGTACAGTCACGAAACTTCGCGGTGCACGGTGGTACATTTTGTCGACAAAATATTACACCTACCTATGGCTGCCATAGAACATTTAGCGCAAGCGATTTTAGCCTTAGTGGTGGTTCACCGGAAATTTGACGACCTCTGTGGTCTAGTGGTTCCAGAGTCGGACTGCTGATAACGAGGTCGTGGGTTCGATTCCCACAGGATACAAATATTTGCGTGATGAACTGTTTCTGTTGGTCTGGGTGTTGCTTATGTATTATAAGTATGGATAAAAAAAAATGTATATAAGTATTATTATCCATTGTCTAGTACCCATAGCACAAGCTCTGCTTATTTTGGGAATAGATGGTGCTGTGTAAGTGTCCCAAAGATGTATATTTAAGAAAAAAAAAAAGAATGACTGTACTTTTCCCACATACTTTGCCTTTTTTAATTTATTAATAAACTCTAATAGCTAATACGATTTCCAACAGAATCTTCTAACTGTGGTAGATATAATAATATTATATCTATCTATTAAATTATATCTATCGATTTTTTTATTGATTCGTGTTCAGTATCCGTGGTATAGTCACCTCCTTAGAATATGGCACGAAAAAAAAAAAAAAAAAAAAAAAAATAAAAAAAAAAAAAAAAAAAAAAAAATTGGATGGGCTTGCGTTTGACCGCCAACTAACCTCGACGACAAAGGTACACGCTTGCCCAGTAAAAACGTATTCACTCGAGCCTTGAAGTTTTTAGTCTGAGCTAGAAATAATATCCTTCATTACGAGTATAATGATTTGATATCTTCATTATAAGGTAATACATAAATGAAATCACCGAGTGCCAGCAACATAATGCAACAAAATATATGCACGTGATTGCAAAATGATTGATGCATCTGATTTCATTTGCCCACGTGAACTCGGAGGTCAGGGGACCGTGAGAGGCGAGCGGAGTATCACCAACAATGTTCGGCCTTCGGACCATCGCCAGTGTAAGTTGAGCTTGGATAGAATTGTTTTGGAGTAATTAAATGTTAATTAGTTTGTGTTGGTTTTTGTAAACTTTAGCTCAAGTAGGTAAGTCACAAAATTATATGATGCAATAATTTGTCGACTGCTGTCATTATTGGTTAGGTAGCAGCTAGTTCCTTTGAACGCTTGCCTTCCTTGAGTGTCAAGGGCCTGACACCCGACTGGATTGAGGTCTGTATCAATCGAATTTGAATTTGAGTTAGTGCCAATTCGTACTGCATTCCTCTAGGAATTGGCATTAGCTTGATTTGGTTCAGAGCTCAAACCAGTCTGGAGTAAAGCCCCTGGCACTCAAGGGAGGCAGGCGTTCGAAGGAGCAAGCTGCTAGTATACTATATCACTACTCATGTTATATAGATTTATAGACTAATAATAATTATGGCCTCAACTGTACACGCTCCGCTGCGACCGGGCTTCAAAATTTTTGTGCGAGTAAATTTCTCAAGACAGAAGCTTCTGCAAAAGTACAAAGGCCAAAAATGCATAATTTTCTTAAAGTTTTAATAATTTCCACTGTGCTTAAAATTTGACAAAACTTGTCACAAATAATGTAAAAATTTGGCTCCTCGGGCGTTTCGCTTTACGTCTCTGTTATTTTTTTTTTATTCATATAGCATCTGCTTTATTTATATTACAATCTAGTCTTAAGACTAATAAGTAATTTTATTTTAACTTAAACTTCTAAACAATTAAAATTCTTAGAATGCGCTTTACATCATCATCATCATCATTTCAGCCGAAAGACGTCCCCTGCTGGACATAGGCCTCCCCCAAGCATCGCCACAACGACCGGTCCTGTGCCTTCCGCATCCAGCGGATTCCCGCGACCTTCACCAGGTCGTCGGTCCACCTTGTGGGGGGCTACCCACGCTGCGCCTTCCAGTACGCGGTCGCCACTCCAGAACTTTACTGCCCCATCGGCCATCCGTTCTGCGAGCAATGTGCCCCGCCCACTGCCACTTAAGTTTGGCAATTCTTCGGGCTATGTCGGTTACTTTCGTTCTCCTGCGAATCTCCTCGTTTCTGATTCGATCACGCAGGGACACTCCAACGCTTTACGTATTGACAATATTATATCGGTTTTAATCAATTCAAATTCAATGTTTTTATTTCAAATAAGCACGGTATACATGCACTAATTAAAATTCGAAATTTTTTGTGCGCCGTTTCAAAAAACGCAGATCGTCTAGAGAAGAGCCGGCTAGAATCTCTGGATACTTGGACCAAAATAAAACCAAATCGCGGAAGTTCTCAAAAAAGGCCAGGTTGAGAGTACTCTAAGCCCACGAGCATGCATAGCAAGGTAATGAAGGTAGATAAAGCGAAAGAGATATGTCAGGATCGAAGTGGGTTGAAATCTCTGCCTACCCCAATCGGAATCAAGCGTGATAATATGTATGTATGATCAAAAACATGATAACTTCACCTTACAGGTACTCTTATTATCATCATCCAACAAATTCCTAACCTTATTCCAGCCCACAGTCCCGGTTCATACCCAAACTGGGCCAGCATTAGAAGCGCGGAGTTATTATCGGCACAGTTGTGAGGGGCGTGAGTTCGACGATCATCTGTGCCCTTTTCCGAGCGTGGGCCGGACGAGGTGCATCGCTAATACGTGCGCATGAGTTGCGAATGGACGGATATTCCTTTATATATTTTAAATTGATGTTTGGTGTAGTGGCTGAGCTATTGGATGTTGCATGAAATTCTTTCCAAATCGTATAACAAACCTTTGTACCATTTATTATTTGAAAAGAGTAGTCCATGGAGTTTCTTGCCGGGTCTTCTCCTTGTTCGTTTTGATAGTGCATGTTGTTAAATGCTTATTTGAAATAAAAATTGTATTTGAATTATAATCTGTACTACGGGTTGCAGCATCAATTCCCGCAAGGTACAAATATTTGTATTGGCCTACAACATTTTATTCTATGTCGGGGTTTGTACATGAGATCTGTAAACGCACATAGGAACTCATTCAAGCTCATGAGAATGAATTGACCTTTTTCTAAATTATTTTTATCTGACTTCAAAAAAACATAACATAACTGGCGAAATGTGGGTATACTATTATACACCTCTGCCTACTCCTCCGGGAAATACAGGCGTGATGTTATGTTATGTTATGACTTCAAAAAAAGGAGTAGGTTCTCAATTCGATTGTATTTTTTTTTATGTTTGTTTCCTGAGAACTCCGCCATTTATCAACCGATTTGGATTTATTTTTTTTTTTTTTTTTTTTTTTTTTTTATTCTTAACGGGCTTGCGTTTGACCGCCACCTCACCTGATGTTAAGCGATGGTGCGGTCGACGATGGTACACGCTTGCCCAGCAAAAACCTATTCACTCGAGTCTTGAAGACCACCAGATTATATTTCTCGGGAAACACTGACGCCGGCAAGGAATTCCACTCTTTGGCGGTACGCATGATAAAGCTATTAGCAAACCGGTTCGTGCGTAAGGGTGGAATATCTACCATATAACGGTGGCGCATCGCCGTGCGTCTGGTCGTCCGATAATGGAAAGGGCTTGGGGGAATTAAATTGTGCAATTCCAACGCACACTCGCCGAAATGCATTCGATAAAAAACCGATAGGCTAGCAACTCTGCGCCGATGCTCGAGACTTTGTAGTTTAGCGTCGACCAGCGCATCGTTGCCAACGAGCCTCTTGGCGCGCCTCTCAATCGACTCGAGAGCCGCCAGTTGATATTTAGCCGAACCATCACAGAGATGAGAGCAGTACTCCATACAGGACCGAACTTGTGCTTGGTACAAATTGAGCAGCTGTTCAGGTGTGAAGTACCGCCTCACCTTAGAGAGGATGCCCAGCTTTTTGGCAGCAAGTTGAGCCTTGGACTCTATGTATGAGCCGAAGTTTAGGGTGGATGTTAGTGACACGCCAAGAAGCTCAAGGTGGTCAGTTATCGGCACGGATGCATCACAGAAAGTTGGAGTAAGTTCAAATTGACTCCGTTTAGCAGAAAACAGGCACGCCTGGGTCTTAGCAGCATTGAACTTGACCAAGTTAGCATCACCCCATTCGGAGACAACTTTCAGGGTCAAGTTCAAGCGTTCAACCATGGCCTCTCTAAGAGACTGGATTTGCGTCCGACTCGCTCGTGCATTGGATGTGTAACTCTCAACAACGGTGCTGTCGTCTGCGTACCCAAAGGTGCCGGGTCTTAGCAGATCATTTATGTGGAGCAAAAACAAAGTTGCGGAGAGTACTGAGCCCTGAGGGACCCCGGCATTTATAGCCAATTGGTCGGACGTGCAGCCGTCAATGACAACTCGGATCGACCGATCCCTCAGGAAGTCTGAGATCCAATTACACAGATCAGTAGGCAGGCCGAATGAAGGAAGCTTGTTTATAAGGCTATCGTGCCAGACCCTGTCGAAGGCCTTCGAGATGTCAAGAGAAACGGCAATCGCTTCTCCGTGTTTCTCGATGGCCTCGCTCCAAATGTGGGAGGCATACGCAAGAAGATCTCCGGTAGACCGGTTTCGGCGGAAACCGTATTGTCGGTCACTCAGAAGGTCATTAGCTTCAAGGTATCCTAGGAGCTTGTTATTAAGTACTCGTTCCATACTCTTACAGAGTATGGACGTTACTGAGATGGGCCTGTAATTAGCAGGGTCAGCACGACTGCCCTTTTTGGGCACTGGTTGCACATTAGCCTGCTTCCAGGATTTCGGCACTTTACCAGTCACCATCGAGAGACGAAATAGGCGTGTCAGGATCGGAGACAATTCAGGCGCACAGGTTTTAAGGACTATGGCTGGTATACCGTCGGGGCCACTGGCTTTGTTCACGTCAAGATTGCGTAGCGTTTTACGGACCTCCTTCTGGTGGATGCGAATATCCGACATACAAGTCTCACATCCATTTTGTGGAGAAGGGGGTGTAGCGCCACCAGCATCGAGACGTGAAGAATCCGCGAAGAGAGAGGCAAACAAGTTTGCCTTCTCCTCAGCAGTGTGGGCCAGTGACCCATCAGGCTTCAGCAGTGGAGGTAGTGAGGGGCGACAGAAGTTCGATTCGACCGACTTCGCCAGGGACCAAAACGCCTTACTACCCGACGGGTAAGAAGCAAGTTTGTTACCTATTCGGCCTATGTGGTCAAATCGAGCTCTGCGCAAAGCCTTCTTACAGGACTTGGCAGCCTTGTTGAAAGCTCTCTTCTTTTCGCTTAAGTCCTTAGTTTTGCGGTTTCGAGCGTCGACCCACTCCAGGTATGCCGTGTGTTTCAGCGCCTCAGCGCTTCTACACTCGGCCCCAAACCATGGACGAGCTTCGCCAGACATTGTTACATCAGAAAATGGAATGTAATACTCCATCCCCTGACGCAACACGTCCGTTACGGCGCTTGCACAAACTGTAGGATCATCAGAAGAGAAGCAAGTCGGCTGCCAAGGATAAGATGCAAAAAACGACCGCATCTCATCCCAATCTGCTGCTTTGTACCGCCACACTCGCCGGATGCCTCTAGGGCTGGGATCGGGCGGAGAGTAGACGGATACAGATTTCACCAGACAGTGGTCAGAACTACCTAAGGGTGATGATACCGACAAGGAATACCGGTCTGGATCAGTTGTCAGCAGAAGGTCCAAACAGTTGGCTGTGTGCGACTCAACATCAGGCACCCTCGTTGCCCCTTGGACCAGCTGGGTGAGATTTAACGCTAAAGCCAGCTTTCGCGTCTCTCTCCCTGCGTGGTCAGTTATCTGGTATGGGAAAAGCCACTCCTGGTGGTGGGCATTGAAATCCCCCAGAATCACTAACTGGGCCGAAGGGTACCGTTGCTGGGCCGCATCCGCCGCCTCACTAAGGTACTGTGTGAGCCTGGTTGTCTCCTGATCTCCGCTATGTGAACGGTAGACGCAGGCATACAGAATTTTCTCCATGCCTGTGTCAACCAAAACCCAAAGTATGGAGAAACTGGGATCTTCAAGGTTTCGGAGACGCCGATAGCAGATGTCGTCCCGGGCGTACAGGCATACGCCCGCACGTGGTTTGAAGTTGTGCTCCAGGGTAAACCCTGGGTAGGAAAGGTACGACACGTCAGACGGACATCCGATCTGCGTCTCCGAGAGAAACAGGAGTGATGGTTTATCAGTCTCGAGGTGGTGGTGGACTGCAACGAGATTTGAGTGCAGACCTCGGATGTTGTGGAGGTGCACTTTGAGAGAGAGGGAGTGCAGCCGCTGTGAAACCATTTTTCTCTTGCTTCTCTTTATCATTATTTTTGTCGAGTGAAGGAAGGTGAGGGGATGGCAGTGAAGTGAGGTTCCACGCTGCTAACGTTCAGACACACACTGACAAGTCACAACATTGGGGGACTAAGCCGGAGACTGCGGGGACGCCCGAGCCCCCCCAGGAGTGTCCATCGGGCCCTCTCAACCGGTCGCCGACCGGCACGATGGCGCATCCCGGGATTTTTCGCTAGTTGGCGGGGCAGCCTTTCATGTGTGGCTAGCACACTAATTGGGCCCCCTACTACCTGCGGTCGGCCAGCGGTGCACCGTGCCTCGGATCCCGCTACCCTCCGCGATTAGCCTCCCGATGTGACAGTATCAGCGCGCGTCAGATTGGTCTGCTTGCAGTGAAACAACTATTTCGACCCATCCTCTCGAGTGGCTACACTGGGCATCGTACCGGAACACGACTGGGTCGCTTGGCGGCACGTCTTTGCCCGGTGGGTGGTCGCAAGCCGTCGGCTGAGGCCTACCACCAGTATGTCACCCGATTTGCACCACCCAGGGATCACGTGTAGGGATTCGGAAAAGGGGTACTCTCCTACGGACGTGGATGACTCGACCCCCAAAAAAAAATATTTTATTTTATTTGAAAGAATATACTTCCAGATTGGTCCCGATTTTCAAGGTCAAAATCTAGTCCTGATAATGAGTTCCATGTGGAATTGAAGGAACTTTAAGGAATATTATAGGCATACATATAGCGATTTTGAGGGGCTCGTAGCGATGCAACGACTGCGCGGATTGTACGATCTGCAAGGTTAAGCTGCACTTGCCGCGGTCAGTCTGTGGATGGGTGACCGTTTCGTTACACATCGAGACCCCTCCGTGCCTCGGAGAGCACGTTAAGCTGTCGGTCCCGGTTGTCATACGAATATCTATGGCAGTCGTTACGGGTAGTCAGAAGCCTGAAAGTCTGACAACTGGTCTAACCTCCGAATGTCAGTATTACCCAGTAACTGGGTTGCGGGGGTCTGATGGCAATCGCTCCGTGTAAAATACTGATGTTCAGCCGTATCTGGCTAGACTGGAAGCCGACCCCAATATAATTGGGAAAAGGCTCGGAGGATGATGATAGCGATTTTGGTATTTTCATCAACAAGCCAAGTATTTGCATTCAGAAAGTATCAATTGGTAATATTAATAGATCTGATGAAGATGTTCGGAGATAAAGAAGGGAACTCTTCAATGGATGACAGCAAATGATCAAGGATTGCAGCAATCGCTTGTCTTTCTATTGTTGAGTTTAAGCAATAAATATACCATGGAGTATTCCCACGTATACCTTATCCCTTCACCTTCACAGTTCCTTGCCTCCAGATATACGTGAACTTGTAACAAATTCTAAGCAGCCCAGATACCGACCATACGGGCTAAATTGTATGATAACCTTTGCAAACTGTAGTAATACGGCGTTATATTTTACTTCACGTATTAGGAAAGATATGCGAATCGGTTTGTTGAGTCATCTTCTGAAATATGGGAACAATTTTATTTTTTTTAAATAAGTCTTCTGTTCGTTTTGGTCATATTATTTCAGCTGAAGACTATGATAAACTTACCCAGTAAAATGAAAAGCGTTTAATTAATATCTGAGGGCAAAAAGCTATAAATTCCTAGGCGCTAACAATAATTTTAAAAGACTACAAGAACCGGATAATGCACATGCTATCTTATTATTTATTAACTTTAACTTTGCCTGTTATTTATTAGTTACTTGTTTTTTTAACCTAAAGGAAATATTGTCGTAATTGCCACACTTATCAGACAGGTATAGGGGGTACACAGTATTGTTACAAGCTCACTTCTTCTTCTTCGTCGTTCCCTCAAAGCTGAGGATCGCAACCACATACGACGCTTTTCCAAGCTATGCGGTCTTACGCTGTGTGGACCGCTCGGTATATGCTGCCTCCGACAGCCCTCTTAATTACAAGCTCACAGAAAGGACTTATCCTTATTTTTTATTATTTGACCACCACCTCCGATGGTGCGGTCAACGATGCCATACGCTTGCCCAGTAAAAACTTATTCACTCAAACCTTGAAGACCACCAGATTTTACTTATCAGGTCTGCAAAAAATTCCATTAATTAGCGGTACGCATAATAAAGCTATTATTTATAATATTCCCTAAAGGGGAATGTAGCAGCCAAGTGGCGCCCCCATCAGTAAAAAGAATATTACTCGCTGAATCATTTATCTAAAATTCGTTTTCAACAATTGAAGTACGGGTACTGTAGTATAATCAGAAACTATTAACTCTGTAAATTATATTTCGCTGTATTTGTAGATAGAAAAGTGCGAAAAACGGCCACTTTTGGTTTTTTTTCTGTCTACAACTACAGCGAACTATATGCTACACACTTAATATTTTCTGATTAAACTAATAATCTAAACCAGTGTTTTTCAATTTTATCCAAAGCGCGACCCACTTTAGTAAACAGAAATGCCCGCGACCCCCTCGCCCTATGCGGCGGCGGTGGTAATTTATAAATTTAGTGTTACAATACAATACAATGAAAATACTCTTTATTATACACAAAAGAAAATATCAACATATATGACTCATATAGAAGACATGTAGGTACAATGGGCGGTCTTATCGCACAAGGCGATTTCAAATTTTATTAAAGGACTACAACACTTTTAATTTCTAAGTGACCGTGACCCCACTGTACATTGTCAGCGACCCCCTAGGGGGTCGCGACTCACTGTATGAAAAGCACTGATCTAAACTATCTGATTAAGAGTTTTTTTTTACTGATGGGGTATTCCCGTAATAGTTTTTACAGCCCACGAACAAATAATATGTAGCATATTCAGACACGATCTAAATCTAAGAAACTAAGTAACAAAATACCGTTTCAGTACATCAGATACCTCACACATCGCATATCCTTACTATTCTAAAGCCTCTAAAATCTCTAAAGCTAAATATTATAACAAAATGGGAGTCTCGTTAAATTCTCCATGCTAAGACTTAGACCTCATTTTATGGCGCATAAATGGGTGAGTTCTGAGCAAGAACTAAATTGTTATTTATGAGCTACAGTAATGAGTCCAGACCAGTAATGGGATGCTTTAGAAAATTAGTTCTTATCTTAACTTGAGTAGTTGAGCTTGAATTCAGGGTGGCGGTCAATGATATAATTATTAGAAGAATAGATGCGTTGCCCGCACTTCGCTTATTATTTATTAACACACCATCTTGCGTCGCAGCTACACACTATTACACGTTTACTTATTGCAACATTTTGTGGAAAAATTCCTTCCTGTCAATGATATTAAAAAGTATAGATATGTCATATCCTAACAAAACAAACGAAAAAATGTTCCGTATGCAGCGGCAGCACAATAGACATAAACTAGTACAAATTAAGTAAGTTGGTTACTTTCGCGTCATCATTGGAACATTTTCTGTACACACATGACGGCATTTTAGTTTTTTTGCTGTCACCGGTCACGCTTTGCGACTTACTTGACGCGGATTGATATAAAAACGTCCTAATTAGGACGTTTTGGAGTCTTCAGATTGTGAGCGCGGTAACATATTTGTACTTTTAAATATCGTTGCTTCCTGTATTTTTAGACGATGTAGGAATTATACTGCAACTGTAACAGAAATAAAACTTTTTAACAAAAAATTGAACCGACGAAAAGTGAAACTGAAAAGCGAAAAATAACTAATTATGAGTCGGCGCCAAACGAACTTTTAACAGCAAAGTGCGTGTAAGTTGCAAGTGGCCGAGCGGAGAACGCATTTTTGGAAAGTTATTGTTTATCGTTGAAAATTTCACGTTGTATTTGATGTGACATTGTTTTTATTATTTATTTAAAGTAATTTAATGATCTTCGTTGATTGGTTGTTTGGCGCCGACTCATAATTAGTTATTTTTCGCTTTTCAGTTTCACTTTTTTGTTAAAAAGTTTTATTTTTCATTTTTTTGTGGTTAAAATCTAACTCCAGGTCTCCATTATGTCGTAGTGTCCAGAACTATACCAGGCCCCTCAGAAAGTATTGCGAAAAAAAGTTTTTATATATGGGAGACTGGCCAGTTATAATGTTTTTCGAAAATATGATTATTTATAAGTAAAAATAAGTAAGTTCCAATTTCAAAATTTCCCTCCACATTTTTTGCGAGTTAATTCAAAGTATTGTGTCTCACTGAAATATGAATCTGCGCCGGGAACATTTTAGAGCTATGATTTTATACGATTTCAAGTGTCGCCTGAAACCGGATGAATCATACGATAGACTTCAAATGGCATTCATGGATGAAGGCCCTTCCAAGGCAACCGTGTATCGTTGGTATAACGAATTCAAGCGCGGTCGACCAACTTTGGGGGATGACGAAAGAAGCGGTCGCCCTTTGACGGCTGTTACCGAAGAAAACGTGCTAGCAGTGAAAAATTTAATCCAAGACAATAGGTGAATTACATATCAGGAGATTCAACACATATTGAAGATTGGATCGGGAAGCGTTCACGAGATTCTACACAGCCATCTTTGCGTGAGGAGGATAGTATCACGCTGGGTGCCGCACAACCTCACCGATGCTCAGAAGCAGGCCCGGGTGGAATGGTGCCGTGATATGCTTAACAAATTTGAAGCAGGCTCGTCTCGGCGTGTTTACGACATCGTTACAGGTGATGAGTCCTGGATTTATCAATACGACCCAGAAACCAAGCGCCAGTCGACTGTTTGGGTGTTTCAAAATGAGCCAACGCCTACCAAAGTGAAGCGATCTAGAAGCGGGGGTAAGATTTTGATCGCTAGCTTTTTTAATTTGACTGGCCACTTGGTATCAATTCCCTTACGGGATCAAAGAAGCATTAATGCCGAATGGTATACTACCAAATGTTTGCCAGAAGTTTTCTCTGTTATAAGCAACAAGCGACCAAACACAGGGCTCCGCGGGCTACTGCTCCACCACGACAATGCACCTGCGCACACCGCACTCAAAACGAGGGACTTCCTGGACAGCACGCCAGTCAAACTCCTGGGTCACCCTCCTTACAGCCCTGATCTAGCACCGTGTGACTTCTTTTTATTTCCAAAAATAAAAAATCAGCTCAAAGGGATACAATTTTCGTCGCCGGAAGATGCGCTGGCTGCGTTCGAGCAGGCTGTAAACGAGGTGTCTGCGGCGGACTGGAAAAAGTGTTTTGAAAACTGGTTTAGGCGCATGAATCTTTGTATAGAGGCTGGTGGAAAGTACTTTGAAAAGATTTGATCAAAATATATGTACATATAGAACATTTTTTTTTAGTTTCGCAAAACTTTCTGAGTGTCCCACGTATTTATGTGTGTCAAGTTTCAACAGAATCGGTTAACAGGTAAAAATTCATTGGGTGAACAAAAACTCATCCCCTGTTTTACTACCCTTAGGGGTGGATTTTGATTTTGAAATTTAAATGGGACCAACTTCAAGATATACCCTATCCATTAAAAAAAGAATCATCAAAATCGGACCACTCTGTAAAAAGTTATGCGTGGTCATACATTAAAAAAAAAAAAAAAAAAAAAAAAAATTATACGCGTCGAATTGAGAACCTCCTCCTTTTTTTCGTCGGTTAAAAAGGAAAACTTTTCATTAAATGGTTACGCTGGTACCTCTAATGAAATTTGCGCTGTTTTATAGAGCGATGATTTTGGTGTAAGGTGTAAGACGCGTATATTTATAACACGTCATTGGTGGCGGCTGGTGGCGGTTTCAATATTTGTTGAATGGCAGTGTTTGTACCATATTTTTTATTTGTATGTGTACACATACAATATAGTGTCGGCGAATAAATGTTAAAATAGTATAGCACCACAATTATAAAGGAAAAATAAATAATTAGAATAATGCCTGTTATAGTTACACTCGATTAAAAGCTAAGTATTAATATAAACTAAACTTAAAACTAAACATTCCTTTAAACTTTTCTACTTTAATATAAATGTTATATGTGTGTACAATAAAAATAAGAATATAATTCAAATCAACCAACCATTTGTTCAGCTTTTATAACTTGAGCCCTAAAAATAAAACAAAACGATAGCATTTTTAGAGATTATTTTGATATGAAATAAATTGAAACTAGAAAACATATAAATGAATAAATAACATAATAGATAATATGTAATGACATCAATTAACCAGGTAAATACAAAGAGACATGATAAAGTCATGATAGTCTTTTTTTGAGTACCTATATTTTACATAAACCGGTTGATCGTTGAGCTCAGCAACACTTATCAGGGTTGTCACGTGAACGGAGTATGCGTCAATAACATTAGTTATGCTTATGATATGGTATTGTTGAGCCCCTCGATTAACGCAATTATGAGTCTGCTTACTATATGTGAAAGGTACGCGGAGGCCCATGGGCTCAGATACAACGTTAAGAAAAGTGAGGTACTGGTCTTTAAGGCAGGCACTAAATTCTACCCGATTGTGCCACAGTTGAATCTTTGCGGAAGTGCTTTAAAGCAAGTCACTACCTTCAAGTATCTGGGTCACTGGGTTTCCGAAGACCTAAAGGACAGCCTGGACATTGAGCGTGAGCGCAGGGCGTTGGCTGTCCGCTGCAATATGTTGGCTCGCAGATTTGCAACATGCACGACCGAAGTAAAGGCTACGCTGTTTACAGCATACTGTCGGTCGTTCTATACATGCAGTCTGTGGGTTAGCTACACGCAGAGGACATACAACGCCCAGCGCGTACAATATAATAATACATTTAGGGTGTTGATGGGGCTGCCGCGCTACTGCAGTGCTTCCGGCATGTTCGCAGAGGCGGGAATAGATGGTTTCCACGCTATCATGCGCAAGCGATGCGCTTCCATCATGCGCAGGGTACGCGCCAGCCCCAACAGCTTCCTAAAAACTATAGCAGATAGGTGGGACAGCCCCATACTGGGACGTTGGATACGCCTACATGCCCCTGTGGCGTAATTCTTAAATATTTTATTCACTGGTAGATGTAAGTACTAACATTAGTTTCTAAGTTTGTATACTAACCAAATGGACTTACAGTCTGAAATAAAAGATATTTAATTTAATTTAATTTACCTTTTACACAAGGTGGACCGACGACCTGGTGAAGGTCGCGGGAATCCGCTGGATGTCGAAAACGCAGGAACAGTCGTTATGGCGATGCTTGGGGGAGGCCAGTTAATTATGATGATGATGATGATGATGATGATAATGATGATGATGATATTTTACCTTTGCCTCTGTCTTCTATCTCAGATAGATGTAGCTGTCCGTTTGACGACGAGATGTAAAAGCTTCCAGAATTTACTAATTTCAACCATTCTCTTATCACTTAAACCAGAAGTCAAACAAACAAACAAAACGACATAGCGTGTATTGAGAGACGGGTGTGCACTGAATGGAACATCGCCCATTCACCGGGAATCGAACCCCGATACCATCCATACAGGGAGCCCGGACACGCTTCTCGCTATGTGCAGGAATGGTTCACAATTTTCTTAGTTTTATTTAAGGATTTATTTTAAAGCTAGGAATATTCCTAGGCTAGAACAAAAAAACAATGTTTAAAGGTATGTGATGCTTGATTGAGTATTCTGCTTACACTTTAACGACGTCTGTGGTCTAGTGGTTCGAGTGTCGGACCGCTGATCACGAGGTCGTGGGTTCGATTCCCACAGAACACAAATATTTATGTGATGAACATAAGCGTTTGTGGTGGTTTGGGTGTTTCTTATGTATTATAAGTAAATATTTACAAAAAAAAAAAAGGATTTAAGTATTATATCTATTGTCTAGTACCTATAGTACAAGCTCTGCTTAGTTTGGGACTGGATGGTGCTGTGTAAAAATGTTCCAAAAATATTTATTTATTTATTACTTTGCCGTCCTCATGAGCTGAATAGCGATAATATATTTATTTACGACAACGACGTCAATATATAGACACGCGATCTCATTAATTAAGCAGCATGTTCCAAATTCAGTTGACGCAACCGTTGACAAAATTTACATTGTGTTCGCGAGACAGCTGTCAAGTGAACTAATGACAGATGACAGTGTGGTTCCAGAACCACAACTTTGCGTAACCATGTTGTTCTTTTGAAAAGCACATCTAATACGTAGTACATATATATCGATGATTTACGATACTTTATTTTTTCGTTTTAATTCTTAACGTGCTTGTGTTTGACCGCCAGCTCACCTGATGTTAAGCAATGGTGCGGTCGACGATGGTTCACGCTTGCACAGCAAAAACCTATTCACTCGAGCCTTGAAGACCACCAGATTATACTTCTCGGGAAACACTGACAAGGAATTCCACTCTAAATACTCCAAATGAGTCTGGTCTGGATGGCCGATGGGGCAGTAAAGTTCTGGAGTGGCGACCGCGTACTGGAAGGCGCAGCGTGGGTAGGCCCCCCACAAGGTGGACCGACGACCTGGTGAAGGTCGCGGGAATCCGCTGGATGCGGAAGGCACAGGACCGGTCGTTGTGGCGATGCTTGGGGGAGGCCTATGTCCAGCAGTGGACGTCTTTCGGCTGAAATGATGATGATGAATGATGAGTCTGGTCATACAATGCTCGCTGTCGAAGGTCCGATGGCCGTTAGAGCAGACGAGTCCTTGAGTGGAGACCACGAATCAGCAAACGCAGCGTAGGGCGCCCCCCTGCCAGGTGGACCGACGACCTAAAGAACGTGGCTGGGTGGGACTGGATGCGAAAGGCAGAGGATCGAGCGTTGTGGCGCAACTTGGGAGAGGCCTATGTCCAGCAGTGGACTGCGATTGGCTGAGTTGATTGATTCAATGCTTGAAATCACTAAAGTTGAGCAAGGATCAGTGTATTGTCACAGACATGGTAAAAAATATGGACGAAGTGCTGCAAACAATCATAGTGAAGCTAACAAAACTGTGCTCCTCCGTGTACAAACCAGCGCTCACGTCATTCTTCAAAAACTTCATAGGAATCTGACATCTATACAATGTCCTTTTCGCACATCAAGAACAGAAACAGCCCTCTCCAAAAAACTTAAAATGCATTCTACCTATCTCTTCTAATTTTTCAAAGATTTAATTATTTTTTTTGTACGATACGTGTATCAGAAATGCGTTGTCATATTTTAAGAGCTCTTTTAGGGAATGCTATCAAACAACTTCGTCGACCTCTGTGGTCTAGTGGTTCGAGTGTCGAACTGCTGATAACGAGGTCGTGGGTTCGATTCCCACAGGACACAAATATTTGTGTTATGAACATAAGTGTTTGTGTTGGTCTGGGTGTTGCTTAGTATTATAACATAACAACAAACATAACATAACATCACGCCTGTATTTCCCCGAAGGGGTAGGCAGAGGTATATAGTACACCCACATTTCGCCAGTTATGTTGTAAGTCCCATGTAATAGGGGGCGAGCCTATTGCCATTAACCGGGCACGAATCCAGACTCCGGGCTGCTACTGAGAATTTCCTAATGAAAAAACCCAATAACACTTTGCCCGACCCGGGAATCGAACCCAGGACCTCACGCTCAGCAGTATTATAAGTATGGATTAACAACTGGATATAATACTTAAATAAGTATTAAATCCATTGTCTAGTACCCATAGCACAAGCTCTGCTTAGTTTGGGACTAGACGGTGCTGTGTTAAACGTGACAAAAAAAAAAAAAACACTTTACTATGAGGCCAACCATGAAATCACCAAAAAAATATCAGCTAATCACTTCGTCGAGCGACATTGATGATTTTCTAGGAAACAGCTGTTTTTTTTTGCGATTTCAGGGTTGGTCCTATAGTAACAGTTGTTTTATGCTATGCCCTGAATGAGCTCTTAAAATATGACCACGCATATTTGCGTCCTGTCCATACCTTCTTATAAACAACATTACTATTTGTAATTGTCAACTACCGAGTTTAAAAAAAAAGGCATTGCTGCAGCAGATAAGTATCATGGCAAAAATCAGTGGTTTGGTATAAGCTTTGAATAAACAACATAATTTAATGTTTCGTTCTAGTTAGTAGGTACATAAAAAAGCCAATTATAACTGCTATTTTCCAAACGACTATTGAATAACATAACAAGTTCCTGCTCTATAAAACGGTAGTGGCGCCAATTGCGTAGGCGCCTGTATTCATCTCACGCTTCGGATAAAAGGACCACTCAATCCTTAAACGGTCTTCACTCACATAATCACGTGTCGATTCTCTGAGTAAAGACCGTATAAGGCACAGAGTTCCAGAAATCGCACTATATTCAAACAACAAGATCTGAAACTCTCATTATAAAGTTCCCTGCCAGTGGAGAAACATGTGTTATTTACTCTTTTACTTGCGAGAAAATCGAAAAAGCTATGATCAAAAGAGGGGATTTGTGATTAGTATACATAAAAACATAACCAGCCCATTACAAGTAGGTATTTACAAAAATAAAAAATAAGTATAGTGGCAAAGTTCATGTAACACGATTCCCACCGGCTTCCCTTGATAATAATAATAATATTATAATAAGCCCTGCCTATCCTGAACTCTTTATGCAGTTGTTTCCTTGTTACAAAATGTCTCTGAGTTCAGTGTGCCTCCTGGCAAAGCCCTCCTCTAACAGTTGTTTTCTGTCTTTTGCGACTCTTCTTCAGTTAGGACCTGCTGTAAGCTTCAGTTCGTCTTCCCATCTTTTACGTTGCCTTCCCTTTTTTCTTTTGCCATCTCTAGGATACCAGTCCGTCAGGATCTTGCTCCACTTTTCTTGGGGATTTCGCAACATGTGACCCGTCCATCTCCATTTCAGTTGGTCTAACTTCATAAGTACATCTACAACTCTTGTCTTGGATCTTATGAATGGCTTCCCTTTAAGAATTGCTTAAATACAGACAACGACATGCTAATTTATTGTTCTAAAGAAAAAAAAAGAATGTAAAATTAAATTAACTGTTGTCAAATTGTTTGTTATTTTATTAAAGTTTTGACGACGTCTGTGGTCTAGTGGTTCAAGGGTCGGACTGCTGAAATCGAGGTCGTGGGTTCGATTCCCACAGGACACAAATATTTGTGTGATGAACATAAGTGTTTGTGTTGGTCTGGGTGTTTCTTTGAGTATTATAAGTATGGATTTACAAAAAAAATGTATATAAGTATTATATCCATTGTCTAGTACCCATAGCACAAGCTCTGCTTAGTTTGGGACTAGATGGTGCTGTGTAAAAATGTCCCAAAGATATTTATTTATTTATTATTTATTTAAAGTGCGATCTTTGCTATTTATTGCCCATTATATAATTATATATATTATATAACATTATATATATTACATTATATATTGCCCATTCTCTGGTGAATCCTTTAGTCGGCTTTTACGACACCCATGAGAAGATATAGGGTGGTGCAATTTTTTACGTCCGGCATCACACGGAACACAGGGTTATATTTACGTGCGTAAAATTACGACAATATGCTAGACACATGCTTTTGCTTCTCCCATCCCCAGTTTTTGAAAGTCTAAATTTATTCTTTGGTCAAAATCTCATGTTGAATGATGCCATCATATAACTAAAATACTAATAGCGAGAAGTTCATTATTTTTGCACAAAACAGCTTTAAAAAAATCAAGGTTTAGTCGGCTTTAACAAATAAGGCCGGGGGTTGGGCTGAAATGGGCTCAGGGAAGTATTAACCACGTGGATTGCACGATCTGCAAAGCTTAACTGGGCTAGCCACGATCAGTCCTTGGATGGACCGGGTGACCGTTTCATTACTCATCGATGCCCCTCCGTGCTTCGAACTTTCGAAGAGCATGTCACGCTATCGGTCCCAGGTTGCCATATAAATATCTGTAGCAGTCATACCGGGTAGTTAAAATCCCGAAAGTTTGACCACTGGCCTTACCTTAGGATATCGGTATTACCCAGTAACAAGGTTGTCGTGGTTCATCATTTCAGCCGAAAGACGTCCATTGCTGGACATAGGCCCCCCCAAGCATTGCCACAACGACCAGTCCTGCGCTTTCCACATCCAGCGGATTCCAGTAACCTTCACCAGGTCGTTGGCCTACCTTGTGGGGGGCCTACCCACGCTGCGCCTTCCAGTACGCGGTCGCCACTCTTGAACTACCCCCCAAACATGATGGCAATCGCTTCGTATAAAATACTGGTGTTCAGCTACATCTGGTTGGATTGGAAGACGACCACAACATAATTGGGCAAAGGTTTGGAGAAATATTGGTTTTAATAACAGTTCCAGTAAGAAATGGGTTAATGCATAGCCAGGGACAAGACAACACAAACGAAACAGGGACGAATTACACAAAAAGACTAAAATCCATCCTCACAATGAAATAATGAAGATAACATATTTAAGATATAGAAAGTATTGCACTAGTATACTAAATAAAATCAAACGTGCCTATGACAGAGATACAATAAAAAAAGCGGGCAAAAATAATAAAAAAATATGGAAAGCTATAAAAACTATTACAAATAGTGCTAAATCAACTAATATTCCCTTGGATTTACTGTCTCTTTCTTCTTCAGCCCAACAATCCGTTGAGAATATAAATAGTTATTTTGTAGACGTTGGTAAGTCTTTGGCCGAAAATATTCTAAACCGTCAAACACACATCTCGTCTCTTGCTCAATGTCACCCTGGTTCCTCGTCTCAATCTAATTCCTTTGTATTGTTGGGAACCGATGACAGTGAGGTTGATTCTTTAATTTTGGGATTAAAGGATGATAGCTCACCTGGGTGGGACCAAATTCCCAATAAAGTGTTAAAGCAATTCAGACGTCAACTGGTTCCTGTACTAACATATATATTTAACAACTGTCTAAAAAATGGTATCTTTCCAGATCCTCTAAAAAAATCTGTTGTTCTTCCCATTCATAAGGGTGGTGACAGAGACCGTGTCTCTAATTATAGACCTATCTCAATTCTTCCTTCAATATCTAAAATCCTTGAGCGCATTATAAATGTCAGACTTACAAAATTTCTTGAAGAATACAACATTCTATCTTCAAATCAGTTTGGTTTTCGCACAGGTAAGTCAACATGTGAGGCTGTTCAGGGTCTTATTGACTTTGTTGCAGGAAGCCTGGATGAAGGCAAGAAATGCATAGCAATCTTTTTGGATTTAGCGAAAGCTTTTGACACGGTCTCTGTCCCAATCCTTCTTAACAAACTTGAGCGGTTAGGTGTCAGAGGTACTCAGTTGGAATTATTTAATAGCTATCTAAACAATAGAACTCAATGCGTAAAATTATCAAATAACATTAGTACCACTCTACCCATTAATTACGGTGTTCCGCAGGGGAGTATTCTTGGTCCTACCCTCTTCCTTGTATATTTAAATGATCTTTGTGACCTTCAACTGTGTAAAGGAAAAATCATTTCGTATGCTGACGATACAGCTTTACTATTTCAGGGCAAAAGCTGGGATGAAGTTTTTGCATATGCTCAATCAGGTATGAATATAATAACCCAATGGCTTCAACGGAACATTCTTACTTTAAATGCCGAAAAAACAAAGTGCTTGACATTTTCTATGAGAAACTCATCTCAACCCATACCCAATTACTCCATCATCGCTCATTCTTGCAATAACCCCTATTTAACATCATGTTCCTGCTATCATATTGTAAGATCCTCTAGCATCAAATATCTTGGTGTTCTGCTCGACAACAATTTGAGCTTCAAATCCCATATTTCTTTGGTAAGTGGCAGGATTAGGAAATTAATTTATATTTTTAAAACCCTTAGGCACGTAGTTGATCCTCCTCTTCTTAAGCAAGTTTATCGCACTCTTTGCGAACCTCTCATCACATATTGCATCCTATGTTGGGGTGGTGCACCAAAAACTTCGTTAATCACCCTAGAAATAGCTCAACGTTATATTCTAAAAGTCTGTACATTTAGACCTTATCTTTTCCCAACTTCTTTATTATATAAAAACTGTCAGGTTCTTACAGTCAGGCAGCTATTTATCTTAAAAATCATTTTGAGACAGCATTCACTGAGTGTATATGACCCTGCAAAAAATGCCTCTAAACGTCTCAAATATACAGTCTGTGACTATAATCAGACATTCAAAACCAGCTTTATTCAGAAATTCTTTTGTTTTCTAGGACCGTATATTTATAACAAGACAAATAAAGAATTATCTATATACCCACTAACCAAGCAAAAATGTAAGGAAGTTGTGGTCAAATGGCTACTTGTAAATACCTACAAGGAAACCGAAGCTCTTCTTACAGTTATGTCCTAGCTTTAAATATAAACTGTTTCTATTTACACTTTATATTGTTATAGACCAAAAATTTATCCAAACACCCATCATGTAAATTAATTTATTTTTAGTTTTACTCACATTCACTCGCCTAATCCCATAATTATACGCTACACCCCCCCCCCCCCAAATACATACACATACACACCCACATGCACACCCATTCACACGGACACTACCCATACTCACTCAAATAATCTCACATTTGTACTAAATTTAATAATTTTATCTTGTACTAGCTTTTACCCGCGGCTCCGCTCGCGTTAAATTCTGCTAACCCACGTCAGTCCAGTCCAGCCCAGTCCATTCCAGTCCAGTCCACTGTCCCACTGTCCCGCTGTCCCGCTGTCCCGCTGTCCCGCCGCCCCACTGCTCCACTGCCCCGCTGCCCCGCTGCCCCGCTGCCCCACTGCCCCGCTACCCCGCTGTCCCACTGCCCCGCTGCCCCACTATCCCACTGCCCCACTGCCCCGCTGCCGCCCTGCCCCGCTGCCCCACTGCCCCGCTGCCCCACTGCCCCAATGTCCCGCTGCCCCAATGTCCCGCTGTCCCGCTGCCCCGCTGCTCCACTTCCCCTCTGCCCCACGGCATCGCTACCCTGCTGCCCCACTGCCCCACTGCCCCGCTACACCACTGCCCCACTGCCCCGCTGCCCCGCTGCCCCGCTGCCCAGCTGCCCCGCTGACCCACTGCCCCGCTACCCCACTGCCCCGCTGTCCCACTGCCCCACTACCCCACTGCCCCCCACTGCCTAGCTACACCGCTGCCCCACTGCCCCGCTACCTCGCTGCCCCACTGCCCCGCTACCCCTCAGCCCCGCTGTCCCGCTGCCCCACTGTCCCACTGCCCGCTGCCCCACTGCCGCGCTGCCCCACTATCCCACTGCCCCGCTGCCCCGGTAATCCACTGCCCCGCTGCCCCACTGCCCCGCTGCCCCGCAGCCCCACAGCCCCGCTGCCCCGCTACCCCACAGTCTCACTGCCCCGCTGTACCCCACTGCCCCGCTGCCCCACTGCCCCAATTCCCCGCTGCCCAGCTGCCCCGGTACCCCACTGCCCCACTGCCGCGCTGCCCCACTGCCCCGCTGACCCGATGCCCCACTGCCCCGCTGCCCAGCTGCCCCGCTCCCCCAATGCCCCGCTGCCCCGCTACCCCACTGCCCCGCTGCCCCACTGCCCCACTGCCCCGCTGCCCCATTGCACGCCCCGCTGCCCCACTATCCCACTGACCCACAGCCTGCACCGCTGCCCCACACTGCCCCACTGACCCACTGCCCCGCTACCCCACTGCCCCGCTGCCCCACTATCCCACTGACCCACAGCCTGCACCGCTGCCCCACACTGCCCCACTGCCCCGCTACCCCACTGCCCCGCTGCCCCACTGCCCCGCTGCCCCACTGCCCCGCAGCCCCACTATCCCACTGTCCCACAGCCCCGGTAACCCACTGCCCCGCTGCGCCACTGCCCTGCTGCCCCGCTATCCCACAGCCCCACTGCCCCGCTGCCCCACTATCCCACTGCCCCACTGCCTGCCCCGCAGCCCCACTCCCCTACTGCCCCGCTGCCCCGCTACCCCTCTGCCCCGCTACCCCACTGCCCCACTATTCCACTGCCCCACTGCCCCGCTGCCCCGGTACCCCACTGCACCGCTGCCCCACTGCCTCGCTGCCCCGCTGCCCCGCTGCCCCACTATCCCACTGCCCCACTGGCTCACTTCCCCGCTGCCTCGCTGTCCCCCTGCCCCACTGCCCCACTGTCCCACCGTCCCACCGTCCCACTGCCACTGTCCTACAGTCGCACTATACCACTGTCTCACGGCCCACTGTCCCACTGTCCCACTGTCCCACTATCTCACTATTTCACTATCGTCCCGTCCCATGTCCCATGTCCTGTCCCATGTCCCATCCTATGTCCAGTCCCATGTGCCGTCCCACTGTCCTGTCCCATGTCCCGTCTCATGTCCCGTCCCATTTCCCGTCCCATGTTCCGTCCCCTGTCCCGTCCCAAGTCCCGTCCCCAGTCCCGTCCCCTGTCTCGTCCCCAGTCCCATCCCCAGTCCCATCCTCTGTCCACTCCACTCCACTCCATCGTACATCACTATCCGCTCGTGCAAATGCATAGAAGCTTCGATCTGTCGGGTGAGTACGCAACCCACGAATTAATTTTTTTCTTTCTTTCTTTCTTTCTCAAAACCCATACCAGTTTTTAAGTCAGATCATCAGCTATCAAACAAAAAAAAAAAACATCAAAATCGGTCCAGTAGTTTTAGCGTGATGCTGGAACAAACAAACAAACAAACAGACGTTTACAATTTTATAATAGTTAAGATACAGTGAATCTGTTTTTGCACACAGATCAGTCTCAATAATTTTCTTTATCACAATTCTGGAGGGCAGAGCGTTTTGCTTATCCCATAACACAGGGCCTCACCGCTCTATTTTGGGAAGCAAAGTCTTAACCCTATTTTTCGTGTTTTTGATTGCATGTTCCTTTTTCAAAAATTGTACTGTTATATTTATTTGGAAATAAATTGAAAATTAAATTGAAATTGAAAAAACACGTTGGCATTAAATGGCAACAATTTGCGCTCTGAACTTGCTTTCTGTACCCAAAACGGAGCGTGAGAGACAGAATTGAAATATAAAACGCAAACAAAAGCTTCCCGTTTATTTAAAATAGCTGAGGAGCATAATAAATTATCGGGATCGGATGCGGACTTGGAGTATTAAAACATTCATGAGTTATAACGCTTTAGTAGTGGAATGTCGCACGATTGTTGGCGAGGAGCGTGTTATCGTTGCGCTGGCGCACGACAACCGCCGTAGGCTGGTTAGAGGACGGCGGGTGAAACGCGCGGTTGAAACGCTGATACAATGACAAAAGCCAGTTGTCGGTCTAAGATGTCGAGCAGCCAATTGCTTTTAAAATATTCAATTAAATACACACATCTGTATTCCGCAGCAGAGAACTACTGTTGAGTCATCATCACCATTATCATTTCAGCTGAAAGACGTCCACTGCTGGACATAGGCCCCCCCAGGCATCGCCACAACGACCGGACCTGCACCTTCCGCATCCAGCGGATTCCCGTGACCTTCACCAGGTCGTCGGTCCACCTTGTGGGGGGGCCTACCCACGCTGCGCGAAGGCGCACTGGAAGCAGTACGCAGTCGCCACTCCAGAACTTTACTGCCCATCGGCCATCTGTTCTGCGAGCAATGTGCCCCACCCACTGCCACTTAAGTTTGGCAATTCTTCGGGCTATGTCGGTTACTTTCGTTCTCCTGCGAATCTCCTCATTTCTGATTCGATCACGCAGGGACACTCCGAGCATAGCCCTCTCCATAGATCTTTGAGTGACTTTGAGCCTTCTTATCAGGCCCAAATTATCTTCAAATAAATAATCTTCTTGAGGCTTCTTCTGTTGAGTACCTACAAATTATCAATATCAATTTCAAATTTCCATATAATAATGAGGTGATCTAGACAAATACAATAAAGAGAGATAGAGGAATATGGCACAGCAACTATGCCGTGGAGTTCTACAAAACCCTCAAATTACGAGTCAGAAGACAAAAGTTCGACCATCCACTTCCTGCTAGATAGCTTCATCAGGTGCTTTAAATTTAAGTACACCTATTAATACCTGTAAACAAGTATTTTGATTTTATTTTGTTTACTCTATAATATTGGGGCCGCCTAGTTATTAAAAAGGCCTTACCTTATACAATGGCAGTATAAAATCCCACTCACACCCTTTTCATAGTTGTGGTAACAGTGCATCCAAGCCTTCGGCACGTACGGTCAACCGCGCGGCGGCGGTAACACTTTGACATTAGAAGCATCCTTATTTCGTAAGCAGTAAGGGCGGTTTTCGAATTGAAGTGTTGCCACTGTCATGCAGTCGACTGTACCAATTTGCATTAACAACGCGTTCAAAACGCTCAGCTTGTAACCATCCTAAAGGTAACGTTGACAGAGCGTCGTTCAAATATTGAATTGGAATTACGACGGGAGCGCAAGGGGCGTTTGAAAACTGCTTAACAGGCCGCGTGCACAATGATTGACTCATCAAATTGATGACATTATAATAATGATTCTTTGACAAACATTTCTAGTCCTTCGTCTCTCGTGTTTAAAGTGTCGATGAATATGTCAGGACTTGTCAATATGCTGTTTATGTAGACTTTTCTGTTTCAATAATTTGGCCAGTCTTCGTCCATGTTACGAGAGGCTTTTTACTTTTGATGGAATGACCGCCATCTTACATCTGTAAATCTTAATGCTATCACGTTTTCATAAAACGTAAACAGGACTCTGTTGTCTGCTCATCTACCAAAATCCCCGCACTGTAATTAAGTAAATTATTGGATTTTACAATATTTTTTACATGTCTGTTATTTAAAAAAATCGGCATTCCCTTTTGTGACTGAGAAGAAAAACCGAAACAATCTCAAGGAACAAAGTCTCTTTTAAAATTCTGAAAATGTATAGAAGAATCAGATATATTTATCACAATAGTTTTCGATTTTACATCAGCATAATCAGTCAAACAACTCAGCCTATCGAAGTCCACTGCTGGACATAGGCCTCTCTCGTGTGGCGCCAAAACACCCTCTTCTCCGTCTTTCAAATCCAGTCCATCCCAGCTACCTTTTCAGGTCATGGGTTCACCTGGGGATGCCCTACGCTGTATTTGCCGATTCACAGACTCAAGATTCAAGGACTCACCTGCTCCAACGGCCATCGCACCTTCGATAGATATGGCAAGCTCACTGCCACTTCAGTTTGCTGATCCTACAAGCTATTTCGGTCACTCCGGTTCTTCTCCGGATAATATCTGTATGGATTTTATTCTACACCAGCTTGATCAGTTCAAATCAAAATACGCAAATATACAGCCCAGAAAGTTTACCATAATATTGAAATCGCAGAGTTTTCTGCACTCACCTTAATACTGTCGTGATGGGACCTTCTTAAGGTTCACGACGTCTTATTAAGGGTATATTGTTATTAAATTGAAAAATTTCATAATATTAGTTGTACCTATCGTCAACGGAGCTTCGCAAGTTCCGCTTGATTGGCTCCATTTCACGATTCCTATGTTGTTTGAATTATTTATGGTGGTTCATGGTGTTTGAGTGAATGGTTTTATGGTGTGGCGTTGAGTTGTATTTGTACTGCAAACAGTGATTTTTCCATCGTAAATGTTTATATTTCTAGATGGTGGGTAAATGTTTGTTAATTCATGGCAATCATTTATCAAACATTGCATGCTTCTATTCAATCTCTCATATCTATGAGAAGTGGTATAAGATTAGGTACATATTCTCTCTTTTCATTATCATTATCAGCCCACATCAGACCTTTGCTAGTAGGCCTCCTCTCCCTTGTGTCAATCCTGTTTATTCTACACATAACATAACATCACGCCTGTATTTCCCCGAAGGGGTAGGCAGAGGTGTATAGCACCCACATTTCGCCAGTTATGTTATAAGTCCCATTTAATAGGGGGCGAGACTATTGCCATTAACCGGGCACAAATCCATACTCCGGGCTGCTACTGAGAATTTCCTAATGAAAAAACCCAATGACTCTTTGCCCGACCCGGAGATCGAACCCAGGACCCCACGCCCAGCAGTCGCGCTTGCGACCACTACTACACAGATCGCATTTTTCCTTTAGTGTGTTGTCATTAACTATTTTCATATATTTTTACTAAATTATGTGTTGTGTGTAATTGTGTATTTGTGTCTTGTGCCGTGCCAAATAAATGTTTCGTTCTTTTCTTTTCAAAACAGAGTTAATAACCGCGGATCAGCCATGTAAATATTTTCAATTAAACATCAAATTGTTTATGTGTTTCAATTTTCTTGTTACATATTTAGTATTTGACGACCTCTGTGGTCTAGTGGTTTGAGAGTTGGACTGCTGATCACGTGGTCGTGGGTTCGATTCCCACAGGACACAAATATTTGTGTGATGAACATGAGTGTTTGTGTTGGTCTGGGTGTTTTTTTACGTATTTACAAAAAAAAAGTGTCTAAGTATTTTATCCATTGTCTAGTACCCATAGTACAAGCTCTGCTTAGTTTGGGACTAGATGGTGATGCGTAAAAATGTCCCAAAAATATTAATATATTTTTTTTTTTTATTAGAACAACCCAATCCATTCTCATAGTGAACTTATGACTTGCCAGATTGATAAATTGACCGAAAGCCGTAAGTATTACATTAGTGTTTTAATTACTCCAAGATCACTTTGCTTAATTAATCGAAATTACTTAGCACGTCAAAGGAAGCGAGTAATACTTACCATATATACCACCTAACATACCATCTTCAACATTAAAACACCCTTGATTCACAGTCTTACAGATAACTCGCCCATTACCATACATTAAGTAGGAAAATTAAAAACTAGAAGCCACATAACGAATCGAAATGTCAACTCAGTCTCGATGCTCTCATTATATCGATAAGCGTGTGTTAATAAAAACGATTTTATGCGAGTAGTGGCGCACAAATCGAGTAGATAGGAATATCTGTAGTTTGCTAACACATTAGTATTGCAGTTAAACTTATTATTTTTTGCTGTGGGTCATCGGATGTATTGGCGGGTTGGATTGCCAACTTGTTTGACGGCCATGGTCGTGTACATGTGTTGTCTGATCAGCTACTTTTTAAAGGCACATTTTCATTATTAATCTTATTTGCTTATGATATTATTCTCAAATTATTTGAATTAATTTATTGTGTCGAATAATTATATTAAAAAGAGTATTAATTAAAAAATAAAAATTAAAACAGAATTGTTTATTTATTTATTTATTTAATCAATGAAGTTTCTTGCCGGTTCTTAGGACTTACCATTTGGAACCGTGAAATAGAATCCACTTTTCAAAAGTGCCTTTAGTGGTCTATCCTTGAAATGAAAAAAAAAAGTTACTTGGTTGAATATATCAATCTTGGTTTAGCATATTAGCTGTCATTTTATTATGATAATATTTCCGTTTATTAGATTTATTGGTATTTCGAGACGCCGCCGCGCCGCGTGCCCTTAGGATTCCGAAAATAAGAGGCGAAACCATAAACTTGTTACACTTACGTCAGTACAATAAGTTTATGGCGGAAACAGCATTTATCCGGGTACTATCCTACACTTCCTACTGATATTATAAAAGTGAAAGTTTGTGAGGATGTTGTTTACTTTCACGCAAAAACTACTATACGGATTTTAATTAAATTTGGCACACAGATAGAACATAACCCAGATTAACATATAGGCTATTTTTATTCCGGGAAGACGAACAGTTCCCGAGAGATGCGCGAATAGATTTTAGTGAAATTCCAAGCAAATTATAAAATAATTTTATTGTTGTATCGACATTGTAGATGGTTGCCATGTGATTTTACGTATTTGTTATCATTTCAAGGCCGCGTGATCTACGAACTTTGTAATGGCAATTAGAACACCTATGCTTGTAAACTTTTACAACAGTATGTCACAAATACAGGTGGTTGATTATCTACTGAGTTAACACTGGTACCATTTTGTATATACGTCGCAAACTCCATCACACTCTTCATCGACCTTAACACAAAGTTATAAGGACCATTTTCAAATGATTCCATATTTTAGAGATGGAATAAAAACCTGGTATCTATTATGGTACTCGTATTCTTCATACATTGTAATTACGCAATGGAGTTTGCTATCGCATATTGGTATATAAATAGCTACCATTACAGTTAATTAGTGAGACAATTTTCGTACACGATAATATTAATTTCTTCATTATTTTATTTTATTTTCAGATATATTTTTCTAGATACCACACCATTACAGTTTGAATTTAAATATATTTATATTTATTTAAACTAATATAGTTAATGTAAATGGGAGGTGATTGGAACCGTTACATATAAAATATTAAAGTCGATAGCGCTCGTGAAGTAAAGAAAACGTAGACATATATTATCTTAAGAATAAGGCTACTGGTTATTTAATAGTACTTATTCGTGCCATTGCTTTTTTAATCTGTTTGTTTAGTCCTATATACAAGGTAGATATGGCAATATGACAATAAATAAAACCACGTACAGAGTATCACGTCCTGTGATCGTATACAAAAAATTAATCAAATCCAGTTAATAGCTTAGCCACAGGAAATTATTTTAATATCATTAATTTTGAATGTAGAACAATTTTTCTAGTCAAAGACCTGTGCGAGTCCATATAATTTGCAACACACTTTCTCAATAATTACAGATTATTACAAATGGTGTTACTTATTATTTCGATGTTTTAATTTTTGTTTTGTCAAAAAAAATTTTTTTTAATTTACGATCAACAACTTATTTGTGTGTTTAAAATGCTTCTACAGACTAGTAAAAATCAATCAATCAATCAACTCAGCCTATCGCAGTCTACTGCTGGACATAGGCCTCTCCCAAGTTGCACCACAACACTCGGTCCTCTGCCTTCGGCATTCAGTCCCCCCAGCCACGTTCTTTAGGTCGTCGGTCCACCTGGCAGGGGGGCGCCCTATGCTGCGTTTGCCGATTCCCGGTCTCCACTCAAGGACTCGTCTGCTCCAGCGGCCATCGGTCCTTCGACAGACATGGCCAGCCCACTGCCACTTCAGCTTACTGATCCTACAAGCTATGTAATAACCATGTTTTTATTTATTGTCGTATTGTCATATCCACTTTGTATAGGACACATTTGTTGGAAAAACCGCTGAAAAATTACCTTGCTTGCAAAATAATTTTAAACTTTACTGGTAGATTTCTCTTGTATTCTACTAATTTTAAAGTCATCAGATAAATAATACGACCGTTCCGAAATCGAAAAAAAAAGACCAAAATCAAAATGTTCCCAGCTCATCGCCACTCTATATCTGTAATAAGCAAATAATTGCGGTTGTCAACAGAATGGATTCGATGACGTTTATTAAAAACCCATCATGTATTAGTTGATGGTGTGAAAAGAACAGAATGCCGGAAAGAGGTCACTAACGGGTTACACTTCCTCGGTGGACACCTGGCTGATTAGGGTTCCGTAGGCCTGTAAGTCAGAAGCTAAAATAATTATCTGCTAGCTATGTTCACTCGCCTGTTGTTTTATAAATGTAAAGATTAACTCATGTCTCTTTTTGGTGGATATCAAAGTACCTTTCTGTCAAAATAATTTGAGGAACCAAAGTGCCTTCCGCATCCAGTCCCCCCCAGCCACGTTTTTCAGGTCGTCGGTCCACCTGGCGGGGGGGCGCCCTACGCTGCCTTTGCCGATTCGCGGTCTCCACTCAAGGACTCGTCTGCTCCAGCGGCCATCGGTCCTTCGACAGACATGGCCAGCCCACTGCCACTTCAGCTTACTGATCCTACAAGCAACGAATTAAATGACGAATATAATAAAATGCACACCAATTGTTAACACGCTCACCCTTGACGAAATCGTATAAAAAAGTTGTCAAAGTCATTAGTATCGTCACGGGAAAGATCACACGAAAACCACCATGATTCAGTTATAAACAATCGAAACGTTATAATATTCTAGTTTTTAGAAAACAATACAACATAACATTAATTTAGACATGATTTGATGACGTCGGGGTTTTTCAACTGCCTACCAGATAATGTTGAGTCATCATCATCATCATCATTTCAGCCGAAAGACGTCCACTGCTGGACATAGGCCTCCCCCAAGCATCGCCACAACGACCGGTCCTGTGCCTTCCGCATCCAGCGGATTCCCGCGACCTTCACCAGGTCGTCGGTCCACCTTGTGGGGGGCCTACCCACGCTGCGCCTTCCAGTACGCGGTCGCCACTCCAGAACTTTACTGCCCCATCGGCCATCCGTTCTGCGAGCAATGTGCCCCGCCCACTGCCACTTAAGTTTGGCAATTCTTCGGGCTATGTCGGTTACTTTCGTTCTCCTGCGAATCTCCTCATTTCTGATTCGATCACGCAGGGACACTCCGAGCATAGCCCTCTCCATTGCCCTTTGAGTGACTTTGAGCCTTCTTATCAGGCCCATTGTGAGCGACCACGTTTCAGTACCGTAAGTAATGTTATAACGTTGAGTACGACTTCAAAATAACATTGACCCAACATTTCTCGATACTGTAGGTCTACTCGCGTTTTACGAACGACAAACGAAGTACGAACTTTCGTTCCGACTGATACTTACATTATAAAGGTAGGCACATAAAAAAGACACAATTAAGATAGACTACGGTTCATAGTCGTATACAATTTACCGGAGATGAGAAAAACAAACGTCAAAACACGATCATCGCATGCGATAAGGGAACGATGGTTGACCGGAGTAGCAAATTGTGCGATGAATCGTACGATTTATCGAATATCGTCGAACGGGAGTAGACCCCCTGTTTTGATTATGTTCAGTCGACCTTGACAGCGTCATTGTTTCGTAAGTAGTAAGGGTGGTTTCGTAATTCAAGAGTTTTCACTGACGAGCGGTCGACAGTACAAAGATTAGTCTTTATACTAAGTAATCAATCAATAAGTTTTATTTTCAATTTAAGGGTAATGTAACAGCCAAGTGCGCCCCCATCAGTAAAAAAAATATATACTCGCTGAATACGTAATTTATTGAAAATTATTTTTTAACAATTGAAGTACAGGTACACACGGCTACACATCAAGCTGTGCATTTCCAGTATACGCTGATCTCGTATTTTATAGGTTTTCCTTACAACGCGAGGTCAGCCTTTACTGATTTTATACAGCTTGATGTGTAGCCGTGTGTACTGTAGTTTAATCAGAAACTATTAACTCTGTAAATACTTAGCTGTAGCTGTATCTACAACTTATTCTACCTAGAATAAGTGCGAAAAACGTTTTTTCTATCTCCAACTACAGCGAACTATGTTTTATAGAGTTAATAGTTTCTGATTAAACTACACTACCTGTACTTCAATAGTTAAAAATAAATTTTCGATAAATGATGTATTCAGCGTGTAACAATTTTATTACTGATGGGGGCGACACTAGGCTGCTACGCTCCCCTTAAACAGAAACCACGTGATCTAATGGCATTTCAATTTCCAAATTTCAATTTCAATGTTTTTTATTTCAAATAAACCTAATTACAGGCACTTTTGAAAGGTCAGGCTCTAGTTGCAGTTGCATTAAGACACATGTTTAATTATTAGTAATAAAACAGCAATAAAGTGCTGCATATGGTATACCTGTACACACTTTAATTGGATGGGCCAAAGTTATATGGAGTTTCTGGCATTACCTTTTGAAACAGTGCAATTTAAACGTTATTGTGATACCTGTAAACAAAATGCATTGTAAATAAAATGATAGGTCATATAATATTTTTATGAATAAAGTATCTAGCTCAGATGTGTTGGATTTTCAGTATGGGTCTATGTTTTACTACCCTTCCTTTGCTCCTAGTAAAACTCAAGCAGAGAAGACACCATGAATGAAAAACAATTTCTTGAACGAGTCACCGGATGTGGTACACAGTTCCCATGACAATGGCATCAGTGAGGAGCAATGGGAGCTGGCGAGTCGTGCGAGATGTGCTAACGTGGCGTATCACAGCCCACGCAATACACTACGAAATATTTGTGTGGACATTTGCTTACGTTATTATCCATTCCATTTTCCAAGTGATCAAAAACGAAGTGGCATTATTATTTCATTTATTCAATTTACAAAAAATACAGTCCAAATATATACAGTCCTCAGTAACGCCCACCCTTCACCGCTTCCTAGTTTTTATTCTGGGAAGAAGAAGCGGTGCGGCGCAACAAACTCCCCAGCAACACAAAGCCTAATAAATAAATAAACAAATAAATATTTTTAGGACATTTTACACAGCACCATCTAGTCCCAAACTAAGCAGAGCTTGTACTATGGGTACTAGACAATGGATATAATACTATTAGGAATAGGTGAAATAAAATGGCAACACTTCGCTATGACAAATTGACACCCCACCAAAGTCGGCCATATTGATTGTCGGCGGTTGGAGCGGGGCGCGCACTTCGCTACGAGTCGTTGAACAAGACGGACGTTCTATAGCGCGACATGACATGTCCTTTTATTTTGTAATATTTAATAATGATGTAATAACTTACTAATACCTAACCTAATAATACAGTGCTCTCTTGGTTGGTTTTGAGAGTCTTAATGTGACTATTATTGAACATGCCTAGCCCCTGATAAGCAGACATTACTTTTTAACTGTAAAAGTATGGTCACACCTATAGATTTTTATCCTATAAACGTGCTTGTTGCTAATAATACTTATATCTATAGAAAAATTGTTTGTAAATACATACTTATAATACATAAGAATCACCCAGACCATCACAAACACTTATGTTCATCACACAAATATTTGTGCCCTGTGGGAATCGAACCTACGACCTCGTGATCAGCAGTCCGATACTCGTACCACTAGACCACAGACGTCGTCACTTTAGCGTCAATTAGCGCTTATTGAATATTCCGTGTGGTGCCGGACATAAAGAATTGCACCACCCTATCTCTTCTCATGGGTGTCGTAAAAGGTGACCAGAGGATGGGCAGCAGCGTTCTCTGAGTATTTAACCAACCAACTGCAATCGCCAACCCGCCTGCCAAGCGTGGCGATTATTGCATATCCCCCGTTAATTGGGAGAGGCCTAAGTCCAGCACTAGACGTCTTTCGAAAGAAATGATGATGATGATGAATGTCGACAAAAAATACAGTCCTCAGTAATGCCCACCCTTCACCGCTTCGGGGAAGAAGCGGTGCGGCGTAACAAACTCCCCAGCAACACATTTCTGTCGAGGTCTAATAAGACATTCGTAACTATAATAGCACACTTACACCACAGTTTACAGGTTTACTTCATTCGCCCACCAAAGTCATCAATCAGACTGGTGGTGTCCGGCAGGTATGGCCATCCCAATCCCAGCATTAAGCTGCATAGATTGGAAATCAAGGAAGGAGGGTTTTGCCCCTCAGTGGGATGTTACAGGCTAATTGTAACAATAGAATAATATACAACGTGTATCAGAAATGATTGGTCATATTTGAAGAGCTCATATAGAACAACTTTTACTATTGGACCAAACCTTAAATATCAAAAAAATCTGTTGTCTCAATCAACGATGTCGCTTGATAAAAAGTTTTTTTAAATACTTTACGGGCTTGCGTTTTACCACCACCTCACCTGATGTTAAGCGATGGTGAAGTCAATGGTTCAAGCTTGCCCAGCAAAGGTGAGAGGATGGCAGTGAAATATATCGACCCATCCTCTCAATTGGCTACACCGGGCGTTGTACCGGAATACGACTAGGTCGCTTGGCGTCTTTGCCCGGTGGGTGGTCGCAAGCCGTCGTTAGTGGCCTACCAGAGTAATGAACCAGCTGATTATTTTTCGCGATTTAAGGGTTGACCCCACAGAAATAAATTTAATATAGTAGAATGGCGTCAGGTCACGGGAACTACATGTGACTCTCGAATTCCTCTTAAACTGAAGGGGAAAATCTATAAGACCATGATAAGACCTGCTGTCCTGTATGGATCGGAATGTTGGGCTACGAAAGGAATTAATGAAAGGCAAGTGCATGCAGCTGAGATGAGAATGTTAAGAGGAATGTGTGGTGTAACGAGAATGGATAGGATAAGGAATGAATATGTAAGAGTGAGTCTGAAAGTAGCGCCAGTGACAGAGAAGTTAAGTAGCAATAGACTGTCATGGTATGGACATGTGATGAGGAGGAATGAGGAGCATGTTACGAGGAAAGTTTTAAGTATGAATTTTGATGGCTATAAGAAAAGAGGGAGACCGAAGAAAATATGGATGGATTGTGTGAAAGATGATATGAATAGAAAGAAAGTGAACACGGAGATGTCGGCTGATAGAGATGTATGGAAGAAAAAAACATGCTGCGCCGACCACAAATAAATTGGGATAAGGGCAGGAGGATTATGACAGTAGAATGGTTGTAATCACAATTTTACTTGCGATTCATGCGTAGCAACTTTCGAACAAACTACGCCTTACATATTGACGTCATTAATTTTAAAAAAATAACTGTAAACAAATGTACTTTATAGCTTTTGTTTCTGCAGTTAGAAACAGCACAAAAAGGCATTTTTGTGGGTTTTTGTTACAGTATTTACAGAAACAAGTCATAAGGCGTGCTGAGAAAGGCTTTGAAATGCCATGCACTGTGGTGCAGAGTGTTGGCACGCGCCCTGCCCACTTTTTCATTCTATCTATTTCTGTGATTGGCCCCATTGTAAAAATTGGTCGATAGCATTACCTGAATGAGCTCTTCAAATATGAGCACGCATTTTTGACACACTTTGTGTAAGTAATGTCAAAAAATAAATATAAATGAACTTTATTGCATTAATTGTGGTACATAAAAGATCTTACGATAATAAATTTGGTCAGCACAATTTACCTCATAAGGCATACAATTGAATCTTTAAGTTAACTTGAAAAAAAATTACATGAATAAGGTACGGTCGACCGCAAGTCGGTGGTAACACTTTGACATTAGCAGCATCTTTATTTCGTAAGCAGTAAGGGCGGTTTTTGAATTGACGTGTTACCACTGTCATGCAGGCGACTGTACAGTAATTAGATGGCATTATATTTTATTACCTGTTCAATTTTCTCATTGACACGATAAATGTCACATACCTACCCACATACCTACCCAGCAGTGGCGCCAAATCTTACAATATGCCACATACCATACCTAGTCAAAATAATATTAGAAATAAAACATGTAATTAATTCACTGAGCTCTGTGAAATAAAAATTTTAAAGCAAAATGTCAGAAATAGTTATCATAATAAATGTCAATATATATTATGTCAATTTTGTATTTTATTACTGCCTGCCTCGTTGGTCTAGTGGTCGCAAGCGTGACTGCTGAGCGTGGGGTCCTGGGTCCGATTCCCGGGTCGGGCAAAGTGTTTTTCATTAGGAAATTCTCAGTAGCAGCCCGGAGTATGGATTTGTGCCCGGTTAATGGCAATAGGCTCGCCCCCTATTACATGGGACTATAACATAACTGGCGAAATGTGGGTGTACTATACACCTCTGCCTACCCCTTCGGGGAAATACAGGCGTGATGTTATGTTATGTTATGTATTATAATATTCATTCAAATCATAAAAACAATTACTAATGAGTATTATTTTCAATACTATTTTAAACTGCCTTCAATTCAAAGCAAAATCAGTAAGTCGTAAGGACTATCCATACAAAGCTAACCACTCCCGTATACCGTGAGTCCGGATAGAGATCTATCTGAGCGAACGCTCATGCTCGTCTCGCGAACATTTTATTACAATTCACATTACCTATTATGTGAGACTAAGTTCTTATGTTCAGTAGGTAGTGTATTTATAAGTACGTTTCTACAATCATGAATGGACCATTTGCCATTACAAGGTTAATATACTCGGTGAACGATTTAATAAGAATAACTGTGGTACACACTATAATTTTATTTTGTATCTTAATGATCTCATCGACAATTGCTGGAACTGCCTGGAAAGATAGTGAGTAATTGCTCCTTAGCAAAGACATGATATTCAAAGGCAGTGAGGCACCGTATAGTGTAGTGGTACAAGCCCTGCCATGTATTATACTAGCTTCTGCCCGCTGCTTCACCCGAGTGGATGTTGTTCGCGCATCCCTCAGGAACTTGATCTTCCCAGGATAAAAAGATAATTAACATAAAGGCTACTATTTGTTAATCCGGGTTATGTTCTATCTGTAAAATTTCATTAAAATCCATACAGTAGTTTTTGCGTGAAACAGTAACAAACATCCATACATCCATACATCCTCACAAACTTTCACGTTTATAATATTAGTAGGAAGTAGGATTCAATGTGTAATCATAGACGACCTCTGTGGTCGAGTGGTTCGAGTGTCGGACTGCTGATCACGAGGTCGTGGGTTCGATTCCCACAGGACACAAATATTTGTGTGTTGAACATAAGTGTTTGTGTTAGTCTGGGTGTTTCTTATATATTATAAGTATGTATTTATTATAAGCGATGGCGAAATAGACCGAACAGTCAAGCACCGAATTAACACAGGATGGTTGAAATGGCGGCAGGTCACGGGAACTACATGTGACTCTCGAATTCCTCTTAAACTGAAGGGGAAAATCTATAAGACCATGATAAGACCTGCTGTCTCGTATGGATCGGAATGTTGGGCTACGAAAGGAATTAATAAAAGGCAAGTGCATGCAGCTGAGATGAGAATGTTAAGAGGAATGTGTGGTGTAACGAGAATGGATAGGATAAGGAATGAATATGTAAGAGGGAGTCTGAAAGTAGCGCCAGTGACAGAGAAGTTAAGTAGCAATAGACTGTCATGGTATGGACATGTAATGAGGAGGAATGAGGAGCATGTTACGAGGAAAGTTTTAAGTATGAATGTTGATGGCTATAAGAAAAGAGGGAGACCGAAGAAAATATGGATGGATTGTGTGAAAAATGATATGAATAGAAAGAAAGTGAACACGGAGATGACGGCTGATAGAGATGTATGGAAGAAAAAAACATGCTGCGCCGACCCCAAATAAATTGGGATAAGGGCAGGAGGATGATGATGATGATGTATTTACAACAACAAAAATGTATATAAGTATTATATCCATTGTCTGGTACCCATAGCACAAGCTCTGTTTAGTTTGGGACTAGATGGTGATGAGTAAAATGTCCCAAAAACATTTATTTATTATTATTATTATAGACAAACCTTATAGGTACCATCATCACGTGTATTAGTCCCTACACCACGAGAAATTTCTGCGCTCCCGGCCAAAGGCAGTTCGAAGAAAGCCGTAGTGGTTTCAATTATAAAGTCTTGCTCTTCCTCAGGAATTTTGAAGAGTAAAGAATTAGCCCTTCTAAAAAGAAAGTATCAACAATGTGACGAAAATATGAAATTTTCTAATTTTGCGAAATGCGACTAACATCTGGCGGTTGAAGTTCTTAGGGCAACGCGTTATTATTTTGAGGATAGAAGTGTGTCTTAAATGCTCCTAAGCCACACCTCGGACACTCGATACAATATGAATGCTAGCGCCACCTACATACACAAGATTACGTCTTTATACGAACGCACACATACGTATAGTTTAGGGATGCTCGCCGCTCGTGGTACTAACTGGGTTCTTAGAGCTTCTCAGTAGTTTTCAGAGAAGCGAGCTTGTATAGCGACTGGCGATTGACATCCATTGCACGATTGCACGTGGGCGAGGAATTTTGAATTAGCGGGGGGTGGTGAGTGGCCGTTCTGTATGTTAGTACTATTAGATATTCTGTGCTCCTGCGACCTGCAGGCGTAGCATGACCACTGTAGAAAAGAGATTTGTGAGACAAAACTACATTGTGTAAAACTTTGTCCGTCATTTTGACCATTCTTTCGTAGACAAAATGCTTGTCTACAGCTACACCTGCTACGCCTGCTGATGAGACATATTAAGACGCCTCTTGCAGTATTACAGCACCTTCCTAATTTGCGACTGGAATCATGAAATCGAATAAGGCAACCACAGAAATAGATAGAATGGAAAAGTGGGCGGGGCGCGCGTGCCAACACTCTGCACCATAGTGCAGAGCATTTCAAAGCTTTTCTCAGTATGCCTTATGACTTGTTTCTGTAAATACTGTAAGAAAAACCCGCAGAAATGCCTTACTGTGCTGTTTTTAACTGCATAAACAAAAGCTGTAAAGTACATTTGTTTACAGTTAATTTTTAAAAATTAATGACGTCAATATGTAAGGCGTAGTTTATTCGAAAGTTGCCACGCATGAATCGCAAGTAAAATTGTGATTACAACCATTCTATCTCTCTATTTCTGTAAGGGCAACCCATAGATATCTATGAGACAACCAAATATTTGCTATGATCTCATCATTATACTAGCATAATTCATACGAATGCAACCAGTATCAACAAAACACACAAATCTTTAATTCTATATCTATATGAAATATATAACATACCATCTGTAGCCACAATCAAGTATCAAAAAAACAAAGGCTTACTTTATTACAATCTCTCAACACATTGACACATCTATTATTCTTGACATCCAACTTATTTTTCTAAATCTAAGATAGGCCTAAATCTAGTATAACCATACCTCCGCTTCCCCATCAAACTGTCTCAAAAGACCAGGTTTTGTTGAACCAGGGACGGGTGTGGTAGGTCAAGGTAAATTGGTTAAAATACATTTTTGATATCCCAAATCATAGTTTCAAATTGCTTGCTATTAAGGCTGATAAGCGATAGAGTTTAATGGATCGTGGTATATCAGTTCATGTGAACTTTGTTCTTTTAGTTTTTTTTTTTTGTGACAGATAAGTTTTGTTTAAGAAACAGTATAGTATTATGGTTTTATAGCTTATGGGGCAGAGCTTTTAAAAGCATGTGTTAGCAGCACGGAATATAGAAAACAAGTAGAATTGTCATTTCAATTACTTAGTACATTTACAACTGAAATATTACATTAAAATGGACGAAAACAATTATGTGATTGGATCTATTTAAAATTAATATTAGGCCTAATAATCATAATTATATTTTTTTTTTATTCAATTTTAATACAAGTTGTTAAAATTATTTTATTGAAATATATATATCAAAATTGTACACATAAAGGTGATATGATACAACTCTATGAGAATCATTTTTAACCGACGAAAAAAAGGAGGAGGTTCTCAATTCGACGCGTATATTTTTTTTTTTTTTTTTTTTTTTTTTTTTTTTTTTTTTTTTTTATGTATGACCACGCATAACTTTTTACAGAGTGGTCCGATTATGATGATTCTTTTTTTATTGGATAGGGTATATCTTGAAGTTGGTCCCATTTAAATTTCAAAATCAAAATCCACCCCTAAGGGTAGTAAAACAGGGGATGAGTGTTTGTTCACCCACTGAATTCTTACCTGTTAACCGATTCTGTTGAAACTTGACATACATAAATATAGTTCTAGACACTACGACATAATGGAGACCTGGATTTAGAGTTTAACCACAAAAAAATGAAAAATAAAACTTTTTAACAAAAAATTGAACCGACGAAAACAGAAACTGAAAAGCGAAAAATAACTAATTATGAGTCGGCGCCAAACAACCAATCAACGAAGATCATTAAATTACTTTAAATAAATAATAAAAACAACGTCACATCAAATACAACGTGAGATTTTCAACGATAAACAATAACTTTCCAAAAATGCGTTCTCCGCTCGGCCACTTCCAACTTACACGCACTATGCTTGTTAAAAGTTCGTTTGGCGCCGACTCATAATTAGTTATTTTTCGCTTTTCAGTTTCTGTTTTCGTCGGTTCAATTTTTTGTTAAAAAGTTTTATTAGTTCTGCTATCATTCATTTTTCACGCTAAAATTGCACAATAATATGGTTTAACCAAATATTTCACGTAAGTATTCGAGACGTCACTGCGTGCGTCGTCGTATCG
This sequence comes from Asteroscopus sphinx, assembly GCA_949699075.1. Lineage (NCBI taxonomy): Eukaryota > Metazoa > Arthropoda > Insecta > Lepidoptera > Noctuidae > Asteroscopus > Asteroscopus sphinx. The sequence continues at coordinate 2,630,960 of OX453011.1, read as the reverse complement.
CAGCGGGAACTTAAGAGCGATTGAATGAGTGTTAGGAATCTCCGCTTAATTGTGACACGCGCACGGTAGTCGTGTGGCACTTCCACCATGTCTTCTATATTCCGTGGTTGGCAGTATCAGAAGTTTATTGTTTCAAGCTAGTATTTTTGATGACGTTGCTTTCTAAGCTGGTTCTACTTAGGACCTATTCTAATGGTGATATGCTGGAATTGGGGGCGTTTGGAGATGAAATTTCCTATTTTCTACTGTAAGTATTAGACGGAATAGTTAAGATACATAGACCATCAGGTCTACAACATACAACATCAGTTGTCAGATTAGCAGACGATGGGGCAACAGGGATGTGTTTTTAGACGTATAAGTTTGAAGAACCTTATAGGTCCTGTTTACTACTTACTTCGTTGGCGCAGCGATCCAAAATGTGTCTTGGCCTCTGAAACGAGAGTACGCCACTTGCCGCAATATTTGGCAGTATCTCGCCAATCACTGGCTCGAACCTCCAGAAGATCGCCTTCCACCCCATCGCTCCAGCGATATCTAGGGCGACCGACCGAGCGTTGCCGTTTTGGTCGATCCAGATAGGCTATCTTCGCATCTCGATCCCATTCCCTCCACGTGACCAAGCCAACGGAGTCTGTGAGGTTTAGCCTCTCCTATCACGTTTCACGTGTGAAGCTTGGGCACTGACATAGGTCCTGTTTGAAATATTTTAATCGCAAACGTATCTGTTTAACGTAAACGTATCTGCTCATCAAAGTTATCTATATACTGCATCCTCCAATCCTTGATGATGACGTAACCCCCTGATATTTATCAGACACAAATGTCTCCCACAGTAGATGCGCATTTGTGGAATACCTCATAATACTGCGCACGATTCGATCTCGGCCAAGTTTAACGTAATCAAACAGTTGCTTGGTATTAGAAGACCTATTCTGATTGATTGTTGAGATACGGATTAATTTGTAGAAAGTAAGAAGATTTTTGTGGATTTTAAACTAACTTCCCAATAAGCTAGATACTTGAATATACATACATACATACATAGGTACGCACCCCTACATATCAAGCTATAGTTTTCTAGTATAAGCTGACCTCTTGTTGTACGGAAAGCCTTTAAAATGCGAGGTCAGCTTATACTGGAATTGTATAGCTTGGTGTGTAGCTGTGTGTACGTAGGTACATAGGTAGCTCAGAACTGGATGACAATTATTATCATTTGTAGTGCAATCAAATTGTTAGTAACTTCGGTGAAGTATTCATGCGTTATCTATTGCATGTGCCCCGTTTTCGGCTTAAGGAGAAATGATTTTATAATTATTCATCATCATCATCATCATAATTTCAGCAGCTTACTTTTTTGCCGTGGGGAAATCCTCATGGACGTACTCCGCCCGGGGCAGGTGGAGCCAGTGTCGAACTCTTACCCACTAAAACCACCACGGGCAGGCGAGCCCCTTCTCCCCGTGCGGCCTAACGACGGCCGCACCCTCCTCGGTGGCGCACACGGAACACAGCACGCCACCTCACCTCACGGGCCTTTACCAGCTGTGCCAGCTACGCCAGCTGCGTCAGCTACGCCAGCTGTGCCAGCTACGCCAGCTGCTGGTCGGGCAGCAGACTACTCCAAGCATCACCACAACGAACAGTCCTGCGCTTTCTATTATACTTCTTAGTTTGTTTTAAAAACGGGGTATATCAGAAAATAATTAAAATTACTGTTTTTCTTATTATCCTCGTTAACGAGCCCTTTTCTGAGTGACAGCCGAGATACAATCATCCTCCGAGCCTTTTCCCAATTATATTGGGGTCGGCTTCCAGTCTAGCCAGATGCGGCTGAACATCAGTATTTTACACGGAGCGACTGCCATCAGACCCCCGCAACCCAGTTACTGGGTAATACTGACATTCGGAGGTTAGACGAGTTGTCAGACTTTCAGGCTTCTGACTACCCGTAACGACTGCCATAGATATTCGTATGACAACCGGGACCGACAGCTTAACGTGCTCTCCGAGGCACGGACAGCCGAGATACAATAATGAGAATAATCAATTTTGCTTAAAAATTAAGTTACTCATGTTAAAAAGCATGATGCATGCATGCATGATGTAAGAAAATATACTTGGACGGGAAAGAAACTAAAGAGTATTTTTTTATGTGGTTTTCTTTGTGTCATGGTGATTTTATACAAAATAAAAGGGGTACTGCTATTTGATACGGTGCCCCTGATGTGTTGCTCTTCGGTCTAATGGTGATGTTCTGTTGTGTCTTGTTTTTGGTTGTGCTACTGTTGTCCGTAGTCAATCCTATTGTTTAATTTAAGTCGCATGGACTTTACTCTCGGGCATTTGTCAGATGTGGCTTTGTGTTTGGTGTCGTATTCGCTCTTAAATTTTTTGTTATAGTCTGCGCAATTGACACACTTGGGCTCGCCTTTTTTGTTTCGGTCAACGATCGGGCAACTGTGCTGCTTGTGACCTTCCTCCGCACAGTGGCACAGGGATGTTCTTTGGTCTGGCACTTGTTCTTGGTATGCCTGAATTTCAGACATTGCATACACTGTATGAATGGTGAGTACTCCTCGGCATGCACCCTTTGATGGTCAATCGCCACTCTTCCCGCCTCGATGATTTTTCAGAATATTAAAATTTATAAAAAAATTGAAGAATATTATATCCATTGTCTAGTATCCATAGTACAAGCTCTGCTTAGTTTGGGATTAGATGGTGCCGTGTAAAATGTCCAGAAATATTCATTAATTTTTAGTTAAAGTTGGTTTGGAGCCCAAGTATTAAAATGTCCGATAGATGAAAACTAATTGGTTTAAACGCTTGTATCTCACTTTGCCTAAATTTAAACAATTTTTCATCAGTTTTTAACGCGTTATTAAAAAGGTTTGGTCCATTATCTAATTATACGTGATTCATAATCATTTGTTAGTGTCAGAATAACACCTAGGTGTAGTCTAGATAAGGCATGGCGCACAGTTCGCGTCGCGCCCACACCCACGCGCCAAGATTCATTGTTACCTTAATATTCGGTTACACTTTGGGAATTGTTAAGTGTGTCATCGCGTTAGTTTCAAAGGGCGATAAGCTAAGGTTAGATTGCAATATAATGTATAATAGAAGGTTATACACATCATCATAACCAGCCCATTACTGTCCTACTGCTGGGAACAGATCTTTTCTTAGAATGAGAAGAATTCAGGCTGTAATGAGCCAGATTATAAAAGCGAAAAAAATTAAGAATGATAAAGATCGCAATTTTTAGTTATAGACTACGTCTACTTTCAGACGACTTTCTACCAAATGATCCGTATCGACCGCATCATAGAAAACCATATGGGACGGGGCTTGACTAGTATTGGTGAGCCGAGATCTACCGAGGAGGGTCTGAACAAAATGCTTAGCGTAAACCGCACCTCCATCTAAAGGTAGTAAGAGGTCGTGATGGTTTTAATCAGTAAAAGTCCAAGACAGCCCATCGTCTTCCCTAAGAAGAGTATCCATGAATAATATCATGTAAAAAAAACTTGAAGATGACGCCACGACCAAAGGACTATCCAAGGGGGGGAGGCACAGGGACAAACCTTCCCCCCAGGTACGCAGACGGTTGAAATAAAATAAGGAGCTAGGAGATTAATACGATACCGCATTAATAATTACCGTTTTAATGTCTTGTACATCATACCTATGTTTGACAAATAAATAATTTTGAATTTTGAATACTACCGCAAGTTGCAAATCACAAAATATCACGCATAATGGAATACTATAGACAAAGAGTAAGGATTCATTATTCTGTGCTATAGGGGTCACTCCATACACCTATCTGACCCTTGTGCCCCGCCCAGAAATAAATCCTGGAACACTCTTCGCCATGTTGCAACCCTAATTTATTTAACACTGAATGGTTTCTTCTTATTTGTCGATCAAAACAAATAATTACAAACTCTTCACACATCCACAAATCAACACCCAACATAATCTAAAATGTAATAATAATGATATTCCCACACTTCAATCTTCAGAAACAAATAGCAGCTAATATAATATCGTATCATGTCTGCACCGAGGCACGGGCGTGGGCGTCCAACCGAATGTTATGTGGTTCACGGCTAGTACTGTTACGTAGTGACTCACTTGTCTGTCAGGGATATGTAGACATATATAACATAACATAATCAGCCTATTATTGTCCCACTGCTGGGCATGACTCTCTTCTCAGAGTGACAATGATTCAGGCCTCCGCCTTAGTCCACCACGCGGATCTTCTATGGATTATTTATTTATTCTGTTGTATACATAACATAAAAATTCTAAAGATGTAAACATAAACTCATTAGAGTTTTACCGTAGGTACGTATATCAGTATCATCGACTATACAAACAGGAAAACATAAATATAATTAACATGGTAAGATATTAAATAAGTACAATGAGGGTAGATACCTACCAGATAATAATTAGCTACATTATGAAGGAGTGAACACCGGTGACTGCGCGGGCCGTCTCATCATCATCATTTCAGCCGAAAGAGGTCCACTGCTGGACATAGGCCTCCCCTAATAGGGGGGATATACCACAATCGCCACGCTTGGCAAGCGGGTTGGCGATCGCAGTTGGTTGGTCAAATACGCCAGCCGCACGCGGCCTTCACCAGGTCGTCGGTCCACCTTGTGGGGGGCCTACCCACGCTGCGCCTTCCAGTACGCGGTCATCAACAATCAACTCAGCCTATCGCAGTCCACTGCAGGACATAGGCCTCTCCCAAGTTGCGCCACAACGCTCGGTCCTCTGCCTTCCGCATCCAGTCCCCCAGTACGCGGTCGCCACTCCAGAACTTTACTGCCCCATCGGCCATCATTTCTGCGAGCAATGTGCCCCGCCCACTGCCACTTAGCTTGGCAATTCTTCGGGCTATGTCGGTCACTTTCGTTCTCCTGCGAATCTCCTCATTTCTGATTCGATCACGCAGGGACACTCCGAGCATAGCCCTCTCCATTGACCTTTGAGTGACTTTGAGCCTTCTCATCTATCTCCTCCTAAACGGCTGGACCGATTTGGATGAAATTTTGTACGTATATTTCAATGGGTTCCTGGATCGTTTGAAAATACAATTGGACCCGGTAGATGGCGCTGCTGTCAATATGTAAATGATCTTCTCGTAAACGACAGGTTCGATTTTAATGATATGTGGCGCTGCTTTTCCGGGCAGGACACGTCTGCCGGGACCACTAATTTATTATATATCTAACACATCGACCAACAGAGGCAAGTATTCAATATCCACATAAATATAATCAAACTCCAATCTAAGCCTTCATTTAAATCCAGATTTTTACACCCAGTTCGAATTATATTAAACAGTAGTGGAATTAATTCGTGATCTATGCGTTATTATGAGTCATGCGCGCGCGCATTCGATCTCACGGTATTCACATCGACATGACATAATAATAGTAATGTTGCTTATCAAATATGATTGATTTTCTGTTGGGTATAAGGTCCTTCTTTAAGGTTATTGAACGTGATGGTATAATTGTAACATCACGATTATTTTGTAGACAACCTAAACTTGAAATAATGAGAGCATTGATTCATCATCATCATTCCAGCCGAAAGACGTCAACTGCTGGACATAGGCCTCCCCCAATTAAGGGGGGGATATGCCATAATCGCCACTAGAATGGATATGATAAGATAAGTATGTGAGAGGGAGTTTGAAAGAAGCGCCAGTGACGAAAAAGTTGAGAAGCAGTAGATTGTCATGGTATGGACATGTGATGCGGAGAAATGAGGAACATGTTACGAAAAAAGTTTTGTGTGTGAATCTGGATGGCTATAAGAAAAGCGGTAGACCAAAGAAAAGATGGATGGATTGTGTGAAAGATGATATGGATAAAAAGAAAGTGAACAAGGAGATGACGGCTGATAGAGATGTATGGAAGAAAAAGACATGCTGCGCCGACCCCAAATAAATTGGGATAAGGGCAGGAGGATGATGATGATGCCATAATCGCCACGCTAGGTAAATCGTGGATAGATTGGATACTAATTTTGGCCGTAAGATAACAATCGTCTTTACAGATATTTCTAAAAAATTATTTTAATCTACCGTACAATATTTATTTATTAAAATCGTTTCGATGCACGCAGTAATCACTCACAATATCATTATCTTTTACAGTGTTGCGTGCAGTTTGGGACTTGATTATTTTTAGGACTGGGTTCCAAACAGATAACGACGACGATTTTGAATTAACTGCAAAGTTAGTCAAGTCGGTTAAGAAACTGTTTCTTAATAAGATATCGCTGATGTCACCCAAAGACGTACTATAGTGGAGGATAATTTCGATACCACGAGCAGTGTTCACGGTAGCTTATTGGCTAAAGCACTGGCGTACTGAGTCAGAAGTCGCAGGTTCGAATCATGCTCGTGAGTGATTTTTTCATTCCACAATTTAAATCGTTAAGTTATAATTTACATAATTAAATATTTTTTATCAAAAGAAATTGAAAAGAAAAAACATTTAAAAATATAAAAAATAGGGTTCCACCGGCATCGGGAGCAAGATCCAAGCTACTCAGGTCAGGGCTCCAGAGACAGGAACCCCCTCACAATACGTGCTGTGTCGAGGAGAACCGCCTTCTGAATCTGGTCCTTGACCCAGCCACCTAACGAGAAACTCTTAAGGGGTTAATATTATTATGATTAATGTTTAATTATTATTTAGCAGTTAAAGCCATATAGTTGAACGCTTGCCTTCTAAGCAGGATGATCACAGTTCAAACCAAAAAAAAGTAATCATTCCAGACCACGTACCAAAAAGAAAAAGTTTTTTGAAGTTGGAAGCTTTTGGTGAGTTAAAGAAATAAAGAAAGAAATAAAATTATTAGTTTGGCTTGCAACAGATCTCAAACAGCATAACACAGAATACCTATACTATAAAACAAAATCATCATCATCATCATCATTTCAGCCGAAAGACGTCCACTGCTGGACATAGGCCTCCCCCAAGCATCGCCACAACGACCGGTCCTGTGCCTTCCGCATCCAGCGGATTCCCGCGACCTTCACCAGGTCGTCGTAAAACAAAATAAAACATACAAACTGGTAAATGACAAGATAAGTTTTCTTATGAGCTCAACTGTCTAATTCGAGACGATGTCTTCTGTGGTCTAGTGGTTCGGTCGTGGGTTCGATTCTCACAGGACAAAAATATTTATATTAATGAAAATAAGTGTTTGTGTTGTTCTGGGTATTTCTTATGTATTATAAGTGCGTTTTTACAAAAAAAAAAAAAAAAAAAAAATGTCTAGTACCCATAGTACAAGCTCTGTTTGGTTTGGGACTAGATGGTGGTGTGTAAAACGTCCCAAAAATATTTATATTTATTTATTTATATATAATTAATTAACAAAATAGTTAAACAATGGAGGTCGTCTTTAAAAGCCGTTTGGACAGACAAAAGAAGCCCACACTCCCTTGCGCCATTCTAGTTTAATTCTCAATTAATACTCAACACAAATTAAAAATCAGTCCTTTGATTCGCACATCCAAACAAACACTTGCCCTTACATAAGCAACAGTTAATTAAACAGCCCACGAAACAATAAAAACGAAATCAACACAAGGCCGTTCGCAAAAAACAATGCACAAATCAAAAGTACCCACCCACTTGCACTCATTACTGCTAAATAGTACAACCTTGATTTTCCATATCCGTACCTTTTGTACGGAGAATTGGAAAGTAATTACTGTCTGTAAGACCCACACTTGACGTGTTTTACGCCCACGTGAAATCAAAAGCTTAACTTGAAGATGTTTAAGTACCTTTTGAGTGCTCTTTATAATGTGGGGTTGGAAAGTTCATCATTCGACAGTCGAAGCGAAATGGAAGGCGAATTTCGATAGTTACAGAAGTTGAATGGATTTGGTTTGGAAAATAGAAAACCTTCTCCAGATAAGTTACTCCATAAGACAAAGGAAATAAAATACTTATTTGTTTGTCCATAAGACAAGGTTGTTGGAGATTATTCGACCACCACAACAAATCCGATAGTTGAGTACTGTTAAAAAAAACAAAAAATGTTATATTATTTAAATGACAAAATTGTTGAAAAAACTAATAAAATGAGTGATCCATGATAAAATTAAGTGATAGACGCTTTTTAAGTTTTTGATCCTTGTCGTGCTAAACGGGCATTGTAAGATGTCAAGTTACTATGAAGGTTTCGAATAATGACGTCATACTTTGATAGTGCTTTCTCTGTCTAGTGAACAAATTTGAAGCACAAGTTAAACCACATTTACAGGCAATTTTGAAATGTTGAAAAGCTGCTGTCGCACTTTATAATTTATATACTGCAGATTTGTATGGAGAGGAACGGACAATAAACTCCATGATTACTCTTCAACGTCAAGTTTTAGCAAAAACAAAAACATTATAAATTCATATCGAAATTACAATAAAAAATCTTGAAATAATATTCTATTTAATTAAAAACCTTACCGTAGAATCTTCACGTTGGAAAATAATTATTCGCTATCGAAAACGAATATCGACAACGAACCCGCTAACCCCACAAAAATCATGCTCTTGCGCACTGACAAGCGCGTCCGACGAGCATTTTGTTATTGGATTAAACTATTACCACATTAATTTCAAACTTCATACCACAATAACCAGTCTTATTCCTACGTTGTAAGGACTATTTTAAATTTTGAAAAGTGTATTTGAGAGTGGATTCAAAGTGTTTTAGGTACAATAGGAATAATTAATCTCGAGTTAAGAACGAAGGTCGTGTCTTTAGTAATCGTTTAATTGGTACAGATGCTTATGAATTGGACTTTTGATAGCGGAAGAGTGGGTGGTGTTAAGCAACTCGAAGTTTCAAGATAAAAAGTTTGGATGCAAAGTTGTTGCAATTAAAGAAACACGATTAAAATTGCAACTTATACATATAACATTTTTAGATGCAGTTGCTCTGAAAATTCTTGCCTCCATAATTTAAAATTGTCGCGCGGTTTCTGAAAACGGGACTATTTTCCATCCCGGAGCTTCGTTTGGGGACAACGGGACACGTTACCGAGAAAAGGGACAGTCCCGTTTAAAACGGGACATATGGTAACTTTAGAGATGGCATAGTTTATGGCATGAGACTTTCCTTACATCCATTAAGTATACAAAAGCCCATAAAACGTTTCATACGGTTATTAAAACAACACAACATCACATAAGGGATTAGTGGGTCGACTTCACTGCAGGTCGCGGGGTCACAGATTCGAATCTCGTGATGGGCGTAATGTGATGTTTATTATACTGAGCTTCAACCTAGGCTGTAATATTAGAGCTAGACGTTTGGCTGAAGAATCTAGAATTATGTGTGTTGCGGTATTTACTGTGAAGTCAATGTAAAATCACAGGTGTAAAAGTACTAAGTAGATATAATTTATGGACCCTAATTGATATAATAATAGCTGTAAAGTTTAGGTGTATTCTGGATCTCAAAAGGACCGCAGAAAAAACTCAGGTTAATTTAAGCTATGGAATTGAAACAGATTGTTTGAAAATTATTAATACTCTGTGGCACAGAATATTAATATTTTAATACATATCTACTAAGGTACACATATTATAAGGTCCTAGATTCATCATCATCATCATCATTTCAGCCGAAAGACGTCCACTACTGGACATAGGCCTCCCCCAATTAAGGGGGGGATATGCCATAATCGCCACGCTTGGCAGGCGGGTTGGCGATCGCAGTTGGTTGGTTAAATACTCAGAGAACGCTGCTGAGGTCTAAATATAGAATTTGTTAATAGCTTGACTACCTACTGCACCATCTATCAGATAGCTATGAACTATTGTAAAAATACTGAGTGAATATATTATTATGACCATGGTATAATAAGATATTTCACCAGGTATTCTCTTCCCGCAATGACAGCGCGATGCCTCCAAGCTACGTCACGATCAGTGCTGCCATTGATTGATATCTTCAATATACCTAAGGAGATTTTTGTTCATAATGAATATAAAATAAATTCCTAACTAGCCTAACTATTTGTTATCTCGTGTTATTCATCTAATTAGTTAATAAAGGAAACTATATTAAATTACTAGTTAAAAAGTGATTCTTTATAGAAGAATGTAAATGAAAAAATGCATTTTGCTCGGGTAATTTATTTTCACAAAGTGGCAGCACATCAAACTGACAAGTGTCACGCTAACAGCCCGCTATTGGCTCCACGGCCGATGACGTAGTACGGAGGCAATCACGTGACCTAGCTGTCACGGGAAGAGACTACCTGGTGTTATTATACCATGATTATGACCTAAATCGGTCAAGTCATTCAGAAGTTATACCACAGAAATAGATAGAATGGCCATGTGGGCAGGGCGCGCGTGGCAGCTCCATGCACCATAGTGCAGAATATTTCAATAAAAAAAAAAAAAAAAAAATTGTGCTGTTTCTAACTGCAGAAACAAAAGCTGTAAAGTACAATTTTTTTTTTTTTAATAATGACGTCAAAATGTAAGGCGTAGTTTGTTCGGAAAGTTGCCACGCATGAATCGCAAGTAAAATTGTGATTACAACCATTCTATCTATTTCAGTACAAGCATCACTATTTGACGGAGAAGTAGGTACGGTGGTAGTAGGTCCCCGGGCGAGCTCTTTCACAAAGGAGCTCTACTACTACTAACGGCCAAATCACTCGTTTTCTTTTATTCACTTACGGCCCAAATTAATATCCAATCTATCCACGATTTACCCTACTGGAGATAGAAATTTGACATATTTTGTATGGAGCTTATGTCAAATTCCTATCTCTAGTAGGGCAAATCGTGGATAGATTGGATATTAATTTTGGCGGTTAGACTTGGCTCTTTATTTGATATCACTACTTTTTATGGCCAAGTAATCTTAGTCGAGGCCTGGCACGTTCTTACAGAATGTTTTCTTCGGATTATGAGTTTACAGAATTATGTATATACTTCAGTCTGTTAACTTATCTTGTTTGTAGATATATCTATATTTACTGAACTCATTATATTATTAATTGAGATCGGCTAAAAGTAACGATGCTCCATCTAGCTAACAATGTATTCGAACTAATGAACATATAATATAACATATTTAATGAACAGTGTACAAGTTAATATAGAACCTCTCATTAACGCATAATTATCATAATGAACCTCCCAAGTCATCTAGAACTCATTAAGGGGGCGTTCATAAAATACGTGAGTTGTTTAAGGGGGGGAGGGGGTCGAGTCAAATCTCATCTAATCTTACGTTGGAGAGAGGGGGGGTCTCGGCAAATATCACGCAATTTTTTATCTGAATAAAAAAAAAAAAAACAATTTTGGTCCATTTAATCCAGACAAGACGAGCTAATGAGTTACTGTGCGCAAGCGCCAACGGCTTAGAGTGGCTAGATCAGAACGAAGTTGAAGGAGCAGATGATTTTACTGAAAATCATATGGACATGTTGGTTCCAAAAGTCTCTCTTGAGACCGCGCATGATTCTCCATGGACTGAATTAGAGTAGATATTCTTTTTTTAATCACAGTAGTTACGATTTAAGTTTTCTATTTTTAAATTTTTATTACACTTATAATTAAACTCTCAGCAATATTGATTTCTAGTCTTATTAACTAGTCGTGAATAAAAGCAGCAATTTTTTTTTTCTTCTTACAATAACAATCCAAAGCGTTTACGTAAGAAACCCACATTTTGAAAAATCTCACGTGAGATTGGGGGATGGGGGAGGGGGTTGAATAAAATCTCACGACATCTTACCAGGGGGGGAGGGAGGGACAGAAAATTTTAAAAAACACCTCACGTAATTTATGGACGCCCCCTAAGGATATAGCCCGTTCAATACTTCGACGGAAGATTGGACATAGAAAGCGAAGAAGAGGGCTCTTCTTAGCTTCTCCCATAGATATCTAAATCATTATAAGATAATAGAAGTGAAAAAGGTGCGTGAAAGTGTCACCGTGTACAGGTGTCTCGTGGGACACCAGTGTGTGAACCGTTTGCTTGATCATCAGTGCTGTTTTGGACACAGAGTCACTCAAATTGTATTTAGCGGTATATTCAGATATAAACAACGGATTACTTTTTAAGCTTAATTTATTTTGCATTGAATGCTAGAAAGTTTAGAAACATGGTGGGCGTATGCATTGGATGCTAGAAATATAGTAGGCGTAATTGCGTTTTTATGTTTTCCTCAACTCAGCCTATCGCAGTCCACTGCTGGACATAGGCCTTTCTCAAATTGCGCCACAACACTCGGTCCTCTGCCTTCCGTATCTAGTCCCCAGCTACTTTCATCAGGTCGTTGGTCCACCTGGCTGAACCACCATTTTTCCACCATTTATATGTTGGTAGCGGCAAACCGGCGACACGCGCTCCGGTATTAAAAGACATAAATGACATTTCTATTACTTTATTATTAAGATTTCTATGGTCCTACCCAACTAAAATAATGAAAAATAATGAAAAAATCCTTTCGAAAATCAATACCTAAAGTTGAAATATTTCTTTCTTTCTTTCTCCTATCTTTTTCCCAATTATGTTGCGGTCAGCTTCCAGTCTCACCAGATGCAGCTGAATATCAGTATTTTACCCAGTAACCCAGTTGCTGGGCAATACTAACATTCTAAGATCAGACCAGTTGTCAAATTTTCGGGCATATGGGAGCTAATGGGAGCTACTGTCCAACATGCAACTGCGAGTAACTCATATGATGCGTCCACACAGTGCGGGTACGACTGCTATATACAACGTGTTATTAAAATAACTGAAGAACTCTCAAGAGGTCATTGTACAATCAGGACCAAGTGCTTTGAGAACTCTTTTATAATGCATACAGCCAAGTTGTGGAATTCACTGCCAGCATCTGTATTTTGGCACATACAACCCTAACGCCTTTAAAGTTGGAGTGAATCGGCACCTAAGAGGTTTGCTCGCTCCATCGTCGACCACATCTTGACAAAGATGTCTAGATTGCGGTTAAGAGCAGATCACATAAATCGACAATACAATACAATACAAATACTCTTTATTGTACACAAAAGAAGATAGCAACATATATGACTTATATAGAACACATGTACAATGGGCGGTCTTATCGCTCAAGGCGATAAGACAAAATGTAGGGTATTTTTTTTTTTTGGGAGAACTATTGCTGTCGCTTTGCGAAAGCTCGGCCTCAAATAAGTGCGATAAGGACACCTGCAGCTCTAACTGCCTTCGTAAAAATCTCATAATTCTAGGTTTGGCTCTCGACTATTTTCTCCTCCGAAACTGTAGAGGAATTGTGTAATGCATTCACTTTGACATTAGCTTTCATTTTGAAATTAAAGCAAAAGCAATACCGTAAAATTAACTTGCCCAACAAGCCCTACTTTGCCTAAGGCATTAACTTAATTTTTACACGCACTAACACTTTATAACTGAACCAAGTTTTAGCGTTTTCATAGTTTTTAAAGCCCCCCAAGTACGGAAATCATAGCTATTATAGTTTACTCAAAAAATAACTAGGCAAAGTATGGCTTGTGGGCCAAGTTAGGGTAGTTTACGGTATTCATTGTGTGGTACGTAGTTGCCGATAACACGGATTGTCAAAACACACGGCGCAATGAACATTGAAATCCAGATGATTGCGATCGCGAGTGAGTTACGCAATTCGGCAGCTGGACCAATGTAAAGATATTTCATAAACTGAATAAGAAGAATATTTTGCATTATGTCGCTATGTTTTCATTTTTCATTAATAGTTGTCAAATTTATACACCGCCCTTTAGACAGCGCAGCGGTGAAATTAGGCAATTTTGAGTATGTTTTAGGGCTTCTAGAAATAGTTTATCAACAAAACGAAAACAAAGGGACTTACAAAAAGTTGATATTTATTTTATTGTAAAAAATCATTGCTTTAGGGTTATAAACCAGAAAGAATACAGTCGAGAGCATTTGTATCATAGAAACAGATAGAGATAGAATGGTTGCAATCACAATTTTACTGGCGATTGATTCGTGGCATCTTTCGAACAAACTACGCCTTACATATTGACGTCATAAATTTTTTAAACAAAACTTTAATCAAATGTACTTTACAGATTTTATTTCTGCTGTTAGAAACAGCACAATAAGGCATTTCTGCGGGTTTTTGTTACAGTATTTACAGAAACAAGTCATAAGGCGTACTGAGAAAGGCTTTGAAATACACTGCACTATGGTGCAGAGTGTTGGCACGCTCGCCCTGCCCACTTTTCCATTCTATCTATTTCTGTGATTTGTATGGAGAATAGACCACCCGCATTTCCTCTTAATATAAAAGTCATTCATTTCGTAGAAAACCATTTTCAAAAGTTTAAAGACCAAAGTCACAATCTTAATACATTATAAATATCAAAATAATCCAATCGAAATAAACTAAGTTTAAGTTTTGCATTAGAAATAATTTTACCTTTTAATATACATGTAAATATCTTCGCATCTAAATAATGCCATAGCTCATCGCGATAGGTTTGCGCGTTAATTGCTGCGTCTGCGCAGACAGGACCTGTTATTACTAGGGTCAGTGTTAAGGTGGGATTAGACGATACTGGCCGTATATGACGCGGCTCGAGAACTTCTAGAACGTAGTAAGAGAAAAATTTCTGAGTAAAAATCCATACTAAAGTTGGTTTAGTAAAACTCCATCAGATAAATTCAGGTATCCAGTATTTCATTTTGTAATAAATACGTGGGACACTCAGAAAGTTTTGCGAAACTAAAAAAAATTGTTCTATACGTACATATATTTTTATCAAATCTTTTCAAAGTACTTTCCACCAGCCTCTATACAAAGATTCATGCGCCTAAACCAGTTTTCAAAACACTTTTTCCAGTCCGCCGCAGACACCTCGTTTACAGCCTGCTCGAACGCAGCCAGCGCATCTTCCGGCGACGAAAATTGTATCCCTTTGAGCTGATTTTTTATTTTTGGGAATAAAAAAAAGTCACACGGTGCTAGATCAGGGCTGTAAGGAGGGTGACCCAGGAGTTTGACTGGCGTGCTGTCCAGGAAGTCCCTCGTTTTGAGTGCGGTGTGCGCAGGTGCATTGTCGTGGTGGAGCAGTAGCCCGCGGAGCCCTGTGTTTGGTCGCTTGTTGCTTATAACAGAGAAAACTTCTGGCAAACATTTGGTAGTATACCATTCGGCATTAATGCTTCTTTGATCCCGTAAGGGAATTGATACCAAGTGGCCAGTCAAATTAAAAAAGCTAGCGATCAAAATCTTACCCCCGCTTCTAGATCGCTTCACTTTGGTAGGCGTTGGCTCATTTTGAAACACCCAAACAGTCGACTGGCGCTTGGTTTCTGGGTCGTATTGATAAATCCAGGACTCATCACCTGTAACGATGTCGTAAACACGCCGAGACGAGCCTGCTTCAAATTTGTTAAGCATATCACGGCACCATTCCACCCGGGCCTGCTTCTGAGCATCGGTGAGGTTGTGCGGCACCCAGCGTGATACTATCCTCCTCACGCGAAGATGGCTGTGTAGAATCTCGTGAACGCTTCCCGATCCAATCTTCAATATGTGTTGAATCTCCTGATATGTAATTCGCCTATTGTCTTGGATTAAATTTTTCACTGCTAACACGTTTTCTTCGGTAACAGCCGTCAAAGGGCGACCGCTTCTTTCGTCATCCCCCAAAGTTGGTCGACCGCGCTTGAATTCGTTATACCAACAATACACGGTTGCCTTGGAAGGGCCTTCATCCATGAATGCCATTTGAAGTCTATCGTACGATTCATCCGGTTTCAGGCGA
Source organism: Asteroscopus sphinx (assembly GCA_949699075.1). Taxonomy (NCBI): domain Eukaryota; kingdom Metazoa; phylum Arthropoda; class Insecta; order Lepidoptera; family Noctuidae; genus Asteroscopus; species Asteroscopus sphinx. The sequence goes on along the minus strand of OX453011.1, from coordinate 2,615,118 downwards.
CACTTGAAATCGTATAAAATCATAGCTCTAAAATGTTCCCGGCGCAGATCCATATTTCAGTGAGACACAATACTTTGAATTAACTCGCAAAAAATGTGGAGGGAAATTTTGAAATTGGAACTTACTTATTTTTACTTATAAATAATCATATTTTCGAAAAACATTATAACTGGCCAGTCTCCCATATATAAAAACGTTTTTTCGCAATACTTTCTGAGGGGCCTGGTACGTCATGTTTGATGACTAACCTCTAATTTCTAGGCAGCTATATAACTGTGAAAAAGCGACCAGTAACCCAATTCTCGTAAAAAACCGGCCAAGAGCATGTCGGGCCAAGCTCAGTATTATAGGGTTCCTAGGTGTTACAAACAAATCAAATCGAATATCAATCATGGCTATTTTAGTTTTTGCAATAGACGGCAGACGTCTATTGCAAAAACTCCGATAGTGTTGTTAGTAGCTGCCGCTAGATCGCGCTATAAAGTGCCAAATGCAATAGACGGCAGCATTGGCGACTCAGAAAGTGTTGCTACTAGCCACTAGATGGCGCTGTATAGCGCCAAATTTAAGAAGTTTGTCATTTCAATATAACACAAAGTTACTTTTTGTATTTTTTTTAAATAGAAAGTAGCTAAAGGAGCATTATTTGCAAAGATAATTTTTCTCTAAGGTCAATGACCTTAGAAGTAGGACGTTTTAAGTATTTTTCAGTTTTCTCTCTATAACTCAAAAATTTATTATCAAATTATACTCGAAATAATTTTAAAAGAGAGTTTTTACAAAGGTCTATCAATATAGAAGATTATAAGTTTCTACGTTGCATAGTTTAGAAATGGCTGGGGGGGGACATATTGCAAGCCACTTTTGCGGGCTATATTTCGCAGATGGTACACCTGATAAAAAAGTTATGTCTGAAACATTACCTTCATTTTAGTAGACCTATTCAATGATACCCCAAACGAGGGGGTGCAGTGAAAAAAAAAATTCCATCCCTATTTCACATGTATGGGTGCCACCCCGAAAATACGTAATTACGATTTTTTTATTTATTTAAAATTGAGATCTATATCTAGACCATTTTTTTGCAAATTTTCATTTACTTATGTTTATAACTGTAGAAGTTATTAAGCTGTAAAGGATTAGGACAGACGGACAGACGGACAGACGGATACATGACGAAACTATAAGGGTTCCTTGTAGGACTACGGAACCCTAAAAAAAGCGTCCAGTTTACAATTCTCGTAAAAAAATCATTTTTAGTAATAAAAGACCATAGAGTATCTCAATGTTATAAATGTCAATCTTATGACGTTACATGACTCTATTTAACGTTTATGTGTAACATTTAGGACATTGCGTCCAGCCCAAGCCAAGTTTATCTAGCCAAGTTTATCTACAATCGTCAACGCTATAGAAAACAATCAAAATGTATGGGAATGACATAATTATCTCAACGAATGACTTTTTCGTTCGTCAACTTGGCTAGGGGGGCTGATCAGCACTGTATTTTGAAAATTTTGAATTATGAGAATTGACCCTCAGACATTACATAATTAACTCCTTCTAGTGTAACATAGATGCAACAAGTGGTGGAGTTTTTTTTACTACTTCTTATTTTTTTTTATAGATTACCATTGTAGCTTACCTCCAAATTGATTGAAACGAGATTTTGACAACCATCTTTTTATTTTTATCGCTAGTCACGCCGATCTGCGACTTTAACTTCACGTGTCGTGTGATCACGCCTTTACCATGACCGCTCTAATAGCCAAGCCCGACCATTGTGCAGTATAGTTCGCGATATTTTGTAATATATACGTAGGCCATCTTCTGTAATAAGATAGCTAGATTTATACCGCCATAACATCCACCTGGTACGTTTCTTACAATTAATACTTTTGTACTGCGATTCTTGTAACTGTATTTTGTGATATACAGTGTGTTTTATTTATATAATACAGTATGGGAAATCCTAAACCATAAATTAACATGGCAATTATCTTTGGAGTTTGCTATTTTTTTATGAAAACGTACAGCTGATTATTTTGTAAGAAAAATAAAATCATCGAAAATACTAGCTTGCTTGGTTGCTATACGTCTAGATTTTTCCGGAAATGACCAGAAATTCGGTTCTTTCTCCAAAATGCGGGGGGAATTCCAGGATATCCGGAATTTTCACATAGTGAAATTAATTAAAAACTACTTTTTCAAATTATGCATAACTACAAGTTTTATTTTCGCATAATTAGATAAACATTAATTCTGTCTGCAAAAAGTGCATTATGCTTGCTGTATTTGTAAAATTGTATGTATTATTTTGTGGATAACGATACTGGTTGCGTGATTACCTAAGTTTTGTATGATATTCTTTTTGTTTGTATTATCCATTATTGCGCAATTGTTTGTGGTCCTGAAGATTTAAAAAAAATAAGAAATAAAATTAATCAGTTAAAATAAATTAAATGTTTTTGATCGAGCCGGTGGCGGGGCGGGCATACATGTGGGTGAAGTATCTAACTTGTCATTATTTTAATACTTCACCTACGAATACTCGTACCACCACATGCATTGTTTCACGCAAGAAATCGGCATGCTGCGAAATTAGAAATATTAAAGAAAATTTGCGCTTTTTTTTGTTAGTGACTGAAATTTTCTCCGGATTTTATTTTTTTTAACTTATACCTATTCTTGGTTAGTCTGTTTTTCGATAGACACAAAGAATTACATTTGAAAATAGTGTAGCTCTTTTGATATATGACCTGCTCATGCTCACACTGTCCCAATTAAACACACACACATTTTAGTATGTATTGTTTTAGAACAGATATTTTAGGTTTGCATGTAGGATTTAATATGGTGTCTTAGTCTGATGATATGAAGTGTACGTATTTCATACTGTTTTACGATAGTTCCATTTTTACTGTCGTCAGTCATACTTGATGGTCCTTAATGCAGACCCTGAGGTTAAAAGATGTCATATACTGTAGAATAGAGCATAATAGTGTAACGAGGCTAAACTCGTTACGCTGCTCACCACCTTATTTGGACTTCCTGGCCACTTTATAAAACTTTTCCTATCCGAATTCAAAATTTAAAATTCTTCTATAATTTTCTATTTTTAACGTAAAACAAAGACTTACATCGCAGACTCGGCCGAGTATGGACGTGTCCGTCCATTACAGTTTATTTTATATTAATTTACATCAGTACTATATATTCTTACCAGTTAAATGAGATACAGTATACCAAAAATGTTCCTACAAGTGTTTTTATTGTTTGTGCCAGTCTACATCTACCTACCTACCTGATTCCTGAATCTAGCCCGAGCTCGCTGCACTGGTGTAGCAGCAGCTCAATCGTTTTATAGTCGGAGTTGACCTACCACTCCTCCGGCCCTCCGTACTACTGGCCCTCTGTGCCTCCATACCTCAGAGGAGTTCCATACCTCCATACCACTAGTTCCTGCAGTTCCTGTACCACTAGTTCCTGTCGTTCCTGTACCACTAGTTCCTGCAGTTCCTGTTCTCCAAGTTCCTACTTCCGTGTGTCACCGTGTGTCAAGCCACCGAACCTTCGACCCTGCGAGTCTCCTGCCTGAGCTACCCAACTCCGGCCACGACGTGACAATAGTACATTATTAAACAAGTGAGCTAAGTTGCCTATTATACTCGAGGCTGGATTGCAGCCCGAGCCGAAAGCGAGGGCGTAATGGAGCCGAGAGTATAATAGTCAATGCTCACGCGTATCATACAACGTTTTTCAACACACTTGCGAGGAAAAAAACATAAATTACAAATTTTAGACAAATATTGAATTTATGAAAAACCGGCCAAGAGCATGTCGGGCCATGCTCAGTATTATAGGGTTCCTTAAGTAGGTGTAATTACAAACGAATCAAATCGAATATTAATCATGGCTATTTTAGTTTTTGCAATAATCGGCAGCATTCGCGACTCAGAGCGTGTTGTTAGTAGCGCCATCTAGCGATAAATTCAAGAAGGCAAATTTATGAAGTTTCTCATGTCAAAGTTACTTTTTTGTGATTTTTTCAAATAGAAAGTAGCTAAAGGAGCATTATTTGCTATGATCATTTTTCTCTAAGATCAATGACCTTTGAACTAGGACGTTTTAAGTATTTTTCAGTTTTCTCTCTATAACTCAAAAAATTATAATCACATTATACTCGAAATAATTTTAAAAGAGAGTTTTCACAAAGGTCTATCAATGTGGAAGATTATAACTTTCTACGTTGCATAGTTTAGAAATGGCAGGGGGGGGGACACGTTGCAAGCCACTTTGGCGGGCTATATTTCGCAGATGGTACACCTGATAAAAAAGTGGTGTATCAAATATTACCTTCATTTTAGTAGACCTATTTAATGATACCCCACACGAGGGGGTGCAGCGAAAAAATTTTTTACATCCCCATTTCACATGTATGGACGCCCCCCCTAAAATACGTAAAAACGATTTTTTTATTCTTTTAAAATTGAGATCTATATGTAGACTATATTTTAACAAAATTTCATTTACTTATGTTTATAACTGTAGAAGTTATTAAGCTGTAAAGGATTAGGACAGACGGACAGACGGACAGACGGACGGACATGACGAAACTATAAGGGTTCCTTGTAGGACTTCGGAACCCCAAAAATGATAAAAATACAGCTATGCGCGCGCAGGTGGTCGAAGGAAACTGCCAAACAGCCTAATATAAAAATATTATAAATTGATTTTTTATTTATAACACAAATTAATATTAATTTGTTGACAAAAATTAATAATTTGATGAAATGAAATGTTTATATAGCATATTTTAATAAATACAGTTGATTTATTTCGAAAAATGTTTAATTTAGTTCAGGCATAAAAACTCTTTGCTGCGATTTAAAAATAAGCTGTAAAGTAAAAAGTACTAGTGCGATATTATAATGAAAAAAGCACGCGTGCGTTATAAGCCTCATTATTAACCTAAAAGCGATGCAATAAGAGCCACTTAACGAGCAAGTGTGTTGAAAAATATATTAAAAGATAACTGAGAACTGTCCCAAAATGCCCAGAGCGATAATGAAACAATCACCACAAACAACTGTCTGATTGATGAGTGAGTCTTGTTTTATATTACGTAGTTAAATTATTGCTGTATTCTAAAGTAGTCTAAAGTGTATTGATCTAATGAGATATTGGTGGCGGTCCTCTTGTTTACGATCTAAACTTATTTTAAACTATCGCTCTCTTTTACTAATAGTAGATACAAGAAAGGGATAGCAACAATTTTAGAACTGTCAAATTCAACTGCCCGACCGCACAACAGATGCTGACCGCTCCGAGCGGTCGCGACTGCTCAAGTGGTCTCGCGTATGTCAATGAAAGAAAGATTGTAGTTTGCTATCGCAGCTTGAAACTAGATATGGACTAACTAGCTCCGTTAAAAGATTGGATATGTAATAAATCATTCCAAGTATATTATCATATCCATATCCGCTTAATATATCCGGGACTGAAGTAACTTTACGTTGCATGCTATGTCCGAGATTGATAACTCCGGCTTCTATATACATCCACCGGAGTGAGGCTAGATATATTGTAGCCGATTTAAGAGATCCGCAGAACGATAAAATGTTTATTTTTTAGAAAGTGAAGAAGCTATACATATCCGCTTTGGGAAATATATCCAAAGATATAGATGTGTTCGGAGTTACCTATGCCTACTTGAAACGGTTGGTCATGACTGCTTCAAGCTGCCCGTGTATAACCGTATTTCTTTTACTTAGAAGTTAAGGTGGATATAATCCTGCTAGCTACTTTCAGTGTCTCTTTTATTCCTTATGGGGAAACTAAGTATAGTATTGTGTCTTGGATCTAGACATCCGCAATACAAATCTATCTAGACATAAAGATCAAAATCTCCCATTCTCTGCGCGAAGGGCACTTGAGCCTACACTTCTGCCGTACCCCAAACACGAACATTTTTACTGAAAACGTGACTTCAGTATTTGTTATATGTAAATTAGCGATTTGTCCAATGGCCGCATGCGAAACTTCTCAGGCTACCTTTGATGTCCAAGTTTTTAGACCCACAATGTTCGAAACAATCAAAATTAAACCTTATCATAACATGGTAAAGCTAATTTTGAGTTCACGTTGAAAAGTATGAAGTTACTCAAAGAAGACCAAGAATGTCTTGGAGTCAGTTTGAACTGTGACAATTATCATTTATATGTGTCAAAAATGAATATTTTTTATATTGATCAGTGATCGATGAGGTTGACTGTCAGATCGGTAATAATTAATGTAGATTTTATGCAAATTCTTAAATATTAATTATTCAAAATACATATGCGTAACGCAGTGATAAATCAAATTACTTTTTTTGAGGTCCAAACATTTTTTTCTAAAGTTGGTAGCTACTATAATAACTGACAAATTTTGAATAGAGAACGCTTCACGGATATTTTAATGATAGATTCATAGATATTTAGAAATGACATCAGACTGGTGAACGGTCATTATAAAATCAATCAAAAAAATTGTGACCATTTTTATGGTATCATAAAGTAGCCATATGTTATATTACCAATCAAATTTTATTATTTATTGGATATTATTTTGTGTCTGCTGTTGCTGGACTTATAGTTATTAAATATTCAGTTTGCAAATATCCTTAATGATTATTGAATTTAATAAGATGATAACGTTGCTTAAATTGATTTATGAGTAATGAATAATTTAACAAGTTGGTGCTGTTACCAATAAATTCAGAATAAAAAAAAAACACAATATAGGCAGTACAATATAGGCAGTAACTGAAAACTTTGTATTCTATTTAAATACTTTTTCGATCATCAAATCAAAACGATTATGTTCTACAATCCACGTTTCTCAAAATTGTTACACCGAATAAACTTGATAGTTGAAAGCACTAAATTACAAACTAAGGATTCGAACAACTATACTGGGTGAAACCACCACTGCCCTTCAAATCAGAGGTTTGATTTCATTTATAGAATTCAAAATCAATCAAAATTAACAACCTTATTTTACTAATTTTTTTTAATAATAAAATCCACATTTCATCACAAAAGTATTTTACCCTATGCGCTAGGGCAAGCACCCGCGTCTTAACACCGGAGAGGGGTGCGGGCGGTAAACCACGCGGCCGGCAGTGGTCACGTGACTCGGGCGCGTATGATTCATGAATTTACGTGTATACGGTGTCGGACTAAAACATTTAAAAATAAAATACGCGTTTTTTTCAAGTCTGCCATCTCGTTTTATATTTACGTTTACCCTTACACCCAGTATAATAAGCTATGTTTCTTGACCACGATTTAAAATCAAAATACTCAACAAAATCAACTCTATACGAGCCAGCCTGTGTGGGTTGTTTAAACACCATGCTTGGGTAGACAATACGCACCAGGCAATATGCACTATTGAGAATACAAACACAACTGCAGCGATGTTGGCAATTAAAAAAATATAAGCACTGGTATGGTACTTGCAGCTCCGGTTATTTTATTGCTACAAAGGAATTTAAACTGTATACACGAAAGGTAAGGCCTAAATTAGTAATTACTTGCTGTATACAGTTAAAAGGTATGGATTGTGTAATAGATTATAAAGGCTATGATGTAGTGATAAAGTTTATTTTAGATTAAAAGTTGTGCCAGACTACAATGTTGAGAAATCTATTTTACCTTAACTTTGGATTTACATTAATGTGTGTAATCCATTACCTAATTCACACATAATAATGTGTAGGTACCTATATCGTCAGTAGATACAGCTGTTCACCTAGAAATAAAAACACTTTGATTCAAGAAAAGTTAAAAATAGACATGATTGTAACTTTTTTCACTTTTCACTTAATTTTTCAACCTGGGTTATCCCATAGAATGCTTAATTACTCACTTTTATCAAATAAAGATTTAAATAAAAAGTTCCAAACCGATTCTAAGTTATATCGCCCTATACACTAAGCTCGTATGTTCCTTTTCAATCATTACAAACCTCTTCTACAAACATTTATCAATGGACAACATTATTGGACTGTATTTCATATATTTCTCGGAAATTGGTTCATTATTCAAAAAAAAAAATACAACAATCGGCTCTTTTCTGTACGCAACAAAATAACAGGCCAGTAATATCCAACACGACAATAATATAAAATGCTGGATAGTTTTTATTTTTTAAATTATGCTACCTAGGGTTGTAAGTACACACTTACATAAAATAAGTGTTTTTAGGTACAAAATATTTATCATTATAAAGGCTGAATGCGCGTTTTTTTTTTTTCATAACTTTGAAAATAAAACAAGATCCGCGCGCGGTCGAATTGGCTCGAATGAAAATTAGATACCTACTGTTAAATTAATTTGTATATTGTTTCCTCGCAAATGACCAATATTACTTGGCCGTCAATTGCTACATTTCAGGCCTTGACAGTAATGTTCTATTTCTTTTGGTCTTTATTCAAATACTATCATTCTCCTTTATTTACAAAATATACCACCAAACACCTGTTAAATCTCTATATCACGTGCTGACATGATAACCGCTATTTAAAATTAATTAAAAAGGAAAAAAATACAAATCTTTATTTATGAATATTTCAAATTGTTAACACTATAATTAATATGGCAACATTGTATAAATTAATCCGGACAAAAATTCCAACGAACAAATTAGTTTGAAATTTAAATTTTGAATGTTTCCTAAAAACATATAATTGGTGTAGTTATTTTTTCTTGTTCGTGACATGTCAATTTGTTAAGTTAAATGATTTAAATTGTTATGTTGGCTCAGATCTTGGAGCCAATGTTTGACAAATTTGATAGAATGAAAATTTTTACTTACCAGTTTAATCATATTAGAAAAGCTTACAGTTTAATTATTGGATTTATTAATTTATTCTTAGTCACCCATTATTAATTTATTCGTAGTAAACCATTATTTATTGCTTTAAATATTCAGAATTCTTGTAACACTGAGGAGGTCACTCACAGAGCGAACTACAAAGTCATGTTTAAAAAAATACAAATAATACAGTCATCTGAACGCACCCGTAAGGAAAGTTTATATATTTAAATATTTGAGCGTGTTCGAAATACGAATCATTATCTTTTCGCGAATGCAGAACAACATTCCAATTATTGAACGATGTTAAACCCTAATTTTATGGCAATAAAGTTGATTTTGACTTTTATTCATTACCAACAAAGCAAAGCAGTTGAGTTGACCCTTATGTTTGAAACAATAGGATTGAATTTGCATAACTTTATTGATAAACAAGCTTGTTATTGGTAATAGTAATAACAGGCGCCACTTTTTGCAAGCATGTAACTGTAACATCAATTGGATTTTTGACGAAATTTCGTTGATTGCTTAATTGTTTACGGACGTCTGTTATTTCTTGAATTTTTTGACATGTGAGCAGTTAGCAAGTTCGGTCTTTTTTCGAGTTCAGAGTACTTATGATGAGTTCTTGTTATTTCAAGACTTCCGTGACTTAAATGAAACGATTTTTCAATTATCACGCTTGTAGCTCTCAAGGTTTGAAAAGTCAACGCGTAGTCATAAATGTGAATATATGAGCAACAGTAAAGTTTATTGGTGTATCAAATAGTACATTACTGTCGAGGCCTGTACCCCGAAATGATTTTAAAAGGAAGAGGCGCTAGCCGAGTCCTTTTTAACTAAACGAGGCCGTTAATTGCTATTTCGGTCGAGACTTGTATAGTACTTTTCTCTCAGTTGCGAGGAATCAATACACAAATTAATTCAACAGTATCTAATTTTCATTCACGCCAATTCGTCCGCGCACGGTTCTTTTTCGTTATATTTTCAAAGTTTAAAAAAAAAATGCGCATTCAGCCTTTATAATGATAAATATTTTGTACCTAAAAACACCTAATTTTTGTAAGTGTGTACTTAAAAACCTCGCTAGCATAATTTAAAAAATAAAAATTGTTCAGCATATTATATTATTGATGTGTTGGAAATTGCTGGTGTGTTATTTCATTGCGTACGGAAAAGAGCCGATTGATATATTCTTTTTTTTAAATGATGAACCAATTTCTTAGCAAGTGGGAGAAATTATAATTAACAACAAGCTTATGCCCGCGGCTTCGCCTGCGTAGGTATAATTCGGCTTATCAATCACAGGAAGACTTAGATAGATAGATAGATAAAACGTTTATTTAGTACAAAAACAAGACACAGGACATACAAGTAAAAATACAATAAGAAAGTGTGATATGTGTCTCAATATTGTACCAAATGGGTGTCCAGCTCAGCATGTGCCAGGTATTATACCTGACGCTGGTATTCTGCTGGATCCCTGCAGTGACATACGGACGTCGAGCAGACCAGATACATGAGAAAAATTAAGAATGATTGCTTTGCGTTAGTGTGTTATTTTTAATGTGAGTATAATATCCACAAAATATATATATATATATAAGTAGGCAGGTACCTATATTAAGAGTGTGAAAGGAATTAAATAAATAAATATATATTTAAATATATTCATAACCGTAACAGGTAAAAAAAAAAAAATGTGAGTAAAATAATAAGTAGATTTTACTTAAGGCCAATAATTAGAACACGGCATGTGCTATTATAATAAATATAATTATATATAATATTTATTATTATAATTTATTATTGACTTATCGCGCATCCGTCGGAAACAGTTTATTTTCCTGGGATAAAAAGTAGGCTTTATTTTAATCCATACAATCATGGTATGGTCTATATATGAATTTAATTCGTTCGTCATCTAAATTCTTCAGCCGTTTCAGCGTGACTGAGTAACAAACATTCAAACATATCCATGAACTTTCATATTTATAATATTAGTAGGAAGTAGCACAAGGAAGTAAACAGCCCATTGTTCCACTGCTGGAACAGTGAGCACGGTTTGAGGTGCATGTGTATGCGTGAGCGCTGGTTTGTACACGGAGAGGCACGGTTTTGTTGGCTTCACTATGATAATTCGCAGCATTTATAAAAAAGAAAATTTTCATTAATTCCCATATCGAGATCCAGAATTTCAACACCAAATATGAAAACATCTTAAATCAACTGAGTGAAAGCCTACAAACAACAACTACTACAACCTTTGACCACAGTCCCACCTATTAATAAGATCTCATTAGTCAGAGTATCAATCGGTACAGATAATTATAGTTTCCGTTCCACGAATTTAATAAAAACATTTAAATCATTACCTTGTGATCGAATTAATATTTTTTCGCTGTTACAAGAAATGGGCGGTTAAGATCGTGCGTAGAAACCACTCATGGGAATACATGAATTGTTGTTATGTGGACCATGGTTTTCGTGACAAGAAAGATAGTTATTAGAAGAGGTAGAATGCGTTGAAAGGTACTTTTATCAATGATTGACCCCGTAAAGAGTGGACTCTGTGGTCCCTGGCCATAAATAAACGCGTTAGTTAAAGAAGACTAGACTATGCTCGAAAGAGGCCAATCGTCGAATCCGACTTGGTTGGGCAGCGTTCGGGAAACTACGCAGTATTTTGTCGTCCGAAATACCGCAGTGTCTCAAGATGAAAGTCTTTGACCAGTGTGTGTTGCCAGTAATTACTTCCGGCACTGAAACGTGGTCACTCACAATGGGCCTGATAAGTCACTCAAAAGGCAATGGAGAGGGCTATGCTCAGAGCGTCACTGCGTGATCGAATCAGAAATGAGGAGATTCGCGGGATAACGAAAGTAACCAACATAGCCCGAAGAATTGCCAATTTTAAGTGGCAGTGGGCGGGGCACATTGCTCGTAGTACGGTTGGCCGATGGAGCAGTAAAGTTCTAGAGTGGCGACCGCGTACTGGAAGACGTAGCATGAGTAGGCCCCCAACAAGGTGGACCAACGGCCTCTTGAAGGTCGCGGGAATCCGCTGGATGCGGAAAGTGCAGGACCGGTCGTTGTGGCGATGCTTGGGGGTGGCCTATGTCCAGCAGTGGACGTCTTTCGGCTGAAATGATGATGATGATGATGATGAGACTATGCTCGCGGTTGCACCCGCGTATAATTCGGCTTATCACAAAAAGACTTACCGGAACCCCTTAGGGAACAGTGGGGTAATTGTGTAATGCATTCACATTGACATCAGCTTTCATTTTGAAATTACAGCAATATTCATTGCGTGGTACGTATTTGTCAATATGACGGATTGTCAAAACACACGGAGCAATGAACATTGAAATCCAAATGAATGCGATCGCGAGTGAGTTACGCAATTAGGCAGCTGTTCATTTTTCCGGGATAAAAAGTAGCCTATAATGTAAATATAGGTGCCAATCTGTTTAGCCGTTTCAGTGTGTTTGAAGAGCAAACAAATAAAAAAACATTCATATATTCGCATTTATAATATTAATAGGATTTTAATGTGTTGTGGTCAGGTGCGTTGACAATCTATGGAAGTTGGTTCAATAAAGCAGGACAATTTTTTTTTTCATTAGAAACCAGGCAAGATAGTCTTTATTTTATTATTTTTAACGCATTTTACGCATGCGAAGCGAAATCTAAAGATATAAATTGTGGAATAAAAAAAGATAGTCTTTGATGAATTAATCGATCCCATTTCGAAGATGGTCCCCGAAGAAGTGTTATTGCCCGTGCCCAGAGTGCACTGGCCCAACAAACTGCTGTTCCTTCGACACGCATCGAGAAGGACCAGCAGCCGCCAGGCATACAAGGAGGACTTCTGGACCAGCACCAATTTATATGCACCCCTTCAGTAGCAGTATTCTTCTATTTGAGGCCGGTCTGTTGATCATTTGGAACGAAGATAAACGAGTATGTAACAAGCGTTTAAGTCCTGCCTATACAGTAACGTATAGTTTGAATCTAGCACAGTATGTTGAGTGGCAATTACAGCACATTACCGTGCGGTCGTCAGATCAGAGCGCACTCACATTAGTAATGCGAGCTATTTGAGCTCTGCGGTTGTTCCGATCGGCTTTATACGGAGCTGCGAATATTTGATAAGGCTGTATTTAATTATTATTTTCAAAATACTTAATTTTACTGTAGTAAGATCACAGCTCATTAGAGCCACCTGGCACCCAACCAAGACCACCTCATCGTTCGGCGTCTACTCGTTGTCGACAGGTGGTCTACGGGTGGACGCCGCGTGGTCAAGCAGTGGACGTCGCGTGGTTAACGAGTGGAAATCGCGTGGTCCACGAATTTCCGAGTAGTCTGTCAGCGATTGGCACCAGGTCTACACGTATGTTTCGCTATATCAAATTTTACTATACAATACAATTTTTGTCCCATTTTCTTCGCGTGACTCACTCGTGGATAGCGCGCGTTCCACTTGAGACTCGTGCGTTGGCAATGCGCGGCAACGCAAAGCAATCATACGAGCAGCGCGTTGTCACCGAGTGGTCCACTCGCCGTCCGCGCGTGGACATCTTACGCCCGAGGCAATCCGGTGACCCTACAGAGTTGTCACCGAGTGGTCCACTCGCCGTCCGCGCGTGGACAGCTTACGACCGAGGCAATCCGGTGACCCTACTGAGTTGTCACCGAGTGGGCCACTCACCGTCCGCGCGTGGACAACTTACGACCGAGGCAATCCGGTGACGCTACAGAGTTGATGTAGTGAGCGCATATCCATAGAAGCCCATATAAAGAATACTAACCACACGAGGCGAGGCGGTGCGGGTCGAGTGCCGGGTAGCTCTAATGAGCTGTGACCTTTATTCTGACCTAATTACAACAAAAAAATAATACGGACATTTTTTGCTTAAAAGGATAATTCAAACACTAAAAGGTATGTAGAAAAAAACTTGTTTGATAAAAAGATCTATGGTCCGCGGTTCCTTTAAAATTATATTATATTGTTTCCTTTTCGGGTGGAAATCCTCATGTCATATCCTCTATCTGGGGAAGGTGGAAGAATATGTCGGACTCCACTGACTAAAACCTCACGTTGGTCATCCTCAGTAAAATAGAGGAGCTCCAGGAACTCTAATGGACCGCGCCGGTGCCCTCTAGTGCCACGCCATTGGCACGTCCTGGGTAACAATATTGTTTCCCTCACAGAACCACGCGACCATCACGTACAGCTAATAAACTTTCCGAATTCTGGACAGCTCTGGTTTTTTGTAAAAAATATAGACGAAGTACTGTGAACAATCATAGTGAAGCCATCAAAATCATGCTCTTCCGTGAACAAACCAGCGCTCACGCACACACATGCTTAAAATGTAACCGCTTAACATCAGGTGAGCCAATAAAAAACAAAACAAATAAAACAAAATTTAACCGGATTAAATCGCGTATATTATTTAAATTGGTTTCCCTGACGTTTCGAAAGCTTTGCAGCATTTCGTGGTCGCAGGTAGACTAAGATGACAAGCGTCTTTACAAATATTTCTAAAAAATTATTTAAATTATAAAAAAATAAAAATATATATATATATATATAAAAAATTATTTTATTATATTTATTTTATTTGATTTTAATTAATAATATTGTACGGTAGATTAAAATATTTTTTTAGAAATATTTGTAAAGACGCTTGTCATCTTAGTCTACCTGCGACCACGAAATGCTGCAAAGCTTTCGAAACGTCAGGGAAACCAATTTAAATAATATACGCGATTTAATCCGGTTAAACTTTGTTTTATTATAATGTGTAGTGATCGCGAAAACCTAAGAAGTTATTATCAAGTAAGCCTTTAGTTCGTTTCACCATCCTATACAATTTTTTTTTTAAATAAATACACATCAGACCGTGCTCACCGCTCTCAGTACACATGTCGCGGCATCGTTCAGTACCTAAGCATCGCCAAAAACAACTTTCAGTTGCATGTGTGTGCATGTGTGTGGTTTTTACTACTTTGTACACGGAGCACAGTTTTGTTGGCTTCACCATGATTGTTCGCAGCACTTCGTCTATAGCTAGGTAAGGTACCGAATTTATATTATGCCATATGTTGCAACTAGTAGGTAATTAGCTATTCCGCTTTAGAGTTTGACTATTATTTGCTTTAATGGTGAAGAAAAAACATGGCGAAGAAACTTGCTCACCTGACGCTTTTACGAACACATTGTTTGTATGTTTATTCAGACACCTTTGCAGCTATCGGTTTGCTCAAAGCTAACAAACTCCAACTGGCAGCTTCCATAAAAACCCTTTTTACACTCCTAACTAGGGTTACCACGTGACAGGTATTTGCCGCATTTGACAGGCATTTTAAGGATTAGACAAGTACGGCTGGTATTGCTCTGAAACATGCATTTCTCAATTTTGTAAGAAAAATAAAATTATAAAAAAAATCGGCTGAAAACACCATTCTTAGTCATAACCAGCTGCATATTGTATTGATTTCTTAAATCAGGTTTGAACAAAAGTTTTTTTGGAACGAAGTTCCTTAAGGGCTTGCGGTAGGTGTGATTCGAGAGAAAATGTGGCGACACGTCACGCAAAGATTTGTGTTATACCTAATAGAGTACATTGAATATACGGACATATAGTTATCAGCCGACCTCACCTTTAAGCGCCATCTGGTGAGTAACGTCTAAGTTGCAGCTAACTATCAAATCGTCATCATCATCATTTCAGCCGAAAGACATCCACTGCTGGACATAACCCTCCCTCAAGCATATGTTGGGGGATATGTCATAATCGCCACCCTTGGCAGGCGGGTTGGCGATCGCAGTTGGTTGGTTAAATACTCAGAAAACGCTGCTGCCCATCTTCTGGTGAATCCCTTAATAATAATAAAAGCCTTTATTTCGGACATTTACAAAATTTCGCTTAATCTATACTGCTTAAACCAATAATTTCAAGTCCGTTCGTCCAGTGACGAAGGCCTCCTCTAACTCGCTCCATTTTTTCCTGTCCTGTGCCGTCCTAGTCCAAATTCTTCCCTTCACCCTTATGATTTCATCCTCCTCCTGAATCCCTTAACTATCAAATAAAATACACAAAAACTTTTTAACAAAAAATTGAACCGACGAAAACAGAAACTGAAAAGCGAAAAATAAATAATTATGAGTCGGCGCCAAACGAACTTTTAACAAGCAAAGTGCGTGCAAGTTGCAAGTGGCCGAGCGGAGAACGCATTTATGGAAATTTATTGTTTATCGTTGAAAATTTCACGTTGTATTTGATGTGACGTTGTTTTTATTATTTATTTAAAGTAATTTAATGATCTTCGTTGATTGGTTGTTTGGCGCCGACTCATAATTATTTATTTTTCGCTTTTCAGTTTCTGTTTTCGTCGGTTCAATTTTTTGTTAAAAAGTTTTATTTTTCATTTTTTTGTGGTTAAAATCTAACTCCAGGTCTCCATTATATCGTGGTGTCTACAACTATATTTATGTGTGTCAAGTTTCAACAGAATCGGTTAACAGGTAAGAATTCAGTGGCTGAACAAACACTCATCCCCTGTTTTACTACCCTTAGGGGTGGATTTTGATTTTGAAATTTAAATGGGACCAACTTCGAGATATACCCTATCCATTAAAAAAAGAATCATCAAAATCGGACCACTCTGTAAAAAGTTATGCGTGGTCATACATAAAAAAAAAAAAAAAAAAAATATACGCGTCGAATTGAGAACCTCCTCCTTTTTTCGTCGGTTAAAAGGACTTGTTTTACGTAGCATCAAATCTGGGCCCTGTGGTATCTCAGTTCAACGCATGATGTTTCCTGCCATTTGAACTTGTCGCGGCATGCAGGTGTCTCGTAGAACACCAGTCCGCGAACAGTTTGCTTGATCATCAGTGCTGTGTTAGACGCAGAGTCACAAAAATTGAATTTTGCAGTATACCTAATAGCGGAATTTTTAGGCCTAATTTATTTTGCATTGAATACTAGATACATGTGCGTAATTGTGTCATAATGTGTTGGTAGCGGCAAAAGATTTATTATTTGAGGAAAGAGGTAGGGTCTTGAACGTCCCTAAGCCACTGCGACCTAAAAGATCTATTGTGACGCCTCTTGCAGCATTACAGCACTTCCCCAAGCTTCAAGTCAATCATAAAGTCGACTATGACCTTGGGGGAGGAGGATTTGATCTCCTGCATTAAGATGACGTGGCCTCCAAGATGCTGGCTTCTGATGTGGTGCACTGCATCACATTCGCATAGGATATGGATGGGCGTCTCATCCTTTTCGCGACAAAACCTGCAAACTGTGGTATCACTGAGGCCCATCCTGTGTAGGTGTTTGTTCAGCTTGCAGTGCCCAGTAAGGGTTCTTGTCAGGATTCTTATCTGATTTTTGTTCAACGAAAGCGCTTCTTTCGTAAACCTTTTTTTGAAGCCCACAAGTAGCGCTTTCGAGTGTTCTTGGCCTGGGGATTTTTCCCAAAGGCTAATACTTTGGTCAGTTCCCCAGTTTTTAAGGTAGGCTGTAGTGGTGCATTTAGGAATGCCACAGATTGGCTTCGGGCCCACATTGGGGCTTTCAGCACCAGCTCTAGCCAGTTCATCAGCGGCTTCGTTGCCCCTAATGCCACAGTGTCCAGGTACCCATCCTAGCGGCAAACGATACACGTTCCGGTATTATAAGACATTAGATACGATTTCTATTAATTTTTTATTTTGATTTTTATGGGCATACCCTCCGCCTTTCCCAGACAGAGAGTATCCATGAGGATTTCCACCGGAAAAAAATGCTTTTTTCTGAAAAATCTGTCCTTTTAGGCTCTATAGATAGCAGTGACGAAGGGTCCATATAACACGATTCCCACCGGCTTCCCTTTAGGAATTGCTTAGATACAGATTCATGATATTTATATGCTAATTTATTGTGCTAAAGCACAAAAGAAGAATGAAAAATTTAATTAAATGTACTTAAATTGTCTTTTTATTTTATTAAAGTTGATTAATGGTCGCAAATGGTTGGTAGATAAATGTTTCTACACGATTCAAGAGTTTATGTAAAATCATGTGTCGTAAGTTTGTAGTGAACATATAGAATTTTCAGAATTAATGTAATGTTTTATAATAATATCGCGTTTAATAATAATGTTTACCAATAATAATAATGCAAAGTATTAATAACGAATAATAATTATAATGTATAATAATAAAATAATAATGATTAATATAAACGGTTTCACTCACGTTATTTCATCGGGAGTGCCCGACCGGTTTTACCGGATTAAGGGCTTCGTTCGAGCTCGAAACCGGTCGGGCACACCCGATGAAATAACGTGAGTGAAACCGTTTATATTAATCATTATGAATTTAACTCACGATAGTTATTATATAAAATAATAATGTTAGTTGAATAATAATGTAAGTTTAATTATTAACTCTTTTATAATAATACTGTCTAATAATGGGCACAGTAAAAATAATTTACAATAATAATAATGTAGGTAATGTTATAATCATCATCATCATTACAGCCGAAAGACGTCCACTACTGGACATAGGCCTCCCCCAATTAAGGGGGGGATATGCCATAATCGCCACGCTTGGCAGGCGGGTTGGCGATCGCAGTTGGTTGGTTAAATACTCAGAGAACGCTGCCGCCCATCCTCTGGTAAATCCCTTAGTCGCCTTTTACGACACCCATGAGAAGAGATAAGGGTGGTGCTATTCCGGAATGTAATAATAATATAGTTCAATTGGGTTCATCTATACTGGATTTTTGCATGCTTAATACAAGCAGAATATAGCACTGTTCCTAAACCACCAATTTTACATCTGGTACCACCTGTATTCTACGCAAATAAATTATTCTTGTTTTCTTTCTTTAAAGTGCGATCTTAGCTATTTTAGATTTTTTATGTACCTACGGCTTTCCTTCTGAAAATATTTACCCTCCGCCACTGATAGACAGGCAATCTTCCATTTTTGAATGGTAACCCTACTCCCAACTTCCAACTCCTTGTTTCATAACTCTTTGTAAGCGCGTTTTTGTATCTCCGAACAGTATTGGTATCCTCACGCATAAACTTGCGGGCTGTGGCCAAGCGAAGTGGTTAAAACACTCAGTTGGTTTTTGTGCAGTACAACGTTCGACTCCGTGTTCACTTATTGTCAGTTTATTGAGCAAAAACCGAGTGTTTGTTTGAAAAAGTTCAGAATGCATGTTTCTGGAGTTCTTGCTTTTTGTTCGCGGCTTTTGAAATGTATATGTTTTTGTTTTGTGTAGCGTTTTTTATAGCAGTAATAGCCTAGTGGTTAAAAGCCTACCTTTCATACAGGAGGGTCTGAGTTCGAACCCCTGCACCTCTGACTTTTCGAATACACGTGCGGATCAGAATTTAATTATCACTTGCATTCATGGTGAAGGAAAATATCGTGAGGAAACCTGCACACCTGAGAGTGCCTGAGAGTACTTCAACCCACTAATTTTGGCATAAGCTTTTTAATCTAGAGCTGATGGCGGATATTTTATAAAAAACCGGCCATGTGCGAGTCGGACTCGCGCAGTAAATAATAAGTAATAGACATTTTTGCATCACTTTCTTACGCAGGTCCACCACATATGTCTATGTTTGCCCTATTTTTAGTATTTATTGCTAAACTGCACTAAAATCAGATCAAGTATGACGCTGATATGTATTACCGTTTTGAAGATAGAACAGGAACAAAATGGTTGAAAAAATGCATGACTTTTGAGGTTTCTTGTATGGGGACCCCTGTTGGTTTTTTTATTTTTGGCATTTGTCGTGTCGACGGACGGAAGGACGGATAGACAGCGTAGCGAGAGTAATAGGGTCCCGTTTGGCACCCGTTGGGTACAGAACCCTAAAAAATATCTCACAATCTCATCTAAAAGGGATCAGCGGAAAGCGTCCGAAGTGGAACAATTAAATAAAGAGAAAAGGTTATGAAGATACAGCCCTTTGACAGATGGATGGACGGACAGACAAACGATGCGTGACGTAAGCTTAGTAATAGGGTCCCGCTGGCACTTTTTGGGTACGCAACTCTACAAACAAACATAAATATTCAACATTTATTTAACTAGAGCACACACCACCGGCCAAACATTTCTAATGTCGAAATCATTTTGACAAATAGCCCGTAATGCCCAAATCAGAGCATTGGTTGTTGGTTGACCGGTCAATATAAACAACCAATTACTGCACTTGATTTATAACAACCAATTATTTATTGTCTGAGCTTATTCGCGTTTTAATTGTTGGGATTGATGCAACACTGATAGGGTGGTGTACCAGTTGTTGACTGCCCGCCAGTTTACGTATAGCTTGCTTTAGATAGATAGATAGATATAATATACTTTATTGTACACCATGAAAATAGTAGTAAACAGGAACAACGTATAAATTAATGGTACATGGGCGGTCTTATCACTAAAAGCGATATCTTCCAGACAAACTTTGGATAATAATAATAATAATAAATAACGTTTATTTCACCAACTTTTTTTTTTTTTTTTCGACTGGATGCTCGCAGGTGGGACCGAAGTACCATTTCTGCTTAACCGGGCTTAGTTGGCGGAGAGTCCCATGTGGGACTCCATACGCCGAAGGATTTTCCCTAATCCTAAATACTTACAAACTAAAGACGCGGTTTCAATACCGCAAGCGGGCGTCCCCCAAGGGGGGAGCTCGAACCTCGCTGGGGCATTGCAGGGGGACCCCGCCGTTCCTATGTCCCCCTAACAGCCGTTGCTGCATCGGATTTTTCCTCGAAAGTGGCGGACTTTCGGTCTATCGGGTGACGCGCTAAACGCCGTTAAGCGGCAAGCCTCGCCGGCGAGGCTAAGACCTACCTAAAACCTAAACAGTGGCTACGCAATAGCCTGCTCCTAGGAACTACTCTAGAGCATATGGCCGGTCTCGCGTGACGAGATTTATTTCACCATCAATTTATACAACCACTTATAGCAAAACTTAAGGGCTAATATTTACGTATACAACATGGGAGCATCTGTATCCGAAGTAGGACAGGTCCTGTATCTCGGTATACAGCGCCGGATGGACGAAGAAGACGTAAGATCTAGATAATGGGGGCAGTCCGTGGCGTACTACTGCATGTTAATAAACTAAAATAAATAAATAGCACAAAATATATTACACATATAGGTATCATAAATATATATAATATATATATAAATAATCTTACAATTTAGAATAGACATTGGATACATAGGCAATGTCTTAATAAATTACAATCTATTTGGAAAGGTAGTATTCTTTAACTATTTTTTAAATAAAAACAGTGACTGAGCTCGCCGTATAGACACAGGTAACTCATTCCACAGACGCACAGCCTGAACAGTAAAAGATTTAACGGTGAAGGAAAACATCGTGAAGAAACCTGCACACCAGAGAGTGCTCCATACCAGTTCTCGATGGTGTGTGTAGTCCACCATCCCGCACTAGGCCAGCGTGGTGGACTAAGGCCTTAACCTTCTCATACTGAGAAGAGGCCCATGCCCAGCAGTGGGACAATAATGGGCTGATTATGTAGTCTATTGTCAGCTGTCAAAACTCAAGTTAAGGTATGTGATTGGTCGTCAGTATTATGGTGCTCCAATCTCATCAATCAATAGAATATCGAGTAGATAAATCTCGCTCAACAGTAGGTGGGTAAGGACTAAGGACCAAGTTTTTAGCGCTGTTGCTTAGTGGAAAATATTGCTAATCTTTTTCAACTTTTCCGTTGTGATACTTTACGCTGAGTGAATAGTAAAGAATAGAAAAGAGCGAAAAAGTGTAATTTTCATTGTGCGATAGCGCCAAAAATTTGGTCCGTAGTCTGTACCCAGGTACCTCAACATAATAGTAGGTAAAAATGTATAGGTGTGTGTGTGGTAGGTTAGCGATAAAAATGTATATGTAATAATTTCTTAGGTTGTCGCGATCCCTACACATTATAATAAAATATTTTATTATAATTTATGTGTAGTTGCCCCCTTCCTTAAAATAGGTCATTTGTATACTGCAGCTTGAAGATTTATTATGTAGGTGGATCATAAATCAGATCGAAATTATCCTCCCACGAATATAACATTGTACGTATACTTATTGCAAAATTGATGAAGAGTTCATTACTTAATATGATATAAAGTCAAAGTATCTATTTATAACTCTGAAACACATAAAGATAGTTGTAACCATGGACGAATAAAAAAGGCGGACGTAATCTCGCTAAACAATAAGTGAAGCATCCATAGTAAGACGGCTCGCTTAAAAGTACGGGCTAGCACGCACACATTCACAACCATAGTAAGTCAAAAATTCGCGATTGCGCAACAAATCTCGTATGACGGTAGCCATTGTCATTTGATATACAACGTGTTATTGAAATAACTGAAAATCTCTTAAGGGGTCATTGTACTTACCAGTCTGAATAACTTTTACTATGGGACCAACTCAACAATAACAAGTTGTTCATAATGATGAGTACAGCAACCCCTTAAAATGTTTTCAGTTACTTCAATAACACATTGTATATCAAGTGTGTTAAAATGCTGTAAAAATTGTAGTGGGCTATAGAAAAAATGAAGTGCGTCAATCTTTTCGTCGCGAAATTCCGTCCGCCTTTTTTTATTTGTCCGAAGTTGGAACGATCGAAGAAATACCTTGGGTTCATACATATATACCATAGGCACTATTTAGGCTGGTATAGACCAGCCTAAATAGTGCCTATGGTAGGAATTTTATTGCCATGACATTGGACTTGTTTTTCAGATAACTGAAAATTAAAACAATCATCACTCTCCAAGAACCGACAACAGGTACCTTCACCCTACAAGTAGACGGTATATTTTTCTCAATATTAATAAGACCACCCGTCGAGTTGAACTCGTACGATATTAGTTCGACTTCGACATAAGTTTATTTATTTGCCGATAGATCACGCGGTTCGTGATAAATATGGAACGTATTGCCCTCTAAAAATTTATCATTATTGGAAAAGTTAATTTATGACTATGAAACTCAACGTATATGTATTATACTCCACGCCTTTTACCAATTATATTGGGGTCGGCTTCCAGTCTAGCCAGATGCGGCTGAACATCAGTATTTTACACGGAGCGACTGCCATCAGACCCCCGCAACCCAGTTACTAGGTAATATTGACATTCGGAGGTTAGACCAGTTGTCAGACTTTCAGGCTTCTGACTACCCGTAACGACTGCCATAGATATTCGTATGACAACCGGGACCGACAGCTTAACGTGCTCTCCGAGGCACGGAGGGGTCTCGATGTGTAACGAAACGGTCACCCATCCACAGACTGACCGTGGCAAGTACAGCTTAACCGTGCAGATCGTACATTCCGCGCAGTCGTTGCTTCGCTACGACTATGAAACTCAACTTAAAATTAAAATAAATACAAACTATGGTTGTCGTCGATATTGGTGTTGATTATCGCTCTCTTTTACTAATAGTAGATTCAAGAAAGGGATGGCAACAATTTTAATGCTGTCTAATCAGACACACACACACACAGTCGACTGTCACTGTCACTGTCAGTCACTGTCGACTAATCAGTCGGAATTAAATTATCCACAAAAGTTTAGTCGTGAACTCGGAGTGTGCCCACTAAAATACAAAGATATGCAACACGTAAACTAATTTGACAGCTCTGAAACTGTTGCCATCTCTATCTTGTACCTACTATTAGTAAAAGAAAGCGATAGTTTAAAATAAGTTTAGTTTGTGAACAAGAGAATTAATACCATTATGTCGTTTTCTTCATGAATACTAAATTTATTATTATTATTTACTCATAATTAATCACATGATTAACAGCCACCCATTATTTTGATCCCTGCCAGGTGGATCGACGACCTAAAGAACGTGGCTGGGGGGGACTGGATGCGGAAGGCAGAGGACCGAGCGTTGTAGCGCAACTTGGGAGAGGCCTATGTCCAGCAGTGGACTGCGATAGGCTGAGTTGATTGATTGATTGAATCACATGATAAGTTTTACTTCAAATGCCTTTTTTCCACCTCCGTAAAAGCCTTACAGAAACATTGTAAGTATTTCTCAAAGCAGAACTAGTGACAACAATAACTAGATTCTATTCTATGAAAAACTAAATAATATTTTCCTCAAAATATCTATCAAAGTCGCAACTCATTACAGCTCATGTTTAAACATCTCTAAACTCTTGCGCAGAAAAATGACATGCATTAAGTTGGATGGCCATAATGGTTGGTTATGGCGCGTGTAACAAATAGTGCTAATTTTATATAATAGTAATATTTATACGCATATCGGAAGCGGCAGAGGTCAGCTGGAGGTCGAGTGGACCCATGGTAGAGGCTAGTCCACAATGCAAAACAATGCATTCTGGCCAAAATTGAGTCTTTACTAAGGAAATTCTCAGTAGCAGCAATCTAGACTTGAGATTTGTGCCCGGTTAATGGCAATAGGCTCGCACCCTAATTACATGGGAATTACTTTTTTTGTTGTTGTAAATGCCTGTCGCATGTCACACTACCGGGGAGGCAGTAATGGTTATGTGTGGCTCGCACACACTAACAACTCTGCCGTGTGCCTACTTTCGCCTTGGGTGGATGGGCCACGAGAACTGCTATGCATGACTCTCGCGACCTATCCAGGACGGCCCACTTCTGGGCCTACATATTTTCTTTGTACACTCTTTTGGCAATGTCCGGGCACACCTTGGGCATCACCACAACTCAAGGGCTGTGCAATTCGGAAGATAGACTCCCCAATCCACTGGCTTCATTTAAGGTGGCATCAGTGGGGCAATTGTGTAATGCATTCGCTTTGACAGTAGCTTTCATTTTGAAATTAAAGCAACATTAATTGCGTGGTACGTAGTTGCCGATAACACGGATTGTCAAAACAAATGGAGCAATGAACATTGAAATCCAGATGATTGCGATCGCGAGTGAGTTACTCAATTCGGCAGTTGGTCGTCGTATAAACGCCTGCGCCGACCTGTCTGAATTATAACAACCCTGCCGAAATGTGGGTGTACTATACAGCTCTGCCTAGCCTTTTGGGATTACAGGCTTGATTTTATGTATGTATGTAGTCCACAATGGAGTGCCTAATTTAAGTTATATGCCTTTTAAATCAGATTTTGGAAATCCGTTGTTGGTCTTCCAAGCCTCTCTCAATCATTACTATAATACTCGATTCCTGGCTTACCGTCGCGTCATTCCAAGTGACCCGAGCTATCTTCTCTTGAAGTACATACGTTTCGTTATTAGCGACGCAATGACTGCGCAGATTATACGATCTGCAAGGTTAAGCTGCACTTGCCGCGGTCAGTCTGTGGATGGGTGACCGTTTCGTTACACATCGAGACCCCTCCGTGCCTCGGAGAGCACGTTAAGCTGTCGGTCCCGGTTGTCATACGAATATCTATGGCAGTCGTTACGGGTAGTCAGAAGCCTGAAAGTCTGACAACTGGTCTAACCTCCGAATGTCAGTAATACCCAGTAACTGGGTTGTGGGGGTCTGATGGCAGTCGCTCCGTGTAAAATACTGATGAACAGCCACATCTGGCTAGACTGGAAGCGGACCCCAAAATAATTGGAAAAAGGCTCGGAGGATGATGAAGTGCTTAGGTTTCTATTTCAATTTTTTCCAGTATAAAAGTGTGTTTTCCAGTCGCTCTAGTTCTATAGTTTGGAGTGTCCAAAGAGCCGATTTATGCGAATTTAGCTTATCTACTTATTATAATCACTAATGAATCAAATTGCACTGAAACGTAGTCACGCATAATGGGCCTGATAAGGAGGCACAAAGTCACCTAAAAGGCAATGGAGACGGCTATGCTAGGAGTGTTCCTGTGTGATCGAATCAGAAATGAGGAGATTTACCGGAGAACAAAGGTAACCAACATGGCCCGAAGAATTAATTGCCAAAATTAAGTGGAAGTAAGTGGGGCACATTGCTCGCAGAATGGATAGCCGATGAAGCCGTAAAGTTCTGGAGCAGCAACCGCGTAATGGAAGGCAGCGTGAGTGGGCCCCCCACAAGGTGGACCGACGACCTAGAATTCGCGGGAATTGCTGGATGTGGGAAGCATAGGACCGGTCGTTGTGGCGATGCTTGGGGGAGGCCTATGCCCAGCAGTAGACGTCTTTCGGCTGAAATGATGATGATGAAAATCCCAACTTGAAAATTAGGTTTGATTTGAATTCAGAAAGTAACAAAAATCTATCTAGCATAGAACTTGCGAACTATAAAGGCATACGTATTGTATAGTATTACCATCATAAAATGCATTTTCCTCGCCAGCCTACACATAGCCTTAACTAATAGCCTGTGAAATCTTAAATCAATTTAAAAACAGTTATTATGAAACGCTGGGCTCGGGCCCTTATTGTTTTTAATGGGCTTTTTGGACCCGTACGGGTAAGTGTCTGTAATAGTGTATGAGGCTATCACAATGTTTAAGATAGCCTCATGAATTTTGTATGCAGACTAATGTGATTAAGTACTTTATGTTAGCTATAAAATTAGTGTGATGATTTTAAAAGATGATTTTTAAAGCTTTTTAAGCTGGACATGAAAATAAATAAACAAATGAATAAACATTTTTCGGACATTGTACTGTCTCGATCCAAAGTCCATTAGCAATCTCAAAACGCTATAGCGTATCAAAACCTGTCGAACTTATAACCTTCTTCTATAAAGACATTTCAAACATATACACACACCCGTATATCGCACTCTTTCATCATGAGTCAGTCAGAAAGAGCGCGGTATATAATCGTTTGTCTTAGTTGGTTGGTGTGTCATGCCACGCGCCGATGTGTTTCTATAATTTAATATTACCAAAAGATGAGGGTGGATTTGAAACAAAATGAATCTTTGAAAATACAAGTTATCACAAAAGATGAGGGTGGATTTGAAACAAAATGAATCTTAGAAAATACAAGTTATCACAAAAGATGAGGGTGGATTTGAAACAAAATGAATCTTAGAAAATACAAGTTATCACAAAAGATGAGGGTGGATTTGAAACAAAATGAATCTTAGAATATACAAGTTATCACAAAAGATGAGGGTGGATTTGAAACAAAATGAATCTTAGAAAATACAAGCTATCACAAAATATGAGAGTGGATTTGAAACACAATGAATCTTAGAAAATACAAGTTATCACAAAAGATGAGGGTGGATTTGAAACAAAATTAATCTTAGAAAATACAAGTTATCACAAAAGATGAGGATGGATTTGAAAGAATATGAATGTTGTTGGTCGGTGTTCTGAATTATGAGTGTTGGTGCTATTATTGCTATTAGTGGTGTTTAGTTTGAATATATTTATTCAAAATGCAAGCAAATATAAGTAATGAAGCCGGGCAAACATTATCACCTTGCATAAAAATTAACTTAATGAAACAGGCGTTTGTGTAAGTTATTTTTAAAATATTACGTGATTGTAGTTGTGGTAAATGAATAAATGACTTATGACTTATGGTGTATGATTTTCTTTGAACAAAATAAATCGCTAGTTACAAGCGCGTAATAAAGTGTTATTTGTTTTTGTTTTAGAGAAATTCTGTGAGTCGTTGGGAGAAGAGATTCGAGGAAAAAGATAGTCCATTTTGAAAGACGGTTTGCGTCACCGAAAACCAGCTAAAAACATATGGTCAAAATCGAGTCGGATTAATTAATGCATAGAATGGCAGCAATTCGGCGCGCGAATACAATAGAGGGACATTCCTTAGATAAGGATTCAACTTATTTACAACCCATTAGCGTGAAGAATAATTATGGAAAACACCTAAAACTTATTGAATAAAAATAAAAGTGATAAAAACTACTAGACCACAGACGTCGTCAAAACTGAAACATGAAGATGGAAAGTCTCATGTGATTGTAATTTCACCGGCAATGTGACGTACTCCAATATCGCGGCAATCCTAACAGCATTCATGTTTATTTCCTCAATCATTTATCAAGCTTTTAAATACCAATAAGTTGTGTTAGAATTCGCGGCAAACAGCAAACTCGTTTACAATCTGATTTAGAACATTCATCTTACTAGTAACAACGTCTTTGCATTTTTTTTTGCATTGACGTCATCGTTATTGAAACTGCTTCGTTGATCTAGTAGTCGCGACTGCTAAGGGTTCGATTCCCGGGTCGAGGAAAAGTTTTATTGTGTTTTTTCATCAGGAAATTCTCAGTAGTAGCCCGGAGTCTGGATTTGTGCCCGGTTAACGGCAATAGGCTCGCCCCTTCTACATGGGACTTATAACATATCTGGCAAAATACGGGTGTACTATAATATACGTCTGCCCACCCCTTCGGGGGTTGAATTTAACTTCCCATGAGAGAAGTCAAGTTTTCGTCTGATAACCCATGCTTCCTAAGAAAAGTTGTACAATTTAATTAGTAGATTTTTTGTTTTTTTATGTTTTGGGACATTTTACACAGCACCATCTAGTCCTAAACTAAGCAGAGCTTGTACCTACTATGGGTACTAGACAATGGATATCCGCATAGAAGTGGCAAAATATTATGTGAAAAAAGTGTGAACCATTGACATGCAAGAAGAATGTATATAATTATAATACTTGGATACTTTTTTTTTGTAAATACTTACTTATAATACAGAAATAAAAACCGGCCAAGTGCGATTCAGACTCGCGCAGTAAGGTTCCGTACCTCAACGACCTGATACCCCATAAAAACTAAATTTAATTTACGAGAGTTTATCTTATAAATTAAATTTAGTTTTTATGGGGTATCAGGTCGTTGAGGTACGGAACCTTACTGCGCGAGTCTGAATCGCACTTGGCCGGTTTTTATTTCTGTATTATAAGTAAGTATTTACAAAAAAAAAGTATCCAAGTATTATAATTATATATATGTCTAAGTTTGTTTTATTTTTAGTATTTGTTGCTAAATTACATAATATACACTATAATCTGACCATGTTTGACGCTGATATATATTACCGCTTTGAAGAGAGAGCAGGAACAAAAACGTTGAAAAAAATGCATGCTTTTTCAGGTTTCTTGTATGGGGACCCCCTTTGGTTTTAGACTTTTTTTTTGTTTTTAGTATTTGTCGTGATACACCTTATAGCAACACATATTCTGAGAAAATTTCAGGACAGACGGACGGACGGACAGCGTAGCGAGAGTAATAGGGTCCCGTTTTGGCACCCTTCGGCTACGGAACCTTAAAAACGCCCAGACACTTATGTCAATCACATAAATATTTGTGTCCTGTGTCCACATCATGCACCTGAATTATATTAAATTTGTTTTCGCGATACTTACTGAACGATGCCGCGACATGATGATATGACATGACATGGTGTGTACTGAGAGGGGTGAGTACATTTGAGTGTATTTTACGGTGTAGCGTGTTATACTTGTTTTATATAAAGTGCAGTGATCGCGAAAACCTAAGAAATTATTATACCTAAACAAATCGATATACCTTAATAAATTTAACCATACCTATTTGTTATTTGTTTTTCAATATTACAATAATTGCTATCCCCATTTCAATTACAGATCTAATTGAATCGGAGTCCAATTGAAACATAGCAATGATGGGTAGTGTTAATAAGTACCGTGCGAACTGGCCGTATATTCTCGATGCTCGACTACTGGTATACGAGCACAGGTACGAGTATGCGATTCTGACTGTATTCTAATAATGATTAGTTAAGGCGCAGCGTGTTTTGAATGATTACGGTTAAAGATCTTTATTTTCTCAAAAGAATTACAAATTCACTTACAGAGAAACCATATAAACTTAAAATAAAAGTATACAATATGCCATTAAGCGTAGCTCAAAAAATTATGTAGGTATGCATTGCGATGACTTTGCTTGAAAACATAACATTGATACTTATTAATACTTTTGGCCTACCAAAACAAAACAGAAGTAGGTAGTTTTACACAAAGAGCAGTGGAGTTGTGAATGAGCGGCGCGGGTAGGTCGCGTTGCATTTCACTGCGGGAGCTGCCCAGAGGACACGGTACAGCACACACTGGCGGAGTGCCCCGCTTGGGCCGCGCAGCACCGTGACCTCATCACTGCAGTAGGCGGCAGCGATCTCTCGCTTCCGGCCGTGTTTCTGTCTATGGTCGGGAGCGAGAGCGCTTGGGAAGGCATCGTCTCCTTCTGCGAGGATGTAATGCTCGCTAAGGAGGCGGCGGAGAGGGTTCGAGAGGTGTTGACCTCTCTCCCCATCCGCAGGAGACGACCTGGGCGTCACCGGACTCAGGGTGGCCCGCCGCCCGACCAGTCAAGGCCCGTGACGGTGGCGCGTAGTGTCCCGCGCGCGCCAGTCAAGAGGAGGGTGTGGCCGATGTGGCTGCCGCACGGGGAGAAGGGGCTCGCCTACTAATGGCGAGCCGGGACCTACCGGGGATGGTTGGGAAGTTTCCCACGCCCCCGACCAAGGGTCGTTAGAGGAACACCGTGGTGGTTTTTAGTCGGTAAGAGTCCGACACTGGCTCCGCCTACCCCAGGCGGAGTGCGTCCATGAGGATTTTCCCCGCGGAAAAAAAAAAAAGGTCGCGTTGCATTAGCGTGTTTACTAAGGCCTATTCCATAGTGTGGAGCCAATAAGCGAAACAACTTAGTGATTATTAAACTTAATGATTGAGAATGCTATTTGGAGGAAAGAAAAAAATAAAATTATGACTACGTCTGTGGTCTAGTGGTTCGAGTGTCGGACTGCTGATCACGAGGTCGTGGGTTCGATTCCCACAGAACAAAATATTTGTTTTGGTCTGGGTGTTTCTTATGTATTACAAGTATGTAATAACAAAAAAGAAGCATAGCTAGTATCCATAGTACAAGCTCTGCTTAGTTTGGGACTAGATGGTGCTGTGTAAAAATATCCCAAAAACATTTATTTATTTATTTAATGATTATTTGTTCTGGAGTATTGAAACTGTTGATTTGTAGTTTTCATCGTGGTCGCGGGTAGATTTAGGAATATTTTTGTATGTATCTTCTTTTCGGACTTGCTGCAGATTTTTGGAAGTTTCTACATTTTGTACATTTATGTGAACACAAATGTAGGCAACAGTTGATTTTATATTCGTGATTTCGGGATTGGTCCCATAGTAAAAGTTGTTCATACTGATGAGTACAATGACCCCTTAAGAGGTTTTCAGTTATTTCGATAACACGTTGTATGTACCAGGCCCCTCAGAAAGTATTGCGAAAAAAAGTTTTTATATATGGGAGACTGGCCAGTTATAATGTTTTTCGAAAATATGATTATTTATAAGTAAAAATAAGTAAGTTCCAATTTCAAAATTTCCCTCCACATTTTTTGCGAGTTAATTCAAAGTATTGTGTCTCACTGAAATTTGGATCTGCGCCGGGAACATTTTAGAGCTATGATTTTATACGATTTCAAGTGTCGCCTGAAACCGGATGAATCGTACGATAGACTTCAAATGGCATTCATGGATGAAGGCCCTTCCAAGGCAACCGTGTATCGTTGGTATAACGAATTCAAGCGCGGTCGACCAACTTTGGGGGATGACGAAAGAAGCGGTCGCCCTTTGACGGCTGTTACCGAAGAAAACGTGCTAGCAGTGAAAAATTTAATCCAAGACAATAGGCGAATTACATATCAGGAGATTCAACACATATTGAAGATTGGATCGGGAAGCGTTCACGAGATTCTACACAGTCATCTTCGCGTGAGGAGGATAGTATCACGCTGGGTGCCGCACAACCTCACCGATGCTCAGAAGCAGGCCCGGGTGGAATGGTGCCGTGATATGCTTAACAAATTTGGAGCAGGCTCGTCTCGGCGTGTTTACGACATCGTTACAGGTGATGAGTCCTGGATTTATCAATACGACCCAGAAACCAAGCGCCAGTCGACTGTTTGGGTGTTTCAAAATGAGCCAACGCCTACCAAAGTGAAGCGATCTAGAAGCGGGGGTAAGATTTTGATCGCTAGCTTTTTTAATTTGACTGGCCACTTGGTATCAATTCCCTTACGGGATCAAAGAAGCATTAATGCCGAATGGTATACTACCAAATGTTTGCCAGAAGTTTTCTCTGTTATAAGCAACAAGCGACCAAACACAGGGCTCCGCGGGCTACTGCTCCACCACGACAATGCACCTACGCACACCGCACTCAAAACGAGGGACTTCCTGGACAGCACGCCAGTCAAACTCCTGGGTCACCCTCCTTACAGCCCTGATCTAGCACCGTGTGACTTCTTTTTATTCCCAAAAATAAAAAATCAGCTCAAAGGGATACAATTTTCGTCGCCGGAAGATGCGCTGGCTGCGTTCGAGCAGGCTGTAAACGAGGTGTCTGCGGCGGACTGGAAAAAATGTTTTGAAAACTGGTTTAGGCGCATGAATCTTTGTATAGAGGCTGGTGGAAAGTACTTTGAAAAGATTTGATAAAAATATATGTACGTATAGAACAATTTTTTTTAGTTTCGCAAAACTTTCTGAGTGTCCCACGTATATACATTACTTCTTAAAGCGTGTTGTTTAGTATTTTAAACTATTATTTTTTAAACGATTTTACTATCATATTTAGTTATCAGTAAGTCATACTATGAAAGTAGCTGGGGGGGACTGGATGCGGAAGGCAGAGGACCAAGTGTTGTGGCACAACTTGAGAGAGGCCTATATCCAGCAGTGCATTGCGATAGGCTGAGTTGATTGAAGTCATACTATGCTTGGTAAAATTAAGATCCTTAGCTGAAGAAAGCCGACTTATTATCAATCTTGCATCACAATTTATCAACTCAGCCTATCGCAGTCCACTGCTGGTCATAGGCCTCTCCCGCTTTCTGCATCCAATCTACCCCAGCTACCATCTTCAGTTCGTCAGTCCAACTGGCTAGAGGTTGCCCTACGCTACGTTGCTGATTTGCAGTCATAAATTACAGCAATTACAAAACCGCACATAATAAACTTTTCAGAAAATCACACATACTTCCCTTTAATAAAGATGATTCGAATAAGCCCAGTGCAATGAGTCGAGCGAGCTAGAACAGGAGCCGCCTCATACTAGTAACCTTCAATTATAGCCGCCATTATTAAATAATAAAAGAATAATAATATAATTCAGTTTAGTCAAGTAGACAAATGATTACTTTGTGCGGAATAAACCGAAGAATAGTGATGGGGCTTGTGCGATTCAATTATTATCGATGCTTTGAAAAGATCGATAGATAATTTTGACTTAATTTTGGACGTCATGCATTCAAGGAGTCTTCACGAATGGTTGTTTGAATATGTCAGGCGCACTTAAGAAATTAGCTTTGCAAAAAAAAAGGTTATTAACTGTTTTTTTTTATGTACAAAAGAAACTAGCCAAGTGCGAGTCGGACTCGCGCAGTAAGAGTTCCGTACCTCTCAACGACCTGATGCCCCATAAAAACTGATTTAATTTACGAGAGTTTATCATAAGACATCAACGTACAGTTCGCGAAATATGAATTTTTGCAAGTCTTTCTTACGCAGGTACCACCACATATGTCTATGTTTGTATTATTTTTAGTATTTGTTGCTAAACTACATAATATGCACTATAACCTGACTAAGTTTGAAGCTGGTATATATTACCGTTTTGAAGATAGAGCAGGAACAAAAACGTTGAAAAAAATGCATGTTTTTTGAGGTTTCTTGTATGGGGACCCACTTTGGTTTTAGACTTTCTTTGTTTTTAGTATTTGTTGTGATACACCTCATAGCCACACAAGTTCTGAGAAAATTTCAACTGGTTACCTATTACCGTTCAAAAGATACAGCCCTGTGACAGACAGATGGACGGACGGACGGACGGACAGCGTAGCGAGAGTAATAGGGTCCCGTTTGGCACCCTTCGGGTACGGATCCCTAAAAAGATAGCTAAGCATCATTATAGAAACAAACGAAACATTTCATTTCATTTAATTTTTTTTGGTGATTGTGATAAATAAATAAATTTAAAAAAAAAAGGCCCACGGAGCATTGTAGGTACATATATATATAGGTAGGTATATCAAAAAAACATCCTAATTTTAATAGAGAAGATGGTTGGCAGCTACAAACTGTTTGGAACCCAGTTCTAAAAATAATCAAGTCCCAAACAATAGGCAACACTGTAAAAGATAGAGAAATTGTGAGTGATTACTGCGTGCAACGAAACGATTTTAATTAATAAAAATTGTACGGTAGATTAAAATATTGTTTATAAATATCTGTATAGACATTTTAGTCTTCCTGCGACCACGAAGGCTGCAAAGCTTCCGAATCGTCAGGAAAACCAATTTATTATGATACTTATTATTATGATACTTTATTGTACACACAAATACACATTAATATTACAATAGGAAAGCTTATGTACATCGGCGAGCTTAACTCAAAAATGAGTTTTCTTACAGCAAACCTTAGAGCGATAGAGAGATGTTGATATATTATTAAAACCAATTAAAATAATATACGCGATGTAATCCAGTTAAACTTGTTTTATTATAATGTCATATATATATAATAATAATCGCGCAAACGTAAGAAATTATTATATTACCATTTTTATCTTGATAGCGCTAAAACTCATCAATAGCCACAAAACAAAAAAAAAATCGGTTAACAAACTAAAGAAAAAATGGTACTGAACCGTTTTTTCTTTGCCTATTTATATAAAGACCATATTTTTTTAAACAATTACACAACTCAAATGCTCTTTTATTTTCACTAAGAGTAGTTAAATCTGTTTTCTTTTCTTTTCTTCGAAAGGATATAGATATAAATGGAAATAGATGAGTTAATAAGTTCATAAAGTCAAACCATATGGCCTGTAATAAAAACTAGATACTAACACCAAAGTAATTAACAGTAGAAGTCAAACTAATCAGCGCTTATATCGGCTTTGAAACATAAAATCCAAATAAACTGATTGACTTTACAACTTTTCAATGTGTAATGAAACTTACCGTTTGAAAGTCATAAAAATATTACTGCATCTGTACTAAAGAAACTACGACAAATATGATCAGTCTATATTAGGTGACAATAATTATGAAAACCATCATCAAGACCATTTTTATTTTTATGGAAAAAAGTTTTATGCACTCACAGTACATCGTAAATGTTTATTGCCATTGTAAGATAAAAATAATAATTTTAAACAAATTATTTTATCTCAAAATAAAATTATGATTACGTGATTTGTTTTTGTATTATCTTTAACCAGGCCCACACTAGTGTTTCTCCTGCAACGCGGGGCTGTTTACGAACACAAATCTCAGATGCACAAACACAAAAACCCGAAACAACTATCTGCGGCTCATAAAAATAACAGTTCCGTGCAGAAATTGAACCCACGACCCTTAGCGCAGAAGCTGATCTTGCAGGCACAGCGCTCATAGTGAAATCAAATATTTTTTTGTAAAAATGTGTCATCATCATCAACTCAGCCTATTGCAGTTCACTGCTGGACATAGGCCTCTCCCAAGTTGCGCCACAACACTCGGTCCTCCACCTTCCGCATCAAGTTCTCAGCTACTTTTTTTAGGTCGTCACCGTCGGTTCACCTGACTGGGGGCACTCTACGCTGCGTTGTCTCCACTCAAGGAATCATCTGCTCCAATGGCCATCGGTCCTTTGACAGACGTGGCCAACCCACTGCCACTTCAGCTTGCTGATCCTACAAGCTAGGCGGGAAAAAAATATAGGTATATTAAAATCGGTATGCAGCAAAAATATTTATTATTTATCTATATAATAAATTAATCTATATAATAAAACTGTAAAGGTCGAAAAGTCTGTACATTGAGTTTGTTTTCGCGACAACCGGCTAGGAGGACTAGAAATAAGCTAAAGAACACGAATCAATCGTTTAAAAAATTTGTCTGTCTGTCTGTCTGTTACCTCATCACGTGAAAACGGCTGAACGGATCGTAATGAAACTTAGCATTTGTATTGGTATTAGTCTAACTTAAAATATAGGATATGTTTTATCTGAATCGGTTGAGTAGATCCAGTGATACAGCTTGACCCCTCTATTGTATTAAGTTGCATACAAAGTAGAGGTCATGATTGTTGGTTGGATGCAGGCTGCAGGTTCCTAAAAATACAACTGGATTCTATTCGTATTATAGAAAATAAAGAATAACATAACATCAGAAGAGGGCCATGCCCATCACTGTCCCACTACTGGGTATGGCCCTCTTCTCAGAATGAGAAGAGTTAATGAACTGCATATTATTAGTATTCTAGAATAACATAACATTACCAGCCCATTACAGTCCCACTGCTGGACACGGGCCTCTTCTCAGCATAAGAAGAGATGTGGTTAGTGTTATAGAATAACATAATCAGCCCAATTACTTCCCACTGCTGGGCACGAGCGTCTTCTCAGAATGAGGGAGTTTAGGGCTAATTCCATGAAATTCCATCACCTTAGCCGGTTGGTTGTAAAAACAAAATATAGTATGGTCGGTAAATAGTGTAATCGTCGGTGTAGGCGCTTATATGTATATATTTGAAGATATTGTGTTCATAATTATGACACGATGTTATTTTCCGACATCCACGCGGACGGAGTCGCGGGCACAGCTAGTATCTAAATAATTAACTATTACTAATTTTTATCCACCAACGGAATGTTAAATATTATGTCTTAGAGCAAAAGAGGATACCGCCGATTCATCCTCTCATTTAATTTATATTAAATTCATAGTTATTGTTGTTACAGGTAACATTGTTTACATACATATATCAATGAAGTAGATTGATCCAAAAAAATGCAGATGCCATATTTTTTGCAGCCACATAACCTTATTTTAAAAACCTGTCTTCTAATATGGACCGGCCTTTACCCGCTCTGCATAGTTCAAAGTTTAAGTGCTACTTAATTCTTAAGCGCATGCTAATTTTATTTATAGATATGACACTTTTATGGTTATATAAAATATAACATGGCTCTCTAATATGAATATTATATATATGTAGGTAATTCATTAGTGTAACCAGAGCCAACTTTATATTTTTTTTGGTATAGTTCTACTTACATTTTTTATGAAAAATATAATTCCAGTCTTATTCTTCAATCGTGTCGACATAATCGAGCTACATAGTTATAAATTAACAGCTCATGCCGTGGGGAAAAGATTAGCCAATCAGCAGGTCGGTAGCGGGGCTGACTGCCCAGAATGCGCCGAACGATCAATTAAATATCGTCACTCATGAAGGCTCTCTTAATGCACCACATTCCAGTGATCTTAAGCGGTTTAGGATTAGATAGATTAGTAACGAGCAAATGGCTTGATATCTTGTTTGGCATAAATAAAATTAAGTAAAACATTATTGGTTTATTTCTTGTTTTGCTTGTTTCATCATCATCATTTCAGCCGAAAGACGTCCACTGCTGGACATAGGCCTCCCTCAAGCATCGCCACAACGACCAGTCCTGCGCCTTCCGCATCCAGCGATTCCCGCGACCCTAACCAGGTCGTCGGTCCACCTTGTGGGAGGCCTAACCACGCTGCGCCTTCCAGTACGCGGTCGCCACTCCAGAACTTTACTGCCCCATCGGCCATCCATTCTGCGAGCAATGTGCCCCGCCCACTGCCACTTAAGTTTGGTAATTCTTCGGGCTATGTCGGTTACTTTCGTTCTCCTGCAAATCTCCTCATTTCTGATTGGATCACGCAGGGACACTCCGAGCATAGCTCTCCATTGCCCTTTGAGTGACCACGTTTCAGTACCGTAACTAATTACTGGCAACACACTGGTCAAAGACTTTCGTCTTAATTGAGACACTGCGGTATTTCGGACGAGAAGATATTGCGTAGCGTTGCGTTTGCTTGTTTATGTTGCCAATAAGTGAGATTTTTATAAGACAAAATTTATTGTGATGTGGTTGCCAGATCACTTGTATATCTACAACAGTAAGTATTTTTCTAGATAATGTCGATTTCTAAATTTTCACTAGATAGTCATATTAATATCTTATTGCATATTATTTTAATGAAGATGAAAAAAATATGGAAAAATGCACCCATTTTTATATAATAACTATCGTGAGCTAAATTCATAATTATTAATATAAACGGTTTCACTCACGTAATTCCATCGGGTGTGCCCGACTAGTTTCAAGTTTCGAGCTGGTTGCGCGACGCCGCCGCTCGTATATAATAATGCACCCATTTTCTTTTATCTTAGGCTTTATTTTTTAAAATTCCTTCCTAAAAAGTCAACACGATAGGTATTCTTTATTACAAAATCAATTATCGATATAATTTATTATTTGCCGTCCCCTCACTACTCCATTACCCCGGCGCCGTCTGTAATCCTCAGTCGTTTTATTTTCGCAAATCAGTGTTGCGGTCGAGGTTAGATTGTGCGCCGGCGCACAGTAGCGAACATGCCCCGACCTTTGTATTGTACAGGTTTTTATTTAAGTATAGGTCTGAACTTCTTAGATTCGTCTTTTTTGGTAATCATTAGGAAATATGTGGATCACATATGATTATAAAAAAATGCTATAAGAACCGTAATTTGTGAGGTAGTTTTTAATTCATATAATTATGTTTTTTGTTGCAGGTTACGAGGTGGACCGACTACCTGGTGAAGGTCGCGGGAATCCGCTGGATGCGGAAAGCGCAGGACCGGTCGTTGTGGCAATGTACGCTATTTGTTGTCTAGCAGTATGAGTCTGTAATGCTCACTTAAATGTCATGCTGATGGTGGCGTTAGTGTCGGGTCGTTAAGTTCCCTTTGATATGATTGACTTAAGCGATGGCTGATGCTCGCGTCATGCTCGTGAACGGGTGCCGTCTGTCGGGACAGGTCAGCTCCTACATACTAAGGCAACTATTTTTACGTTTATTTCTAAAGGCAATATTCTCACTTTTAAACTCTTGTTTATTTTTGACATTAACCTACATTATACTCACATTATTTGAATAAATTTCATGTAATAAACAATAACCCATTTTAAAAAGAGTATATCCATTGAGTTTCTTGCCGGTTCTTCTCCATAGGACCCACAATTTGGAACCGTGCAACTAGAGCCTGACCTTTCAAAAATGCCTGTAATTAGGTTTATTTGAAATAATTGATTTTGATGCTTGGGGGAGGCCTATGTCCAGCAGTGGACGTCTTTCGGCTGAAATGATGATGTTCCAGGTTAGGGTATCTTCCATAACTTGATTGCTGAGGTCAGACCAGAGTAACTTTGTGTCCTATACTACAAATTTTTCGGGACAAGTACGCAACAAACTTCTTAACATTGCAACTCATGTAAACCAGGATCTACAATGGCAACCAACCAGAAAAACGTCAAAACAATGATTCTCGACAAGCCCCGAGGTAATAATTGTCTTGAAACCTGCAACGAAATTACTCAGAAAAGTATTGGGAGAAATCGCATTTCTCATTAACTGTAAATAATAAGTGATGTAATTTTGTGTGCAATTAAGAATTAACAAAATTAGTTTCCACCATAGAAATCTTAATATTAAGGTAATAGAAATGTCATCTGTCTTTTAATACCGGAATGCGTGTCGCCGGTTTGTACTGACACATAAATATGCAATCACGCCCACCATGTTTCTAGTATTCAATGCAAAATAAATTAAGCCTAAAAAGAAATCCGTTGTTAGATATGCTGCAAAATACGATTGTAGTGACTCTGCGTCCAAAACAGCACTGATGATCAAGCAAACGGTTCGCGCACTGGTGTCCTACGAGACACCTGTACGTGGCGACACTTTCAAGCGCCTTTGCCACTTCTATTACTTTATATTAATTAGATTTATATGGTTTCCACTCTTATAATGAAGGAAAATCTAATTATTATATTTTATTTTCGTTTATTTGAATTGATTTTTGCTATCCGATACAACTAATTGCAACTTACGTGAAACTGGACTCACCATTAGATTAAAAATATGGCCACCTAATTACCATTTAAACAAATTTCGCGCTTGACTTAAAATCTAAGTTAACAATAAAATAAAATAAATATCTTTGGGACATTTTTACACAGCACCATCTAGTCCCAAACTAAGCAGAGCTTGTGGTATGGGTACTAGACAATGGATATAATACTTACATACTTTTTTTTTTTAAATACATAGTTATAATACATAAGCAACACACCCAGACCAACACAAACACTTATGTTCATCACACAAATATTTGTGTCCTGTGGGAATCGAACCCACGACCTTGTTATCAACAGTCCGACACTCGAACCACTAGACCACAGAGGTTGTTTTTATAAATAAACACAAAATGTTTTCCTGTATCTCTTTTGGTTTAGAATTTGTTTGTACTGTCCCAGTTAGATATTTTACCCTGTGTGGTCCAAACTGGAAGATAATAATGCTGCTTTGCATTGCAGCATCAACGTGGCTGGGGACTGAATGCGGAAGGCAGAGGACCGAGTGTTGTGGCGCAACTTGGGAGAGGCCTATGTCCAGCAGTGGACTGTGATAGGCTGAGTTGATTGATTGATTGCATCAGAGATGGCTGGTATGGTGACATTGGTACTTCCCTTGACAAACTCTTTCCCAAGATCCACAACTTACTACTCAGATAGGTACTCAAATTGCAATCGATGTGGTCGACCTATTAGGGACATTATCCATTTAACACCACGGAATTATTAATATACTATTAATATTTCCTGGTATACTATAAATAATATTTACTATTTTATGTGTTTGATTATGTTGCCTCATATAAAGCGCAATCGATTAACATGAAAGGTTTATTAAACAAACAATTTTATTAGCAATAATATAAAATTACTAGCATTAATAGGTATTTAAATGCGGCATCTCAATGTAGGTCTGGTACTTCGCCAAGCTTTCACCATTCTTATAACTACTTTGTTGGTATTATATCTTTAATAGAAAATTACAGTGATATTATGATGGCACTGAAATCCGTTATTTTAGACTCTAAAGTTATATAAATGTTATGGGTAAATAATTACTTATAAACGACTTTTCTAAACAATTTCATTAATAAGTGTTGACATAACGTCATTGCGATGAAGACTTATGTTTAGATTATCCAGCGTTGCGAAGTTATATGAGCTATAACCCTTAATGTCTGTAGAATATATTAATTAAGATCTTTTTCATTTAAACGTCTAAATAATTTTTATGTCCAGACATTTCTGTAAAATCAACTCGATGACTTGAGATGGGTGAAAACCTTTATGTGTAAAAATGGATGGATGGATACGAGAAAATCCTTGCCCATGCAGAGTTAAAAACTTATAGGATATGCAAAAGATACATAAAAAGTTTTTCCATTTACTAACACCGTTAAAAGCTGTATTATTTTCTAACATTGCATTACAGTTGCATTATTAATAGTGCCTTCAATTACAACGACCGAGTATCACAGAAAAAAAACATACCTTTAATTACTAATAGTACCTACTCCACATACAAATGCAGGCGGACCCGGGAGGCGTTTTACTAGTCGCTTGATAATTGAAAACCTATACATTCTCTAATGGATTCCCGAGTAATACTGCAATTACATTACAAGCAATTAATAATTTAAGTTTCGTTAAAATGATGTTAGCAATAAAGGTGCAATACTTGATATAAAGTTGGCTTAGTACTTCATATAAAGTTGGGTTAATTGACATAGAAATTAATTTGGTATAACGGGAATTTTATATTTTATGCGCATGTAGGGAGAAAACAGGATGTTAAGGGAACGGTAAGATTCATTTTATCCCACGCGAGTAGTGGAATCTGAGAGAATAAGGCGACACAGGGTTATTTTTAAGTCACCAATTACCCTACAAGGGATGATTGTACCCATTCATTTGAACATTTTGTACTATGGGAACAATTTTGAAATTGTGAAAAAAAAAACGTGTGCGGTCAGGGCTGAAGGTTGGGCAAAAACGAATTCATATTTTTTCACCGATTCATTAAAAATGCTAAATTTTGAAACAATAACATAAGCACAGATGGCAGGGAACATCAAGTGTCAGACTGTGATACCACAGAGCCCAGGTTCGGTCCCAGGTAACACTAGATATTTACTGAATTTTTTGTGTATTTATTTTGTTACATTTTGATGATAAAATGATGTCAAGTTTAATTACCCAACCGCAAAGTTTTTAAATTAATTGGTAAGTCATCATCATGATCATCATTTCCCCCAATTAAGGCCCCCCTTAAGGGGTAGGCCTATGTTCAGCAGTGGACGTCTTTCGGCTGAAAAACTGGCAGGCGGGTTGGCGATCGCAGTTGGTTGGTTAATTGGTAA
Source organism: Asteroscopus sphinx (assembly GCA_949699075.1). Classification (NCBI taxonomy): domain Eukaryota; kingdom Metazoa; phylum Arthropoda; class Insecta; order Lepidoptera; family Noctuidae; genus Asteroscopus; species Asteroscopus sphinx. The sequence goes on along the minus strand of OX453011.1, from coordinate 2,572,936 downwards.
GTATTTTGTGTCAATACGAAAATAGAAATAGGATTTTAAAAGTAATTTGGCTATGGGGGTCTGAGGAATCAGTTCATTTTAGAAAAGGGGTCTCTTTCCCAAATTGTTTTGGAATCCCTGCTCTACATCAATAAAACTATTTTCAACAATCTGATCACCCACCATACTCGAAAACCATATTAAATAAATCAAATTCCTAAACAAAAACAATGTATTGCTAGTACATATCTACAGGCCATGGTGGGCGGATATTAATTACGGTGGTCCCTCCCCATAGGTCCATGGGAATCGATGCTGAACCGGATCGTAGAGAGAATTCCCCGCAAATTTCTGTGGCATGTGTAATTAAGTTATATTAAAGCGATAATAATTTTCCGTCTGGTGCCGGACATAAAGAATTACACCACCCTATCTCTTCTCATGGGTGTCATAAAAGACGACTAAGGGATTCACCAGAGGATGGGCAGCAGCGTTGTCTGAGTATTTGACCAACCAACTGCGATCGCCAACCCGCCTGCCAAGCGTGGCGATTATGGCATATACCCCCAAATTGCTTGGGGAGGCCTATGTCCAGCAGTGGACTTCTTTTGGCTGAAATGATGAATGATGATGATGAAAGCGATAATTAAGGTGTTAAGTTTAATCGGGCGGATGAGTTTCATCTGTCGAGAGCCTGGAATCTACTAATTTGACGACGTCTGTGTTCTAGTGGTTCGAGTGTCGGACTGCTAATCACGAGGTCGTGGGTTCGATTCCCACATGACACAAATATTTGTTGTTGTATTAAAAGTATTCATTTACAAAAATAAAGGTATGTATGTATTATATCCATTATCTAGTACCCATAGTACGGTCGACCGCACGTCGGTGGTAACACTTTGACATTAGTAGCATCTTTATTTCGTAAGCACTAAGGGCAGTCTTCGAATTGATGTGTTACCACTGTCATGCAGTCGACTGTACAAGCTCTGTTTAGTTTGGGACTAGATGGTGCTGTGTAAAAATGTCCCGAAAATATTTATTTATTAATATTAATTAATATTTATCTAGTAGTAGAATTGAGCCAAATCCGGAAAAGGCCAAAAAAAAGGTCGCGAGTTAATACAGCGAGTTTCGTATGTCAGGAATAGAATCGAGTTACGAGTGACACATAGATAACATAACATAATACATAACATCACGCCTGTATTTCCCCGAAGGGGTAGGCAGAGGTGTAATAGTACACCCACATTTCGCCAATTATGTTATAGTCCCATGTAATAGGGGGCGAGCCTATTGCCATTAACCGGGCACAAATCCATACTCCGGGCTGCTAATAAGAATTTCCTAATGATAAAACCCAATAACACTTTGCCCGACGCGGGAATCGAACCCAGCACCCCACGCTCAGCAGTCGCGCTTGCAACCACTAGACCAACGAGGCTGTCACATAGATAATAGATAAATATTTATTCGTGTAAGAACACAGTATATAATTTCCTTAATCTAATAGTTCATTTCTGTGTATATGAACATAGTTCAAAATTTTATTACACTATCATCTGAACTAAGCCGAGCCTGTACCTTAGACGTTAGTTTATTTCTTCCCATGTCACTTATCAACACACGTGTACACCAGTATGTCTAAAGTCTAAACATATCTTAAAGATAAGCATAATCAAATATAAATTTTACAAAAAATAGTCATCATATCATACTCTTTAAGACAAATTCTCTCTACCAACTCTAAATCTAAGAAGACTGTGTCTTGATCAATCACTCTTATATAAAATTATTCATAATAAATTAGTTTGCAATCAGCTTATGAACCAAATATACCTTCGCATACCAAGTCGTTCCCAAAGAATTCGTGATACTTATACTCACAGACTATTTGCTCCCAAGCTCTGCAGAACTAACGCGGGAGAACTTGCTCCCTTGCGGCGAATTATGGAGTCATATAATGATAATTTTGCCGATACTGACCTATTTGTTATGTCACTCGCCCAATATAAAAACCATGTCACAAAAAAAATGTTTTGATAAATGAATTGAAAGCTCCTTTTTAGGGTTCCGAAGTCCTACAAGGAACCCTTATAGTTTCGTCATGTCCGTCCGTCTGTCCGTCTGTCCGTCTGTCCGTCTGTCCGTCTGTCCGTCTGTCCGTCTGTCCTAATCCTTTACAGCTTAATAACTTCTACAGTTATAAACATAAGTAAATGAAATTTTGTTAAAAAATAGTCTGCATATAGATCTCAATTTTAAAAGAATAAAAAAATAGTTTTTACGTTCTTTAGGGGTGGCGCCCATACATGTGAAATGGGGAAAAAATATTTTTTTTCGCTGCACCCCATCGTGTGGGGTATCATTGAATAGGTCTACTAAAATGAAGGTAATGTTTCATACATCACTTTTTTATCAGGTGTACCATCTGCGAAATATAGCCCGCCAAAGTGGCTTGCAATGTGTCCCCACCCCTGCCATTTCTAAACTATGCAACGTAGAAACTTATAATCTTCCACATTGATAGAACTTTGTAAAAACTCTCTTTTAAAATTATTTCGAGTATAATGTGATTATAATTTTTTGAGTTATAGACAGAAAACCGAAAAATACTTAAAACGTCCTAGTTCAAAGGTCATTGACCTTAGAGAAAATTTATCATGGCAAATAATGCTCCTTTAGCTACTTTCTATTTGAAAAAATCACAAAAAGTAACTTTGACATCAATCAGACTTCTTAAATTTGGCTTCTTGAATTTATCGCTAGATGGCGCTACTAACAACACGCTCTGAGTCGCGAATGCTGCCGATTATTGCAAAAACTAAAATAGCCATGATTAATATTCGATTTGATTCGTTTGTACACCTACTTAAGGAACCCTATAATACTGAGCATGGCCCGACATGCTCTTGGCCGGTTTTCAAATTATGCATAATTATGCTAGTTTTGTATACCTACCTACATTAATTTTCGCTCATAATTAGATATACATTAATTCTGTCTGCAAAAGTGCTTGCTGTATTTGTAAAATTGTATGTATTATTTTGTGGATAACCGTGCTGGTTGCGTGATTACCTAAGTTTTGTATGATCTTTTTGTTTGTATTATGCATTATTGCGCAATTGTTTGTTGTCCTGAAGAATAAATAATAAATAAATAAAATATTAACAAAAAAATAAATAGCTAATAAATAAATAAAAATTGCGGGTACATAATATAATTTAAGTTGTTGACAATATAGTATAGTCGTAGTAGTAGAGCTCTTTTGTGAAAGAGCTCGTCCGGGGAAGTACTACCACCGTACCTACTTCTCCGCCAAATAGTGATGCTTGCATTGCTGTGTTTCGGTCTGAAGGGTACGGGTGTCGGTGAAATTACAATCACATGAGACTTTCCATCTTCATGTCTCAGTTTGGCGAACTGACTTGCGGTACCATTTAGGCAACAGCCTAGGTGGTATTGCAGTTGTTATGGGCAAAGGTAACCGCTTAACATCAGGTTGGCCTCTAGCTCGTTTCGCCATTCTATACATTTAAAAAAAACATTCGGAACAACGGACTTTTTATTTTACTTTTACCCTCAGATTCGTATTTGTCGGACTCAGTTTAAAAATTAACTGTAAACATGTGATAGTGGTAGTAGAACAATCGGCAGTGGTTTCATAAATCTTCATCTTCGGTCCAGAATAATTTACCATTTTGCTCAAAATCACCCCGCATTCTAAAGATTTTAGAAACGGTGACTGCATAAAAACTGTAGCACTTAATTTATTATTATATATTAGATTCTTTATTGTACAGTCAACAAATCGGAATCATGACCCACGATAAGCTTAATATCATACTTACATTCTAATACAATTAGGTTGAATTTCGCAAACAGATATTTCCCTGGCAACAGACTTGTTATTAATTTTGTTAGCTATAGAGAGTGACAGCTAGTTTACCAATAAAATTATTTTTCTAATTATTTTTCTAATTTTTTTTCTTGATGTTTACCTCCAATTGTATTGTTTGACACTACGAATAAAGAAGCTACTTACAGTAAGTAGGTTCTTTCCTCGTAGGTTTGACACCATTTCGTACTTACAATTTTATTATTAGGCATTTTTATTTTATTAATGTTCTGTAATCGAAAAAGTTTGAATAGGTTTCTTAAAAAGTATAGTTGTTTGTAGGAAAACTACGTGAAACGATAGCTTATTCGAAATTCAAAACATAATTCCTGATTTATCAAAAACATAACTTACAATCCAATTATAAATCTATTGCATGGATAACAAAGCTCAAAACGGCATAGATCTCTGACCGTTTTAATGCAGTTTCTGTAATATTCAAAATGTCCTAAGTGCAGCATAGAAGAAAACCTTACTGTTTTGACGATTTCAAACGAATTATCAGTTGAGTGGGTCATGATTCCGATTTGTTGACTGTACATACACCAAACGAAAACAAAGACAGTAACGATTTAAATTGTGGAAAGAAAAAAAAAACTGGGTGACGTCAGCGATATCTTATTATGAAACAATGTTTCTTAAACGACTCACCACCCAAAGATAGAAGAACCGAAGATGTACCAAGTGGATGAGAATTTCGATACCACGAGCAGTGTTCACGGTAGCTTAGTGGCTAAAGCACTGGCGTACTGAGCCAGGAGTCGCAGGTTCGAATCCTGCTCGTGAGCGATTTTTTCTTTCCACAATTTAAATCTTTAGATTTCGCTTCGCATGCGTAAAATGCGTTAAAAATAATAAAAAACAAAGACAGTAGTTTACAGATACATTACGTAAGTACAATGGGCGACCGCCCAAGACCTTATGACACAAAGCAATCTCTTCCAGACAACCTTTGGATGGACTAGAAGAATGGGAACCGGTCGTGGGTAGTTACGGTGTACAAGAAGGTACGTTTAATTAATATACTTAAATGTAATAATATGAGTACATGACATTTACTTAAATAAGTATAAGAAATATATATTGACGACGTCTGTGGTCTGGTGGTTCGAGTGTCGGACTGCTGATCACGAGGTCTTGGGTTCGATTCCCACAGGACACAAATATTTGTGTGATGAACATAAGTGTTTGTGTTGGTCTGGGTGTTTCTTATGTATTATAAGTATGTATTTACAAAAAAAAAGTATGCAAGTATTGTATCCATTATCACCCATAGTACAAGCTCTGCTTAGTTTGGGAGTAGATGGTGCTGTGTAAAAATGTCCCAAAGATATTTATTTTTATTTATTTACTTTATATCATTTTCATTTTCTAAGTTCATCGGGTCAACCAGTAACGCCCGATACGTTTGTACTACATTGAATGACTTGACTCATACAACGTGTATGACTCAACAAGTGAACCTTTCATTCATACATCCGCTTCGGGCTTACATAAAAAAAAACTATAACAAAAAAAATGTTACGATCAAACAGGCAAACAAATCCGTGCGCTCTCATAAGTTTAATTAAATATTTATTCGTGTAGGGCGGGGCGAACCGCCCTCAGATATCGATATTGTTTTATAGATTGAAGATTAAAAGTACGGCTACGAGATTAGCGATAGTTTTGGATACGTGATTTAGTTTGATGTGAGGATGTTGCAGCCTGTAAGACTGACGCTCAAAATCCTGTGATTGCCAATCCTTAAAAATCAATCAATTAGTTATTTTCAGTAATTTTTCGTCGCAACCGTGCATCAAAGTTTTTATTTCTTTTAACATTGTTCATTTCAATTCAATTCATTTCATTTATTTTGTAAAAATGTGGTAAATATAGGTGGTAGGGTACTAAGATTAGTTCGACACATTAACCATTTCACATTATGGCATACAATTTTTTTTTTTTTATATAATTATAAAACAATGATGTACATAGCTAAAATCACATTCAATATTAAATTATCAATTTATATTATGTCATAAAAGAATAACATTCAGAATGCATTTATATTTTAAAATTTAGGTATTCGTCGACGGAATAAAAACATTTTTCACATAAAAATCTAAAAAGTTGTTTTTTGAATTTAGTGAGCGGTAAATTCCGCGTGCTTTGAGGTAAGTGATTAAAAATTCGCACCGACATTGCATAACTGTTTCGGCTACACAGTTCAGTCTTTATGAGAGGCAGAGCAAGTCTATCCGGATAGCGCGTGTTAAAATTGCAGATATCCTTTATACATATAAATAGATCAGGGTTATTTTTGACAAACACACATATCTCAAATACATATAGACATGGAACAGTCAACAGTGAGAGTTTTCGAAACAAAGGTTTACAGGTTACCCAGGGAGGCACATTACAAATGGCTCTTACGCATTGTTTTTGGGCTATAAATGCTCTATTTACTTTTACTGAATTTCCCCAAAGCACAATGCCATATCTAAGGTTGGAAACAACAAATCCATGATAGGCTTTTAACGCTGTTTGCTTGTTAGAAATTTTAGTTAGGCGCCACAGAGCGTAGGCAAACCGATTAATTTTGTTACAGATTTTATCTATATGAGCTTTCCAGTTACAAAGGTGGTCTAAAGTTATACCTAGAAAAGAAATTTCATTAACTTCAGACAGCGTTTGATCCTTATAAGTTAGATTTAATTCCTTTTTTTTCCAGCCCTTGTTTTGAAATTGTATGTACCTAGTTTTATTTATATTAACACTTAAATTATTGGTTGTCTAATTAACATCATCATCCTCCGAGCCTTTTCCCAATTATATTGGGGTAGGCTTCCAGTCTAGCCAGATGCGGCTGAACATCAGTATTTTACACGTAGCGACTGCCATCAGACCCCCGCAACCCAGTTACTGGGTAATACCGACATTTTTTGTCTAATTAACATCCGACTCATTATACATGCTGAAATTTTAATCGCTTCTTTCCCGACAAGGGGTGATTGTATTCATAATTATGAACAACTTTTACTACGGGACCAACCCTGAAGTCGCGAAGAAAAAATCTATTGGTCCCTACATTTGTGTTCACTTAAATCGATAAAATTTTCTTTCAAAAAAGTTGAAAGAAAAAATCATCAAATATCGAAAAGCAATTACTTTTTATCATAACAATGTTTCGTCAAAACTGTACATCGCATGGTATAATAATAAAGAGTCTCATGAAAATGTTACAACAAATATAAACTACATTCACGTATCAAACAAAACTTACAAAATAATGAATAAATTAATGACAAGCTCACTACGACTGTCCACACAATTCGACACGGAAGCGTTCAAAAATCTTCAAAAGGACATAAAATATCGAATCTAAAACCTAATGGCCCGTCCCGACCTCTGTACTCGACCGTATTTATCATACTATAAAGGTCAAGTTCCGATACTTATCGACATTTTTATGATGTCAGTTACACTGACTCATCTCTATTTTTGATACCAACTTTTAGCATTATTAATGTCATATACTAATATAAAATATTCAAAGCACTGTGTTGATAAATTGGGCTGCATACTATAATCATATTAATTATGATACTGGTTAGCGATTTTAAATAATTTGTGGCCAAAATATTAAGTGTTTTAGGTGATAAAATAACGGATTATGGTATTTTAATTTTTATAAGATAATTTTTTCCGTGATTTCTGAAATAGATGCAGATAATCTATTTTTGAATTTCGATTGGATATTGTTTTTATGATTCCATTTTAATTTCTGTAATATTTAAGCAATGTTATTTGTTGGTTGTTCAGCTTTTAAAAAAATTCTAGAAGCCTTTACTATATGGACAGGAAAAGCGTTCTTTTTTTTTATTCGGTTTAAGAAATTTCAATTCAATCGTTTATTGCGACTATAGTTACATGAATATTGTCATAAAAACAATCTTTGTGCAGCTATATTCTGCCATTTAGCATGCAACAGGAAATACACAATTCTACGCCAAGCTACTAAAGCAATAAAGCATAATACATACATACATTTATTTCCAAAAAGACAATAATATGCCACATACATGAAAATAGTAATAACATTTTAGAAAACTTATTCTAATGGTCGTCGTACACTCAGTCAATAGTTTCTCAAATAATTATAGTAATTATATTATTTATTAATTATAGACTTGTGCTTCATTTCACACTTAGAGAAGTGACAACCATGTTTACATACATACATACATATTATCACGCCTGTTTCCCAATGGGGTAGGCAGAGACTATGGATGTCCACCTGCTACGATCTTGACACACCTCTTTCGCTTCATCTACGTCCATTAACCTAGTAATGTTTACAGTTTTTATAAATATTAGCTTTCTTCGTAAATGTGGCAGCTGGCTTACCATAACATACCTTTACCTACAAATGGCAGTTGCATTAAACCGATTGCCAAGTACCACATCGTAAAGGACATTGCTAAGCCCAGCCTATGGAAGTTATGAATAAAAGATGATGCTCACTATATACAATTCGATGAGGACAATGTGTTGCAATCTATTTCAATAAACGGACAGCACTCCACAGATGCTAAATTCATTAAACTATTAACTATTTTGAGGTTATTTGCTTACAATTTAAACTAATGTCAAACAAGTGGTTGCCTAGCAACTAAACAGTTTTACTCTTCTATTCCTATACATGTGAAGTTGCTAACAAGAGATTAGCTATCATTGGCGTTCTTTAACAGTGGTGCCAACGTAATACATTATAAAACCATAGAGTACTTACAAGGGATTGGTCAAAAATATGAAGTCAAATGGAGTATCATAGCCGCTCACATTATTATTGTGTTTATCAACTCCTTAAAAAAAATGTATACTGTGCTGTCCGCATTAAATACGATGTATAGTAAAAAATTAAATATTATGCATGTAATTGTCTTATATTTTTCATCTTTGTACAGACATAGGCTTTTATTAGCGATGTGCTTTGCGATCTCGCTGACCAACTACCAAGTGCCTTAACAACACGGAGAGGTCTCGATATGTAACGAAACGTTCACCCATCCACGGTCTGACCGCGGCAAGCGCAGCATAACCTCGCAAATTGTAAAATCAACGTGGCTATTACTTAGCCACGAGCTCCTCAGACGCACATATTTTATATGAATGTCAATAAAAATGTGATACAATGTGAATTTTTTGTATTCCACTAAACGACATATTTATTCCAATATTTATGCAAAGTAATCATAATGTAAATCATCATCATCATCATCATCATCATTTCAGTCGGTCCTGCGCTTCCCGCATTCAGCAGATTTCCGCGACCTTCACCAGGTCGTCAGTCCACTTGTGGGGGGCCTACCTGTACTACGCCTTCCAGTAATGCGGTCACCACTCCAGAACTTTACTGCCCCATTGGCCATCCGCTCTGCGAGCAATGTGCCCCGCCCACTGCCACTTAAGTTTAGCAATTCTTCGGGCTATACAATACAATACAATACAAATCCTCTTTATTGCACAACAAGATTATATTATTTTGCTATGTCAATTACTTTCGTTCTCCTGCGAATCTCCTCATTTCTGATTCGATCACGCAGGGACACTGCGACCATAGCCCAATGCAATGCCCCAGCGAGGTTCGAGCCCCCCCCTTGGGGGACGCCCGCTTGCGGTATTGAAACCGCGACTTTAGTTTTTAAGTGTATAGGATTAGGGAAAAACCTTCGGCGAATGGAGTCCCACATGGGACTCTCCGCCAACTAAGCCTGGTTGCAGATGTGGTACTTCGGTACCAATTGCGAGAATCCATTCGAAAAAAAAATTATATATATATAAAATCAGTAACAAATTGCCGCAAGACCTTCAATATACATTACATATTATAATAAGTAAAATATGTTCCGCTATTAAAACCGTAAGAAGTCATTAAAATTGACACAGTAAATTCTTCAAATCATCAGGAACGATTTACAAAAACATTTGTAATAAAACCTGTCGGTTTACTCAATTAACAACTGGCCATACAATACATACAATATATTATCGATCTTTAGAAATATAATAGTACAATCAATGATATTTAAAAGTATATGTAGATATGTCATACCCTAACAAAACCAACGAAAAATTTGTTCCGTACGCAGTGGCAGCACAATACACATAAACTAGTGCAAAGTATGTTAGTTACTTTAAGTTAGTTTCGCGTCATAATTAGTACACTTTCTCTACACACATGACGGCATTTTTGTCACACGTCACGCTCGGCGCCTTGCTTGACGGAGACTAGTAGCAAAACGTCTCAATTAGGACGTTTTCGAATTTTCAGATGGTGCGCGCAACAACATATCTGTACTTTTTAAAATATCATTGATTACAATCATATCTAATATTAAAGACATTATTTTTTATTTGCAGGCCAAATGTTTAAAATTTAACAAGTTATATTACACTGTTTTTTTTTTAAGTTTAACAATGATAAAGTTTAATTTGAACCTTTCTCATAGAAAAAATACCGTAAGAGGTATTATCAAAACATGCGAAGTCACAAATGCAGTTAATCTAAGTATGACGTCATCGTTTGTCTATAAATCACCGACGGTGTGTCGTGTCGGTGTCGATATGCTACACCTGTTGCTAGGGTTGTCACGCCTTTATTGGATGTCGAAATATTTAAATGAAGCGTGGTTTTCTTGTTTATAGTTTCTTACTAGAAACCTGCTTTTATGGTATATGATCATGTCAAGGATTTTATCAATACTTCGAGCTTCTGTACCTTATTTTCATGTAAATAAAAATATTGCAAAACGCTACTATATTTTGACTATTTTCAAATCTGACACTAATTAAACGTATTAGTGAAGTTTTTCAACGACTTTGACTGCACTGTCAATGGCTTGATTACTATCTTCAATCAGTCTTTATTTCAGTCTTAATAATGATAATAATATAATCTTTATTTCAGATCACAGATCCATATAATGTTAGTATGACCTTAACCTATTGTATTTTATTTGACCTTAAACGACGTTCTTTAGATTTTTAAAGTATACGACCTGATTTTCTGAACTGAAAATTAAATAAATATAATTTAATAAAAGCTGAAAGCGCAGGACTGGTCGTTGTGGAGCTGCTTGGGGGAGGCTTATGTCCAGCAGTAGTTGACATTCGGCTGAAATGATGATGATGATGATGAATTAAAAACTGCCAACCCTGACTCTTAAAAAAATTAACAGGTCGTATTGTTTCGATCCACGATACTTTCTCTGACAAAGTCGCCGACAATAAAAATTGGTAATAAAAATCTTTTATACACAACTTAATAAGTATGACCGGTGTTACCTATCACACGAAAAAGATATGCGCAAAAGGTAAACTTTATTCCGACAAGTCTGACAATGCGAGATGATCAGGCAGAAATAGATAATATAAAATATTATTACCTGAGACACGATGAAGGCAAACATGATGTAGGTACTGGTGGTAGGTGGAGCAAATCCTTTATGAGAAACATTAGAAGTATTTAAGAAACCAGAATGATTCAAATTTATTGGTATAGTATAGGGGACTGATTGGTCTGTTTCGCTTCTGCAGCGCACCAGGCATCGCTTGTTAACTGAAGCACGCAAAGATAACTTTCAAGCAATCATGTGAAAAAGGATTGCAACATTATTATTAAATTTAGGAAAGACCTTATTAAGATGAGCATGACTTAAACATGGAACATACAAGCATAACACCAAAGAAAAAAAACCCAATCTTTTGTGTCAGTGTGATGTTGACATTTATATAACAAACTTAATATAATTCTAAATTTTTACCCTCTCTCGCTTCACGATTGTCAAATTAAGGTTAGGAATTGGCTTTTCACACAAAATTATGAGGAAACTGAAATATTACTTCAGACAATTCAGTAGATAAAGGATATATAAATATAAACTACAGAAAAGCATTACACGTAATTACAATTTTACACACCCCCTCATACATATACACGCACCCCCATACATACTCTCACACAAACACGCACTCACTCCTTCATTTCACTCACTCTCACAAGCACACACTCACACTCTTATATTTGATTTTACTGTTTCTTTTATTTAAGTGTTATTAAAGCACACTCGGTAAATTTATTGGCATTATAATATTGTAGACTGATAAAATGGAAGAAGGCGCTGAATCCTGATATACAGGTTCACCTAGTTTGGGATTCAGAGGCTTCAATAAGTTACTGTAAAATATATTTTGGTCAATAAAGATTTTATTATTATTATTAATATATGATGTTTCTCTTTCTGTATTGCATGCTAGGCTTATGTACTAGATGAAATAAGGCTGACAAATAATGATTTACGCTATGAATTTATAGTATTTAATTGGCCATTATTAGAAAAATACTACAGTGATTACTTCGTATATTTCGTTTGATTATTGTTTAGATGGGATTTCTGTACATATCTCTTTGGTGTCTTACTATTGTTCTTGCGTAATTAAAATAATTAAAGTGCGTGCTTCGTGCATTTAAGTTAATTTCTTTATTATTTATTGTCATTTTTAATTGTTCTTTTGTGTTTTTTTGACAAAAAAATTGTCACGCTTGATCAAGAGTAAAAGAAATTATTTATTGTTTCGGCTACCTGTAACTCTGCGATTATTATAATAACATCTCTTTCTTGACATTTTCTTTTTAATTCTGTTCAAACTCATTAACTAGCAAAGGTTTTAACAAAAAAACAAAAAAAAAAATATCGGTAGCGGTAGCGGTGGTAGCCGTACTGAAATAAAATATAGCCTATGTTATTTGTAAATAAAGTAGCTTTCTAACGGTGAATGAATTATTAAAATCGGCTCAATAGTTTTAGAGCTTATCGATTACAAACAAACAATTTTGTCCTCTTTATAATATTATTAGTAAATTAGTATTAGTATAGATTTAACTGATACATTTATTTTTCGTTGACGAGTTTTTCCGCCATGTGTTTAACGCGTAATTTTCGGTGGGATGCCCTCAGGCTAGGTGGAGTGGCGATCATCACAATGTGACTGGTAGAAGCTTGATAAGAGTGGCCGAGCATCGATGTCTAGCACTCTATTGAAACTATGTCCCCTATGTCTAGCAGAGGACTGCCATAGACTGATAATAAATAAATAAAGTAAGTTTTTCCATTTTGTAGGTAGGTTTTTATCGGGGTCTTGTCAACATTGCTTAGCACTTGAGCTTTTAGAACTGACATGTTGTAATTTCTTGCTTACAGCATCAAAAAAATAACAGTTATCGGAATAAACATTTACGCATACTGCATAGTTTCTGATCCGAATCCGAGCTTTCGTCAAAACTCCTCCGAATTTTGACGTACCGTTTTTCACAACTGAGATTTATAAGTAGCCAATTCTCTCAAAGAAAAATAATCCACGAAGCCGAATACGATTGCTTAAACATATTAAATAAAACTTAGATTACGATTATAAAACAAACACAAGACTATAATAATGGTTGGACATAATATTTGTTTAGCTCTTGACACACGAGTATCGATCCTATTGTAATGTAAATTAGTGAAATCTGCGTATCGATAATATTCGATTGGGTTGTGACATCACTGGTGTTGAAACTTGCTAATGCTAACAAGTGGGCCAGTCCACAAATTCAAAATCTCTCAGTAAGCTACGGAGCGAGCTTTGCTTGGAGTTTCTTTAAAGGATAAAATCCGTAACGAGATTATCCCGAAGCGAACCGGAGAGATCGACTAAGCTAGTGGGATCAGCAAGCTCAAAGTGGCAGTAGGCTGTCCATGTTTTTCGAAGCACCAATGGCCGTTGGAGCAAACGAGTCCTTGAGTGGAGACCGCAAATTAGCAAAAGGAGCGTAGGGCGACCCTCAACCAGTTGGTCCGACGACCCGAAGAAGGGAGCTGGGGTAGATAGATAGATAGAAAATGCTTTATTGTACATCATGAAAATAGAATTAAACAGGAAAAAAGTATAAATTGGCGGTCTTATCGCTAAAAGTGATATCTTCCAGACAACCTTTGGATGGCCAAAGAAGACGTAAGATCTAGATCATGGGTAAACTGGATGTGCAAGGTGGAGGACCGAGTATTGTGGCGCAACTTGGAAGAGGCCTAGTCTAGCAGTGGACTGCGATAGGCTGAATTGATTAAAGAAAAATGCTTCCCACTTGGAACTAAGTGAAATGGCACCAGAACGAGGTGCGGCATTACTTATTACTAAACCATCCACGCCGTATGCCATGCATGAGCTAGGCTAGGCCTTAATCCACTTCTCATACCTGCACAAAATGGTGAGACGGGAGGCTACCATGTGCCAGTGCTGCTGTGTAATGGGATACGGCCCTTCATACTCCGGCGCAGTATTCTGTCTGGGTGATGCAGCGCCGTGCTCTCACTGCAGCAATCGGGGGAGACCTCTCACTGCCGGCTGTGATCAAGGCCATGGCTGACAGTGGGGGGTCGTGGGAGGTAGTCGCGTTCTTTTGCGAGAAGATTATCCTGCAAAACGAAGCAGTGGAGCAGGTTAGGTAGGAAGACTCCCTCGCTGATCCAATCCGCTGTAGGAGGACAAGTCGGCGCAGGCGTCATTATGGCGAATTGATGTCATCCTAAGAGAGGCTAGCGAATGATTGATTGGGGAGTCTACCGTCCGCATTGCACGGTCCTGGAGTTGTGCTGTCCCAGATGTGCCCGGACATCGCAAAAAGAGAGTTTACAAAGAAGGTAGTAGTAGAGCTCCTTTGTGAAAGAGCTCATCCGGGGAAATACTACCACTTCTCCGCTAAATAGTGACGCTTGCATTGCTGTGTTTCGGTCTGAAGGGTACGGGTGCCGGTGAAATTACAATCACATGAGACTTTCCTTCTTCATGACACTATTATTTTGATTACCTGCGGTGCTATTCACAAACGACGCTGCAAAGCATTCGAAACGTCAGGAAAACGATTTTTATAATAATACATGATGTAATCCGGTTAAACTTATTTTATTATGAAACAAAACCATTTTAGAATCGAACGGATTCGGATCGATTGCTTTCCGACAACAAATGGCTCTCGAAAGAGTTTCCGTAAATTTCGCATTGCGTTTCCGAATACGTTGGGTTCCCAAATCGTTTTGTTTCTTAATGAAACAAGTTTAACCGGATTACACCATGTATATCATCATGTATGTTAAACATTAATTAATTTCTATAACATCTAGGTATTTTATGTAACATATTCAAGCAAATAAATAACTTTAATTATTATAAAAATTGCTTTTCCTGACGTTTCGAATGCTTTGCAGCGTTCATGGTCGTTTTGTATCGTTTGCCGGTCAAATTTCATTTCGGAAACGGAAACTTTTCGAGCGTTTGTGAATAGCACCGTAGGTCATCAAAATAATAGTGTTTCCATTATGTTATTATTTTTAACGCATTTACGCATGCGAAGCGAAATCTAACGATTCAAATTGTGGAAAGAGAAAATCACCGACAAAAGACGTCAAACGTCTGACGTTTGGGTCTGACGTCACCCAAAGACGTAAAAAAGTGGAGGTTAATTTCGATACCACGAGCAGTGTTCTCGGTAGCTTAGTGGCTAAAGCACTGGCACACTGGTGTACTGGGCCAGGAGTCGCAGGTTTGAAACCTGTAGGTCTACTCGCGTTTTACGAACGACAAACGAAGTACGA
Source organism: Asteroscopus sphinx (assembly GCA_949699075.1). Lineage (NCBI taxonomy): Eukaryota > Metazoa > Arthropoda > Insecta > Lepidoptera > Noctuidae > Asteroscopus > Asteroscopus sphinx. The sequence continues at coordinate 2,557,384 of OX453011.1, read as the reverse complement.
ACTTTCGTTCCGACTGATACTTACATTATAAAGATAGGCACATAAAAAAGACACAATTAAGATAGACTACGGTTCATAGTCGTATACAATTTACCGGAGATGAGAAAAACAAACGTCAAAACACGATCATCGCATGCGATAAGGGAACGATGGTTGACCGGAGTAGCAAATTGTGCGATGAATCGTACGATTTATCGAATATCGTCGAACGGGAGTAGACCCCCTGCTCATGAGCGTGTTTCTCTTTCCACAATTTGAATCGTTAAAATAAATAAATAAATATTTTTTTATTCACAAAAAGTTTTACATCAAATATCTGTAAAGTCCCTGACTTCTGAGCTAGGTACAAACCTGTGTTACAGAAGTCAGTGTCTTCTCCCATTAGTTCAACACAAATAGTGAACAATAATTACAGTTTACAAAATTTATTTATAAATTTATTTGACGACCTCTGTGGTCTAGTGGTTCGAGTGTCGGACTGCTGATCACGAGGTCGTGGGTTCGATTCCCACAGGACACAAATATTTGAGTGATGAACATGAGTGTTTGTGTTGGTTTGGTTGTTTCTTATGTATTATAAGTATGTATTTACAAAAAAATATATTATATAAGTATTATATCCATTGTCTAGTACCCATACCACAAGCTCTGCTTAGTTTGGGACTAGATGGTGATGTGTAAAATGTCCCAAAAATATTTATTTATTTATTTGTGATGTGGACTATGTGTTGTGTTCGTGAGCGTGTGTGAGCGGTGTTCGTGTAGGTGTAGTGTGGGTGAGTGTGAGTATGAATGTGGAGTGAATATACATGGGAATGTATATAATCGTTAGTGTTTCCATTGGTAAAATCAATAGCAAACATCATTGAATTTAACTATCAAGTTAAAATATCACGAGTTAAAGTGCAGATTAATAAATAAGACTAACAATGGTTACAATTTGTCAGTAATTGAGTTATGCAGTAAAATGGCGGGTAACCGTGTAAGGTTGGCGCACCTGTCGTGTTCAGCACAAATTATGGGCTTTGTACTACGAGTGGCGAATACTAACCTTATATCCCATAGAAATCATATTATAGGTAAGTATTCGGACGAATAAAAATGGCAGACGCAATCTCGCTAAGAAAAAATCAAATCAAATCAATTTATTTGCGATATATGGGTAAAATTACATTTGATGTTAAAAATAAAAATTACATTTAGTATCACCATATTCAACCAAGATAAAAGAAAAAAAAAAAAAAAAGATTAGATTAGATTATTTTAAAGATTGAAGCAATTAGTTTTTTCCTAAACCCACGATAATTTCGACATAATTTTAACACATATTGAAATAAGTTTACGGGACTTGTCGCGCACAATTAAATCAAAATATAACAAACATTTGTGTCTGCTCGTGACCACGGCCAATGCAACTTGACCGAAACGTCGAGGTTAGTCAAAATGTTTGTTATATTTTGATTTAATTGTGCGCGACAAGTCCCGTAAACTTAGTTCAATATGAGTGAAATTCGCGAAAGTTTAAAAACTTCTATAATTTCAACACACCAGATATATATTGTTATTTTATTTATGACACTACGACAATGACAACCGTCACACGAGATTTGTTGCGTCATTGCGGCTTTTTGTCTTACTATGGGTGTGCATGTGTGCATGCCAGCCCGTACTTTTAAGCGAGCCGTCTTACTATGGATGCCTCACTTTTTGTTTAGCGAGATTACGTCCGCCTTTTTTATTCGTCCAAGGGTAAGTAGGTATAAATCCACATTTAAAATAAATTATTAATGCGAAAGTAACTCTGTTATGTTTGTTTGTTACCTTTTCACGACCTCTAAACTTGTGAACCGATCGTAATTGTATCCTTTTTGAAGTCGGTTTTTACCTTTTTTTACGTTTTTTGTTGTGCCATTTATTCTAGTGACTTGGGGTATGTCGGGACACGGGGTAAGTTCGTTCAAATGGATTTTCCACAGAAAGTGTCGTCACAATATTGACGACGTCTATGGTCTAGTGGTTCTAGTGACGGACTGCTGATCACGAGTTCGATTCCCACAGGACACAAATATTTGTGTGATGAACATGAGTGTTTGTGTTGGCCTGGGTGTTTCTTATATATTATAATTATGTATTTACAAAAAAAAGTATATAAGTATCATATCCATTGTCAAGTACCCATAATACAAGCTCTGCTTAGTTTGGGACTAGAGATGGTGCTGTGTAAAAATGTCCCTAAAATATTTATTTATTTATATTTAAATTACACTTTAGTGTGCGTCGTAATATTAATAATAATTAATATGATAATAATTAATATTACGACGCACACTAAAGTGTGCTATAGGATAAACTAAACACACTACGGCCAGCAATTAAAAATGTCACCACACTGCGTCAAATCTATTAGAACGAACTTACCGTGAGTCACGACTTACTTAAACTTTTACATAATATATATCATTGTATATTATCGTACAGCGGTGATCCCCGACGTGATCGTCACAGACAGTTTTTTTGCACTGGTGACGCCAGCATGAACATCATTGTAGCTTTCAACGCAGCAATGACGTCATCATCATCGCCTTCCTTCCTTCATCAGCTCATAGCATCTAGGAACCGATTGAGCAGTTACCAGCGTTTTACACAGCCAGCCAGTATCCACAGCTTCATTGGGTACCTGACTAGACGCCTGCAGTGGATGCGCAGACCTGGTCCCTCAGCTCATTTAAGCAACAGCACAGCCCACTGCACTTCGGCCGGTCAATTAGGAGTACTACTTCCTCCTGGTCGACGCAGCAGCCAGCCACTACCCATAACGCACTTCAAAATCAATTGACGTATAACTATCACATAATATCACAAAAGCTCTTCTATACCTTTGCACATTATGGTATAATAAATACAAAATATCTTCTAAACATCTACAATCTGAAAGCTTTCTTTTCTAGCATCCTATCTCAGTCATAAAAAATATCAAACAAGAAAATTTATAACTAATTATCATTCATAAACTAAACTTAGCCATAACTGAAGACCACCATAAAGCAAGCGATCATTTCTAATTTCTAACATTGCCCGGGCAACATTTACACTCTACAGGTCTACACTACATAGCGCTTTGCCCACTTCATGTATTACACATCCTCTCGTCGGGTTCATATTACATAACACATAAATACAATGGGCCAGGTTATTTACTGCTGGTTTTAAAGTTAAAGCTATCGTAGCAATTACTATGGCTAAAATGACGCTGGGAGCGGAACAACTCATACATTAATAAGCAGCTTGAAAAATATTTAAAAAGCTGCTTGAAGTTTACATTGGGTCCCAAGTTTTTTACTGATAAAGTGGTAGCAAGATCAGCTGCATTTTTCCAAGTGGACATGAAATAACAACGAAATATTCATTAAGGCGTTGAATAAGGCAATTTCTTGGTTATTTCTTCTTGCTCTGAGAAATTCAACATTAAAATTGTTTTAAATTCAAATATATTGAATTACAGGTGCTTATGGATGGTCGATTCTAGTTGCACGGTCGTAAATGGTAGGTCCTATGGAAAAGCACCGACCCCAAGAAAATTCCCGTGCCCAGCAGTGGGAAAATAATGGATAATTATGCTATGGTTATTGCAAATGGATAGCTAGCAGCATCTTTCTGGGCGTTTATAACAACATCCGGCGATTATTTGTCATAATTTTGGCTGAGAAAGTAAATTAGCTACTAATGCTTAAGTGGCAGTGGGCGGGGCCCATTAAAGTTCTGGAGTGGTGATTGCGTACTGGAAGACCGATGACCTGGTGGAGATCGCGGGAATACGCTGGATGCGGAAAACGCAGGATCGGTCGTTGTGGCGATGCTTAGCGGAGGCCTATGTCCAGCAGTGGACGTCTATTGGCTAAAATGATGATGATGATGATGATAATGATACCTCTGAAATCAAAACGATTGATAATCTATAATTAAATTCATCTTTTAATTACATCGTACTTCTTCCCAAAAACATAATAATCCGCACCAAACGTCGGTACACGCCATTTTACCGCTCCCAACTGACACAGGCAATACTAATGAGTAGGGATGCGCGCGCGCAGGTCGCGCATGTGACCCGCGATGCGCGATATATTGCGCGAACAGCGAACCAATGAGTGGACACTCGCTATAACTGTACCTTAGCTAGGATACTAGTGCGAGTTTTCTTGCTTTGTGCGTTGTTTATGAAAATATTTTCACTGTACTTAAGTCACACCTCGGACACTTGATACAATGTGAATGCTAGCGCAACCTACATACACAGTATACGTCTTTATACGAACGCACACACACGTATAGGTTAGGGATGCTCGCTGCTCGTAGTACCGACTGGGTTCCAAGCGCTTCTCAGTAGTTTTCAGAGATGGCGCGCTTGTATATATAGCGACTGGCGATTGACATCCATTGCACGATTGCAGTCGAAGTGCCGTCAAACTGTGGGCGCGTGCGAGGCGTGGGTGAGGAATCTTGAATTGGCGGGGGGCGATGAGTGGCTGTTCTATACGATAGTACTATTAGATATTCTGTGCATAGGTAATTGGATTCATAATTTTTCGAAAAGGGGGTGTTACTCTTAACTTCAAATAAAGTTTAATGAATTCTGCTATTCTGGTGGTAGATCTTACCTATGTCTTCTTTGTCGATCCAAAGGTTGTCTAGAAGATATCACTTTCAGAAACAAGACCGCCCATGTATACGTGGGACACTCAGAAAGTTTTGCGAAACTAAAAAAAATTGTTCTATACGTACATATATTTTTATCAAATCTTTTCAAAGTACTTTCCACCAGCCTCTATACAAAGATTCATGCGCCTAAACCAGTTTTCAATACACTTTTTCCAGTCCGCCGCAGACACCTCGTTTACAGCCTGCTCGAACGCAGCCAGCGCATCTTCCGGCGACGAAAATTGTATCCCTTTGAGCTGATTTTTTATTTTTGGGAATAAAAAGAAGTCACACGGTGCTAGATCAGGGCTGTAAGGAGGGTGACCCAGGAGTTTGACTGGCGTGCTGTCCAGGAAGTCCCTCGTTTTGAGTGCGGTGTGCGCAGGTGCATTGTCGTGGTGGAGCAGTAGCCCGCGGAGCCCTGTGTTTGGTCGCTTGTTGCTTATAACAGAGAAAACTTCTGGCAAACATTTGGTAGTATACCATTCGGCATTAATGCTTCTTTGATCCCGTAAGGGAATTGATACCAAGTGGCCAGTCAAATTAAAAAAGCTAGCGATCAAAATCTTACCCCCGCTTCTAGATCGCTTCACTTTGGTAGGCGTTGGCTCATTTTGAAACACCCAAACAGTCGACTGGCGCTTGGTTTCTGGGTCGTATTGATAAATCCAGGACTCATCACCTGTAACGATGTCGTAAACACGCCGAGACGAGCCTGCTTCAAATTTGTTAAGCATATCACGGCACCATTCCACCCGGGCCTGCTTCTGAGCATCGGTGAGGTTGTGCGGCACCCAGCGTGATACTATCCTCCTCACGCGAAGATGGCTGTGTAGAATCTCGTGAACGCTTCCCGATCCAATCTTCAATATGTGTTGAATCTCCTGATATGTAATTCGCCTATTGTCTTGGATTAAATTTTTCACTGCTAGCACGTTTTCTTCGGTAACAGCCGTCAAAGGGCGACCGCTTCTTTCGTCATCCCCCAAAGTTGGTCGACCGCGCTTGAATTCGTTATACCAACGATACACGGTTGCCTTGGAAGGGCCTTCATCCATGAATGCCATTTGAAGTCTATCGTACGATTCATCCGGTTTCAGGCGACACTTGAAATCGTATAAAATCATAGCTCTAAAATGTTCCCGGCGCAGATCCATATTTCAGTGAGACACAATACTTTGAATTAACTCGCAAAAAATGTGGAGGGAAATTTTGAAATTGGAACTTACTTATTTTTACTTATAAATAATCATATTTTCGAAAAACATTATAACTGGCCAGTCTCCCATATATAAAAACTTTTTTTCGCAATACTTTCTGAGGGGCCTGGTATAACCCATAATTTATATAAGTTTTTAAACGTTCGCGAATTTCACTCATATTGAACTAAGTTTACGGGACTTGTCACGCACAATTAAATCAAAATATAATAAACATTTTGACTAACCTCGACGTTTCGGTCAAGTTGCATTGGCCGTGGTCACGAGCAGACACAAATGTCAAATGTCAAATGTTTGTTATATTTTGATTTAATTGTGCGCGACAAGTCCCGTAAACTTAGTTCAACATAATTTATATTTTGTTCCTGTTTACTACTGTTTTCATGGTGTATAACTTGGAAAAATAAAAAAGGCGGACGGAATCTCGCTAAACAAAGACTGAAGCACTTAATTTTTTCCTAAACCCACTATAATTTAAAAAAAAAATTAACACACCAGATTTATACTATTATTTTATTTGGATGCTGATAAGCAATAGTATGTCAACCCACACGGAAGCCATTTCGAGTAAATCGTGTTTCAAAATTACGGCACCAATTTAATTAGTTTGTTCAAGAATTTGCTGCAAATATTGATGATATGCAATCATTATATCATAATATAAGTTTAGATCAAATTTCTCCAATTAAACTTGTAAAATCTGTTATATTCATTCCAAAAACCGTTAAATTTGATATTACAAAATGCGCCAGCAAACATTTTATTTGAATATACATTTCAAGTCTTATAACACATTATTGCTAAACTGAAGACAATTAATTTAAATTCAATTTGATTAATGTCAAGTACCTTAACCCTATATTGATAAACGTATTATTAAGATAAAAATTGTAATGTTAAGGTGTTATCAATAAAAGCCATGATTTCTTACAATATTAAAATATTTATTTACCTTTTAAAAACGGAACAAATTAGGGACCATCGAGCGTTATTGGCTATTTAATCTTCAAGATTTACTTTGAATAGGTACTTACCTACCTACATCATAATCAACATTATCTAAATTAAAACAGTATTTAAAAATCAAAATCAAACTACCTACAACAAAATAATCTCGTTTCGTTCGACTGGTTAGGGTATCAACGTTAACGAGAACATCTCACATCTCCGTTTTGCCGATGACATCGTTGTATGGCTGAGTCGTTGGAACACCTGGGCGAAATGCTGCACAGCTTAAACTGAGCATCTCGGCGTGTCGGTCTCGGCATGAATCTGGACAAGACTAAAGTCATGTTCAATATGCATGCCGAGGCCAATATTCGTTGAAGGGTCGGCACTCGAAGTCGTAACGGAATACGTCTACCTAGGGCAGATAATTCAGCTTGGTAGACAAACTTCAAGTAAGAAGCAGACAGAAGGTTCTAGTTAGGCTGGGTAGTATTTGGCAAACTTCGCCGAGTCTTCTCGTCGCATATACCGCAAAGTTTGAAGACAAAGGTCTTAAACCAGTACGTCATGCCTGTCATGACTTACGGTGCCGAGACGTGGACACTGACAGTTGGGCTGGTTCACAAATTCAAAGTCGCTCAGTGAGCTATGGAGCCAGCTATGCTTGGAGTTTCTTTGAAGGATAAAATCCGTAACGAGATTATCCGGAGGAGAACCGGATTGACCGACATATCTTGTAGGATCAGTAAGTTGAAGTGGCAGTGGGCTGGCCATGTCTGTCGAAGGGCTGATGGCCGCTGGAGCAGACTAGCCCTTGAGTGGAGACCGCGAATCGGCAAACGCAGCGTAGGGCGACCCCCACCAGGTGGACCGACGACCTGAAGAACGTGGCTGAACGTTAATGGATGCGGAAGGCAGAAAACCGAGTGTTGTGGCGCAACTTGGGAGAGGCCTATGTCCAGCAGTGGACTGCGATAGGCTGGGATTATGATGAATCATACAACTCATTGGGCTCGGACTGAATAGTTGCTGTATGATGAATAAGCTCAATGATCGACGAATGAGCTAGTGTTGTATTATCAGCCACAAACAGCAATCAACAGCAGCTAGAAACTCCAATAAATCCAGAGTATTCTCAAAGTCCAGATCTTGATCAGAAATATAAATATTCGTGAGGTATGTTTCTGCTGGCCGAATTTCTGGAAACTCCTCATTGAGACTGCTATTTGACGGAACCATACGCCTCTTTTCTTCAACATCGTGGCTAATAACCTCACACTGAAACTCCTCGCCAGAAGTAGAACGCGACGCATGGCTTTCCTCGTGAGGTACTAATACCTAAGTAATGATCCGTAAACATGGCTTCTTGATCTTGGCGGTGGCATTCTGAAAATAATTATAAAAATAAGACACAACTTGCAAAATGAGGGTATGTGCCAAAATTTAATAATTTCGAGAACCTGAAGATTTGAGATAATGTCTGTCTACCCTGTTTGCGGATACTTACAGTCGTGAACCTCTTTGTTTTATTAATTCCCTCATTCCACGTTTTTCAAAAACGTTTCAAGTCATTTAACATACTATTGAAATAAACGAACGAACAAGTGAACGAGATTTTTTTGTAGCAATAACGTGTCAAGCTTTATAAAACTTTTACAAGCGCTAGTCAATAGTAGAATTTTTGTTAAGCAATAACCTGTTAATCAAAAATATTACATTTTGCTGAAATTAGGTAGTTAAGATAAGTAATATTACCACGGTTAGTATGTAAAACGTATTTGAATGTAATTTTAAACAGTATTCTGTCATAAAAAAGCGTTGTTTTAATAAATTTTACCGGTAAAATGACCTCTAAACTTGTATAGCTAAAATCCTTATATTTATGTAAAATTTTGACTTACCTTTGATGATCTTATATTCCCCAAGTCTTCTACTGCGTTTTCCATGTAGTATTCGTGGCTAGTAGTCTTGTGAGGCCCACTTTATACGTATAATTTTAGTTAAATATGGGCCGATGTTGTTTACACAGCCGAAAAAGGATAATACTAATTACGCAATAACCGATCATGTCCCATAACTTCTTTTGACTTTAAACAGATGGCGCCTAGGGTCATCAAACAATGTTTCAAGTGCCTAAACATCTTATTGCAAAATGTCTTACCCTTCGAACTGATTTCGTGTCAACCTTTTTATACTCATTTTTGGTATAAAAACCATTCAATCAGGTTAAAACCCTATTGAAAAACGTTCTTTGTCAGCCAAAGAAGCGTACTGCATCATTAACTCAATTTTCGAATTTTTGTGGGTTGACACATTATTGCTTATCAGCATCCATTTGTGATACTACAACAATGACTAGACTAGACCGTCACACTAGATTTTTTGCGTAATCGCGACTTTTTGGCAGATGTAAACGTGTACGTGCCCGTACTTTCAAGTGAGACTATCGATAGAAGTTTTTAAACTTTCGCGAATTTCACTCATATTGAACTATGTTTACGGGACTTGTCGCGCACAATTAAATCAAAATATAACGAACCTTTTGACTAACCCATGAACACAAAAAGAATACATGCTGAAATTTCAATGGCTTTTTTTCCGAAAAGGGGTCATTGTGCTCATAATTATGAAGCACTTTTACTATGGGACCAACACTGAAATCGCGAAAATCAAAATATAACGAACGTCTGCTCGTGACCACGGCCAATGCAACTTGACCGAAACGTCGAGGTTAGTCAAAATGTTCGTTATATTTTGATTTCATTGTGCGCGACAAGTCCCGTAAACATAGTTCAATATGAGACTATGGATTCTTAACTTATTGTTTAGCGAGATTCCGTCCACCTTTTTTATTCGTCAGATGTATATAATAAAGCATGTTTTATCTATCTAACAGTTTGTTACATACCTACCGCTGTTATCACTAAAATAGCATACATTACATACCTACCATTAATATGTCTATAGGTACTACTCATAGTTAACCCTACGATACAGCTTGCAGCTTGTTGATACCTTACCGGCTTGCTCGTAACCTGCTAATGACGACTAAAATATTAAAAGCTTAAAAGCAGTCGTTCGTGGCTCTAAGTTAGCGAAATGGCTCCTCTGTCTATTTTATAATCCTACGTTATGTAAACGGGACCGGTGTTTGAAGGACTTTTACACTTAACGATAAGCTACTGTTTAAGTGGTAAGTGACACAAATGTTACTTTAAAAGTGATTTGTAGTACGCAAATAATTCGGTAACAAGTCCAGAAAGCACAGATGGATATTTAAGTTGTACCTATTTATCTTTTGAGTTAGTATTTTATTTTGGGGTGCATTAAAAGAGCCTCCATGAGTCCAGTGCACCCTGGGCGGTCAGCCTCGCTACCAACCTGCTGACTGGCTAATCTTTTTCTATTATTGAAATAAGCTATTATCATTATGTAGCTCATGTCGACACGATAGAAGAAGTATTTTAATATTACTCGATAAAATAATAACCCACTTTATTAACCGAGCGAAGCAAGGTCTCCGAGTTAACGAGGCTGCTCAGATTTTTTTCCGTGTCTGTCAGAACCTTATAACTTCCATTCTGAATAATACAATTACTCCAAAATCCCACATAATACGTAAAACTTTAGGTTAGAGCCGAATACGATTTTTTTTTTTTTTTAAATGAAATTAGAGGGGGGCTTCTAACCTCCATACATGCAAAAAGATGGCAAACAATTTTTTTTGTTCTAGTTATACATGTGGGGTGTCGTTGAAAAGAACTTTAATATTCTAAGGGCTTCTTTCACCATCTCAAAGTAAAGTCCCAAGTAAGCTACTCGCCGGTTAAAGTGGCAAGTAACTATATTACTAGTTTCATAATGTCCGAATAGCGCTAAGCGTCACATAAACTGGCATGTAACTTACTTGTTACTTCATCTGCCGACTAGTGGAGTTAATTGACGAGTAGGCATCACAAACTTGTATCGTGTTTACTAATTTTTCAATAATTAGTAAAAATGGATTTGTTTTAATTGATTGAAAATCAAATAGAATAATCAGAACATTTTTAACCACGAAGAATTCCGAGAATTCGTGTTTTTAACGTTCGATCATAATGAACAAGACTTTTTCGCTAGAATTTTAATCTAAAATGGTGCAAACCGGGTGTTATTGTGTATTTAATCCAATTTCTTCCAGCAGACCAGCGAGAGAAAAAAATCATAATTTAATAAGCATGTATAACTATTTTTTTTTATTGTTTGTAATATCTTTATATTTTAACACCAGGGATACCGAAATATCCCGTTCTTCAAAATTAAAGTTAACACTTCCTAGGTACCTACCCCTTTTATCTTATTCATGTTTATTGTAGGCTAATTAATAATATTAAACTTATCAAAACACAACAAACTTTAAAATCACACGCTTCGGCGCATCTTCTTGTAACAAACAATAGAAAACCTTTTTGACGATTGACATCTGTGACTGTAGTGAAAGCGAAGTTGGAATGAACATTGAATGTTTTTATATATTCATTCAGTTAACCGTCGAGTTATTACTCGGAGCTTTGTCTTCATTTGTGAAACGGACAAAAGTTACTTGGGACTTTTACTCGCCAGTTAGCACTAATCGGAAAGTAACTAATCAACACTTTACTTTGGGATGGTGAAAGAAGCCCTAAGTCATATATTACCAATTTGGTGGGGTGGGCTTCCAAAATCGCTGTTTTTAGAATGTCTGAAATCAAGCTACTGCGTTATTGTACATTTCAGATTTATTCCGTAACTAAACCGATTGCCTTGATTATCCTACTAATATAATAAATGCGAAAGTATGAATGTTTGTTTGTCCTTCAATCACGCTGAAACATGGATATGGATGAAATTTGACACACAGATAGACTAAAACCAGAATGAATATATGTATTATATATGTTATTGAAATAACTGAAAACCACTTAAGAGGTTATTTTACTCATTAGTATGAACAACTTTTACTATGGGACCAAACCTGAAATCGCGAAAAAAAAAATCAGTGGTCCCTACATTTTATCGATTTAAGTAATGACAAATGAAAAAACAAATGTAGAGACCAACTGTTTTTTTTTTCGCGATTTCAGTGTTGGTCCCGTAGTAAAAGTGCTTCATAATTTCATAATTTTGACGACCTCTGTGGTCTAGTGGTTCGGGTGTCGGACTGCTTATAACGAGGTCGTGGGTTCGATTCCCACAGGACACAAATATTTGTGTGATGAACATGAGTGTTTGTGTTGGTCTAGGTGTTGCTTATGTATTATAAGTATGTATTTACAAAAAAAAAAGTATATAAGTATTATATCCATTGTCTAGTACCCATAATACAACCTCTGCTTAGTTTGGGACTAGATGGTGCTGTGTAAAAACTGTCCCAATGATATTTATTTATTTATTTATTTATTTTATAATTATGAGCACAATGACCCCTTTTCGGAAAAAAGGCCATTGAAATTTCAGCATGTATATTATTCTTTTTATTCTAAATTCTGGGAAGATAAATAGTTTCCGAGGGACAAACCAAATGATACGTGGGTGAAGCCATGGGCATAGGCTAGTTGGCTATAAATTTGAGAAACATCTGTATACACCTTCACAAGGAAGATACTTAACCGAGTGTCAATCAAACATTCAATGCTTGACACTCAAATAACCACGATTTTATTATTATTCACACTTCAATATCCACTTAAATTAGTTTGAATTGAACCGTTCAATAACTTATTGAACAATTTAATTCGAGTGGTATAAAAAATTGTTTCCAATATAAAGTGTGAAAGTAAGAAAAATAAAAAATTGTCTAATAGAGAAGTCAATAGGCTTAGCTAAAAAAGCAATTTGTCAGATGAAGCCTACACAATACTGAAGTGATTTTTTGCAAGTATTTTTAACATTGGCAATCATTTTGATAATGATTGAGTATTGAAAAATATGAGAATATAATAGTAGTCGATCGAGCCTCCTTAAAAACGACTGCCGCAATAAATCAAGTACTATTCGAGATCCAAAAAAATTAAACTCATACTCCCCTGGTGTTGCGGATGTCCATGAGCGGCGGAGATTGCTTACCATCAGGTGACCCGCATGCTCGTTTGCCCTCCTATGTTATAAAAAAAAAACATTTATTGCAAACTTGTGTCCATATCGGTTTTACTGATACATTACCTACCCCTCATCTAACCCCCTAACTAACTAAAGGGTACTTGTCCCTATTTCCTACTCTGAATGTTTCAAATCTTCTTTACTTTCCTCAACTTTGTGCCTTCTCTATGGTCAGATTTTTTTTCCTTATTTTGACTTGCAAAACAACAGCAATTCCTTTTTTACAGGGTTTGCCAGTTGATAGAATCAGATAGAGTGTCCATAATAGGTTTTACATATTTTTTGACTCGAGGCTAACTCGATCATATTAATAAAACATTATGACGAAAAAAAATCTAAGATGACTAATTCAAGATAAATCTTCGAAGTTTATTTAACATTCCAAATGATACGCAAACACAATGATAAAATGAAAATTAGAAAACATTTTATATAATCACAGCTCAATCTGGAAATGTAACGAACCCTTAGCCCCCACCCCCTCCCCGCCCACAGACTGCAGACACATATCGGGCAATAGTTTAGTTAGAGAATGTTATCACTACGTTTAGTTTAGTCCGCAGTCTGCGGGAGCTCTTATAAAACAATTCAAGTCTAAAGGTTTATGATAATTGTGGAAAGAAATATCGCTCAGAGCAAGATTCGAAAACTCCTGGCTCAGTACAAATCCAAATAATTTATTTTGTAAAAATGTGGTAAATACAGGTAGGGGTACTAAGATTAGTTCGACACATTAACCATTTCACATTATAGCATACAATATTTTTTTTATAAATATAAAACTATGATGTACAGAGCTAAAATCACATTTCTGAATATTAAATTTTTAAATTTTTTCAATATTAAATTATCGATTCATATAATATCCCCTCAAGCGTTTGATAAAAAAAAAAACAAAATGGCGTTCGCGTCCTTGAACTTGACTTGGCCGCCCCTTTTATACCTACTTGCATTTCTTATAAGATATTTCAATATTTTAATAAGAAACCCATACAAAAAAATTATTGTTTCGTAATCTCGATAATATTTCCTACCTATTTTTACAATTTTCATGTACTTTGCATGAAAATAAAAAAATTACAAAGAAGGTAGAAAAATATTTTTGCAAATGGCGGCAATTTTGAATTTCGTCAACTTTAAACCCTAATTTAGACGTGAAAATTGTATTAAGATGTCAAAAACTGTACAAAAATAGAATAATAATTTATTCTACTTGCATATTGATGGTTATCCAAAAAAATTATTGTTATTCATATACAAAAAATAAACCTTTTTTTATCACACACACGTTGAAGTACTTCCGATAACAAAATCCCAGCATAAAAATGCACATTAAGTGGTTTTTTTATTTATTTTAAATTATATCACAAAAGAATAACATTATGGATACATTGATATTTTGAAATTTAGGTATTCGTCGACGGAGTAGAAACATTTTACGCCAGTGCTTTAGCCACTAAGTTACTATGAACACTGCTAGTAGTATTGAATTTAAGTTCCACTTACGTCTTTAGTTGCCGTCAGCAACATCCCATTGAGAAACAGACCGTGTTCCTCAACCGACCCGATTAAGTTAATTAAAAGTCATATAGATGTGCCTACTCTTACTAATTATTTTGCAATTATTTTCTTTCCACAATTTACACCTTTAGATTTCGCTTTGCATCCGTAAATGCGTTAAAAATAATAAAATAATACTAAGGGTAGGCACATCTATACGACTTTGAATTAACTGGAAAGTTAATCGGGTCGGTTGACGAACACGGTCTGTTTCTCAATGGGATGCTGCTGACGTCACTGAAAGAAGTAAATGGAAGTTAAATTCAATAATACGAGCAGTGTTCGCGGTAGCTTAGTGGACAAAGCACTGGCGTACTGAGCCATGAATCACTGGTTCGAATCCTGTTCGTGAGCGATTTTTTTTTCCACAATTTACACATTTAGATTTTGATTCGGTTGCGTAAATGCGTTAAAAATAATAAAATAACAACTCAAGTCGTCACGATGTCGTCACGTAGACCCTAAAGCTCGTGTACAGTAAAACAGAGCCTGTAAAAGGCTCATAACAGTTTTATGTGAGACGCAACGACGGACAATATGGTTAGCATTGAATATATTCTGCTCTGAGCTCAAAATACCACAGTTAACGCCTTACGTGCTCAGCTACACATAGGTTTTATGAAAATCTATGATGTTTCCTGTACATGTAAACGAAGAGATATATATCTAAATTAGATATTTTTCATGACACCTTGGGTGGAGATATATATCTAAATTAGATATATTTCATGACACCTTGGGTGGCGATATATATCTAAATTAGATATAGAATAGAATAGAATAGAATGTCTTTATTTGCAAGGAATAGGTACATTGTAGTTGGTACGTTCATTCATAGTCCGCTATATGCTTTATATCATAGCATGCAAATGTTTATAATTATATTTTTTCTGAATTTATATAATATTATTGCAATTATTTATTTACACTTGTTTATTTTTAGTCAAACTTTGATAAGAAATATTCGTTTAATGAATAAAAACTGTAATGGAGCAGACACGCGTGCAAAACTCTTTTAAATTTAGTAAGAGGCAATGGTTTAATGGTATCGGGTAACTTATTATATATTTTTATACTCATCGAATAGCTGCTCTTTTTATATAGTTCCGTTTTTGGCAAGTGGTCGTAAACGAGGCAATCTCTATTCCTCGTGTTCCTCGGAAATATATCCATAAATATATATATTTCATGACACCTTGGGTGGAGATATATATCTAAATTAGATATATTTCATGACACCTTGGGTGGAGATATATATCTAAATTAGATATATTTCATGACACCTTGGGTGGCATTCGAAAAAACATATTGGAAAATTTTCGTGTAACTTCATGACATTGTTTATCTTTTTTTAATTGTTTATCATCCTGCTTGTAAGTTTTACTTAATCGTCTTATAAATTATTGTTTAGTTAAATTTTGCAGAAAACGCTGTCGTATTTTTAGTTTTTATAACAAGTTTCCATTTATTTATGTACTTCTTTTACCAACTTTATTTTTATTTTTGACCGGGTAAACATAAAGATAAAACAGCTCCTATGAATGTTATGTACCTACGCCTTTAATTTGTTTAAGCATCGGATAATGTACCTGTAATATTAGAATAAGATAATGTCTGATGTTTATAACTGTTGATGTATTAATAACAAATAAATAAATAAGAGCAAAGTTTTTGTTCATGCGTTGCAAAACCGATTTCTTTTGTCATCAAATACCTTTGCGATATTTTATACAAACTATTCCGTCCTATTTTACCCCCTTAAGGTTTGATTTTCTAAAAACACTGAAACACGATTTTCTTTCATTTCAATCAAAAAGCCAAATACCTACATTTTATACATCCGACTTCGTCGAATCCGACTCGGTTGGGCAGCGTTCGGGAAGCTACGCAATATCTTCTCGTCCAAAATACCGGTGTGTGTTGCCAGTACTTACTTACGGCACTGAAACGTGGTCGCTCACAATGGGCCTGATAAGAAGGCTCAAAGTCACACAAAGGTCACAATTTATAGATTACATTTTTCATTCATCACAATAAAACTCACCATTTAAAAAATATTCAATATAAATTATTACATCTAACAACAAATGATACTTAATTCATCTACAATTTGATCAACATGTGAATAAATAAATTAAAAATGCATCTGATACAAATAAAAACAATAAATAAATAACTTCTTAGGTTTTCGCGATCACTACACATTATAATAAAACAAAGTTTAACCGGATTAAATCGCGTATATTATTTAAATTGGTTTCCCTGACGTTTCGAAAGCTTTGCAGCATTTCGTGGTCGCAGGTAGACTAAGATGACAAGCGTCTTTACAAATATTTCTAAAAACCAATTTAAATAATATACGCGATTTAATCCGGTTAAACTTTGTTTTATAATAAATAAATAAATTAAAATTTTATTCATTAGATACAATATAAAATCAATCTAAATAAAACGGTTGATAATTTAATTGTGACTAGGAGCTAGGAA
The DNA here is from genome assembly GCA_949699075.1 of Asteroscopus sphinx. NCBI lineage: Eukaryota > Metazoa > Arthropoda > Insecta > Lepidoptera > Noctuidae > Asteroscopus > Asteroscopus sphinx. The sequence goes on along the minus strand of OX453011.1, from coordinate 2,540,357 downwards.
CTCCTCAATTGTATAAAACCTCCTCTCAACGAGCCAGTATTTTAATTTCATTTTAAAAGCATTGTAGCTACGTATGCTAGTGATATGCTCTGGTAGATGATTGTAGAATGTCAGCCCCATAACGTGAATCAGCTTGTCCGACCGCGCCAGTCTCCTGGACACAGCCGCGAGCTTATGCGCACCACGGGTGCTTTACGAGTGACTATCCCCTCGCTTGAAGAAAAAATCCATATTTTGCCTCATATAAATAGCCACCTAAAATATTATCAGCACAGGAAGTGTGGGTCTTAAAGTAACTCTGAAGCATTTAATTTTATGATTTAGATTAAAAAAAACTATACTCTCAAATGGTTCAGATGCAAACCTCTTTGGGGTGTTTTTACTTTACAAAAAGTAGTATTTTGTATACCAACTATAAAGTAATAGTTATTGGCCCACCTTATAATATTATTTCGGGTTATTGAGATGTTACCCCAAATCAGTTCTGCTATAAAGGGCTAATCTTTATCTTGCAATACAGGTTCCAGGTCTTTTCAGAAACACGCAGGTTTATATAATTGAGGAAACACAAAGTTTACAGAAACTAAAATACATTCTTTTGGAAATTAGAGTGCTTTACTTAATTCACATTTTCTCGGTTCAGACATGGATTTGTACATATACTCACAGAAACTTAGATGAAATAATTGAAAGACAATATCAGAGCAACCGTGGCCTTTTGACTTACTTAAAATGGAGTGTGAGAAAGCAAAGTTCGCATACTAATAAATTAATGATGTACCTACTAACAAATACAGCTAACTGAAAACAAAAGGCTTAGTCGTCCTACAAAATCATAAACGACCTCACACATTAGTTCATGAATAAATAAGCCTCAGACCAAAAGAATAAAATAGATGGAGTGCGTAGAACTAGCGAATGAACCCAGAAAAAGGAATACAAAATGGCAAAAGAGTACCTACCTACTATTCACCCACAGTGTTCAAAAGCCGCAATCTGGATTCTGGATTCCACCTGCCAAGCGTGGCGATTATGGCATATCCCCCCTTTTTGGGGGAGGCCTATGTCCAGCAGTGGACGTCTTTAAAGTAAAGTAAGTAAGTAAATTATTTATTCACCAGAAACTTAGCCTATAGTTACATCAAAATCTTATCAGCTATAGTTAGGTAATTATGGCTATTTACAATCAGGTAAGATCCCTGCCCTACAAACTAGAAAAACCTGTATCTTGTAGGACAGTGTTCTTTATGGGTTGACCACATTACAAAATAAAATAAAATATAATATATAATATGTGTAACAATTCTGAATATAATATTATACAATTTTTTTTTTCTTTTGGCTGAAATGATGAATCTGGAGCGTACGACTAATGGTCAAACTAAAAAAATAAGACTGACGCTCCCGACCACGGCTCATGAACACTGTGGGCGGAATAGTAGGTACTCCTTTGCCATTTTATATTCCTTTTTAGGGTTCCGTACACAAAAGGTGCCAAACGGGACCCTATTACTCTCACTACGCTATCCGTCGGTCCGTCCATCCGTCTGTCTGTCACAGGGCTGTATCTTTTGAACGGTAATAAGTAGCCGGTTGAAATTTTCTCAGAATATATATTGCTATGACGACACATACTAAAATTTAAAAAAGTCTCAAGCCAAAGGGGGTCCACATACAAGAAACCTCGAAAAACATGCGTTTTTCTTCAATGTTTTTGTTCCAAACAAAAACCAACTAACATACAACCAACCAACCAACCAACCAATAAATAACCAACTAATATATACCAGCAATAAACTTAGTCTGATTATAGTGCATACTATGTAGAAGCAACAAATACTAAAAATATGGCAAACATAGACATATGTGGTGGTATCTGCGTAAGAATAAGATGCAAAAATTCATATTTCGCTCACAGTGCGTTGATGCTTTTGATGAACTCTTGTAAATTAAAGCAGTTTCTATGAGCTATCAAGTCGATAGGTGATACGGTACCCTTACTGCGTGAGTCCGACTCGCACTTGGCTGGTTTTTCTAGTTTCAGTCGCTAGTTCTACACGCTCCGTCTATCTTATTCTTCTTCTATCGTGTCGACATGAGCTACATAATGATAAGAGCTCATGTCGTGGGGTAAAGATTAGCCAGTCAGCAGGTTGGTAGCAGGGCTGACTGCCTAGGGTGCACCGGACGATCAATTATATATCGTCACTCGTCTATCTTATGTTTTGGTCTGAGAAATAAGCACAAAATTTTCCCACTAGTCCCATTCCGGAAGCTGGAGAGCTAAATACCTTCGGTCGGACATCGAACTGGCCACAGCATCCCGTGGCCAGGTATCTACGTATCTAAGCTCTCTTCGAATGATCTCTCATTGTTCGCCCGCTTATAAAAATTTTAGACAATGGGCTCGATGAGTGTATAGTGACCGCCGTTGGGCGCATCGCGAGCTTGAGTGTAGTCTCGCAGGTTAAAAATGATTTACTGACGTCTTTGATGATGTAGGAAAGTGTGGAGGAAAGTAGGTCGTTCGCATTTTTTGACAAATCAATGTTAATTAGTTATTAGCAAGTCACAGAATGTAGCTTATTTTGGATGTTCCGTGGTATGAATTAGGTAAAAAAATTTACTGACATGGTTGTATACTTATTCTTTTTTGATTCTGTAGTGGATCAGTTCATAAACGATACCGTAGTCTATGTTTGTGGTTCAATTCTCCAGAAACTGTGGAAACCAAAAATAGCTAAGAAATACAAAAAAAGTCACTATCTTTTTAATCGACGAAAAAAAAGGAGGAGGTTCTCAATTCGACGCGTATCTTTTTTTTCTTTTTTTATGCAACGATAAAAAATAACTTTCCAAAAATGCGTTCTCCGGTCGGCCACTTGCATCTTGCACGCACTTTGCTTGTTTAAAGTTTGTTTGGCGCCGACTCATAATTTGTTATTTTTCGCTTTGTAGTTTCTGTTTTCGTCGGTTCAATTTTTTGTTAAAAAGTTTTATAGTTACGCATACCCATACTTAGAAAATATCCAATAGTTGCCATACGCATATCCATGGCAGTCGTTACGGAAAGTCAGAAACCTGACAGTCTGACAACTGGTCTAACCTTACGAAATCGGTATTACCCAGTAACTGGGTTGCAGGGGTTTCAATGGCAATCATTTCGTGTAAAATACTGATGTTCAGCCGCATCTGGTTAGACTGGAAGTCGACCCCAAAAATTGGGAAAAGTTCGAGAAATAGTATATAAAGAAGATACTTTGAAAGTTACCATAAAAATTATGACTCATAATTACTCGTCATCTCAGCCTATCGCAGTCTACTTCTGGACGTAGGCCTCTCCCAAGCTGCGCCACAATACTTGGTCCTCCAACTTCCGCAATCAGTCCACCTCAGCTAGCTTCATCAGGTTGTCGGTCCACCTGGCTGGGAAGCGCCCTACGCTGCGTTTTCCAATTTGTAGTCTCTACTCAAGACTCGTCAACTCCAATGGCCATCGGTACTTCGATAGACATGACCAGCCCACCACCCCTTCAGCTTACTGATCTTACAAGCTATGTCGGTCACTTTGGTTCTTCTCCGTATAATCTCGTAACGGATTTTATCCTTCAAAGAAACTCCAAGTATATTCCTCCCTCATTAAAAAAGTAAATTGATGAAAAAGTTTTTAATACCACGTTTTCTTAACGTAAGCGAGTTAATATTGCATTCTTATCCAGTCCTAAGCTATGTTTAAAGTTTCAAATCTCTAGTTAATCGAGAAATTAGTTTAAAATCGATTGCAAAATTTGTACCGAACAGACAGATAACACTGAAAGCGAGTTAATAAAAACGTGGAAATAAAAATCTCATCATCATCATCTCATTTCTCTATCGCTCTAAGTTTTTCTGTTTGAAAACTCATTTCTGAGTTAAGCTCGCCGATGTACATAAACTTTCCTACTGTAATATAATTGTGTATAATGTGTGTACAATAAAGAATAAGAATAAAAAACAATAGCAAATCGATATAAGCATTCCATCCTCGTGGATGGTGGGCTACCCGCGCTTAAGGCACCACTCTCTTATTGTGGCCACTATTCAACTCTGTGACTATGCATATTTCTCGCTACATTTATCATACATTATGCTGGCTATGAATATTCCTCTGTTAGCGGACTAAACCGCGCACCTTAATTTATTAATTGTGCCTGATGACCTCGACCTATGGTGCGATTTATGGTGCAAACTTATTATTGTGGGATATTGATGTATGCGAATATTATAAGGGTTTTTGTGTGCTTGTTAAGTGGTTAGAAGTATGGAGAGGAAATTACGATTCCATATCTAACGTTTATTGGAAGTAGGATGGGAAAATTCTGATGGTTTTTAGGGTTCCGTACCCAAAGGGTGCCATACGGGACCCTATTATTTTCGCTACGCTGTCCGTCCGTCCGTCTGTCACAGGGCTGTATCTTTTGATCGGTAATAGGTAGCCAGTAGAAACTTTCTCAGAATATGTGCTGCTATGACATCAAATAAGTATTTTATACTATAAATGAATATTTTGGTATAAACTGATAGTAATAAGTTAAATATTTAAATATGTTATTGAAGTGTCAGACTTCATAGTTTGTACCTACTATTGCTACACCCGATTGGGTAGACTGTTGATACCAAACTTTGATAAACACCTATATTTATGTGCACAGTTTGAGCAATAAATGTCTTTGTCTTTGAAATACTAAAAATAAAAAAGTCTAAAGCCAAAGGGGGTCCCCATACAAGAAAGCTCGAAAAACGTGTATTTTTACATCGTTTTTGTTCCTGCTCTATCTTCAAAACGGTAATACATACCAGCGTCAAACTTGGTTTAATTATAGTGCATACTATGTAGTTTAGCAACAAATACTAAAAATTGGGCCAACATGGGCATATTATGTGGTGGTACCTGCGTAAGTAAAAGATGCAAACATTCATATTTCGCGCACTGTACGTTGATATCTTTTGATGAACTCTCGTAAATTAAATCAGTTTCTTTGGGGTTTCAGACCAATGGGTGGCACAGAACCCTTACTGCGTGAGTCTGACTCGCACTTGGCTGGGTTTGGTATTTTGGGACTAACAAAAAAAAGAAGTATATGAAAAAAATACACTTTATTATTTATTTAGGTTAGAATACTATAATTTTTTGCATTTTTATGTTTTAAATGCATACTAACAAACTAACATGATAAAGCAATTTATATTCAAGTGGTATTTTTGCACTTATTAGGTAGGTACCTACACTACAACCAATCAAAGTGCCTGACTGATGGTTTTATTTCAAGGTTATGAAGAGATTAATTGGGGCATTACCTATATCTCATCATTCGGGAATTTCCCTTCATCATATTAAAAATCGTGACGTCAATCAACGTGCGTAGTACCTATACAATTCTCAGAAATGTTATCAATAAATTAGTTCATGATCATATAAACACGTAAAGAAAAAACCGTTCAGTACCATTTTCTCCCTGTTTTTCAACTGATTAACTTTTTACAGATAGATAAGTGTACTGTCATGTATTATTTATACAGTTCGCTGTTCGCTGATTTCAACTCTATACAGTTCGCTGTTCGCTGATTTCAACTCTATACAGTTCGCTGTTCGCTGATTTCAACTCTATACAGTTCGCTGTTCGCCGATTTCAACTCTATACAGTTCGCTGTTCGCTGATTTCAACTCTATACAGTTCGCTGTTCGCTGATTTCTACTCTATTCAATTCGCTTTTCGTTGATTTCAACTCTATTCAATTTCCAGTACTAGAAAAATTATAGTTATAAACACTAATACACTTTTTTAAAAAAACCATTAATAAACTCTCTATAGCAACTTAGGGTTAGTTGGGTTATTGTCTAGTACATTTGTAAATAAGCTAGACTCAAACAATATTGATTGTAATTATGGCCAGCACCAGATAATTCCCCCCTTCCCTTATCTCTTCTCATTGGTGTCGTAAAAGGCGACTAAGGGATTCACCAGAGGATGGGCAGCAGCGTTCTCTGAGTATTTAACCAACCAACTGCGATCGCCAACCCGCCTGCCAAGCGTGGCGATTATGGCATATCCCCCCCTTAATTGGGGCAGGCCTATGTCCAGTAGTGGACGTCTTTCGGCTGAAATGATGACCAGATAATTCCTACAATAATATACATATTTTCCAAAATAGTCTTTTTATTTGTTGTTTATCATTATCGTATGTTTGGTAACCCGTAAAGAAATAAATGCGATCAAAGCACTCCACCCATTATCTAATTTCAGTCAAATTCTCAGTCTATTAGAAATCAAGCCAAATATACACTTGTCAAATAATTATCTTGGACAAAATAAACTTAGTATACAAACAGACTGACTTGGCGAACGTAATTCTATGTTTATTGTTAGAATTCCGGTATTACACGGTACACTTGAATCTGCTTTCTATGATAACAACGTGCCCACGCGCATGTGACGAATTTATTTGGGCATTTTATTGTGATGTTGGAAAAAATGGATGTGGTATTTTATGCAATGTAGTTGAGTCTGTTCAAGAACTATTCTAGATATCTTCTCGGGATAAAAAGGCCATATACTTTCAGGTACCAAAATCCGTTTAGCCGTTTCAGCGTGATTGAGGACAAACAAACAAAAACCATACTTTCACATGATTATAAATCGTTTGAGATTGCTGTCAATCTATTAAATTACTATTGGTGTGAGAATGCCGGCCGCGGTCGCTAACAAACAATATAGAAACAACAATAGAACATATCAATTAAGTATTTGCAATGATATTTATACTTTTAAATGTCATTGGATGTTAGTAGATAATTGTACATTTATAATAAATAAATAAAAATATTAAATAAAAAACGTTTATTGCATAAAACATAGGCACAAGAAATTGAACTCTTGACTTCCAAACTAAGTAGAACTTGTATTATGGAAGTCAAGGCGCTATCTCTATCAGAAGTAATTATTACAATAACGCGAGGAAAGGATGCATGCAGAAGGAAAAATAATAATAATTAATTTTAGGTTTTACAAAAACAAATAGAAACAGATATTTTAGATCATAACAGAAATTTTATGATACGTAACTAAAGTTGTGGTGGGTGTGGTGTGATGAGGTGTGTGATAAGTTGTGTAGTGTGGTGGGTATAATAATCTGTCTAACGATTTAATATTTTTATTTACACGATAACAATAGAATTTACTGCAGTCTGAGGACCAACACACATTAAATTAGTGTTTTAAAAGAACTTTTAAGAAAAGTTAGAAGTTGCGATGGGCGGCGTCACCAATTTTGGCAGTGCGACGGCGACGCCTCATCGCTTTTACGTGTAACGGTTCTTACGGTAAACTGACTAACACAACACAAAAAAAAATACAAAGAGGCAAACAGACTAAACAGCTACTACGGTCGACCGCACGTCAGCGGTAACAGTTTGAAATTGACAACGACTTTATTTCGTTAGCAGTAAGGGCGGTTTTCTAATTAAAATGTTACCACTGTCATACAGTCAACTGTACCATATCCAACTATTATACCATCCAGCATTGAATCCAAAACCATATTGACCCACGACTATACATCTCTCTATTTGACCAACGCATCATCAAGAGTGCTTCAAAAGCAACTGGACTGCACGCTTCATTTCCGAAAAATAGACTTAAGATGGACTCAAGGCCACTCGATACGATTGTGGACTCAAAGAGTTATGGCTGTTTGTTTTCTTCAAGTGTGGGAGCAATTAATGGTGCTTCGGCTGTGTTATTTCCGGAGATTAGGAGTGATGTCACTCGGTTTTCGGTTTCGGATGGGTATTTGGGTTGGTTTCATTTAAGAGGCCTTTTACGTCACACAACGCTCTTGCTCCAATTTTAAGCCTTTTTTTTAAGATTTAAAGAGATTTTAGGCGAATTAAAAAAAAAACTATACACCTCCATCCATCATCATGTCATCACAAATATTTAATCCATTATTTTATTTCCATACATGATTTATAATTGTGATGGAAATAAATTCTTCATTTGTGATGGTCTGGGTGTTTCTTATGTATTTACAAAAAAAAAGTATGTATTTTATTCATTGTCTAGTACCCGTAGCACAAGCTCTGCTTAGTTTGGGACTAGATGGTGCCGTGTAAAAATGTCCCAAAAATATTCATTTATTTTATTTATTTATACTCGTTGGTCTAGTGGTCGCAAGCGTGACTGTTGAGCGTGGGGTCCTGGGTTCGATTCCCGGGTCGGGCAAAGTGTTATCGGGTTTTTTCTTTAGGAATTTCTCAGTAGTAGCCCGGAGTCTGGATTTGTGCCCGGTTAATGGTAATAGGCTCGCCCCCTATTACATGGGACTGTAACATAACTGGCGAAATGTGGGTGTACTATACACCTCTGCCTACCCCTTCGGGGAAATACAGGCGTGATGTTATGATGATGTTATGAATGAAAAACAAAGAAACATATTTTTTCTCCCTGCTCCTTCTTCTATGCACCAGATCAAGACGTGTGTGTTAAAAATTATGTTTCAAATATTCGTAATGTTCTGAAGAATGATTATAGTTTCTTTTTTATTTCGCCTAAAATCTCTTAAAATCTTAAAAGTGATAAATCAGAGCGACACAGACTGTTGTAAACAGAGAAAGGCCTCTTAAGAGCTTTGAATCTTCTTCTTCTTCGTGTCGATTGATGATTTTTTTAGTTTTTTACTGAAACTGTTGTAGATTAGGTCGTTATTGCCCAAGTCTGTACAGGTGGCGGCGACGTCTGGCTGTAGAGGTACCAGGGCGAGTCACTTACTAGTGACTCGCCCTTGTATTGCATTCTAAAGATAAAGATAGTGGAGGATAATTTCGATACCACGAGCAGTATAATAAAACAAAGTTTAACCGGATTAAATCGCGTATATTATTTAAATTGGTTTGTGTAGTGATCGCGAAAACCTAAGAAGTTATTACCACGAGCAGTGTTCGAGCGACGACGAGCGACGAGCGTTGTGGCGCAACTTGGGAGAGGCCTATGTCTAGCAGTGGACTGCGATAGGCTGAGTTGATTGATTGATTGATTGAGCAGTGTTCACGGGAGCTTAGTGGCTAAAGCACTGGTGTACTTAGCCAGGAGTCGCAGGAGTTGGTTCGAATCCTGCTTGTGAGCGATTTTTTCTTTCCACAATTTAAATCTTTAGATTTCGCTTCGCATGCGTAAATGCGTTAAAAATAATAAAATAATAAATAATATGTTAATGATATTGTAAATAAATAATAAGCACTGCGGTAAATGGATCGAAATATTACGAATAGCCACGACACAGAGAGATAAAGTTGGGAGCAGAACGCCTGTTTTTTTAATAGAATCATTACTTTAAATCATACAACCAGTAGTTCAAAGAGTGGTTTAGTTCGGCCTTGGACCCATATACTGAACTGGGAAATTAACGGACTTCACACACCATTGCAAAGATTTGGATAGAAGGAGTTTAATTCCTTGCCTGTGTTTCCTGATAAGTATAATCTGGTGGTCTTCAAGGCTCGATTTAATAGGTTTTTGCTGGGCAAGCGAGAACCATCGTCGAGCGCACCATCGCTTAACATCAGGTGAGATAGCGGTCAAACGTAAGCCCATCAGGAATAAAAACCGGCCAAGTGCGAGTTGGACTCGTACAGTTAGGGTTCCGTACCACCCACGAACTGATATCCTGGTAGAAACTGATTTAATTCATGAGAACTTACCAAGACTTAAAATACTTCAACGGGCGATGCTGCTCTGTTGTACTAAAGTATGAATATTTGCATCTCTTTCTTACGCAGTACCACCATACGTGTCGATGTTTGCCTTTTTTTTAAACTATATTTTATGCACTAGAAAGTTAAACTAAGTTTGACGCTTGTATGTATTACCACTTTTAAGATAGAGCAGGAACAAAAAACGTTGGAAAAGTTCAGTTTTATTCTTTTTCTTTATTGCATACAAGAAAATCACAATAATACATAATAGTTTTGAAATTACAACGGTTGTACAAAGTTTGAGTTTTCTACCAGCAAACCATAAAATTTTATCGACGTTTCTTGTATGACCCACTTTTGAATAACTTTGTTTTATTTATTTTTATTTTTCATGTATGCCAAATTAATAGATCATCATCTCAGCCGAAAAACGTCCACTACTGGACAAAGGCCTCCCCCAAAGGGGGGGATATGCCATAATCGCCACGCTTGGCAGGCGGGTTGGCGATCGCAGTTGGTTGTTTAAATACTCAGAGTACGCTGCTGCCCATCCTCTGGTGAATCCCTAAAAATTAATAGATAATAAAAATTAATTAATAGATATTCTGTGAAAATTCCAATTGGCTACTTATTACGGTTAAAAAGATACAGCCTTATAACATGACAGACAGACAGACAGACAGAAGGACGGACGGATGGATGGACGGACAGACAGTGTAGGCAGAGTAATAGGGTCCCGTTTTCACCCTTTGGTTACAGAACCCTAATAATAATACTATTCCTCTCAAAGTGTGCAGGTTTCCTCAAGATGTTTTCACAATAAGTCTAATCACTTAAAAAATTATGACAAAAGCTGACAATTTGGTTTATTTTGCTGTAAAAAATATCAACTTCTGGTTGTTGAGCAACTGATCCGCATATGAATTCAAAAAGATATAGTGGCAGGGCAGATTCTAACTCGAACTCTACTGCATGTAAGGCAAGCGTCCAATTGCTAGGTTGTTCTTTTTTTTAGTGGAGGAAACCTTCATAAGTCTACTGGCCTCATGGAGGAGAGGCTGGGGTGTGTGGATTTTTTACCGCACTAAAACCTCCCTAAACCTGTTGTGGCGCAACTTAGGAGAGGTCTATGTCCAGCAGTGGACTGCGATAGGCCGAGTTGATGATGATGATGTTCATGAAAACTTCCCTACTACTACTACCAGCCGTGACCTCAAAGGACCCCCGTGCACCTTTCCTATAGACAGAACAGGGGCTACGGTGTGTAGCCCTAATGGACTAGGCACCGGAGGGGTTGAATCTCCTGCCTCGACACTGTATTATTAGTTAGAATCATCTTGTGAGGATTCCGAAGATTGATGAAGGTCGGTAAAGATAAAATAAATAAAAATAAATAAATAAATATCTTTGGTACATTTTTTTACACAGCACCATCTAGTCCCAAACTAAGCAGAGCTTGTGCTATGGGTACTAGACAATGGATATAATACTTATACACTTTTTTTATTGTAAATACATACTTGTAATACATAAAGATAAAGATACATTTATTTGCAAAAACATGTGTAGATAATAATACATGGTTGAGATGCATGGTGGAGAAGATATTTTGGCTTTTTCCTAGCAGTAGACCGTTATTATTTGAAGTTAACCACGTAAAAAGCGTAGGTACATAATTCTTTTATTTTTAAAGCTTTTGCAATCAGTAAAAAAAACTTCTATATTTTTTTAAACATTTATCAATATGATCGACACCTAACTCATCAGTCGTGAACCGGCGCGCGCCGATCTTCGGAAATAACCTCCAAATTGATTTATTATATTACAATTTTTTACTACCTAAACAACGATTGGCCGACTCTTCCGCTATACTGCCCTATACAACGCTGAAGACGTTTTGATTCTTTAAATTATTATGAGAAGTACTTTAAACAATAATTAAGAGCGAAGATACTCGAAACAATTGCTTTCCTCGAATACGTAACTTTTAAATGATGTCAAATATGAGTAAGAAAAAAAAAATTGAACTATTCATCTATTTTGCATTAAAACCAATATCCATAAATAAATGTTGTTTTTTTTTTTGTTCATCATCATTATCATCATTTCAGCCGAAAGACGTCCACAGGCCTCCCCCAATTAACGGGGGGATATGCCATAATCGCCACGCTTGGCAGGCGGGTTGGCGATCGCAGTTGGTTGGTTAAATACTGAGGAATTCACCAGAGGATGGGCAGCAGCGTTCTCTGAGTATTTAAGGAAATATTTATAAAATATAATTAAAATATTTGAAGGTTATATACCTTAAGCATTCATATTTATAGTCGGTGGTGTAACCACCGACCGATGGCTACTGAAAAGACTAAACCATCAACATCAATTTGTTTCTGTAATTCAGGAGATAAAGTTTCCTTACAATTTGCAGTTATATTCATATCAGTCTGTAAGTTAAACAGATTACTTTATAATATTCAATGGTTACTAAACTTTGTATTTTCTCACTTGTCTATTTTAGTTAACAATCTTGGCATGTCTTTTAATGTAATTCGTCATTAATAATTATTAAAAGACAACATTTTAATAATTCTACACATTCAATAAAAAAAAATACCTAGTTATATGTACAAAACCAGTAATTATATTTTACGAGTAGTTATTTAGAAAATCAACATTAAAAAGACATGCCAAAATTGTTTACTAAATAAGACAACTAAGAAAAAACAGAGTGTAGGTATAAAAATTGGTGGCTTTATCTGCATCTGCAAGCTTAGATTGACAAATCGTTGCTTTGGATGGATTGCAAGCTTATATGGCCATTTATGAACTAAGTATCAAATCATCTCAATCCGCACACAAACAAAATAAGATCGCGCAAAGTTATAATTCAATAAATTCTTGTGAACAGACACGAAGTTATTATTTATTTTATGAAATTAACAATTTTACAGTCTAGATACACATCTCGCCACGATAAGGGTTATCTATGGCAGTTTATTATATTTATTTCTATACGTGATATACTTTGGCGTAATTTCCGATGAAGTATGAGTAAATTATTGATTTTAATCGGAGTATTTGTCGCCCTAAAATATCACTAAAAATCGCATACTGATTCCAATTGCTGACTATCCAAACACAACAAAGCACCAGTATAATTAAGCGATTTAAATTTGTTCACTATACAGAGACAGCACTATTGAAGAATGACGTCATTGTTCAAAACCTTCATAGTAACTTGCACAGACCTACTAACTTGACATCTCTCTGAACAATGTCCGTTTCGCACGACAAGGACAGAAAATGCCCGTTCCAAAAACTTAAAAAGCGTGTATCTCTCCCATTTATTTATGGATTTTGTTTATTCTTTCTACAATGTTGTCCCTTCTTTTAAATAATATAACTTTTTTGGTAATTTTTGACTATAGTCAACTACCGGATTGCAACGTCACTGCAACTTGATCGGCGAGTCATTAAATTACGTGTATTAGGGCCCAGGGGGTCTACTCCTGTTCGACGATATTCGATAAATCGTACGATTCATCGCACAATTTGCTATTCCGGTCAACCATCGTTCCCTTATCGCATGCGATGATCGTGTTTAGACGTTTGTTTTTCTCATCTCCAGTAAATTGTATACGACTATGAACCGTAGTCCATCTTAGTTGTGCCTTTTTTATGTGCCTATCTTTATTATGTAAGTATCAGTCGGAACGAAAGTTCGTACTTCGTTTGTCGTTCGTAAAACGGGAGTAGACCTACTGGCATGTGCGTCAGATGTCGCCCGCCCAATGTTAAAGTGGGGGTAGTTGTGTTTGTAAGGGTTGTAGTTAACTCCACACATTGATTTGTTGAGTACACAGAGAAAAGATACACCACAATTTAAAATTATATTTATTAACGATTTAAATTGTGGAAAGAAAAAATCGCTCACGAGCAGGATTCGAACCTGCGACTCCTGGCTGTTAGTCGAGTCGATTAAGAAACACTGTTTCTTAATAAGATATCGCCGACATCACCCAAAGATGTACCAAGTGGATGAGAATTTCGTTACCACGAGCAGTGTTCACGGTAGCTTAGTGGCTAAAGCACTGGCGTACTGAGCCAGGAGTCGCAGGTTCGAATCCTGCTCGTGAGCGATTTTTTCTTTCCACAATTTAAATCGTTACATTTCGCTTCTCATGCGTAAATGCGTTAAAAATAATAAAATAATTATGTTTATTAGTTAGTGGTTCGTTCACAGTAATTTAGTAAAACGGCAATTCTTTCTCTACAGTCTGGATGGTTACAAGTTTAAAAGTGTATTGAAGTACCTAAACGTAATTATTGCTATTTTTGTAATAACTTAGACGCGCACAGCGGGCCTCAAGAAGCTTCCAGCCGTAGTTCTGCTTATGGTCGGGAGCGAGAGTGCTTGGGAATGCGTCGTCTCCTTCTTTGGGGAAGTGATGCTCGCTAAGGAGGCGGCGGAGAGGGTTCGAGAGGCGATGACCTCTCTTACCATCCGCAATAGACCACCTGAGCGTCGCGAGGGGTATGCCAACCTCCAGCCTCCCTAGGTGTGGGCATGCGGGTGGTGGACTCGTGGTGGCCCGCCGCCCGACCAGTCAAGGCCCATGGCGCGTAGTGTTCCGCGCGTGCCAGTCAAGAGGAGGGTGCGGCTGTTGTGGTTGCCACACGGAGTGAAGAGGCTTGCCTGCCAGTGGCGAGCCGGGCCTACCGGGGATGGTTGGGCGAATACGGGAGTATTTCCCATGCCCCCGGCTAAGGGTCGGTAGAGTAACATTGTGGTGGAGTGCGTCCATAAGGATTTTCCCCACGGAAAAAAAAGTAAGGTTGCCGCGTAAGCATGAAACTATACGGCAGTGAGACCGTACAGTGTTCATATCCATATTCATATCCATAAAAAAAAAAAAAATATATTTAATGTTAAATAAATGTATTTTTTTTTCGTTTCACAGGTTCAAGTCTTCGTTAACCCTCTGACAACAGTCAACAAAATCGCGAAATCAAAATATTTACAAACAAAATAAATTAATTCCGAATCACCTTGCTCTGGCAATAATTGCACATTGATGTCTGCAAAACGATGAACGTATACATTCAAGGAAATAATCTGACGTTAATAATTATAATATTCTGTGATTTAAGTGGCGGTCGTGCTGTTTGTATGACCTATATCTTACGCTTCCTTTTGTGGGAATGTAGAGTTATGAAGGCAGTAGATGTGGCTTCCGGATGTCGATGAAATAATGACGGATCTTCATTCAATGCCGAAAAATTTAATCAGATTATTAAGTAGTTGCACGTTAATTTTAAATAATTAGAAAAAAAAAACGTGTGGCACTCAGAGACTGCCGCGGTAAAGCTATTGCATAGCATTTTTTATGTAAATACAAAGAAGAGGTGCCCTAACGCCGAAACTCTAAGCAGGCATGAGTCACCAGATTGTGGGGCGAAGAGGGGGATTACGCATGCGCAGTAACGCCGATACAACCAATGCCACCTAGAGGCGATTTGCAGAACTAAAGAGACAAGCGTGATATTTCAAAAAGTCATTAAAAGTCCTGCTATTCATCGATAGATGGCAAAACTAAAAAGTATCATCGCTGTGCCGGTCGGAGTGGGGGGTGTTAGGTTATTTTCGTTACGGAATTTTTGAATTCGGTCTCCACGCTCAAGGCTCGCGATAGAAGCTATGCAATAGCTTAAGCGCAGTAACGCCGATACAACCAATGCCACCTAGAGGCGATTTGCAGAACTAAAGAGACAAGCGTGATATTTCAAAAAGTCATTAAAAGTTCTGCTATTCATCGATAGATGGCAAAACTAAAAAGTATCACCGCTGTGCCGGTCGGAGTGATGGGGTGTTAGGTTATTTTCGTTACGGAATTTCTGGATTCAGTCTTCATGCTCAAAGCCCGCGATAGAAGCTATGCAATAGCTTAAAAACATATCATCAATCAATTTTATAATGTTGAGTAAGAATATGTAAAATAATTATTTAAAATGTATTAACTTTTGCGTGCCACTAAATTTAAATTTGTGGAAACTAATTGTGGCTCCATATCCATTTATCTGTACCCATATTTATTCTGAATTAAATAATTATGATTATTGATACGATCAGAATTAAACCTTCCCATAAAGATTTAATGCCAACTGGTTGTTAGCTACAAAATGACAAAATAGGAACTTCCTGAAATGTTGATGCTACTGCTCGTCTCTGACCTAGAGTTTTGCTAGGCTGACAAGTAAGATGTGTATGTCAAAACCTGTATGTTTTTAGAGGCATATCGGCTACAAACCAAACAGTTGACTCTTGGCAAGAGCTTGTACTACCCCATGAGGAATTGCCATATCTAAAACCGCTGAACTCTATGGCCAGCATTCGTCACGCCCGCTGTTAAATTAGATCATCGTAACGATGTTCATTCAATAAATAAATCGATACCGTCATGGAATCGATTCTTAATTTATCCGTGTGATAACATTCAGTTGTTTCGACCTCAAGCATACGGGCCGTCACGAATTTTGCCTTTATGATCACGATTGAATGTTGTGACCTCTTTCGAGTGGTCAACTTTGATTGTGATGTGCAAATAGAATTTAAGATGTTTTGTTTATATTAGCATCATGGACGAATGAGACAAGGCAGCCGGAATCTCGCTAAACAGTAAGTGAAGCACCCATAGTAAATCGGCTCGCTTGAAAGTACGGACTGGCACGCACACAAGAAATGTTGCGGTTATGTTCTCACATCTCCTTTTGGGACCGAGGGTCTTGGCTTTATCACCCCGACCTCAAGGATTAAAACGAAAAAAAAGGATATGTTGTGTTGCAGTAAAAGCATAACTAGCTTTGGATTAAGACATTAACACAAAGACATTAAATAGATTAAATCTCTTTGCATTAACATAACTTCAATAATTTTATCTCACAACAATTAAATAAAAATAAAGCTTAAAAAAATCATAGAAATAAAGCTTATTAAAGCTTTTGAAACGTCAGGAAAACCAATATAAATAATATACGCGATGTAATCCGGTTAAACTAGTTTTATTGTAATGTGTAGTGATCGCGAAAACCTAAGAAATTATCAATTAAAAATACTTTTAAAACACATCTAGATGAAGACACTCATTAGATTGCGTCACCGCATAAGCGACACTATACTAATTTCACGATAGGAATCGATTACAATCGATACGAATGCGCGGTCACGTCGCAATGGCGCCCACGCGCATCTTACAGATGATCCATAATACAATTATAGATCATTTAGTGGCACCGAGAGTAAGACGTGGGATTTGTAGGTCTGAGGTGCTAGCCTCTGGGAGGCAATTTAAAAAGCTTAGTTTTTATTTCAAAGTTTTAGAGTTTGGTCACTAAATTTTTAACTGCTTGACTAATTTAATTAGGTCATTGAAAGGGTATACTTATTGTATGGCAAGGGCCTATCTGGTTTGGTTCCCGACCTGTTCTTCTACCACAATCTACGTAATACTATTCGGTAATTATCAGTCTGTTTGCTGAGTATGGTGCTATTTGAACATTCCATTACAGTCTTTCCTTGAGCAGTATATTTATTGACCCTTGTTGAGTCATCATCATTTCAGCCAAAAGACATCCACTGCTGGACATAGACCTCCCCCAAGCATCGCCACAACGACCGGTCCTGCGCTTTCCGCAACCAGTGGATTTCCGCGTCCATCACCAGGTCGTCGGTCCACCTTGTTGGTCCTACCTACGCTGCGCCTTCCAGTACGCGGTCGCCACTCCAGAACTTTACTACCCTATCGGTCATCTGTTCTGCGAGCAATGTGCCCCGTCCACTGCCACTTAAGTTTGGCAATTCTTGGGGCTTTGTCAGTTACTTTCATTCTACTGGCAATCTCCTCATTTCTGATTCGATCACGCAGGGACACTCCGAGCATAGCCCTCTCCAGCTGAAAATCAATAGGTACTCAAAATTATGGAGTCGAAGTTCGAGTTCAGAATCTTACATTTATGCCTACACTAACCATCTGCCCCAAACAACACATCACTACTCTATGCCCTACTCATTGTTTAAACTATGACTCCATGACACGTTTCTTAGAATAGATCGGGTCGATCCAAATCAAACGTTCAAGAAACAAACTATACTTGTAGATCGGACACGACACAGCCTAACCGTAATACTAAGCAGGCGATTTGGATCACAAAGTCGTTTGAAGCTGTATAATTGACTAGTAAATTGTCTGGATTAAGATCGTGTTAACATATTTAAGGTGGCCGTGTTGATCGGTGTTAGTCAGGCTTATTTACTCCTTCAAGATTGGTGTGAGCTGAATTTTAATTGGATGTTGAGTTTTCTTCTGTATCTAATATGATGTATTGATCGGGCAACTGTCCTGCTTGTGACCTTTCTCCGCACAGTGAACACAGGAATGTTCTTTGGTTTGGCACTTGTTCTTGGTATACCCGAATTTCAGGCATTGGAAACACTGTATGAATGGTGAAATAAAGTTAACAAGGCCACATAAAGCCAAAGCTTTTTCCTACCGGCTCTACCTCTATGGCACCGCAATATTGCATTGCCTCCGAACTTACATAGGAGTGCCAAATTTCAGATCAATCGAATGCTACCAAGTGATCGAAAATTGGATTACAAATGAACCGGAAAGATGAACATACAAACGAACGAAGCAAGTTGAATAAATGCTTGTAGCTAATAATTTGTGAATAAAAAATTTTAGGCCCCGTTTTAAAAAGTTTGACGTGGATATGTATTACCATTTTGAAGATAGAGTAGGAACAAAAACGTTGAAAAAAATGCATGTTTTTAGAGGTTTCTTGTACAGGTCCATTAGTTTTAGACTTTTTCTACAAATTTTTAGTATTTATCGTGATAGGGGTCATAGCAACACATACTCTGAGAAAATTTCAAGCGGCTAACTATTACCGTTCAAAAGATACAGCCCTGTGACAGACAGACGGACGGACGTAGGACAGCGTAGCGAGAATAATAGGGTTTCGTTTGGCATCCTCAGTCCTGAGCTATGTTTAAGGTTTCAAGTCTCTAGCTCATCGGGAAGTTAATCTAAAATCGATTGCAAAATTTGTACCATACAGACAGACGTCACTGAGCGAGTTAGTAAAACGTGGTAATAAAATAGACATCCACAAAAAAGTAGTCATCACAAGGGTCATTCCCTTAGCAAGTATTGATTATCACCATCCATTTGCATGAACCAATACCTAATTGAATATATTATATCGATTGTTATTTTTAGCAACATAAATTACCAGCAATGTCCCTTAGCCGCCTTTTTCGACACGAGAAGTGATGGCGACCATATTAAATAGCCAAGACCACACACGGCTGTTTATGCTCAACATAACATTGGCAAACCTTCAACACATTATTTTAATACTACTTATGTGTGACGGTTTTACTTTATCAATGCTCTTTAAAGAATGACTTCTTTATAGGAATTTTGATAACAAGACAAGAGTATAACAATGTCATGTTCACTTGTCTATCTATTTCTACGTTTGTTATAAAAATTTGCCTGACTTTTGTAACTTCCTTCCTTGCTGTATGTCTGTGTTTCTATCTAGATAAGTATTTTTCTCAAACATGCTTGGAAATTCGAACATTATTTCGACAACCTTCTTCGAGATAAATCGAAATGCTGTACTGGTCAAATACATGCGAGCAGCGGCCGGCAATATTAGTATGAAAATCCATATCTGTCCTGTTTAGCGGTCAAATAAATTACTATGAAAACTCATATTTGTCGTGTTATTTAAAAATGGAACGAACTTTTTACTTCGAAACATAGCAACCAAGGGGGTTACTTATCAAAGATTTCATTTAAATTTCGAACTGGCTTGCAAATAGAGCTGTTAAAGTAAAAAAAGAAAAATGATTGTTCTTCTTCATTGATTCTAGAATTTATGTAGGTACTATTTACTTAGTTTGAATTTCCGCGCATTATTTGGGAACAGTATTATACAAGCCTTGGCCGCAACCAGGCATTGATGGATTCACGTATGTATTTCAATCAATATCAATATCAATAGGAGCACTGTTGCCGGCCGCGGCAGTAATGTACTATATTTCGCTCGAGGCTCGAGTGAACAGGTATTTGCTGGGCAAAAGCAAGCCAAACGTTCCAAAGATGATTTGAAATACAGGAAAAAGAACGATTTTGAGCCAGTGATGATCAGTCAATTTGAAATGTTTGTTGTCCAGCTCCTCCTGTCATCACTTTCCATTTAAACCATTTATTTTGCCACACACACATAAAATATACATATTACATGAAAAGGTAACAGGACAAATTACAGAGAACACAACATGTATACAACATAATATGTGTAGCAAGGGATCCAGCTCAGTATTTGCTGTGCATGTATGCACAGCACTGATTTTCAGCTGGCCCACAATTTTACTAGTAAAACTGTGAGCTAGTCCCTCCCATCTGTATAACATAAAAGTGAAATTGGTGTATGTTATTTATGATAAAATGTGTTGTGTGTACATAAATAAATAAATAAAAAAGTAAGTCTAAATGAAAGAAGACATTTGACATCAAAATGACACAATATTATTAATTTTGTATTTTCTGTTAGACAATAGAATTTAATTTAACTTAATTATGTGTATTGTACAACATCGTATATTTGTATTTTGCGGTCTTCCTCGACTCCGCTTTGTTGTATCAGAGTTACCCTGTGGTAATTTTGGCTCATAGCTCAGACGACATACGATAGTTTTTTTTTAGGGTTCCGTACCCAAAGGATGTCAAACGGAATTCTATTACTCTCGCTACGCTGTTCGTTTGTCCGCCCATCCATTTGTCTGTCATAGGGCTTTATCTTTGTAACGGTAATAGATAACCAGTTGAAAATATGTTCACAGAATATGTGTTACTATGGTGCCTATCACGACAAATACTATAAACCAAACAAACTCTTAAATCAAAGGGGATCCCTTACAAGAAACCTCGAAATAAATGCATTTTTTCAACGTATTTTCTTTATGATATATCTTCAAAGTGGTAATACACAAAAGCTTCAAACTTGGTCTGATTATTGTACATACCCTATAGTTTAGCAACAAATACTAAAAATAATACAAACATAAACACATGTGTAAGAAAGAGATGCAAAAATTCATATTTCGCGCACGGTCCGTTGATGTATTTTGATGAATTCTCGTAAATTAAATCAGTTTCTATGGTATCTGGTCGATGGGTGGTACAGTCCGACTCGCACGCGGCAGGTTTTTTGACCCATCGTCTGATCTATGCACACCGTCATCGTCAGTCAGCTTTCCAACTACCTAACAATCGTATTACCCTATTTAGAGAAAGGAGAAAAATCGTAAGTTAACGGTGAAAGCGTCAGGTGCATCGTGACAGCTTGTTGCATATTCATGTGGAGCACCGATCAACGGCTGCCTGAGTGCCTGTCAACTAACTTAATGAGATCACAATTAACTTGAGTTTGTCGCTTGACACGAATAACTTGGGTTGATGTGGACTCGTAAGTAATGTTGGCATTTTTCTGATTTATACAGTTCTCGATGGAGCATCATCATTTTCATCATCATTTCAGCCAAAATACGTTCACTGCTGAACATAGGCCTCCCCCAAATGGTGGGATATGCCAACAGCCACGCTTGGCCGTGCTTGCGTACTTGTGGTGCACTATGTAACGGTTCAATGTTTATTAGATAAATTTAACCGTATACCAAATTATAATTTTGCTCTTATTTTCTGAAGTTGGTTTTTTTTGTCGAACAATGGGGCACTGTCGGTTGCTTTTACTATATATATAGTAAAAGCCCCAGCCCCATATATATACCTACTAACAAAATACAATAAAATCATCATCATCATCATTTCAGCCGAAAGACGTCCACTGCTGGACATATGCCTCCCCCAAACATCGCCACAACGACCGGTCCTGTGCCTTCCGCATCCAGCGGATTCCCGCGACCTTCACCAGGTCGTCGGTCCACCTTGTGGGGGGGGCCTACCCACGCTAAAATATTTAGTGTTAATTCCGCCAAAACTAGGTCGTCAAGCCTGGATGCAATAGAAAATATGCGGTGCTGCATATAACATCAAGGCTTGACGACTTCGTTTTGGCGAAATTAACACTAAATATTGTATTTTGTGTGTCATGGATTTCTGCAAAGTAACGCCTGATTCCATTCTTCATACCTATTTAGTAATTCTGCTATACCTAGACACATACATCACCACATATCCAACACATCCACACATACATACCAGTGGCAAAGGATCCATATAACACGATTTCCACAGGCTTCCCTTTAGGAATTGCTTAAATACAGAATTTGTTCGTGATTGTTCTAAATTAAATAAAATATAATTACTTCTTAGGTTTTCGCGATCACTACACATTATAATAAAAACAAGGTTTAACCGGATTAAATCGCGTATATTATTTAAATTGGTTTCCCTGACGTTTCGAAAGCTTTGCAGCATTTCGTGGTCGCAGGTAGACTAAGATGACAAGCGTCTTTACAAATATTTCAAAAAAAAATATTTTAATCTACCGTACAATATTATTAATTAAAATCGTTTCGATACACGCAGTAATCACTCACAATATCAT
The DNA here is from genome assembly GCA_949699075.1 of Asteroscopus sphinx. Lineage (NCBI taxonomy): Eukaryota > Metazoa > Arthropoda > Insecta > Lepidoptera > Noctuidae > Asteroscopus > Asteroscopus sphinx. The sequence continues at coordinate 2,517,991 of OX453011.1, read as the reverse complement.
TGTCTTTTACAGTGTTGTGCTGCGACCACGAAATGCTGCAAAGCTTTCGAAACGTCAGGGAAACCAATTTAAATAATATACGCGATTTAATCCGGTTAAACCTTGTTTTTATTATAAAAAAATATGTTAAATTTTATTAAAAGTTTAGTTAAATTGTGTTTATATTTTAGTAACGTGCGGTCATAGCTATTTTAGGATTTTTAGGTACCTACAGCTTCCCTTCTGAAAATATTCAATCCTCGCCACTGATACATACACTTGGGTATATCCACCTGATGTTCAATCAATTAGTATAACGCCGACTATTGATAAATATATTTTAACCACCCATAAGCAATAGTGATAATATCCAGCCGGACTTGCTAATTTAAAACAATGTAATTTAGGGTCCCTCAGGCCAAAGACCGATTGAATATAAAACGTGAATCAGGGTTCCGTAGAAATTAGCGACATGTGACAGTCTACAGACGCCGGAAATCCCGTATATAAAGATACGTATCTCTAACTTGTGATACAACATTTAAATAAGTTTTAGAATTTATTGACCGACATTATAAGAAAACAGAATGGATATTGCAATGATTTAAATTTATTATCTGCAAGGAATCATCGAAGCATCTTGCCTCTGAGAAGCATAAAATAAAGTTTAGCCGCAATTTGAAACAAAATTTCAGATAGAGGCAATTAGGATTGCAATAAGCGTAATTAGAGCTTGCTCGTTTGCCCCCCTATATTATAAAAAAGGAAAAAGTTTACTAGAGGCACAATCATAGTAAAAAATATAGACTTAGTCCTGCAAAAAATCTTGTGAAGCCAAATAATACTATGCTCCTTCGTGTACAACCAGCGCTCACGCATACACTTGCACCTCAAACCATGCTCACCCCTCTCAGTACCCATATCGCGGCATCTTCCAGTAAGCATCGTCAAAGCAAATATCCTTCAGGTGCATGGTGTGTGCGTAAGCGCTGATTGTACACGAAGGAGCATAGCTTTTTTGGCTTCACTACGATTGTTCGCAACATTTCGTCTATATTGCTAGAGGGCAAATGCTTTCCTCATGGTACTTTGTGACGTGGGACTATATGTTGGACCATTATGCGATGATGCATTACTTTACATGTTTTACAAAACCATTTTACACCATGTGTAGACCATGACAGGTTGTGATGATTGCATAATTATTTTTTTATCTATTTATTACAGACTGTGATAAGAGTAGTATAACATACAATTCTTGGAAGTTCAATCCAAAATTTTGAGTAAAAATTCCTCTCTCCAATGTGTATCTTGAAACAAAAAGTTTCACATTGATAAAACTAAACAGCCGCCAAATACATCCAGTTATAATTTACCATTGCGAAGAATGTAGGCACAAAACAGACGGCCTAAACAATACCTACTCTATGCCCCCAACACGACATTACTTAACTATTCAATATACATCCCTCCGCTCGTGTACAGCTCGTATATAGATCATCGTATTGTTCTGTATTTAACATACGACCTGTATCGTCAGCGGTCGACACGCGACTGGCATAGTAAACGCGGGTATTACTTGAATTAGAATTAGATTGTTGATATTACTACGTCGGTAAAGGTAGCGCCATATTTGATGAGTAAGTGTGTAAGTGTGTGTGACTATTGTGGATTATTGTGAGTGATTGTTATTGGATTATGGGTGGTATTAAAGCGTCTGGTCTATTTATAAAAGGATGGGTGGTTTTTTACTGTTGTTTTTACTTTGGAAGAGCACTAAACTTGTTCGCTGTTTTTTTAAATGATTTTATGAGAAAGATGACCGAAATTTAATTTTCATTGTTATAAATTCACTTTGTTACGTAACAACCAAAATGATAATGATGAATAATGACCTAATTTTTCTTTAGATATAGCTATTAGTGGTGCCTTTTTAGTTAAATAATATACAACAAACAAAACCAAAAACATAATACTTTTTTTGGAAAAATAAGTAGTTAAATTCAGCACGGATTAGTAATGGTCCTAAGGTACATGTAGGTAGGTAGATTATTATCTGTTATTTCAAATTATTACAACTCTATATATTATCCCAAACGTATCAAGAATATTTAATTTAACGATATTTCTCAAAATCCGCTCAAAACCATAAAGAAAATACCAGATGGAAATTAAATAAGCAACTAAAATTCATGTTTGCAACCGTACCGGCGCGTACGCCGATGACGTCACCTGTCAACGACCAATCACGGACGTGATACATATTAACTAGCGGAGATATAAGTCAGCGTCGAGCTATCGAGTTCTATTTGAATAATTTAATATTAATAACTGATTTGTATAGTTTTGCAATGTATATTTGACGGCGTATTAGGATCACGATTTGTTGTAGAGCTTGATAAAATAATGCTGAATTTTCATGCAGAAAGTACAAAAAGAATACCTAACAACTTATGGGAACTGGAACCACGTGCTTTTGTGATCATAAAGCCCCTGTAACTTGCACGCTTGCATAGCAGCTTCTTGCACGTGCCAGCTACTTTCATGTGTATACATTAACTGCAGTAACAACAGTTGAAGAAGAGGCAATCAAGCAAACAAGAAGATATCAACAAAGGCTACTTAAACACCCTAACAATCTAGCAAAATCATTGATGTCAAGAAATTATCCTACTAGGAGACTGAAGCGAAAAAAAATACCTCAGGACATAATAACGATGAGTGAAACCTAATAAGGGATGCATCAGTGGATGCATACCCAGCAAGCCTAGTGAGAACTGGGAGAAGTGACCAATGTACAGCTTATTGTCCGCCAAATAGTTGTCAGTGGGTGGACGGGCAGCCTCCTACTACTCGTAACACAGGTAGACTCCTAGCATGGGAGTGGGTAGTCTTTCTGCACACCCGCTGCGATTAGACGTATCTACTTACGGCCAAAATTAATATCCAATCTATCCACGATTTGCCCTACTAGAGATAGGAATTTGACATAAGCTCCATACAAAATATGTT